>OZ025289.1:255988418-258388418 GCA_964019185.1 Maratus speculifer | reverse complement strand
TCAGGCCATATTCTGTGGAACATGCCCACAGGAATTGTACCGGTGACTGCTATCCTCTGCTTCTTTTCATTCAATTCCTTGACCCGTGTGCAACTTACTTTAATATAGCTCTACAAGAAAAGATGTAGAAGGATAAACTTGGTAAACGTGGAGGCTTAAAAATCCGACCATCCCGTCCAATATGCCTATAAATAAAGTTTCGATCAAGAAACTCGTGGCCTTTTAGGCACTAGATCATGGGTAATAGCCATATTTCATTCGAAAATACTTTTTGACTTGTGTACATGATTTCATTTCTATGAACCAGACCCATACCTGTAGTGTAGCCATTACCAGTTATAGATCTTACTAGTTTGTACCTAAAAGCAAAAGCATTCTTTTTAATACAAATAAAACATTATCTGTTGCTCTTACGTACACACAAACACGAACTTCGCAATTTTATTTCTTAAAAAAAAGAAAGAAAGAAAGAAAGAAAATCTGTAACCCTACAGATGTAAAGTTGCCAAAACCTGCATGCTTACTAACATTTTATCTGCCCACTATAAAGAAAAGATGTAAATCTACAAAACTAATTTTTATAAAGCTGCAAAGATCTGTAACTTTACAAATGCATCGACTAAAATTACAGTTACCGTACTAAACTTTTACCTTTAACATGGATTGACGTTACATAAAAATTTTAGGAATCCTAGTTTCATAAAAAACTTTTAGTAATTTTACATATTTTTTTGCAGTGTATGTGTGTAATGGATGATCAAATTAAGAAAGCAAAATTTGGGACACCCTATATCATATTATAATCTCTTTTGTTGTTATTTGTATCGTGCAATTTGTTTTACGCATCTGTCCCTCCTGGTCGTTTCTTTCATGCCCAAAAGCCCCATTAACAACCCCCATTTTGTTCCGTTTGCCACTGTAACTCAGCTGTTTCATCTTATACTATAATGCGAGCAAAAATTGTGTGTGTGTGGGGGGGGGGGGGGGGGTAAATTTTATCTCAAAAACGGCTCTAACGATTTTCGCAAAAATTTGGATTTTACCATTTTCGGGCACGAGAAGACCATTGGGCTAGGTCCCATGTTCGGAAAAATTCGATTACTGGGTCATTTTGGGTCACAATGGGTCAGGATCAAGCTATTTATATCTAGAGAACGGCTGGATGGATTTTAAGGCAATTTTGTATCCAATCGTTTTTTGGCACGAGAAAACTATTGGGCTGGGTCACATGTTCGAAAAATTTCGATTAGTGGGTCATTTTGGGGTCATTATGGGTCAAGCCATTTTTATCTAAAAAACGGCTCTAACGATTTTGACCAAATTTTATATTGTATCGTTTTGGATTACATGAAGACCATTGGGTTAGGTAACATGTTCGAGAAAATTCGGTAAGTGGGTCATTCTTGGGGTCATTGTGGGTCATGCTATTTTTATCTAGCGATTTTCTCACTCAATTTTGACTAAAAATTGCATTCTTTGGTTTTCGGGCACGAGAAAAACATTGGGTTAGGTTACATGTTCGAGAAAAAATTTCAATGGGTCATATTGGGTCATTAAGAGTCTGGGTCAAGCTATTTATATTTAAAGAACGGCGTGATGGATTATAACGAAATTTTGTATGTAACAGTTTTTTGACATGAGAAAACTAATGGGCTAAATCACATGTTTGAGAGATTTCGACTATGAGGGTCATTTGTGGTTAATAATGGGTCATGGTCAACCTATATCTAAAGAACAGGTGGATCGATTTTAACGAAATTTTGTATGCAACATTTTTTTGGCACGATAAAATCATTGGACTAGGTTACATGTTCGAAAAATTTCGATTAATGGGTCATTTTGGGTCATTAAGAGTCCGGGTCAAGCTATTTATATTTAAAGAACGGCGTGATGGATTAAAACGAAATTTTGTATGTGACAGTTTTTTGACATGAGAAAACTAATGGGCTAAATCACATGTTTGAGAGATTTCGACTATGAGGGTCATTTGTGGGTCATGATGGGTCATAATGGGTCATGGTCAAACTATATCTAAAGAACAGGTGGATCGATTTTAATGAAATTTTGTATGCAACATTTTTTTGGCACGATAAAATAATTGGACTAGGTTACATGTTCGAAAAATTTCGATTAATGGGTCATTTTGTATCATAAAGGGTCTGGGTCAAGCTATGTATAATTAAAGAACGGCAGGATCAATTTTAACGAAATTCTGTGTGTAACAATTTTTAGAAACGAGAAAACTAATGGACTAAGTCACATATTCGAGAGCTTTCGATTATAAGGGTCATTTGTGGGTCTTAATGGGTCAAGGTCAAGCTATATCTAAAGAATGGGTGGGTCGATTTTAACGATATTTTGTATACAACATATTTTTGGCATGAGAAAATCATTGGGGTAGATCACATGTTCGAGAAATTTCGATTAGTGGGCCACTTTTGGGTCATTCTAATTTTATCTAGACAACGTTTCGCGCAATTTTGATTAAATTTAGTATTTCATCGTTTTCGGTCACAAGAAAATCATTGGGTTAGGACAGATTTTTGAGAAAATTCGATCAATGGGTCATTTTGGATTATAAGGGGTCAGGGTCAAACTAACTATATCTAAAAAACGGCTCAATCGATTTTATCTAAATTTTATATCTAATGTTTTTCGGCATGCTAAAACTAAAGAGCTAGGCCACACGTTCGAGAGATTTCGATTATAAGGGTCATTTGTTGGTCATGATGGGTCATGCTAATTTTATATAGAAAATGGTACTCACCACTTTGACTATGCTTAGTATTATATCGTTTTTGAGCAAGAGAAAATCATTTGGCTTGGACACATGCTCGCGAAAATTCTATTAGTGGGTTATTTTGGGTCTTAATGAGCTAGGGTCATTCTAATTATATATAACAACGACTCAATCAATTTTACCTAAATTTTTAAACAAAACGTTTTTTGTCACGAGAAGACTATTGGGCTGAGTCGCATGTTAAACAAAATTATATTAGTGGGTCATTTCGCTTCATTGCTGAATGCTGCCAAGCTAATTTTATCTAAAAAATGGCTTAAATGATTTTGATTCAATTTTATATTCTACTGTTTTTGATTACCTGTAGACGATTGAGCTATGTCACATGCTTGATCAAATTTGATTAGTGGCTCATTTTGGGTAATACGGGTCAGGGTCACGAGAATATGGCAAAAGCCAATAACTTGGTGATATTTGACAAAATATTGGCGACATATGGCCAAAAAATCGACTATAAAAATTACGAAAACCAAAACACGTATTTGGATCCAAATGAAAGAATGCCTCCAAATTTGGCTATATCTAGCAAAAAATATTGCCTTTCAGAATGTAAAGAATTTTTTTATACATTCTTAAGAGGATTCGAGATGCATGGTTAAACCAATCAGGGTCGAGCTAAAAAAGTGATTTAGATCGATGTCCTTTCGTTGTAAAATTTAAAATAAAATAAAATTTATAAATATGCGCATAAAAACATAGTTTTCTTATTGATTGTTTTTCTAAATAATACTATTATAAACATGTTTTACAGTAATAATACAGAGTTAATGATACAGTGAAAATACTATATCGAGTTGAACACAAAGTTAATTTTGACCGAGCTAAGCTCGGTCTCCCCTGCTAGTGTATGTTGATTTACAAGTAATTGTATAAAAGTAAACAGCAATTTAATTGCCATACTCTGATTTAGTAACCTAAAGTCTGTGACCAGCAACCATTAGTTATACAGGGATGTTTTTATGTCAATCAGCATTCCGTTTTGTGATTGTATCACATTATTACACTGTTAAAGAAAATCTGAAATTCACGGATATATTTTTTTCTGAATTTCACAGAAGTTACAATGCTATTACAATGCTATTATTTCATTGGTAAATTCGTTATAAAAAATATATTATTTTATAAAAACATATTACAAAAAATGGATAAAATAATGAAAACATGAAAAATCCTTTTTAAATTCCATTTTTTCTGCTTATTGTTCTCTTATTTCTTAAAATTTTTTTAACTAATTAGCCTCCGCCCCCCCCCCCCCCCAAAAAAAAAGAATATTTGTTTTTTTTCATTTATTCATTCAAAAAAAAGGTGATTTTAAACAGAGATTTTTTTATTTAAACTAGCTAAAAAACTAAAATTGATTTCAAGAAATAATAAGCACTATGCATCGGTCTAAAATAAAATAAAATAAACCGTTTACGAATTTTCTAACGAGTATATTTGAAAGAAAATCTTTGAAAAGCACAACAGATTTTCCCGCTAACTAATAAAAGACATACTTTGTTCAAAATAGTAATAGCAGTTTGGTTCATTCCGTAAGGACTTATTTCGCTGTCAAAAGGTCTTGAGCTCGATCCTGCGGATAACTTCAATTAAATTATGCTTAAATAAATTAAATATATTAAATTAAGTAATCTATCATTTCCAAATCACTCGGAAAGTTCGAATTCTTTGACCATTGATCGATTCGTTAATTTTAAAATTAAATTAAATTATTATCATTAAAAATCAAACCTTGTAACAAAGAGTTACAACTTCTTCAAACGGAATTTTCCTTTCTTTTATCTCCCCAAACGGAAAATCTACTAACGGAACGGTAAATGTCTGGCAACTTTGCTGCCAGTAGTTTTACCGTCAATTCCCAGATTTTTTTAACAGTGTATTATGTACATCTGTTAATCTTAGAATACTTTTTATTGTTTTAGTATGTATGCTTTTTCAGGAAGTTCACTTTTTAATCAGGATACATTACCCAAAAATCTTTGCATATCTATATATTTAGTGGATCGTGAAAAAATTTCAAACATTAAGAGGGTAACATAACATTAAAATTTAGGAAACTCTGCATTACAATGATTCCATTTGACTTATTTTTTGTAATTTATACGAGTATTTTTTATTATAAATGCTGATTTCCCTTTTAGCTATTTTTATTATAATAGCAGATTTTAAAAAAAAAGAAAATCGAACAGTTTTCCTTCCTTTCAAAGATTTATATAAAGCCTTGAGAGGATATAAAAGAAAGAAATATTATTTCTTTTAAAATATCGATAGAGTAATGCTTAGTGACATGAATAATTCTCTCGTGCTTAAAAAGCGTAGTATTTTTTAAATTCAGATAAAGAGCTTAAAATAAACCTTAAGATTTGCTATTATATTTTTTTCTGAAACACATTTATCGTTGTATGTAGATTTTCAAAAAGCAGTGTGGAAGACGATTATAACGAAGCTGGAAGAAATCTCAAAATTATTTGTTGCATGCTATGTACTTCATAATATACAATATTTTAAGGGGATCTTGGACACATTTTAAATTTTTTTTTTTTTTTTTTTTTTTATTGAGCTAACATTTTGAATTTTTTGTGATTATTAGCCATCATTTGAAAAGAAGATCATATGATAAAACTTTTCGTTTTTTAATTTTTAAAATTTAAAAAGTGGGTGAAATTTAAAATCGTTACAACTTGAATTATTATTTGTAGAATATCATTTTTTTTACATTTAAATTTAAAAAAAATCCGCAGTTTAATTTTGATTCACTATTTCTAAATATATTAATTAGAAAATATTATAAGTATTTAAAGTAAAAATCTGTAAAAAAAATTATGTAATTTTTATTTAAAAAATCATATTTTCAAAAGTAAATACATTTTTTTAAACGGTTCTTGAGATATAACAATTTAAATCCGAGAAATTGCGAAAAACATCCACCATGAAGTAAAACAGACTTTTACAAGAATTCATTTTTCGACAAGCTTTGCTTGAAAGCTAGATTTTGAAACTAAACCAAAATGAAAAAAATATATATATAATTTTTTTTTCAAATTAACATAGAAATATGATTTAAAAGTCATTTTAAGCTTTAAAAACTTTTAATGCAATAAAACGTTTTTAGAAAATTTCAAGATTTTTTGTATCCTGGACCTTAAGTAGGTCATATAATATTAAAATTTGAGAAATTCTGATTTACAATGATTCCATTTGAGTTTTTTTATGTAATTTATACCAGTATTTTTATTATAAATGCCAATTTTCCGTTTAGCGTTTTTCATTTTAATAGCAGATTAAAAAAGAGAAAATCATTTTCCTTGCTTTCAAAGATTTATATAAAGCCCTGAGAGGGTATAAAGGAAATAAATATTATTTCTTTTAAAATATCGGTAGAGTAATGCTTAGTGACATGAATAATTCTTTCGTGCCTAAAAAGCGTAGTATTTTTTAAAGTCAGATAAGAAGTTTAAAATAAACCTTAAGAATTGCTGCAATATTTCTTTCGGCAACACATTTATCGTTGTATGTAGATTTTCAAGAAAAGTAAGGAAAACGATTATAACGAAGCTCGAGGAAACCTCAAAATTATTTGTTACACACAATGCACTTCATCATAAATAATTATTCTACGATATTTTAAACTTTATTTAAAAAAAAAATAATAATAATAACCCATGCGACGCTTCTCACTGCAACATTGAAATTATTTCTTGATATTAATTTCATTATAAGAAACAATTTGTATTATTTGAGAGAGGTGTTACAAAAAATTAAAAACAAATAACACTGACATGTTTCGGTTCCAACCTAATGAGAACCATAATCATAATAAAAGTATAAATACAAATCGTCTCACGGTCAATAGAAATAACACACGACTATAAGATGTAAACAAAAACCACATGCACAGTTGTAAAACAAAAAAAAATAATAATAAAAATAAAAATAAAAATAAATAAAAGTAGATTACGATCTATATTAATTTTTCAACTTCGATCATCCCATTCTTTCTTTCTTTCTAACCAATAACCAGGCTCTTACCTGTGATCTCAGCTTAACGCGTTATATATCTGGTATCAGGGCAGATGACCACCTAATTCCCGCATAGCGGCAATAAATATGATTTCTTGGCTTCGCATTTTTGCAGTACCTGCTTCTCGTTTGAGCATACTTTGTCCGCCTGTTACTTAACGTTACATCCTGTTGTTTGAACTGCCAATGGCTACTCAAGTTGGTCTCGTAATTTAGAATCTTGATCAGATGACGAGACCTTCAGCTGGCAAGACACCTCCAGAGGTTTCCTTCACAGATAACTTGGAAGACTTTGCTCCCACGACGGTTTTACATGCATCAGGCGCCATTAGCGAACATGACGGAATATTAACCGGCAAAGTCGTGAACATCTAAGACATGTACCTGGGTCGGCTATTTAGATTAAGTGTTTTGTTGGTAATCTTTGTGGTTTATTGCACATTGGGTTAACTGTGTGATTTATAGCCGCACACCTAGTACTCATCATGCCAGATGAAATGGGGTTGGATGTTTTTGAGCCTAAACGGTGGTACTGAACTTAGCTGAATGTGGAGGCAATTTTGATGGAAATGAAAAGATCAGAGAATGCCCGAAAAGCTTAGTCGTCCCGCAGAAGGGAAAATTTTGTGCCGAAAAGTAAGGCAGACAAAAGCGATGCAGACGGACACATGATCCCGCCTTTCTACCGTACCCCACCGAGAAAAACTGGCTCCGTGGGATGTCCCGTTAGAGCGGGACCAGTAGCTCGAGCGGACAGGGCCCTATTGCACCTAACGAAGAAACGAGTTGTCAAAAATAAATAAATAAATAAATACATAAATAATAATAATAATAATAATAATAATAATAATAATAATAATAATAATAAATAATAATAATAAATAATAATAATAAATAATAATAATAAAATTCTTCCCACTCTTCCTTCCTTGCCAGCCGCAATCAACAGTAAAAAAGGGGGAGAGGAAGCCTGAAAGGGAACAACATTAATTACATGGTTATGCGATCTATATCACCACTTGGAGATAATACTATTGTTGCTCGGTCATCCCATTCAAGCTTTCACGAGTAATTTATTCATTAACTCTAACCATACTTAGGAATAATAAAACAAATAGTGTCATTGCAAACAAAACTTTTACGCGTATAAATTTCAATGGACTCTCTTTTAATGGACTTATGACAGCAATTTGATACGAAACAAAATTTGCTTTCATTACATATAATTTTTATCCCCCATCTAAACGTAATCGAAATAAAACAGCGTTAGTTCGACCAAATTTAATATCAGATCAATAATAAACATAGTACTTGAATATCTTTATATATCTTTGTACCACACATTGCCGAGAATGTATATTTTAGTTTATACTTCATAGATGGATATCAATTTTATTATGTTCGAAAGATTGTAACATTATTAAAATGCACTTGAAACTATTTTTTCTCATTGGCTGCAATGTAACGGAACATTTTTGCACTTACCCCTGTAATTAAACTATACAACCGATTTTCATAAAATTTGAAATGACTCGATAAAATTATGAAACAATTATATATTTTAAATTTCAAACGATTCGGTTTGGTAGTGTTTGTTCTGTAATAGGCAGATAGAACTACTATTATAGATGTAACGTATTTACATGATTACGAACATACCTAAAAACGACTTTTTTTAAAAATTAAGAATTCCTTAATTTAAGGTTTCGTTGTAAAAGCAAAATTTTATTAAAATAATCTTGGCGCAGGTTGGAATTAAAATTAGGTGAGCCCGGAGTGGGACCAATGTGCCGGAAAGGACTAAACAGACTCGATACACTGTTAAATATATACAGCTCATATTCAAAATATTAGAATAATTGAGAAAAAGTAATAAGAAAAAATTATTTGTCATTTATTTATTTTTTATACTAAGTAAATGCAATTAAATTTCTTATAAATTAAATCTGGAATGTTTAGATAAGATTTTAACATTTATAAAATATAAAATTCAGCACAATAAATTAGGTATACAGCTTCCTTAAACACACCAGAATATTAGAATAAAATTTAGATTGGTTCAAAATATTAGAATATTTTATTTTACGCAACAATATTACCTTATGAATATGAAGTAAATGGTAGTTAATATTTTGTAGCATCCCCTTTAGCTTTCATAACAGCGTACAATCGATCTTGCATACTATATACAAGGTGTTTACAAACATTTCTATCAATATTAGCCCAAATAGACTTTATACGTGCCACTAACTCAGTTTTACTTGAAGGAGGATTTTCTTGAAGTTTTTTCCTCATTATACACCATAAGTTTTCGATGGGATTAAGATCTGGTGAATTTGGTGGCCAAGGAAGTACCTTAATGTTGCGTTGGCGGAACGAATTCTTAGTTGACACCGAGGTATGCGGGGACGCTAAATCTTGTTGAAAGATGAAATCATCTTCAAATAAATCTTCTGATGATGAAATCATGTAATATTCTAAAATTTCTTGATATATCAGAGAGTTAACCTTTTCGTAGACGATGCATAACTTTCCAGGTCCTTCTGCACTCATACAACCCCAAACCATGACACTAGCAGCAAATTTTACGGAACGTTTAAGGCATTCTTTATCAAATGCTTCTTGCTTCATTCTCCAAACTCGAATACCTTGATTACCATATGAAACACAAAACATACTTTCATCACTAAATAATATATTTTTCCAATCTTCATTGCTCCATAAACGTCTTGATTTACACCAATTCAATCTTATACGCTTTTGTCTTGCAGTCATGAGAGGTTTTGTTTTCGGTACACGAGATTCAAATTTAAATTTACGGAGACGTCTTAATGTTGTCGATGTAGAAACTTCAACTCCTTCTTCTTTCCATTTTCGGTGCAAGAATCGCACACTTTTAAAACGGTTTTTCTTAACTATACGCTTCAGTTTCCTGTCATCTCTAACAGATGTTTTTGGTTTTCGGCCACCATTTCGGCGATTATTTTGAAATTTTCCAATTTTTGAATATTGTGTTAGTATTTTACTAACGCTCGATTGCGAACAATGTAAATAATTCGCTATAAAACATTGATTTTTACCGTGCCGATACAAATCAACCATACGAAGTTTAGTAGATTCAGGAATATCACTCACACGGCCCATTTTAAGACGAAAAAGAAACAAACTGCAAAAAAGAATACTGATTTTAAATAAAATAGTCTGAATTTAATCAATGATGCCACCAGTTAAGAATTGGTAATAATTAAAGGAGAATTAATGTGAAATATTCTAATATTTTGAACCACTTGAATAAATATTCTAATATTTTGACTTTTCAAAATAATTTTTTTGCAATTAATCTTTTCAAAAATGATATTAAATTTAAGATAACAAGTAAGTTTAATCAACAATAAGTTCTTAATAAAAATATCGTTTGCATATTTTCATTAAAACACATTAAATTACCAAACGATATTTTCAATTTCTAAAAAAAAGGTAATTATTCTAATATTTTGAATATGAGCTGTATATATATATATATATGTAACCCTACAAATGTAAAGTTTCTGAAATCTGTATGTTGACCAATGTTTTATCTGTACACTGTACAAGAAAAGATGTAAGTCTACAAAACTAACTTTTGTAAAGCTACAGAAATCTGTAACTTTACAAAGAAATCTTCTAAAATTATCTTATTAAAATTTTATCTGTAACCTGGGTTTCAATTACATAGTATATTCTAGGCATCCCAAGCTTCCTAAAAAATTCTTAGTAACTTTGCAGATTTTAACTAATAATAACACATTGCTCAGTGGTGCACAAAACTGGAATTTTAATATACATTTGTACATATTAAAATAAAATAAAACTTTCAACGTTTCGCGCCGTCTTCTGCGGGCGTCTTCAGGAAAATATGATAATGGAAGGACTACGTTTGCATCTTGATCGAGAGATAATATTTCTACTAAATTAAAATCTAAATGAATTAAAATTTTAAAAAATGTTGCCTAATTACATGTTAGTAAAAGTTACACTGAGCAATGTGTTATTATTAGTTAAATTTTATGGTGCAACTGTGCTATATATATTTATTTGCAGATTTTTTATTTTTATTTTCAGTATAAATTTGTATCTATTACATGAATTTTCGCTGTTGCCGTTATATAAAAAGTTCTAGAAATCCCAGTTTCCTAGAAAACTTTTATTAATTTTACAAGGCTTTTTTTTTTACAGTGTAGAAAATCAATCACATTTTTCCCAGGATTAGGCATGTTTTATACTAATTCTATCAAGGTAAATTCAAAGTTTTGATTTATGATTATCTTACTTGTAGCTTTTAAGGCTAATAAATATAAAAATTAATCTTCAGGATGATAAAATAGAATTGTGAGTATTTTAATATAAAAATTAGAAATTAAATACTAGCAAGTCGTATGTCTTTTAAACGGTGTCATTGGACCCCAGTAGAAAAAACATTAATAATAAATGAAAATGAAAAAGTAAATAATTAAGACGTTTTTATTTTTAAATGATGGGAATAAAAAATCGTATATTTTTCACATTTTAATTCTCGTTAAAAAATAATAATCGTAAATATTATTTCATTTATAAAAATAATTTTCATTTTCGTCTAGAGAAAATTACTGCACTGTTAAAAAATTCTGCAGAAGTACAGAAAAAACAAATCAGATTCTCTGTAAATTTACACTAGTTCTCGGTTTAATACATTCTACTGAGATTCTCGGTGATTACTTTACATAGATTTCCCTTATTTTATATCTAATCCCCTGTAGGTATTTCCATGTCTTTATTCAAAGATGAAGACTTGGAAAAGACAATTTTTTTTTAAAACTTAGAATAATTTAGAAAGGGAAAAATCATCTCATCGGAATTAATTGAGTCTAATTTGTTAATTAGTGTGTAATTTTGCTTTTAAATGTGTCTAGTATCTTTTTCCCCTTTTTCCATGCCTCTAGAGAGTCGGAATATTCGGGACATAGGAAGTGGTCTATCTCTGTAAATTTGCACTGGTTCTCGGTTAAATGCATTTGATTGCGTTTTACTGTGATTACTTTGCACGCATTTCCCTTATCTTATATCTAATTTCCAGTAGGTATTTCCATGTCTTTCCATTCAAAGCTTTTTTTATCTATGTTAAATTTTGTAATTCACAATAAAAAATTTAAAAATTATTTGGCAGTTTTATTATAAAAATTAAAAAAAATAAGTTTTTTTTCAGTTTAGAATAATGAATAATTTAGAAATAGAAAAATCATCAGGGGAATTTTCCCAGCTGAATCATAAAAAAACACTTTTTACTCAAAAACAACAACTATAACTCTTAACAACTCCTATTTTAATGATGCAGAAGCTCACATTTACTCGGAAAATTTTCCGAGTTCTGAGTAAAGTTTTCTGAGTACTTTGAAGCTCACTGAAGGTTGAGTGATTCATAAATTTTAAAAAATAATTTATTATCATCAAAAATAAATTTATAGAGTTCTTTTTTTTTTAAGATGTTAATTTACGGAGTCAATTGTAAATTTGCTGAATTTACAATTTTTTTAAATACTCTGGTTATTTAATGGAATTTCTGTTTTTCTAATCTGTGCAATTTTACGTAAGACATAAGATATTGAATTACCCATAGATTATCTGCAATTTCAGAGAAAATGTTTTAGCAGTGTGTTTTATCTGAAGCAGAGAAAAATAGTTTTTCTTACTTTTAACTATAATGCCAAACTAACATATTACGTTGGGAACTTTTTTTTTCCATTTCTATCATTCGCCATCTGCAAGTATTTCTTTACTATAAAATGTAGCCTTTTATCAAAAATCTTGATTCCAAGAGCTTCATAAAAGTAAAAATTAAAAGCACCCAAATGAAAAAAATATATTAAATATTTTCTTTCAGTTAAAATCAGCATATAATGAATTTTTTTATGTAGCCAGATGTTACCGAAATAATTTATTCAATGGTGTCTTCCGAAGAATCAAAAATTTCTGTAATTTAATAAAGATGCCCGAATCTAATTTCAAGGTTTGACACATATTACTTTTCCTATTTAGGCAAACTGAAAACAAATTAAAGTTTTTGAATTATTCGGATTTACGCTATTTATTTATTTTGTGATATGTTAGGACACATAAAAAATGAAATTATCAAACATGAAAACCGATATCTTTATTTTAAAAAAATAATAGTTCCCCCGAAAATTATTTGTTACCGAAAAGGTGTGTGTATAACTGAAGTATTTCACATTCTTTATAAACAATGTGTAAGTTTCAGAAACAAAGTTTGACAATCTAAGAATTTAATTTGTACAAAATATAGAAGGAAAGCAAAGCTAATAAAAAGTTCTGTGATATACAGTTTCCGAAAGTCTTTTTTTACGCAGTATTATTGAATCGCTTTTACTTCTTACTTTAAAAAAAATAATCAACAAAATAGAAAACTTTTTTTTTAAATTAATGAAAACTTTTTTTTAAATTGAAATCCTGAGTTGTGACGACTATAACATGGTTACTTTTATTTATTAACACTTTCCAGCAATGTTGAAAAGTGTTTATGCTTTCGGGTTGTCTGTCTGCGCTCTAACTCTCGTAAATATACTCTGATTACAATGCAATTTTTGGACGTTATTGAGGTTTATCCTAGCACAAACCCTATTGAAAATAAAGATTTTACCATGATTAGTTTATTTACAGAAACTGTCAAAAGTTTTTCATTACATTGCGGCCTACAGGGAAAAATCGTTTTAAATGAATCTTAAAGATGTTAAACCCAAACATATTCCAATTTATATACATGCATTAAAATATGCATTTTGTAAAGTATGCAGTGAAAAGAATTGTTATTAATTTACAAGGCCACACAAAAGAGTTCCATTTCATAATAATAAAGGGGGTATTGTTTGCGACATATTTTAATTATGGTAAGTGATTTCATGTAATAATCAAATTAACATACGTCGCTGAGACTTAATATAAGTTATTTCATGCATAATACGAAGTGAATAGCATTTACAGTAACACAAATATGAATTCAAATAGTATATTCTATTCGAAGTACTGTATAACATGGATGATTGCTGTTGGATGGATGAAACTAATTTTAAATTCTGAAATGCGCTTTTATGTTTTAATAAATGTATGCATATTATATAATGTATGTAATCTCTAATAGTAACACAATTTATATATAGAGAGTTACATAAAAGGTCTTGGAAAGATTACTGAATATGAGCATAATTTCCTTAAAGATGATTTTTAAATGAGTTTTTAAATGAACTGCATTCAATTTACTAAGACATTTTTGTAGAATATAGATAAAATTATATACAGGGTCACGCAAGGAACAGAATATATGGTCATCTTTGGATGATAATTTCTGGAAATGTGATTTAAGTAGTTTAAAGAGTATTTTTGCTTGAACTAAATTCCTGAAACATACTTTCTTGTATTAAAGTTACTAGGTAAATTACAAAGCTGAACAAATGTATTCAAGTATGATTCCATCTGTTAGTATTAATTGCAGAAAGAGAAAATTCAACTAGTTAGGCGTTTTCTTGCTAAATTAAATTTCCCCATTATATAGTCTATATATCAACCTACAGATCAAATATAGGACTGATCAAAAGTATTGGAATACGGATTTGGCATGGACAGTAATACTTTATTTCCCTGGATAACAAAATTTTGTTAAAGATTACAAGAAATGGGGAAAAGTCTCTCATAATCTATGCTTAACGCGTGATTTTTTTTTACTTGTTTATTTGAGGGAGGTGGAAAAACTAAAAGGCGATTTAAGTTTTGAAATTTTCTAAATCACAAAATCACATTTTCTACAACATGTCAGCATATATTTATATTAAAAACTAGTCAGGTGTGGCAATCCCAAAACTTTCTTCTATCTTATACACGTTAATGCTTCCTGAAAAATCCAGTGTAGCAGTGCCAACGATTAGATGGTTTAAACCTAAATCTAGTCAGTAACAACTTATGTCAACTTACAACTGAATCTGAAGTTTGCTGAAAGTCCGTGCTTTAGTTTTTAAGATAGAACTATTGTAAAATCTATTAAAAAATCTACATAAAAGCGCCAGATGTTGAGTGATTTACACCAAAAACTAATCAGGATTTTTTTTTTTTTTTTTTTTTTTTATCAGGTACTAACTCAATCTGAAATTTGATGAAAATAGATACATTAGTTCATTGCAAAACCGTGAAAAATGCAGCATAGAAGCACCATCAGTAGAGCGATTTACATCATAAACTAAACAATACTAATCTATATCAGGGACTAATAGAATCTAGAGTTTTAAAAATTTTCGTGCAATAGTTCTTGAGATAGAGCTATTACAAATATCAATTACGAATAATGCACAATGGCAGCGGCACCTGTAAAGCAATTTGCACCAAAGCGTAATCAGTGCCATGATATATCAAGTACTAATTAAATAAAAAGTTTTATGAAAATCCATGTTTTAGTTCTTGAGATATGGCTTGCTATGTGGAAACCGAATAATGCAGCATAGCAGCGCCACTTGTTGAGCGACATACACCAAAAACTTATCAGACCTCATTTATATCAAGGTCTAACAGAATATAAAGTTTTGTGAAATTCCGTGCATTAGTTCTTGAGATAGAGCGCCCACAAAATTTTTATCACATGCAGACAGACAGACTCACAGACAAACATTTTGTAAAAATATGTTTTTAGGATTCTCTGACCTCTTACACGTGTAAATCCATCGAAAATTTTCACAAATCCAAAACTTTCTTCTTGTAAAGATAGAAGAAATTAAAAATGCATATGAACTCTAACTTACATTCATGACCCTTTCGGGTCCGATTTTTTGTTCAGTTTTTAAACTGAACAGTTTTTCAGTTCAACAGTTCAGTTTTTCAGTTTCAGTTCTTTAACACTAGTTGTCCATATAGGTAATTAGTGTTAACGAATATTTCATTGTCTGAAAAATAACGAATGTTGTTATTTTGCGTACTATTCAGTTGTTATTCTTAAGACAATAGGCTAAGGAAAATTCTTTGGAGATGTTTATACAATATTGTATTACAATAAGATTTAACTTATGTTACAATTTTCTAATGCTTTTTGCGCTTTCTTACACATGATTCTTTCAGGAAAATAACTTTTATTTTAAGTTTATTAAGTGAAATATATGTTTAAAATAATAGAATCGCAAATAGCGCAAAGAGAGTTAAGTAAATAGCAATAATAATTGTTATTAAATGTCTAAACATAGATAACTCTTAACATACTTACATTACTACATGTAAATAGTAGCAAAAGTATTTGTTTAAACAAAAAAAATACTCCATTAAAAGACATGTACTATTAATAGTACACAATATCCAAAAGGGTTAAAATCTTTATTTCATTTTTATTAATTATTTGATTAAGGACGAACCAGAAACTTAAGAAAGCTATATTAAGGAGACTTTACAAAAATAAAAGAATCACCTTCGTTGCAGATAAATTTTGAAAGTAGACTACAATATTAGTTTCGGAAAGACGCGGTTTTCAGAAATTTCTTATTGTTTTTAAAGATAAGAGAAAGGCTTCTAGATTTGTAAATAACATCAAATTCTACTAGCCGTTCTTGATGGTTAGTTTGGTCTCCCTTGAATGTAAAAAAAGCATTAAATCATATTGTTTTTATTCATAATTTATTTTAATTGCTCATTTCTTTTGCCAAATTAGAAGATTCTGCTAGAGAAATAGACACAGATGCCGTATGCTACCACATTGGAGCGATTGCAATAAAATGGCAATTATGTGTGCCTTATATGGTAACCCGGATATTGCCATTTATTTATTAATAAAATATTTTTGCTTTTATTTTCTTTTTTATTTCATTAACTATCTAGCATATAATAATATAATCCTTTCACTCATTTCATTTATAATACATAACTTTAATTTGAAACTGAAAAGTTTAAAATTCATGACTTTTATTTCCTTTTTAAGTAAAAAGAACAGAAAAAATAAAAATAATGATATTTTAAAGCTCCATAATTGCAGCGAAGGAACAAAACATAAATAAATCTAATTTACCACAGCATAAATCTTACCAAAGAACTTTTGCATAGTAAGCCATAAGATGTGTTTCATTTGAATTTTAACATTAAACAACTAACAAATAATAGATTTTTGTGCCACATACGTTAGCGTAATATATATATATGGATTCCAGGAAATATAATTAGTTTTTACTGTAAATCGAAAAGTGTAATGCAGTAATAAAATGTTTTAAACATATGGATTTTAGTAAATTAAACTAAAATAATAACTATGAAATTCGGATTATTCGTTCTAAAATTATGTGTGTTGAATGAAATATATAAGTAAATTACATAGTCTTCATTCTTAAAAGTCGGTAAAAAATAACTTAAAATCATGAATATCAATTTAAGTTTAAAAATAAGGATGTATGTAAACATTTGCTCATAAGATAAATTTTTGCATACATTTTGTTTAATGTTGCATCTAAAATACATTTTCAATTTTCGTCCATTTAAACAATGCATAAATGTTTATTTCTTATGTTTAATTTTTTTTTTCAAAATTTTGCTTATTGTTTAGAAGAAAAGTAATTTAAATATTTATATCTATGCGAGTTTTCTTTTCTCATAAATATGCAAGTTTAATTTCATTTAAGTTTTATTTCTACGCAAAATGATTCTAAATGTTGTAGTATTTATAAATTTGAAGTAAGTTTGTAGAAAAACATTTTAAACTGAAATGTCAAAAATAGGTATTCTAATCTCAAAGTTTGAACGTAAATAGTTGAAATATAAATACCTTGATTAAATTTTATGCAAAAATTTCATTAAAATAAGACAGTCAAGTTTAGAGGAAGAGTAAATATTTATATACTCATATGGAAGAAGTTTTTTCTGTTCAATTTAGTTTTAAAATTGAATATTTTAATATATTATTTAAGTAAGCAAATAAAAATTTTTAATATATTTAATTTATGTAAAACTACGTCTTTATTTTAAATGCAAATTTTTATTTAAAATCTTTTTTAATACATATTTTTTTTTAATCTCTTTACTAAAAATGCATTGTTGAAATTCCAATTTTTAATGACACTATTGTTTATACGTAATGTGTAATGCTGTTTATACATTTTTAAAACGTATTTATATAAAATAATGCAGTATTAATGTTAGTTATTTTTATCTGAAAGTTGGATCAAAGTTCTTGGAATATAAATTTATTTTAATTAAACTTTATGGAGAAATTTTACTATAACAAGAATGATTAGATTAGAAAAAAAGTAAATATTTGTATAGCCATACAGAAGAAGTATTTTTTGTTAAATGAAATTTTAAAACTGAAAAATTTAATATTAAAGCATGTAAATAAGAAAATTCTAGTTCATTTAATTTATATAAAACCATGTCTTTATTTTCAAAGAAAGTCTTTCTATATTATTCTTTTACTTATTAAATACTTTTTACCTGGTTACTAAGAAAGCATTTTGAAGCCCAAAAACTTTAATAATATACTATTCTTTTTTAAAAACATGGAACACTATTTCTGAAATATTTAAAAGACTGTATTTAAAAACTAACGTACATAAAAATAATGAAGGATTTATTTTGAAATAATGACATAAAAATTAAACCAATCACATGATAGAATAAATGTGTTAATCTAAAAGGAACTTTTAACTCAAATTCTAAAGTTAAAAATATGCAAAAAAATTAAAAATTCATATTACTAGAAAATGAAACTTCCAATCACTCAACATAAAAATGTACCGGAGTTAAGTGTATAAGATTCATAAATAAAAACATTACAATTGTATAGTTTTTTTATTTAAGCAAAATACGTACAATATGTCAAAAGTTATGTATAACAAGGTAGGCAAACGTTTATCACTATTTAAAAATGATTCTATCAAGCTTCATCTTTTTTTTCTCATCATATCTCTATCAGCAAATATTTCTGTAATAAGGGTGAGATTTGTTATATAAGTAAAATAAAAAATACAGTGAACTCCCTCTATCTGAACATTCTCTAATGGGAACACCCCGGCATTCTGAACACATTCCGCCGGTATCCCGGCGAAACTCCATAGACTTAACAAAAGATGAACTCTCTGTAGTCTGAACATCCTCTAATATGAACACCCCACTAATATAAACGCTACTTTTGGTCCATTAACACAACATTCTGTAAACTGAACATATGTTTGTAATCTGAATTCAAATTTCCATCATGGAAATTCGGAGAAATTGGTATAGAAAAATAAAAAGACTCAACAAAATCTATTTAGAAAATAAAGAAACAAAATCACTGCCAGATTGTAGTACTTGAAGTAGCAATTTGTTTGAATATTTCAGATGAAATCTTCAGTTAAATGTTTGGACATTTAATGTCAGATAATTCCCGAAGAAACTGTTTTGTGATTTTTTAATTAAAAACTGTATTTTTTTATTAATTGGAGGCAATCACAATAAGTTAACTTCCATCTTGCTTTTTTCAAATAATAGTTTTATATGATTTATTATTAATCACATGATAAGCATGATATTTTAAAGATTAACTTTTGAATATTTGATTGATTACTTCGATTGATCAACTACCGGAAAAATGACGATTAAAGAAACTATTTGCTTATAATTTTGTTGCTACTTAATTTTAGCAGATTTCTTTTTTGCTAATGATAGGACAATCATTAAGTGTTGTAGGAATAATTTTATAAATATACACTGCTCAAAACAATTAAAGGATATTGCAGTTTTTGGTGGATTTTGTATCTGGGAAATTTTTTAGCTGATTGATACATGGTCGACAGACATAGTAGGTTATATGAGAATAAATTACACATGTTTGGCAGAAAAAAAAAATGCATTTTATTGCGCATTTGTGTACAAAAGGAAAAAAACACAATTTGTGCAAATGAGAAAAAAAGAATAAGAAAAGGTGTTTTCTTCAAAGAAAATCATTTTCAGTAGGGGGTATGGTTTCCACGGGCGGCCAGCAACGTTGAACACCTTTGAGGCATGGACTCAATGAGGCTATTAATGATGAGTTGGGGTATTCTGCCCCACTCTTCCAGAAGAGCTCTTTCCAATTCTTGGAGAGTTTGTGGAGGTTGTTGGCGGCCAGAAACTCGTCTTCCTAGAGCGTCCCAAACGTGCTCGATTGGATTCATGTCTGGAGAACACACTGGCCATTCCATTCGAACGATTCCTTCCTTGAAAAGGAAATCCTCCACCAGGTTTGCACGATGTGACCTGCAGTTATCGTCCATTAAAATGAAGTTATCTCCGATTGCTGCAGCGTAAGGGACTACAATAGGTCTGAGGATCTCATCCCTATATCGGCGACCAGTCAGAGCTCCATCTCGAATGATGTAGAGGTCAGTACGCCCGTCAATGGAGATGCCACCTTACACCAACACTCCTCCACCGCCAAATCTGACACTTTCGTGCACGAACGCAGTATTATTCCTACTGCCACGGTCCCTCCAGATGAAAATACGCCTATTATCCGGATGCACGGAAAAACGGGACTCGTCAGAAAACAGAATACTGCTCCATTCATTTCTCCTCCAGTTGACATGCTCGGTTGCTCACTCCCTGCGTCGCGACGATGCATTGATGTTAATCTAACACATACCATCGGACGGCAAGCATATAGACCTACAGCATGGAGCCGGTTTCAGACAGTCTGAGTTGAAATCGTGGTGCCTGTAGTCTAGCGAAGATGTTGTTGGAGAAGAGTAGCGTTCATGTTTCGGTGTCTCCGAGCTGTTAACGCTAAATACCGATCTTCATTGGGCGTTATTGCCCATCTACGACCTTGCCCTGGTCTTCGGCCTGCACATCCACTCTCCAAAAAATGGTTCCAGATCCTGGAAATGACACTTTGTGACACTCCAATGCTTGCGCTACTTCGGCTTGAGTTTGGCCCCCTTCTAACCTACCAACAATTCTCCAAGCTTCTGAATCTGTTAAATGACTTCGCTGAGACATCGTACTCATCGAAACAAAGCAATCACTGAATGCCGATCATCCTTGTCTTCATTCTCTTTTATCCAGTTGAAAGTCAAATTTCATTCGCTGCCGCTGAAGCGATGTTTTTGACGTCGAACTCAAAATTTGCATACTCCACAGTTTGAAAACCAGAAAAATTTGCATTTGTGATTCTTTTCTTCTATTTTCGGCAAAAAAATTCGTTTATATCTTTATTTTATATAAAATTTCAAATATCCTTTAATTGTTTTGAGCAGTGTATATAGGACAGTTGCACCATAAAATTTAACTAATAATAACACATTGCTCAGTGGTGCACAAAACAGGAATTTTAATAACATTGGTACATATTAAAATAAAATAAAACTTTCAACGTTTTGCGCCGTCTTCTGCGGGCGTCTTCAGGAAATTATGATAATGGAAGGACTACATTTGCATCTTGATCGAGAGATAATATTTCTACTAAATTAAAATCTAAATGAACTAAAATTTAAAAAAATGTTGCCATTTACACGTGAGTAAAAATTAAAATATTGCAAGGAAATAAAAAATTTTAAGATTTTATGATGTTATGTCATATTTTTGGTCTATTGTAGGATAAATTATCATTACATGGTTTATTTTCTCGTGCTATTTCGATGGATTCTCTTATTTTACCTTGAACTGGGTTATTACATGGAACTATGATTTTGGCTTCCTCAAAATTAATATGTCAACTCTTGTTCGCCAAGTAGAAGCGAGCAAGGGCAGTATTTTGTTTATATTGTTCTATATCTCTGCGATGCTCTTTAATTATAATTAAAAGTTTCCGCGTGGTCATGATGATGTAGACTTTTTAAAGATTATTAGATAAAGTGATGGGGATTTCATAAATACCAGATTTTTGATCTATTGGAATTTTGTCGATCTTATCTGTGACGAGGTCAATGAGATATGGAGGAGGAATGGCGACAAGTTTTATGTTATATTTTTGTGCGATCTTTTTTTACTTTTTCAAACATGTAAGGGATATAATGAAATTTTCTGTAAACCATAAGTTTATTCTGTCGTTGGCCAGATGTGGGAGGAGTATTGTACTGTTGAACTATTTTATTTACAGATTTTGCTGGAAAACCATGGTCAAAAGCTATTTTCTGTATAAAATCAATTTCTTTATTTAATGTGTCATCTGAACAAATCATAAAAGCTCTTTTAATAAATGACCTGAAAGCAGATATTTCGTATTCGAAAGGCATGTTGGCTGAAAATGGGATAACTGTATTTTCTTTTATTGGTTTTCTATAAACTGAAAATTTTAAACTTGAATTGCATCTATTAATTTGAACATCTAAAAATGGAAGGGTGGCATTTTCTTCGACTTCAAGGGTGAAATTAATACTATTGCTTAATTTATTGACATCTTGTAGAAAAACATATAAATCAGCCAAACTGTGGTTCCATAAGATGAAAACATCATCAACATAACGGAACCAACATTCGGGTTTTAAATTAAACGTATTAATAATTTTTTGTTCTAGTGGTTTTAACGTGAATTCAGCAAACAAACCGGATACTGGTGACCCCATCGGCACACCATGTAGCTGTCGGTAAATATTCTTATTAAAAATGAAAATGTTACTGAAAACTATTAGGTTTAGGCCAGATTTAAGGGAGGTTTTGATATCTTGAGATATATTTGAATTTTTATCTAAGGTACCCGGGGTAATAACGCCAGGCGGAGTAATAACGCCAAGTGCTTATATTTTGCATAATTATGAAATAATCAGATAAATGACACCCATGTGCTTTGCGCAGAAGGGTTTTGAGTCATATAAATCGCAAAAAACAGCTTCAAGTTAATTTGTTTCATTTTTAGGTCTTATTGTTTTTACAAGCAACTAAAATTAACGTTTGATCTAAAATTTGCGAGATAAGGTTTTTGATCGGAAGGCTATATTTTTAATCCAGAAATACTTTGTTTATTACATAAATTTGTAGTGTATTTCCTGTACTTTCAAATTGTTGTACAAGATTTTGGATATCTTCTCGAGATAATTTGTAGTTTAAGATTTACTGCGCAATAAGTATCCCGGGGTAATAACGCCAGGGATTGGTGTTATTACCCCGGTTGATTCTCAACAGTGGCCGAACCTGCATACATGGGAATATAAATACTGATTCAAAAAATCCGTGCAATGTTTCTAATAATTCTATTTAAATGGTCATTTTTAAGCAAAACGTAAGTTTAGAATCTGATATTCTTTTGCCTCCTCCCTGCGCCACCACCACAGCTTTCTTTTTCTTTCAGAGTCACAAACAAATTGTACATTTTCAATAGCTTAGATTGCAATTTGTCAATTTCTAGAGCTGTAGAGTTTGTATTCTTAGAACTGGGCAATCTACATGCCAATATTCCATCTTATTTTATAGTTTTGTTTGCATGGCGTTATTACCCATATAGGTGGGTATTAACGCCAAATAGCATTGGTCAAGAAAAAACGCCATTACATTTTATGAATACATATTTGTTAAATTATTTTATTTTATATAGATAGTCAATGAGTTGCTCTATCAGATCCTATATTTGTTTGAAAAATACAATCTAAACCTAAGCCGTGAAAATTGGTAGAACCTTAACGTGGCGTTATTACCCCAGGGTACCTTATTATCAAATTAATGTATTCTATGACTTCGTGCATATTGATGGAAGGATATAATGAAACTACGTCTAAACTAGCCATAATGGTGTTTGTATTAACTGGAATGACTTTAACTTTATCAATAAAATCTCTTGTAGACAAAATTGCAAATTCTGAAATAGGAAGTATCGATTTCAAGAAGATCACGAAAGCCTTTTCTAAAAAGTATGTGGGTGCAACACAGCGGGAAACTATGGGTCTCAATGGTAAACCTGGATTATGATCTTTCAGTCTCCCAGTCAATATCGGAGTAACACCAGTATGATTGATCTTAATAAGTGATTTCATACTATCTGGCCATTTTCCAGTGCGAACCAACTCTTCAACTTTACGGAAAATTTTCTTGTTTAAATCTTCTTTCAGAAGTTCACAGTCCATATCAGCAATACACGCATTCATTTTATCAATGTAAGTTAATCTGTCCAAAACTGCTATTTTGTTTGATTTGTCTGTCTTGATAATGATAATATTGGGGTCCTTTTTTAAATTATTTAATGTCCTCAAAATTACGCTGTACTAATGTACGCTGTAATATGTACCAATGTATATTAAATTTCCTGTTTTGTGCACCACTGAGCAATGTGTTATTATTAGTTAAATTTTATGGTGCAACTGTCCTATATATATTTATGAAATATACCAATGCTAGGTTAAATCATGGACTTTAATTTCATCTTTAAATTTTCAAGGCAGAGAGATTGTGACTTGACCGAGAGATTTTGACTTATCTTTTCTCCAGAAATGTAAGAAAGAAAAAGTTATTCCAAAGTTTATTTCTATCAAGGATAATGAAGTTTTCAAAAGATTTCCACAGAAGAAACTCAGTTTTGAGGTCCAATGCCTGATTCTATACATTAGAGACAAATTCGCATACGTCAACTTTTTATCAAATAAGGTTTTTCATCTTTATAGTGAATTTGTTGATAAAACCCCTGCTGATATTTTGGACCATAAAATGCATATAATATCCAGTTTGCTTCATATCCAACATACAGAGAAAACTAATATCCACACAAAGAAATTCAAACTACTTATGGACCGGAAGCTTCGTTCTTCGCCTCCTTCAACTGCTAAACGAGTTCCTTAAATTAATTATTCAAGTAAAGTCTTTTCTAGTATTGAAGATAGTGCTCTTTCTCTTGGACCAAAATTTGTATTTGATAATAATAAAAACCGTAATAGTATTATTGCAGACTGTGAAAACATCATTCAAGTCATCCCGGAAAGTAATAGAGATGAAGAGCGGGCAGCAATGTACAGATTAGTAAGACAAATTTCATATAAGCAGAATAAAGAACAAAGCGTAATTTTGAGGACATTAAATAATTTAAAAAAGGACCCCAATATTATCATTATCAAAACAGACAAATCAAACAAAATAGCAGTTTTGGACAGATTAACTTACATTGATAAAATGAATGCGTGTATTGCTGATATGGACTGTGAACTTCTGAAGGAAGATTTAAACAAGAAAACTTTCCGTAAAGTTGAAGAGTTGATTCGCACTGGAAAATGGCCAGATAGTTCAACAGTACAATACTCCTCCCACATCTGGCCAACGACAGAATAAACTTATGGTTTACAGAAAATTTCATTATATCCCTTATAAAAAAAGATCGCACAAAAAGTAAAAAAGTAAAAAAGTAAACAAAAATGTAACATAAAACTTGTCGCCATTCCTCCTCCATATCTCATTGACCTCGTTACAGATAAGATCGACAAAATTCCAATAGATCAAAAATCTGGTACTTATGAAATCCCCATCACTTTATCTAATAATCTTAAAAAAGTCTACATCGGCATGACCCGCGGAAACTTTTAATTAGAATTAAAGAGAATCGCAGAGATATAGAACAATATAAACAGAATACTGCCCTTGCTCGCTTCTACTTGACGAACAAGAGTTGCCATATTAATTTTGAGGAAGCCAAAATTATAGTTCCATGCAATAACCCAGTTTAAGGTAAAATAAGAGAATCCATCGAAATCATAGCACGAGAAAATAAACCTTGTAATGATAATTTATCCTAGAATATACCAAAAATATGGCATAACATCATAAAATCTTAAAATTTTTTATTTCCTTGCAATATTTTAATTTTTACTCACGTGTAAATGGCAACATTTTTTTTTTAAATTTTAATTCATTTAGATTTTAATTTAGTAGAAATATTATCTCTCGATCAAGTTGAAAGTTTTATTTTATTTTAATATGTACCAATGTATATTAAAATTCCTGTTTTGTGCACCACTGAGCAATGTGTTATTATTAGGAATAATGTTAGTTTACTAATAAAACTTAAAAGGAAGGAAATATAAAAACCCTGTAGTACCGACCTTATTTGATCAACTATTGGCTCGGTCACCCTACCTTATTACCAGTAATGCATTTTTAGTCTTCCTCTATAATGAACACCCCGATAATCTGAAAATTTTAAGTCGGTTTCATGAGAGTTCAGAATAGATAGAGTCTACTGTATATCCTTTTTAGGTGCGTTCGTAATTATATAAATAAGTATCACCTATAGTCGTCGTTCAGTCCGTCCGTCTTTCGCATATAATAGAGCAAATACTACCCAATCAAACCGTTTGAAATTTAAAATATATAATTGTTGCATAATTTTGTCGTGTCATTTCAAATTTTATGAAAACCGGATGTATAGTTTAATTACAGAGACAATCAAAAGTATTCCATTACATTACGGTCAATGGGAAAAAAATAGTTTCAAGTACATTTTAATGATGTTACACTCTTTCGAACATAGTAGATTTGATATGAATCTATAAAGTATATATTAAAATATACATTCTGTACAATCTATGGTGTAAAGAATATTTGTTATTAGTTTACAGGGCACACAAAAGTATTCCATTACATAATAGTATACAGATAAACATTGTTTAAGGAGAGTTTTAATTATATTAAACTATTTTCAATTTTATGAAATTGATATATGTTGCTGAGGTTTACTAAAAATTACTTCCTGTATAATAGAAAACAGATAGTATTTACAAGAACGCACAAAAGATTTCGACCACTATTGTATCTGAAGTACTGTATACTATTAAACAATAACAGCAAGATCTAAATATTTCGGAAAATTCGTTACAGTATGAATGAACCTCATTTTCTACGCTTGACGTGCAATTTCCAAATGGTTAAAATGTTACTTACAATTGCGAACACACTTTAGAGCTAAAATTTGCTTTTGTTACCCCTATGGGCACTCTCTTGCTAAAGAAATTCTTTCACAAGATTTTTACAGGATAACTTTTCATTATATTTAAGATCATTATACAAATCTATGATTAGATCGATTATCACTTGGCATAGTTCATTGGCATTGTTCATTGGCATTGAGGTCTGCTAAAAAGACTGCAAATGTTCCAAAACAAGTATTTACTCAAATATACTGAAGCCGACCCGCTACGTCCGTAACGACGTTAATCATGAACATCCGGCCTTCATTTGCCGAAATTCAAAAATTTACTAGAAATTTCCATAATCTCTTCCCTTTAGAACAGTAATTTAAATTGGATGCAATTCCAAGATATGATGACAGTGTGGACATACGCAAAAAGTGCCGGCAGTGTGGGCAGTGGTCTCGCTATTTTATAGCGAGACAATTATTTCGTTCCGTGCGTCAAAACTTCTAGACAAAACTTGACTGATGTCAAACGTATACGAGGATCACTCTGAAATTTTTGAGATACAACTAGGTTTTTAAAGTTATACTTACAAAATTTTATTTGTGTTCAAAGTAGCCTACTCCAGTATCAATGCACTTCTGTAGACGAATTTTCCACAGATTAAATGTTTCAGGCCATTCATTTCTTGGAATAGATGAAAAAATGCATTTATAGCCACATCAATCTCTTCTTCTAAATGAAAACGACGTCCACGTGAAATCTCTTTTTAGATTAAAGAATAAACAAAAGTCATACATAGCTATATCAGGTAAATACGGCGGGTGTTCTACGTTCTATCACTTTAATTCGTTTTTGTTTAAGAAACTCAACTGTTAATCCGGCTGTATGTGAAGTTGTAATGTCATGGGGAAGCATTAGTCCCCTAAAATTCACTTCTTGTAGAATTTCTGGAAGACATTTAGTGGTACACCAATTTGCTGTTACTGTATTTCTGTCCTTCCAACTTGATGGCTTTAACCCCTTAACGCGCAGTGTTGCCGGGTCGGCAACACCTGAAGTTCCCCTGTTTAGAGACACAAAATCTCCATGAATATTTTAAAAACTACTCCAATGGCTAGTTTAAATCTTTCTTATGAGTTCTAGATGGCAGCACCATAGAGATCAAACTCTACTGTTTTTAAATAATAGGTAAAATGTTTTACTGTAATACGCGCTTCACAGCAATGCTCTTCTCACTGCGCTTATCAATGCTTTACTTATGGGAGGTTACCACTTCGGCAACAACTGTATAATTAAAATGGTTAGTGCAATCTTTACAAAACAATACCTTTGTACTCCTCTAGGCCTAAATAGATTGCCTATTTTTTTTCTTTAAATTCCAACTTTAAAGTGTAGTGCGCCGGAAAGGGTTAACCAATCCCGTACTTCTGAAGAAAACTGCATACATCCCTTTTTTCAGTGCGCGTTATCTTTTAACCATTGTCGGTGTGGGATTATCTTCAAAAACCTATATTTTGCTTTCTTGAAGTGTTGGAACGTCAAAAAATGGTATGTACGTTTCATCTCCCGTTATAATTTTAGAAATAATGCAGTGGTCACCATCATTTAGCAATTTAAGAGCTTCTTTATTGATTCTGACACGCTCCTCTTTTTGGTGCTTAGTTAGATTATGGGGAACCCAACCAAAATCTATTTTTTTCATATGCAATTCTACATGAATATTTTTGCGTATGTCTGCGGATCTAATGTTAAGTTCCTTTTGTATCATTTGATAGGTACAGCGATTATCATCTATTGCCATTTTTCGTATGGCAGACACATTATCCGGGATTACTGCCGAGGGCGGCCTTCCTGTGTGTTCTTCATCCTGAAGAAAATTGCAACTTCTGCTAAATATTTTAAACCATCTGAATACAGCAGCACAAGCTGGAGATTAATCACCAAATGCTAATTTCAATCGTTGAATGCATTCTGCTTGATTTAATCAAGCTTTAAAATCGTAGAAAATTTTAGCGCGAAAATGTTCTCGCGTCAACTCCGTTTTCTCTTCTGTTTGAAATTTATTCTACGTTAAACAAGTTGAAGTTAGTCAGTAAAAAAACTGTCTGCTGTGTTAAAATACTTTGTTTTTTAAAGATTAAACCGTTATTTTTATTTCGTAAATTCTCGTCCTTCAAGTATTTCAATAATTTCAGAGTAACCCTCCTATTTTCAGAGTTTAACTCTTAATTTTCACTCATAATTTATTGATTCTCCTAGACTGAAATTTTTTTTCACCTAACTTTTTGCTTCCTGTCGTGCAATCCTCTGAATTTATGCAATCGGGCATGTAAGCATTGTACTAATTATATATATATATGTATATATATATATATATATATATATATATATATGCATATATATATATGTGTGTATGTATGTATATATATATATATATATATACATAGAACCATTAGAAAATACTACAAATCAACATCATATATATATAACTATCTCCATTTCAATCCATATATTTTTATCATTTTAATTGGTTTTTTTTTTTTTTTTTGTCTCTTTTTTTTTTTTTTTTTTTTTTTTTTTTTTTTTTTTTATACGACGTCAAGACCTGATCCAATAAGATTACTTAGTGAGGTCTCTCCTACTCTAATCGAGAGACACCTTCTCCTATTACCTCTGTGGTTGAGGAGAATCTGTTCATGAGATTCCCAGGTAATTCTACTTGACCCTTTTAGTGCGGGAGTCGACACAATCGATATAAGGGTCCGAGAACGGAAGTCGACTAATAACGACATGTAAAAGTTGGGTGCCGTAAACTACAGTAAGCACCGACAAAAATCGCCTAGACTTTCACGACGTGTCTTATTGTTTTTTAATAAATCGCTTTTTTGGTCAAAATACTCCGCACAGGGCACTAATCCCCCAAAACAAATTCCGCACAGAAAGGGTTAAACACTGGTTTTGACCCCTTGAACTTGGAACCTGGAAGAAACTTTTTTCAAAGCACCTGTCCATATCTCTAGTCTTAAAATCGCTTGTATAAAAGTGAAAGTTCATAAAGTAGCTTATGATAAAAAGTTCAGAATCTAGTGGCAAAACAAAGAGATCTTATGAAGGTCTCCATAAAAACCAAAGGCACTTAACAGAGTCATAAAGTTATGAAATTATATAAATACAATATTAAAATTGCAGTTATAATAATAAAAAAGTTAAAAGTAAAGGTTAAAATAACAAAATATGTACACAAGTATACAAATATTTGCAAAAAACATCCAGAAAGCAAGCGGATTTCACTTGCATTTTCTCCAAGCCAATTAGATAGCAGAACACAACCAATGAAATTTCTAGACACAGCCTCGCTTCGAAGTAAGGAGGGATGACAGCGATAGACATAACAGCACCTGTTACTATAGTTTGGCACCAATCAAATTACACTTAGGAATTTAAAATGAAAAATGATAAAAGAGACGAATAAATGTGAAAAATAAACGTTTTAAAATATAATATTCATGTATACAATTTAAAAATAAAAATACCATGTTAGGTTAGTATTAAAAATAAGTGAGAAAGGCATAAAAGTTATTTACTTGGTTAAATACCGCAAGAAAGCAGGTTATCAGTTAGATCTAAAATTCGAAAGAGTGCAAAGTTTAGAAAATAGATTGTCGATTTTTTCAAGAAATGAAACAACGGTTTTCAATTTAGTAATAAAACTATTAATATCTGTATAAAGTTATTTACTTGACTGAATACCACAAGAGAGCAGGTTATCGTCGATTTTTTCAAGTAATGAAACAACGGTTTTCAACTTAGTAATAAAAATATCAATATCTGTATTAAAGATATCCTAAAAATTAAGTATGTTAAAGCCAGGAGCACTTCTAAGAGGAGGAAACGAGTCTTCCTCTTTTGGAAAAACACAGTTAACGTTTTCGTTAGAATCAATGCTGTCAGGATTTGGAATATTAACTCCTTTTGCTACAAAGGCAAAGAAAAGGGAAGGATTGGATGTTTTAAATTAATTACATTTTACAGAATTCCTATTATTCTGAATTTTATTATGTTTAAAGCTTTTATGATTTTTTGTGTACTATTTGGGAGTGTGATTTTAAAAACAGTTAGCATGGCGAAAATCTTTTTTATTCGTAATTTTGAATTGTAAGATCTTATGGGTTTTTTTACGCTTTAAACAGACCGAGTTATACCGGCACGTGTCAGTTGAATGATTATACTTCTGACAATTATAAAATCGTCTAACACCATTAAATTTATAAGTTTCATCAGAAACTAAAAATGTAAAAATCCAAGAAAGTATTTGATATAAAAAATAATGGCCATATTGCCAAAAGGAAAAAATATTTATCAGATATATTGGTAGAAGTAATTTTGTCTTAAAACTTTTAAGTTGTCCAACAGAATGAATAGAGTATCCTAAATTGATTAATTCAATTTTAACATCTTGAATGGTGGTAGCCTTAGAGATACCTTTTATTAGAATTTTGGGAGGTCTCTCAGATTTTAATCGAAGGTCATAGAATTCAAGTTTGGAATCAAATACGAATTTGTTGATTTTTATGGGGGTATACTTAGCGATACATTTTATTAGAATTTTGGGAGGTCTCTCGGAGTTCAGTCGAAGGTCACAGAATTCTATTTTGGAATTAATTACGAATTTGTTGATTTTATGGGGATAGCCTTAGAGATATCTTTTATTAGAATTTTGGGAAGTCTGTCAGATTTCAATTGAAGGCCACAGAATGCAAGTTTGGAATCAATTAAGAATTTGTTGATTTTTATGGGGGTATCCTTAGAGATACCTTTTATTAGAATCTTGGGAGGTCTGTCGGATTTCAATTCGAGGCCATAGAATTCAAGTTTCGAATCAGTTAGGAATTTGTTGATTTTTATGGGGGGTATCCTTAGAGATACCTTCTATTAGTATTTTGGGAAGTATGTCAGATTTCAATTGGAGGCCATAGAATTCTAGTTTGGTATCAATTAGGAATTTGTTGATTTTTATGGGGGGTATCCTTAGAGAACCCTTTTATCAGAGTTTTCGGAGATCTGTCAAATTTCAATTGAAGGCCATAGAATTCAAGTCTGGAATCAATTGGGAATTTGTTGATTTTTATGGGGGTGTCCTTAGAGATACCTTTTATTAGAATTTTGGGAAGTCTATCGGATTTCAATTGAAGACCATAGAATTCAAGTTTTGAATCAAAAAAGATTTTTTAGGTTTTTCGGTAGTCTTCAACAGTATTAGGATAGAACCGAATGGTATCATATCCAGTTACACTTTCTGAGATATCGCTTCCGATCAGGGAGTTAATTCGTTGAACTATACTTCGTCAGCTGGGAGTCATTTTAAAATTTATTGGTTTGATTTTTTAGGTGCTTTGAGCTTTTAAAGTGTAGGATTTTTCTGAGAGGTGGAATCATTGTCAGTTAGTTCCATAGAATCGTAAGCAATTGGGGAGTATTTATTTTACGGAAGTACCTGAAATTTTTTTAAAGAAATTATGTAAACTTTTTAAAATTCGTCTTCCTTAAGATAGTCAAATTTGATTTTTTTTACCTATTAAAAGGTAAAACTTTTATGAAAATCGATATGGAATTTAGAAATGTTTTTCAAAATATTAACTATTCAAGAAATTAAAAAAAATTACAAAAATTTGTTTATAATACAGTTTTAAGCGATAAAAATACAAAAGCAAGAAAATATCGCAAAAATTAAAACACGAAGAGCATTTTAAAATTTAGTTTAAAAATTTAAATTCTTTTAAAAACTTAAAAATTTTAATAAGATTCGAAATTTTTTTTGAAGATGTCTATATGCTTTTGGTGAAATGTTTATTTGCACAAAATTTCATATTGCTATTATGATAATTTAAAAAAAAATTAACGTCCACCGTCTCCTTAACAGGGGTCGCAGCCAGGGTTCTTGCTAGATTTTGACCAACGTTCGAGATTTTATGATTAAAATATTGAAAACAGGAGCCAATGAAAGTAAATGTTAGCAAAATGGATTATTATTGTCATTGTGAAATTATTATTGTTATTGTGGAATTTCGCTTATACAGGAAATGATTTCAAAAAATATTTCCTCGTAAACACAAGTTTTAAAAAACACTCAAAATTTAATTTTGTGAAACAGCTCTCGCAATTATTTATATTTCAAAATTTAATTTAATTTATTCAAATTGACATTTTCTCATACAAAAAGTTAACTTTTCATTTAATATTAGATAACGTAGAGATGTTATTTATTTATTTTGTTAAGTTTTGTTATGTTTTAAAATGCACTCAAAATTTAATTTTACGAAATACTTCTTATAAATATTTATATTTCAAAATTTAATTTAATTTATTCAATGCAATATTTTTTCATACAGAAAGTTAACTTTTCATTGAATATTAGATAACGTAGTTATGTTATTTTTTGTTTTTTGCCTCTTACTCAAAACTAACATGTCAAATATTAGTAATTTTAAAATTGAATCGTGCAAACATTTATATATCTTGTTTTTTATTTTTCTTTAAATATTAAAAATAGATATTGATTAATAAATCAAGCTTAAAGCTAACATTTATTTAAAGGAAAAAGAAAAACTTTTCCCTTTTGCTAATGTAGCCGTGCGATCGATTCTCCAATAATACAATCGATTTGGAAGGTAAAAAATCACAATTGGCTTCCGAAAAAACACTAAAAAATAATACTAAAGCAAATCTCTCTTTAGTTCAGTTCCATATATATATATATATATTGAATCCAAACAGGATGTGAAAAAAATATATAACGTTTACAAAGTTTCCAGTTAAGCAGAAAGAGAAAACAGATGAAAAAGTACCTTTTTATATGAAATTCGATGCTCGGAGTCAAGCTGCCGTTAAAGCATTTTGGCTCAGTGCACCTTTCGTCAAAAAAAAAAAAAAACACTAAATCTATTTAAAGGTAATGTAGAGATTTATTTTACAAGGACCAAAAAATTTCTTTTTTAACCGTTCATCTACCGACGATAATTGTGGAAAATTTTATAAAAAACGTATTTAACCCTCTCAGGTCCGAATTTTTTTCGGTTTTCAGAAAAAAATACTTTTGTGTTAATAACATTAACGCTAGCGATCTAAATAGATTAATTCGTGTTTAATGAATATTTCATTATCTGGAAAACAACGAATCTTGTTGTTTTGCGTACTATTCAAGTAATATTCATATTACAACAGGCTAAGGAAGAATTTTTGGAGATGTATAGAGAATATTGTATTAAAATAAGTTTTAACGTATGTTGCAACTTGCTAATACTTTTTACGCTCTATTACACAGGATTCTTTCAGGAAAAGAACTTTTATTTTGAATTTATAGCGTAAAATATATGTTTAAAATAAAAGAATCGCAAACGCGCAAAGATAATGAAGTAAATAATAATAATTATTATTATTACTAAATGCCTAAACATAAATGATGTCATATAATAAATGAATAGACATATACTAACATTACTACATGTAAATAAAAGCAAAAGTATTTCTTAAAACAAAATAATTCTGATATCTAATAAAAGACCTGTACTATTAATAGAACACCAGACACAAAAGGGTTAATCAATCTATTAATAAAAGTTATTTTTCTTACCACACAATATACTTTAATCGATTTAATTTAGATAGAATAGAAAAACAGTCGAAGTTAAATATTTTTAAAAAGAACTAATTTTCTTAATCATTTTCATGGGTATATCTTTTTTTTTTTTTTGTTTAAAAAAAAGTTATATGAAATATTTTCGACGGTAAAAGCCTTTCCATTTGCAGAGAGGATCATTATACATTTAAATACATTGCTTTTATAAGAATTGTAATATTTCCATAAGAGTATTTTTGGTTAATTTATCTAATAATTTTTGTAAATATTTTACAAAAAAAAAATAAATACCGATATATTTAATCAATTTTAATGAAAAAACACTTCGAAATTTCACATTATTATTTAAAAATTCCAGTATATTTTTAGATATTAAAGAAGACAATTCTGATGTGAAGCCATTCTTTGATAAATAATTCGGTAGATAAAGGGTAAAATTTATACATAAATTGTGTGGGTATGTATATATATCATATATTATAATATCATTTTAAATGTTACATGTGAATAAAATTAATTTCTCTTTCAGCTTAATTTTAGCACTTTCCAACATAATCGAAAATTGTTAATGAAATCATTTCGCATATCTGTAATATTTATGCTTTTTTGTTAACACTTTAGACAAATAGTAACCTCTTTATATTTAATCGCAGAATTTCTGCAATTGAATAAGCTAAAAATTATTAATCTGAAATAACGGAAAAAAGGTGAAAGTTTTCAGTTATGAGTATGCATGAAAGCCGATGAAATTTCACTGTAAAAAAAAAATCTGTGAAGGTACAAAACATTTTCTAGGAAACTGAGATTCCAAGAACTTTTCATGTAACGATAACAGGAAAAATTCATGTAATCGATTCTGAAACTTGAATTTTTGCTGTTACCGTTACAGGAAAAGTTCTTGGAATCCCAGTTTCCTAGAAAAGGTTTAGTACCATTGCAGATTTTTTTTTTACAGTGTTGTATATCGTTTTATGAATATACTCTAAAAACACATTTCTAATTTGAATAATGTGCATAGTCATTATGGTTCATTTACATTCAGTGGCACTACGTGGTTTGCACGCGACTTATTTCAATTCTTCACTGCAGTCAGATAAATTAATACAAGCTTCGAATTTTTTAATGTAAAATTCCTGGAAATCTGCTGCAGAATAATTTCTGAATTTAGTATCTTAGTAATATGCTAAAAAGATTTAAAATCCCTTTAGTTCGACGTATTTATCCCAGATGTCATTTAATCGTTTAAAAATAATAAATATTATTATCGTCTGAGAAACTAAAATTTTAGAAAAAGGTCTGTGAAGTACTGCGGACAATGAATCAGCATAAGTTGATAAATTGTAGATTTTAATCGATAAAGTTAATAAATTAGAAAGGTTATGTAACTTTAAATTTTGTGATTAATAATGCGTACTCTTTTTAGACATCATCAATATTTACATTTGATAAAATTGCAATTAACTGAATTTGTTATTTAGTTACAGTAGTGGTCAAAATCGTGGAAGATTTTAAGTAGCTTTCACTACAAAAAGTAAAAAGCTATCTATTTCAGCCATACAGAGGAAAGAACTTTCGGAACATTTTGGTATATTTTCACCGATCATGACCCCCCATAAACCAAAACCACCCTCCGTTCAAACTTTGATATCCTGAAATCTAAGGAATGTACTTATTTTGTGTACGATTCAATTACTATGGTAAGAGACTATAATGAAAAGTTTTATAAGACATTTGAAAAATAACGTATTATAAAAGGATTTGAATAAGTATTACAAATTCCTATTTTTTTTTTTTTATCCCCCATGATTGGTTCAGAAAAGCAAATTATATGTTTTAAATAAAGAGTAAAATATATGTATAAAATTAAGGAATCACCAACGGTGCAGAGATTTAAGTAAACTTTTATTATTATTAGTAGTATTATTACATGTCAAAACATTAATGAAGTCATAAAATGAAAGACATAGCCGTATATTATCATTTCTATATTTAGAAAGAAACCAAATAATTATTAAGACAAAATAATACTTGATGAAACCAATAATAGTACACCAGACCCGAAAGGGTTAAACAATTTTTGTGGATTCCAATTGATTACTAATTAACGAATTTTCTTCATAGCGAACTGCTTAAATGTAACAGTGAAACTTAATTAAATGGAAGCTTCACTGCATATTTATTCTTTTTTATTTATAAAATATTTATGTTCTTGACTTTGTAGGTGAGTTCGTAATTATGTAAATACTTAGCACCTATAGTCGTCGTTCAGTTCGCCGTCCGTCTGTATGTATGTCCATCTATCCATCCTCATATAGCAAAGGAAAAACTACCCAACCGAATCCTTTGAAATTTAAAATAATATTTTTTGCATAATTTTGTTGAGTCTTTTAAAATTTTATGAAAATTGTTTGTATAATCTAATTACAGGTACAATCCAAAGTATTCCGTTACATTACGGCCAATTGGAAAAAAACATCTCAAGTGCATTTTAATGATGTTACATTCTTTCGAACACAATAAAATTGAGATGCATCTACGAAGCATATACTAAAATATACATACTTTACAATACATAAATCATATGTGGTACAAAAAATATTTCTTATTAATTTACATAGCCACACAAGTATATTCCGTTATATAATGGTGTAGGATGAATATTCTTTGGGGTGAGTTTTAATTATATTAAACTATTTCACATTTTATCAAATTTGTATACGTTGCTCAGGTATACAACAAGTTACTTCCTGTATAATACAAAGAAGATAGTATTTACAGGGACACACAAAAAATTTCAGCTTCTATACTATAATCCAAATTCTGTGTACGATTACACCAATATCTGATTTTTTTTTTTTTTTTAATTTCGTTATGGTACGAATGTATTTCGTTTGCTACGTTCGACATGCAATTTCCGACTTGTTAATATTAATACCGTTAAATTAAAGTAATGTTGAACATAATGTAAAATAAATAAATAAATAAATAAAATTTGAGGCTTTTTTTTTATTTGAAAAAAGTTTACACTATTATTATTTTATTATTATAGTTTAAATTAACAATGCACTTGAAATTTTCAAGTAATGTTAAAATTCCGTAAACTGTAACATTTTGTTATTCATTTCTGAATTAATTTCAACTATAGTTTGTATTATTTATCACATTTATTTTTCTTTTCAAGAGTAATGAACTCTTTTTTATAATTTCAATTTGAAATCAATAAGACAAAACTCATTTTTGCTCACATTTTAATCAGCACCCAACAAAGAGAAATAAAAGGTCATATTTAGTATTAACATTTATCCAAAAAAATTTCATAAATGAAATTTGATATTTTAATAGAATTATAATTTCCCTGCAAAGCAAAACAAGCAATTGTTTAAAGCTTTTATTTTAAAATTCGTATTTTCTTTATACTTTAATTGCTATTTTAAACGGAAAAGATAAATTAATAATTTGTTATACTTTGTTTTTGATTTTTCAGATCTCTTAACATTCTGACAGTAAAAAAGGATGATTTATTTATTATTAATCTTTTTTCAGAAAAATAATGGATACAAAAATGCAGTTTAACGGATTTATAGAGCAAGGATGGCCGAATAAATAAATTTTTACGTAAATTAGATTTCCTCAACATTTTTTTAAATATATATAATGAAATTTGTACTTAAAATTACTTTATTTCCAATGATCTTATTTAAAATTTTTCCTTAAAATATGAAAATTTGTAATTTTTACAAAGAGTATTTATTTTTTTACTTAAAATTTTCAACAAACTATTTGGTAATTCGACATACTTTACAGAAAACATTTACATACCCGTAATTTTCTTTTAATATGACTATAAAGCGGTTAATTACATGGTCAATATTTTGAAAGGCCTTATTCTAAAAATTTTCTTAAAATATAGAAATTTGAAATTTTTAAAAAAATTTTTGCTTTCCTATTTAAAATTTGCAGCAAACCGTTCGATAATTCGACGCTTTTTACAGAAAATGGTTACATAACCGTAATTTATCTCAAGACTGCCTATAATGCAGTTAATAGTATGGTTGATACTTTGAATGATCCTATTTCAAAGTTCTGTATAAAATATAGAAATTTGAAGTTTTTGAAAAGAATGTTTCCTTTCCTATTTAAAATTTGCAGGAAACTGTTCGATAACTCGACACGTTTTACAAAAAAATGGTTACATAATCGTAATTCTGACCATAATGCGGTTAATAATGTGTTCAACTGTACTTCATAATATGTTCAATTATATATTCAAGCAGTGTCTGTCCAGAGTTTTTCCCCTAGGTCCTGTTTTTGAGAAATTGCGAACAGCTTTTTACATGTGAAAAGTCCACAAAATTTAAAGTGATCATTATATTGAGATTCTTTTTATACATTTTTAAGAAGATAAGATTATGCAAAATACATATTTTTTCTTTATGTAGGTAAAAAATGTGGCAAATCTGAATTTACTTTGGAATGATTAAATTTGTGAAAAGTTCAGTTTACAGATGAAAAATTTTCTAATATGCCTATTTTTGAAGACAAGGAATTTTGGTGAAGGTTTCGTTTTAAAATAAAAAGTTTTGTGATGAAAAAATTTGTGGCTTTTTTTTTTTTTAAATGAAAAATTAAGAGAAGGGTTCTTTTTTTCGAAACAAATCCTTGATTCAAGTAACTATTATCCATAAAATGATGTACAAATGGTTAAATAATGCACAATTTGCTATTTATTTTTATTATTTTTTTAAAAGTATTTCATAAGCTAACTTATTTGATACATTTTAATAATCATCAAAATTCATCAGTAATAAAAGTCACATCTATATAATTTTGCTGTATTAGCTTTAAGGATATTTCTACTTATATTTAGTAACAATCCTAAACTAATATTATTTCGAAAAAGTAATTTTTTCCGTAAAATTTTAGCGTTGTGGTTTTTTTTCCTACCTCTATAATTTACAATCTTCCTCCATTGAACGGTAGAATACATTTCTTATAAGATTTTATGATACAAAAAATTTTTTAAATATTATTCTATGAGCATAACGTGTAAAAACTTTGTGAAAAACTCCTTAAAAAAGCAAAAATAGTACAGAATAGAAAACGTTAAGATGCCAAAGCATTCACTAGAGAGTAATTTGTTTCCTTAAGCACCCAATAGGAAGTTGGGGGAACAATAAAAGTAATGTAAAGCCGGTTGGAGCATTAATGTGATCGACTGATAAAATTTAATAAAGTACTTCTCAATTTTATAGGAAATACAGCTAATTTTTTTTTAATTTATTTCCTTTTCCTTCGCTTAATTTTTACACATATATATATTTTTTTTATAAATTTAGACAACTAATGATTTTATAAAATGAATATCAAGGATTGATCAATTATTTTGATATATTTTCCTTTCAAAAGATATATTTTTTAAAAATATACTTTCACGAACGTTCTTATCAGGACCACATATTGGTTTTGATATCACGCAATTCAACTGCAATTTGGTAGCACTCTCACTAACCATTGCTAAGCTGCTATTATAGCAAATATTTATAGAACAACTATTTTTGATCCATTGAGTTTGCTACTCAAACGAACTCCAAATGTCGTTTTGGAATTCTCACGGGGAAGTTAAGTTTTCTGTTAAGAAAAAAAAAATGGCAAATTGGCGGATGCAATAAAGTATGCCGATGATTCAATCTGCCCTTTAAGTGTATTTCCCAGCAGAGCTATATGCACTGTTTTGTTCGCTACGGCTCCCAAAATCTTTCCTTTTTTTTTCTCTATGTTTTTTGGCGTCTACTGGCTTTTTAAACTACTCTAATTAGCGTCATTTCTCATAGATGAAAACCGCCGTCGACCGGTCAAAATTTGAACAACTATTTTTCAATGCATATCTCTTTTCCTCCAGTCCATGTAACGCATTTTCCAAATTTCATCGATATCTGTCTACCAGAACAGACTCTGTGTAGGTCTAAACAGGGCAAATCTGTTTATAATCACTGTGTTTATTAAATGCAAAGCTCCCAAATGGTCCGCGAACTGAACACCAATATTTTGTAACAGAAACTTTCACAGTAGGTTTCAACAGCATTTGTACCAAAACTAACCTTCGAATGTGATTTCTGCGCAATTTGCAATAAAAATATAAAACGAAAATATTTCTAAGAAAATATTGATGTTCAGCTGACGGACCATTTGGAAGCCCTGTAAATGTGAAAAATCAATTATATTTTTTAATTTAAGAAATCATTTTCTTTATTGTGTACATCGGGCAGTAAATGTTGTACTACGGGAAGCAACGATTGGATCCTTTGGTGTACATAAAAATGAGCATTGGAAGTGATACGTTTATACATGTAAATTTACAGAAAATTCACTCATAAAAAAAAGTTTAAAAATCCTGTTTTATCATTTAATGACGACATTGTTTATTATAAAAAATAAAACAACAAATATCAATTTAGTTTAAAATAAAATAAATTTATTATTATTATTATTATTATTATTATTATTATTATTGTTATCATTATTATTATTTTTTTTTTTTTTTTTTTTTTTTTTTTTAACAGCGCTCAAATTAATGAGAATCAATGAGGAAAAGTATAATTTTCTTTAAAATATATTTATTTTGATTATAATATATTTATTTTTTGATCTTTAAAATATATTTATTTTTACTTATGAAATTTCGCAAAAAATATTTGGATACATTTAATTACTAATACAAATTTCATCTTGAAAATACCTTTCAAGTATCCAATTAGATTTTTGTTTTTTTTTATAAATAACTTAACAAGCGAAAAATAATTAAAAGATCTTTTAATAATGAGTAAATTAAGCTTTAAATTGATAGTATTATTCTTTTATTTCAAAAGCTGAAAAGCAGGTTGATTGTTTTCCATAGTAATTATTTCCGATTCCAGAAACTAAGCTAATTTTATTATGGATTACATTTTTTTTCCCTAGAATTACCTAACAGCGTTCGAAATCCTTGGTGGTCCGCTGGTCCGAGACCACCGATAATTCAATCGGACCTCGATTCTGAAAAATTTAGTGGTTCGCAGGACCAGTGCCTTTGCAGGCCCTGAGAAAACAGCAACCGATCGCACATAAGATTTTTTTTTTAGCGATGCCGCGGACGCGCTATAGCGCGTAAAATACGCAAAAATCGGCGATGGGACGCAAAAAATAGTTCTTACGCGTCTCACGAGACGCGTAATTTCGTTAAAAGATCGCGAAAAAACGGCGAATTTCGTTAAAAAATCGCGAAATAACGACTAATTTCCGGCAAATTTTGTTAAACAATTCTCGAAAAAATGGCTAATTTCATTTCAAACCCGAAACAAAGCAGATTTCTTCAAAAAACCGCGAAAAAACGACAAATTTCGCCCCAAAAAATCGCGAAAAACGGCAGATTTTTTCAAAAAATAGCGAAATAAGGGCAGATTCCTTCAAAAAATTGAAAAAAAAAAAAAGGCAGATTTCTTCAAAAAATCATGAAAATACGACAAATTTTGCCCGAAAATCGCGATAAAACGGCAAAATTCGAAAAAAATCGCAAAAAACGACAAATTTTGTTAAAAAAGCGCTTGATAACGACTAATTTCCGGCAAATATCGTCAAAAAATCTCGAAAAAACGGGAAATTTTGAAACAAAATATCGCGAAAAACGGTATATTTCGTCAATAAATCCCGAAAAAACAAAAGATTTCGTCAAAATAACGCGAAAAGACGGAAATTTCGACAAAAAGAACGGAAATAAAAAAATAAATAAATAAGTGAATGCCGGGAGAGAATTTCTGTTTTAAAAACCAATTTTCCTGCTTAAAAATTGTTGTTGCTGCTCCAAAAACTGATTTTCCTGCTTCCCAATTGGATTTTTATTGCTCCAAATCTTTCTGAGTGAATGTGACTCCTGAAAGCACCATTTCATTAAGCAAAGTACCCATTTACTCAACAAAAGTATCCCTTTTTTCAGCAAAAATGTCTTTTTCAATAAACCTGTCTTGCCCCATTTTAAAAGAAATGCAAACAATAGTGGTACTTGTATCTTCTACACTTAAATAAGCATTATTTTATAATTAAATTTGTATCTTGCACATTTATTTTTTAAAAAGTACAGAAAATTTCTCTTTTTAGTTTTTAGAAAATTATAATTTTACATTGTATTATGCTGAAAAATTTGGATTAATGCAAAGTAAGATTGGTTTATTTTCCAAGGAGGAGGGGGGGGGGGAGGCTACTCTATGTGTTAAAATTATTTAATAGAATTTTATATAGCGGACCAGTGATGATGTCTGCGGACCAGTAAATCCTCATGCTTACTGGTCCTTAGGACCAGTGACTTTTTTTTAGGAATTCTAACGCTGCCTAATATATATTCTTTACGCGAATTAATTTAGAAATTAATTTAGCTAAAGCTTTCTGGTAAAAATTGCACTTTTTTCCTGGTAAATACAATAAAGTTTTAAAAAAATCTAAGCAATCTAATTTAAACAGCTATTTTGCGCTTTTTATTTGTTCAGATATCATAAAAAATTCATAGAATAAGAAATATATACACAGAGTGTCATAAACAGTGTACAACACCCGTACCTATCAGAGATAAGTAAACGATGTAAACTATAAAAATATTCACAATAAGATTGTTAGTATGAAATAACTCGGGTAATAATATCACAAAAGTTTCACACTTTAAACTTTTACAGATCGACTTACACAAAATTGGCTAAACTGGTCAATTATATACTACTTTTTTGTAGTCTCGTACATTAAGCATAAATACTCTTTACACCGCATGTTGCACAAAATATATATTGTAATGTAGTTCATAGATGCATATCAATTTCAATATGTACGAAAAGTATAACATCATTAAAATGCACTTCAAGGTGTTTTTCTCACTGGTGTAATGTAATACAATACTTTTGATTGTCCCTGTAAGAGAACTATCTACTAATTTGTTCTTTATGAACACCAGTTCATTCCAAAAACTATATGTTTGTAATTTATGAAACTGAAAAGGCGATACTTGATTAAAAGTAATCATTGTGAATGGAGCTCAATTAACGAAATAGAAATTTAAGTCTATTGGGTCGATCGGAAAGTCGTGTCGTGTCGGGGAAATCAGTTCGAATTGGAAAATTCTTCCTGTTAGTCATTACGCATTAGATATCTGAATTAATGTCTAATAGTTAAACCGGACGGTAGCTAGAAATGAACAATAGGGTGGGGATCAAGACAATGTAGGGGGAGGGGGGCTCAAGAGAATGTAAGGGGGGTGGGCTCATAATTTTTTTCTCTCTCTCTTACTCTGACGGAGAAAAATAAATTAATGCATATTCACATTTTAGATACTATGTTTCTTATTAAATTGTTGTAATAACTTCATTTTATTCTAAGAAGTAAATGATGATGAAAATTTTGAGTGTATAATTGGTGCAAAATTAAGTATCATGTTAGCTTCATATGTACAAATGGGAGGGTGTCGAAACACTTAATTTAGATACAATTTAGTAACCTTGCAAAACTGTGAAAGGGTCTCAAAACTAAATTAGATTTTTGAACCGAATTTCATTTGAATTTTCGAAACAAAAGTTCATTTAGTGGCCTTGGAGCAGGGTTCCCGCTGTCGCACACCATTGCGCCAAATTCTTACGACTAAATTCTTTATTTGGCGTGTAGACAAACGATTAGATTCGCCAAATTACTAGCTCTCAATTTTTGCACTTTCTTTCTTTCTTTTCTTTTTTGTTCTTCATACATATGCATGTATACATATTTTTCATATATACATATTTTTAATATATTTGTACCTGATAGTTGAAATTAGATTAATAACAATCGTTGTTGCAGTTAAAAATTTAGTTTACTTTAGAATATATTGAAAAAAAAAAAGAGTACATTAAAAAGTTAAAGATTTTTTTCTTTTTTTCTTTCTTTTTTGTGCTTATTTTGAGAATAGTTTTTTCTTTTGGCGAATTTTTTTTTTTTTTAACTAGTTAAATTACCAAAACTAGTAAATGCCAGCGAGAACACTGCCTTGGAGTCTTTTCCAGGAGTGGGGGGGGCTAAGTCGCCCATAGCACCCCTTTAGCCCTGTAGTTAACGAGCAGAATCTTCCTGATCAAAGTGATTTTCCCGACTCGACACGACTTTCCAATCGACCCAACATCTTAAGGATTTTTTTCAAATTAATAGTTAGACATATTTAAGTGTAAATTGAAAATACTTTCAATAAATAATAATTAAAGTTTAAATAAGTTTAAATAAGTTTCAATAAATTTAAATTAAACTCAATATGTAAAACTAATTTGCCTCTTCATTAGATGTACATAGGCTTTGTCTCAGTTATCAGACACTCAGCAATATTGCAACCTACAGAGCCAGTTTTTACTTGGTGCATACGGCAGAAAGGCGACATCTTGTCTCCCTGCAACATGATTCAGACTTGCATTTTGGCGCCAAAACTTCCCAGGTGACACTTGTCTTTTTTGCAACACCCATTTTTTTTTCTTTTGTTTCTTTCACTTGAAAGAGATTCTCGGGTCAATCCTAAGGACAAGTTCATATCAACAATTGGGCATCAAAAAGTGCAAATGTCCTCTCCCCCTCCCGCCAAATAACCTGGTTTTCTGGTACATTTTGCAGGCAGTGTTGAATCCAGGGGTGGCCCGGAAAATTTGAGATTTTGTGTTTTCAATGGTCACAAATTGCAGTTCCCCCTCCCGGAACTCTAAAATGTCCCCCCGGAGCCACAGAAGTCCCTCTCGGAGACAAGTGTCTGAATTCAACACTGTGTGCAGAGCCGGAAAACAAATTCATAATAGTTAAGTAACTGGCTCAATCAGGGTTGAAACTAACCTTTTTTTCTCCCTCCCGTCAGCTGAAAAGTAAATTTACAAAGAGAATTTTACTAATTTTCTAATAACTGATTTATTTTAAAATTTAACCCTTTCGGGCCTGGTGTACTATTAAAAATACATGTCTTTTAATGGAGTATTATTTTACTTAAAGCTATATATTTGCTACTATTTAAATGTAGTAGTGTTAGTATATGCCTATGCATTTAATATATGACTTCATTTATGATTAGGCATTTAGTAATAATAATAATTATTATTATTTGCTTAATTCTCTTTGCACTGTTTGCGATTATTTTATTTTAAACGTATATTTAACTCTTTGGGGTTAAAATAAACCCGTCCTTTATACTATCCTGAAAGATTCATATGTAATGAAGCGCAAAAAGCATTAGAAAATTGTAATATTTGTTAAATTTTATTGTGATACAATATTTTCTAAACATCTCCAAAAATCCTTCCTTAGTTTGTTGTCACGTGAATGTTAATCGAATAGTACGCAAAATAACAGCATTCGTTATGCTTCTGACAATGAAATGCTGGTTAAACTCTAATTAATCTTTTTAGATAGTTGGTGATGAGTATGTTGATGCTATTAACTTAAAAGTGATTTGAAAAAAAATCGAAAAAAATAATCGGACTCGAAACAGTTAACATATGTAATGATGTTACACTATATGGCCATTGATGACCGTTCACTAGCGATTTTAGACATTTTGTTAAATATCTAGAAAAATACATGAGAATTATCCTGAAACTCTTAGTCCATAAAAATAATAGTACAAGTCACACATTTCCGTGAAGAATTTTTTTCCCGAAACTCCATAGGAGACAACAAATTAAGAAAGAATGAATATCTTTTGGATAATCCTGTCAAAACTAATGTAGCAAAAGCGCTCAAACTCTAGATTATGATTGAGTGCCTTATTGTAATAAACTGTGTTCATTTGTACGCGAATAGCATGTATACTCGTAGAGAAATTAAGGTTTCTATAAAAACAGTCCCAAATTTTTTCATGATTTTTGCTTATAATTGTCAGAGTTCTAAATATGAAATAATATACTTTTCAGAAAATATGACAAACAACATTGCACATAATACCCTGTAATCAGAATTAAAAAATAATAAAAAATGTATGAAAAATGAGTAGGTTTACTAAATAAATTTTCACTGCGCATGCGTGAAGGATATCAAAATTTCATTTGCATATTATGTTAGCTAATTGTATAGAGCCACTTTTTTGAAAATCTCAAAATCATAGCTTGAAAATTCTAAAAATAATCGTCAATAGAATAAGTTGAAAATCCGTTATTCCCATAATGAAGCAAAAACAAGAGGTTTTTTTTTTCATATATTCATTGATTAGTGTCAATATAGAATGCACAATATGGGACGTACTACTGCATTTGGATAAAATCCCTCAATTTATCGTCATCAATGGCCATGTAGTATATATGTAATAAAAAAAACTACGTAGTTTGCTTTGTCAAATATTGATTCATGAAAATCTTGAAAACGGAATCGTAAAAAATTGCGCTTATACAAGATTCTTGTAGTAGTAATATTTTTTCCTTTTCCGTACATCCTTAAATTCTTCGATGTTTTTGCTTTGGCCCTAAACAGAACGATTTTAACAATATAGTGCTAAACATCGACGTGAGAAAAAATGATGAACAAAATCTTTATTTGACGCCCCTTTGTTCTGGTGCACGTACGCACATACCCTCTGAAATATCATTTATTTACATGCCACAATTACCACCCAAAATTACAAAAAATATCATTTATTACTAAAATATTTATATTTATTTTGTGTATAATAAGAATTAAATATTTATATTTCATTTTGTACTATTTCTATGTATTACATTAGTTTTTTAATCTGAGCATGTAATTTTTATTTGGTAAATTCTTTCCGGCACAGTGTACCCAGTCTGAGCACACTTACCGTATATCCAGGCGTATAACACGCACTTTTAACTGTGAAAAATCACTTCATTTTTCCGTGTGCGTGTTATACGCCTAATATAAAATAGTTCAAGTAAAATCATACGAATAAAACATTCCAAATTTTTATAATTATATAAATGCATTTATATATTTACATAAACAGAGAAATTTACAGTATATATTTTTTGAAAAACTTAATCTTACTTATCAGATAACGTGAAAAGTTTATTGTACTCGCTCTCATTTATACTTTGGGGAATATCATCATCTTCCCAACTCTCACTTTCATGCATTTTATCACCAGTGTCATTTTCATCTAGCCATAGTCATAAATAGTCATCCTCTGTACCGTCAAGTGCATTGGAAATTTCACAATTTAAAAATTATTTGACAATTATTTCCGGTTTGATTTCATCCCATGATGTTATAAACCATTCACATATTTGCGATAAAGTTGCCGCATATTTCCTCCTTTTGTAATGGTTTTTTCTCCTTCTAAGCATCCGTGTGTTCCATTGCCGCCTTAAACTTTTTTGAAAGGTTTGTAAATATGTATTGGATTCTTGGATTCTTTTTTTTAAAACCGGGTGTTCTATGGGTCTAAACATATTCAAACTAAAAGCTTGCTGTTTTTTTTTTTTTTTTTTTTTTTTTTTTTTTTTTTTTTATTTAAGCTTTTGGACGCTTTTCCCAAACATTGCTTTCCATAATTTTAACCCATTTCCGTCCATCCAGTATCTCTCATATGGACATGGAAACTTACCGATTGAATTTGTTTTTCGTTTGAAAATTACCATTAGTATACCTTCTGCTAAGCAAGAAAGAACCACTGTGAAGTGGGACTTTTCGTGTCCCATAGTTTTAAATGGAACAGTTTTTACTCCTTTTGTCTTTACACTTTTGTTTCCTATCATATAGAACATTACGGGCGTTTCGTCCATATTCCCAATTTGAGACAAATCATAATTTTTCTCCTTTCGTTTATCAATGACAAACTTTTCTAAACTTAACAGTTTTTGTTTGGGGAGTCTTTTGAAAGTTTTGGGGCAACATTCGTCTTTTGGAGAAGAACAAAATTTCTGCGATTCGTAAATCTATCGCAACAGCTCGTTGTTGTCTTGAAGTTTTCACTTTATTTGGGATTCTTTTTTGCCCATTGTAAGGAAAATAAACTAACACTGACTCGTCTTTATTATTAGTCCATTTTGGCGATTTTCTTATATTTACTGGGCAACATTGTCCTTTAAAATAGGCCAGCTCATAATGCCTGTGCGCAGTGAACATTTTTCTTTTGGCACATTTAGAATTGCAGCTTCATTCTTCTTCCATTCACAAACAGAACATTCATTAACCCCAAACATTCTATCTGCAGCGCGATGACCATTTTTTTTTTAAACGCTATTACTTTACAGTTAAATCCGGAATTGTATTTATTTTCCTTTACTGGAGCCATTGTTTATGAGGAAGAACGGTTTTCATAAACTTTAAGATCAGCGCATCTAAAAGTAATTGTTTTGAACAAATGACGAATGTTATATGAAACGGGAAATTTCTATTGGTAGGATCAGTGCAGATGGGAGAGGGAGGGGGTTGTTCGGTTTCTCTCAATCAAGATTTGGGGAGCGGGTTTATTTCGATTCCAAAAGGTAGGAATTGGAATGGGACTGAAGGAGACTGGTTTTACGTGTCGCAAAGAAAAGACGCATTTATCTGAAGTGGGAGTGGTGGTATTTTTAGCTTCTTTTCGTGGGAAAAAATTGATGCATGTTATACGCCAGTATATGCTTGAAATAAAATTATGTACTCTCAAATTAGTTGTGCGTGTTATACGCCGGGACATACGGCAATTTTAATTCCGAATTCGCTAACGACATCAATAATGTTTTAATAAAATTTTGGTTTTACAATGAAGATTTAATTAAGAAGTTCTTAATACCCCAAAAAAGTCGTTATGAAATTCCGGTGTCAGTCGATAATTTCTCATTTTACTAAGAGTATTTGCCCATGATGGAAAGGGTTAAAATAGTTGTTCTCATTTAGAAAAAAATAAATCATATATATTTTTTAATATTTAAACTATTCTTTATGCCAAAAAAAGATTCATATTTAGGAAATTGATATCCAAATCGAATGATACTTATGTTTTAATTCTATTGTAAGCCATTTGCGAGTTAATAATTTGTGTGTATGTTCTCTTTGAACGTCTGAGCTTTTAAAATATTTCAACAGATAAAATACTTATATCTTAAACATTAAATGTCGAACTATCCCACAGTGAATTCAATTCTTACGTTATAAAATTTAATTGTATTAAGCCTCATCATTTTCTCCCTAGATAAAAATTTTAAAAAGCTGTTTTTAAAAGTATTCATTTAATTTTTAATCGCATTTCCTTTCTGTTTTATGCATATAAAATACACTATCTTTTTATATTTTTAAAGGATTAAGAACGACCATTTGAAGATATTTATCGCATGCAATTCAGAATAAACTGCATATTAAAAACTGCTGTATGAATAAAACGGCTTTTAGAAATTTATAAAATGCATATTCGATAAATTACAAGCGAAAACGTACCTTTCAGTTTCAGTAACTTTTATAGCACAATCAGTAACTTTATTTATTATTAAAAGACAAGTTGTGGTTTGGTTTGTTTTATGACGGCTGATTATCTACACGAGAGATATAGGCATTTAAGCGAAGTGGTGCCCTCCGTGGAGGTCTTTCCAAGGGAACCTAACCCCTATTTACGCAAGAAAATCGAAGGATCGAAGAAAACCACGGAAACCCCGAACGGATAGGCCGACGGTAGTGATTGGGATTGAACCCAGCACCTACCGTCTATCAATTTGGAGGTCAGAACTTCTCGGCCACTAGTGGGGCAACGAATTGTGAACGCGCTTTTGCACGGTGCAAATGGAAATAAAATACTCATCAATGGCAAGCATATCAAATCGGAAATTGCACGTCAAAAGTAAGAAATGAGATGCGTTCGTGCTATAACGAAGTTTTAAAAATATTCAGATTTTCGTGTAATAATATATAGTATTTCGGATACAGAATAATAACCTAAAACTTTTTGTATCCCTGTAAATACTATATGTTTTCTATTATACAGGATTTAATTTGTAGTAAACATCAGCAACGTATATCAATTTCATAAAATGTGAAATAGTTTAATATAATTAGAACACGCCCCAATCAATGGTTCTCCCTGTACCATTATGTAATGGAATACTTTTTTGTGGCCCTGTAAATTAATAACAAATATTCTTCGCACCACAGATTGAATAGACTGTATATTTTAGTATATACTTCATAGGTGCACATGAATTTTATTATGTTCGAAAGAGTGTAACATCATTAAAATGCACTTGAAATTATTTTCCTATTGGCCGTAATGTGACGGAATATTTTTGATTGTCCCTGTAATTAAACTATACATACGGTTTTCGTAAAAACTAGAATTTACTCGACAAAATTGTGCAACAGTTGTATATTTTAAATTTCAAACGATTCGGTTGAGTAGTTTTTGCACTGCTATTGGCTGACAGACGGACTGAACGACACCTATAGATGCCACGTATCTACATAATTACGGATGCACCTAAAGAAAGAAGGTATAGCACATCGATCACTATAATTTTGATGATCAAGCCTAGTCCTCACAAGCTGCAGTGTGTAGGTAAATTTAGACGCGAACAGGTTTGAAAAGATTCTTTTTAGCTATAAATACAACTGCCATTAGCATTTCGGTATTGATAAAATCGAAGTAAAAGGGGAATTTTTTTTTATTTAATTCCTATTAAAAATAAAACCTATCTGATATGATTGTTCTGTGACCCGTCCCAGCGACAGAAAACTCACGAAATCCCCGGAAAGCTCAGGCACAGCTAAAGTTCTGAAAAGAACTGTTTGCTGAACGCGTACTCACAAGAGAAATACATATTTCGGCGGTATTGAGACCCATAAGGCATGGCGACGTCACTGCGACGTCGTTGTGAAGTCATATTGTGACTTTGTGACCATAGATCGTCGATGTGAAGTCACAGTGACTGAAATGTGAAGTCGTTATGGCCGTTTTAGAGCTCTTTTCCCTAATAGCATGCATGGTCACAGTGACGTCACTGTGAGTCACTTTCGTCACATCACATCTGTGACCAAAATGCCACCTTTCAGTGACGTCACATTGTGACTGAGATGTGACTTTCTTAAAAATCTTTAGAAATTTATAAATATCCTTCAAAACATGTTATTTACTTTAAAAAACATGTTTCTGGCAATTTAAATATCGTCGCTTTCGTCACAATATTAATGTCAAATTAGTCACAAATGACACATTTTTCACAAATTTGTCACATTGTGACCACTTTGTGAAACGTCAGAAAAAAGCTCTAAAACGGCCATAACGACTTCACATTTTAGTCACTGTGACTTCACATCGACAATCAACTGTCACAAAGTCACAATGTGACTTCACAACGACGTTGCAGTGACGTCGCCATGCTTTACGGGTTGTGACTACATCACAAAATGGTCACATTCTGACAAATTTATGAAAAATGTGTCATTTGTGACTACTTTGACATTAACATTGTGATGGAACTGTGACAAAAGCGACAATATTTAAATTGCCAGAAATATATTTTTTAAAATAAATAACATGTTTTGAAGAATTTTTGTAATTTTCTAAGGATTTTTAAAAAGTCACATCTAAGTCACAACGTGACGTCACTGAGTGGTGGCATTTTGGTCACAGATGTGATGTGACCAAAGTGACTCACAGTGATGTCACTGTGAGTCACTTTAGTGAGACACTGTGAGTCACTATTTTTGAACGCCAGGCAAAGAGGGTGTGCGTAGATCCAAAACATTGGGTATCGAACTTGTTGGCTTTACTGCCGTCCGGAATTATTCAGGTTCTCGCGCGTGAGGCAGAGGAAAAGTTTGAAGACTATGAATATATTAAAGGGATTCTGCAGAGACGGTTTAAGTTATGTCCTGAGAGATTCCGTAGAAAGTTTATGGAACATCAAAGAAAACCTGAACGCACATGGCGAGAATTTCTATTTGAATTAAATAGTTATTTTCAAGAATGGATTGATGGACTTAAAATTGTTCATTTTAATTCTTTAAGAGATTTGATTGTAACAGATTAATTAAAAAGAAGAGTGCCTTATGAGATTCGAGATCATTTTGTGGATGAATGGCCTAAAATAGTATCTCCTACTGAATTGGCTGAGAAACTTGACTTATATGAAAGTGTGCGACAAGGTTCTAGGAAGTTAGTTAAGAAAGATAAGCTTTCAGAGAAGAAGAGTAATTTTTCATTTAATTCTAAGCACACTGATAATAGAAATGCTGGTTTTGCATCGGAACACAAATATGAGTCAAGAGTTGGTACCTTTAAAGAAAGGACACTGATACCTAATAAAACTGTTATTCATGTTGAAAAGAGGGTCACAAGGCTCCATTTTGCCCAAATAAACGTGGTACTCCGAGTGTACAAAGAGCACAAACGAACTCTGTGCAATCGAATGAGAAAGTTGGAGAAGATCAGTCATCGATATTAACTGCAAAAATAACAATACCTGTTTCGTCCTGCGTGAAAAGGGATGGAAAATTTGATGAATTGGAAGTAGTCAGGATTAGATGTGGAACTAATGTGTTAGACGGTATCTATGATTCTGGTGCACAGATCTCGGTGATACGGGCAGATTTAGTCAAGGATGTATCAGTTGAAGGTGAAGGAAAGATTGAGATAACTTCAGAGTTCGGAGAGAGTGAAGTCGCTCCATTAAAAATAATACCGATGAGAATAGACGATAAAATTCATGGAGAAAAATAATGGTAACTTGTGCCGTTTCCAAGAAATTAGTGATTGGTATGCTTATATGTCCAACTGCTTATGAAGCATTAAACCATAAGGTTATATTATATACGAGGGTTGAGAACGTCTCTGACCTCACTGGTGATGTTGATTTGGAGGGTGGAAATGAGTTAGAAATGACCGATGAGTATGGAAATGTTGAAAAGTTGAATTCTGATCCTGAAATTGATGAACTTGATTTGAGTGAGAAGGAAACAGAGGAATCTTTTATAAAATTACAAAGAGCTGATGTTACTTTAAGAAATATTTGGGAAATGGCTGAAAATAATAAAAGTGCTTATTTTATAGAGGAAGGTATTCTTATGATTTCTGAAAATGTTTGTGGTGAAAATGTGAAGCAGGTGGTGTTACCTCAGTGTAAGAGACAGTATATTTCATCTGTTGCTCACGAAATTCCTTTGGCAGGTCATTTGGGAGAACAGAAAACAAAACGGAAAATAAAGTGTTCCTTTTATTGGCCTGGATTGAAACAAGATGTTAAAAGGTTCTGTACGAGTTGCAAACAGTGTCAATTAAAAAGAACTGTCACATATAGAGATAGGATACCTATACGTCTCTTGGTTCGACCTGAAAACGCTTTCGAGGTGTGGAGTGTGGACTGCATTGGTCCTTTGGAACCGCCTTCTCGTAGAGGTCATAAATTTGTGATAAGTGCCGTAGACTTCTGTACTCGGTGGGCGGAAGCCGCGCCAGTTAAAAATATTACTGCAAAAACTACTTTTGACGTTCTGATGAAAATATTTACCCAAACTGGATTTCCGACTACCATATGTACAGATCAAGGACCAAATTTTACTTCGCAATTGATAGAAGCATTTTTCGCTATTTTAGGAGTTGCACCTAGATTTTCAACTCCGGGACATCCTGAAAGCATGGGTGCAGTAGAGCGTTGGAATAGAACTTTGAAAGACATTTTGAACAAGAACATTCAAGATAATGGTCGTGATTGGGACTTACACTTACCTTATTTATTGTTTGCTTATAGAGAAGTACCACATAGTACTACCGGAATGTCCCCTTTTCAGTTGGTTTATGGTCGTATTCCTCCTGGACCGATGAAATTATTGAAGGAATTTTGGACAAAGAAAAGGAAAATTCCCCTGACAGCCTCCCCTTCTATAGAATAGTACATGAAGGAATTACTCGAGAGATTACAGAATGCGCATAAGATTGCATCAGAAAATGCTAATAAAAATTAAGCGGATTATGCTTCCCGTTATAATCTTCGGTCTCGAGAAAAAACTTTTTCTGTTGGCGATCAGGTGTTGATTTTACATCCATCGTCGTCTCATAAATTGTTGAAAGCATGGATTGGTCCGGCCACAGTGATTGAAATTACACGACCGCATTCTGTTACTGTTAAGTTAGATGATGGTAGTACAAGAAATTTGCACGTAAATAAAGTGCGTCCCTTTATCGCAAGAGTTGACCATATAGGTTTGGTATTTGAAGAAGACTCTGACATTGGAGATTTTTATTGCCCTCCACTTGAAAAAGATTTCGGTAGCAAAGATACTTTTGCTCCAGTGACTATGAAGAAAGCGAAAAGGGATGATGTAAAAGAGATTATTATGAAAGAAAATGAATCTTTTAGTGACGTTCGGAAACAAGAACTTATTTTTATTTGGGAAAACTTTTATGAATTGTTCAGTAAAAAACCGGGAATGGCAAAGGTGGATGGCCATGCTGTTCGAGTTAATGCTGAGTGTTCACCAAAGAGATTGTCACCATACAGAATTCCCATAACTTTGCAGGAAGAAGTTGATCATCAAATTTGCGGATTACTTGAGCAAGGACTGATCGAAGCTAGCAATAGTGAGTGGGCGCATCCAATTGTTTGCGTGGCGAAGAAAGATGGAACTGTTAGATTATGTGTGGACTTTCGGCACTTAAATGGCTTTACTATACCAGATGCATATCCCATGAAAATTGCAAAAGATTTGCTATATGAAATTGGACAAGCAAATTATGTTACAATATTAGACTTAACTAAGGGCTATTGAAAGATTCCTATGGAGGAAGAGTCAAAATCTTTTACAGCATTTGTGACACATTCTGGACGTTACCAATGGAGAGTTATGCCCTTTGTTTGGGTTAAAAAATGCTGGTAGCACTAATCAAAAGTCCATGGATAAATTGTTTCAGAAACATAAGAAGTATTGTAGATCATATATCGATGACGTAGCGATATTTTCCCAGTCGTGGGAAGAGCATCTAGAACATCTTGAAAAAATATTCCAGTGCATTAGAGATTCAGGATTAACTGTTAATCTAAAAAAATGTAATTTTGGTAAAGATGAAGGGAAATTTTTGGGTTATGTGATAGGATCGGGAAGACATTCTCCAGATCCATTGAAATTCGAAACAATCCAAAAAATACGTAAGCCTTCAACGAAGAAAGAGTTAAGAAGTTTTTTGGGCTAGTTGTTATCGGGTTTATGTTCCGAATTTTTCATCTTTGTTATTATTATTGACTAATCTTACACGGAAGAGAGTGGCGAATTTTTCCATGGAATTCGGATGCTGAAAGTGCTTTTCTGAAGTTGAAAGAAAAATTAGCGAATATGTCTTCAATGTTTACCCCTAAACTCGATAGACCATTTCAATTACATACTGATGCTTCCGCTAATGCTATCGGAGCATGTCTGACTTAGTTGGATGATCAGTCACGGGAAAGACCAATCGCATTTTTAGTAAAAAACTTACGGATACACAGACACATTGGTCTATTATAGAGAGAGAAGCCTATGGTGTGATCGAGGCCTTAAAGAGGTTTGACACTTGGATATTTGGTGCAGAAATAGAGGTTATTTCGGATCACAATCCACTCACTTACCTTACATCTAGTGTTCCCCATGGCGCAAAATTAATACGTTGGTCTCTGGATTTGCAGAGGTATAACTTGAAAATAACATATCGTAAAGGTTCTAAACATTCTAATGCAGATTCCATGTCGAGTTTGACTTTTGATGAGTCTTAAAACACCTATTAAATTTTATTTGATTTCTGAAAGTAAAGGGAAAAAAATTTATGATATTTTAAATTTTTACTGCATTTTGGTATTTCTGCTTATTCATGCTTTTATTTAATGACGATTATAATAAATGTATATATTGTAATATTTGTTTTTTATTTTGTTTATGGCTATTAATTGTATTAATTTAAAAGAAATGGGAAGATTCACATTGCTCTCACCCTTGCTAATAATTTTTTTGAGTTTATGTACTTTAAAGCTTCATTGTGTCAAAAGCCACTAATGAGCTCTTTTAGGGGGGAGTTGTAAGAGTCGAGGAACTTTGCGGACAACTTTACTGCCCTGAACTGACTCTGTCATGAACATGCCCGGCTGTGGATAAACTCTATTGCCTAGGACAAATCCGATTACTTTTCATGAACAGTCACGGACAGAATTTCTTGCTAAATTTAAGTTTCTTTGGAGCTCGTAAGTGTGGCAACAGCAGAACAGAAGAGTGGAATTCTTGAACTTTCGACGACTTGAAGTGTGGACAGTAAGCTGGAATGTATAGAATGTAGATATGCAAAAGTGATGTTTCTTTTTTAGTGAAAGTACGCGCTTTATTTTATGATTTGTGTCGTGATAAAATAAATGTGGAAAATGTATAGTGGTTCGTTCAGTTCAAGACTTTATGTGTGGTTAATATTCTAAAGATTAGTGTATTTTAAAATGAACTAATTTATGAACTTACGCAGAGGGAAGTTTATTCACACTACTGGAAAATAAGATGTCTTTTTTCCGCTAGAGACCTATACTGGAAAATACATTTATTTGTTAACTTATTTATTGTATTTTAAAGAAGTTGAAAGAAAGCTATGTAATTTTAATACATTTTAATGTTACGTATTTTAAATTAAATGAGTGATAGGTGTATGATTTAAATGAAATGAAATATAAGTGTACATTTTAAAGGAAATGATGGCGATGAAAGAATACTTGGCGATTTGTAACTTCTGTTCGATAAAAATTAAGAAATAGCCGTTTAGCGTATAAAAAGTGATGTAGTCATGCCGGAACTGTTGATGACAATCACATGACTTAGGCTTTTATTAAGTAGATAATAATTAAGTCTCTGTTAGTTCTACAAACATTACTTCGACATTACAGACATTATTAAAAAATATATTAATTTAAAAATTTAACTTAAAGTAGATTACCTATAATGATCACAAAGATGCTTGGGAAAGAAAATAATTTAACTGTATTTAAAGAAAAATATTCAAGAATACTTTAAAATAAAAATTTCGCGAAATCCTGAGCACGAAAATTGAAAAAATTACAAATGCTTCAAATGAGTTCATTTTCCTAAACGTTTTCGAAAATAATGACCAACTTACGTTAGACTAACAAATGAAGCTCTTATTCATAATACTTTTGAATATACACTGGATTTTCTTACATTATTTAAAATTCTAAATGTTCTAGTTCCCCCGCTATTGATTCTTGAAGGAAAATAAGAGGCTTAAGTCTCTTCATAAACCTCTTAAAACGAGAAGAAATTCTTTTATGGTGTGTTATATGACTGCATTTTCTGAGATGATAAGGTAAGTAAATAAAGTAAACATTATTTCTTGTTTTTAGAAATAGTTTAAAAGGATGTAATGATTTTCTGACATTCATTTATATACAACACTTTAATTAATTGCTTAAAAGAAATTTATGAAATTGTAAAACAAGGAGACATTTAATTAATTAAACTGCGGAGACTAGTTAATAGAAGTAATGATTGAATTGAATATTCGAATGAAACAACTGTGGCATGCACTAAAGCTTATCTGCCATTCCTTCTCAATCTTTTTAACAGGTTAAAAGTCAAAAGTTTGAAACCCTTCCATACATAAATTATTTACCATTATTATCTTTTTTTGTGATAAATGAGAATCGATTATAAAATAATTTTATTATTATGCTGCATGCTAGCTATTACCTGTCCACAAATAAGATCTCCATTAATGAATGCTGAAAATTATTTTGCTTTATAGGAAATATTTATCTGTCCTTATATGAGGCCAGTATGAATGAAAGGGTTAAATAAAGAGGCAATCTTGTATGACTTATTCAAATTCTTTCGTTTCTAGGAAGCTCGTGGAAACTATAATCAGTTGACATGTTGACTTTCTCTTATTCCCATTTTATCCTGCACCAGTGTTGCCAGTATGCTACTTTTTTAAAATTAAGATTTCTTGATTGGTACCACTTTTTTAAAACGGTAAAATTCCCTTTGTTTTCACTTTTATTAATCGGTCAATAAATAAGGCGCGTTTTACCATTACAAAAAAGTGGTGCTAATCAAGAATCTGGATTTTAAAAAAGTAACCCATCTGGCAACACTGTTCTGCACAAATCTGAGAAAGACAGTTCTAGATGTTCTTGACCAGTCGGAATTTTACTTCTTTTTTTCTGTTTGATTTTTCCTATCACGCGAAGAAAATTATTTGCATCTCCACTATCTTCTTCCTAGAGATTCATCATTGGCAAAAAACTATCTTTCGACTGCATGTTATGTTGAGTGGCAACTAGATAAACCATCAAGCTACCTACACTTTTTAGCATTTTTTAGAAATCCAATATCAAAGACATCAGATGCTAACTCAGCCCATCCTATCGATTATACATAATGAGTTGGTTTTCTGACCTATTTAGAATTGTTCTACTTAAACTCTTCAGACCTGGGGTACACAAATGTACACCTCCATTCTTTTCCTTATAAAAACTAAACTGTTCGAATTTTTTGCATTTTTACTTTACTTCTATAGAGCTGAATGTTTTTTGCTTTAAAACAAAACCAATAAATGTCAGCACTGATGAATATTACCTCATAAAATAAATATTATTTTCATCCGAGTTTCGAAAATACGTTCGAGACCTTGTGGCCAAGAAAGTAAGAAATATTCATGATTATTTAACTTGAATGCTTTACAATAAAAAAATTTTGAGGATTGGTTGATCACTTACTTGTTTAAAGACCTTAATTTTGTTATTGCATAAATTTATATTACTGATAGTTAAACTGATGTTTTAAGGAGATTAGTACTTTTATATACATATCTGTAAACCTAAATTATCAGTCCCCTAAAAGTACTGATTTCTTAAAAATGACTCTCTCTGTCATCCATGGTGTCATTTCGATTATGCAAGAGTAATAAATATATATTTGTAGAATTATTTTATGCTCAGGTATGAAGAGGTTTTAAGGAACTGGACCTTGTATCCGATGTAGATTCTATAGTTCTAGTCGCCGTTGAATCTAAAGCTCTAGATTCTAAGATGTGCCTTTTTGATAGCCAGATTGGTCCAGATCGAGATTTTGCAGGTATTTACTATTCAGCAAGCTGCTTTATGCAGGCACTGGTTCACAACACAGCATGCAACCACATCCCTTGATTGTTTCCATTATCGCTTTAACTTTTTCCATCCTTCACTTATTTTGTATTTTCTTTCTATTGGAAAATTTCTTCAACACGAAATTAAACAAGTGGATAAGTATGATAGCAGGTCGCACAAAGAGTTAGTTTATTATTATTTTTTTAAAACAAGTTATCCTTTAATAAATAAATCCAAAGAGTTAATTTACAATTATTAAATTCTTACATAAATCGTAGCACCAATAAAGTTAATTCTTAAATAGTTATAAAAGAAAGTTATTTATTTTAATCAAATATTAAAATGGTCAAATCAAATTATGTAAATAAAATCCAAAAATCCATATTTTTTGATAATCAGAAATGAAAGTAATTTAGCAAAGATGTAAATAAAATGTTAAATTTCTAAAAACGAAAAAAAAATGCTTAAACGGAATTTAAAATATTGATTATTAATAAATCACAATTGTTTTTAAAATAGAAATAAAATTGAATTGCAAAAAATATTATGAAATGTCATGAATAAAAAAATAATATAAGCCCTTAGATTGGCAAAAAAATACGAAATTTCTTTTAATTAACCCTTTAGGTTATGAATTTTTTTTTCAATTTTTAGAAAAAATTACTTTTAATTAATAACATTAAGACTAGTTATCTAAATAGATGAATTAGTGTTTAATAAGTTTTTAATTCTTTGAAAGATCACGACTGTTGTTGTTTTGAGTACTGTTCAATTCATATTCATATGACAATAGGCTAAGGAAGAATTTTTGGAGATCTTTAGAAAACATTTTATTACAATAAGTTTTAACTTATATTACAACTTTCTAATACTTTTTTCGCTTTATTACACACGATTCTTTCAGGAAAGTAACTTTATTTTAAATTTAAAGAGTGAATTATAAGTTTAAAATAAAAGAATAGGAAACGGCGCAAAGTGAATGAAGCAAATAATAATAATAATTATTATTACTAAATGCCTAAACATAAATTATGTCATATTGTTAATGCATAAACTTATAATAACCTTACTACATGTAAATTGTAGCAAAAGTATTTCTTAAAACAAAATAATACTCCATTAAAAGACATGTACTATTAATAGTACACCAGACCCGAAAGGGTTAAAACTATCTTAGTATGAAATTTTAAGTTACAACATCGTGGCTCGAATTAACAACATTCTGTTTACTAGCGAGACGCTCTTCCTCTAATTTATGATGTGTATATGAAAAAACGTTGAAATTAAGGTACTCTTTTAAAATTTAAATCGAAGAATTGAACGGATAACATTGATAAAGTTAATTTAATTAATATAATAGACTTTCTCAAAATTTTATGTTTTGTCGTGTGACACAAGATATTCAGCTGTAATTACACAAAATTATACATCATAAAATTATATATATAAATTATTATATCTCTGACTTATATTATTTTTGTGTACGGACTCTGTGACAGACAGACAGAGGACAGAGATGAATAGGGTTTCGTCAATTGAATGAAATTCTAAAAATATATATTTAACAAAAAGACCAAAAATATTATGGTAATGGTAATCGCACTTTTATTTTTTAACCGACACCTAATCGATTAGTAAATTTTCCTATTTATGGAAGCTCTTTTACCAGCATTCTCGATTTGTTACTCTACTATTTCTTCTCTCTCTGTTTTTTCAACCAATGGTACACTGTTAAAAATAAAGGTGACGAACCAGTTTCATTTGGCGCCCAGGGATGAAAAGGAGTTACCATTTGACACCCGCGGGCTTGAAAATGTGTTTGGGATGCCTTTTAATCCCGCACTTGGCTAATTAGTGTGCCGCGCAATGATTTTTACCCCCTTAGTTATTTGCGCATGCTCTGTGATGTGTGTCCTTCCACTGTAACTGGTTGTCACTGGTGGATCAGTGAAGAGCAATTTCTCCCTACGAAGACTATCACCGTGCATGCGCTATCCCAATTTCGCTTAGAACTTCGGATGGCTAACTTTTGGCGAGGTTTTTATATAAAGCAACCTTTGAATTTCAGGACATTTAAACATTTCAAGGAGACTTTAAAGGCCCAATGGCCCAACGGTTAGAGCATTGAGTTTGCAATCAGACGTTGTGGGTTCGAATCCTTCGCGTTTTTATAATTTCTTTTTATTATTTGGCATTCTGGATCAGGGGTGCCATTTTTACACCCTAATTATAGATGGCATTCTGGATCAGGTGTGCCATCTTTTCACCCTAATTAAAGGCGCCATTCTGGCTCTCGTAGGGATGTCACCAGTGAGATAAGCCTTTCACCCCTAAAAGATACAATGTCTTACCTTTAGTTTTAACAGTGTAGTAACTGCGAGTCATTTATTTCCCTCTATATATTATTTCACAGGTGATATGTGTTATTGACCATAGGCTCCTTGGAGCCTATCTTTTCAAAGAAATCGAATATCAAAGTCCCTCATTATGCGCACCACTACATCAGACAATTTTGAACAGGTTCATTTCAAACGCTTAAAACAACAATTTGAAAAACTTTTCTAAGAATATTTTACAAACTTAAATTTTAAGTGTAACAATATTGAAATAAGTTTTAAAGCTTCCTTGTATATATTTAGCGTTTTTCGGAAGTGTAACTTTTCAAATGATTGGACAGTTCACTGGAATATCATTCTTATTGAGCATCTATATTATCATTTAAAAATTATTTTTATCAATATTTTAACCCCTTCGCTTCTGATGTACCATGCACATTTTGCAATCTTTCATCACAAGGAAATAAAACAAAAATTTTTGTTTAATTTTGTGAAATTATATAATCAAATAAAACAATATTCACTATTCGATATTGCTGAGAAAAACTTATGGCTTGGACGCACACTGAATGTTACGTATATCGCACTCCTGCATCAAAAATTGCACAACTCAAAAATTGGGTTTTTTAATTTATGGCTGTCATTCTACTTAGTTTTTACGCCTCTACTAATGTCTGTCAGTACCAGACAGTATACTAAAATGTCAGCCATCAGGCAGTAGTCATGTTTCCAAGATAGCTATTGAACCATCCGTAGCCTGAAACAGTTTTTCACAGTTCTTAAAAAACGGAGTTTCATTTTTCTTTTTTGTTTTGACTATTTTGAAGCAAAGGTGTGACATGTACAGTTGTCCTGAAGGCAGCATTTTACCGTAGACAGAAAAATAACAATAATGAAACAAATGAACAAGTCGCGCTTGAATCACCAGCATTAATGAGTGATTTATTTACAAAATATTTATATCAAAAGGCAATGTTTACATTTTGGGCTTACAAGGAAGATGTCCATACGGGCATACACCAAAAAATCTGAAAAAATTACAAAATGTTCTTCACGTGAGTATATGTACGTTTATAAAAAAAAAAAAAAAAAAAAAAAAAAAAAAAAAAAAAAATGGTGGAACCTCCATACAGTGTTCGTAAAAAAATATTTAAAAAATGTCGTTATTTGGCGATCTTTCGCCGGTTGGCGATGGAATGTAATTTCAAAAAATACTTTTTTATGTCAAATATACATTAAGGAAAAAAAAGTTTCGTGCAGAACTTGTTTTGATAAATTTAATTTAAATAACTTTAGTTTTATCAGTTTTAATTTGCTTTAAGTATAATTTTGCTATATCGATATTTATGTGAATTTATATTCAAAATTTGAGATTTAAAACGAAATTCTTAATTAAAATTAATTAAAATCATTTCAAGCGTAAAGTCCAATTGAGCATTGTCGATTCGATTTTGTTGCTATGGAAACGTCGGGCTTTTATTTTTGAATATGCTTAAATGTATGAAATAATTTTTCTCAACATGAATTTTTAGCTCACAGGCTATCATAGCCTGAGAGCTTATGTGCCCGCCCGTTCTGTATGTATGTTCATAGGTAACGCGATAACTTATGATAAAAATATCCGATCTACTTGAAATTTCGTATATAGGTATATCCTGACAAGGCGCTTCCCTGATTAGTTTTTGGAGTTCGTTCGATATGTATAAGAGGGGGAACGAGGGACTCATCCCCTCCCCTTAATAGAAATAAGTGGGTTTTTATGCAGAATTAAGTTTTCGTTCAAAGTTTAGATATAGGATAATTCAGATGAGGCGATTCCGTGACTGATATTAGGTGTTTATTGAATAAGTATGAACAGGGGGAACGGGGATTCTAATGCCCCTCCCCTTAATTTATATAAATGGGTTTTTCAAGCAGAATTGTCAGATTTCGTTCAAATCGCTGAATAGTTTTGGAAGTTTAATGGTTAAGTATAATAGAGGGGGATAACTCCTCTTAAATTATACAAATGCTAAATGGGTTTTTATTAAGAATTATCTGAATTGCTCTAAATTTTGGATATAGATTTTTTATATGATAAAGCATGTCCTTGATAGTTTAGGAGGTTCAATGATTAAGTATAAAAAAGGGGAAAGGGGAGAGCCGTTTCCCCTTCTTGATTTCTTTTTCCAATGGAATTAACCCTTGAAAATATAAGGCTGTAATGTACAATTAGTATGCGTAGCCTGTGAGCTCAATGACATCAGTTTAACTGGAAAGTATTATTTTTATTTATATGTGAAATCATTTTTTCAGTTATTAATTCAATAACTACTATAAGAGATATAATTTTTGTAATACAATATAAATATGTAGTATATAATATATTAAAATCTCTCATTGTTTATATTTATATTCATTAAATACCATTTACACGCATTCTAAATATCCAACAGTTTTGAATTGCTTTAAAATCGTTTGCTTTTGGTGAGGAAAGGTACTGCTCACCAAATTGCGTGATGCTTTCTTCTTTTCACGCCAAATATTGAAAAGTATTTTATTTTTTTACACATTTCCTACTGTATTTCCGCCGCTAATTTTGACTGATCCTTTATAACATACATAAGTACTTTAATTAGTATTTTTCTTTTCAAAAAATTCTGATTATGCCTAGTATGGAGACCTTCCTTGTTAGATATAGCAGATCTTGGCCAACATTAATTACCCATTAAGATATTATGTATAAGCTGAATAATATTAGTAAAACACACTCTTCCCTTCTCAATTTAGCTTATTCATTTTGACTTATTTAATGGGACAATCACACAGGTATATATCCTACACACCTCTTTATACTCTATTTATATACTATATTTACATTATACATAAGAATAAATATATTCCCAAAACATTCTTTCACCTATATTTTTGACATTAATCAATTTCTAAATTAATTTTGAGCAGTGAAATTACGGTTGAAATTCTTTATACATGAATATTCATATCGTCCTCGTAGATTAAATGGTAGAGCACTTGGAGCGCTATTCCAAGGTTTTCGGGTTCGATCCCCGGCTTGGACATTTTTCACTAAGTTGGTATTACACTTAGTAGAAGTATGAATATTCACGTATCAAGAATTTCAAGCGTAATTTCACTGCTGAAAATAAACTGAGAAATTGATTAATGTCAAAAATATATGTGATTTAACGATGCTGGGTCTTTTGTGTCTCATGTTACGCCGCGGAATTGTGTGCTCATGAAGACAGTTCCATCTAGTGCTAGGATTTGCAGCCTAATTAACATATGAAGTGAAAAATGCTAAGCTGGGCATCGTCCTCGTAGCTTAAATGGTAGAGCACTTGGAGCATATTCCAAGGATTCCGGGTTCGATCCTCAGCTTGGAAATTTTTCGCTAAGTTGGTATTACGCTTAGTAGAAATATGAATATTCACGTATCATTCTTTCACCTCCAACGCATGACTCAAAACTATCTTCTCACTTTAGTTTCTCCCTTCACCCAAAACAAGCAACCCCCCCCCCCCCCTGTAAAATCAAGGATGATTTTAATTTATAAAATCACAACAAATCCAACTACACTTTCTCACTAACCAGGTATTGCATAAGAATTTCTTTGTACTCCTCCTTTTTTCTGAATCGCTATTGTGGTCACAGTATGAAAACAAAGAAAAATATTCTGGTATTTCTTATTCCACCCAATAGAGATAAGAATGTAATAACACTTATAAAAATCCACAAGACAAGAACAAGAAGGGTAAGTGTGATCGCAAACCGACCAGAGGGTTTCATGTAACATTACTTTCAAAACAAAATATATTCCAATTAATAGTTCCAAATTGTTTATTTATAGTTATTAAACCCCTACATAGATGACAGCACCAATAAATTTAATTTTAAAATAATTATAAAAAGAAGTTATTTATTTAAATCAAATTAAAAATGTTTAAATCAAATTATTTAAACAAAACTCCAAAATTCCAGACCATCTGAAATTTAAAAAAAAATAAGAGACAAAAAAAATTTCATTTCTAAAAACGAAAAAAAAAAGGGTTTAACGAAACTTAAAATTTTGAATCTTTAATAAATCGCGACAGTTTTTAAAATAGAAAAAAAAATCCAAAAAATATTATGAATCTCAGTGATTATAAATCATAGCATAAATCCTTAAATTGGCTAAAATACTAAATTTTTTTTTTAATTAAATCCATCTAAGTATGAAATTTTCAAGTTCCAGCAACGGGAATTGAACTAAGAACTTTCTGTTGACTAACGAGATCTTTTGCCTCCAAGCTATGGTGTCTACACGAAAAACGTAATTAATGTTCTCTTTCAAAATTTAAATCGCAAAAATGAATGAATGACATTGATAAAATTGATTATGACTTTACGAAATTCTACGATTCGTAGTATGACACGAAGTATTCAGCAGTAAGTACACAAAATTTGAAATATCTGGCTTATACCGTTTTTGTGTACGGAATCTGTACTGACAGACAGAAAACTAAGGTAAATAAGGTTTCGTCAGATGAATGTATTGTAATGAACAATGGAACGATGTGATCATATTGATGGACTACATACCTGGAAACTTAACATTCAGTCTTGAGGTGACTTGTGTTGCAAGTACGTTAGGGAGCCTTAAAATTTATGTTTTAATGCGACTGGTAGCATCAGTGCAAAAATTAACTGAAATAGTTAAAAAATAGTTTAAATTCAAAAAAGTAATAAATAGCATGCATAAATAATGATGTATAATAAAGTAAAGAAGAGAGAAAAACTGCTGATAATACAAGTGAAATACTATTTGTTAGTAGCTATTATAATTATGCTGATAATTAAATAACTTTTATTAGGAAAATCCCATGTTTCCTTAATGTAAAAATCATTTCGTACTTAACCCTTTCGGGTCTGTGTACTATTAATAGTATATGTCTTTTAATAAAGTATTATTTTGGATTAAAAAATACTTATGCAAATGTAGCAATGTTACTATATGCCTATGCATTTTATATATGACTTCATTTATGTTTAGGCATTTAGTAATAATAATAATTATTATTATTTTCTGAATTCTCTTTGAGCCGTTTGTGATTCTTTTATTTTATATATATATTTCAAATTTTAAATTTAAAATTAAAGTTACTTTCCAGAAAGAATCATGCGTAATAAAACGTAAAAAGTATTATAAATTTGTAATATAAATTAAATATTGTTGTAATACAATATTCTCTAAACATCTCCAAAAATTCTTTCTCAGCCTATTTTCATATGAATATTACTTCAATGCAAAACAACAACATTCTTTATCTTTCAGACATTAAGATATTCGTTAAACACTTATTAATTCATTTGGATAGTTAGTGTTAATATTATTAACGTAAAAGTAATTTTTTCTAAAACTTGAAAAAAAAATTCGGACCCGAAAGGTTTAATGTCTATTTCCTTTTCGAAAAATCGAATTGTTGCTGAGTTTTGCATTGTTTATTCAAACTGAAAAAGCAGCATACTCAATTCAAGCTTTCAAGTGTACTAGATACCTTAATTTTATCTTATTCACTATCTCCATATTTAAATATTAAGAACGAATCTTGAAATAACGATGGAGAAGCTTCTTATGACGATCATAAAAATTGAAAATCGATATCATGCCAACACGCTTGAGTTTTTTTACATGCGTCATAATGCACAGCCTTTATGTGCTAAAGTCCCATTAAAGCATAATAAATGGTTTCATTTTTACAATATCTATAACCATTTGCATAAGAAGTGCTAACCTACTTTAGTCTGATGGGGATATCGCAATATTATATTGCCCATATTTCTTTAATGAAATGTCTGTCTATTTCACTGAAAGTTTGAAAAAGCGACGGTCGATTTTGAATGTTTCACAATACAGTCACCGCAAAAAAAATCTTGACACTTACGATTTTAGACGTTTTGTTAAATATCTAGAAATATACATAAGGAATTTTTCTGAAACTTTAGGAGTGTAAACAAAATAGTACACGTCAATTATTTTCGTGAAGAGTTTTCCCCGAAATCCAACAGGGGACCGTCAATAAATTGAAAAAGAACGAAGATCTTTTGGATAAACCTGTCAAAACTAATATAGCAAATACGTTCAAACTGCACATTATAATTAAGTGGCTTATTGTAATATACTGTGTTTATTTTTATAAGGATAGCATGTATACTCGTAGAGAAATTAAGGTTTTTATAAAAACAGTCCTAAATTTTTCCAAATTTTTTTGCTTATAATTTGCAGAGTTCTTAATATAAAATAATGATCTTTTCTGAAAATATGACAAACAACATTGTACACAATACCCTGTCATCAGAATTTTAAAATAATAAAAATTGTACGAAAAATGAGTAGGTTTAGTAAATAATTTTTCATTGCGCATGCGTCAACGATATCAAAATTTCATTTGCATATTGTATTAGATAAATTTATAGAGCAACTTCTGTAAATGTTTCAAAAACATAGCTTGACAATTCTAAAAATGATCGTCTATAGAATCAACTCAAAATTCATTATTTCCAAAATGAAACAGAAAAATCAGGGCATTTATCCAAATATAGCTGTATGCACAATATTGTGTAGGCACTAATCAATGGAATATGGATACAGCCCCTCATCTTTTTGCTTCATTTAGGGAATGACGGATTTTGATCTCATTCTATCGACGATAATTTTCAGAATTTTAAGCTATGTTTTTGAGACTTTCACAAAAGTTGCTCTACATATTTAACTAATATAATATGTAAATGGAATTTTACTAGCGTTGACGCATGCGCAATAAAAAAATATTTAGTAAACCTATTCATTTGTCATACAATTTTTATTATTTTTTAATTCTGATTACAGGATGTTATTAACAATATTGATTGTCATATTTTCTGAAAAGAACATAATGTTTTATGAAGAACTCTGCAAGTTATAAGCAAAAAACTTGGAAGAATTTGGGACCGTTTTTATAAAAACCTTAATTTCTCTACGAGTTTACATGCTACATTCATAAAAATGGACACAGTTTATTACAATAAGCCACTTAATAATAATCTGCAGTTTGAACTCCTTTGCTTCATTAGTTTTGACAGGGTGTACCAAAAGATCTACTTTCTTTTTCAATTTGTTGACGGTCCCCTGTTAGATTTCGGGGAAAACTTTTCGCGAAAATGTATGAGGTGTATTATTTTGTTTACACACCTGGAGTTTCAGAATAATTCCTTATGTATATTTCTAGGTATTTAACAAAACGTCTAAAATCGTAAGTGTCAAGATTTTTTTTGCGGTGACTGTATGCTATTTAATATAAACTCAGTTAATAATTCAATAAAGCATTCATCAAGTTTAAGTTTTGTTAAAAAGAATTTTTTTAAACTACTTAATTTGCCACAAGATTCGACGATGTAGTTAAATAAAAATCATAAGGACATAAGTAAACTGCTTTTCATTTAGTTATGTAAAAATGGGTTTGAAAATCGAAATAAACAAACAAAAAAAAAATATTTAAGAAAAAAGGTGAAACCAAATTTAACTTTTGACTTTTACTTTCACGTTTTTGTGTCATCACTTTATTTTATCCATATGGCAGACTTGTATGGGCCGGGTTATATCCTTCCCGTGATCGAAAATTCTATTTAAAATTAATTCGAAACCCAATCAACCACATCCAAGCATCATTTGAATTATCTTTAGTTCAAATTTGATCTCATTTGGAGTAATAGAACGCATTCTAGATTCCTCTGAAGTGGTCAACTTATTTCTTGCTAACTCTGTATATAAACTTTAAGGCAAACTAATATAAACTTTAAAAAAATGTTACAGTAAAAATTGGGAAATATTTTCAATCGAAAAATGTGCATAGAAAAAAATGGAATTAAATGATCTGTAAAGCTCATGAAATAACCCAAATTTTTGCTAGCGGAAAATGTGGACTGAGCTTTACTTGTGCCTTATATTCAGAATTATACTATTATTCACTCAAAATGATTACTGAGGAAAGTAGTCAATATAATATATTGTTATGTTGTCTCAAATCAGTTAAGCTCCATAAAGCTAAACGAATATAAACCATGAAGTAATAATTAAAGTGTAAGATTAATATAATCAGGTTATTGAGGAATTGATGTAGATAAATATGTCTGAACACAAATATTTAGTATATGGTGGAATCGTTTCTGTTCAAGGTTTTGAATTTACTTGGATCTTTGATCTTCCACTTATCAAAACCACTTTAATGGAATTGTGTTCACACTTTGTACTGAACGAACCGTTCTTATGCTTCATTACATCAGCCGGTAATATATAGTTATGAGCCCGATTATTTAAACTGGTTATGGATGATTGAAATACGGAATGAGTTAAAAATGCCTCTTTTTCCCTGATTGATTTTAAGGCACCAGTAAAGCTCAGTCCACATTTTCAGCTAACAAAAATTTGGGTTATTTCTTGAGCTTCACAGATCATCTGATTCCATTTCTTTTCTATGCACATTTTTAGATTGAAAATACTTCCCAATTTTTAATGTAACATTTTTTTAGGTCGAGCTCTACTTTTCTCTCTGGTTCCACTAGTTTTTTATATGATCAGAAAATGGTACCAGTTAGAATTAAATAATAATCGCCTGTGGCAGTCATGAGAATGGATTTGATTTTTGAATGATTTTTTGTTCATTTTACGAACTTAAATTTCAAAATTTTAAGAACTTTATTTTAAGAAAAATTGCGTCTTAAACGTATGAACGGCCTCAGAATATTAGAATATTTTCCCCGTTTGCACCCCTCAAGAAGAACGAATTCTGAAATAAAAAGTAACTTATAAGCCGCGATAATCACTGCTATAACAATGAAAGAATTTTTAAATCGGCTTGCTCTTTTCAGACTAGTTTTAATTTTAGAATGTTGTATGTTTATTTAATCTTTTTTAAATTGGAATTACTTAAAAATCGTTAGAAGTGAGCCATCTATCGTTTAAAAATAATCTCTTAAAAAAATCAGAATTTTAGAACGTGTTTCATACTTGCCTATCAACAGTTAATGGATTCTAATTATAAAGATATCAAGCTAAAAACTAAATCATTAAAAGTCCATTATATAATACATTAATCAAGAAGTTAATAATTCACGCTTTGTCAGATACAAATTCTCTTCACGAATTCCAGATTACAGTACAGATAGGGAAGTGACTTCTCGAACTAATTACAGTTTGAGATAAATGATTTATTCTATAAATTACACATTAGAAATATTTCTACTGTACCCAAGTACACTTGACCAAATCATCCAATAAATTAATTAAATGTTTCATTTAGACATAAAACTTGTAAAATCTCTCTTAATTTTAGAAACTTACCGAACAATTTTATGCTTTTTCTTTTAATATCAAACATTTAAACGTATTTAGCTCTATACATAATCTAGAGCTTACAATTTTGTGTTCAAAATATTAAACATTTGGTTGTTCTTTTACTTTGATGGATGAAATGTATATTTTTAATGTAGGATATAAAGCAATCTATATGTAATTGCGATATTAATTTCCTCCAATGTACTTTTGTTAAATCAATTTAGAATTTAATCGCAGGTAATAAGAGCTTTGTTAAGTGTCATATTTATTCAAATTGTATAATAGTAGTGATAATTGTATTTTGAAATACATGTTGCACCAATTAATATGTTAATAAATATGTTAAAAATTATACTTTCTTTTATTTTAGTTTATGATAGTCTCAGTATTATGCAATAAGTATTTTACATAATTTTGTTGGGTGTTGTATTTTATTTCGAGTACTATCTTGGAAACAAAATATATCTCCTATATTAATTATACTGGATATAATGGCAGGAAAAATATATGGATAGGAAAATGTCAACTAAAATCATATATCTCAGTTTTGACTCTACAGTATGAACTAATTGGGCAAAACTTTAGCGGGTAATAGTACACATCAAGACAAACAATATTGAATCGGAAACTAAGGGTCCCAAATTTTGAGTTCAAAATCTGAATCGTTGGTAGTGGTTGAGTAGCGCAAACTGAACTGTGTTCAGAAGTTCAAATTTGAACCCTAGACCCTCCTGAATACACTTCAGTTTGCGCTACTTAACCACTCCCAACGATTAAAAAATAATGGTAAAAAATAGTTGTCCGTTACTCCAATCTCTAAAACACTCTCTATCGACTTTTTTTTTTTTTTAACTTTACCTTTTAAATTTATTTTGAAGAAAATACTGACATAAAGTTTTAGAAAAAACCGCAACCGAATCAACATTCTTCTCTCTCTCTTTTTTTTTTTTTTTTTTTTTTTTTTTTTTTTTTTTTTTTAATTATTTAAAATTTTGTACTCTAAACTTTAATGGCGTGTCCCCTACCTCCTTCGTAAGACGTTTGGGAACCTTAGTTTCCTATTTAATATTGTTCGTCTTGTTTTGTACTAATCACCCCTTAAAGTTTTGTCCAAGAGTTTAGATTCACCCTGTATTTGAACCTTTAGAAGGTAAGGATAAAAATACTGTAGGATAAAAGAACGACCAGTGTAGTATGAGGAAAAATATTTTAAAAAGGTGACGGAGAAAAGGAGAAAAAGATGACAGAGGAAACAAAAAAACACGAGAATACTTGACCACGAGATTTTAAAAAAAGATGAATCGAGAGATAGACCTGAAAAAACTAGAATCTTTAACATCAACTTTCAATTAGAATGCTCAAAAAATCCAGTCATAAAGACAAAAAGTTCAAGATGAGTATGTTTCAACAGCTACCACAATTAACAATTTAAAACGTAAAGTTACATTATATTAGTTAGAACTAAGGCAATTTGATGAAAATTTAAAAACCTGCATATCTTCCTTGTCTCAATTCAAACAAACTCATATTAACGAGATTTTTATACCAAGAAATATATTATCAGGTTTAATTCAGAAAAAAGCGTTTGAGTCTTGGGAGCAAGAAGTTATCGATAGAAAATTAATTACATATGTACAATCAAAAGTTTTCTCTTAATTTGTTGTATAATCAGGAACCTAAAACGCGTTGCCGTGACCCTTGATAATAAATAAATCTTAAATTTGTATGTTTTTATGTTTTAAATTTCATTTTATCTTAAATACATAGCCGCTCACAGTGTGAAAATGGGGGAGAAGATACTAACTGTTGAGACTTATTACGCAATTTTTTTTCATCATTTTCGGAAATTTGTATGGGGTAGTAATGAACAAAATAAAATTTTAAAAGACCCTTTCTGGTGAAGAAAAATGAATTAAGAGAGGAGAAATAGTTTCTTAGTAATCTAAAGCCAAACGCTTTCAAAAGATTTATCACATGAAAAAATCTATTCCTACCTTTCCCCTCCCATCTTGGGGAGAATTCCTCTTGACTTTTAGCGGTCAAAATAGACCCTCGAGGAGTTTCACCTTCAGAAAAGCCTTTAAATAAGTCTCGAATCTCGCAGTAGCTTAATTAGAATCTTAATTAGAAAACTTGATCCCGGGGGGAATTGAAGAAAGGGGGTAGAAAATTTCATAATATAGAAGATTCGTCCAAGGTTTCTAGATGATATATCACATAAGGGTATCTGGAAAAGTTTGAATATTACCAAAATATGCATAAATATTCTAAAATTTTCGACCCAGCCCTTTTTTAATCCCTTTAAGGGGGATTTCTGAAATTGCTGAACGCGTTTAATTATTTTTTTTAGTAGATTTGTTTTCTGTAATTTCACGCTCCTACCTAAAACAGCTGCTAATTTATGGCCAAATGTCTAAAAGTTTCGATCCCCTTAAATCTTCTTAAAAACATTAATATTAGGGGTTTTTTTAAGAATAGTATATTTAAAGGCAAAATATTAACCCAACAAACACATGACTTACGGCCTGCAGACGATTTCATTGCGGCCAGAAGGAGTTAAGGCCATTTGTAACAAAACAATGCGGTACCGCAAATGACCCGCCGCTAGTTGCGGCAGCTACCGCCGAGCCAGTAACGGATCGGCGATGAGAGAACAGTTACATTTGCTTTGCCGGCCAACTCCTAAGGGTCAGTTTCCGGCAATAATGTAATGGCATATCATACTCTAGAAAGCAAAGGGCCGTTATAATCTAACCAGCTTTTTTATTTAAAGAAAGAGAGAGTATTTTTTGTGTCTTCATTTCTTTAAGAAATTACATCAAATCTGGGTTTTAATAAACATATAAATATGTTGTAAGTTTTATATTTAAAACAGTAATATAGATGTCATATTTTTATTTAGTTTAAAAATATTTTTTTTTTTTTTTTTTTTTTTTTTTTTATAAATAATAAAAATTGCTCCCAAAATGTATAAAGTATTCCAAATAATTTCTTCAGGCACTCTTTTGCATTCATTATTTATAAAAAATAACTAAAAGAAAATGAATAAATGTTTAAAATACATTAAAGATATTTAAAATAAATATTAAAATAGAAAAAGTCTTTAGATTGTTCCTAAATCAGTCTCTGTCTGCTCTCCCCACCTACTCTGTAATGTAAAACTCTCGCATACATACATGTATAATTTTTAGTTGTAAATGCATAAATATTTCTAAAATTGCCTATTACAGTATTTCTAAAATTGGCATAAAAGCCAAATTACTTTTTTTTTTAAGGAAAGATTTTTTTTCTTAAAAATAAAAAAGGTTGTTTTTGGGGAAAAAAAAGAAAAAAGAAAGGAAAAAAGAAAGAAAGAAAGAAAATAAATACATTTCGATTTCCTTGCCTCTGCAAGCGTGGGTGGAAGACATAGGTTGTGGGCTAATAATTCTCCCTTAAAATGAATAATTTTTCTGTAGAACAGTACATTTTTTAAAAATTCTTTTGTTCATTTTGTTTAAAAAGTGTTTTACTTTTTTCCTGTGTAAAAACATGCTTTTGACACATTTTGTTACATCAATTACTTTCTGATACATTTAATTATTTTTGTACATAAATGAATAAAAATTGTTTTTGTAATCGAACAACTTTTTTCATTTTTCATGAATGTGTATATCGGAAATGGAATCCACACTTCCATACATTTTTCTTAACCGGCGCCCTTTTACACTCATCATTTATATATTTAAAAAAAACTGAAAGAAAATGAAAAAAAAAATGAATAGATTAAAATAATTTAATATAAATATTTAAACAAAAAATCCTTATATAAAAGTAAATTTCAGTAAAGGTAGCAGATCTTTCAGAATATGCTGTGAAGTTTGATGTTTTGTACCAAAAAGCTGGACGCGAGAGCACGGGAAATGGTAAAAAAAACGGAAATAATAAAAATTCAATCGCTTACAAGTTGTAATTCATGCCTAGATTAAATAAAAAATGAAACAAAAACTGCTCAATGACAAATCGCTATAATAATCATTTGGTCAAGATTAATGTTTTTGCGCTTAAAAATACATCACAAAATGTATAGAAAAGATTCGGGACATTGAAAGGGGCGAAAAAAAAACACATTTTTTAAAAAATATGCTTTTTTTAAAAAAAATTAAAAACATAAGCCCACTAGAATCTCAAGTTAACGAAAAATTTTCAATGATTTCTTTAAAATTACTAAAGATCGTACAATCATTTCTTAAAGTTCTTTCTTAGAGAAGTAAATACCTAAAACTTTGATAAAAGTATTCTATCGCTATGTATATTTTTTATCTTAAATTTCTGTAATATGACTTTTTATTTTGTTTCAAAAATATCATACAATCTTTTTATTTATGAAAAAATGATTAAAATGCAGTAAAACACTGTGTAAGACGGAAATCTATAAATTTCGCAAAGATTTTCAAGTCTCTGCGAATTTATTGAGATAGAATAAAATTTATTTATGGCGGAATATTGTCTACGATAGGAAACTTTCTCGATTCAAATCTATTTCGCCTTACACAGTTTACTGTATTTAAAATCCTGAAGAGTTGTCGTTAAATTTGCGAAACGTCTCCTTAAAAAAAATTCCATTAAATATTAAAATACATAAAAATATATCCGCGCTGTAAGAATGTATCGTTAAATAGACATAATTTTTAAATCCAGATACATCAAATAGACGTTTATTTTACTATATCTGTAAAAAGATTCCTTATCTTTCTCCCTTTTTTTCTGAGGAATTTCAAGGACACATCAGTGACCTAGCAGTTTTTCGCTGAGTCACTCACCCCTCCTCTCCCCCGTTCCCGTCTTTGTCAATTATCTCTGTCATTCCTTATTCCAACTTCACACCTGATGCTAGCTGGCACGCTGGTGCTGCAGTCTTTATCTCTGAGGATATTTACACATAAAATATTGTAAGTCTTTTCAATTTTTGTCTATTCATTAAAAATTTTTAACTCTAAAATATTTCTGCATCATTTTATTGTAATTGTTTTTATATTAGAACCGTATTAATACGTATTTTGGTTTTCGCAAACGCACAATAACATTTATTTAATATTTATTAAATTTAGTTTTCTTCGAAATTTCATTTAATTTGTATCATTAAATGTATTTTTTTTACACGAAATGTTTTATTGTTGGAATTATATAAATCGATTTTAAATATTGTGAATTTTCGATGTTACTTTCTTAACATTTTAGTTTACTTAAAATTAATTGTTTCCATGAGGTTTTTTTTTTTTAAATATATACAACTTTTAAAGAAAAGGATTTTTTCCCCCTTTCTAAGTGCGGATAATAATTTCTCCTTGGTGAAAATGCCATTAAAACCAATAACTAAATAATTTTAATGCACTAAAGAAATAGGGTAAAGATAAAACGCAATATTAATTACTAGAAATACTTTTCTGAGAAAAGATTATAATTATTTTGCTCAATTTCGAAAGGAAAAGCTAATATTATCTGATATAAACAAACTAAAAATGTGCACAAGAACGAGCGACAGTTATATATATATATATATATATATGTATGTATATACAAAAAAAAAAAAAAAAAAAAAAAAAAAAAAAAAAGAAAAAAAGAAAAGGTTCGTGACTTATATAAACATCAAACTCTATTTTTATTTATTTTAAATAGCTGTGTGATTTTTTTTTTCATAAATTGAAAATGATGCAAAAATAATTGTGATTTAATGTACTTTAATGAATAGACATCAAATATTAACAGACTTAACAATAAGAGAAACTAAACACCACATACATATATAAAATAGATTTATTTTAATATAAAATACATAATAAATCATATTAAGAATATATGTTATTTAGGCGTAAGTTCAAAATGTGTTGAATAAAAAATAATTGTTGAATAATAGCTTGAATGACAAATGTTTCTTCATGAAAAATAAATATAGAAATAATAATTTAGGTTCATTTTTCAAAAATGTATAAATTTATTTATCTTGAGCTTTTTATAAATATTATGCTTGGCATACTGATTTTATTTTTCAAATTGTATATGAAAAGCAACTGTTTATAAATGGCATTATTTATACCTATATTTTTTTAATGCATAATAGAATAAATAAACAAATTATTAAGTTCAATATGCCAAGTATTGTATTTTGGAAAAATTCAAGAAAAGTAAATTTATGTATACATATATTTATTGTACCTAAATTATTCTTAATATATTTATTTTTTATGCAGAAACATTTAATCATTCAAGCAATTCTTCAATAAATATTTTTTATTCAACAAATTTTGAATTTATGCTTAAATAATTTTTATGGCAAGGCAGTGGCAGGCTTTTGGAGAGTAGAAATCATTAAAGGCGCTTTTGCGGGCAGCTTTTGGCTAAATTTAATTCTTACAAAACACAAATGGCATGGCTAGGGCAAACTTCTGGCTAGCTTTGATTGTTAATGGCCTTTAAAAGAATAACTGTGGCCAGTTTGAGGCTGTCTGATATTTTGATAAAAAGTTAATGGCACACTTGTGGGCATCTTCTTGTGGCCGCGTTCTGGCCGGCGTGACAGTTTTTTGACGGAGCCGTTACGGCAAAGGACGGCGGGCCGTCACCAAACACTTTGGGCCAACGTTAACGACACCTTTAATGGCCCACAAGTTATGTGTTAGTTGGGAAATTACAATAAAACCATAAAACCAGTTAAAAGGCATGCCTATGATGGAATCCTGTCATAAAAGGAAAATGTGTTGATCCATGCAAAAAGAACATAAAAATACATGAGATAAAAATTTGCTACATTTACAGCTTCTAAGAAGTGAAGTTGTCTATAACGAATTTTCTCTTTCCTACAGAATTCTGTCTTAAAAGGTTTTACTGTACAGCATTTTCCAAAATCTCCGACACATATAATATGGATTAACATCATTAAAGTATAAGTGAAATATTTGCATACAAAATGTAGATTTTATTGATAAAATAAGTATATCACAGCCTTTTGTGCTTCTTTAATAATAAAAATTATAAATATGAACAACGAAAAGCTTTAAAAGTATTTTTGGTCAGAACTACTTTATATGAAAATTTTTTAACCATATCGAAGTGAAAAACTGTATAGAAATTCAAGAACAATCCAGACTGCAATTTAAACTTTTTTCCAGACCGGGTCGAACTTTTTTCCCAATGGGTCAATTCAAGACCGGTCCTAGATATTCCAAACTGTGCAGACCTCTAGTGTATATTTTCAAAGAAGTTTTAACATAAAATCTGAACGCTGCTATTTTATGTCCAAAGAAGATGCACTATCTTAAATCGATTTTTATTAAATTACAATTTGTGAATAATCCCTATCTTCCATTGAAACTGTATCAATAACTCATCGCTGAGAGGCAGTGTTAAGTGGTGTTTATTAATGTACAGCTTATAGTACAATGTTGATGTTCGCTGATTCACATTACTTTTGAATGTCGAATTATTGTTAAAAGCACACATTTTCTCTGTAGCTGTACTATAGATTATTTTAATAATGTACAGCATACAAAAAATAATATTTCTTTTTTCGTTCATTTGTATGCATATCATATTTTCTGTGCAAGTTAATCGGTGTTAAAATAATACAATTAATTTTTTAACAAATTAAATTTTAGAAAAAGGATTTTAATTAATCTACGTATGATTTAATTAGTATGGCCATCTACGAAAACTTCGCAAGTTGTCCAATAAATCAATACTTTACTAATTAATGAAAAGTGTTATTTAAGCACAAAAGTTACAAAATCGTTTAACTTTATGAAAGAGAGCAAATTTCATGTTGTAATATTCTTTTCACATCAAAAATAACATTTATGCTTAATGTATTCAATGTTTATGCAATACCTCGTGCGTAAAAGACGTCGAACATTAATTTGTTCTTTAATTTGATGAATGGAATCCATTAAACAAAACGTAGAATAAAAAGAAACACAAAAGCGTTCAATTCGGATATTAATTTTCTGAAATAGTCTGTCATTAATTGATTTTGGAAGGTGATTGCAGAAAATGAAACTTTTAACAATTGCTATATACAGGGTGTTTCGCTACCAGACCGACAAACTTTGAGGGATGATAGTACACATGAAGGCAAACATTATTAAATAGGAAACCATGGAGCGCAAACGTCTTCTGTAGGAGCTAGGGGCCATTAAAGTTTAGGGTCCAAAATTTCAAACGATGTTAGAAAACGGAAAAAGGGTCGATTCGTTTGCGGTTTTCACTAAAATCATTCTTTATATTAAGATTTCTTTAGAAAAAAAAATTAAAGGTTACTTTCAAAAAATATCGATAGGGGGCGCTTTAGACTTTAGAGTAACGAACAAATACTTTTTATCGTTCTTTTCTGCATGGGGTGGAAATTATTCTAAAGTTTAGATTTTAACTTAAATTTTAATCCCAAAATCGGAAACATTCTGGTCGGGTAACTAGCGAAAATTGAACTGTGAACAGAGGGAGAGATTTTAAGCGTTCATAAACATTGGACAAACAAATCGATTTTGTTGCGGTTTGCGTGTAAGTCATTTCCTTGGTAATTATTTTATTGAAAATGACGTACAGCTTTGATGTCCTCATTTTTTGATAGAGGGCGCTTCCAACACATCTCCGATATTTCAAAGACATTACTCCTGGGTGTTTTACTACCAGACCAACTTACTTCCAGGAAGTGTTAGGGATAGAAAGATGTCTCGGAATCACATAGGAATGTAATGTTGGAAATGCCTTTTTTGCGAGTTATGGTTAAAGGAACCAGAGAGGATAGCAACAGAAACAGCAGAGAAAGAGCAACACGTTAATGTGACAGAAAACAGTTTGTGTTTTACAACATAAGGTGTTTGAAATTACTACTTGAAATAGTTTGGAATGCTTGACAGCGACGTCGCATGGAATTCTTCAAGCTTTGAAAGATTCCTGGCATCTCTGATAGCTTTCTGGCAAGCAATAGAAATACCAGATGCGAGGTCTTTAACTGATGGTACGGAAGTCTTATACACCGAACTTTTCATTTGACCCCAGCAGAAGAAGTCGATACATGATAGGTCCGGCGATCTGGCAGGCCACCACGACCTATCCACCGATGCCCAGATGTTACAAACATCATTGGTAAAATGTAGAGGATCCCTATCGTGCTGTTCATCTTTCAAATACTTCATTCTGCTACCTTTGGAGCCAGTTCGCGAATGATCACTTCAAAGTGATCGCTGTTCACACGCATTTCCGTTTAGCGCCATCTACCGCAAGAAAACCGCTGCGCCATCTATCGTTGCTGTGAAACTTGCCGGACTACTTCTTGTCGTAATTTCGAACACCTTTTGTAGTAAAACCTTTAAATAAACTGTTTTCTGTCACATTAATATGTTGCTCTTTCTCTGCTGTTTCTGTTGCTAACTTCTCTGGTTCTTTTAACCATAACTCGCAAAAAAGGCATTTCCAACATTACATTTCTATGTGATTCCGAGTCATCTTTGTGTCCCTAACACTTCCTGGAAGAAAGTTGGTCTGGTAGTAAAACACTCAGGAGTAATGTATTGAAATGTCGGAGAAGTGTCGGAAGCGCCCTCTATCAAAAAATGAGGACACCAAAGCTGTACGTCATTTTCAATAAAATAATTACCAAGGAAATGACTTACACGCAAACCGCAACAAAATCGATTTGTTTGTCCAATGTTTATGAACGCTTAAAATCTCTCCCTCTGTTCACAGTTCAATTTTCGCTAGTTACCCGACCAGAATGTTTCCGATTTTGGGGTTAAAATTTAAGTTAAAGTCTAAACTTTAGAATAATTTCAACCCCATGCAGAAAATAACGGTAAAAAGTAGTTGTTCGTTACTCTAAAATCTAAAGCGCCCCCTATCGATAATTTTTAAAAGTAAAATTTAAATTTTTTTTCTAAAGAAATCTTAATATAAAGAATGATTTTAGTGAAAACCGCAAACAAATCGACCCTTTTTTCCGTTTTCTATCATCGTTTGAAGTTTTGGACCCTAAACTTTAATGGCCCCTAGCTCCTACAGAAGACGTTTGCGCCCCATGGTTTCCTATTTAATAATGTTTGTCTTCATGTGTACTATCATCCCTCAAAGTTTGTCGGTCTGGTAGCGAAACACCCTGTATATTTGAATAGCATAGTTGTTACGGCAATAGCATTTTAAGGGAGCTAATTATTCAGACCTATTGCGATCCCCACAAACACATGACTTACGGCCGACAGGCGATTTCATTGCGGCCAGAAAGAGTTAAGGCCATTTGTAACAAAACAATGCGGTACCGCAAATGACCCGCCGCTAGATGCGGCAGCTACCGCCGAGCCAGTAACGAATTGGCGATGAGAGAACAGTTACATTTACTTTGCCGGCCAACTCCTAAGGGTCAATTTCTGGCAATAGTGTAATGGCGTTTCATACTTCAGAAAGCAGAGGGCCATTATAATCTAACCAGCATTTTTATTTAAAAGAGAAAGGGTATTTTTGGTCTCCATTTCTTTCAAAAACTACTTCAAATCTGAGTTTTGCTAAACATATAAGTATGTTGTAAGGTTAATATTTAAGACAGTTAAACACATGACATAATTTTATTTAATTTAAAAATATTTTTTATAAATAATAAAGATTGTTCCCAAAATGTATACATATTCCAAATAATTTCTTCAGGTGCCCTTTTGCATTCATTATTTGTAAAAAAATAACTAAAAGAATATAAATAAATATTTAAAATACATGAAAATAATTTAAAATAAATATTAAAATAGAAAAAGCCTTTAGATTGTGCCTAAATCGTCTCTGTCTCTCCCCCCCCCCCCCCCCACCTATCTGTAAAGCAAAAGGAAAGCTTTATTTTATTTTATTTTTTTTTAAACTCAAAAATGTAAAAATTGTTAAAAAAAAAAAAAAAGAATTTTGATTTTTTTTTATGCCTCTGCAAGCGGGTTGGAAGGCAGAGGTTATGGGGCTGATAATTTTCACTTAAAATGAATAATGTTTCAGTAGAACAATACATTTTTTTTATTCTTTTGTTCGTTTTGTATCAAAAGTGTTTTACTTTTTTCCTGCGTAAAAACATGTTTTTGATACATTTTGTTACATAAAGTACTTTCTTATGCATTTAAATATTTTTGTACAGAAATGAATGAAAATTGTTTTTGCAATCAAACAACTTTTTTCATTTCTTTATAAATGTGTATATCTGAAATGATATCCACACTTCCATACATTTTTGTTCGCCGGCGCCTTTTTACACTCATAATTAAAAAATAACAGAAAGATAAGGGAAAAATATTTAAAATAGATTAAAATAATGTAAAATAAATATTTAAAAAAACGTTCTTCTATAAAAGTAAATTTCAGAAAAGGTAGCAGATCTTTTACAATGTGCTGTCAAGTTTGAGGTTTTGTACCAAATGCTTTTGTACCGCAAGAAATGGTGAAAAATGGAAATCATAAAAATTCAACAATATGTAATTCATGCATATATTAAAAAAAAAATTACAGGAAAACTGCTCGCTGAAAAATCGTTTTAATGAACATTCAACTTAAAAATACAAAATGTGTCATAAAGTTTCGGGCCATTGAGTGGTGCAAAAAAAACATTTAATTTTTTTTTTTTTTTTTAATTTAAAACCTTAGCCCACTAGAATCTCAGTTTAAGGAAGGATTTTTCAATGATTTCTTTAAATTCACTAAAGGTCGTATTATCATTTCTTGAAATTGTTTTCTTAGAGAAATAAATGTATGCCTAAAACTGCGATAAAAATATTTTATAGATATGCATATTTTTTAACTTTTACTTCTATAATATGATTTTTTGTTTTGTTTCAAAACATCATATAATTTTTTATTTATAAAAGGGTGATTCAACTGCAGTAATACCTCTGTGAGGCGAACACTGAGTAAGACGGAAATCTATCTATCTCGCAAAAATTTTCAAGTCTCTGCGAATCTACAGACATAGAGTAAAATTTGTTTAAGGCGGAATATTGTCTACAACGGGAAATTTTCTCGATTCCAATCTATTTCGCCTTAGACAGAGTTACTGTACTTGAAATGCTGAAGAGTTGTTTGTAAATTTGAGAAACGTCTCGTTAAAAAAGGGTTGTAAAAAGATTTCCCATCTTCCTCCCTCTCTCACGGTTTTCAAGGGCACGCCAGTGACCTCTTATTTTTCGCTGACTCATCCCCCCACCCCTCTGCCCACCCAGATGTTGTCAAGTATCTATCATTTGTATATTTGGACTTCATTCCTGCCGGTCGCTATCGCTATCGCTAGCTCGCAGGTGCAATTTATCTCTGAAAGTAAGAGGTATTTCCACGGAAAATATTGTAAGTCTTAATTTTTTGTCTATTCATTAAAGATTTTTAACTCTGAAATGTTTTTTGCATCATTTTATTGTATTTGTTTTTGTATTAGAACGACATAAAAAAAGGTAAATGTTAGCATTATTAGCTTTTATGATTTTAGAGGACGCAAAGTAGCTTTTGTCTGCTACTTTTTGATTTTTAAACATATTTTGGTTTACGAAAAGGTAGAATAACATTTATTTAATATTTATTAATTGTAGTTTTCTCCAAAATAATGCAAAATTTTATTTAGTTTGTAGCAGTAAATTGATTTTTTTTGTTTCAATAGATGTTTTGCAGTGGGGATTATATAAATCGATTTTAAACATTGTGAATTTTTGATACTACTTTCTTAATATTTTAGTTTAGTTAAAATTAATTGTTTCCATATGATTTTTCTTTCTTTTTTATTCAACTTTCAAAGAAAAGGGTTTTTCCCCCCTCTAAGTCCGGATAATAATTTATCCGTGGTGAAAATGCCATTAAAAGCAACAACTAAATAATTTTAATGCAAAAAAGAAATTGAGTAAAGGAAAAAGTCAATACAGTCAAAGATCTATAATCCGCACACCCATAATCCACTGTTTTCTATAATTCACGTTATTTTACGAATGTAAACAATGAAATAAACAGTTAAAAAATTTACAAATTAGTGATCCAAAAACGTTTTTTTAGAAAATTTTTTTAAAAAATATAAAAACAATGAGGAAACAGTGAATTATGGGTGTGCGGATTATAGATCTTTGACTGTATTAATTGCTCGAAATACTTTCGAAATACGAAACATGATTTTATCTATATATATATGTATACAAAAAAAAAGTTTCGTGACTTATGTAAACATCAAACTGTATATTTTATTTATTTTTAAATAGCTGTGTTATTTTTTTTCTTTTTTTTTTCTTTCTTTTTCTTTTCTTTTCTTTTTTTTTCTTTTTTTTTTTTTTTTTTTTTTTTTTTTTAATGATGCAAACATTATTGCGATTTCATATACTTTAATGAATGGACATCAAATATTATCAGACTTAACAATAAGCTAAACAAAACACCACATACATACATAAAATAGATCTATTTTAATATAAAGTACATAATAAATCATATTAAGAATATATGTTATTTAGGCGTAAGTTCAAAATATGTTGAATAAAAAATAATTGTTGAATAATTGCTTGAATAACAAATGTTTTTTCATGAAAAATATAGTAGAAATGATCGCGGTTCACTTTTTAAAAATATATAAATTTATTTATCTTGAGCTTATTGAAAATACAGTAGAACCCCGCAAATCCGGATCCCGTTAATCCGGATCTCCGGATAATCCGGATCAATTTGGTGGATTTTTTTTTTTTTTTTCAAGTTTGTGAAGTGATCGGTAAATTTCCATAACATAAATTTATTTCGACCTCATATTCTGAATAAATAAGTATTTTCTGAAATTTTTTCGGAAGAATACCTCAAGCTTTCTTATTTAAACTCTTTAATGTTATCTATGAAAGGAGCAACTATACATCATTTAAGCTTTGCCGATTCCAATTTTCACACTTTTCTATTTAATTCATTTGGAAATGTCATCTTAAGCTCACTGCTTAATGAAGTTTTACTCAGAGCATTGCAAGAAAGCAAAGTAAAATAGTCCTTATAGACACACTGACTGATAAGGATCGTGATCCGATCTTTGTCAACCAGTCCATAGGACCTATATCTATCAACTAATCTTGGAAACAATCTTCTTGAGACTGTTTCCTTATATTCGTGCCAAAACCTTCTACAAATCACTTGCGAAAAATTGAAATAAAGGAGGAAAAATGATCAAGAGAATGCGTGACCACGCGGCCCTTAAAAATGGTAGAATATGACAAAATTTATAATTAGAAAGTAAACATTTTTACTGTCTGTAAATATTGATTATGTTTAATATAAAGGTGATTTTCTTTGAATATTATACATTATTTTATTTCATTTATTCACATTCTCCGGATAATCCGGATTTTCGACAATCCGGATTGGGCCTGGTCCCAATTAATCCGAATTATCGGGGTTCTACTGTACAATGTTTGGCATACTACAGCTCATATTCAATATATTAGAATAATTGAGAAAAAGTAATAAGAAAAAATTATTTGTCATTTATTTATTTTTTATACTAAGTAAATGCAATTAAATTTTTTATAGATTAAATCTGGAATGTTTAGATAAGATTTTAACATTTATAAAATATAAAATACAGCACAATAAATTAGGTATACAGCTTCCTTAAACACACCAGAATATTAGAATAAAATTTAGATTGGTTCAAAATATTAGAATATTTTATTTTACGCAACAATATTACCTTATGAATATGAAGTAAATGGTAGTTAATATTTTGTAGCATCCCCTTTAGCTTTCATAACAGCGTACAATCGATCTTGCATACTATATACAAGGTGTTTACAAACATTTCTATCAATATTAGCCCAAATAGACTTTATACGTGCCACTAACTCAGTTTTACTTGAAGGAGGATTTTCTTGAAGTTTTTTCTTCATTATACACCATAAGTTTTCGATGGGATTAAGATCTGGTGAATTTGGTGGTCAAGGAAGTACCTTAATGTTGCGTTGGCGGAACCAATTCTTAGTTGACACCGAGGTATGCGGGGACGCTAAATCTTGTTGAAAGATGAAATCATCTTCAAATAAATCTTCTGATGATGGAATCATGTAATATTCTAAAATTTCTTGATATATAAGAGAGTTAACTTTTTCGTAGACGATGCATAACTTTCCAGGTCCTTCTGCACTCATACAACCCCAAACCATGACACTAGCAGCAAATTTTACGGAACGTTTAAGGCATTCTTTATCAAATGCTTCTTGCTTCATTCTCCAAACTCGAATACCTTGATTACCATATGAAACACAAAACATACTTTCATCACTAAATAATATATTTTTCCAATCTTCATTGCTCCATAAACGTCTTGATTTACACCAATTCAATCTTATACGCTTTTGTCTTGCAGTCATGAGAGGTTTTGTTTTCGGTACACGAGATTCAAATTTAAATTTATGGAGACGTCTTAATGTTGTCGATATAGAAACTTCAACCCCTTCTTCTTTCCATTTTCGGTGCAAGAATCGCACACTTTTAAAACGGTTTTTCTTAACTATACGCTTCAGTTTCCTGTCATCTCTAGCAGATGTTTTTGGTTTTCGGCCACCATTTCGGCGATTATTTTGAAATTTTCCAATTTTTTAATATTGTGTTAGTATTTTACTAACGCTCGATTGCGAACAATGTAAATAATTCGCTATAAAACATTGATTTTTACCGTGCCGATACAAATCAACCATACGAAGTTTAGTAGATTCAGGAATATCACTCACACGGCCCATTTTAAGACGAAAAAGAAACAAACTGCAAAAAAGAATACCGATTTTAAATAAAATAGTCTGAATTTAATCAATGATGCCACCAGTTAAGAATTGGTAATAATTAAAGGAGAATTAATGTGAAATATTCTAATATTTTGACTTTTCAAAATAATTTTTTTTGCAATTAATCTTTTCAAAAATGATATTAAATTTAAGATAACAAGTAAGTTTAATCAACAATAAGTTCTTAATAAAAATATCGTTTGCATATTTTCATTAAAAGACATTAAATTACCAAACGATTTTTTCAATTTCTAAAAAAATTATTCTAATATTTTGAATATGAGCTGTACTTTTATTTTTCAAATTGTATATGAAATGCAACTAATTATAAATTGCATTATTTATAGATATATATTTAATACGTAATAGAATAAATAAACAAATTATTAAATTCAATATGCGAAGTATTGTATTTTGGAAAATTTTCGAAAAATTCAAGAAAAATAAATTTATGTACATATATTTTATTGCACCTAAATTATTCTTAATATATTTATTTTTCATGCAAAAACATTTAATCATTCAAGCAGTTCTTTAATAGATATTTTTTATTAAACAGATTTTGAATTTATGCTTAAATAATTTTTATGGCATGGTAGCGGCAGGCTTTTGGATAGAATAAAACATAAAGGGCTTATTTGTGGGCAGCTTTTGGCTAAACTTAATTCTTACAAAACACAAATGGAATGGCTAGGGCACACTTATGGCTAGCTCTGATTGTTAATGGCCTTTAAAAGAATAACTGTGGCAAGTTTGAGGCTGTTTGAAATTTTGATAAAAAGTTTATGGTACATTTGTGGGCCTCATCTCGTGGCCGCTTTCTGGCCGGCGTGACAGTTTTTTGACGGAGCCGTTACGGCAAAGGATGGCGGGCCGTCACCAAACACTTTGGGCCAACGTTAACGACACCTTTAATGACCCACAAGTTATGTGTTTGTTGGGATCGCTCCCATGTTAGAATTTCTGAAAAATTTTTGCAGATCTACACCGATCATGTCTCCTAGACCCAAAAAACAACCATCAGTAAAAATCTTTATATATCTATCCATCTCTCTATCTCTCTATCTATATCACTTTTATTTGAACACGATAAATTTTTTAATTCTGCTCAGATCTCTTCCAAACTGATACACAAAATCAAGGGGCATGAAATCTCGTTCAATTTCGTTACTGGGTAAAATCCAATGAGGGGGTGGAAACAGCGAGGGTTTTTATGAAAACCGAAAAAACCCTATAACTTCTTAATTAAAATAGATATCGAATGAGTTTAAAGTTTATGTTACTTCTAAAACATGGTCCAAAAGTTTTTGCATAACAGATTTTTGATAAAATTAAAAATGGGATCAAGAGAAGAAAAAAAATAGGGTTTTTGGGAGTTAAAAATTCATAACTTTGTCAATTCTCAAAATACCAAATCCAACTATTTTTTTTATGAATGCTCTTTATATTATCTAATACTTTTGTATCGTCAAGTTTTTGATAGGAGAACTCTTATTGAAAAAAAAAATGAAAAACGAAAACAGAAAGAGAAATGGAAGAAAAAAAATCCATAATTTCGTCAATTCTTAAGATATCAAATCCAATTGAATTTATCATTTATCTTCTCAATAATATCTACAACTTTTAAATGGACAAGTTTTTCATAAGACCAATTCTTATTTTAAAAATAAATCAAACAATAATAGAACTTGTAGATAAAATCTCAATTCCAAACTGCTTATATTCTCACTCATTTTGCTCTCAAACACATCCATTTGGCAGGTTCTCCTACTTGAGAACTATATAATGTGACATATTAGTTAGTTTTGTGATAAAAACAGAATATATTTCAAAAAATGCTGTCAAAATGGCATTTTGAACAGAATTTCTTAAAGCGATCGTGAATGAAAAATTGAAGAAGTATTGAAATAACAAATTGCTTACTTTTCTAACTCATTTTTGAATCTATTTATAGTGTGATATTATATAAATTTTCAATGCATCAAAGAAAACTTCGCAAGTTGTCCAATGAATCAATACTTTACTAAATTAATGAAAAATGTTATTTAAGCGCAAAATTTACAAAATCGTTTAATTTTATGAAAGAGAGGAAAATTCATGTTGTAATATTCTTTTCACATCAAAGATAACATTTATGCTTAATGTATTCAATGTTTATGCAATATCTCGTGCGTAAAAGGCGTCGAACATTAATTTGTTCTTTAAATTGATGAATGGAATCCATTAAATAAAGTGTAAAATAAAATGAAACACAAAAGCGTTCAGTTCGGATATTAATTTACTGAAATATTTTGTCATTAACTCATTTTGGAATGTGATTGCAGAAAATGAAATTTTAACAATTGATATATAAATTTGAATAGCATAATTGTCACAGCAATTTCATTTTAAGGGAGCTAATTAATCAGTAATTCCGTTAACAAAAATAGGTAGATTTCGTATGAAGTGCTACCTATTGCGATCGCTCCTATGTTGGAATTTCTGAAAAAAATGTCAGATCTACATCAATAGACCCCAAAACTACCATCAGTAAAAAACTTTATCTATCTATCTATCTATAAGATCTATATCACTTTTTTATGGACACGATAACTTCTTTAATTCTGCTCAGATCTCTTCCAAACTGATACACAAAATCAAGGGGCATGAAATCTCGTTCAATTTCGTTACTGGGTAAAATCCAATGAGGGGGTGGATTGAGGGAGCGTCTATTTTAGTACTTGTAACAAATGATAAATACCAAATATTGTTCCATAACAATAATTTCATCTATATTATAATAGTACAAGTCATGTGACTGTCATACACAATTACATTTTTGATATGTAAGCATAACAGGCCAATTCCATTTTTTTTTTTTAATGGAATAAAACTACAAGAAAGTTTTTATTTTAGACAAACCGTTGCCTACGTAATATGTATAATGGCTTTCTCATTTCGTCCAAAACCGCCGAAGAATAGTAGCCGGTTTATCAAAAACGCTGCTCAAATTATCATTGAATAAGCTGATTTCTACCCTGTCCATACGGTTAGATTTTTTGTCATAAAACGGGAGGCAGCAGCACAGACAACTATTTGATCGAGTTCACGGATGAAAATCTTGGATTAGTTAAATCTCGATTCACGTATTAAAACGCATTCAGTCTGTCAAGTCATATTGCAGTTGAAAACAACTAAAAATTTGATTTTATCTGTTGCCTCATAGGTTTACCATTATGCTTTCCTGCACCCAAAAGTATTAAAACAGGAAAACAACTGTAAACCTATGAGTCAACCACTAAAATCGGGTCTTTAAGTGTTTTCCACCAAGATATGACTTTGCAGACCGATTGCGTTTTAACATGAGAATCGAGATTTAACTAATCATCCGTAAACTCGATGAGGTGATTGACTGTGCTGCCGCCTCCCGGTCTATTAGGGTTTGCACAATTATTAGACTTATTTAGGTAGGATTACAACGTCCTGTGGCGATTGACTTCATACATTAACCCCTTAACCTACGATTTACGTTTGAGAATTTTGAGCCGGAAACCTAAAACAAGTTCGCGCAGCCTTCAAGCCGTACGCACGACTTGTGTAATATACTGATCAAATGAGACCCGATCATCGTACTACGGGCTATGCCCGTAATATTTACGTTTGGAACTATCGTCGTACACAGGCTATGCCTGTAATATTTACGTTTGGCCTGGCCATCGTACTACAGGCTATACCCATAAGATTTACGTTTGGCCCGATTATCGTGCACGGGCTATGCCTGTAATATTTACGTTTGGCCCGATTATCCTACACGGGTTATGCCTGTAATATTTACGTTTGGCCCGATTATCGTGCACGGGCTATGTCCGTAGCTGTAGGTTAAGAGGTTAAACGTAAGTGGACTTGCCTTACAAAACAGGTATGCTCCTCCAAAACGAACTAAGTTCAGTATTTTTTTTTTTTTTTTTTTTTTTTTTATCTAGACGAACTAAAGTACGAGTAATTACTGTGTATAGAATATTTTGTCAGCTGTTTGTTACATCTTTTTTCACAAAGTTTGTAAATTAAAAGTGTTAGATCTGTTTCAGTAAAGCTTTCCTAAATTTAAAAATAATAATAACTTTAAAAGGAAATTTCTTTTTTTTTTATCGATAGGCATCTAAAGTTAAATTATCTTTCAAATGTGATTAATTATTAAATCATTATATAGAGTTATAAAAAATGGACGTGTCTACTATGTCATACTAACACTAGTAAATGATTTTCGTCTGAAAAATAAATGACAAGAAAAAGTGTGAAATTGCCCCTATTTATTACTCCTTCACATAAATGGGGAGCATTTTGGATGGATGAAAAATGTAAGACATTTTAGAGGTCAACTGCTTCAATTTATAGTAAATAATCACCCACTTAAAGAAGTTCAGCCTGAAAGAAAAGCAATGTATTTCTCAAGAAGTGGAAGTTAAATATCCCTTATAAATATCATAGTACATGAATATCATTTTTATTAAAGAAGTGACACCCATTTCTTATTTTATGTTTCAGCTGTAACTTATTTGAATAAAAAAAAAATAATCAGCTATATGAATTGAGTAAAAACTGCATTTCTAGTATAAGTATTTGTTCCCCTTAAAAAGCATTTTAAAAAAATTAAAGGACAGAAAATGTTTTGGATTATAAATGGTTACCGCAATTTCCGTCGTGTAAATCGGGGATCAAAATATCATGTTCAGACAAAGAAATTTTATTTAATAAAATGTACCATACTTGAATGTAGTACTTATTTGGCATCAACTATTGAATATTAAATATACTAGGTTTCTAGGTTTAAACACTCTTGATACGCAAATTATACGCCTACGGTAATTATCTTAAGGGAACAGAGTACCTTAAAATTGGTCAATATAAAAAAATTCTCTTTTTTTATTAACCAAAAGCTTCTTTAATTGTGAAAATTCTTGTACCTCATTCTTACTTATATGACAATTATATCGCGAGATAGTGTAAATTTTTTTAATAGATCTAGTGCAATTACCGATACAAATAAAAAATTTAAACTAATTTTTCTGCCTGTTCAAATTTTTATAACTTACTTGTTCAGTAAATACTAAGACTTTTTTGTTAATTTAGATAGAGGTTTTTTTAACTTGTTCTCCATAGTATATTTAATATTTTTGTGCATGGATTTATCATTTAAATTTATAGTTTTTTTTAATATTTAAATTAGGAGTTTGTTGAATTTTCCTTATTTTTTACTATACACGAGAGAAAAAAAAATCACATTAAATATAAAATCCATGCACAGTTTTATGTGGTGCAGTCTGTTGAATGTGGAAAAAATTGAAGAAAAAATATTCATATTTGTAGAAGTAAGAGTAATTTTAAAAAAGTTAATTAAAAGAAATTAGTAAAATAGGCTGTTCTACAAGATGATTTTTTTCCTTTCATTTAAAATTTAGTACTAAGTATTGTGCCACAACATATATTTCAGTATTATTTATAATTGAAGAGATGTTTTCAAAGGTACTTGTCTCCTTACGGACACATGATAAATAAAATGATTCAAATTTTTGAAGTTTTAATTATTGACATAAAAAATAGAGTTAAATAATTATGGACCTAAAAGATTATGATGATGGAAGATTTTAAAATAATATATTTTAAGCTCTCTCTGTGTGTGTATATATATACAAGTGAAATTTTGAGATTGAGAGCCAGAAGTATCATCGCAGGTTTTCCCGTTTTATAACACAGGAGTCGCAGCAAGCGAGAAAAAAAAATAAATGTAGAAGCTTCATTAAATTACACATTGGCAGTTCCAAAGTAGTTTATTTAAATGCAGTCATATGGAGCGGGAAATGTTCTCCCGGAGCATACATTCCGTCAAAAAGAAAACATAGCTTCCCGCAAGTCGCTTAAACCCAAATCTCCGAATAGAATAATCCACCAATCTCCAGGCCTCCTAGCTTAAGTAAAAAAGAGAAAGATTTTAAATAATCTAAATTATCCAATTTCAAATTTGAAAAATTAGAAAAACTTGGGGTAGCTAATTCAATTTATCTTTCTAACAAAATGTTTTTAATTTGTTCATAATCTGTAAAATTTAAGCAGTCATTGAAATAAATTTTCTGCGCTTAATCTTTTTGATATTGCGCAATGGATTTAAATTTCCATTCTAGATCTTTCTGTTCCTTTTCACATATGCTATCAAAATAAGTCAGCCAAGATTGAATTTTCATACCTGATCTGGGGTCAAAGGACACGAATTCAGGATCATTCATAATTTTTTTAATCTTATCCATTAGAATATATGAAGCACGTCTATTTTCTTTATTAAATCCTAATCTTAACACCATTTGCAATAAACTTCAAAGTTAGTAAAGTCTATCAATTACATAACTCTTAAATAACTATATAAGAACTTTACAATACAATAATTAATTAATTAATTAATTAATAAACCTCATACAAATTAGTCTCAACAGCAAAATAATAAATAAATAAATAAATAAATAAATACTCTTCATAAATACATAAAAAAAATTGAAGTAATAATCAAAACATTCGTGAAAACAACTCACTCTTAAGTTTTTATCGAGTAATATCCACATAATCACCAATTATACATTGACGGCGATAGATGGATCTAAGGCATCATAGAACTCACAAGCAACCCAGAGCGATCCCTCAAACCACAGAGACACTTTAACAGGAACATCCCCTCTTCTGTAGTCATTCAAGAAATCATGGCATCATGGAACCACCTTACACAAGAATACTCTCAATAACGTCGTTTCTTCATTCCATTCAATCCACAGAATCCATTCGAACTTCGGCGATAGCATATTATTCTTCGCTCCCGTAAATCTTGTTGATTTTTAATTTAAAAGATTATAATTTAACTAATTTATAATCGAAAGTAATCAAAATTCGAATGTATTCCACGGACGATAATTTCAAACCAAAAAAGAAAAGGGATGAATTTATTTATACGCAATAAATATAAAACGTGAGAGAAAAATATTTAAAAAATGTTATTTTTGAACAAGCTTTTTTTTTTTTTTTTTTTTTTGAATAAATTTAATAATGCTTTTTTTAAAAAGGTGCATAAAAACAAGAGAAAAGTGAGTTTTATTAGAATTATTAAGATATAAAGTTTAATTAAGAATATTTTTAATTTAGAGCCATTTTTTTAGATTTACGCGTGTTGGAATAAATTTTTTTTAAGGTGAATTAAGAATTTATATCGTTTCTATAAAGATTAATAGATTAGATCTAATAACATGATTTTAATTTAACAAGCTGAAATAAATACGGAATATCGTTAAAAGGAAATTAATATAGTATAAGGTTAATTTTGTCGAAAAAAAATTAAATTTTGTAATATTATTCACCTTTCCCAAAAACCGTGTATGAAATTGAAAGTTAACTAAAACTACAAATTCAGACAACAGAAATCTAATAACGTAGGAAAATTAAATTTTGGAATATATATATATATATATATATATATATATATATAACTGTCAAGCACTAGATGTATGTTGTTCAATAAAATAAAATAATAGTAAGAATACAAAACTTATCAGAGAAAAATAGAGATTACTTATTTTTGCAATCTGCAGTTTGTTGCATTAACTAATTTAGTTTTCAAATAAACATAACAACACTCGCTGATAAGGGCAAGCTCTACAATTTTAAATAATGGCAAACTCGCCAAATATTTTTTCAAAAGATTATGGACCAATCAAACTTTAGATCCCGTATGTCGTTTGAATCTTATAAAGGCACGCTACTATAACTTCATTAAAACAGTGTAATTTGCAAAATATAGTTTTCAGATGGCTTCCACTGAAAATAATTTAGTTTTGAATAAAGAAGAGGAGGCATATAGTGTTTGTCTAGCAGCTACGAGTGAAGTAACTGAGAAGGTTCTTTCAAGATGACGGCAGCTTTTTAAAATCAGATCTACAGTTTCCAATGTTATAGAACAAGATCCCAGAGCCCCTAGACGTTACTTATTTTCTCACAAGTAAAATGTATTGGATAAAGTAGTGCTAGTACGTGCTATGATACCTGCTAGCTTGGATCGACGGCCAATTTACGGGTACCAGGTACCAAAGGTAGGTAAAAACACTACGAACTTTTCTTATTTTCTCAGTCTTGATTTTTATATATGATGCTCAGGGAACTACTTCAATACTTTATGTAAGCTCCCAGACCAATTGCATGAGCCAAACATCTTTCCAGACATACAAAAGAAGCGCGTTCAGCTCAACTTACTGAAGTAAACCATTTTAAGATGATAAGAAGCAAATAAACTGAAAAAAGAATACTGATTTTAAATAAAATCGTCTGAATTTAATCAATGTTTTTTATTGAATGTCAGTTATGAATTGGTAATACTTAAAGGGGAATTAATTTGAAATATTCCAATATTTTGAATTACTTGAATAAATATTGTAATATTTTGACTTTTCAAAATATTTTTTTTAAATTAATCTTTTAAAAATGATATTAATTTTAAGATAACAAATAAGTTTAATCGACAATAAGTTCGATTAATAACATAAGATAATTAAGACCATTAATAACATAATTTTTATGAAGCTATGTTATAAAACTACCTAAATTATCACGCTCGCGCTCATATTCATAGCGACATTTTATGATGTCTGGGAAGATGTTTGGCCTATGCAATTGGTCTTAGTTCCCTGAGCATCATACAGGCACGTAGCCAGGGAGGGGGCTAAGGGGGCTGAAGCCCCTCCCGAAAGTCTGAAAAGTCTTAACAAAATTATCTTTATGATAATAAAGCTTGAGATCCTTCAGAGGATCCGCCATTTTCCGCTTTTTTGTCATTTTCCGCGTTATTCATTTTTTATATCTTTAAGGATCGCGGGAAAAAACGAGATTTTTGACAAAATATCACGAAAAAAGCGATTTTCGTCAAAATATTGCGGAATAAAAACGCGATTTTCGCCGAAAGGTCGTAAAAAAATCTATTTTCGTCAAAATATCGCGAGACAAACACGATTTTCGTCAAAAATCACGAGAAAAAATGCGGTTTTCGACAAGACATCGCGAGCAAAACGCGATTCCATCGAAAGATCGAGAGAAAAACACGAATTTTTTTCACCGAAAAATCGCGGAAAAAAGCCATTTTCGTCGAAAGATCGCGAAAGAATGCTATTTTCGTCAAAATATCACGAAAAAACACGGTTTTCGTCAAAATATCGCGAGAAAAAAGCGGATTCTGTCATAAGATTACAAGAAAAACGCAGATTCCGTCAAAGGCTCGCGAGAAAAATGCAGGTTTCGTCAAAAAATCGCGAAAAAACGATGATTTCCGTCAAAAGATCGCGAGAAAACCGTGATCTTCGTCAAAAGATTGCGAAAAATCTCGATTTTCGACATAAGATCGCTAGAAAACCGCGGTTTTTTTCAAAAGATCGCTGAAAAAAATGCAAATTTTTTGAAAGAATCGCGGAAAAAATACGAATTTCGTGATAGAATTGCAGAAAATTTGCTGTAATGTTTTCAACAACTTTTTTGCGATTTAGTGGCATATTAAACATTAGCTTGCGTGTTGTTAATTGATGATTTAAGTGAAAACATGTTAAAATTTAAATTGGACGACTAGCTAAGATTGCTGTGCATTGCTTCAGAAGTATGAACTTAAAATAGAAACTTTAATTTCAGAACTACTACTCAACTATAATATTTGCATAAATGGATTCATTCTGACCATCTTCTCTCCCCCCCCCACTCCTCCCCAAAAAGTAAAGTAAATAAATAATTAAAATAAAAATTGATTTAAACAAAAGTATTGACAATTTTGTTGTGAATAAAATAAGCTTCTTAATTGTCTTACACTCGAGCTATTTAAAATAATTTCTCATTTTCCAATTCACGCGCTTTTCCTCTTTAACTTTTTGCAATCTCATGCCTGAATAAAATAAGTTTGGTTTGTTTTCAACTTCCATGACATAAAAATCAATTGCATTTTTAGCTGCAAAAATATTCTGTTATTCAATTACAGTTACAGAAATCCTTCCTTATATCGGTTATTTGGATATATTGTTTTTTAATAGATAATTACCACTCAAAATATAAATTCTTTTTAAAACGCAATTTTAACTATCTGTATGTGCTGTAAAATTCAATCAAGAGTAATTTTGTATCATTAATTTGGCTAAGAAAAATCAAGTATATTACACATATGACATATTAACTTTGGGAGACAAATATAAAACATTTACTTGTAATGTTATGATCTTCTTTATTTTTCTATATTTTCCGCATTTAAAGGAAATTTAAAGCAGTCAATGTTAAAATAATTTACAGAGAAAGGAACTTTAATAGCCGTCTGTACAATGTAAAATCATGTGGAAAAATATAATTTTAAAGAACGTATCTTTGATAATAATGTTATAAATATTAAACGTTAAAAAAAAAAAAAAAAAAAAAAAAAAAAAAAAAAAAAAACTATTAGAATGCATTTTTGAAAAGTAATGGTGCGAAGAAAAACGATATGGTATCGAGAAATTTTTAGACACCACAGCGGCATCTCCCAATCTTTTCACTGAAAAACTTTTCTGCGAGTTGTTTGCATATGAATCTTTAATAGAAAGAAAATGTGTATAAAATAGCTGGTTTATCTGGGAATTTTCCTTTTTTTTTTTTTTTTTTTTTTTTTTTTTTTTGTAAAGCTATCAATTTTAGGGATGGATACCCTCTATGTGGGGATTTTTGGCAGTTTTTCATAACGCAACCAAAGAAGTTTCTAGCCCATCAGCATACATATTTGGGTAAAATTTACCCCAACTACATTGTGAAGCCAATCTGCAGATGTGAGCGAGCGCGCTGACGGCTGGAAGCGCTATTTTTATAGTGAATATAGGGACATTTTGAGTTGTGCCGCGACAAAAAATAAATAAATAAATAAAATAAACAACACTGGCTCAGTTTACAGCCAGACATTTAATCTAGTAATTGAAGTAAAGTGTATTCTGATCTAAAAAAAAAACGAATTTTGTCAAAAACAATTTTTGGACCTAAAAAAGTTTTTCGAGCCGCTAATTAAGTGACAAAAAATATAGTATTTTGTCAATTGGCTAGATAAAATTAAAGAAAAAGTTAATGGAATCTTTAAAGTAATTGGAAAATATGATATGAAATGGCAAAGATTATTTTACAAATGTGTTTTTTTTTCTTTTTCTTTTTTTTACTTTTTCAAAATAGCAAAATTACAAAACAGCACCATGGGTGCACTAAATCTTGAACTGACTGGCGTAAAACCAGTTCCCATAATATAAATTTTTTCTCGTAGCAAGTCTTGTTTTGAAATTAAAATTGAGTATTGTTTTGATGTTCAGAACAATATGACCCAGACGAAGGTTCGATATGAACCTACATTATGGCAAGTAACTCAATTTGATATATTGCTATATAACTAGTTATGACTTAGATGTTACCGCGAAGAGAAACACTTTTGGTTTTCTTTTACTTCCCAAAGAGCCATACAATCTTCTAATAATTGTAGGGTGAAAACAAAAATAAGAGAAATGGATAAAAGATACAGAAATAGTATTTCCTTTTCTTACATATTCTAAAACGCATTTATTGTAAACTTTGTTTTTTGTTTTTTCACGAAAGAATAGGTAAAGAGCGATCACAAAAAATCAGGAAGACTAGTTTCTAAGTGTTTCAGACATTGAAAAAAGGCTAAATGTATTTTCTTAAAGAATATGCAATTAGATTTTCATAAACCGTATGTAATTTTAGCAAACAAATTTGAAATTTCTTCAGGAAATAAAAAGTTATTATTTCATTGTTGGGTTTTCAAAGAGCTTCAGGAAAAGAAGAAATCAAAGCAGTTCTTAGATCAATACTTGAAATAATTTTATTTTGTAAAGCAATTTTGTAGAGCAAAACACATCACTTATCAAAATAAATAACGCAATCTGTTTTAGCTTAATTGTTGATGAAACTATGAACATATCATGCGCAAAATAGCTTGCCCTTTGTGCTAGATATGTGGATTTTTAAAATATTCACTAATCCCAATAATTCGATTTTTTTCTTAGTTTTTATACCAATAAATGTCTTCTCTGCCAAAAATTCAAGAAAAGTAATGTTACAACTTTGTGATGAACTATACCTTGACATGTATAAATGCGTCTTATAGGCGTATGATGAAGCAGCCAATAAGCCTGGTCATGTTAGAGAGGTCAATTCTAGAATTCTTCTGACTATCCAAAAATTAGATACGTCCATTGTCAAAGCCAATGGTTAAATCTTGCCTTGTCCAACAGCATGCTGATTCCTGTCATCCGTCCGAAAGTATCATGAACTTGTTAAAACACTGACAAAAAGTTTTAAAAGTCACCTAAAGGCAAATTTAACTCTTCAATAAGCAATTGCATCATATGCTCCAGAAAACAAAAAAAAATTACTTCTTTGCATTTGTGACACAAAATTTATCGAGAGTTATGAAAGCATAAATACTTTTGTTAAGCTACTTAAACAGATCAGATTTGCATTAGCTCAGAAAATATTTCGAAAAACACATGGTAGATGCCATCAACAGCCGGAGCTTTTCTGGCAGTCAGGGAGAAGAATGATTTTTTCACAAGCCTGTCTGTTTGTGAGAAGGTTTTCTGCCAGACAAAGTCATACAGTTCTTCAAGAAAAATCTTGTGACATGATATCGTTTGTAACTCTTGCTAAAGATAGCTTAATTGTTTTACATAAAGATAAAGAAAAATGCAATAGAAATATTTTGTGAGATATTTTATTGCGCATCAAAACTTCGGGAAGACATTTTTTAAACTCAAATAGAGACCCCGAGTTTAGACAGATAACATAACACTTACAAACCGTCAAATTACATCCGCTGAAGAGTGTTACAATATCTCGGTCTTTATTCTCTATGTAGAATATCTTATTCAAAATTTAAAGGATCGATTCATTTCGAATGAAGACATAAGAGATTTCTCATTACTTCTTCCAGAATTTGCTTCACTGGAAAAAAGCAAGCAAATAAGAGAATCTGTCGCAATATTTTCAGAATAAAGTGTCAGTATAGCAAGTGAAAGCTGAATATCAATTAGGGTGTAAACGAATTGATAATGCTGACACCAACACAGAAGGCCTAAAAGTTTTAGTACTGCAATGTGACGTATTACAATAATATTAAACATTTACTGACATTCTTGGTTAAAAGCCCAGTAACAACAGTCAGTGCTGAAATAATCTCTTTCGACAATGAAAATAACTAAATCTTCACCTCGAAGTGTTATGGCAAATGAGAGACTGAGTTGCTTTGTAATGATTTCCATTCAGTGGCACAGTAGATCTTGATAAAATAGTCAGCATCATAACAAATAAGAAATTACGATGATTGCTTCTGTTGCACTAGTAAATTTATTGTGCCAAGAGCATTGCTTTTAAAAATATTATAAACAGAGAATGTGAAATACAAATATAATTTTTATGATTACATATGACTGTAGCCATTAATTCTTCTTTGAAAAAATAATGCGTTTAGTTAATTTCATTTATGGATCAATAGTTTCAAAACCTCGCATTCGTATTGTCAGACTCTCGCATTCTAATATTAATTCGGGGGTTTAAAGTCAAATTACATTATTTGTCTGCCTTTCAATATTTTTTAACCTTTTCTCATGGCTCATGAAGGTCATTTCAAATATTCCATTAGATTAATTTTTAAACACGATTATTCAATCGGTAAATCAATTATAACAGAATAATTTATTCCATTTGGAATTTTTCCAAATGGAATTTCTTTGGAAACCAAATTCTTTGGATTTCTTTGGATTCCAAATGGAATTTCTTTTTAAGTTTCACGAAAGTTTTTTTTCCTAAAAACTCTTTCGGTGTCTGAACCGGTTTGGAAATTGAAAATGCCCTTTCCCTCGAAAATGCCTTTGAAATGCCCAAGTCAAAAATTGCAACAGAAATTGAACAAATTAAGTACTATGTAACAATATTTAACAGTGTCATCAAGTATTCTATGCACGAACACACTTTAGGTTAAGCCTTGGTTATTTTTAAATTTTTTGTTGTTAATTATATAAAATACTTTTGTAAGATCAGAAAAAAATCCAAAATTGAGCCCCTCCCGAAGTCAAATCCTGGCTACGGGCCTGGCATCATATATAAAAATCAAGACTGAGAAAATAAGAAAAGTTCGTAGTGTTTTTACTTACCTTTGATACCTGGTACCCGTAAATTGGCCGTCGGTCCAAGCTAGGAGGTATCACTACTCTCATAGCACGTACTAGCACTACTTTATCCTATACATTTTACTTGTGAGAAAATAAGTAACGTCTGGGGGCTCTGGGATCTTTGACAGTTAAAAATTGTGAAAACTTCCACCAGTAAACTTGAGTAAGAAATCTCGTCTTATTTAAAACCTTATTTGTGAGAAATTTTTGTCACAAATATGATTGAAAATTTTTATTTATTTTGACTGGTATCAATTCGCCCAGGTATTGTAACCATTTCACTGATACTGACAGAAAGTTGTTCTTAGTTGTCGCAATATGGCAAAATTACTACCGGCGATATAAATTTTCACCAGTAAAAAATGACTACCAGTTTATGCCATTGTTTTTTATTAAAATGTTCCATTAATGAGGCGTTTAAATAAAAAGAAATTTCCTACATAATTTTATTGATTGAAGTTTATTGCGGCGGTATGAACATTTGTGAAAGCGGTTGTAGTTGAAGTTTCATTAATTTAAGGATATGTAAGTTGCTTTTTCTTCATAATTCCATGTTGAAAGAAAGATCATTTTCTTAAAATCTGAAATTCAACAAACTTAATATTATAAATTTGTGTATATGTTATACAGGAATATTTCATGTAGGGGAATATTTTACCTAGAAAAAATTATAACTCAACGCTATGGAGAAAAGTTACTGCAATGAAAAATTATTTTAAAGCGAATCATTAATAACGTTAACTTGTAAAAAGTTAATAAAATCTGAAGAGTAACATACTAAATTTACTATGATCTGTAGGACAATTTCTTAAAAGGATAAGTATTCATCAAATAAATATAACTTTAGTGGATAATGAATAATTTTAACGGTATTTAATTAGATTCATAAATTGAGTTTTAATTTTTTTTTTATATACAGCATGAAGAAATACTGAATTACATTATCAGATCAACTGTAGTATTTTTATATTAATAAAGAGTCATTAACTTTGGCAATAAACTAAAATTCGATACACCAAATATTAATCTTAAAAGACTTTTTTAATGCTTTATATATTTATATTTTCATACATAAGAAAAATACTTACGCACCGAATTGATAACGTCCTCCTTTTTTTAAAGTCGATTAAAAATATTTTTGTATATATTTACAGATGAAAAAATTGCTTAGATATACAATTAAAACTGACATAATAGTAGTTAAATATTCTTACGCAACTATTTATTTTTGTTAAACATCGAATTTTTTCTTTATTATTGCAATTTCCATCTGCAAAGTGCTTCATTTTTTGCATTAGTTAAATAAAAGATTAATCTTTTATTTCTTTCAATTCGTCTCCTGACTCAAAGAAGAGGATTCATCATTATCTTTCCGAGATTTAAACCCCTGACCACCGAACAAAAGGGCAAAATTGTAGAGTTTTTTTTTTTTTTTTTTTTCTCTCCAATTAAATTTTAATAAAAGAGGGATTCGCTATCATGGTATATCTTTTTGTTACGTATATGCTTAAAGCCTTGAAAGTATCAATTACAACTTAATATTATAAAACTGGATAATATTTGTGGAATTATATTAATTTAAATAAAATTTCAATTACAGTGAAACCTGCAGCCAGTGAACGAATATGTCGGGTCGCGGCAGTGGGAAGGTTAGGAAAAAATATTCATTCGTGTAAGAAACATTCTCTCAGGTAATTCATTTTACGCATATCATGTATTTTGATCCACAATAGATTACTGAAAAATGTACTGCTGTGTTGGAGTACTTTGATCTATCGCTCTTTTCACATTTTTCTATTTCTTTCATGAGTCTTGTTTAAGGACTGTGTGTACTGGACACTATAAAAAAGTAAGTTTATTTTTTCTTTATTAAAAGAGTAGCACTTAATAGTGCTCGATTCGAGCTTGTTGCATACACCCAGTGCATTTAGCATGTTGTCACAGTTGGTTTGTAGATGCTAAAGAGAGAAAAATAGAAATAATATTAAACCTTTCAGAATTGAAGAAAAAATCGAAACATCGTGACATAAAAGATCACAAATCATGTCTTAAGTCAATAATTTTTAATTAATACTTGTAAGCATAATAATCATGTAAATTATGTACACCATAGATACGCATATATAAGCTAAATGAAATGTTATTGGGAATGCAACATATTACAATGCATAATGGAGCCTAAGAGTGGTGAACTATGCCTTATGGTTTATCAAAAGCGGCTGCTATTTTCCAGAAGGACATGAATAATGTTCTTCAAGCATATCGAAGGTATGCACAAGCATAAATTGATGATGTCATCATTTTCTCAAACACATGGGAAGAGCATTGTGAGCATGCTAGAGCTGTCATTGAGGAACTTAAAAATCGAAATTTTACGATTAGACTGGATAAATGTAAATTTGGAGAAAAAATTAACTTAGTTTTTAGGTCATGGGTGGGGAACACATGCACCGGATGAAAGCAAAATAGGAGCAATAAGGGATGTGAAAAGACGGAAAATAAAAAGGAAGTTAGATTTATTTTGGGATTAATGGAATTTTATCGATCTTATAGTCCAAATAATGCTGAAATTGGCATATCTTTATCTGAATTAACTGAAGGAAAAGTTAAAAATGCTGTACCATGGGATGAAAGAGCAGAAAAAACATTTAATATCTTTAAAGATTTACTGTGTAATGTGACGCGTTTGGCTACACCTATGGTGCGCCTGGAATATCAGTTTCATGCCGATGATTCAGACCTGGCAGTAGAATTTTGTCTTACTCAAAAAGATGAAAAAAGTCAGTATAAGCCGATAGCATTTGCTAATCAAACATTATCAGGGGCTCAGCATGGTTGGCCGAGTACTAAGAAAGAGTTTTGGAGTGTTGTCTTCGGGTTGCGGAAGTTTGAATAATGGACATACACTGGACATACACGCTTTTGCAAAAATGATTACTTCATTGTATTATGGAGCATTCTCATTAATCAGAATAAAGATAGTCTATAAAAGCGATGGTGTGACGATGCAGTAAAAGTTTCAAATTTTTAACAGTGTATGCGTAAGGAATTGAAATAATCACTGATCATAACCCTTTACAATTTCTCACTGAAACAACTCTAAGGTCCACCAAACTCACTAGGTGGGGTCTTGCCTTGCGACGCTGGAGCTTGAGTATTTTTCATCGACCAGGAATGCAACATTTAAATGCTGACGCAATTTCTAGACTGCATAGGAAGAGCTGGGAGGAACAGGCAGAGATTATCCCAGCTGCTTCAATCACTAAATAATTAATAAATAGCAATTTTTAATCATCAAAACGCTATTTTTTTGTCTATGATTAATTGTACAGTAAAACCTCTAAATAACGAACATCTCAGGAACACAGAAAATGTCCGCTATTCGGAGGTGTCCGCTGGAAAAACCTCAGAGATTCAAAAACCACTAAGAAATGCTTAACATTTCATTAATTGACTTTTACATGGCCTAAAACCTCTGTTATGTGATTAAACAGAAATTAAAATTACTTTTTTAAGCAATGGAACTGAAATAACATTGTACACACCTTTATCCACTGTTTATTACATTCGTGTGACAAAAACCTGTTACAAAAATTAATTTTTGCTTGCGATTGCATGAAATTTGTTTTTCAAAGTGACATTATTGGACATTATAGAGTTCCGGGCGGAGAGAGGGGTTGCACTTTTGAGTGTTAAAAGCAGAAAATCTCAAAAGTTTCCGGGTGATATTTCAATGCTCTGGAAGTTGTCCCTGATGGGCAACCCCTTCAGTTCAAAACTGAACATGAGGAGGAGGGAAGGGAGTTTTCTCCAGCCAATTTATCTGTGATCTAAAAAATCCCTAAAAATTTAGAGGCCTTTTTACTTTTTTTCATTTTTTTTCTCCATAAAAAATACTTTTTCATCCTTTATCGTTATAAATACTGTCCGTTATTCAGAGGTTAAACATACAAAAATTTTGGTTTTGGGAGTGGGGATTGGAAAATTGTCCGCTAAATAGAGGTGTTCGCTATTCGGGAGTGTCCGTTATGGAGGTTTTACTGTATTAGTATTGGGGTATTTATAATCTTGTAAGAGTATAGGTTATAATTTTTTTTGATAATCATATTAGTATGTGGCTCATTAGAGATGTCAGTTGATAATGTTCAGACACCTTGAAATATCTATGTAGTAGTTATACTGAAGAAACCTGCAAAGGAACTGTTGAACTCATCTAATTTCTATAATATTTCTGTAAGTACTGTGTGTTACAGATACTACTGTATGTTTGTAGAAAATTAGCTACTAAATGGCATACTTTCCGTTAAGGTGGGAGGAGGGGGGGGGGGTTGTCAGATTCTGATGAACAACATACTTTTGATGAAAATACTATTGTTATATGATATTACCTTTTTACTTGTGTGTTATATTCGGTTCACTATCTGTGTACTGGGAATTCAAAGTAGCATTTCTTTCTTATCTGGAAGTTAATACGGGCTGGTTTGAGTTAGATAGTATTAGTTGAAAGAATGTATTTCATCATTAGAGTTGGGTTTCCCTTGCCATTCAAAATGCATACCTGGGTTAAGGCAGGCAGAAGTATTCATCCACTATCTAACGAGATAAAATACGTCCCGGGAAGGTAACGTTTTGAGGGGACAGGATCATATTGATAGATCGGTATCCTCGTAGACTCTTTTGGAGTTGGTTTGGATAGCTAACGAAGTTCAGTTCCTGGATGGAGACCAAAGATTGGGTCTTGTTCTTGGTCAGAGTTCTTGGTGGACACTTTTTTCCACTGTTCCAGTGCTCTCGTATAGGGCAAATTTTACGTCGGATGCGGCTCTAGGAGGATAGAGTTGATGTACTGGGAGATTAAGAACAATCTCCTATAAACCTAATTTAACTGCTTTAGTGTGAGTGAGATATAGAGTAGTTTAACAGTACACAGAGATTACGTGCTGTATTTAATTTAATGTCGGACCGGATCACCTATAAAAAAGTTCTTAATTATAAATAATGTTTCGTCATTTGTAAATAATGTGTAAATAAATTGTTGGTTAAATTTAAATGAGTGAGTTAATATTCTTTCAATAAGCCTCTCCATAGCGTGCTCAATATCACATAATTATATCTGGGGTGACAGCATATCAAAATAAAGGAACATTCTTTCAAGTTTTGTAGACAAAGAGGAAATGCGACACTTACAATATAAATGTTAAACTAATCAAATAATGTAATAAACTGAAATAATAGAAATTTAGATTATTTTTAAAATGATTAAAACATTTAAAAGTAATGGTCAAGAAAATAATAATGTATAATTATACCTACATAATGAAAAAATGAGATACGTTTTCTATTAAAATATTCAATGAAACTCGTCTCATAAATATACCTTACTGATTCACATCAAAGCCATCAAATAAAGGAGTTTTACTCAAGCTTATCCAAACTTAATAATAGAAAATATTTGATTAATACATAAATATAGCTGTTAAAAAAATTCTCATTACCAGTAAATTCAGCAATACCTTGGATTTTTTCAGAAATTTATGCTCACTTCTTAATATATTTAGTTCAGTAATATTAGGGAAAATTAAATATAAAATACCTGAAGAAATGATACAATTGTCCGTAATAGTCCGTAATGTAGAATTTTGTCCGTAAATCTGGACTGAAAATTTCATTGTTTGCATATGTACCAATTTTTGGGTCGCGGATTTGAGGGTTTCTGCTGTATTATGAAGATTATTTATAAATTACTTAATCCATCTATAATTTGCATTAATAAACACAAGTTCAGCATTCTATAAAGAAGATGTTAATAATTTTATTTCATTTATTAAGCACAGCACTTGCTTTTCATGCTACTAGGGATAATTTTTATGTAGATGAAAAATTATAGTATTTTCTTATTTCATCATAACAAAATAAGTCAGTTTTAAATAATTTGCATTATTAAACTGAAAGAAACATCATTGATCATATATATATTTTTCTCAGATGAAGAATGTGTACTTGTATTCTTTTATTCATTAAAACTTCTGACAAATGATTCGTTTCATCGGTATCACGCCATTTGTCACAATAATGGATTATCCAAACACATCCTGCTACGAGAGAAAAATATCATCTACCGTGTCTTTCAACGGTTTGAATTGTTATGAAGAATCTTCCTTTTCAAAAAGAAAAAAGTGATTGAGTAGTACAAGTTTTTCCTTCACTACTATAGTTGTACTTAACTGTACTGACCCAAACGTGTTGTACATTCCAGATACCTAATTTGTCATGCCATCACAATAGATTTGTAGAAGAAAAGGTTATTCAGACACATCAATTTCTGACAAATAATTTATTTCATCGGTATCACGCATTTATTTCTGTAATAAATCCCTTAAACACATGCTGACAAGAAGAAACAACCTCGTCTATAGAATCTTTCAATATTTTTAGTTTCTTTCAAAATCCTTATTTCCAAAGAAACAGCAACTGATTGAACAATACATGTTTTTCTTTAATAACATAGTTTCACTTAACTTTGTTTGAACTACATTTATTATATATTCTTTGCTTATAATTAATCATGCGATCACAATAGATTTGTATATGCAAAAAAAATATTTAGAGCCATGATGCAGGTAATGATAGTAAAAATGATTTTACTTCATTTACTAATCCATCGGCATTAAAAATTAATTACATCATCAATTAATTAAATCAGCAATATTTTGAATTTTTTTTTTTCAGAAATGTATACCTTTTTCTTAAAAATGTATGAGTTCAGTAATATTAAGGAGAACTGAATATTAAAATGCTTGCGAAATTGATGTAAAAATAAAATTATCTAATTTTGTCACTACATCCGAACTGCAAGTTTAATTGTTTACATCTGCGATGATGTGTGGATTTTAGAGTTATCGATTTGAGGGAACCTACTGTATTATGAAGATAATTTACAAATTACTTAATTTATCTATAATATACATAGTTTCACACAAGTTCAGCATCCTATAAAAAGGATGTGAGTACTTTGCTTTCATTTATTAATATATATTTTAATATAGCTTTAAATTTGCTTTCATTATTATATTATTCTAGCATTTGCTTTTCACGGTACTAGAATTATTTTTTAATGTATATTAAAAATCATAGTATTTTCTTATTTCTTCATAAGTAATAAAACAATTTTAAATTATTTGCATTCTCAAAGTAAAAGAGACAACATTGATCATTTATATTTTTTTCTCAGGTGAAGAAAGTGTACTTGTATTCTTTTATTCGAGAAAACCTCTGACAAATGTTTCGTTTCATCGGTATCACGCAGTTTATAACAATAATGGATTATCCATAAACATCCTGCTGTGATGGAAAAATATCATCCATAGTGTCTTTCAATGTTTTGAATTGATTTGAAGAATCTTCTTTTACCAAAAGAAGAAAGTGATTGAGTAGTACAAGTTTTTTCTTCACTAATATAGTTGAACTTAACTGTGCTTGACCCAAACGTGTTGTATACATTCCTGATGCATAGTTTGTCAAGCCATCACAACAGATTTGTAGATGAAAAAGTTATTCAGACGCATCAATTTCTGACAAATAATTTATTTCATCGGTATTACGCATTCATAACTGTAATGAATCCCTCAAACACATGCTAACAAGAAGAAAAACAATCTCGTCTATAGAATCTTTCAATGCTTTTAAATTCTTTCAAAATTCTTATTTCCAAAAAAGCAGAAATTTATTCAACAATGCATGTTTTTCTTTCGATAATATAGTTTCCGTTAACGATGTTTTATTCTACATTTATTAAGTATCTACATTTATTTATCTACATTTATTAAGTATTCCTTGCTTATAATTAATCATACAATCACAATAGGTTGGTATATGCGAAAGAATATTTAGATCAAACAAGCAGGTGATGATAGTAAAAATGATTTTACTTCCTTAACTAATCCATCAATATTAAAAATTAATTACATCAGCAATTAATTAAATCAAGTAATATTTTGAATTTTTTCAGAAATTTACACACTCTTCTTAAAAATGCATGAGTTCAGAAATATTAAGGAGAAATAAATATTAAAATACTTACGAAATTGATGTAAAAATAAAATTATCTAATTATGTCAGTACATCTGAATTGAAAGTTTCATTGTTTACATCAGCGATGATGTGCAGATTTTATGGTTTCAAATTTGAGGGCCCTTACTGCATTATGAAGATGATTTCGAAATTGATTAATGTACCAACAATATTTATAATTTAGACATATGTTCCGTAACATATAAAAAAGATGTGAATATTTTGCTTTCTATTTTTAATGCATCGCATTTGCTTTTCACGGTCCTAGGACTACTTTTATGTGCATTGAAAATCACAGTATTTTCTTACTTCTTCATAAAAATTAGTCAAATTTAAGTAATTTGCATTCTTAAAGCAAAAGAGACAACATTGATCATTGATATCTTTTTCTCAGACGAAGAATGTGTACTTGTATTCTTTTATTCGGGAAAACTTCTGACAAATGATTCGTTTCATCGGTATCACGCCGTTTGTAACAATAATTGATTATCCAAACACATCCTGCTGTGAGAGAAAAATATCATCTATAGTGTCTTTCTATGTTTTGAATTGTTTTGAAGAATCTTCTTTTACTAAAAGAAGAAAGTGATTGAGTAGTACAGTTTTTTTTTCTTCACTTATATAGTTGTACTTAACTGTGCTTGACCCAAACCTGTTGTACATTCCTGATACCTAATTTGTCATCCCATCACAATAGATTTGTAGATGAAAAGATTATTCAGACACATCAATTTCTGACAAATAATTTATTTCATCTGTATCACGCATTCATAACTGTAATTAATCCCTCAAACACATGCTGACAAGAAGAAAAACAATCTCGTCTATAGAATCTTTCAATGCTTTTAGTTTCTTTCAAAATTATTATTTCCAAAGAAGCAGAAATTTATTGAACAATGCATGTTTTTCTGAGATAATATAGTTTCACTTAACTTTGTTTGAACTACATTTATTATATATTCTTTGCTTATCATATCAATCATATCTTTGCTAATCATACAATCACAATAGATTTGTATATGCAAAAAAATATTTAGATCCATGATGCAGGTGATGATAGTAAAAATGATTTTACTTCATTTACTAATCCATCGACATTAAAAATTAATTACATCATCAATTAATTAAATCAGCAATATTTTGAATTTTTTTTCAGAAATGTATACTTTTTTTCTTAAAAATGTATGAGTCCAGTAATAGTAAGGAGAAATTATTATTAAAATACTTACGAAATTGATGTAAAAGTAAAATTATGTAATTTTGTTCCTACATCTTAATTGAAAGTTTCATTGTTTACCTCTGTGATTTGCGGATTTTAGGGTATCGGTTTGAGGGAGCCTTCTGTCTTATAAAGATGGTTTATAAATTGCTTAATATATCTATAATATGTGTAGTTTCACACATGTTCTGCATTCTATAAAAAATATATGAATACTGTGCTTTCATTTTCAATGCATAGTATTTGCTTTTCATGGTACTAGGATTATTTTTTATGTATATTGAAAATCATTGTATTTACTTATTTCTGTTTAAAAAAATAAGTCAATTTTAAATAATTTGCATTTTTATAGTAAAAGAGACAACCTTGATCATTACTAATCTATGGAAGTAGTTTAATAAAAATTATTCAATTGCTAAATAAATCATTACAGTTATAAATTGCAAGTGAGTGAAGTACGGTCCAGAATTTGGGCCAGGAATGTCTTTGCTGAAGTTATCGATATTCTAACAATTGAGCCATCCGTGACGAATCTGAAGAAAAAAAATTCGCCGGACTAATCTTTAACCTCTTCAGTCCCTGAGTACCCATTTGGGTACATTAAAACAAACGCCAAAATTACACCCAAAAATTTTTAATAAATGCATAGATTTCTGCTAGTGTTATTCAGATGCATCACAATATCCTATATTACCAATAGATGGCGCTACAAATTTAAAGAAGGAGAACCACGTGACTTTGAAAATGAAGAATTTCTAAGATGGATGACAGAAGCAATTTACCGACGACTTCGCGTCAAAGTAAGTGAATAATACAAATTTGTGAGTGAATTAAAAAAAAAATATTGTATGTTTTATAAAATATGTTGTTTCAAGAATGATTTGGAGTTGTTTATGAATGTTGTTCATATGTGAAAGGATGTTAAAAAGTCAGTAAATATGATGTACCCATATGGGTACAATGGGTCATTACTACACATTTCCATCTAAAGAGACCAATTTTCTGTGTAACTATTGTGCACACACGTTTATTTCCAATATTTTTTTAGGAATGACTAATTTATTTAATTTAAGCTTAAAAACAATTTCAAAGGGCTTTTTATTATTATTATTTTTAAATAATATGAGGTAATATACTGAATTTACTGCTAAAATATGTTATACTTTTTAGTGACTCTAAAAATTTCTAGCATATTTGAAATAAATTTATAAGTTCTCAAATATATAAAAAATGACAATAGTATCTGCTAAAAAATATAAATATTTATTTAAATTTTTAAATTATTATTTATTGAACTTTTTATGACTTTAATATTTTCTAACATATGTGAAATAAAAATATGTATAACAAGTTTTAAAATATATAAAAAAAATGATAATAGTAGCTGTTTAAAAATATAAATATACATTTAAATCTTTATATCTTAATTGTTGATTTATTTTTACAGGATGTAAATTATTGACTGATGAGGAATTACAAAAGTTACTATTAGAAAGTGATGAATCAGAAGAGGAATTTCAAATATCATTGTCTGAAGATAGTGATAGTGATGGAAGTGACGAAATACCTCCAATTCCAGATATAGGTACTGAAGAAAATTCATCTTCGCAACAACCAAAGAAGCATAGAAAAATTTGGCAAAGAAAATGTTTTCCTAGTAAGCTAGACTGTGAGACAGAAGATCAAGTAGGTCTTTCACCTTTACAGCCTTTATCTCCATTTTCATACTTTTCACACTTTTTCACAAATGATTTCTGGAAATTGACATCTGAACAAACTAACTTGTACTCCGTACAGAAAAGAGGAAGATCTATAAAAACAAATGAGAAAGAGATAAAAAGTTTCGTTGGCATACATCTCGTGATGGGAGTGTTTAGTATTCCTCAAGCCCGCATGTATTGGTCACAAAAGTGTTCAGTCATACCACTAGTGACAAATGCAATGCAAAGAAATAGGTTCTTTCTTTTGTGATCAAATTTACACTTTGCTGATTCTGTAATACATTCTTCTGATATCGAAGATCGCCTATGGAGAGTACGTCCTTTACTAAATGTAGTCAGAAATGCCTGCCTTAAAATTCCTAGGCCAAAATTTTGTTCAATTGATGAACAAATGATCCCTGATCAACAAATGATGAAATGTTGGGAAATGTGGCTTCCGACAATATCTTCCTTCGAAGCCTAACCCTTGGGGTATAAAAAATTTTGTTCTTGCCTCAGGTGACGGTGTAGTATTGGATTTTCTCTTGTACACAGGAAAAAATACCGTTCCTGTAAAAGACATGAAAGACTTAGGGCTTGGTGGAGCAGTTGTCAAAAAATTAACTGAGAGTGTGCCCGTAAATGAAAGTAGAGTTATATTCACTGACAGATATTTCACAGGAGTGAAAATATCTGAATATCTTCTTTCAAAGGGAATTCTGTGTACTGGGACAGTCATGACTAATAGAATAGGTGACGTTGCGAACAAACTGCATGCTGTGAAAGACAGTGCAATGAAACGTGGTGAGTGGACTGAGTTTACTAGATCAGATAATAAAATTGTGGTGTTGAAATGGAAGGACAAGAAATGTGTACATATGATGTCCACCGCATGTGGAAGTAAGCCCAGTGATACATGTGAGCGCTGGTGTAAAGATAAAAAAGCCAAGGTTCCTGTAACCAGACCTGCTATAATAAGAATATATAATGCACATATGGGTGGAATCGATCTAAACGATAGGTTCATTGCTTGTTATCGTACTTCTATAAGAACGCTTAAATGGCCAGTTCGGGTTTTTGCTCATTTTCTCGGCTTAGTTGTTGTAAATAGTTGGGTTTTGTACATAAGGGATTGAAAATCCTCTGATGTTTCGAAAAGAGATCAAATGAGTTTACTCGAATTTCGCCTGTACATTGCTGAGATCCTTATAAAATGTGAAAATGAAAAGTCTACTGTTGGAAGACCACGAAAATCAGAGCAATAATCCAATGAATCTACATCTAAAAAAAGGAGAATAACCGTGTATCTTCCCAAAAATGAGATTCGCTATGATGGGTAAGGACATTGGCCCGAATCTGTTACCGGCGTACATCAATCTCGATGCCGCATGGAAGGATGCAATGGAAAATCAAGAGTAAAATGCGTCAAATGTAATCTATTTCTTTGTCTTCAGAATAATAACTGTTTCAAAAAATTCCATACAAAATGATATTTTATTTGAAAATTATTATTACAAGGTATGTATAGTATTACAAGATATGTATATTATTTGTATAATATTACATGTATAGTATTTGTATAGTAGCAAGATATTATAATTGTTACAAGATATGTATTATAATTGTTAAATGTATTACAATTATTACAAGATATGTACAGTATTTTTACACAATACATAAGTTTATGTAAAAAAAAACCATTTATTTTGTTTACATTCATATAATTTTCAAACAATAAATAGGCCTATTTATTGTAAAGCAAAAGTTGTATTATTTAGTTAATGAATGACACTTTTACTCAGTTGAGACCTGATGTACCCATATGGGTACATAAGTTTTAACTATTTAAAAATTAAAAAAAAATTAAAAACTAATTTTATTTTCTCTTTTTTAAGCCTAAAAGCACCATAATTCGCTAATAAAATAATTTTTCTCTGCAGCACATTTTTCTCGGGACTGAAGAGGTTAAGGATCACAATATCTGGTCTGATATCCGAATCAAATCAACAGAATAAATCGAAAGCTATTAAGAAAATTTTATTACAAATATATCGACGACTAATTATCCGATTGATATAATTCATCAAGCAAAAATTAATTTTTTATTGTCTTTTAAAACCACTTCTTAAAATAAAATGTTAATCGAAAACTTTATCCTTACATACTTATCTGTACCTCAAATTAGGAATGTGTACTTGTATTCTTTTATTCGTGAAAACTTCTGACAAATGATTCATTTCATCGGTATCACGCCGTTTATAACAATAATGGATCCCCCAAACACATCCTATACTGCGAGAGAAAAATATCATCTATCGTATCTCTCAATGTTTTCAACTGTTTTGAAGAATCTTCTTTTTCGAAAAGAAAAAGTGACTGAGTAGTACAGGTTTTTTTCTTCACTAATATAGTTGTATTTAACTGTACTGACCCAAGCGTGTTATACATTCCTGATACCTAATTTGTCATGCCATCACAATAGATTTGTAGATGAAAAGGTTATTTAGACGCATCAATTTCTGACAAATAATTTATTTCATCTGTATCACGCATTCATAACTGTAATTAATCCCTCAAACACATGCTGACAAGAAGAAACAACCTCGTCTATAGAATCTTTCAATGTTTTTAGTTTCTTTCAAAATCTTATTTCTAAAGAAGCAGAATTTGATTTAATAATGTAAGTTTTTCTGAGATAATTACAGTTTTACTTAACGATGCTTGATATACATTTGCTATATATTTCTTGTTTATAATTAATCATGCAATCACAATAGGTTTGTATATGTGAAAGAATATTGAGAAATATAAGCTGGTGTTGCACTGTTAAAAATCTTGTCCTAGTTTGAACCAAGTTTTGGTGTTCAATAGCTGTCACTGTAAGATGGTGAAATCTTGAACCAATATTTGGAGCTCCTGTTGAAGCATAGTTCCAATAGTTGGAACGAGGTTGATATAGGAAGCTCCAAATGTTGGTACAAGATTTCACCATTTTATGATGGCAGCTACTGAGCACAAAAATTTGATTCAAACTAGGGCAAGATTTTTATGATAGTAAAAATGATTTTACGTTTTTTTCACTAATCCATCAACATTAAAAATAAAGAATACTGCCCAGTTAAACTGATGGCATTGAGCTCACAGGCTACAAATACTAATTGTACATTAAAGACTTATATTTTCAAGGGTTAATTCCGTTCGAAAAAAAATTAAGAAGGGGAAACAGCTCTCCCCTTTCCTCTTTTTTTATACTTAATCATTGAACCTCCTATACTATCAAAGAGATGCTTTATCATATAAAAAATCTATATCCAAAATTCAGAGCAAATAAGATAATTCTTAATAAAAACCCATTTAGCATTTATATAATTTAAAAAGAGTTATCCCCCTCTTTTATACTTAACCATTAAACTTCCAAAACTATTCAGAGATTTAAACGAAATCTGAAAATTCTGCTTGAAAAACCCATTTATATAAATTAAGGAGGGGGGCATTACAACCCCTGTTCCCCCTATTTATACTTATTCAATGAACACCTAATAACAGTCACGGAATCGCCTCATCAGAATGATCCTAATCTAAATTTTGAACGAAAACTTAATTCTGCATGAAAATCCCATTTATATCAATTAAGGGGAGGGGCGTGAACGCCCCGTTCCCCTTCTTATACATATCGAATGAACTCCAAAAACTAATCAGGGAAGCGCCTTGTCAGGATATACCTACATACAAAATTTCAAGTGGATCGGATATTTTTATCACGAGTTATCGCGTTACGCACGATCGAACATACAGAACGGACGGGCACATAAGCTCTCAGGCTATCATAGCCTGTGAGCTAATTAGTTACGTCAGCAATTAATTAAATCAAGCAATATTTTGATTTTTTTCAGAAATTTACACTCTCTTTTTAAAAATGCATGAGTTCAGAAATATTAAGGAGAAATAAATATTAAAATACTTAAGAAATTGATGTAAAAATTAAATTATCTAATTTTATCCCTACATCTGAATTGAAATTTTCATTTTTTTACATCTGCAATGATGTGAGGACTTTAGGGTCTTTGAGGGAGCTTCTGATTAGTTAGAAATTGCTTAATATATCAATAATATATATAGTTTCACACAATTTTTTAATCATATAAAAAAGATATGAATACTATTCTTTCATTTTTAATGCACAGCATTTGCTTTTCACGGTACAAATAATATTTTTAATGGATATTGAAAATCATAGTATTTTCTTATTTCTTCATAAAAAAAATAGTCAATTTTAAATAATTTGCATTCTTAAAGTAAAAGAGACAACATAGATAATTTATATCTTTTTCGCAGATGAAAAATATGCACTTGTATTCTTATATTCGTGAAAACGTCTGACAAATGATTCCTTTCATCGGTATCACGCCGTTTGTAACAATAATGGATAACCCAAACACATCTTGCTGCAAGAGAAAAATATCGTCTATCGTGTCTTTCAATGTTTTCAGTTGTTTTGAAGAATCTTTTTCAAAAAGAAGAAGGTGATTGAGTAGTACAGGTTTTTCCTTCACTAATATAGTTGTATTTAACCGCGCTTGACACAAACGTGTTATACATCCCTGATGCATAATTTTTCATACCATCACAATAGATTTGTAGATGAAAAGATTATTCAGACGTATTTATTTATGCAAATAATTTATTTCAACGGTATCACACATTTATAACTGTAATAAATCCCTGAAACACATGCTGACAAGAAGAAACTATCTCTTCCGTATAGAATCATTCAATGTTTTTAGTTTCTTTCAAAATTTTTATTTCCAAAGAAGCAAAAATTGATTGTACAATACATGTTTTTCTGAGATTATATAGTTTCACTTAACGATACTTGATCTACATTTTTATATATTCCTATCGAATAATTTATTATGCAATCACAATAGATTTGTATGTGTGGAAGAATATTTAGATTCAACATGCAGATGAGGATACGAAAAATTATATTACTTCATTCACAATTCCATCGATATTAAAAACCAATTACATACATGGGTAATTCTAAATTTCACTTAAAAATTTTAAAGTATTGTAAAATATGCTACAACAAACATTTTTGTGTAGAAAACCAGGGTTGTAATTCCTGTATTTACTCAAAAATCCAAAGCGTCTCCCTTTATAACAGTTATAAATTTCCAAGTGAATAAGAAGTATCTGGTCCAAGATTTGAACCAGTAAGTCTAGGCTGAAGCCGTCGATGTGCTACCCACTAAGCCAATCCGGACGAATCGGAAGGATTAATTTACCCAACTAAACTTTAACGATCGCAGCATCTGATCTGATCTGAATCAGCACAACAGAATAAATCCAAAATTATTTTTTTTAAAACTGAAGTAAACGCTGCATGCATAATTATATTAGATTAATTTTTAACACATTATTAAATTGGTAGATAAACATAACAGTAATAGATTTCCAAGAGAGATGTAATCTCCCCTAATTTCCCTACGCACATTTAACACCTTCGTTTCCAAAGCTAAAGTAATACTACAAATACTCATCCATTTTATTTAATAAAACAAAACTATAGCATAGGTGACAGAAAAAAGAACTTTTCGGAATTTGATTCTTTAGCAATTTTGGTTCTGAAATAGGGATCTAAAATTACGAATCTCCTTAAAATATCAATTTAGTTATCACTAACCTAAGGTACACAGTCAAAAATTTTAAGGCCTTTAAACAAATGAATAACAAATCCTCAAAATATTTTATTGTAAAGGATAAAAGTTAAATAAATTAGACCTGTTGGCGGTAACACAAATGACTACATCATCGAGTTACGGGATGAAATCATGATGCAGGACAAGATTATTAGATGATGATTAGGGAATGACTGGTCTGCCTCGGCTTTTCTTGATATGATATGGGCAACAGCGGACGCCAACTCGCCATTTCGGCGTCACTCTTATATCATCAAGTTACGAGATGAAATTGGTGCCAAATTAAAGATAAAATAAAGCATTTTAGGTATATTTTGGTCTATCTGCGTATATCCTGGTAGAAACCCTCGTCAGACTAAAATTTTTAACATAAAATGAATTCATCATGTACAATTCAAACCCTATGAATATAATATTTTCGTTTTACATTTCTTCGTCATCCACATTCTAGATGAATTAATGGTTTAGGCAAAGCTATTAATAGTAAGCGCGAAAAAAGACTGATTCGGCATAATTTGGTACAAAGCGGGTTGAAAGGGGTGCCAAAGCCCTGTTATGAGAGTACTCTCACTTTATCGAGTTACGGCTTAAAATTTTGGCCCTTTTGAAATAACGACTAGAATAATTCGAATATTTCAGTCTGCCTCGTCATACCTTGGTACGAGACGAGCAGAGAGGGACACCAATTCACTCATTTTGGTAGTAACATCACATCAGGGTCATTCCACACCAAATGAGCAAATCAGGTGTGGCTGACATGTCACAGATTTATTGAAAATCATCATATAAGTAGATCATAATCATTTACGAGGAAACGCAAAGTAGTAGAGTTCAGACTAGTTTATTTCAGTATAAAAATTTACATTACAAGTTGATACGAAATCAAGGTCTTGTGTACATGCTTGAAATTTCAAGTTTGATTATTAGCTTTAGGAATGGATAAAAATAAAAATATCAATAAAAATTATTTACACTTAAGAATGAACTATAAGTGACAGATTAGCATAATTTAGTAATTGTATTTTTATTTCATAATTTAAAAATAAATAAATAATAAAAAAAATCGTGGGAAAAATAAAATATTTCAGTTATATGTTTTAAAATGAAGGACACTTTTTCCAAAACTCATTTTTTTTGCCATTATAGCTAATTGAATATATTTAATACATCTATAATTTAATTCTTGCCTTTTTCATTCCTTTATGAGAAAAAAAATAAATAGTGAAAACTGCTGATTAAAAATTCAACATTTTTATAATTTTTTGGAGACGAATAAAAGCTTTCAAAAGTTTTAAACTCTTTGATATTACAGATAAAAGTGTATATTTTAAGTGTACGGAGTTTTATTCTTGCTTCCAGTTTATTTTTGCCTCAAAAATATTTTAAATTTGTATGGAAGAAATACGATTTTATTCATAAAATAACTGTATTTTAATATTAAAATCAAGTAGCAAACATAGATGGCAGCATACATCTTTTTTTACAAAGAAATTTGCAAAAAAAGCGCGTGTTTTCAAAGAAAGATTGTCTTCAGAATGTCACGAATATTAGTTTTTTGAACCCATTTTTGTTATGTTAGAAATTAAAAAGGCAGTATTGAAACTTTTTTAGTGTGTTATGGACTTATTGATTCTTGTGTATGTGTAATAGTGTTGATGTAGGAGCTTTCCTTTAATTATTTTTTTGAGGTAACATAAGAGGAATAATTATGATTTTGTCATTTTTTTTAAAGTTTCTAAGTTTTTTTGAAGATGAAGGAAATAAATAACAACTATGAAACTTTGAGAATTCGATCTTCATACATAGTAATACATCTTGCATCAATTTCACAGATGTTTTTTAAATCCTTTGATTTTTATAACATTTCAAAATTTTTAAAAATTTACAAAATTTTAATATTTACAACCAATTTGTGATTAATTATGATATTACCAATTATTATTACTCAATAAATATAAAGATTGATATCCAGAGATTTCAATAATATAAAAAAAACTTAATTTTTGTTAAATAGTTTTCAAAATATAGAACTTGAAACTTGCAACTTTCGACGATTATCCGTACGCCATTCTATATCACAAGTTTTTTAAATGTCCAAAACTGATAAAATAATTTATTTTTCGTCAAAATATTGTGCAGACATACATTTGAATATGAAATGAACACGTATCTCAAATTTTATTAAAATCGGATTCTATGCAGCCACGGCTTTTTTTACATTTTTGCTCATTTAACATGGAATGACCCATCATCGACTTACGGCTTGAAAACCTGATGTAGGACAAAATTATTAGGTGTAGGTAAAGGAATGACGAGTCTGTCTCGGCTTTTCTTCGTGTGATATGAACAGCAGCGTGCGCCAATTTGCCATTTTGGAGTCACAATTACGTCATCGAGTTACGAGATGAAATTGGTGATAACATTAAAGGTAAATTAAAGTATTTTAAGAATATTTTGTTCTCCTGCACATATCCTGGTAGAAACCCTCGGCAGACTAAAATTTATAACATTAAATGAGGTCATAACGTATAATTGAAACCCTATAAACAAAATATTTTGCATGGCATCACTTCGATATCGACTTTCAAGATGAATCAATGGTTTATTAAAATCTAATTAACAATAAGCGAGAAAACGATTGATTCGGCATAACTTGGTACAAAGCGAATATCAAGAGGCGCTAGTATCTATTTTGAGAGTACTATCAGGTCATAGAGTTAAGGCGTGAAATTTTGGCACTTTAGAGACACTGAATAGTACAATACGAAGATTTCAGTCTGTCTCGTCATATCTTGGAACGAGACGAGCAGAGCGGGGCAATAATTTCCTAATTTTGGCCGTAACATCACATATCGAGTAACGGCATGAAAACCTAATGTAGGACAAGATTATTAAGTGTAGATTAAAGAATGACTGGTCTGCCTCGGCATTTCTTGGTACGATTTGAACAGCAGTGGGCGCTAACTCGTCATTTTGGTGTCACTATCCCTTCATCCAGTTACAAGATCAAATTTGTGACCAAATTAAATGAAAAAAAAAACATTTTAAGAATATTTTGGTCTGCCTCCGCATATCCTGGTAGAAACCCTTGGAAGACTAAAATTTGTAACATTAAATGACGCCAAAAGATACAATTGAAACTCTATAAACATAATACAGGGTGTACCAGAAATAATGGAACAAACTTTAAGAGGAGGTAGAGTTCATCACAAGGATTCAGATTTACATAGCAACCCATGTTCAGAAACACTTTCTTGGTGCGGTAGTGACGATACAAAACACATGAAAGAAAAGACACGAACAGAGAGAGAAAACATGTTTATTATTCTTAGCACTGCAAAAATACCAGAATAACACTGGAAAATTCTGAGGAACTAGTCGTACGCATCGTTGCAGCTGCTGGTTAAGTACAGAACATTCCTGGTGTTTTCTAGAGAACATTCGATCTTCCATGCACCGGAGATGCGCCTGCATTCATCAGGGCCTGGGGTCATAATTTCAAGCTCCTACTTTGATAACGATCGGTGTTTTTTCAATGTTCTTTTTGGTACTTCTTGATTATCCCAATCGACCAATTTCACCAAATTATACAAATCGCCAAACTAAAAGTCAAATTATACATATTGACATAATTTTTAATTTAAATAACGAAAAAACAAATATTTAGTGGACTATTTATAAAAATACCAAATAAAAAGTTTTAATAAAAATTACTTGATGACGTTTTAAGCACGCGTATCCTATTTAATGTCATTGAATCTGACATTCACGATCATCCATTATTGGCATTTAATCTTATAGTTTGGTGATAATTTTTTGGTCGACTGGATAATCAAATAGTACCTTCTTTTTTCTTACTTTTCTGCTGTACTAAGGATAATAAATATATTTTCTCTTCTTATTAGTGTCCTGTCCTTCTTGCGTTTTGAGTCATCACTACAGTGTCAAGAAAACGTTTCCGACCATGGGATACATATATCAACCTTTGTGATGTCCCCTACCTCTCCTAAAAGTTTGTCTCCATATTTCTCGGATACCCTGTATATTGCATTGAATTACTTCGCCGTGGACTTTCAAGTTAAATTAATGTTTTAGGAAAAGCTTATTAATAGTGAGCGAGAAAACGACTGTTTCGGAATAATTTGGTACAAAGCAGGTTGAAAAGGACGCCAAACTTCTATTTTGAGAGTACTACCACGTCAACGAATTACGGTTTTAAATTTTGTCACATTAGATAGACCGACTTGTACAATTCGAATATTTCAGTCTGTCTCGTCATATCTTGGTACGAAAGGAGCAAAGCGGGGCGCCGATTCCTAATTTTGGCGCTAATTATATTTCATCGAATTACGGTCAGAAATTTTAACACATTATATATACACTTTAATAAAATACAAAAATTTGCCGGAAAATCGTGATATCGCTATAGTAAAAGAAGGAATGACTCTATTCTATAATAAATTTTAGATCATTTTCATGCCGCTGTTTTGAAAGATGAAAATTTTGTCTAGTTAATTTTAATAGTAATTAAAAAGGTTTTAGTCTGCATACTTCTATCTTGATAGTTAAAATGGGTTGATTAAATTCTTTCGCCACCAAAACTGAATCCACTGCTCCAAATCAGCCTTTCACCAATATCCCTCCTTAACTCCCTCCCCCCCCCCCCTCAAAAAATAGGTTTTTAAAACTTCACTTTTCTCTCCAAAATTATGTTAATATAGCAGATACCGCTCTAAATTGAGCATACAAGTATCTAATTCTTCAACATTTCTGCATCAACCACCGCAGTACAAATATTTTATATACACTAGAACTTGAACCACACACATAGAAGATCGCCATTAGTAACAATTAATATCATCCAATCTTTCGTAGTCAAATAATTCTTTAATACAAAACAAATTATCACTTTTTTAGAGCCTGCGGTATCCCGACAAGTGTAAGCCGTAAGACGTAGTACACCCTCGTAGTTCATACAATAATAAACTTATTTAATATGATAAAATAATTCTTTTCGTTATCAACATAACCTAAAAACATTTAATTATCAACCCGTTTTAATTTAAAATATCAAACATAATTTTTAAATTTAGATTTCATAATTTTTTTTAACTCGGTTTAATCAAAATAATCATTTATAAAATTAAAATAACTTTCTTCCCGATAAATGTGATTTTTGACAGGCAGAATCGATTCCTTGCAGAGAAAAACCTTTTCTATCTTTAGGCAATAAAGTATCGTCTCATTTCGCTTAAGTAAAGCAGAGAGAAGAAAAACGAGTTCTTCTGAGCTCTAATGACAAAGTTCCCGCAAGATCTTACAATAACAGAGTGACACTTGTCATTAAGGGGATGGAGAAGATGCCGAAAGGCTTTACAAATGAGGAAAATAACTAGAAAAATTCACTTGGTTCTCAAAAGCAGATCATTTTTATCAGTGAACCCCATATTAAGCTTCATCTAATGGGCGATGCTTTTATTGATAAAAGTGGTTATTTATAATGGGATTACTGAACGTAAGATGTGATTAGTTATTATTTATTTGAGCTAGGAATCATAAAGCATGATTAATATAAAAGAATATGTATACATTTTTTTTATCCTATTGAATAATTTTGGATATCAAAGCATTTTCAGAGTTTTAAACTCAAAATTATTCTTGAATGACAAATACAATAAAAATAATTATTTCATTATTTTTAAAATATCATACAGCACATTACGAACGTCCAGATCATTAAAAAATGGTTTAAAAAAAATGAAACACAATTTTTATTTATGGAAAGAATTTTTCAACCGTATTCAACATGCTAGTCATTTTTCTTATTTATGCATTGTGAATCATTCTCACGTCCTACCATCAACTAGGATAACTTTGGCACTTTTAGAGGAACTTAAACCCAAGAGAGAACAAGTGGGTAAGTGTTATCGCTTAATAGTAAGAGGGTTTCGTTTAATATTTCTTTCAAAACAATTTATCCTTTAATTTATAGACCCAAACAGTTAATTTATAATTATTAAATTGTTACATAGATGGAAGCATCAATAAATTTAATTTTAAAATATTTATAAAAGAAAATTATTTATTTTAACCTGTTTAAAAATATTCAAATCAAATTATTTAAATAAAATCCAAAAATTTCAATTATTTTTAAATCGAAATTTTAAAAAAAGCGGCTGCACAAATATAATTTTAATTTACTAAAAACGAAAAAAATGATTAAACGAAATATAAAAAGCTGAATCATTGATAAGCCACAATAGTAAATACAAAATTCAACTTATTTTATATAAAAAAATAATTCTTTTCTTTATTAATCTAATTTAAAAACATTTCATTATCAACCCGTTTTAATTTTAAAATATCAAACTTAATTTTTAAAATTAGATTTCGTAATATTTTTTTTTTTTTTTTACTCGGTTTAATCAAAATAATCATTTACTAGGATGAGCGAAGCGAATCCTCTACTAGTCCACTCAAATGACACTTTGTCGTACACTTTACAAAAAAACTATACAGTATTTTCACTTGAAATTAAACACAAATATAAATTATGATCTGTAGATTTGCAGAATATTATTTTTTTTACAGAAATACTTTTCAAAAAATTATTATTTTAATTAATTTATTTTACATGCATTTCCAATGCGGATGCATTTTAGCAAATAAATAAAAAATGAAACGCGTATATTTTCAGAAAAAAAAATATAAATCATGGAGTAAATAATTATAGATAGAATCATGATTAATTTAATAAATGAAATATGTTTTCATCACTCCGCAAAATCGTTTGCACAGATGACACTTAAACATTTTAAAAGAATTGTATTATGGATTTTTTTTTTAGTAAAGTGGCAACAAAAGAATTGTAAGCAAATAAAATTAATTTTTAAATTTGCCATATAAATGAAAAATTAAAAGAACTGCTTAAAGTTGTTGCCTCGATTCAAGCTCTTTATAAATGCACTAAAGCAAAGTTGGCCGATTCAGAAACTATAAATGGACTTTAATCATTTCTTTATCATTTGGATTTAAAGTAATGTTACGTTCTTATTTGTGGACCGAAAAAGGTTTAGTGAACGGTACTTTAGACTTTTTTGCGCGTATTAAAGTAAATCACAAGCCATCAGACCAGATACCGCGAATAATCATGGATAAATTTGAATACTGCAGTAATTTAACTTATAAGAATTGGTGCGTACCAATTCCCCCAATAATTAAATTCTGGAAAAATGGGAGCATAAATTGCTCAATCAAACAATTTCCTTTGCAATCAGTTTTTGCAGTTATAATTCATAAATCTCAAGGTTTGACATCAGATAAAGCAGTAGTAGATATTGGGGATAAAGAGACACCAGTTTGCTTAACGCACGTAGCGTTGTCGAGAGTGAAATTCCTTCAAGGTTTATCATTTAATAGAAAATTTCCTTACGAGAGATTCTACAATATAAAAAAATTTCATATGCTGGTATGCAGAAAAAAAGAAGAAATTAGAAAAAAAAATACATTTAATAGTTCTTAGTATCAACGAGAGTAGATTTTAATGTTTTTCCAAATATTTTGTTTGAATGTATTATTCTAAGATTGCTATCAAAGATTATTTGATGTGAATTACAAAGATTGAAAACATACCTATTTCAAATCATTTCAGATAACTCCAGAGGCTATTGGGAAATGTAAAAACATCTTTAAAACTTTTGATTAAAAATTAAAAAAATATTTTGTAAAATTTTGCTTTGAAAATATTTTTATTTATACCAGTCTTATATCACAGATAAAAAATTCCGAGGAAATTCTTAATTATTTGGCTGAATTTACATTTCTAAAACTTAAATACGCCAAAACATAAGATAAAGTTTTTGCTTAATAAAGATGCAAAAATAATATAAAATAATAATGTTATTTTCAAATATTTATCTTATGAAATAATGCTTCGCGAATCCAAACAAAGCACGGCTTTTGTTAGTAATATTAAAATAACTTTCTTCCCGATTAAAGGGGATTTTTGACAGACAGAATCCATTCCTTGCAAAAAAATGTATTTTCTATCTTCAGGCAATAAAGTATCGTCTCATTTCGCTTAAGTAAAGCAGAGAGAGAAAAAATGACTTGCTTCTGGGTCCTAATGACAAAGTTCCTGCAAGATCTTACAATAACAAAGTGACGCTTATCATTTCGAAATTTTAAAGGAATGGAAAAGATGCCGGAAGGCTTTACAAATGAGGAAAAATAACTAGAAAATTTTTTTTGGTTCTCAATACCAGATCATTTTTACCACTAAACCCCATATTACGCTTAATCTAGAGGGCGATGATTTTGTTGATAAAAGTATTTATTTATTATGCGATTACTCAACATAAGATGCGATTAGTGATTATTTATTTGAGTTAGGAATCATAAAGTGTAAGATTTATACCATTAATCTCCAGCTGTGTCCCTTTAATATTTTCATTCGAGAGAAAAATAATAAGAAATTCGGACCTACCTCTCAGGAGTTGGTTGCCGATGTATCCGATAAGTAAATGCAGAATTAAGAGCACACGATAACACAATGGAATCACACTCACGACGATTTGACTTTCTTGAGTAGTTTAATCACAGCAAACATCTAAAATAAACTTAAACAGAACTGGGTTAATAAAAGGACATTTAAAAAACATATTCGTGAAGCTTTTTAGCTTTCACGATTCGGTAGATTAAAATAATTTAGCCAGCACAAGAATTGGCTTGGCATCATAAAAAGCTGTTCGCGAAGCGCGTAACAATCGAAGAGAGTCCGAGAAAAATAATATGCAGTTCTAGGTACAAAAGAAAATTGCTGATTACACAGTTTTTATTGTCTCTGGGTTATAATAATATAATGTCTGGCGTGCACACAATACTGACTTGTGTGGTGCTGTCACCTGTTGACAGATTTGAGAAGTAATCTAAGTGGATTACCGCATCCTTGTCGCTTCACAGTCATATTTTGGACTTGACACACAGATTTATATGTGATAAATAAACACGATAAAAAAAATATACAGATGAATTGCGTTGCATGCCTCACATAAAATTAAAATATAATTTATTCTAGTCTTAATAGTTCACACAAAACAGGGATTTCCAACTTGAAATTCTGTGCAGGAAATCTTACACCCCTACTTTTTGTGTGAAATTGATGACTCTGATAACTGCAATTCTTTACGCAAGTGTTCGAAATGAGGTTTTGGAAGCGGCTTTGTCATAATGTCCGCTAACATCAACTTCGACGGACAGTACGTTAATTTAATTACACCAGTTTCGCGCAAATGCTTGATGTGGTGATATTTTACTTCAATGTGTTTCGTACGCGATTGAGATTTTTCATTTTCTGTCAGCTTGATCGCTGATATATTGTCTTCGTAAATAGTTATTGGTAGTTGTTGTTCTATTTCTAGATCTTCAAGTAAGTTTAGCAACCACTTGAGCTCCTGAGCGGCGTTAGAAATGGATATGTATTCCGATTCCGCAGTTGAAAGCGCTACACATGATTGTTTTCGAGAAAGCCAGGTTAAAATATTTTTACCAAGTCTAAAAATGTTTCCAGTGGTGGACTTTCTGTCCATCCTATCGCTCGCGAAGTCCGCGTCGCTGTATACAGTCAATATTGGAGGTTTAGATTTATCTATGATAAATTTCAGATCTTTGGTGGTGAGAAGATATCTTATCAGTTTCTCTATGGCTTCCCAGTCAACTTCTCTCGGTGACTCGTTCCTCCTCCCCAGTATGTTTACTATGGAAGCAATGTCGGGTCTGGTTAGAGTAGCAATGTACAGTAGCCCCCCTACTGCCTTTCTGTATCTCGTGTTATCCTCCATAGGTTTCCCGTTTGGGTCTAAGCTGAAATACTTTGTGTTCATTGGGGTGTATGTCGGCTTACTGTCGATCAGATTAAATTTTTCTGCAATTTCTATTATTTTATGTGTTTGATCTAGCTCCAAACTACCGTTTTCGGTTTCTCTTATATTTATTCCCAAATACTGTGTCACTTTTCCCAAGTTTTTAATTTCATATTCGCGGGAAAGTTCAGTGTAAACTTCGTGTGTAATTTCCTCATCCCCTGCTACAAGAATGTCGTCGACATACACTATTATAAACGCGATCCGATTGTTTTTGATTCTCTTATACATGCACTGGTCTGATACGCATTGTTCAAATTCCAAATTATTTAGTGATTTGCTTATTTTTAGATTCCAAGCTCTAGCGGCTTGTTTGACACCGTAAATAGCCTTGTTAAGCAAGCATACTTTGTCTTCCTGGCCTTTCTCTACGTATCCCTCCGGCTGGGACATATATACCTCTTCCTCTAAGTCGCCATGCAGGAAAGCGGTTTTTACGTCCAGGTGAGTAATTCTTAAATTTGTGTATACTGCGGCATTTAGGAACGCTCTCAATGTTGTGTGTGATACGACCGGTGCGTAGGTGTCATCGTAATCACTTCCGTATTTTTGTGAGAACCCTTTGGCTACTAGCCTAGTGTGGTGATGAAAATAAACACCTCCTACTAGGTACGCAATCGTGACGTGGTTAGTACGAAGACAAATGAAAATAATATCCCTTCGGCGTTGTGAACGAAGATCGGATATTATTAATTACTGAAATTAATTCCTTAATATCATACTTAAAATTAACATTTTGCAATAACATTAGGATCGCCTTATTTAACGTATGAATTTGTGAAAATTGGGATTGATGAGTCAATAAAAAAACTTGAGATATTAATCTACAAATTTAAATGTTAACATTCCCTAATCTGCATCTAGAAATTACCTTAAAATATATAAAGGGAGAAAACTGGAATAAAGACAAGAATAGGTACATATATACAAAATTTTATTTAAACACATAAATTGGCATCATGCAAACACTATAAAAATATAATATGCAAGGCAATAACTACTGAAATATGGTTATAGTGAAATATACAAAATATTTTATTTCATTTTTTTTGTTGTTGTTTGTTTATTTATTCATTTCCTATTATTCTGCTATCCTCACAGCTCATAACACTTAAGTTCACGACACAACTTATAGGCAAAGCCCCAAATTTTCATATTTTATAAAATCGAGTCCTTCGTTCTTATTATTCGTATTATTTTACTGGTATCATTAATTTATTTATTTATTCATTTTACTATTAATTAAGTTTGAGCATTAAATTCTGATAATTTTGAGCCCCAAAGATAATAATAATTTTAAAATTTTAAAATAATCAAATTTTAAATAATCAAATTTTAAAAACCAAAATTTTAACACAACATTATATCAATAAAATAAATTGGCCGGACAAATGAACAATGAAATTTCCTCACCTTACAAGTATGTTCCTGGTATTGGTCGACGTTGGCTTATAGCTGTCCATACAGTTCGTCAGTACGCCAACGCAATTAAATCCGAATGCCAAGTTCCAAGGCATTTTGTTTTTAATTAACACAAATAGTTAGCAACTTTTCTAATTTCACGCACTTTCCAATCATCAGTTTGTCGTATGGTCCTTTTAACACTAATAGTTAGCACTTTTCAAAGTTCACGCACTTTCCAATCATCAGTTTGTCGTACGGTCCTTTAACACTAATAGTTAGTACTTTTCAAATTTCACGCACTTTCCAATCATCAGTTTGTCGTACGGTCCTTTAACACTAATAGTTAGCATTTTTCAAATTTCGCTAGGAAGTTCAGGCAAAGTTTTTTTTTTTGTTTTGCGGAAATGAAAATTCCGCTCAGCAATGCTCAGTTACTCCTTTGAGTATTTAGAAATCATCCGATGAATAAATAGTCCGCTCGGCAATACTCAGGTATTCCTTTTTGTATCCGATCAGCAATGCTCAGTTACTCCTTTGAGTATTTAGAAATCATCCGATGAATAAATAGTCCGCTCGGCAATACTCAGGTATTCCTTTTTGTATTAGAAATCAGTCGATGATTAGTTCTCTGTGTGCAGAGCATAGCTTCGCTTCTCATCGCTTCATCCGGGAGGCCTAAGATCACATCTCCCGATGACACAGATTATTTCGAAGTTGCCTTATTTCCTAATTTCCTCTTTTTCCCTCTCATCTTAGCGGCAAACTCACAGCAGAGAGAAGAGAAAAAATCTTTTTTTTTTACTTGACACTTTCAATTCGAAAAACTGGACTGACTCGTGTGGGGTTTTTCTTCCGGATCCTGTACGCCCCTTTTTACCCCATTGGGTATTATATTCGGACTCCAATTGGCTTTGAATATATTTCACTGTCCATTGGTCAGGTAAAAGAAACGGGGTTGGATTTTTAGACATTGTTCCTCCATTATTTATTGCCGGAGCTACGATTCCAAACCAGCAACCCCAAGTAGACCACACGCGGGAGTAATAAATTTGATTGTAAATCTTTCTTTGTTGCTTGTGTACGTTAATGTCACGAATGGCGACTCTAGGTTTTATTGCTTCTCGTAAACATTTGTTCCTTTTATAACTAATGGTGAGAAAATCCCTTCGCTCATGTGATTTTGCTATTCCCAGGCTTTGACTAAAAGGGAGCTTATAGTATAATAAAACTTCCAAACAAACAACACATATTATTGTTATCATTTCTTGTTTACGAAAGCTAAAATAAAAATTTATTTTAATACTTTTATATACATTAATATTATTTCATTTTCTATCTCTTTCTAGATTATTTATTTATTTATTTATTTATTTATTTATTTATTTTTATTATTATTCTTTCTCTCTCTTTGTTTTTTTCTTTTCTTTTCTTTTATTTTATTTTATTCTAAGCGATGTCGTGACATTTCTTTACGACAAGCTTATCCCCTCTTACTTTAAGAAAAAAAAATTATTCTATCCAAAAATAAGCTATAATATATATACAGATTTATAATATAATCACTTAAAATTAAAAGATGTGCAAGAATACAATACCATTATTATAAATATATACATGTAATGACAAATGGACATAGTAATACAAAAATTGAAATAACATACACAAATACATTAAATGTGAGAAAATTATCATTGCAATGTGTTGGCCTTTGAAAACTGCCAAATATAATATGTATATAAACATATTCACCTCCGCGATACCTATATTATTCGCTCGAATTTCCTTCTGAGACGCATTCTCACTAGAATTCACTACTGTTCATGCTACTGTTTATGACTTCATTTTCATTCCCGTTTTTATTGTTATCATACATTATTTCACGATCCTATTGTATTATTGTTCTGAAACCTTTTCTATCTTCATTTTCCTTTTTGTATAACATACCGTGTTATGAAAAATTCGTAAATATAATTTTTATATATATGTATATATATTTTATTTGAATCTAGTTTATTTTTATATTAGGTAATATATTACGACTATTCATGTAATGCCTATTTATAATATTTATTTGTCTCTGTTATATATATTTTGTCTATGTATAGTCTCCTAAAAAATATTTTCCATACCATGCGAGTTATCGACCAGCAATAAGTTCTCACATCCCGGGAAGTACGAAATATATTTCGTATAAGACCATAATATAGCTCCGTTTTTTTTTTTTTTTTTTTTTTTTTTTTTTTTTTTATAACGTTAATTTTGTATGTAATTTGCAAGATTCGAACATTTTTAGAATTTTCTGTGTTTAATTGTAAAAATTTTTATGTTTGGCTGATATGTTAAATACTGTATATTTAAAAGATTTTGACGGTTTCAGTAGACGCTTAAAACAATTTAACAAATTCTTGAAGTCAAAAAAAATTTTTTTTTTTTTTCGGAATTTTATTTATTTATTTTTTTATTTTGTTTTATTATTTTTTTTTACTTTTTTTTTTTTTTTTTTTTTTTTACACTTATATTTTCTAAGGAATGATTATTTGTTTTCTGTTCTGTTTGCCATATTGGGCGCAAATAATTTAGAAATATGAATTCTAATAGGTCTCAGGTCTGGCCTATATTTGTTCTTTATGAGGTAGTTATCATTTCTGAAAATTCTCTCAATATAATATGGGCCTGAAAATTTCTGATGTAACGCCTTAGGTTTTCTCAGCATTTTCATGTAGATCTCGTCACCCAATTTTAATTCTTTGTGTTTTAACTTCGAATTCTTATTCAGTTCCAAATCCGCCTTTTCTTGATTCTTCATAACTTCATATCTTATATCGTGCATATGTTTGAGCTTATTCTGTACATATGTACTGTAAGAATCCATATTATGCGCTTCAAAATTCGTGAATGGCGTTTTTATTTCTCTACCGAAAAATAACATGCTTGGAGAAAATTTTGTTATTCTATGTACAGTTGAATTATGCATAAGTACGAAATATGGAAGTTTTATATCCCATTCGTAAGTTTTATTACACATAGAGGCTATGGAAGCTTTTAAATCCCGGTGTATTCGTTCAAGTACAGATTGCGACTCCGGGTGGTACACCGACGAAGGTATTAGTTCAATATTTAAATTTTTCATATAATCTTTGAAATCCTTCGATTTAAAATAAGCTCCGTTGTCTGTAGAGATATATTTCGCTAATCCAAAAGTACTGAAATAACCATTTAATGCGTTGATTATAACCTTAGTATCCGTCGATCTAAGTGGAAATGCTTGTAGGAAGCGTGATGCTGTATCAACAATAGTTAAAACAAATTTATTCCTATTTAGAGATGTAACCAAACTTCCTACTACGTCAATAGTTAATTTATGACCAGGTATGTAATTTTTATCCATTGTTTTCAGTGGAATTTTTATCGTTTTATGCTGTTTAAATGTATTGCATGTTATACATTTCGCACAGAATTGTTTTATCTCTTGATACATTCTATATCAAAAAAATCTTTCTTTTATTATGCCATAGGTTTTTAGAAAAGCGAAGTGTGGGACATGTGCGCTTTTTATAATATCTTCTTTTAAATTCTGTGGCGCAATATATAAATCATCATTATTTGAATTTTGTGATTTTCTTAGAATTAATATTCCTTCTTTATTTAAATTGTATTTTTCATATTTTTTTGCTTTTTTCTGTTGTTGTAAAGCTTGAATAATTTCGTTTAATTTAGGGTCTTTTAATTGTTCTTTTTTTATATTGTCTGCATTCAAATTTTTATTTACCGCAAAAAGGTGTTTGTTTAAATCGTCCGCTATAGTTAAGGCATTTGTTTCTCTACTACAGAAATCTGCTGGGTTATGAATACCTTCAATGTGAGATACTTCAAAATCATAATCCTGTAGCTTAAGTAACCATCGTGCTACAATTTCCGGCTGTTTTTCCAAGTGTAAGTGGTATATTAATGCTTTTGAATCTGTTAGGAGAAAAAATTTTCTTCCTAATAAAATGTTTCTAAAATAAGATATAGTTTCGTATATTGCCAAAAGCTCTATCTGCATGCTTGGATATCTCTTTTCCGATTCTTTTAATTTTCTTCCCGTAAATTCAATTGGTATCATTTTATCTCCTTGTTTTTGCGCGAGTATACCTGATGTTGCAATTTTTGATCCGTCTGTAATTATATAGAAATCTTTATTAAAATCTGGGGGATGTATGGTAGGTTGTTCCATGATAATTTTTTGTATTTTTTCAAATGATTCCTGTGCTTTGTCATTCCATTTGAATTTTGTATTCGCTTTAGTGAGATCTGTCAGTGGCGCTATAATTTCTGCATAATTGTTTATAGTTGATTTAAAATACGTGCATAATCCAATGAATGCTCGCACTGTTTTCTGAGATGTAGGGACTGCAAAGCTTGTTATTTTTTTTTTATATTTTTTTCTGAGGGTGCATATCCTTTTTCACTAATTTTGTATCCCAGAAAGTCTATTTCTTGCATGTATAGTTTTATTTTAGCTGGTTCAATTGTGAGATTAAATTTTTCTAATTGTGTTAGTACTTCTTCTAGTAATGTGTGCATTTGTTGTATATTATCAGCGGCAAGTAAAATGTCATCAATAAAGTATTGAATGTTGTATTTCTTTTTTAAATCACCTAAAACTATATCGATTAGACGAGCAAATATATTTGTCGAGATTTTAGTTCCGAATGGCATTCGTGTTATTTGAAAATGGTTATCCTCCGTGATAAATGCTAGTTTATGCTTGTCCTGCTCTTTTAATTTGATTTGAAAAAATGCAGAATGTAAATCTAGAACTGTAAATATTTTTCTTTCCAGCGATGCTTTGTAAAATATTTTTTGTGTTAGGGACTGGATACGGATCGCTTTCTAATATATCGTTAAGAGCTCTAAAATCTATAGCCATTCTAAGTTTTATTAAGTTTTGATCATTGGTTTTTGACGTAGAATTTTTTTTTACGAAAATTACTGGGAAAGCATAACTTGAGTTCGTAGGCTCTATGATACCTGCATCCAATAAATCTTGAATTTCTTTCTCCGCGAATTTTTTTACATCATGCGCTAATTTGAATGGTTTCGTTTGTATAGGAAAGTCATGCATTAATTTAAAATTCGGTTTTATTACGTCCGTTTCTCCTAGAGTTTTGTATGATTTGCTGAAAGCAGTAGCATGTCTCATTAAAATTTTCAATACTCCTTTTTGTACCTTCGGTGTTAAGTGATCTATTTTAAAATCCTTCTCTGAAAGTTCTTTTTTTCGTAATTCTCTAATTTGTGTGATATTTAAGTTGTTCACTTCATAAATATTATCAGTTTTTGATTTACTTTGTTCTTTTATAAAGAAATCAGTGGTAATTTTTCCCATTTCCTGATCCTTATGAAGTCTCAAATACGTTTTCGATTTATTTTGTACTAATATTGTGAATGAATTATTTTCTGTTTCCTTATTTTCGTGAACTGAATTTTGAATTATTAATTTACTGTTGTTATATTTTGGTTGGAAAAAAAATTGTTGCTTGTTTCTTAATTTCCCATCAAAAATTAAATTTACTAATTTCGATTCTCTAGGTCTCAAAGTAATGCTTTTCTTTACAAATACTCGTGTATTAATTTTCGGAATGTTATTGTGTTGATAGGATTTGATTTGTTTTGGTATTGTTTGAAAGTCATCATTTTGTTGTACGGGCTTAATTTTATTCACCTCCGTAATTTGATTTTCATTGGGGTTTAATTGTATAATTGAATTATTGAGTTTAAAAGTATTATTTTCAAAATCCATAATTATTTTATTACTTTTTAAGAAATCATATCCTAAAATAATTTTGTAATTACGGTCAAATTCATCTTTAGTTACATAAAATGTGCCATTTAAGAAAGTGTTGTTAAATCTAAACTTAAATTTTACACAGTGTTTAAAAGGAATGGATTTGTTTGATAAAGTTGTAATTTTTATAGCGTTGGCTAAATATTTAATCTTTATATCCGTCTCTTTTATTTTTTCAAAGACCCCTGGAGATATTAAACTTATACTCGCCCCACTGTCAATAAGGCTGGGTATAATTAAATCTTTCTTTATTTTTAAGTCCCATATTGGTAATTCATTGTTTTTTTCCGAGTTACAACTTGCGATCAATTTTTGTGTTATATCTTTTTTTTCTTTCTCATTTTTTTTATCATTGTCTTTTTCGTTTGCTTTTGTTTCAATATTTTTAATTCCTTGTTTGATTTATTTTTTATATTATAACCCTGTTTTTTCTCAATGTTACGGGACCTACGGGCTTGTATTTCTCTCAATTTTGTAGGCCCGCTTACCGGTTTAAATGACTTTGCCCTCTGTTCCTATTATTATTATTGTGTCTGCCTCGCCTGTCTCTGTTTTCGTTAGGAAAAGTAATTGTGGGCTGATGTTCCCTATTTCCCTCATTATTTTGCGGCAAAGGATTTTGGCTATTTTGCATATTTGCGAAACCCTGATGCTGCCCTGTATATGCAATTTGTGTATTGTTTCCTTGTGTTGGATCAAAGTTTTGCATTGGAATCATATTTTGCATATTGTAATTTCCAGGATACATTTGATTAGGTCCTATTTGTGATTGGGTCAAATTTTGCCAATTTGGCATTTGAATTTGCATATCATTAAATCAAGTTTGATTGTAATAAGGTCTTGCAAAATCCAATGTTTGTGGCGCTTGAAAATGTTGTGCATAATTTTGTGGAAATCGTTGAAAGCCTCTATAATTATTATTTTGATAATAATTTTTTTGAAATCGTGGCCGAACATTGTTTTGCGCTCCCCTTGGTTGAAATAAATTCGCACTTTTTTGATTGAAATAACAATTTTGTGTCTGATGGTTGGATTTATTACAGATATGACAAAAATTATGTGTTATCTGATTTACTTCAGCGTTGTTATGTTCGCTTTCATTTTTTTTGAATTTTTAAATCTTTTATTTGTTCTTTTAATTGGTGTATTTCCGATTTTTGTTCTTGCGACATGCTAAGAAGTGCCTCGAATAATTTATTTTCGCTATTTTCAGTTAAATTGTTTACTTCTCCTGCACATTTACTGTTCAAAGCACTTTCGATATTTTTAGCTTTTTTTACTGCTTCATCAAACTTTGTGGGTGGGTATTTTTTTAATTCAAAGGAGATGTCCGGTCTTAGTGCTTCAAGATATTTAGTTAATTTAATCGTTTCTAATAATTCTTTAGCTCTATTCTTTTGTTCATGTCCTGACGAGACAAGGTATTTTTGTGCCTCAATGTTGAATTGTTTAGTAAATTCTTCAATAGTTTGGTTGGGTGTTTGTTTTGCGTTTATGAATTGCGCCTGAGCGTCAGCAAACGATCTTTCTTTTTTAAATTGTGTTATCGCATTTTCTTTGAATGTGTTATAGTTTTGTGCTTTATGCAATTCAGCTGTGTTTTTTAGAATCTCTCTCGCTTGGCCTTTAAATTTTGACTTTGCCAACACCAATTTTAAATCATCGGGAAATTGTGCCGCTGCGGCTAATTCTTCGAACTCTTCGAAAAAATATGATATATTTTGGTCTGGTTTGTCCTCAAAATTTTGTAAAGAGTTCAATAGAGTGTCTATTCCAATTTTAAACGTGTCCCTTTCGGGAGAAGACTGCCTTGCCTTATTTCTACCTGTCATATTTATTTACCTATTTGGAAAATCTCACACAGACTAATGTTTGATACTTTTTCCTTTGTTTTTTATTTTTGAACTCTTTCACACCTCAAATTATGATATCATATACTCTCAAGATATGAGTTTTGTAATGAATTATTATAATTTATACTCATTCGAGAATAATATTTAATAGAAATTATGAAATAGCCCTAAATATTTTTATAAATACACATAAATATAATGACAAAGTAAATTTTCCGAAATACGGATATATATAGTAACGAAATTCTTTACAATCTTACAAGCTAATGTGTCGTGAGCTAAACCAACTCTTCTGTATATTTTTGTTTCATCTTCTCAACTATTATATTTCAATTTCGTAAATTTTTAGATATACACACAATATTTATAAACACAATATGGATAAATAATGTTTGTTAGTAGAAGGAGAAAAAGCTAAGAGAAGATAGGTAATTAAGAATAAAATCATAATACTGGCTATCTTTATTTATATTTAAATGCAGAAAATTTTTAATTTTGAATCCCAAATACAAATTCATACGCCTGGTATGAGCACCATTAAACTTTTAGTAGTGTGGTGATGAAAATAAACACCTCCTACTAGGTACGCAATCGTGACGTGGTCAGTACGAAGACAAATGAAAATAATATCCCTTCGGCGTTGTGAACGAAGATCGGATATTATTAATTACTGAAATTAATTCCTTAATATCATACTTAAAATTAACATTTTGCAATAACATTAGGATCGCCTTATTTAACGTATGAATTTGTGAAAATTGGGATTGATGAGTCAATAAAAAAACTTGAGATATTAATCTACAAATTTAAATGTTAACATTCCCTAATCTGCATCTAGAAATTACCTTAAAATATATAAAGAGAGAAAACTGGAATAAAGACAAGAATAGGTACATATATACAAAATTTTATTAAAACACATAAATTGGCATCATGCAAACACTATAAAAATATAATATGCAAGGCAATAACTACTGAAATATGGTTATAGTGAAATATACAAAATATTTTATTTCATTTTTTTGTTGTTGTTGTTTGTTTATTTATTCATTTCCTATTATTCTGCTATCCTCACAGCTCATAACACTTAAGTTCACGACACAACTTATAGGCAAAGCCCCAAATTTTCATATTTTATAAAATCGAGTCCTTCGTTCTTATTATTCGTATTATTTTACTGGTATCATTAATTTATTTATTTATTCATTTTACTATTAATTAAGTTTGAGCATTAAATTCTGATAATTTTGAGCCCCAAAGATAATAATAATTTTAAAATTTTAAAATAATCAAATTTTAAATAATCAAATTTTAAAAACCAAAATTTTAACACAACATTATATCAATAAAATAAATTGGCCGGACAAATGAACAATGAAATTTCCTCACCTTACAAGTATGTTCCTGGTATTGGTCGACGTTGGCTTATAGCTGTCCATACAGTTCGTCAGTACGCCAACGCAATTAAATCCGAATGCCAAGTTCCAAGGCATTTTGTTTTTAATTAACACAAATAGTTAGCAACTTTTCTAATTTCACGCACTTTCCAATCATCAGTTTGTCGTATGGTCCTTTTAACACTAATAGTTAGCACTTTTCAAATTTCACGCACTTTCCAATCATCAGTTTGTCGTACGGTCCTTTAACACTAATAGTTAGTACTTTTCAAATTTCACGCACTTTCCAATCATCAGTTTGTCGTACGGTCCTTTAACACTAATAGTTAGCATTTTTCAAATTTCGCTAGGAAGTTCAGGCAAAGTTTTTTTTTTTGTTTTGCGGAAATGAAAATTCCGCTCAGCAATGCTCAGTTACTCCTTTGAGTATTTAGAAATCATCCGATGAATAAATAGTCCGCTCGGCAATACTCAGGTATTCCTTTTTGTATCCGATCAGCAATGCTCAGTTACTCCTTTGAGTATTTAGAAATCATCCGATGAATAAATAGTCCGCTCGGCAATACTCAGGTATTCCTTTTTGTATTAGAAATCAGTCGATGATTAGTTCTCTGTGTGCAGAGCATAGCTTCGCTTCTCATCGCTTCATCCGGGAGGCCTAAGATCACATCTCCCGATGACACAGATTATTTCGAAGTTGCCTTATTTCCTAATTTCCTCTTTTTCCCTCTCATCTTAGCGGCAAACTCACAGCAGAGAGAAGAGAAAAAATCTTTTTTTTTTACTTGACACTTTCAATTCGAAAAACTGGACTGACTCGTGTGGGGTTTTTCTTCCGGATCCTGTACGCCCCTTTTTACCCCATTGGGTATTATATTCGGACTCCAATTGGCTTTGAATATATTTCACTGTCCATTGGTCAGGTAAAAGAAACGGGGTTGGATTTTTAGACATTGTTCCTCCATTATTTATTGCCGGAGCTACGATTCCAAACCAGCAACCCCAAGTAGACCACACGCGGGAGTAATAAATTTGATTGTAAATCTTTCTTTGTTGCTTGTGTACGTTAATGTCACGAATGGCGACTCTAGGTTTTATTGCTTCTCGTAAACATTTGTTCCTTTTATAACTAATGGTGAGAAAATCCCTTCGCTCATGTGATTTTGCTATTCCCAGGCTTTGACTAAAAGGGAGCTTATAGTATAATAAAACTTCCAAACAAACAACACATATTATTGTTATCATTTCTTGTTTACGAAAGCTAAAATAAAAATTTATTTTAATACTTTTATATACATTAATATTATTTCATTTTCTATCTCTTTCTAGATTATTTATTTATTTATTTATTTATTTATTTTTATTATTATTCTTTCTCTCTCTTTGTTTTTTTCTTTTCTTTTCTTTTCTTTTCTTTTATTTTATTCTAAGCGATGTCGTGACATTTCTTTACGACACCTAGCCTTAAATCTTTTTATGGTTCCGTCCACGTTTAGTTTCGCTTTAAACGTCCATTTATTGCCTATTACGCGTTTCCCGGAAGGAGGTTTGACTAATTTCCATGTTTTGTTTTGCTTTAAGGATTCAATTTCTTCTTTAGCGGCCTCAATCCATTTATTTTTAATTTGGACATCTTCAATGTTTTGTAATTCATCCCACGTCTTGGGTTCTTGTACGCGACACATGTTCGCACTTATCCCAAATCTATCGGGCGGTACACCTCAATTATTTCTCTGAGATCTGCGAGGTTCGTTAGGAATGTTTTCCGGAATCTTAATTTTGTTTTCATCATCATCGCTTAAATCCACTCCAACTGTTTCGGTGGGAGTTTGCTCATCGTTTAGGTTTTCGTTAATATTGCTCGTTCCGTTCTCAATAAATTTCACTGTTCGCGATATTAGAACATTATTTCCGCCGGTATATATCCTGTAACCCTTGCTACGATTGTCGTAACCTAATAAAATTCCTTCTATCGCCTTTTCATCAAATTTGGATCGTTTCTGTTTATCCACATACGCATATGCTTTTCATCCAAACGTCCTAATATTCGATAAGTTTGGTTTCCTACCGTTCCACAGTTCGAAAGGGGTCCTACAATTTTCGTTTGCCTTTGTGGGTAAGCGGTTAATTAGGTAGTTCGCGGTTAGTACGGCTTCACCCCAAAAATGTTTTGGCAAATTCGCATCCGATAGCATCGTACGTGCCATTTCAACTATAGTCCTATTTTTGCGCTCCGCCACGCCATTTTGCTGGCTGGAATATGGGACGCTTAATTGGCGTTCTATCCCGTTTTCTATCAGAAAATTTTCAAAATTGTCTCCAAGATATTCTTGGGCGTTATCGGATCTGATTGCCTTAATCATTTTCCCGAATTTATTTTTAGTTAGTGCTATGTATTCGGTTAGTTTTGTTATAGCTTCAGATTTGTGCGATATCAAATAGATTATTGTGAATCGGCTATAGTCGTCAGTAAAAGTTATAAAATACCTTTTTCCACTGAGGGTTTGTGTGTTCATGGGCCCGCATATGTCTGTGTGTATTAGGTTTAACACCTCTTTGGATCTGTTTGTGGCTATTTTGGGGTAAGGCGCACTCGCCAGTTTGCCCTTTATACATTTGGTGCAAGTGGTTTCGTGCTTGCAATCATTTATTTCTATACCTTCGACAAGCGCATTTTTGATAAGTGATCTGATTGCATCGTAATTTTTATGGCCTAACCTGTTATGCCACATGGATATGCAATTTTTATTACTGCAATTAGTTTGTGTTTGGGTTTGAGTGCTATATCCGCAGTCGTCCTTGGGTCCTAATTCGTACAAATTATCATTTAATTTGGCGGTCAAGATGATATTATCATCTTTGACAAACATGCATGATTGTTTTTCAAAAATTACTTTAATATTATTTTCTGTAGCCTTTTTAACCGATAGTAAGTTGCTTTGCAGCTCGGGGCAGTATAAAACATCCTTAAGTGTGATGCTGTGTTGTGCGTCCGTTTTTAAATTTACGTCGCCCACGCCCTGAGAATTTAATCTTTTCCCGTTGGCTATAGTTATATTCCCGAAATTTCCTGGTGTGAATGTTATAAAATTTTCTCTCACAGATGACACATGTCTCGTGCATCCTGAATCAACAATATAAGTGTAGGGGTCTGTTGTCTGTGTTCTGTTGACTAGTGTTGTGTCGGTTTCAGACTCGTTTTCCACTGGGGGAGGAGAAACATTAGTACTATTCGTTCTGCTTTCAAAGCAGTAGTTAGAAATGTCATGTTTATCGTCACTTTTGTTTTTGTGGTTATTATTTTGGCTTTTGAAGTTCTGGCCATTATTATAGTTTTTGGATCTGTTATTATCATTTTTATAATTATTTGTCTTCTGTTTATTTTTCAACAGGAAACAATCGCGCATTATATGGTTGTCGCGATGGCAGTGCGAACAGTACTTTTTGTACTTGTTCGTCTTATTTGTCGCTTTGTATGCGACATTTGAGTTTTTGTTATGCGTTCTGTGTGTATATTCGTCAATTAATTTATTTTTAACAAGCTCAAGGTTTAATGTAGCTTCATCTCTCGCCTCAAGGCTTGTTATAAGAGGCGAATAGGATGGGGGTAGTGAGCAAAGCATGATCGCAACGATATGCGATTCATTAATATTCTCTCCTATTGCGGAGAGATTTGACTTAATAGTCAATATGTTGTTGATGTGCTCAATTAAATTGCCCCCTTCGCCTAATTTTTGCGAATATAGCTGCCTGAGCAGAAATAATTTTGAACTTAAGTTATTCCGTTGATGAGTGCTCTAGAGCTTGTCCCAGATTTGCTTGGGTGTTTTTAAGTCTTTCACATAAACGATTTGTGAATCATCTATACAAAGATTAATGATGGCCTTAGCCTTGTTGCTGTTTTTTAGGTACTCAGCATCTGCGCCCGTGGGGGGGGGTCTTCAAGCACATAGCTAAACAAGCCATCTTTTGTTAGTAAATTTTCCAATTTAAAGCTCCAGTTACAATAGTTTCCGTTATTGAGCTTTTCTATATTTAAAATATCTTTTGACATAGCCATGGTGGCTTTTATTATATGTATATATATTTTCTTTTTTTCTTAATAAACGTGTCAGTTATTTTTCAAAACATACTATGTTACTATGTTAGTATTGTAATTCTTTATATACATATATATTACATTTCACAATTTTTATAATTTATCAATTATATCAATTATAAACATTTATTTCTTTTTCTTCTCTTTTCTTTTCGCAAAGCAAAATATAAACAATGGGACACTATTGTGCTGGTTTTATTTTTCTAGCGCGTCAGGGATCATAATCTGTAAGATTTATACCATTAATCTCCAGCTGTGTCCCTTTAATATTTTCATTCGAGAGAAAAATAATAAGAAATTCGGACCTACCTCTCAGGAGCTGGTTGCCGATGTATCCGATAAGTAAATGCAGAATTAAGAGCACACGATAACACAATGGAATCACACTCACGACGATTTGACTTTCTTGAGTAGTTTAATCACAGCAAACATCTAAAATAAACTTAAACAGAACTGGGTTAATAAAAGGACATTTAAAAAACATATTCGTGAAGCTTTTTAGCTTTCACGATTCGGTAGATTAAAATAATTTAGCCAGCACAAGAATTGGCTTGGCATCATAAAAAGCTGTTCGCGAAGCGCGTAACAATCGAAGAGAGTCCGAGAAAAATAATATGCAGTTCTAGGTACAAAAGAAAATTGCTGATTACACAGTTTTTATTGTCTCTGGGTTATAATAATATAATGTCTGGCGTGCACACAATACTGACTTGTGTGGTGCTGTCACCTGTTGACAGATTTGAGAAGTAATCTAAGTGGATTACCGCATCCTTGTCGCTTCACAGTCATATTTTGGACTTGACACACAGATTTATATATGATAAATAAACACGATAAAAAAAATATACAGATGAATTGCGTTGCATGCCTCACATAAAATTAAAATATAATTTATTCTAGTCTTAATAGTTCACACAAAACAGGGATTTCCAACTTGAAATTCTGTGCAGGAAATCTTACATAAAGCATGATTAATATATAAAAATATTGACCTATAGGATACTATTGGATAATAATAATAAACACTTATTTTCTTCATCAACGTAATCTAAAAAATTTTAATTATCAACCCATTTTAATTTTAAAATATTAATCATTTCTGGTCGTTATTTTTTCAATTTTTATAAAAAATTAGCATTAACATTAGCTATCCAAATAGATTAATTAGAGTTTAATTAATATTTCATTGTATGACATATAACGAATGTTGTTGTTTTGCATATTATTCAATTCATATTCATATGACAATTGGAAAAGGAAAAGTTTCCGGAGATGTCTAGAAAATATTATATTGTAACAAGATTTAACTGACATTACAAATTTCTAATCTTTTTTGTGCTTTATTGCGTACCATTCTTTCAGAAAAATAATCATTTTTACATGTAAAAAGTGAAATATATGTTTAAAATGAAAAAATCGCACGGTGCAGAGAGAATTAAGCAAATACTTATTATTACACATTCTAACATTACTACATGTAAGCAGTAGCAAAAGTATTTGTCGAAACAAAGTAATACTCAATTAAAATACATGTACTATTAATAGTATACCAGATCCAAAAGTGTTAAACATAATTTTTAAAATTATATTTGGTAAATTTTTTAATCACTTTCGTTTTAATCAAAACAATCATTTATAATATTAAAATAACTCTCACCCCGATAAATGTGATTTTTTACATCCAGAATCGATTCCTTGTAGAAAAATTTATTTCCTATTTTTAGGCAATAAAGTATCGTCTCATTTCGCTTAAGTAAAGCAAAGAGATGAAAAACGACTTCTTTCTGAGCTCTAATGACAAAGTTCTCGCAAGATCTTACAATAACAAAGTGACACTTATCATCTACGAACTTTAAGGGAATGCCTGAAGGCTTTACAAATGAGGAAAAATAACTAGAAAAATTTCCTTGCTTCTCAAAACCAGATCATTTTTATCAGTGAACCCCATATATCAGTGACCCGCTTAATCTAGAGGACGATGATTTTATTGATAAAAGTAGTTATTTATTAGGAGATTACTGAACATTAGATGTGATTAGTGACTATTTATTTGAGTCAGGAATCATAAAGGATGATTAATATATATATATATATATATATATATATATATATAACCATTAGGTAATACTACAAATCAGTCACAAAATATGGAATAACTCGTTAAATAACAATGTTTATCAAACACAGGAGTTGGAGAAAATTGGAACAATATTGGAAATGTGGTATTTAGCTCGTTCTCAAGGGCAATGCTAAATAGACTCATTAATTGCGATTAATTTCTGATTAGAAATCAGTATAAACCTAAAAAGGATCTCTAAATTGTCCGATTAATCGCAATGGAAAACATAGTTCATATATATATATATATATATATATATATATATATATATATATATATATATATATATAGTCCTATCGGACAATTTTGGATATCAAAGCATTTTCAGAGTCTTAAATTCATAATTATACTTAATAAATTTAACAAAAATAATTATTTCCTTTTTATTAAATATGATACGGCACATTACAAACATCCTTATCAAGGTTTATTAAAAAATGGTTTTAAAAAATCCAATACATTTTTTATTTATGGAAAAAGTTTTTCAACAGTATTCAACACGTTATTATTATTTTTTTTTTTTTTATTTAAACATTGTGAATCACATCCACGTCCTACCATAAACTGGGATATCTGTAAGAGTAACTTTGGCTAAAGAAAGAAGCAAGATTATATCTGCTATATTTTCTGCATCGCATGAGTTATCGACAATGTTTTGATCTCAAAATATAGGTGGTAACACTGATTATGGCTGACAGCTCGTTGTAAATAATTCGCCTATTTTCTAACGTGGCAGCACCAGTCAAACAAAAACAAATGAAAACGGTTGAATTCAGCGCTTACAAATTTTGCCTGCCAGGACATAAATTAATTCATTTTGATCTTCGTAAGTACTTGTTGATACAACCTTTTTAGAGTATATCAAGACTTAAATTTAGGAACGAAAATCCCGCAGTCAAAAGGAAATCAATAACTCAACTATACAATTATGGTCCAATAGTTGTTGTCCCAGTGTATATAAAATATTTGTACTGCGAAAGTTGATGTGGAAGTCGAAGACTAATGACTTAGCTGCCATCTCAATTTCAGACCTGCAGCTGTTATATTTATATAGTTTTGGTGGAAAGGGTGAAAGAAGGGGGAAGTAAGATGAAGTCTGATTTAGAGCTTTTGGGGCTAGATTTGAGACAGTGTATGAGATTTGACTATTGTTGTTTGGACTCGGAATCATTGAGATGTGTCCACATCTCATCCACTGTCAGAAATCTAGAACCATAAGCTACAAACTAGCCTTTCACCCTTATCCCTCCTTAACACCCCACAAAAATAGGTCTTTAAAACCTGACCTTTCCTTCCAAAATTATGTTAATATAACAGCTAGGATTCTGAAATTGAGCATATAGGCATCTAAGATATCAGGCTCCAATATTCCACATCAATCATTCGCAGTACAAATATTTTATATACGCCAGAGATAATAATTATTGTATTACTCACGTAGAAGATCGCCACTGATATCGATTAATGTCACCCAGTCTCCCGTAACCAGATAGTTCTTAAAAACAAAACAAATTAGTACTTTATTAGAACAACCTGCGGTATCTGGATGAGTGTAAGTCGTAAGAGGTCGAACACCCTCGTAGTTCATACAATAATCAACTTATTTAATATAAAAAACATTTCTTTTATTTATTAATCTAATTTAAAAAAATTAATTATCAATCGTTTTAATTTTATATCTCAAACATAATTTTTAAAATTAGACTTGGTATAGTTTTTTCAATCGATTCAATCAAAATAATAATTTATAATATTAAAAAAACTTTCTTCCGACTAAATGTGATTTTGGACAGACAGAATCGGTTCCTTGCAGAAAATTTTCTTTTCTATCTTTAGGCAATAAAATATCGTCTCATTTCGCTTAAAAAAAGAAGATAAAGAGGAAAAACGACATCTTTCTGAGCTCTAACGACAAAGAACCCGCAAGATCTTACAAAAAAAGTTACACGTATCATTTCCAAACTTTAAGGGGATGGAGAAAGATGCCGGAAGGCTTTACAAATAAGGAAAATAACTAGAAAAATTCACTTGGTTCTCAAAGCCAGATCATTTTTATCCGTGAACCCCATGTTAAGCTTAATTTATGGGGCGATGCTTTTATCGATAAAAGTGGTTATTTATTAGGAGATTGCTGGATATAAGATGTGATTAGTGATTATTTATTTGAGTCACGAATCATAAAGGATAATTAATATGTAAAAATATTTTTTCTTGACTAATCGGATACTAATGGATAATAATAATAAACAAATCTTTTCTTCATCAAAGTAATCTGAAAACATTTAATTATCAATTCATTTTAATTTTAAAATATTTACCCTTTCTGGTAGATTTTTTTAAAAAATCCTTCTATAGTAAAAAAAAACTAGCCTTAAAAGGAATGACTCCTGGAATGATGCTGATGTGGAAGATTTCCGGAACTAACGAATCCGGGTTGTCCACTCCTTCCATGAGTCGAATAGACCAATCAGGAAAGGGCTCCGTCTATGCATCGCCATATGGGTTACCATAAAGAGGGGAAAGGTTACCATCGCCAACAATCGCCAAGTTTGTCGCCAACTTGGCGATATATCGCCAAATTTGGCGACCAAAATTAGTTGTCAAAAGTGATGCCAACTTGGCGATAACTGTAATATTTAGCCAAATTTTTAATTTCTTTACAACACCAGTCGTTTGATACATCATTTGAGAGGTTTGCAAATGCTTATTCATATAATCGATGTCTTGTGTGTTATCCCCCATTCTGCTCCCCAGGGGGGACACATTTTTATTTTCTTTACAACACCAGTCGTGTTACACAAGATTTGAAAGGTCTGCAACTGCTTATTCATATTATGGATGTCTTGTGTGTCACCCACACACTCTGCTCTCCCCAGGGGGAGGGGGGCGGTCACATTTTTAATTTCTTTACAACACCAGTTGAGTGACACATCATTGGAAAGGTCTGCAACTGCTTATTCATATTATGGATGCGTTGCGCGTCACCCCCCACTCTGTCCCCCAGGGGGGCACATTTTTAATTTCTTTACAACACCAGTCGTGTGACATCATTTGAGAGGTCTGCAGCTGCTTATTCATATTACGTATGTCTTTTGTGTCGCCTCCCACTCTGCCCCCCAGGGGGGCACATTTTTAATTTCTTTACAACACCAGTCGTGTGACACATCATTTGAAAGGTCTGCAACTGCTTATTCATACCATGGGTTATTGGCGAGCGCAGCAAGCAGGGGTAGACAATAATTTGGAATCGCGAAGCGATTACGTGGGGGGTTGGTGAGCATAGCGAGCAGGGGGGCGGGGCCCCCCTAGTTTTTAGAAAAAAATATTAGCATTAACACTAGATATCCAAATAGATTAATTATAGTTTAACTAATATTTCATTGTTTGAAATATAACAAATGTTGTTGTTTTGCATATTATTAAATTCATATACATATGACAATTTGAAAAGGGTGAGATTTAGGAGATGTCTAGAAAATATTATATAGTAACAAGATTTAACTGACATTACAACTTTCTAATACATTTTGTAATTTATTGCGCATCATTCTTTCAGAAAAATAATCTTTATTTTACATTTAAAGAGTAAAATACATTTTAAAATGAAAAAATTGCAAACGGCGCAAAGAGAATTAAACAAATATTTATTAATATTATTAATTTTTTTTATGCCAAAACGTTAATGAAGTCATATAGAAAATGTATAGGTACTTACTAACATTACAATATGTAAATAGTAAAATAAGTATATGTTAAAGAAAATAATACTCAACTAAAATACATTTACTATTAATAATACACAAGAAACATAATTTTTTTAATTAAACTTGGTAACGTTTTTCAATTGATTTAATGAAAATAATCATTTATAATATTAAAATAGCTTTCTTCCCGACTAAATGTGATTTTTGACAGACAGAATCGAATTCTTTCAGAAAAAAATCTTTTCTTTCTTTAGGCAATAAATTATCGTCTCATTTCGCTTAAGTAAAGTGAAAAAACAACTTCTTCTGAGCTCTAATGACAAAGTTCACGCAAGATCTTGTAGTAACAAAGTGACACTTATCATCTCCGAACTTTAAGGTGATGGAGAAGATGCCGGAAGGCTTTGCAAATGAGGAAAAATAACTAGAAAAATTCGCTTGATTCTCAAAACCAGATCATTTTTATCAGTGAACCCCACATTATGCTTAATCTAGAGGGCGATGCTTTTATTGAAAAAAGTGGTTATTTATTAAGAGATTTCTGGACATAAGATGTGATTAGTGATTATTTATTTGAGTCAGGAATCACAAAGGATGGTTAATATATAAAAAATATATTTTTTGGCCTATCGGATACTATTGGATAACAATAATAAACAGTTCTTTTCTTTACTAATGTTATCTAAAAACATTTAATTATCAACCTCTTTCAATTTTTAAATATTAACCCTTTCCGCCTGATTTTGTTTTTCAATTTTTAGCAAAAATTAGCTTTAACACTAGTTATCCAAATTGATTAATAAGAGTTTAACGAATCTTTCATAGTCTGAAACACAGCGAATGTTATTGTTTTGCATATTATTCCATTCATTTTCATACGACAATAGGCTAAGGAAGAGTTTTTGGAGATGTTTAGAAAATATTATATTTGAACAATATTTAACTGATATTACAACTTTCTAATACTTTTTATGTTTTATTGCACATGATTATTTCAGAAAAATAACCTTCATTTTAAATTTAAAGAGTGAAATATATGTTTAAAATGAAAGGCCAAAACATTAATGCAGTCACATATAAATGCATAGACACATACTATCATTACTACATGTAAACAATAACAAAAGTATATGGTAAACAAAATAACACTCAATTAAAATTCATGTACTATTAACAATACACCAGAACCAAATGGGTTAAACATAATTTCTAAAGTTGGATTTGGTTTATTTTTTGCACAGTTAATCAAAAAAGTCATTTATAATATTAAAATATTTTTCTTCCCTATTAAATGTGATTTTGACAGACAGAATCGATTCCTTGCAGAAAATTTCTTTTCTATCTTTAGGCAATAAAGCATCGTCCCATTTCGTTTAAGTAAAGCGGGGGGAAAACGACTTCTTCTGAGCTCTAATGACAAAGTTCCCGCAAGATCTTACAATAACAAAGTGACACTTGTCATCTCTAAACTTTTAAGGCTGCGGGCACACACACAGTTTTTCGCACTAACTTCTTGCGCTATCTTTGATCTTTCGTTTCGGCGCTTTGATGTACACTATATTGCCATTGATTATGGGACACTTGCGATTTTAGACATTTTACTAAATATCTAGAAAAATACATGAGGAATCATCTCGAAACTCTTAGTATATAAATATAATAGTATATGCCATACATCGCCGTGAAGATTTTTTACCGAAACTCCATAGGGGACCGTCAACAAATTAAAAAAGAATGAATATCTTTTGAATAACCCTGTCAAAACTAATGTAGCAAAAGCGCTCAAACTCTAGATTGTGATTGAATGCCTTATTGTAATACGTCTTGTTTATTTTTATGCAAATAGCATGCATACTCGCAGAGTAATTAAGGTTTTTATAAAAATGGTCCCAAATTTTTTCAAGTTTTTTCCTTATAATTTTCAGAGTTCTTAATATAAAATAATATTTTTTTCAGAAAATATGACAAATAACATTGCACATAGTATCTTGTAATCAGAATTAAAAAATAATGAAAATTGTGTACAAAATGAGTAGGTTTACTAAATAATTTTTTACTGCGCATGCGTCAATGATATCAAAACTTCATTTGCATATTATGTTAGCTAAATGTATAGAGCAACTTTTGTAAAAGTCTCAAAATCATAGCTTGAAAATTCTGAAAGTAATCGTCTATAGAAAAAGGACAAAATCCGTTGTTTCCAAAATGAAGCAAAAAAATGAGGGATTTTATCCAAATGTAGTAGTACATCCCGTATTGTGTATTCTATATTGACACTAATCAATGAATATATGGATACAACCCCTCTTGTTTTTGCTTCATTTTGAGAATAACGGATTTTGAACTAATTCAATTGACGATTATTTTCAGAATTTTCAAGTTATGATTTTGTGACTTTCACAAAAGTTGCTCTATACGTTTAACTAACATAATATGCAAATGAAATTTTGATATCGTTGACGCATGCGCAGTAAAAAATTATTTAGTAAACCAACTCATTTTGTATACAATTTTCATTATGTTTTAATTCTGATTATAGGGTACTGTGTGAAATGTTGTTTGTCATATTTTCTGAAAAAAATATTATTTTATATTAAGAACTCTGAAAATTATAAGGAAAAAACTTGGAAAAATTTGGGACCATTTTTATAAAAACCTTAATTACTCTACGACTATGCATGCTATTTGCATAAAAATGAACAAGGCGTATTACAATAAGGCATTCAATCATAATCTAGAGTTTGAGCGCTTTTGCTACATTAGTTTTGACAGGGTTATTCAAAAGATATTCTTCTTTTTTAATTTGTTGACGGTCCCCTATGGAGTTTCGGTAAAAAATCCTCACGGCGATGTATGGCATATACAATTATATTTATACACTAAGAGTTTCGACATGATTCCTCATGTATTTTTCTAGATATTTAGTAAAATGTTTAAAATCGCAAGTGTCCCATAATCAATGGCAATATAGTGTATAAATTGCACTTCTAGTGTACTGAATCTGAACTTCAAGAGAGGAATATCAGTTGACAGGTTTACGACCGAAGATGGAGTCGATAAAAGTTCCCCTTCCTTTGTCAAATAGGTAGGGTCAGTCCCACAAAAACCATTTAACGAGGTTTCACCCTTGTTCAGTTCGAAAACAATGATTGATTGATTGCTCTTTTAGTGTAATAAAAACTAGTGCTGTTCGTCTAGACCTTAAGGGGATGGAAAAGATGCCGGGAGGCTTTGCAAATGAGGAAAAATGACTAGAAAAATTCACTTGGTTCTCAAAACCAAATCATTTTTATCAGTGAACTCTATATTACGCTTAATCTAGAACGCGATACTTTTATTGATAAAAGTGGTTATATATTAGGAGATTACTGAACATAAGATGTGATTAGTGATTATTTATTTGAGTCAGGAATCACAAAGGATGGTTAATATATAAAAAATATATTTTTTGACCTATAGGATACCATTGGATAATAATACTAAACAATTCTTTTCTTTATTAATGTAATATAAAAACGTTTAATTATCCATCCCTTTTAATTTTAAAATATTATTACTTTCTGGTCCGTTTTTTTAATTATTTTTTTAGAAAAACTTAGCATTAACAGTATAAAAATAGAATGGTATAAAAGCTATAAAAAAATATAAAAATACTAAGGTATAAAAATAGATTATTTAGAGTTTAATGAATATATCATTGTCTGAAACATAACGAATGTTGTTGTTTTACATATTATTCAATTCATATTTATACGTCAATAGGCTAAGGAGAGTTTTTGGAGATGATCAAAAAATATTATTGTAACATGATTTCACTGATATTGCAACTCTCTAATACTTTTGTGCTTTATTACACATGATTATTTCAGAAAAATAACTTTTTATTAAATTTAAAGAGTGAAATATATGTTTAAAATGAAAGATTCACATATGGTGCAAAAAAAAATTAATTAAATATTTATTATTATTGCTAAATGTCAAAATATTAATGAAGTCATGGTTGGTTGGTTGATTGTACAGGGTTTAACGGCGCAAAATTCTTTTAGGGACATGCTGCGCCAAACGAAGACAAAATATATAAAAAACATGGAATTAAACAGACGAATATTTAAAAACAAAAAGCTATCTGGATGAGGTAGATATAGTCATAAAAGTGAGAAAAAACAATTGTAAAATTAAAGACAAGTGAAATGCAAAATTGCTAATTTCAAGAAGGCATTTGGATGGGGTTTCCATCCACAATGCCAAAAAGGAATGTCAAAGTTAAAAAACAGTGAAATCCTAAATCCTAAAATAAAAGCCCGCATGTTTTAAAAAAGCAAAGAGTGCCCCATGAGGTGTTTCCCCAATGAGGTTCGTCAAGACTGGTGATGATGAATTAAAATAGAAACGATAAAAGTGCCGGAGGCCCGGACAGTCCATCAGAATATGACGAATGGTAAGATAATCAAAATGACAGTGTGGACACATGGGTGCATCTCCTGTAGTAAAAGATGTTTATGAGTCATCATAGAGTGTCCATTTCTCAGACGAGTCAAAAGAACATCCGTTTTTCTTGAATAGTTCGCAGGCCAGATCATGATAGTTGGTTTGATATGATGCAACTTATTACTGTACTCTAAATTCTAGCTCTCTTGCCATTTATTATGAATAAAATGTTTTATAATTAGTTTAACATCTGAGAATGGTATTTTATGATGCAATGGATTACGAGCAAGTTTTGCCGCTTGATCAGCTTTTTCATTACCAGGAATGCCCATGTGTCCAGGAACCCAGCAAAATAAAATTTTATAGCCACGTCTAGTCAATTTAGTATAAAGATCCAGGATGTCTGAGACATAAGAATGCTTTTTAAAAGATTTTAATGCGTCAATAAAGCTATTTGAGTCAGTATAAATTATGAAGGAGATGTTTTGATGATTAGATATTTGTACCATGGCTCTCTCAATTGCAATCAATTCGGCTGTAAATATAGATGTAGAAGGATGAAGTCGATAACTAAGAGTCATACCATCACAATATATACCACAACCTACAATATTATCATTTTTTGAACCATCTGTATAAATGTCCAAGTGATCGCTAAAAATTGCACGATGCGAGCAAATAATTGGTTAAAGGCTGTACACTCTAAAACTGGGAGGAGTGAAAAGCTCACTTTTTGTAGGAGTGATTTGCATTTTCACTCTTTTTAGAGTGAACTTTATACAAATACACTCTTTAAAGAGTGGAATTTCCGACTCCCTAAAAAGGAGTGAAATATCTCACTCCGTTGTCGAGAGTGAAATATCTCACTCTATGGTCGAGAGTGAAAAATCTCACTCCGTTAACGAGAGTGAAAGCCCGGCATTATACACTTGAAAAAAATCCCCGCTCAACTTTGAACCAATATATGGAGTAAAACAATGAAAAGTACCAAAATATGTCAATTCTTACTTTTCAAAAATTACATTTTATAATATAACCTATAAAATTACGCTTATTTGCTATTAAAACGCACTCGTTTTCAAAAATGAGTGTCACTCCTTCGATAGAGTCAACGGTCACTCTTAAAAAGTGACTTAGATATGTATTACGCATCAGCCAATCAGAAATCGTCTTCTCAGTTGTGATGATAAAAATGTTTCCGCCATTTTATCGTGTCCGTTATGTGTCCCACTTTCGTTTCCTCGGTCTACATATGTGGATCTTTAATTTGTATTATTAATACTGAAAAGTAGTTTTGTGAGGGAGTTACCTTTCCATAAAGGCACTCTAGTGTTTCTGAGATCGTGACGTCAATAAGTTAACATGTGTAAGCGTAAAAGCGACATCTATCCTCTCTTTTACTTTAACTTTCTAGAGTGTGTGTGCTCTTTCGGATTTTACAGTTAGCTTGCGGTTATTAGTATATGTTAATGTGAAGTATCTCAGTTTGCAGCATATAAAAGCTTGGGTTTGAGTGAATGGGAGTGTCTCTGGCATTGGCCAGCGAGCGTCTCTGGCACTAGCCAGTGAGTGAGCATCTGTGGTGTCTAGCCAGTGTGTGAGGATCTCTGGTATTAGATAGCGAAGTGAAGGATTGTTCGGCGAAGTGCTAGCCGATTGAAAAGTAGCAACGAAGCCTCCAGTGAGCGGAAAGGAGTTCCGACAGTTGACTTGAGAGTTGGCCGGGGTAAGGAACCTCTTAGTTTCATTTGGATTGTTTGTGAATAAAGGATTACCCACAGCCACGGGCTGTTTAATTAAGCTTTATCTAGCAGATCAGCCAAGAGATAGCGGAAGGTATTAGTAGGTGCCCCGACTGAGCTAGGCCGAAGCTTGTGAGTATGTGTTTGGTTTTTTTTTTATAGTCTTCTCAGTTGTGTAAAATTAAGACTTGCTCCACTTCCCTTCAGCCTTTATCGTTTCAATAAACGTTGTTGTTTTATCTTAATCACTGAGTATGTCTACATTTAACCTCCACCACGACCAACCTAACGTTACAAATGACACCCAGCATGCATGTAACGTTACAGTTTAAATTTCGATCTTGGAAAGATATGCTCCGATATCTTATGATTCAAAATAATCCACATAGATTAAGTTTCTTGATCTGGAGTCAAAATGGAGAACAAATAATTCAGTAAAAAGCAATAATACTCCATTAATACTCAGTGACGAAGATGTTGCACTGCACATATCTTATTTATCAAACAAAGGATTATTATTCATCAAACAAGGGATAGTAATTTAACATAAAAAACCGGTAAGTCAATTTTAATTTCAACTTTTTATTTTCCGAATGTAACTTCTAAATGTTGAGTTAAAGTTTTACTTTAACAGGAAGCTGTGTGCTTCTGCTATCTTTATGTGCGTGGAGGAAAAAAAATCGCTGACGCAAAGATTTGTGTTATTCCTTGATGTTTACAGATGAACGGCTTTAGTAATTTTAAAAGTTTGCAGTATGACTTAAATTAGATGGAATTTATTTATTAGAGATAAATAACTCATTAAAACTGTTTTTCCAATAGTAAGAATAATACATATGTAGTCATTTCTTGTATTTTATATTTTCCTTATTTTTCTTTTTGGTACATGAGTATACTTTTATAAAACTTTAACTCACATTTATAGAATACTATAGGGTAGATGTAACAGTAATGTACACACCTGAATGTTTTTGGTTTATAAAAAAAAATAATAATAATAATAATAACTAATAAAAATTTAGCTTTTATTTATTTATTTATTTATTTTTTTTTTCGTAACTCGCCCTTGCATATTTTACAATTTAGCACTTTTGTTGACACTCTTAATTAAAACAATCAGGAAGCACAAAATAATGTTTTTAAGTTTCACTCTTTTTCATTGAAAATCGAGTTTTCATTGAAAATCATACTAAGAGCTGGCTTCATTTAATAAATTTATGTATTCCTTATTTTATTGCAAAATTTGCAATTTTTTGTTTTTGTAGTTGAAGAAAGCTTTGAATTTTTTGTATTTAATGTCGTTTATAAAATTTCATTAATTTTTAAGATTTTGAGAGGAGTGTCCATTACTGGAATACTTAAATAGTGATTTTCCAGTAACGTACACCTCATATAGGCGCTGTTAAAAAAGCAATTACAGTAATGTTTATAGTGCATAAAATATTTTGATTTAATTAAAAATTTAAGTAATTAATTTTAATTTTTAAATTGCACTTACCAAAATGTAATGACACCAAAATTTTTATAAATAGTTGTTTTTAAGTTATATTAATGTGATTTATAAAATTTCAATATCTTCTTCATTTTATTATTATTATTTTTTAAATGAATCTAACGATGTTTTGCCTATTTTATAATCTGGCAATCAAACCGCTCATAAAGCCGAAAAAAATGTTTAAGGGCACAGTCAAAGAGGGGCTTATAAGGCTTAATCGTTCACCATTTAAATAAAAACACTTTTATTTAAATAAGTTACAGAATAATAAGTTACAGAAGTCGTCAAAAACACATTTTCTCTTAAATATTTGTTTTTTACTTTTTCAATTTTGTCTGCAGATATTTTTTTTTTAATAACACTCTCATTTTTAGTACCGGTTTTGAAAGTAAAAGAAACTTTATAAAAATATTTGCGACCGAAATCGAAAAAGTAAAAAAGATGCGATATAGGACGAACTTCAGCTATTCAATGTAAATAAATAAATAAATAAAATGTCAAAATGCAAACGAGATATTGTAAAAATATCTCCCCACAGGATTAGCATTAACTGTGTCTTCGCCGGCAGGTACTACATGCACATCTACTCTATATACGGGAATAAAAAATTGAAATTAAATATGACTTACCATGTCATTTTATAAATACGGCTTGTATTAATATATATTTTTCAGAAATAAGATTTTAATTACACATAAAAAAAACATAGATAACGTGCATTATGGATTTATTTAAATATGTAAAACTTAATGGGTATATCTGAAAAAAAAATATGTATGTTTAATACTTTAAAACTGTTTAATAACTTGTGCTTATGGGCATTTTAAAACTATCATATATTTATGGGACTACCAATGAAAGCAAACACAAGAAAAAGGATTGGAATAAAATAGTTTATTTCTGTCAATAATCTAATTCATGTGTAACTTTAATTACGTTTTCCCTTAAAAAGTTCAATTAATGTTACATACTTTGAATTAAATAAATATTGTCAATAAAGTATTTTATTCCAATCTTTACCATGTTTGTATTTATTTTCATTGTATGTTCTAAAAGACACGATTCTTTTAAAATGCCCATAATAGCAATAAAAAAGGGAATTCATTGCCCCCCCCCCCCCAAAAAAAGAGCATTCACTCCTATGAAAAAGTGACTACTCACTCCTACTAGGAGTGAAAAAACGCACTCCTTTAGCAAAAGTGAATAGTCACTCCTCAGAAATAGTGATTATTGACCCCTGTGTAGAGTGAATATTCACTTCTTAGGAGTGAGTATTCACTCTTTCAAAGAGTCAATGATTCCACTTTTGCCCAAAGTGAATAGTCACTCTAAAGAGGTTCGGCATATTTTGAGTCTGCGATAGAGTGAGTATTCACTATTCTGGAGTGACTATTCACTCCTTTTTATTTAGAGTGTAGGTGGCTAACAAGCGTCTAGAGATCACACTTTCTCAATTTGATCCTGCGGGGGATCGGCCACTGCGCATATCGTTCCCCGCATGACGTAGCGATTTTCGCGGATTTTTGCATACTGCACATATATTTCCGTGCATGATGTATCTTTTTTACAAATATGAGTTAGATATATATTTTTTAACCATTTTCTATTATTTTAATTAGGAAATAATAATAAATTACAAAAGTTTAATTAATAATTATAGAAGAAAACGATTTATATCGATTTATAAAAGGAAATACAAAGTAAATAAGCAATTTATAAATAACTAAGCAACAATGACCGGGTTACCATATGAAGCATAAAATCGCCATTTTGTTGCACTCTATTGATTAAAATATATATATGTAACTGATATTTGATAACGAAGTTCTTGCCAAACTGGCGTCAGAAAAGAAAATCGCGCCAATGTGGTGAGTATATGACATCTGTGTCATGTTATATATATATATATATATATATATATATATATACAGGGTGTCCGAAAAGTCTGGAAACGGCCGAATAACTCGAGAAATACATATGAGATTGAAAAACGTAAATATACGTGTTAAATATTTTTAAATAAGCTACTCTGTGATACCAAATTTGACTTTCGAAACCGACCCCCTGGGGGTCAGAGGGGGTCCAACTTTGAAATCTTAAATTATAGCCTCCATTTTTTATTGCAGATTCGGATTCTACGGACAAAAATACGTAACTTTTGTATTTGATGTTTATTTCAAATCTTCGTTTATCACGGTGTAATCGAGCATATTAAATCGATACATATTCCCGCTTTTCCAACGGGATTTTCCCTAATCGAAACTGATTGGGCAGAATTTTTGACGTCAAATTCCTCGTCTTTTGTAGGAATAGCGTTTCCTGAAAATCACCCGTGGCGATTATTTCAATAGTGCTACACTGTTAAAAATTTGACCCATTTGCTGCAGCGTCACTCCACAGCTATTATAGAATATCTCTTTTGTGACCAATGAGAATGCTCCATAACACAGTAAAGTACACTGTTAAAAATCTGCTGCATTTTGTTGCAACGCACTCCCTTGCTTGTATAGAAAACGGTTACTTGGCCGTGAAATGAAGCTTTCTCATTGGTTGGAATAGAGATATTATATACAAGCGATGGAGTGTGTTGCAACAAAATGCAGCAGATTTTTAACATTGTAATCATTTTCTATAAAAGCGGTGGAGTGACGATGCAGCAAAAGGGTAAATTTTTTTTACAGTGTACTTTACTGTGTTATGGAACATTCTCATTGGTCATGAAAGAGATATTCTATAAAAGCTGTGGAGTGACGCTACAGCAAATGGATCAAATTTTTAACTGTGTAGCACTACCGAAATAATCGGCACGGGTGATTTTCAGGAAACGCTATTATTGCAAAAGACGAGGAATTTGATTTCATAAATTCTCCCCAATTAGTTTCGATTAGGGAAAATCCCGTTGGAAAAGCCGAAATATGTATCGATTTTATATGCTCAATTACACCGTGATAAACGAGGATTCGAAATAAACATCAAATACAAAAGTTACGTATTTTTGTCCGTAGAATCCGAATCTGTAATAAAAAATGGGGGTTATAATTTAAGATTTCAAAGTTGGACCCCCTCTGACCCCCAGGGGGTCGGTTGCGAAAGTCAAATTTGGTATCACTGAGTAGCTTATTTAAAAATATTTAATACGTATATTTTCGTTTTTCAATCTCATATGTATTTCTCGAGTTATTCGACCGTTTCCAGACTTTTCGGACACCCTGTATATATATATATATATATGTTTCAAATAATGTTATGAATAATAAATTCCAATATCTTGATGTTATGTAATTTTTCTTTTACAATATTACTTCATATGTTTTGTTTTTTTTCATTTATCTTTAAGTGAAATTTCATTATACATCTGCTGAAGGGTTAAGCTGCTTAAAATGTTTAGAATTAGAAATTATTACAAAATTACGATATAAGTCAGTCTATTTTAAAAACAGTGTATAGAAATGTATAACAACATGTACATAAACTATAAACCTGAAAAAGAAAGATTTTTATAGCCTTTCTTCATGAAGGATTAATTATTATATCAAAGATATTATAAAAAAAGAAGTATTTGGCATATAGAATTAGTGAAACTTCAATTTCCATTAGCATAGTTTGGTGATGCATATGATTATTTTTATCATTACAGAGTATAAACAACTAGTATTAAAAAATGCTCTAACGAGCACCAAAAAAGGTTAATATGTTTTAAAGTATGAAAAAGTGTTTGACAAGAGCTTCTAATTGAAAATGAGAAAGAACAAGGGGTCCCTTCTTGGCTGCAATTCACTGTCAATGCCAAATTTGAAAAAAATCATATTTGCGCTTTTTCCATATAAAAGAAATTTGCGTAAAACTTTCTATCTTTACTTTTTAGTAAAACTTTCAATCGTGCGTCAACAATGCAGTGAACATGTAACATGTTAACTGCATTGTTGACTCTGCACTGTAACTGCACTACAAATCAGTTTTCTGTGCTGTTTTACACTGCGACAGTTTATGGTGGGACTGCGTGAATGTGATATACTGCAGGCAGTGTTGAATGCAGGAGGTGGGCCGGGGGGACATTCCCTCCCGAAGGTATCAAATGCTCCCCTCCCCCCTCCAATAAAATTTAGATTTTGTGTTTTTAATGGTAAAAAAAGTATAATCTCCTTAGAACTCTATCGTGACCCCCCCCCCCGAAACCACAGAAGACCCTCCCGGAGAAAAGTGTCTGAATTCAACACTAGCTGCGGGAACTAAGGATTTTGGCCCTATTTTGCTTTACATTCATGTTTAATCACGTGGTGTCTTTTCTAATTATGCCTTTACACTACACAATTTTATCGTAACAGTGGCTGATTTCTTTTATATGGAAAAAGTGCAAATATGATTTTTTCAAATTTGGCATTGACAGTGAATTGCAGCCAAGAAGGGACCCCTTGTTCTTTTTCATTCTCAATTAGAAGCTCTTGTCAAACACTTTTTCATACTTTAAAACATATTAACCTTTTTTGGTGCTCGTTAGAGCATTTTTTAATACTAGTCATTTAAATTTTTTGATAATTATATATTGAATATAAGAAAATCTCAGTTGCTTTTAAATATTCCCAGTACTTTTTCTTATTTCGCTCAATATTGAACTATTTAATCAATGGGCAAAAAACGTGAAAAAACGAAATTAATTTTAATTTATTCGTACAGAAATTGACAGATTCAATTAATTTTAGATAATATATATTTTATAGAAAAATAATGCGAATAGAATTTTTTATTCTTTTCGCATATTATTCGTGGCATTCTTATCTACTTGTTTTAAAAATCAGATGTTATAAATATGAAATATTTCCGCTATTAGCGCGATTTTTGTGATCATGGCACCCAAAGGTCGCTAAACATAATTTTGTAGTCAATGCACATAAAAACGAATTTTCCCATTTAAATTTTTTTTAAAAAATAAGTGAAATATTTTTATTTCTCCTTCCTGATATCTATTAGAATAGCTTATTCCAATTATTGAATAATATTCTAGGACATTTTCAGGAAAATTATTGGTTAAATTATCTTCCTTGGAGAAAGTCGCTCGAAATACAGCCTTAATAGATTTGCGCCAAACCAAGGATGAAAATATACTGAAAATTCATTTCTAGTATTATTTGTAAAATTGACAGTGAAATCACCAGCTGTAATTAAATTTTTATATAATATACAGTGGAACCTCAGTTCACGATCATAATCCATTCTTGTATCTGACTTTCTATATGTGATATAAATTTTTTAGGAGCTCTATCCAAGAACTAATGCATGGGATTAAAAAAAATTATATTCAGGTAATCCCTGATATAAATTGATGCTGCTTACTGTTTACATTTTGATTTAAATCGTTCAACAGATGGCTTAACCGTGTTGCATTTTTCATTATTTTCGCAATAGTTCTATCTCGAGAATTAACGCATGGATTTTCATCAAACTTCAAATTCAGTTAATCTTTATATGAATTGGCTTTGTTTACGTTTCGGTTTCAATAACCAAACACATGGCGCTGCTATGTTGAATTGTTCCGATTACCACAATTTCTCTATCGCAGGAATTAATGCACAAATTTTCATCAAACTTGAGATTTAGGCACACTTTGATTTAAATCATTGCTCATTGCGTGTTTTGGGTCAATCTCCCAACCAAGGCTAACTTATCATAATATAAAGGCTTGTCATTCACCAAGTTTCCTTTGACCGCAGTACAGGGGGCGCTGAACTACATGATTTTCACGTTGGTAGCGCCATCTAATGTTAGAAACTGAAATGTTTTCCATTATTTCCTATGGGATTATTAGCAGTAGTATGCACCAGGTGGCGTTACATACGAGACAAAGTCATATAATAAGTTGGCAATTATAGGGACAATTTCAACAATAGATTTTCTCCTGAATGCGAGGCCTTGATATTATGATAAGGGGGCCTTGCTCCCAACAAGTGTCGCATATATGCTGTATTTTTCCCGATATCCGCAACAGTCCTATTTCAAATTTCAAAAACTAATGTTCGGAATTTCATGCCTTTAGAATCTTCACGGTGAGCATATGATTGTCATTTGATTTTGGCACTGTAATAATTAATTTTGACTCATTAAATGCATGAGATAGAAAATAGTTTTGGGATTGCCACATCCGACTAGTTTTTTTATAATCGGAGTAATCGACGGTTCATCTACACTGTATTTTTTAGCTATTTTGATTACACTATCATCGTTCTTAAGTTTTGTCACTACTTCTTTTCATAATTGATCAGTAATTCGCTTAAGCTTCTTACTACTGCTATATCACTAAACGCTTTTTCATTCTTAGAAGTCATAATAAAGGCTAAAAATTTCGCAAAACTGATTAAAATTAAAGCAATAAGTTAATTTTTTTACTATTCTGAAGGTCACAAAGCACTCTGATACGCGCACTTTACTTCAAACTTGACTTATAACAAGAGTTATGTGAGGGTTGCCAACTGAACTGTTCGACAACTTTGGTCGCGAATCGAGTTATCCTACGCCGAAAGAGTAAAATTTTGATCACTGAAGTTGGTCATAAACCGAACTTGTCAAAAACAGAGGCGGCCGTAAACCAAGGTTTCACTGTTTTTTGACCGATAAGTTTGCAAATATGGCATTTTTTATATATTCAGTGGCGATGATCATTATGCAACTTGGCAATTTAGCCGATTAAATTTGCAATTTTAAAATAGCGTTTGTTAATAACGGAAAATTAAGAATTTCTATTAGAAAAATTAGGATAATTACTATAATTTTTATGCACAGTTTTAAGTAAACTCTGATTTATTTCCATAATTTTAAATTTAGTACTTTTGGAAATGGAAGAGAGAGGGAAAGTATATCTTTGCAATGCTTTTTCGACAATATCGCAAGCAAAAATACTTTTAAATGCCAATAATTGCTAATCGTTAATGTTACATTCACTTCACACCATCACAAAAGTTTTTTGCATCACCATGTGTTTTTTCATTTGATGCTTTCTTAGCACAGATGCCATAAATGCACGACATTGTGCGATATTCTTCTGACGCCAATTTCGCAAAAGCTTAGTTTTCAAACTTCAATTACATGTATATATATATTAAGGTACTACTTAGTTATCCCGTCGACCAATTTCGCCAAACTATACAAATTGCCAAACTCATTGCGAAATTATACATATAGACATAATTTTCATTTTAAATAACACAAAAAAAATAATTTGGAGAATCTTAATAAAAAAATACAAATAAAAAGTCAAAATAAAAATCCCTTAATGGCTTTTTAAACACGTGCATCGTATTTAATATCATTGGATGCGACATTCACGATCATCCATTATTGGCATATAATATTATAGTTTGGCGATGGTTTTTTGGTCGACGGGATAACCAAGTAGTACCTCTATTAACTATTTTTATTATTTTCAAAAGAAAATAATAATAACTAAAAACTGGTGATAATTGATTACCCTTCGAACAAAAAATTATCGCCAAATTATAAAATTAAATGCCAATAACGGACTATCATAAATGTTACATTCAGTTTACATTAAATAGGTTACCCATGTTTGTTATGCCATAATGTGATTTTGAATTCAACTTTTTATTTGTACTTTTATTGATGTTTTACTAATTTATTTCTTCTTTCGTTATTTAAAATAAAAATTACGCCAATATGAATTACATGGTGAATAACTTGATAATTTGTACAATTTGGCGAAATTGGTCGACGGGATAATCAAGTAGTATTGAAAAGTTTAATTAATAACAACAGAATGAAATGATTTATAAAATTTAACAAAATTAAATAAAGGTAAATAAATATATTTTTTTAATAAACATTAGACCGGTTATCATATCAGACAAAATAACAAAATTTTCGTGCCAATTAGGTACCCTAATGCGTATTTGACATCACATCCCTATTTAAAATCAATTGAATGCTATTTAAGATATGGACAGAATGTGACGTTTTTGTTTTACTCTATATCTTTTCCTTATGTAAATTATGACGTTATATGATCATAATGAAAAACGCTTACATTTAGTTCCTGAAAAGAAATTTTGGTTTTCCCAGATACTTTTTTCCCGATGTACTTGTTTTTTTTCCCATTTTTTTCTACTACTAAAATTTAAATGTTAGGACACTCGAGAAAATCATCCCATGGTCATATAAAATGCATGTTATTTGAAAAATTAACCATGGATTCAAACAAACAAAAAAATAAATAAATAAATAAATAAATAAATAAATAACACTGCGTTCACAACTTTATTATTTAAAGAACTGAAACTAAAAGCTTCGCAATAAAAACAAGCAACCATGTTTTTCGCGTGATTTGTTTAATTTGAATGAATTGTGAGATATACATGACAATTTTTATACATAATTTGGTGGCACTGAATAAAAAAAAACTACAATCGCAACAGTAAAAGACTACATTCAACTGGAGGTTTAAGACATAAATTCGATTTTCTCAGAAACCATCAGACATACAAAGATGAAAAAAAAAACTGTTCCAAGTTTTATCAAGACGATAAAAATAAACCAAAAACGAAGTTAATCCATCCATAATAACGTTAGCTATTGCTTGTTGAATTTTTCGTCTTCATTTTTTCGCTAAAAGTTAAATAAAAAACTACAGTAAACTGCGATATTTTTTTTAATGCTATCATTTTATTCGTCTCGTCGAACTCTATCTTTTGAAAACAAAATCTCTGTCGTACGTCAACTGGTTCGCCAGAAATTTCAAAAAGACGTTCGCATTTTCTATTTCTTAAACATATTATACCAAACGTTACCGCGTTTGCTATGATTCATTATATGTGAAATTACCGCGTTTGCTATGATTCATTATATGTGAAATAGCTTTATATGATTAAAACACGCCCCAAACAATGTTTCCCCGTATAGCATTATGTAGTGGAATACTTTTGTGTGGCCCTGTAATTATATAATAAATATTCTTTGCATCACAGATTGTACAGAATGTATATTTCAGTATATATATATATACTTCATAGGTTCATGTCAATTCTATTATATTCGAAAGAGCATTAAAATGTACTTTAAACTATTTTTTCATATTAACCGTCATGTAATGGAATACTTTTGATTGTCCCTGTAATTGATCTATGTATCCTATTTTCATAAAATTTGAAATGACACGACAAAATTATCTAAAAATTATATATTTGAAATTTCAAACGATTAAAATTTATTTGAAACTTTTTTCCCCATTGACCGTAATGTAACATAATACTTTTGATTGTCCCTGTAATTGATCTATGCATTCGATTTTCATAAACTTTCAAATGACTCGACAAAATTATGCAATAAATATATTTTTTAAATTTCAAAAGATTCGATTTGATAGTTTTTGCGTTGTTATATGCGGACAGACGGGCAGACGGACGGTCTGAACGACACCTGTAGGTGCTCGTATTTACATAATTACGAACGCAAATAAAAACGAATAATTAATAGAATATTAATAAAACATACAAATAAAAAGTCGAAATAAAAATCCCTTAATGGCGTTTTAAACACGTGCATCGTATTTAATGTCATTGGATGCGATATTCACAATCATCCATTATCTGCATTTAATCTTATAGTTTGGCGATGGTTTTTTGGTGGACGGGATAACAACAGTACATATATCAACTATTTTCTATTATTTTAAAAAGTAAATAATAATGAATAAACAAAAACATACTTTGCAGAACAAACTAAAAAAACAAAATTTATTTCCTGCTCTATTTAAGCCCGAGAAGGGACATATATTAAGATATTTGATTTACTTATTTCTACAATTAGTATTAAATTTTTGTGTCAAATAATTTAAATTATGTGAACATTAAAAAAAATAAAATGAAATTCAAACAATATGATACTTAAAAACCCTAAATCTTAGATCCCGTTCAAACGAAATCGAAATAAATCTTAGACTTTTTCTACTACTGCTTTCATCTTACTACTGCTATATACTAAACGCTTTTTCATTCTTAGAAGTCATAATAAAGGCTAAAAATTTCGCAAAACTGATTAAAATTAAAGCAATAAGTTAATTTTTTTACTATTCTGAAGGTCACAAAGCACTCTGATACGCGCACTTTACTTCAAACTTGACTTATAACAAGAGTTATGTGAGGGTTGCCAACTGAACTGTTCGACAACTTTGGTCGCGAATCGAGTTATCCTACGCCGAAAGAGTAAAATTTTGATCACTGAAGTTGGTCATAAACCGAACTTGTCAAAAACAGAGGCGGCCGTAAACCAAGGTTTCACTGTTTTTTGACCGATAAGTTTGCAAATATGGCATTTTTTATATATTCAGTGGCGATGATCATTATGCAACTTGGCAATTTAGCCGATTAAATTTGCAATTTTAAAATAGCGTTTGTTAATAACGGAAAATTAAGAATTTCTATTAGAAAAATTAGGATAATTACTATAATTTTTATGCACAGTTTTAAGTAAACTCTGATTTATTTCCATAATTTTAAATTTAGTACTTTTGGAAATGGAAGAGAGAGGGAAAGTATATCTTTGCAATGCTTTTTCGACAATATCGCATGCAAAAATACTTTTAAATGCCAATAATTGCTGATCGTTAATGTTACATTCACTTCACACCATCACAAAAGTTTTTTGCATCACCATGTGTTTTTTCATTTGATGCTTTCTTAGCACAGATGCCATAAATGCACGACATTGTGCGATATTCTTCTGACGCCAATTTCGCAAAAGCTTAGTTTTCAAACTTCAATTACATGTATATATATATTAAGGTACTACTTAGTTATCCCGTCGACCAATTTCGCCAAACTATACAAATTGCCAAACTCATTGCGAAATTATACATATAGACATAATTTTCATTTTAAATAACACAAAAAAAATAATTTGGAGAATCTTAATAAAAAATACAAATAAAAAGTCAAAATAAAAATCCCTTAATGGCTTTTTAAACACGTGCATCGTATTTAATATCATTGGATGCGACATTCACGATCATCCATTATTGGCATATAATATTATAGTTTGGCGATGGTTTTTTGGTCGACGGGATAACCAAGTAGTACCTCTATTAACTATTTTTATTATTTTCAAAAGAAAATAATAATAACTAAAAACTGGTGATAATTGATTACCCTTCGAACAAAAAATTATCGCCAAATTATAAAATTAAATGCCAATAACGGACTATCATAAATGTTACATTCAGTTTACATTAAATAGGTTACCCATGTTTGTTATGCCATAATGTGATTTTGAATTCAACTTTTTATTTGTACTTTTATTGATGTTTTACTAATTTATTTCTTCTTTCGTTATTTAAAATAAAAATTACGCCAATATGAATTACATGGTGAATAACTTGATAATTTGTACAATTTGGCGAAATTGGTCGACGGGATAATCAAGTAGTATTGAAAAGTTTAATTAATAACAACAGAATGAAATGATTTATAAAATTTAACAAAATTAAATAAAGGTAAATAAATATATTTTTTTAATAAACATTAGACCGGTTATCATATCAGACAAAATAACAAAATTTTCGTGCCAATTAGGTACCCTAATGCGTATTTGACATCACATCCCTATTTAAAATCAATTGAATGCTATTTAAGATATGGACAGAATGTGACGTTTTTGTTTTACTCTATATCTTTTCCTTATGTAAATTATGACGTTATATGATCATAATGAAAAACGCTTACATTTAGTTCCTGAAAAGAAATTTTGGTTTTCCCAGATACTTTTTTCCCGATGTACTTGTTTTTTTTCCCATTTTTTTCTACTACTAAAATTTAAATGTTAGGACACTCGAGAAAATCATCCCATGGTCATATAAAATGCATGTTATTTGAAAAATTAACCATGGATTCAAACAAACAAAAAAAAAAATAAATAAATAAATAAATAAATAAATAACACTGCGTTCACAACTTTATTATTTAAAGAACTGAAACTAAAAGCTTCGCAATAAAAACAAGCAACCATGTTTTTCGCGTGATTTGTTTAATTTGAATGAATTGTGAGATATACATGACAATTTTTATACATAATTTGGTGGCACTGAATAAAAAAAAAACTACAATCGCAACAGTAAAAGACTACATTCAACTGGAGGTTTAAGACATAAATTCGATTTTCTCAGAAACCATCAGACATACAAAGATGAAAAAAAAACTGTTCCAAGTTTTATCAAGACGATAAAAATAAACCAAAAACGAAGTTAATCCATCCATAATAACGTTAGCTATTGCTTGTTGAATTTTTCGTCTTCATTTTTTCGCTAAAAGTTAAATAAAAAACTACAGTAAACTGCGATATTTTTTTAATGCTATCATTTTATTCGTCTCGTCGAACTCTATCTTTAGAAAACAAAATCTCTGTCGTACGTCAACTGGTTCGCCAGAAATTTCAAAAAGACGTTCGCATTTTCTATTTCTTAAACATATTATACCAAACGTTACCGCGTTTGCTATGATTCATTATATGTGAAATTACCGCGTTTGCTATGATTCATTATATGTGAAATAGCTTTATATGATTAAAACACGCCCCAAACAATGTTTCCCCGTATAGCATTATGTAGTGGAATACTTTTGTGTGGCCCTGTAATTATATAATAAATATTCTTTGCATCACAGATTGTACAGAATGTATATTTCAGTATATATATATATACTTCATAGGTTCATGTCAATTCTATTATATTCGAAAGAGTATTAAAATGTACTTTAAACTATTTTTTCATATTAACCGTCATGTAATGGAATACTTTTGATTGTCCCTGTAATTGATCTATGTATCCTATTTTCATAAAATTTGAAATGACACGACAAAATTATCTAAAAATTATATATTTGAAATTTCAAACGATTAAAATTTATTTGAAACTTTTTTCCCCATTGACCGTAATGTAACATAATACTTTTGATTGTCCCTGTAATTGATCTATGCATTCGATTTTCATAAACTTTCAAATGACTCGACAAAATTATGCAATAAATATATTTTTTAAATTTCAAAAGATTCGATTTGATAGTTTTTGCGTTGTTATATGCGGACAGACGGGCAGACGGACGGTCTGAACGACACCTGTAGGTGCTCGTATTTACATAATTACGAACGCAAATAAAAACGAATAATTAATAGAATATTAATAAAACATACAAATAAAAAGTCGAAATAAAAATCCCTTAATGGCGTTTTAAACACGTGCATCGTATTTAATGTCATTGGATGCGATATTCACAATCATCCATTATCTGCATTTAATCTTATAGTTTGGCGATGGTTTTTTGGTGGACGGGATAACAACAGTACATATATCAACTATTTTCTATTATTTTAAAAAGTAAATAATAATGAATAAACAAAAACATACTTTGCAGAACAAACTAAAAAAACAAAATTTATTTCCTGCTCTATTTAAGCCCGAGAAGGGACATATATTAAGATATTTGATTTACTTATTTCTACAATTAGTATTAAATTTTTGTGTCAAATAATTTAAATTATGTGAACATTAAAAAAAATAAAATGAAATTCAAACAATATGATACTTAAAAACCCTAAATCTTAGATCCCGTTCAAACGAAATCGAAATAAATCTTAGACTTTTTCTACTACTGCTTTCATCTTACTACTGCTATATACTAAACGCTTTTTCATTCTTAGAAGTCATAATAAAGGCTAAAAATTTCGCAAAACTGATTAAAATTAAAGCAATAAGTTAATTTTTTTACTATTCTGAAGGTCACAAAGCACTCTGATACGCGCACTTTACTTCAAACTTGACTTATAACAAGAGTTATGTGAGGGTTGCCAACTGAACTGTTCGACAACTTTGGTCGCGAATCGAGTTATCCTACGCCGAAAGAGTAAAATTTTGATCACTGAAGTTGGTCATAAACCGAACTTGTCAAAAACAGAGGCGGCCGTAAACCAAGGTTTCACTGTTTTTTGACCGATAAGTTTGCAAATATGGCATTTTTTATATATTCAGTGGCGATGATCATTATGCAACTTGGCAATTTAGCCGATTAAATTTGCAATTTTAAAATAGCGTTTGTTAATAACGGAAAATTAAGAATTTCTATTAGAAAAATTAGGATAATTACTATAATTTTTATGCACAGTTTTAAGTAAACTCTGATTTATTTCCATAATTTTAAATTTAGTACTTTTGGAAATGGAAGAGAGAGGGAAAGTATATCTTTGCAATGCTTTTTCGACAATATCGCATGCAAAAATACTTTTAAATGCCAATAATTGCTGATCGTTAATGTTACATTCACTTCACACCATCACAAAAGTTTTTTGCATCACCATGTGTTTTTTCATTTGATGCTTTCTTAGCACAAATGCCATAAATGCACGACATTGTGCGATATTCTTCTGACGCCAATTTCGCAAAAGCTTAGTTTTCAAACTTCAATTACATGTATATATATATTAAGGTACTACTTAGTTATCCCGTCGACCAATTTCGCCAAACTATACAAATTGCCAAACTCATTGCGAAATTATACATATAGACATAATTTTCATTTTAAATAACACAAAAAAAATAATTTGGAGAATCTTAATAAAAAAATACAAATAAAAAGTCAAAATAAAAATCCCTTAATGGCTTTTTAAACACGTGCATCGTATTTAATATCATTGGATGCGACATTCACGATCATCCATTATTGGCATATAATATTATAGTTTGGCGATGGTTTTTTGGTCGACGGGATAACCAAGTAGTACCTCTATTAACTATTTTTATTATTTTCAAAAGAAAATAATAATAACTAAAAACTGGTGATAATTGATTACCCTTCGAACAAAAAATTATCGCCAAATTATAAAATTAAATGCCAATAACGGACTATCATAAATGTTACATTCAGTTTACATTAAATAGGTTACCCATGTTTGTTATGCCATAATGTGATTTTGAATTCAACTTTTTATTTGTACTTTTATTGATGTTTTACTAATTTATTTCTTCTTTCGTTATTTAAAATAAAAATTACGCCAATATGAATTACATGGTGAATAACTTGATAATTTGTACAATTTGGCGAAATTGGTCGACGGGATAATCAAGTAGTATTGAAAAGTTTAATTAATAACAACAGAATGAAATGATTTATAAAATTTAACAAAATTAAATAAAGGTAAATAAATATATTTTTTAATAAACATTAGACCGGTTATCATATCAGACAAAATAACAAAATTTTCGTGCCAATTAGGTACCCTAATGCGTATTTGACATCACATCCCTATTTAAAATCAATTGAATGCTATTTAAGATATGGACAGAATGTGACGTTTTTGTTTTACTCTATATCTTTTCCTTATGTAAATTATGACGTTATATGATCATAATGAAAAACGCTTACATTTAGTTCCTGAAAAGAAATTTTGGTTTTCCCAGATACTTTTTTCCCGATGTACTTGTTTTTTTTCCCATTTTTTTCTACTACTAAAATTTAAATGTTAGGACACTCGAGAAAATCATCCCATGGTCATATAAAATGCATGTTATTTGAAAAATTAACCATGGATTCAAACAAACAAATAAATAAATAAATAAATAAATAAATAAATAAATAAATAACACTGCGTTCACAACTTTATTATTTAAAGAACTGAAACTAAAAGCTTCGCAATAAAAACAAGCAACCATGTTTTTCGCGTGATTTGTTTAATTTGAATGAATTGTGAGATATACATGACAATTTTTATACATAATTTGGTGGCACTGAATAAAAAAAAAACTACAATCGCAACAGTAAAAGACTACATTCAACTGGAGGTTTAAGACATAAATTCGATTTTCTCAGAAACCATCAGACATACAAAGATGAAAAAAAAAACTGTTCCAAGTTTTATCAAGACGATAAAAATAAACCAAAAACGAAGTTAATCCATCCATAATAACGTTAGCTATTGCTTGTTGAATTTTTCGTCTTCATTTTTTCGCTAAAAGTTAAATAAAAAACTACAGTAAACTGCGATATTTTTTTTAATGCTATCATTTTATTCGTCTCGTCGAACTCTATCTTTTGAAAACAAAATCTCTGTCGTACGTCAACTGGTTCGCCAGAAATTTCAAAAAGACGTTCGCATTTTCTATTTCTTAAACATATTATACCAAACGTTACCGCGTTTGCTATGATTCATTATATGTGAAATTACCGCGTTTGCTATGATTCATTATATGTGAAATAGCTTTATATGATTAAAACACGCCCCAAACAATGTTTCCCCGTATAGCATTATGTAGTGGAATACTTTTGTGTGGCCCTGTAATTATATAATAAATATTCTTTGCATCACAGATTGTACAGAATGTATATTTCAGTATATATATATATACTTCATAGGTTCATGTCAATTCTATTATATTCGAAAGAGCATTAAAATGTACTTTAAACTATTTTTTCATATTAACCGTCATGTAATGGAATACTTTTGATTGTCCCTGTAATTGATCTATGTATCCTATTTTCATAAAATTTGAAATGACATGACAAAATTATCTAAAAATTATATATTTGAAATTTCAAACGATTAAAATTTATTTGAAACTTTTTTCCCCATTGACCGTAATGTAACATAATACTTTTGATTGTCCCTGTAATTGATCTATGCATTCGATTTTCATAAACTTTCAAATGACTCGACAAAATTATGCAATAAATATATTTTTTAAATTTCAAAAGATTCGATTTGATAGTTTTTGCGTTGTTATATGCGGACAGACGGGCAGACGGACGGTCTGAACGACACCTGTAGGTGCTCGTATTTACATAATTACGAACGCAAATAAAAACGAATAATTAATAGAATATTAATAAAACATACAAATAAAAAGTCGAAATAAAAATCCCTTAATGGCGTTTTAAACACGTGCATCGTATTTAATGTCATTGGATGCGATATTCACAATCATCCATTATCTGCATTTAATCTTATAGTTTGGCGATGGTTTTTTGGTGGACGGGATAACAACAGTACATATATCAACTATTTTCTATTATTTTAAAAAGTAAATAATAATGAATAAACAAAAACATACTTTGCAGAACAAACTAAAAAAACAAAATTTATTTCCTGCTCTATTTAAGCCCGAGAAGGGACATATATTAAGATATTTGATTTACTTATTTCTACAATTAGTATTAAATTTTTGTGTCAAATAATTTAAATTATGTGAACATTAAAAAAAATAAAATGAAATTCAAACAATATGATACTTAAAAACCCTAAATCTTAGATCCCGTTCAAACGAAATCGAAATAAATCTTAGACTTTTTCTGAACATTTGCTTTTTAGATGCGTCTATTCTTTTTATATATACCTACCGTAAACATTATACAAAATCTGCAAAACGAATATTTACAAGTTAAGTTTGGAAAAAAACTCTAAGATTTATTTCTATTTCGTTTGAACGGGATCTAAGATTTAGGGTTTTTAAGTATCATATTGCTTGAATTTCATTTTTATTTTTTTAATGTTCACATAATTTAAATTATTTGATACAAAAATTTAATACTAAATGTAGAAATAAATAAATCAAATATCTTAATATCTGTCCCTTCTCGGGCTTAAATAGAGCAGGAAATACATTTTGTTTTTTTAGTTTGTTCTGCAAAGTATGTTTTTGTTTAATATCTCAAGTTTTTTAATAACTCTTGCATTCAGATGAGCTCATTTCAAAATGAACTGAGGGTACCATCATCAGGACTTCTCTTATGTGGTATCGTATCACAATTACTGATGTAATTTACCCAGGGACATAGCTAGAAGTGAATTATGGGGGGGGGGGGTGTACGCTCAAGAGAACGTCTGAGGTGCTCATATTTCTCTCTCTCTTCCTCTGACACAAAAACATATATTAGTGCATATTCACATTGTAAGTTCCATGTTTCTTATTAAATTGTTGCAATAGCTCTATTTTATGCTAGAAAAGAATATGGTGATGAAAAATTTGAGTGTATAACTAATTCAAGATTTAACATCATGTTGACTTCATATGTGCAAGTAGGATGAGCGAGTGTTGAAGCACTTTAGTTACAATTTAAGCAATTCTGCAAAACTGTGAAAGGGCCTCAAATTTAAATTAGATTTTTGAACAAAATTTTATTTGATGAAATGCTAACTATTACGTTTTCCCCTACGTAGGAATTTCTGATTTATTTTTCCAGATCTATATCGATCATGATACCTAGACTCCAAAACCACCCCCAATTAAAAACTCTATCTCCGTGGTATCTACGTAGATTTTCATTTCTCCATTGGGTTTTGCACAGATTTTCATTGATCCATTTCCAAATCGTTAACTTTTTTTTTTACATCTAGAACTGAATTATGTACATGCTTCCTGTTTTGATACCAAATATTTCAAAATCTCTGTTTCATTTCCAATAAGACGACATAAATGTCTAGCATAATTCTAGACATTCACCTATAGACAATATAATATTCCTCCAACAATACCTCAAGACATAGTATCAATAAAATGTATTTATTTTTCTATTTTTTGTATTACGTCATATTTATTTATTTTCTGTATTTCTTCACTTAGAAGCTTCTTGATAAATGAATCAATGTTTGAATTGAAATTCTGGCCAAAATTGAAATTTAACATCGACAGAACTTCAAACCGCTATCGGAGCTCTGGGCAGGGTTCAGCGTAGAAAAGTTAGGGATAGATGTCATATATGCAATATATTGGTGCGATTGGAACAAAATGGATAGTATGTACCTCACATGCTAACTTGGCTATCGTTGTTTATTTTACTAATAAATTGTTTATTTTCTATTACTTTTATTTAAAAAAAATTATGTAGATCGTTTGTTCTATAGTTATTAATAAACTTTTTTTTATTTATCTTTATTTTCCTTTTTAAATATTAGAAAATAATTAAAAAAATATATATGTGATATGTATTTGAAAATGAAATTTTCGCCAAATTGGCGTCAGAAAAAACCTGCGCCCACATGGTAAGTATTAGACATCTGTGCATAAAGGTGACGCATTATGAATATTCCAAATGTGCTTAAATTTTATTAACTCATAGAGATAGTGAATCAAAAGTTTTATAAAAATGGTACTACTCTATTATCCCGTTGACCATTTTCGCCAAATTCTACAAATCGCCAAACTAATAGCCAAATTATACATGTTGACATAATTTGTATTTTAAATAATGAAAAACCAAATAATTAGTAGAATATTAATAAAAATACAAATAAAAAGTCGAAATAAAAAGCACTTAATGATATTTTAAACACATGAATCGTATTTAATGTTATTGAATGTGACATTAACGATCATCCATTATTGGCAATTAATCTTATAGTTTGGCGATTTTTTTTTAGTCGACGGGATAACCTAGTAGTATCATAAAAATATTAAAGTATAAAAAACAGCTATTTTTCAACAGAAACTCTTTGTGATATTTTAAAAATTAAATCGTGTAGTGTTTTATCATATTAAAATCACCGGAATAATGAATTTAATACAAGTTAGTTCGGTACTTTGTTATCTCTTCGACCGATTCCGCCAAATTATGTAAGTCGCCAAACTAATAGCCAAATTATACATATTAGTATTTTTTTATAACAAAAGTACAAATAAATGGGTAAAACACTAGTAAAAAGTGGAAATAAAAACATTTGATGACATCTCTAAATACGTATAGGTATTTAATGTCATTGAATGTGACATTCACGATCATCCATTACTGGCATTTAATCTTATAGTTTGGCGATAGTTTTTTGGTCGACGGGATAACCAAGTAGTACCGTTGATTTAAAATTGATTTTATCCAATGATTAATTATTTGTAACATTACAAATTTAGGCACGATTTAAAAAAAAATCATCAAATCGGGAATTAAAAAAATATATTTGTAAACATTGTTTATACTTGTTTACATTGGATTTGAATATTTAGGTTGATAGAATTGGCGAATTTATTGCAGTGCCGAAAAGTCTTATACCAAGTAGTTGACGATTCTGCGATTTAGCCTTAAAAAATTGCTATGTTTGAAGACCCAGTTCTGCAGATTTACTAGTTTCATTATATACCAAGGATGAAATACTGGTGCTACTTTGATATACCCCCCCAAAAAATTACGCGCCAAATCTGGCACTCCCTACGCACTTTTCCTACGGACCTTTTAGGTTTGCTGTTACTTAGCTTCATTCCTTCATTTGTATTTTTTATGTATTCATTGTATTTTTTAGGTATTCCTTTTTTGTATTTAACTTAATTTTAATTAATGTATTTTTAATTAATTTATTATTTTTAATTAATGTATTTTTAATTAATGTATTTAACTTAATTTTAATTAATTTTATTTTTTGTATTTAACTTAATTTAACTTAATGGGTATTTTGCTTGGCGAGAAAAAAAAGTCGCCAAATTTACGATTTGGAAGGTATATCAAAGTAGTTCCGAAATACTATTATTTTTGAAAAATTTTATTCACCTAAATTTATTTTGATTTTCTTCGAACATATAAGACGAAGAAATTTTTAAAAATGTGGTATAAGTACGAAATCCCGGCGCAAATGTCATATATGCACTAAATTTGGTGCTTTCAAATACCAGTTACATATATATACTTAAGTTATTTTCTATTACTTTGCAGAAAACAATAGACAGAAAAAAGTTTAATTTACTTATTTTCTATATTTCTTCTGTTAGCAGCTTCTTGATCAATGTTTGAAAATGTCCTTTTATTTTAAAAATCATGCTTCATTTTGCTTTCTGTTGACGATTCTTGTATTTATACGAAATGTTTGCAAATCTCCGTTTCATTTCTAATATGACATCGTAAATATACCATTTTTAATTCTTACAAAAGAAAAAAAAATCTATTTTATTTTTTATTTATCACGTAAAAATTATTAATTGCTACAGGAAATATGTCCATTGACCTCGGTATATTTTTTTGATTCGAGGGAATTATTTTTTAAACAATTAGATCCTTTGAAGAAAATTTGTGGAAGCGCGTACAAAATGTGGGAAAATGTCTAGTAAATAACTCGTTCAATGTTAAATTCCGTATTAAAATAACATTACTGAGTCACACTGGAAATAAATATAGCATAGCACTGCCGTGCTATGCTATAATAAAAGCGGGTACTAATTGATTATCCTGTCGACCAAAAAATTATCGCCAGATTATAAAATTAAATGCCAATAACGGATTATCATAAATGTTGCATTCAGTTTACATTAAATAGGTTACCCATGTGTGTTATGTCATAATGTGATTTTGAATTCGACTTTTTATTTGTACTTTTATTGATGTTTTACTAATTTATTTCTTCTTTCGTTAATTAAAATAAAAATTATGCCAATATGCATAACTTGGTGATTAAATGGATGATTTGTATAATTTGGTGAAATTGGTCGACGGGATAATCAAGTAGTACTGAAAAGTTTAAGTAATAACTATAGAATGAAATAATTTATAAAATTTAACAAAATTAAATAAAAGTAAATTAAAAGTTATTTTTTAATAAACAACAATAGCCCGGCTATCATATCAGTAAGGTACCCTGATGCGTATTTGACATCCCATCGTTATTTAAAATCAATTAAATGGTATTTAAGATATGGACAGAATGTGAAGTTTTTGATTTACTAATTTAAAAAGCTAACATTTAGTTCCTGAATAGAAATTTTGGTTCTCCTAGGTAGTTTTTTCCGATGTGTTTGTGTTTTTCCCATTTTCTTTCCTGCTAATAAAATTCAAAATGTTAGGGTACTCGAGAAAATCATCCCATTGTCATGTAAAATGCATGCTATTTGAAAAAATAATCATGGAGTCAAAAAAAAAAAATGACAGTGCGTTCACAACTTCATTATTTAAAGAACTGAAATTGAAAGCTTCGCAATAAAAACAAATAACCATGTTTTTCACGTGATTTGTTTAATTTCAATGAATTATGATACAAACATTACAATTTTTATATTAAATTTAGTGGCAATGAATAAAAAAAAACTACAATCGCAACAGCAAAAAGTAATATTCAACTGGAGGTTTAAGACAAAAATTCGATTTTCTCAGGTACCGTCAAAAATACAAAGATGAAAAAAAAAAACTGTTCTAAGTTTTATAAGACGATAAAAATAAGCCAAAAACGAAGTTAATCCATCCATAAGATCGCTAGCTATCGGTTGTTGAACTTTTCGTCTTAATATTTTCGTTCAAAGTTAAATAAAAAACTACAGTAAACTACAATAATTTTTTTAATGCTATTTTATTCGTCTCGTCGAGTTCTATCGTTTTAAAAAAAAAAATCACTGTCGTACGTCAACTGGTTCGCCAGAAATTTCAAAAAGACGTTCGCACTTTCTATTTCTTAAACATATCATACCAAACGCTACCGCGTTTGCTATGATTACTGTTATAACTAATTAAGTGTTTAAATGTTATTATAATTATTTTCTTGCTATTAATACTGCTTTGTCTGAAATTTCAAATAATGGTGAGTAATTTGTTTGGATACCAACTTGGGCATTTTTTCGCCAAGTACTGGCAAAAATGTACCACTAAACTACATTGATGGAAATTCAAATTTCATTAACTTTTTTGTAATAGGAATTGGAAGGAAAATCTTACAATTATCTATCAAAACAATTAACAGTTTTAAATAGAAAGAGACTAAAATAAAAAAAAAAATAAATATGTATGCATTTAAAATGAAGGAGAATCGCGCCATCGATGAAGGGATTACGTGCATAAATGTATAATAAATATATTTCTGTGTAATAATATCCTATCAAAAACATGAATGTGAAAAAATGCCAAGTTCGTTAAAGGTTTTGCTAATAAAAGAAGTGAGATCTAACTGCAAACCAAGTTTTTTCGGAGCTCCTTAAATCATAACTCCTGTCATGCATAATATTATTCAATTGCTTAAATTGATTTGTTATGTTACTTGTTATTCAACTGAGCAACTTAGCAAGTTTTCTCTTATTCAAATTTTTCTATTTAGTTGATCAGAAATTAAAGTTGATCCCTTCCTTAACTTATCAGTACCTTAACTTCAATATACTTATTCGAACACTCGATTGACTAGATCTTTGCCAATCAGATTTTAGATTAAATTGTACTCCGACTCAAATATTAAAGTTGGTAGCTCAAAACTTGCCAAGTCGCTTTATTGAATAACAAGTAACATAATAAATCATTTTAAGCAATTGAGTAATATTATGCATGACAGGAGTTATGATTTAAGGAGCTCCGAAAGAACTTGGTTTGCAGTTAGATCTCACTTCTTTTATTAGCGAAACCTTTAACGAACTTGGCATTTTTTCACATTCATGTTTTTGATAGGATATCATTATTTTTTGTCAAATAAGTAGGTATTTGTTTCCTTTTTGAAATAAGTAGGTTAAATTAGTTAAATTAGTTTTATTTAATATTAATTAATCTTTCAGCTTTTTCCTGCATTTATTCACTGTTTTTTTTTTTTCAGTCAAATTAAAAAATTTAACATTAGGACTGCTTATGTTCCTTTAAATTCCACTAATAAGGATACTACTTGATTATGGGTACTACTTGATTATTTCGTCGACCAAAAACGTTTGTAGACAACGTGGCGAAATATCGCTACATTGACGACAAAAATTACGCACCAAAAGTCATGCTAACATGGCGCTATTTCTGGTATTTTGCCAAATTCCTATAGATTCCCATTGTAATCTGGTAATTTATCCAATAAATTTGTTAGAACAAGGACTGTCGCCATCATTTTGGCATCTTTTTTTTCTTTAAATCGGTTCGCTAACTACCCAAGATTGCTTAAATATTGCTATTTAGAAAGTTTTTAGAACGCTTTTCGCGCATTTTTACCCCTTAGAAATTTTGTATTTGTTAACAAAGGTTCTTAGTGATCATTTACATCTTATAATTAATGAACATGCCAAATTTTATGTTTTTAGGCCCTTAACATACAGACATCGCATTTTTAGAATGTTTTTTGCTCTTTTACTCTTTTGAATTAGTGGAATCGACATAAGATATAGCCTATATTGGAGCAAAGACTATCATCATCATTTTGATATCATTATTTTTAAGATCGGTTTGTTGTTTGCTGAAATTGCTTAAAAATCCCAATTTAGAAGATTTTTAGAACGCTTTTCGCACTTTTTTACCCCTTTTGAATTCCGTATTTTTTATCAAATGCCCTTAGAGATCATTTATATCCTATAAACAATTAACATGCCAAATCTTATAGTTCTAGGTCCTTCAGTAACACAAAAGTTGCATTTTTAGAATGTTTTTTGCTTCTTCACCCTCTTTTGGTTAATGGTATACGCATAAAATATAGCCTATGTTTGAATCGGGGCGAATACCATCATTTTGGTATCATTAATTTTGAAATCAGTTCGGCGGTTTCAAAGATTAGCCCCGATACTCGCCAAAAGTGTCGCCAACATGGGCACTATTTCTGATATTTCGCGAAATTCCCATAAACTCTAAAATGCCAAACTTTGTTTCCAGTCCAGTCCCTTAATATGCAGGCATCGCATTTTTAGAATGTTTTTTACTCTTTTACCTCCTTTGGGTTAGTGTAATCTACATAAGATATATCCTATGTTGGAGCAAAGACTGTCATCAACATTTTGATATCATTACTTTTAAGATCGGTTTGTTGTTTGCTGAGATTGTTTTAAAATTGGTATTTCGAACTTTTTTAGAACGCTCTTCGCGGATTTTCACCCATTTAAATTTGATATTTTTTAGCAAATGCCAATAGTGATCATTTATATCTTATAAATAATTAACATGCCAAGTTTTGTGCTTCTAGGCCCTTCAGTAAAACAAAAATCACATTTTTAGGATGTTTTTCGCTTCTGAACCCTTTTTTGGTTAGTGGCACAGACATAAGATATAGTCTATGTTTGAACCGGGCGAATACCATCATTTTGGTACCATTACTTTTGGAATCAGTTCGATAGTTTCAGAGATTAGCCCTGATACTCGCCAAAAGTGACACCAACTTGGCACTATTTCTGGTATTTTGTAAAATTCTCATAATTTCCATTGTAATCCAATAATTTATCCTCTAACCAACCATTAATGTTTAATTAATGGTAAATTCTGATTTTTTCCTATTTATAGATCCAATAACCTACCTCCACACCAAATTTCAACTTCCTAAGTCACCTGGAAGTAGTCAAACATTTCTATGAGTGAGTCATTGAATCAGTGGTAAAAACAGTGGTTTTCAGACGTCAATTTCTCGTAAACAGTAAAAGATTTTTTAAAAAAAATTTAGGATTCGGAAATTAGAAGATGGTCTTACACGACACAAAAAATTTCAAGTGTGTAGGTCAAATAGAATTTAAGGTATTGAGGGGTCAAAAGTGGCCCGAAATGGTTCGGGTAATATAACCCACGGCCGGTGTGTCGCTTTTTACTTTGTGAACATGGCTGACACACTGCCGTGTGTCTAGATAAATGTATTTCTTCATTAGAGAAATACTACATCTCCATCAATGGAGCGATGATTAGAAAGAAACGCGCGCGAGAATAAATTTGTTACTATTTTTCATCAGAGAAATACTACAATCTCCATGCACGGAAATATATGTGCAGTATGCAAAAATCCGCGAAAATCGCTATGTCATGCGGGGAACGATATGCGCAGTGGCCGATCCCCCGCGGGATCAAATTGAGAAAGTGTGATCTCTAGACGCTTGTTAGGAGGCTAAGTTCTTTCTGTCATAACCTTTGAAAGGATGGAGGGTTGCGGTAACAGGTGAGGGACCAAGGAGGATAGATATGCAATGGACATGTGCTCACATCATTATTGTTGCAGCGTAGGGTTCTTTCGATCTTATGGTTAGAGAACTTCAAACTCTTGTCTCTTAGAAAAGTAGAAAATAATTTATTTGTAGATCTTCAGAACAACAGAGTCTTCGAAACTCACAAATATTACCAGATATTCAAAAATAACTGCTCAAATCTATCGTACAAGTATAGCTTTAGATCCCAGAGACTCTTTATACAACGTCTCAACACTTTATAACATTCAAAACAACATAAATAAAACTCAAGCAAACTTGCTAACAAACGCCTTGTTCACTCAATGACTGACTGGTAAATAATAACAGCAACAGCTCGTATCGCTATTCTTATATAGGCTCGCAGCAGGTGCTGGAAATTTCTAGAACATCTCGAAAAATCCACGGAACAACATTCAATGTATCAGTATATCAATAGGGGGGGTTACCATAGAGTAGGGAAGGGTTACCATCGCCAACAATCGCCAAGTTTGTCGCCAACTTGGCGATATATCGCCAAATTTGGCGACCAAAATTAGTCGCCAAAAGTGACGCCAACTTGGCGATATCTCTAATATTTCGCAAAGCTGCCATAGACATTCACTGAAAATAATAGACAAGTTTGCTTGATTACAGAGACAATGTAACAAAAACTAATATTAGTAAAGAAATGGAGCTTAATAAGATTGTTTACATTATTTTACAGTACAAACACTAACTATTTACAAAATTCGTAACACTACCCCCTCCTCAAAGACTGCACGTCCCGGGCAGTGCAATCCTTGAATTACAAAAAACAACTGAAAACACTTAAAATAAATAAACAAATAAATAAATAAATAAATAAATAAATAATAACAATAATAATAAAATTTACATAAATAAGAACTAATTACTATTTACATATTTACAAAAAGGGACTTTCATGACCACGGTCTGAAATTCCAGTTTTGAATTTCTAATCACTTTGGCCAAAATAAGGGGCTAGCCGGTTATAGTGTACAACCTTGGGTTTGGCGTGTGGCGATTTTTGTATGCGTACGACGACGTCATTCAGCCTGTTGGCGACTGTGTAAGGACCGTCCCAGTTTCTTTGTAGTTTTGGCGACAGTCCCTTACGACGTATGGGATTCCACAACCAAACGTTGTCACTTTCGTTGAACTCATGTCCAGTTGCCTTTGTGTCGTACCGTGTCTTCATCTTTTCTGATGCCAGTCCAATTCGGTTCCTCGCTAGGCAATGAATCTCCTCAATCCGCGCCTGGAGTTCATCGACATATTCCTCAGGCGATGAAGGAGCATCAGGAGGACGGTCAAACAAAAGATCCGCAGGTAGACGAAGATCACGACCAAAGAGCATTTGAGAAGGGGAATAACCAGTGGCCTCATGAGCAGCACTCCTGTAGGCAAGCAGGAACAGAGGTAATTTCTTGTCCCAGTCCTGTTGATCTTTAGACACCAGGAGGGAGAGGCTATTTAGGATGGTACGATTGAAACGCTCCACCATGCCGTCCGATTGAGAATGTAGAGATGTAGTTCGAGTTTTGTCCATGCCGAGTAGTCCACACTTTTCCTTAAACACAGCCGAATCAAAATTTCTTCCTTGATCAGAATGGATTTGAAGAGGAAATACGTATCTGGAAACCCAGTGTTGAACCAGCATCTCTGCTACGGTTACCGCCTCTTGATTAGGTATGGCGTAGGCTTCAGGCCACTTGTTGAAATAATCCATGACAACGAGGATGTACTTGTTGCCATCAGATGTTCTAGGAAGAGGACCCAGGATATCTAAAGCAATTCGTTCGAAAGGAGCTTCTACATTATAACGCTGCAATCGTCCACGGGTGCACCTCTTTGGACGTTTACGTGCTACACAGGTGTCACAATTTCGACACCACTTCTCCACATCAGTGCGAACATTATTCCAGTAGAAACGCTCTCGAACCTTTTGCAGGGTCTTCATTACACCAAAATGACCTCCTGTGGGACTTCCATGCAGTTCTTGAAGCACCATAGAAATTCTCGACTTAGGGAGTAGTAGTTGCCATCTACATGTCTTTCCATCGTCAGACTCCCATTTTCGGTACAAGATACCGTTCTTCAAATGTAGGGAATCCCAGAGAGCCCAATAACGTTTAGTCGTAGGGTGGTAATGGGTCATGTCTTGCCAGCTGGGCTTCCTGTTGGACTCCTCTTTCAGCTCTAGAATTCGCTTAATTTCAGGATCAGCAAGTTGATCTTTACGAAGGCTCTCGTCACTCCACGGATCTTGCGATGATGTAGACCCAGTTGTAACTTGTCTTACTATAGGACCTTTGACATTAAATTTCTTCTCAACCCGGTCGCAGTATCTACAATTCTCTGAGCAGGGTCTTCTTGAGAGAGCATCTGCATTTCCATGTGATGAGCCTTTTCGATGGCGTATCTCCATATCGTACTCTTGAAGCTTTTGTATCCACCTGGCTAACTGGCCTTCTGGGTTCTTACAATTCAATAGCCAAGTTAGAGAAGCATGATCAGTTCGGATCAGGAATTTTCGACCGTAAAGATAGTGATGAAAATGGTCTATGGCTTTCACTACAGCAAGAAGCTCTTTTCTTGTTACGCAGTAGTTTCGCTCTGCTTTTGACAAGCACTTGCTGAAACAGGCGATAACACGCTCCTGGCCGTCGATTTCCTGGGACAGTACAGCGCCAATGCTTTCGTTACTTGCATCCGTATCAAGTATAAACTGTTTATCGATTTAAGGATATGACAGAATTGGAGTGGATGTTAAGGCCTTAAGCTTTTCGAAAGCAGCGTCACATTCCTGTGTCCACATAAATTTTTGATTGGCTTCTGTTAATTTATGAAGTGGTCTTGCAATCATCGAGAAGCCTTTGACGAATTTCCTGTAATAGGTGCATAATCCTAGAAAACTCCGAAGCTGGTGAATATCTGCTGGACGACTCCAATTTTTCACAGCCGATATCTTCTCCGGATCAATCCTAACTCCTTCCGCCGAAATGATGTGTCCAAGGTATGCGACTTTATTGCGAAATAAGCTGCACTTCGAAGGGCTTAACTTCAAATTAGCTTCCTTCAATTTTTGTAGCACCCGCCTGAGGTTGTTCAGATGTTCATCAAAAGATTTTCCTATGATTATGATATCGTCTAAATAAACAAGACATGCTTCATATGGCAGTCCCCGGAGAACCGTTTCCATAAGCCGTTTGAAAGTTGCAGGTGCATTACATAGACCAAAAGGCATTACCTTGAACTGCCATAATCCTTGTCCCGTTGTAAAGGCAGTCTTTTCGCGGTCGTCCGGATGGATCTCTACCTGCCAGTAACCACTCTTCAGATCCAGAGTCGAGAACCAAGTGTTGCCCGCAAGTGTGTCGAGAGTGTCGTCGATCCTTGGTAGAGGGTAACTATCCTTTTTAGTGACGTCATTCAGTCGGCGGTAGTCTACACAAAATCTTGTAGAACCATCCTTCTTTCTTACTTACACAATGGGAGACGCCCATGGAATTGTCGATGGTCCGATGATGTCATTTTCTTCCATATCCTTAATTAAATTCTGCACCTCTTCTTGCTTGGCAAAAGGTAATCGTCTAGGGTGCTGTTTAATAGGAGAGTGTTCTCCCGTGTCAATTCGGTGTCGTGCCATTTTAGTTCGTCCAAAGTCTTCAGATGTTTGGGAGAATAAACTTTGGAATTCCCTAATTAAATTTTCCGCGGCGTCCATCTGTTTTGGATCTAAGTCTGTATTTTGTAACACATCCTTGACTAAATTATCTGAAGATTTCTCAGAGTGACTGAAATTTTGACTTTTGCACGTCACAGCAGCACACGATGCTATCATCTCTCCTTTCTTGATAGTCTTCGTCTTATCACTGATGTTAACAATTCTGCCTGGAATGGTCTTTTTCGAGAGGTCTACTGCAGAAGAAGCCACAAATACTCCTGCTTGTGTACTATTGTCTTCTGGATAATCTATATGGCCAAATCGGTAATTAGTTTCATTTTTAATTTCAGCTGGAACTAAAAATTCTGTTCTTGGATCTAGATTGATGTCTTCTTTGGCTATTACTGTTTGTTTACATTCAATTTCATTATTTAATCCAAAAAGACTTATTTCTTCAAATTTTGAGAGCATTTTGTTATTTTTGAAATCAAACTTGAAGCCAAACTTCTTCAGAAAATCTAGCCCGATTAAGCAAGGATCTGTTGTGTCAGCCACATATGCCGTATGGAAATATTTCGTTCCTCCAAAGTGTATGGTTAAATTGGCCTTTCCATATATGCCAATCTTGTCGCCCGTCACAGTTCAAAGGGTAACGCAGGGTGGAGTCCAGATGAGTTTAGATTTCAATTTTCGAGCCAAATCTTCTCTTATTATTGTCACATTGGCTCCTGTATCGACAATCATACGGCATTGAATTCCGTTAATAAAGCCTATCACATATAATTCATTATCACCGCCACTCATTTTTGATATCTAAAGGATCCTCAGGTGGGGCTTTTCATTCTCTGGCAACCTCCGCCCCGCGAGATGGCCAAAATTTAGTTTCCCTGCTGACTGTTTGAATTTATCTCACGTTCGTGGATTTTGGGGCAATTTCTTCGGAGATGTCCTGTATCACCGCATCCCCAGCACGTGAGATTCTGTCTTCTTGAACTTGTTCTTCCGTATTTTAAAGCTTCAAGTTCTTGATTTATTTTCCTAATTTCTTTCAAGACGTCGCTCTCAGTGTCTGAGCTTTTGTTCACCGTTGCCCCTCGGACTGAATGACGATCTCTTCGGCTGGCTTGTGTAGCTGCTTCCAACTTTAAGGCATATAGTAGTGCAGCCTTTAAATCCTGTACATCTGCCATTCGTACCGCTCTCTGCACTTCTGGATCTTTTATTCCGTCAACAAAATATTGCAGTGAGAGCATTTCCCGTACATTTGTTGGACAGTCAATGAATGCTAAATTTGCAAGCCGTTCAATTTCCGAGGCAAACTCTTGAAGGGTTTCACTTGATTTTTTATGGCGGCTCTTCATTTGTATTCTCGTATAATCCTTGAAGAATTTTTCGCCGAATCTCATTTCAAGTGCACAACTTAGAGTCTCAAAATTGAGTTGCGTCATATCGGGTAATGTTTGCAGCACGTCGGCGGCTTCTCCTCTTAAAGATGCTGCCAGTTGACAAGCTTTCACCTCGTCACTCCATTTGTTCGCTTCGGCTACAATGGTGAATTGGGTCTTGTAAACTTGCCAGGAACTCTTTCCGTCGTATGTCGACAGCTTGATGTGCACGGGAGAAGCAGGCGGATTTCTAAATTCTTCATAATTACCACTGGACGCTGAAAGCTTCTTCTCAAGATCATGTACTTTTTTATTTAGCTTTTTATCTAAGGTACCCTGGGGTAATAACGCCAGGCGGGGTAATAACGCCAAGTGCTTATATTTTGCATAATTATGAAATAATCAGGTAAATGACACCATTGTGCTCTGCGCAGAAGGGTTTTAAGTCATATAAATCGCAAAAAACAGCTTCAAGTTAATTTGTTTCATTTTTAGGTCTTATTGTTTTTACAAGCAACTAAAACTAACGCTTGATCTAAAATTTGCGAGATAAGGTTTTTGATCTGAAGACTATATTTTTTATCCAGAAATACTTTGTTTATTACATAAATTTGTAGTGCATTTCATGTACTTTTAAATTGTTGTAGAAGATTTTCGATACCTTCTCGAGATAATTTGTAGTTTAGGATTTACTGCGCAATAAGTATCCCGGGGTAATAACGCCAATCCTTGGCATTAATACCCCGGTTGATTCCCTACAGTGACCTAGCTACATCCTAAATACTGATTCAAATAAACACAGTTAAAACTGTGCAATGTTTCTAATAATTCTATTTCTAATAATTCTAATAATTCTAATAATTCTATTGTCCTTTTTAAGCAAAAAGAAGCTCACCGTCTGATATTCTTTTGCCTCATCCTCCCCCCCCCCATACCGCACCTTTATTTTTCTTACACTTTCACAAAAAAATGAACATTTTCAATAGCTTAGAATGCAATTTGTCAATTTCTAAGTTTGTAGAGTTTGTATTTTTAGAATTGGGCAATCTACATGCAATTATTCCATCTTATTTCATAGTTTTGTTTGCATGGCGTTATTACCCATATAGGTGGGTAATAACGCCAAATAGCATTGGTCAAGAAAAAACGCCATTACATTTTACGAATACATATCTGTTAAATTATTTTATTTTATATAGATAGTCAATGAGTTGCTGTATCAGATCCTATATTTGTTTGAAAAATACAATCTAAAACTAAGCAGTGAAAATTGGTAGAACCTTAACGTGGCGTTATTACCCCAGGGTACCTTACTTCAACTATTTTCTCTTCAATATTACTAACTTCATTCTGAATTTTCTCTTCTAATTCCTCTATTTTTCTTTCCATTTTCTCTTCAACATTACTAACTTCATTCTGAATTTTCTCTTCTACCGAATCTATTCTTCTCTCTACCGACGAGAACTTTTCTTCCAAAGTTTTCATCATTTCTTCTTGGCTTTTATTAACTTCCTCCTTTAATTCTTCCATTCTCTCTTGGCTTCTTCTCATTTCTTCAGCCAACTCTTCTTGGCCTTTATTCATTTTTTCCGCCAACTCTTCTTGCCCTTTATTCATTTTTTTCCGCCAGCTCTTCTTGGCCTTTATTCATCTTTTCCGCCAACTCTTCTTGGCCTTTCGTCAATTCTGTCTTTATGCCATTGATAGCATCTAATAGTTCTTTCAGTTGCACGTCCATGCCTCTTGTTTTCGCCATAAGATCCCGACTCCTGACACCAAATGTTGCAGCGTATATAGGGTTCTTTAGATCTTATGGTTAGAGAACTTCAAACTCTTGTCTCTTAGAAAAGTAGAAAATAATTTATTTATAGATCTTCAGAACAACAGAGTCTTCGAAACTCACAAATATTACCAGATATTCAAAAATAACTGCTCAAACCCCACTAAAAATAATCTGTAGAAAATCTATAGCTTTTTGGCGCAAAATCTGTGGGGAATCCGAAGGTATTTGGCCCATTTTGCAGATATTTTTAAGAATATCTTTAAAAATTCTGCAGATATTTTAAAGATAAAGCTAAGTCTGCAAATTTTCTTCAAATTTCTGTAGAAATTCTGTAGAATGTGGCAATTTCTTCAGATAATCTTAAGATTATTTTTAGTGGGGAATCTATCGTACAAGTATAGCTTTAGATCCCAGAGACTTTATACAACGTCTCAACACTTTATAACATTCAAAACAACATAAATGAAACTCAAGCAAACTTGCTAACAAACGCCTTGTTCACTCAATGACTGACTGGTAAATAATAACAGCAACAGCTCGTATCGCTCTCCTTATATAGGCTCGCAGCAGGTGCTGGAAATTTCTAGAACCATCTCGAAAAATCCACGGAACAACATTCAATGTATCAGTATATCAATAGGGGGGGTTACCATAGAGTAGGAAAGGGTTACCATCGCCAACAATCGCCAAGTTTGTCGCCAACTTGGCGATATATCGCCAAATTTGGCGACCAAATTTAGTCGCCAAAAGTGACGCCAACTTGGCGATATCATATATATTATAAAGCAGAAGTTCTGAAATTTCCAAACGAGTGTTTTCAAAAACTACCCGATGGATCTTTTTGCAGATTATATCATTCGATAGGAAATATTTTTGCGGAGGTTTATGATACAAATATACAGGGATAACTCTGATTTTTCGTACTAAATTTCGTGTTTTTCAGTTATTTTTTATAAAAGGGTTGCCAGTAGTTATTTTTTGGCGAAAATTATCATTACTAAACAAAATTAAAATGATATATCTGTTAGAAATATTACAAACATCTTGCAAATAAAAGCAGAAAATAACTATTGATAATAATAATAATAATATTAATAATAATGATAATAATAATAATAATAATAATAAACCATTCAATGAGGCATGATATTATAAAAAAATATTTTTCTTAAAAATAAAAGAAATATTTGTAACGCTTAAAAAATAATTTAACGTGAAATGTTACATTTGATGCAACATTTGGCGACTTATCCTTGCGTTAGAATAATAATAAAAAAAACTTGAAAATTTGATTAAATGAATTTTGGACGATATTTATTTTCCTTTCTATTATTTTCTTTCTCTTTTTTTATCAAATTTCGATAGTATATAACTTACTCCAGAAAAAGGCAGATCTAATTATAAAAGTAATTGTGAGTTATATATTTGTTTCTTTGAGATTTCTTTTTACTTTTGTCGGCAAAGAATTAAGCCAAAAATGCATATGTCTAACATTAAGTCACAATAATGTTGTTTTTTCCAAAAGAAGATGATTTTTGGAGTATATTTTAGTATTCAATTGTAAATTCAATAAACATAGGTTAATATTTTAAAAATTGTAATCTAATATTTAAATTTTAGCTTTAGTGTGAAATTCTGCCACACACATATATATTGTAAAATAATGTCATTCTTTTTCAAAAGTTTTTCACCGCAATTTTGAAAATTGGAATCAACAAACATATTTTTTTGCGCCATTTTGTCAAAATTCTCTTCCAGGGAAAATTAGTTTTAAAATTTACAAACTGAACAAGGAAATGTATGCAATTTAAAGGAAATTATGCAATTTTGCGTAATTACTATCGATAAATTCAACATTTTGAAATAAAAATTGCCTGCTGAAAAAAATGGCACAGATGTCATATATGCACCACATTGGCGCGATTGCAACAAAACGTCGATTTTATGTTCATATGGTAGCTCGGCTATTATTTATTATTAATAAACTATTTACTCTTATTTATTTTTTTAAATGATGTAAATTGTTTTATTTTATAATTATTAACAAAACATTTTTTATTTATTTTTATTTCCTTTTTAAAATAATAGAAAACAATTAAAAATTATATATGTAACAGATATTTTAAAATGAAGTTTTCGCCAAATTGGCGTAAAAAAGGGGAAAAATCACAAATGTGGTGCACATAAGGCATTTGTGCCAAAATATTTTACAAGTTTGTTTTAATTAGTCATTTCTTCTTCAATTTTCATCATATTTTTTTGTGTTAGACAATATTTAAAATGATATTGGACTAATCTTCAATAACTGAGCACCGCCAAATAGCATCATATTTACTATATTATTGAAAGTTTTATTGGCACAGATATTATATATCATCGAGGTAACTAATAGACTTTAAATTGGCATTATTTTGTCTGAGATATATTAACCCGACTATTAATATTTATTTATAAATAAAATGCTTATTTTCTTTATAAATTGTTTTGTTATATACTTATTAATTAAACTTTTTTCATAAATTTTTATTACTATTTAAATAATAGAAATTAATTTAAATATACACATGTAACTGGTATTCAAAAACAATGTTCCCGCCAAATTAGCATAAAAAATTATCGCGCCAAACTCGGCGCATATGACATCTTTGCCTTTTTGTTTATGTATTAAGGAGATTTCTAGATCATCAATGAGATCATAGAAAATTTGTCAGATTATTTTATTTGATATTATTAAATTTATGGTTTTTCATTATGGAACAATCTAAGAAAAGAAAATTTACTATTGATGCAGCTACAGAATTAACGACTGCTTGGCGTTATTTAAAAAAAAAATCGAAAAGGCGATTTTTAATTATTTGTTTACGTTTTTGTTTACATTATTATAAAGATTTTTCCATTTTTATATACGCATCACCTTGGCGCGTTTTTTAAATCTGACATCAGTTTGGCAAACACTGCGTTTTCAAATACCAGTTATATGTTATATTATTTTTAATTATTTTCGATTATTTTAAAAAGGAAACAATAATAAATAAGTGAAGTTTAATTAATAATTATAGAACAAAACAATAAAGAAAGAAAAAAATAAAGAAAAGTAAAGAAACAAAGTTTATTAGTAAATAAACAACAACAACCAGATTACCACGCAATCCATAAAATCACAATTTTGTTGCAATCGCGCCAACGTGATCCATACATGACACTTGACCAAAATATTATTGGCTATATTATTATTTATATTTTTTTTATATTATTTGGTATTACTTGATTATCCCTTCGACCAAAAAACTGCCGCAAAAATAAAAGATTAAATGTCAATAATGGATTATCGTAAATGCCACATTCATTTGAAATTAAACATGCTATATGCGTTTGTTACGTCATTAACTACTTTTTAATTCGACGTTATTTGTATTTCTATTAATATTTTCGTAATTTATTGATTCTTTGGTTATTTAAAATAAAAGTTATATTCGTTTGGTATAATATGGTGAATCGTTTTGCAATATATATAATTTGGCGAAATTGATCTATGGGATAATAAAGTAGTACCTATTATTTATTAAAATTCTATCTGGATATTTAAGTTGACAGAACTGGCGTACTTTTCAAGTCTCCGTAGAGGCATTCGCCAAGTTGTCGTTACTTCTGTGTTTTAGCCTTATTACATATTTTTCATCTGTAGTTATTTTACTATCCCTAAAAAAGCAATATTTGCAATGTGCAGGAAAAATATTCGGAATATCAATGATATAGAATTAAAAAAAAATATTTGCAATTAATTTATCAATCATTCAGGTTAAAAAAAAACTTTAAAATTGGCTAAGAAAAAAATATACATTAAATACTGACAGTAGAAAATTTTGTTTATGATGTTTATCTTACAGTTTTAACTAACATTAAGCCATATCAACAGAATTTTATCAAAAATTAACTATTAAACACTACTTCATTACTCAGTCGAAAAAAAAATATCGCCAAGGTATAAGATTAAATGCCAATAATAGATGATTGTAAACTTCACTTTCCTTTGACAATAAACACGAAATAAGTCTGATACATTTGTAACAAATCGTTGTAAGTGATTCTAATGTTTGACGCCAAAAATCCTAATGGAATTGATTACAAGCTGAAGGTTAATTTTTCTACAAAATTTAGCATCAAGATTACTCCCGATTTAACAGCTACACGTTTGCGACTGCAGGGCTGCCACAGGCGACTATTTTTTAACTCTAACTGGCACCACTTTCTTTAAACAGAAATCCTTAACATACACTTTGACAACACTTGCAAGAAAAATTTATTTTGAAATTTATATTAGAAAAATAGTGGTGCGAACGGAATATAAAAATAGTCGCCTGTGGCAGCCCTGCAACTGGTTAAAAAAAAAAAGAACAGGCAGTGAAACTGATGTAATTTTAATTTTACCCAAATAATTCAGCTTTAAAACACACCTTTTATGCTTCATTGTTCTAATAAATATATAAGTTAAACACTCTTTTTTTACATCTTTTTTCGCTATGTACTTTGCTGGAACAAACCAAGGTAGATAGAAAACTGTATAGTAGAGTTGCCAGAAGAGGACGGTTATTAAAAAATGTAATGCAACATGTAATGAGATTGCATTTAGGCTACCAGATCTGCACATAGTGCAAGTTCAGATTCGGGAGTTTAAGAACTAACAAATGATAATGTGCTATTTGAAAATTAATAGAGTTTGATAATCATTGCAATGCTTTCTGACAAAATAATGTGATGAGTAGAGAACATTTCGATTCCTGCTGTCACAATGGTCTCATTTTCATATCAAACTCTACTATAAATGATCAAATAAGAGAGATGGTACTTAATTACAAAAAATTTTGTCCAAGGCATACAATAGTACAATGCCTCTTCTTTTTTTTTATCTTCCAATATCGCAATGACATTGGCACTGGTATCGTTTTCAGCATTGCGGAAGGACATTCCAGGTGATGGTCTACACTGCTTTAAAAAAGAAATTTATAATCACCATTTTGTTTGAATCAAGATTCGTTTGGAAAAATGGACCAGCGCAGCGGGCACAGCCTGCTAGTCTCTAATATTTCGCAAAGCTGCCATAGACATTCACTGAAAATAATAGACAAGTTTGCTTGATAACAGAGACAATGTAACAAAAACTAATATTAGTAAAGAAATGGAGCTTAATAAGATTATTTACATTATTTTACAGTACAAACACTAACTATTTACAAAATTCGTAACAATATTTTTCAAAGGGCTATTGCTGATTATGGTTCTCATTCTGACTCCAAAAGACGGGACGCAAGATGGACGATTTTGATAAAGAATATCATTGTCAGAGTTTAAAATATATGTATGAAGTGGATGACTAGGATGTGAAAGGACACGGTAAAACAACTCCAAAGAAAGTTTTTCACGGGTATAATGTAATGAAGGTTCATTACAGTCAACATATAAGCTTAAAACAGGTGACGTACGAAATGCACCAGAGCAAACACAGAGCGCGCTATGGTGCACTGTGTCAAGTTTTTCAAGAACAGATTTTCTGGCTGAGCCATAGACGTGGCAGGCATAGTCGATCTTTGACCGGATCACAGCCCTGTATATTTTAATAAGAGAAGTACGGTCTGCTCCCCAAGAAGTGTTAGAAAGTACTTTAAGTATATTCAGTGATTTTTCACATTTCGTCCGTCAGTTTAAAATATGAGGTAAAAAAGTAAGTTTCTTGTCAAAAATTAAACCTAAATAACGAACGTTGACCTCAACAAGTATTTGGGTTGAACCAATAAAAATTTCAGGGTCTGGATGCAGATCTCTACGTCTACAAAAATGCACACAAGAAGTTTTGTCATGAGAGATTATAAAACCATTTTTATTTGTCCAAGTCAGTATGCGATTGATAGCAATTTGTATCTGCCTTTCTATAAAACGAATATCCTGTCCCATGCACATGATGCGAAAGTCGTCCACATATAAATCGCCTTTGACTGTAGGAGGAGTTGGTTAAGAATGTCATTTATTTTAATGGCAAAGAGGGTGACACTCAGGACAGTGCCCTGGGGAACACCCTCTTCTTGTACATAAAAACTAGACAGTGTACCACCAATTCGAACTTGAAACAGTCGAATGGTAAGAAAGTTTTTCATAAAAATTGGGAGGTGCCCACGAAAGCCCAGGTTAAAAAGATCGCGAAGAATCCCATAACGCCAAGTCCTGTCATAGGCTTTTGCCATGTCAAAAAACACTGACACCAAATGGTTGCGTTTTAAAAAGGTTGTCCGGATTTGATTTTTCAAATGGATTAAATTATCGATACTAGACCTACCACGTCGGAAACCACTTTGAAAAGCAGCAAGGTAATTGTTAGTTTCTAATATATGAACAAGGCGGCAGTTAACCATTTTCTCAAGAAGTTTGCAAAGATTACTAGAGAGTGCGATAGGCCTGTAATTATTGGGATTGCCAGAATCTTTTCCTGGTTTAGGAAACGGAATAATGATAGCTCTGCACCAAGCATGGGGGAAAATTTGTTCCTCCCAAATCCTATTGTAGAAAGAAAGAAGGTTATCTAAAGAGAGTGGTGACAGGTGCTTCAGCATAATGTCGATAATCCCATCATGACCCGGGGCTGACAAGTGTCTATCACTTAAACACTTGTTCAACTCTGAGATAGTAAATGGCTGATTGTATGGAAAACAGTTATGGGAGTTAAAATTAATCCTGGTCGTTTCAGTTCGTATTTTGTAAGTTAAAAAGTGTTCCGGATATGAATCTGAGCTTGAAATGGAAGCTAGAGTTTTTCCTATTGTCTCAGCTATGCTCTTAGGAGATGTGATGGTTTGTCCATTATGATTTAAAATTGAGATATGATTTTCTGAATGTATTCCCATGCATTTTTTTACTTTTAGCCAAAGTTCTTTACTTGACGTGTTTGAGTTAATGCTAGATACATAATTAATCCAGGACTCCCGTTGACTTTTACGTCGCACTCTTCTCGTTTTCAGCCTTTGTTTTTTTAAATGCCATATAGTTAGTATTATTTGGGTACCTCCGGAAGAGACCCCAAGCTTTTTGCTGTTTTTTCTTTGCATTTTGGCAATCACTATTCCACCAAGGTTTCCTGTGCTTGTGGGTAAAAGATGTTTCAGGAATGCTAGAATCGGTAGCACTAATAATACACTCAGTTATATTATCAAGTGCATTGTCAATATTTCCATCTATCATATTAGCTGTTATGTTTGCAAGTGCAGTGAAAGCTGGCCAGTTGGCTCTGTCATAAATGTAACGGTTGATAAAATTGGAAGAATCCTTATCAGGAGCAGTCAGTGTTAAAAAAGTCGGAAAGTGGTCACTGCCGTGTAGGTCATTAGATACCCAGAAGTTCCAGAAAGGATAGAGCAGTGAAGAGCAAATTGTAAGGTCTATTGTATGAAAGGTACGGGTAGGTTCGTGAAAGTAAGTGTGATCCCCATTATTGAGTAGGCATAAGCCTTTGTCAGAGATAAATTTTTCTATAATATTACCACGTCGATTAGAATTACTGTTTCCCCACAGTTGGTTGTGTGCATTAAAATCTCCAACAATGATGAAGGGAATGGAGAGTTGGAGAAGAAGAGAATCCAGATCTGCTGGTTGAATATTTTGATTTGGAGGAAATAAATGGTGCATATTGTTATGAGTTGTTTAATATGTACACAGACTGCGACAGTTTGAAGATCAGTATTTAAAGAGATATAAGAATAGGGTAAATTATTGGAAATAAAAAGAGCCACACCACCAATGGCTTTTCCATTAGCTGTCAAATCTTTCCGGTAGGTTGTATAGCTGCGCAATTTTGCTTTGTCAGTGGGCTTTAGATGAGTTTCCTGTAGGGCTAAGATTAATGATTGATGGTTCGAGGGGATATAACGGATTTCGTCGTGTTTATTGTGATATTCACGGCAGTTTCACGATATAATCTTAGTCATGAATGAGGCGATTTTATAGTGTTATTCAGGCACAAATTCTTCTAGTATAGTATTTTCATCGGCATCGGAGTCATTGCAATTTAACTCGGATTCCATAGTCTCATCCACGTACTGCTGCAGTTGTTTTGGGTCTTTAATGTTTTTTATAACTGAACTGATGCCAGAACTTTGCCTCCCCTTCCCCACAGTCTTCCATTGTAGAGAGGCTGGAGTTGAGGTTTTCTTTTTAGTCGTTTGTAAAGGGGTTTTTTTTAGGTTCTGTTTTCTGGGGATATCAGGTTTCTGCAGTATTTTGGTATTCGTGGCAGCTTTTGTAATAATTTGGGGTTGAGATGATTTATTGGATAGAGCTGTCAATTTCTGTTTTTTCTTCTCTATGTCAATTATTTTAACCGGTTTAGAGGACGGGGTGTTGGCTGATTGCGTTACAGTAGATTTATCTTGTGGATATGAGAGATCCGTTTGTGTAGCCGTGTGTCTTACGGCTGTTGATTGCTTCTTGAGTAAGCTGGAGTAGGTAATTCCAACAGATGGGTTTCTATTTTCAACAAGTTTACGGGCATCGGGATAAGACAAATTCTGTGTAATTTTTATAGTAATTATTTCTTTTTCACGGTTCCAGTTAGGGCACTTGCGGGAATATGCTGTATGATTTCCTTTACAGTTAGCGCAGCGTTCGGATTTTTCACATAATTTATTGTCATGGTTGACTTCTGCACAACGTGCGCAAGTGAGAGATCCACGACAATTTGTGTTAGTATGCCTGTAACGCTGGCATTTAAAACAGCGGGTAGGGTTTGGTATATAGGGTCTGACTGGACTATTTAGATATCCTGCTTTAATTCTAGGTGGTAATGTAGTGATGTTGAAGGTTAGAATAACGTGTTTAGTGGGAATTATCTGCTCGTTTTTACGGATGGTGATACGGCGTACACCTATGATATTTTGGTCCTTTAAATTTTCCAAAAGTTCATCCTTGGTGGAGTATAAAAGATCAGTTTCGGATATTACCCCGCGGCTTGTATTTAAAGTTTTATGTGCTTATACAGAAACAGAAAAGTTGCCTATTGTTGTGCAATTTGAGAGAAATTGTGATTGTTTGATTGTAGAAACCTCAACCAGCAAAACACCAGATTGTAATTTTTTGAGAGAATGACCATCTCCCAAGGCAGACTGGAAAGTTTTTGCTATGAGAAATGGTGAAGTTTTTTAAAGGAGCAATCAGAGTGGCTATCAGTTCGTTTCCCAATAAAAAAGCGAGTATACGAGGAAGACAGTGCAGTTTGTTGCTCTCCACTAGGGAGAGAAATAGAAGGAAAAGAAGTGTTTCCATCCATATTAAAAAATAAGAAATTCAGACCCCGGCCGCACCACCCACTTCCGAGCCCAGCAAGGGGATGCACATTCGTGCACCAGTGCTAACCAGGGCCCATACGGTCACAAGACAACACTATGTCAGTCTCCACCCTTAACGAGATGACTAGTAGTTGCTCGATCACTTGATCCCTAAAGCCAGTGACAAAGTCAGCTGACCAGCCGATTGATGCATACGGGACCAATATGCACCTCCCGTCTACCTGAAGCAGAGGCCAAAGCAGTGTGTTGGTTTCCCTCAACTGCCAGGATCCCCCTTTCCAGGGACACGGGTCGCCACGCACGGCCAACACGTGGGTGGTTTACAATTCTCCATGAGTCGATATACAGGATGATATCGGCTCATACAGAATTGTCCTCACCTCCGGAAAGGAAACCACAATGAGAGAGAAACAAAGATGAAAGGAAGGCAAGAGGAGTAAGAGGAAAAGGAAAAGAGAAAGATCACTCAGGTACCCGGGGTTGTGAGGCCCGTGAATACCTAAAGAAGGTATTCCCCTGGGAGGTGAATGAAGTCATACAGTAAATGCATAGACACATACTAACATTGCTAAATGTAGACAGTAACAAAAGTATGTATTAAAACAAAATAACACTCAATTAAAATACATGTACTATTAATAGTGCACCACACTCGATAGACTTAAACGTAATTTGTAAATATAGACTTGGTAAAAAATTCTCAGTCATATTAGTCAAAATAATCATTTATTATATTAAAATAATTTTCTTCACCATTAAATGTGATTTTTGACAGACAGAATCGATTCCTTCCAGAAAATTTTCTTTTCTATCTTTAGGCAATAAAGTATCGTCTCATTTCGCTTAAGTAAAGCAGGGAGAAAGGAAAAACTATTTCTTCTGAGCTCTAATGACAAAGTTCCCGCAAGATCTTACAATAACAAAGTGACACTTATCTCCAAACTTTTAAAGGGGTGTCGAAGATACCAGAAAAATTACAAATGAGGAAAATTAACTAGAAAAATTCGCTTGGTTCACAAAACCAGATCATTTTTATCCGTGAATCCCATATTACGCTTAATTAAGAGGGCGATTCCTTTATTGATAAAAGTGTTATTTATTAGGATATTACTGAACGTAAGGTGTGATTAGTGATTATTTATTTGAGTCAGGAATAATAAACGTTTATCAATATATATAAAAATATTTTTTACCAAACGGATGCTATTGGATAATAACAATAAACAATTCTTTTCTTTATTAACGTAATATAAAAACATTTAATTATCAATCCATTTTAATTTTAAAGTATTAATACTTTCCGGACCGAATATTTTTTTTTTAATTTTTAGTAAAAAATAGCAGTAACCCTAGCTATCCAAATAGATTAATTAGAGTTTAATGAATATTTCTTTGTCTCAAACATAACGAATGTTGTTGTTTCACATATTATTGTGTTCATATTTATACGACAATAGGCTAAGAAAGAATTTGTGCATATGATTCGAAAATATTATATTGTAACATGATTTAACTGATATTACAACTGTCTAATACTTTTTGTGCTTTATTACACATGATTACTTAAGAAAAATATTTTTTAGTTTAAATTTAAAAAGTGAAATATATTTTTTAAATTAAAGAATCACAAACGGTGCAAAGAGAATTGAGCAAATATTTATTAATATTATTATTATTATTATTATTACTAAATGCCAAAACATTAAATGAAGTCATACAGTGAATGCATAGATACATACTAACATTACTACATGGAAACAGTAACAAAAATATATGTTAAAACAAAATAATACTCAATTAAAATACATGCACTAATAATACACCAGAACCAAATGGGTTACACATAATTTTTAAATTGGATTTGGTTTATTTTTTGTTCAGTCAATTTAATCAAAATAATTATTTATAATATTAAAGTTACTTTCATCCCGATAAATGTGATTTTTGACAGACAGAATCGATTCCTTGCAGAAAAAATTATTTTCTATCTTTAGGCAATAAAGTATCGTCTTATTTCGCTTAAGTATAGCAGGAGAAAAACGACTTTTTCTGAGCTCTAATGACAAAGTTCCTACAAGATCTTTCAATAACAAAGTGACACTTATCATCTTCAAAATTTAAGGGGGTGCCGGAAGGCTTTACAAATGAGGAAAATAACTAGAAAAATTCACTTGGTTCTCAAAACCAGATCATTTTTATCAGTGAACCCCATATTACGCTTAATCTAGAGGGCGATGCTTTTATTGATTGAAGTGGTTATTTATTATGAGATTACTGAACTTAAGATGTGATTAGTGATTATTTATTTGAGTCAGGAAGCATAAAAGATGATTAATAAAATATATTTATATATAAATACATGTCTATTTTTTTCTGTCGAATAATTTCGAATATCAATGCATTTCCAGAGTTTTAAACTCAAAATTATTCTTAAATAATAAATTTAAAAAAATAATTATTTCATTATTTTCAAATACGACATAGCACATTACAAACATGGAGATCAAGGTTTATTAATCATGGTTTAAAATAAAATGAAACAGATTTTTTATTTATGGAAAAAGTTTTTAAACAATATTTAACAAGCTACTATTTTTCTTATTTAAGCATTCTGAATCAAGTTCGCGTCCTACAGTAAAGTGGGATAATTGTAAGAGCAACTTTGGCCTAAGAAAGAAGCAAGATTATATTTGCTTTATTTTCTGCATACCTTCAGTTATTGACAATGTTTTGATCTCAAAAATATTGGTGTAACATATAATAAATTCAGCTCATCAGTGTATACTAGATGTTAAAATTTTTAATTAAAATTTGTGTACTACTTACAACTAAAGTAGATTGGTAGTAGAAATGTTATATTATCAAACAGTGTAATTGGTCCTTCTATATTATCTATTGGTGTAACATTTCTTCAGGCTGACAGATCGTTGTAAATAATTCGCTATTTTGCAACGTGGCAGCACCAGTCAAACAAAAACATGTGAAAATGGTGAGAATTTTGCTCTTACAACTTTTGCCTGCTAAGATATAAATTAATTCCTTTGGATCTTCGTAAATACTTGTTAATAGAACCTTTTTAGAGTAGATCAAGACTTAATGTAGAATTACGCGTTGTCTTTTCTGAGATAAAAAAGAAAAGCGTTTTTCTAATTAATGTAACTTTAGCCCAACACTTAGCGTAACAAAGTTACCCAAGTTGAACGTATACCACTTTTGTCTTTTGTACATATATAATTCCCCCTAGGGGCAGTGCTTCTACATTTTATACACTTTTGTATTCCATATTTTGATTTTACATTTTATACATTACTTCTAAAGCATATATATATATATATATACACTGGTGCGCAAAATTTAAGCATAATTGGTAATTAAGTAAGTAATGAAAGAAATATAAATCGAAATGTGGTGAAACTCCAGTTGTGTAAACGAAATAGTACGCGTCATATATTTTCGCGAAGAGTTTTCCCCGATATCGAACAGGGGACCGTCAACAAATTGAAAAAGAACTAAGATCTTTTGGATAACCCTGTCAAAACTAATGTAGCAAAAGCGTTCAAACTGCACATTATGAATAAGTGGCTTATTGTATTGTACTGTGTTTATTTTTATAAGGATAGCATGTATACTCGTAGAGAAATTAAGGTTTTTATAAAAACAGCCCTAAGTTTTTTGCTTATAATTTGCAGAGTTCTTAATATAAAATAATGTTCTTTTCTGAAAATATGACAAACATCATGGTACACAATACCCTGTCATCAGAATTAAAAAATAATAAAAATTGTATGACAAATGAGCAGATTTACTAAATAATTTTTTACTGCGCATGCATGAACGCTATTAAAATTTCATTTGCATTTATATTTTCAATTGAAGCTCATAAGGGCGACGATTTTAAGCATGCTTTGACGATATCTGCTCGCGTACTTCTGTTAATAACAGTAAGAGTCAGTCGGAAATCTCCAGCAAATACAAAAGTAATCTCGCCCATGAGAGCAGAGGAGTTTAAGATCTTTTAAGGTTTTGCCCACGGCCTCTATATGTGCTCTATGGCTCATGGTGCATTCATCCCACATAACCAATGAGGCTTCTTGTAATAGTTTAACAAGAGGCCCATTTTAGCGAATAAAACATATCGATTGTTGCTCAAGATTTAATCTCAATCCTTTACGCTCAATATTTCCTCTTTAAAGTGCTATTGCACGTAAAAATTGCAAGCGACAAAAATCGCCTGCGTTTTTTTGTTTTCTTAGCATTTAATTGGCTGTTAGAGAAGAGTCTTTACCATCATTTGGATTACCAAGCATTTGATTGGCTCTTATTGGCGACTTGCTTCGTTCCAGGCGTCAAAGAAGCTCCGACACAAGGGAATCGCACGCAAACCAAGCGACTCCCCTGGTCTCATAAAATAACATGGAGGCGCCTGCAGCATGACACGTGTAATAGCACTTTTATAATATTGGTATAGATGTGACATCATTATTTACCGATTTTTATTAGTTGCATATATCCATGCCTCTTGTCCTTTTAACAACTACTTCAAAGTCGCTATGTCATTTAAAGTATGACGTCATATTTTTCCAAATCAAATATTTTATTAATAATTGAATTCTTTCTCGTTCACTTTACTTCTAATTATGTCGCCATTTTTCGCAGAGAACATCTATTAACGTAAGTGATATTCGTGCGTCTTATATAATAAAATACTTTTTCCTCCCAAGTATGACGTCAGATTTATTTTCCTTTGAATTCTTTTTATTTTAATTTTTCACGTGGATAGTGTTCAACTGAAAATTAATTGCCGAGGAGAAATTATTATTAAAGCTTTTGATTTTATTGGCAACGGGAAAGAAAATGGTTATTTTTTATCGGAAAAATTTTAATTGATTATGTATGAAAAATAATGAAATTTTGAATTATTAAGGAAAATATTTGAATAAATCAATTAAAAATTAGCCTATGTTCACCGGATATAGCGTAGCTTTCCGACGGTGAAAGAATTTTCCAAATCCGTCAAGTAGTTTCGGAGCCTATTCAATTCAAACAAACAAACAATCAAATCTTTCCTCTTTATAATATTAGCATAGATAAGGATTGAAAAATTTAGGTTTTTGCGCCGAAGGCATCGCCAAATTAGGAAAATGTGAAGTATCTCACGAACTACTGGATTTAAAAGAATTTGCTTGGTACAATTCGATTCAGCATGCAAAAAAAAAAAAAAAAAAAAAAAAAAACACTAAAATATGTTATCAGTTGAAAAATAACTACAAAAGCCGATTTTTAAGGGATTTTTTAAAAGTTTGTTCTTTTTTTTACCCGACTTAGAAGAGGAATTCTCGAAAATCCCTTCTTAGCGGCACTCAGTGTTATAAGAAGTATTTTTACTCCAATTTTCAAGATTTAAGGTTCGGTAGATTTTTTTCTACTGTGATTAATACGAAATCCAGACTTTCTTTTATATATATAGATAAGGATTGAAAATTTCTGGTTTTTGCACCGAAGGCATCGCCAAATTAGGAAAATGTAAAGTATCTCACGAACTACTGGATTTAAAAGAATTTGCTTCGTACCATTCGATTCAGCATGCAAAAATACACTAAAATATTTTATCAGTTGAAAAATATCTACAAAAGCCGATTTTTAAGGAATTTTTTAAAAGTTCGTTCTTTTTTTTACCCCACTTAGAGGTGAAATTTTCGAAAATCCCTTCTTAGCGGCACTCGGTGTTATAAGAAGTATTTTTACCCCAATTTTCAAGATTTTTGGTTTGGTAGATTTTTTTCTACTGCGATTAATGCGAAATACAGACTTTCTTTTATATATATAGATAAGGATTGAAAATTTCAGGTTTTTGCGCCGAAGGCATCGCCAAATTAGCAAAATGTGAAGTTTCTCACGAACTACTGGATTTAAAAGAGTTTGCTTGGTACCATTCGATTCAGCGTGCAAAAATACACTAAAATATTTTATCCGTTGAAAAATAACTACAAAAGCCGATTTTTAAGGATTTTTTTTAAAGTTCGTTCTTTTTTTCCCACTTAGAGGTGGAATTTTCAAAAATCCCTTCTTAGCGGCACTCGTTGTTAAAAGAAGTATTTTTACCCCAATTTTCAAGATTTTTGGTTCGGTAGATTTATTTTCTACTGTGATTAATACGAAATCCAGACTTCCTTTTATATAAAGTTCTTTCTTTTATATATATAGATAAGGATTGAAAATTTCAGGTTTTTGTGCCGAAAACACCGCCAAATCAGGAAAATGTGAAGTATCTCGCGAACTACTGAACGTAAACGAATTTGTTTGGTACCATTCGATTCAGCATGAAAAAATGCACTAAAATATGTTATCAGTTGAAAAATAACTACAAAAGCCGATTTTTAAAGAATTTTTTTTTAAGTTCGCTCCTTTTTTTAACCCCGTTAGGGGTGGAATTTACGAAAATCCCTTCTTAGCGGCACTCGCTGTTATCAGAAGTATTTTTACCCAAATTTTCAAGATTTTAGGTTCGGCAGATTTTTTTGTACTGTGATTAATACGAAATTCAGACTTTCTTTTATATATATAGATAAGAATTGAAAATTTCAGGTTTTTGCGCCGAAGACACCGCCAAATCAGGAAAATGTGAAGTATCTCGCGAACTACTGAACGTAAAAGAATTTGTTTGATACCATTCGATTCAGCATGAAAAAATACACTAAAATATGCTATCAGTTAAAAAATAATTACAAAAGCCGATTTTTAAGGAATTTTTTTAAAGTTCGTTCCTTTTTTTAACCCCCTTAGGGGTGGAATTTTCGAAAATCCCTTCTTAGCGGCACTCGATGTTCTCAGAAGTATTTTTACCCCAATTTTCAAGATTTTAGGTTCGGCAGATTTTTTTGTGCTGTGATTAATACGAAATTCAGACTTTCTTTTATATAAGGTACCCTGGGGTAATAACGCCACGTTAAGGTTCTACCAATTTTCACTGCTTAGTTTTAGATTGTATTTTTCAAACAAATATAGGATCTGATACAGCAACTCATTGACTATCTATATAAAATAAAATAATTTAACAGATATGTATTCGTAAAATGTAATGGCGTTTTTTCTTGACCAATGCTATTTGGCGTTATTACCCACCTATATGGGTAATAACGCCATGCAAACAAAACTATGAAATAAGATGGAATAATTGCATGTAGATTGCCCAATTCTAAAAATACAAACTCTACAAACTTAGAAATTGACAAATTGCATTCTAAGCTATTGAAAATGTTCATTTTTTTTGTGAAAGTGTAAGAAAAATAAAGGTGCGGTATGGGGGGGGGGAGGATGAGGCAAAAGAATATCAGACGGTGAGCTTCTTTTTGCTTAAAAAGGACAATAGAATTATTAGAATTATTAGAATTATTAGAAATAGAATTATTAGAAACATTGCACAGTTTTAACTGTGTTTATTTGAATCAGTATTTAGGATGTAGCTAGGTCACTGTAGGGAATCAACCGGGGTATTAATGCCAAGGATTGGCGTTATTACCCCGGGATACTTATTGCGCAGTAAATCCTAAACTACAAATTATCTCGAGAAGGTATCGAAAATCTTCTACAACAATTTAAAAGTACATGAAATGCACTACAAATTTATGTAATAAACAAAGTATTTCTGGATAAAAAATATAGTCTTCAGATCAAAAACCTTATCTCGCAAATTTTAGATCAAGCGTTAGTTTTAGTTGCTTGTAAAAACAATAAGACCTAAAAATGAAACAAATTAACTTGAAGCTGTTTTTTGCGATTTATATGACTTAAAACCCTTCTGCGCAGAGCACAATGGTGTCATTTACCTGATTATTTCATAATTATGCAAAATATAAGCACTTGGCGTTATTACCCCGCCTGGCGTTATTACCCCAGGGTACCTTATATAGATAAGGATTGAAAATTTCAGGTTTTTGCGCCGAAGACGCCGCCAAATCAAGAAAATGTGAAGTATCTCGCAAACTACCGAACTCAAAAGGATTTGCTTGGTACCATACGATTCAGCATGAAAAATACACTAAAATAAGTTATCAGATGAAAAATAACTACAAAAGCCGATTTTTAAGGAATTTATTAAAAGTTCGTTCCTTTCTTAACCTCCTTAGGAGTGGAATTTTCGAAAATCCCTTCTTAGCGGCACTCGCTGTTATCAGAAGTATTTTTACCCCAATTTTCAAGATTTTAGGTTCGGCAGATTTTTTTGTGCTGTGATTAATACGAAATTCAGACTTTTTTATGTATATATATATAGATAAGGATTGAAAATTTCAGGTTTTTGCGCCGAAGACACCGCCAAATCAGGAAAATGTGAACTATCTCGCGAACTACTGAAAGTAAAAGAATTTGTTTGATACCATTCGATTCAGCATGAAAAAATACACTAAAATATGTTATCAGTTGAAAAATAACTACAAAAGCCGATTTTTAAGGATTTTTTTTTAAAGTTCGTTCCTTTTTTTTAACCCCCTTAGGGATGGAATTTTCGAAAATCCCTTCTTAGCGGTACTCGATGTTATCAGAAGTATTTTTACCCCAATTTTCAAGATTTTAGGTTCGGCAGATTTTTTTGTGCTGTGATTAATACGAAATTCAGACTTTCTTTTATATATATAGATTACTATTACATATCTTTTGAACCTAATTTTATTAATGCATCATTATGTTATTATTTTTTTAATAAATTATATAATCCGTTTTTCTTTATTATAATTATTACTTTTTTATTAATTAAAAAATTAATTTATCTTGTTTAAATTAACTAAATAGTACATTTCTAAATTAATACACTAAATCCTCTAAATAGAAGCCAGTTCTGGACCATACATTTTTTCTAACATTTAAAGGTAAAGGTATTTATGCAAAGAAGAAAAAAGAGATTCTTACCCTAAATTTGTGTGTAAGTCCCCGTCTAAAACATGGTTGCAAAAATAGTCTAGATCCAGTTCTGATGCATATGAGTGCAATATTTTTCATTTTTTCATAATTAGGTAACGTAGTTTTCGAACCCTACATTAAAAAAAAAAGAGAGAGAGAGAAAAGTGTCATGACAAGAGTAGACATTTTCATCACAGCATATAACGCTTAGACAGAATACAATTCATGTAAAAATGGCATATTTCGTGGCTTAAAAAAGTATAAATACTGAACCAACCCCCCTCCCAACCATCACTAATACAAGTTTTAATTGCACAGATTTTCTATTACAAAAATATACATTCTTACAAAATAAGTTTAAAAATATAAACTTATGCAAATTTAAGATTTTAAATTAGGTCATTATCACTTACCAAGCCAATTTTTCTAAACTCACTCAGTATGGTCTATGTAGGTTTTAGGGAAGAGAAAATGTTAGCTAATTAGAAACGTCAATTTTAAGTGTCATTTCTGGTGGTTTAACCATATTTTGTTTTATTTTATCTTTAATTTATTTTTTGAAACATAAGTTGGACTTATTAACAAATTGCTTTTTTGTAATCTTTTTAAATTATCAAACATAATATTATTATTTTTAAAATTCTCAATGACAAAATGAAGTCTTCATTTAGAAAACTTCAGAAATGTATAAATAACATGATAGATTCAGAAATTATGGATAAACATTTATCTGTATTTCCTAAATAACAAATATTTTTGTAGAATTTTCAATTTAGAAGTATTTTGCATTACTTTAAAATTCCATTTAAAATACCTATTTTTAATTTAACTAACTCTTTAGTTTCGAATATTTAGAAAGGATTTTTAATGGAGCTTATTTTTAATGGCGTTTCTTCATTCCTGTTTTAACATGCATATAGCCCTAATTAGTTGTCAGTGAATATTATAACCAACTGAATTAACAGTAGATTCCCAATCGACCTTATTAACTCTTCCAATCAGTTTTGTCACTTAGAAGAATGTGTAGCGGCAAGTGTCTTATTGTGTGCAAGAGGGAAATCGCTGAAAGTAAAATAAGAAAAAGAGTTTAATTCCAATAATTATACAAGTATGCTCAGTTGTGAAATAGTGATAAAAGACATTTGTTCATATAATAATTCTAAGAGTTTTTAAAAGACGTCACCAAATGTTTCTGTAAAAGAAAAAAGAAGTATTTATTTAGTTGGAATTTTTACACAATAATTCTCCAGTAAAAAGATGTGATATTTCAAATCAAAGTATCTTTTTTTATTCACTTTAATTTGCCCGAGATTTCAGTTTTATTAAATAAAATGAAATTACATTTCAAGAAATCATTAAAAATGATTCACATCGTTAATTAAATGAAAAATAGTGCATAAAGAATTTCTTATGCCCGTAAAGTTTTTATACGATTTTTAAACATCATTAAAAGGAGGTTTAAATGTAAATTTAAAAAAATGATAACAATAAAAATTTCTATAACATTTCACGGTCCATAGTTTATGAGAAAAACGGTTTTTTCAGACAAACAGACACACATACTAGTTCCGTTTGTATTTCTTTAAGAGTGAGCCCCTAAAAATACATTAAAAATTAAAAAAAATTATAAATTTTATAGAAAAATTCTTATGTATATTTAAAACATTTTACTTTTTTTTTCTTTTTTGAATAAACTAAAGTTTTAAATTAACATTTAAAAATATGCGAGCTTTTTTATTGCCTTATAAAAATTGTATTTTTATTCAAGTGTGACACAGTTTACAATACTTCTCTTATTTAGGAACGAATGGAGTAAAATGATACATATGCATCACTCCAGTTGCCAGTTATACTTCATGTTCATAAAATGAAAAGGATGTCTTAAAATCGATTACTGTACCAGTTACAGAAAGATGAATGTTAAAGTAAACACTTTTAGAATAATGAAACTCTCATTTATCTTTCAGGAATTTTGAGAAAAATTTTAAAAGACAGTCTTTAAAAAAAAATATGATAAAAGACACTCTTGACAGTCTTGGTGAACAACTTATTACTTCTTCGGAATTTTTAAATTATTTTGTGTGAAATAAAAATTAATTTCTGAGATATTTTTGAGTGAGTTTTTTCACTGAATCAAAGTTTGGTCTGCTTTAATTGTCTAACGACAGAGCAAAATTTAAAATTCACAAAAAGGTTTAAAAAATATATACTTTTTTTTCACAAAAATTTATCTATGTACAAACCCGCCTTCAAACCAATCATAGACACGAGAAAAAGCGGAATGGTGACTTTTCTAAATTTGGAGATAAATATACGGTAAACTTTATTAAAGCAGAACCTGTCTATAATGGAGCCCTGTTTTAAAAGTTAAAATTTCATCTATATTAATAAAATAACAAATCGCTCTGTCTGTGTGTGTGTGTGTGTCTGCGATAGTTAGCGAAAACTACGGGACGTACGAAGCTCAAAATTTTTCTGAGAGTAGCCCAATATCTCTCCTGATGCACCTGACGCTCAGAATTTCAAAATTCTATTTATTAACTGAGTAATTAATTAAATTCCAAACCTCACTCTCATAAAAAATCGCTTTTTTTTTTAGCTTTTTTCACTTTCATTCTCTTATGGTTGGTTGGTTGCATGAAATTTTCGCAGAAATAATTTTAAAAACTCTGATTGACCTTTAAAATTCATAGACTGGCAAACTGTCAGTTTAAATGAGGATTTTTTTTTATCACAACTGCTGTATGCCATGGAGGAAAAATATAGGTGGTGGCGAAGTAAACCGAAAAAAAAGGTTTGCAATATAAAACCATTTATCGCTGGAATTTTAATGTCTCAAAATAAAGCACGAGGAAGGAATTTTGTATTAATAAGACGAATTGGAAGAAATGAATTACAGCTGAAGCATATTTTACGAAGTAATAGTAATTTTTTAAATGTTTTTTTCTATTATATTATTTATTAAAATAAATGTTTGCTGTTAAAATAATTGAAATTGGAAAATTAAAAATAATTAAATGTCAAAACTAAATTAAATAAAATATTGAAAACATATGATTTGAAGTAAAAAATTGTATTACTAAAAGTTTTCTCTTTTTTTCAGAAATTTTTAATACTTTATGATGTAGATGAAAAATGTTTATGATTTAACAACATATTAATAATTCCATGTCAATATATAAAATATAGTGATGAAAAGATTCTTTTAAAATCATGCATGAACACTTTAATAATAATATTAATCTAAAATCTAGATTTCAGAGTGCAGACGATTTTAAGACATTAACGAAAGAATGTTGATTTTTCAAGCAAAGTCTTAAATGATGCTTCTATATTGATATTTCAAAGTCATATGATAAAAATAATCAAATAATTCTTGCCTATGATTGATCTAATTGTATCTTTCATGCATTCTGATCGTGTATTACAGGCAATAATGGCACAAAACGTTACTTTTTTCAATGAAATTTTAGTCATCTATTCATTGACAGTTTAAAAGGTAAAAAATAAAAACAAAGAAATACTGGTTTAAACCAGTTTGAATTGATCGGAGTTTCAAAGCACATGGTTTTGTTGGTGCTTATTTGGACTTAATGTAGCGGATTTTAGAGTTACATTTTTTGCGTCACCCAAGACATTATACTGCCACTCTATTAATTTCTTTTTACTATATGGTTGTACGCATATTTTTGGCATTTCGAACATTAAAATGTATGAGTCATTAGCTGTGTTGCATTAAAAAATATTACACAACTCTTTTCTATGAGTTTATTTTTTTAATCATTGATTAAATTTAAATGTGTTCTATTCAATTAAAAATTGTAATATGGCTTTAATTTGTTTTTAAAACAAGAATAAAATATAGCTGTTTGGCGTATAATTGTTTGTATCCGCAAATGATTAATTCATCATAATAAATTATCAAATAGCAAAGTAAAGTATCTATCAGAAATAGCCATAAAAAGAATAGTAGCAAAACTGATTTTAACCTTAATGTTTAGACTAATTTAAACATAACCCGATCCCAACCAGAAAAAAAAAAAAAAGACCGCACTCCGATCCGTGATGCACAAAATTTCCGTGAGTATAAACCCGACCCTGACCTAAAAATGCTGTTTGGAAAAAACTATGGATTTGATAACTGACCCGAACCAAATCTGAATCGAGCAAAAATGTTCAAGTGAAGCATAACCCAATTCAGACAAGGAAAAATAATTTTCATGGGCATGAAACCTGACCCGAACCTAAATATTTTCTTTAAAAAAGCCCGAAATATGGCTCGAACGAAATCTGAAACCGATAAAAATATTCCAGAGAACTATAACCCGATCCCAGCAAGACAAAATACTTTCCATGGTCATAAATCCGACTCAAACCTGAAAAACGCCGTTTGAAAAATCCTGAACTTTGACCCAAACCACATCTAAATCTGACCAAAGTATTCGAAAGAACCATAACCGGATTCGAGTAAGACAAAATAATTTCCGTGGACATGAACCCGATACGAACCTAAAACTCCCATTCAAAAAGATACCTGAAATTTGAATCTAACCAAATCTGAATCTGACAAAACTATTTCAAAGAAACGCAACCGGATCCAAACAAGACAAAATATTTCCATGGACATGAACACAATCCGAACCCAAAAAATTTCTTTGAAAAAATCGCGAACTGAACGAAATCTGAACTTGGCAAAAATATTCCAGTGAAGCATGTCCTTACTCGAACAAGACACAATTATTTCCGTGAACATGCAATAAGACCCGAACTCAACAGTTATATTTGAAGAAAAAACCCGAAATCTGAATTGAACCAAATCTGGACCTGACAAAAATATTCCAAAGAACTACAACCCAATCCAAGCAAGATGAAATAATTTCTATGGACATAAGCCCAACTCGAACCTAAAAAATTCTATTTGAAAAAAACTGAAATTTGACCCAAACCACACCTAAATTCGACCAAAATATTCGAAAGAATCATAACTGGATTCGAGTATGACAAAATAATTTCCGTGGACATGAACGAGATCCGAACCTAAAAATTCTATTTGAAAAAATACCTGTAATTTGAATTGAACCAAATCGGAACCTGATAAAAAATATTCCAAAGAATCGCAACCGGATCTGAATAAGACAAAAAATTTCCATTCACATGAACCGAATCTGAACCTAAAAAATTTCTTTGAAAAAATCACGAAATCTGAACTTGAAAAAAAAATATTCCAGTGAAGCATGTTCTTATTCGAACAAGGCAGCATAATTTCCTTGAACACGCAAGAAAACCCGAACCCAAAAATTCCATTCGAAGAAAAAGCCGAAATCTGAATTTAAACAAATCTGTTCCCGACAAAAATATTCCAAAGAACCATAACTGTATCCGAGAAAGGCAAAATAATTTCCATGGACATGAATACGATCCGAACATTAAAACTCAATATCAAAAAATACCTATAATCTGAACCGAACGAAATCTGAACCCGACAAAAATGTTCTAATGAATCATAACCAGATCCGAACAAGACAAAATAATTTCCATGGACATGAAACCAATATATGGTTTGGTAAATTTAGGTTTCAATTACACTACGGTAAGTCTTTGATTATATTTAATTTCCCGTTAGGTTACAGCTAGGTCACGGTTAAGTTAAAGTTAGGTTACAGTTCAATTGCATTTATGTTATGGTTAGAAAAAGGATATGTTACAATAAAGTGAAGGCTAGGTTACATTTATGTTATATTTAATTTACGGTAAGGTACGGTTAAGTCAAAATTAGGTTACAGGCAGGTTATGGTTACGGTACAAAAGTTTACGGCTAGGAATTTATCCATAGAGTGAACATTACGCATGATTTGATTAAAAATAACACTTACCTTTGTTAAAATGGCTCTGAAATTATAATACTACATACCAACATTTTAGCTACGAGCGAATATCGATTTCATTCATGGTATAGTCGGATTTAAGAGCGATAAAATTAGTTTGAAATTCAAAAATATTTCACTTGGGATTTCTATGTGAAAAAAAATGATTAGTTACGTGACTTAACAGTGATTTTTGATAAATATCTACACTTTAACACGAAAATCACGCAGTCGTTGGATACATATTCCCTCCCGCGTTTCTCATCGCTCATTTTGAGTATTTTTAGAGCTTAACGTTAGCTGTTTTTTAAACCGATTTTTCCCACAGTCAGTGGCTAAGTATTTCAGACAATGCATTTCTGCATGTTTCGAGTTAATGATAAAATCATACAAATTTCAAGTTCGTTTAATATTGTTAATACGGACCCGGGCAACGCCGGGCGGGTCAGCTAGTTGTAAATAAAATTCCAAACATTTATACCTGCAGACAAACAGTCAGGGACACGAGTGATCGCATACAAGTTCTGTTTGTATTTCTTTACGACCGGACTCCTAAAGATTCAAGTTTGTAAAATGTTATAAATTTTATAGAAAAATTCTTATGCATATTTAAAACATTGTAAGTTTTCTTTCTTTTTTGAATGAAATAAAGTCGAAATTAATATTTTTAAATATACGAGCTTTTTTAATGCTTTATAAAATTTTATTTTTATTCAAATGTGACACAGTTTACAATACTTCTCTTAATTAGAAATGATTGGAGTAAAATTATATCTATGCATCAATCCAGTTGCCAGTGCACTTCATGTTCATAAAAGGAAAAGGATGTCTTCAAATCGATAACTGTACCAGTTACAGAAAGATGAATGATAAAGTAAACACTTTTAGAATAATGAAAGCCTCATTTATCTTTCAGGAATTTTGAGAAAAAATTTAAATGACAGTCTTTAAAAGAAACTATGATAAAGACACTCTTGACAGTCTTGATGAACAACTTATTACTTTTTCGGAATTTTAGAATTATTTTGTGTGGGAAAAATAAAAATAACTTACTGAGATATTTTTGAGAAAGTTTCTTCACTGAATTAAAGTTTGATTTGCTTTAATTGTCTAAAGACAGAGCAAAATTTAAGATTCACACAAAGGTTTTAAAAAATGGGCACATAAAAATATTTTTTTTTTTTTCACAAAAATTTATTTATGTACAAACCAGCCTTCAAACCAATCACAGACACAAGAAAAAGTGGAAAGTTGACTTCTAAATCGGGAGATAAATATGTGGTAAAATCTATGCAAGTAGAACCTGTCTATTATGGAACCCTGTTTTAAACGTTAAAATTTCATTATACATAAAATTCCAAACATTTATATCTACAGAAAGTTAGATAAAAACCTATTAAAACGGAAATTTTCACTATCATTTGCGATTCCGTCATTTTAAGTTCCATTCTATTAAATAAACACAACAATCTTATACAATAAAACTCTTAAAAGCAAAATCGATAGGGACAAACAAAATTCCAACTTAGTATAATTGTATATAATATTGGTATCATAATAGTATTGGAATTTTCACTATTAAAAACAGAATGCCGATATAAACAGGTTCCGTTTACACAAAGTTTAATAAACAAAGTACAATAACCCTTCTAAAAACAGAATCACTAAGAACCGCAAACAATTTCGTTTCAGACAATTTTCTGTCTAGGCAAGTAAATTTCAAAGTATTTCTTTTGGAAGAAACAATATCATTTTTCCTTAGTCTTAACAGATTTTTAATTTATGAAATTCAAATCGATGCAGACTAACGAACAGCGAGTTCGCACACTCATGGTGCATTTCTGACCAGTCATAGAAAATTAACGGAACAAGATAGACATGTGAAATCTTCAAAAAATAACCAAGTTTCACACCTGTTCACACCATCGCCAATTCGATGTGCAGTGTAGTGTCTTCATTTGAAACAGAGAATCTCAAGAATCACAGAAGTTCTTAACTGAGTATGGGTAGAACTCTAATATCGTTTAACATATTCGCTACTTGGGTCCACATATATGGACCTCCATTCTTTTCCTCATAAAAACGGTATTTTTTTATTCCATTTCTGAACAGTTAAAGATTTTTTTTACCCCCTTTAAGAGTAAACCAATAAACGACAACATCTATGTTGATTTTCTTAAGGAGTAGATATTATATTTATCGGAGTTTTAAAAATGCCCTCATGACAATATGGCCAAAAAAATTCAGAAATTTTCATACTAAATAAGTTATTTATCATAATGCTAACTAAGCGCAAAATCAACGAAGGGAAAATGTCCAAACCCGGAACCTTTGAAATGGCGCTCCAAATGCTTTACCATTAAAGCTACGAGAACGATGCCCAACTTGTCATTTCCTATTCCCGTATGTTGGTAAAGCTGCAACTGCAGCATAGAATCATCTACAAGAGCACACAAACCTGCAGCATAACATGAGACTCAAAGGAATCCAGAATACTTATTTTCCAGTTTTCATATTTATTTAACTTATATCCTTTACAATAAAATGTTTTAAGGATTTGTATATCACTCATTTGTTTAAAGTCCTTAAATTTGTGACTGTGTGCATTTAGGTTAGTAATAACTAAAATGATATTTTAAGGGGATTCGTAATTTTAGATCTTTACTTGTGAACCTAAATTGCTATACCCCTAAAGTGTTAAATTTCGAAAAGTTCTTTTTTCTGTCTCCTTATACCATAATTTTATTTGTTCAAATCCAATGAATGAGTATTTCTAGTATTATCTTAGCTTTGGACACGACGAGGTTAAATGGGCGTAAAAAATAATGGAAGTCACGTCTCACTTACAAATTTATGATTGTTAAGATTTATTTACCAATTTAACCTTTAACTAAAGCGACAGAAATTATCACACAGATACTGTGAAGTAGTCTCATAGACCGCTCCATCGAAAAATGAATAAAAGTCCTGATTAACTCATAGGATGGTGTTTTGTACTAAACTTTTTGTACAGTGCTGTTACAATTAAAATTCACGCATTCAAAAGTCTCTGGTGATAGTACTGAAGTTTAAAATTAATTGGAATTTCAGTAGTGTTTGCATTTATATTGAAAGTTACAAGTTAAATTATAAAAATTCAAAAAAGCAGCGATCTGCGAGAGTGGTAACATCAATTAAAAGTTAAAAATTGTGTTAAAAATAATCTAATAATTACACATGCAAAGTTTTTACTTCAGTTTCAAAAAATAATCTTCGATTCATTCTGTTGTGCTGATTCGAATATCAGACAAGATGGTGTTATCGTTATAGGTTAATAAGGTGAATTAGTCTTCCAGACATGTCATCTCATAGTTTAGTCGGCAAAACATCTTCCAAGACATATCTGGTTTGAATCCTGGACCGGACACTTTTTTCCATCACTTGGAAATTTTTAACGACTGCAAAGTGATATGCTTCAGATTTTAGAGTAAATACGGGAAATTACGCTAGTTTTTTTTACACAAAAATACTTCTTGTAGTATATTCTACCATACTTTAAATTTTTTAAATGGAATTTAGAATGACCATGCATGTAATTAATTTTTAAATCGATAGATTAATGAATGAAGTAAAACCATTGCTAAAATCATCAACTGCATGTTGGATCTAAATATTCTTTTGTATATACAAATTTATTGTGATTGAATGATTAATTATAAGCAAGGAATATATAATAAATGTAGATCGAACATCGTTACGTGTAACTGTATTATGTCAGAAAAACATATATTGTTCAATCAATTTCTACTTCTTTGAAAATAAGAATTCTGAAAGGAACTAAAAACAAACATTGAAAGATTCTCTCAACGAGATTGTTTCTTCTTCTCAGCATGTGTTTGAGGGGTTTATTACAGTTCTAAATGCGTGATACCGATGAAATAAATTATTTGTCAGAAATTAATGCGTCTGAATAACCTTTTCATCTACAAATCTATTGTGATGGCATGACAAATTAGGCATCAGGAATGTATAACATGTTTGGGTCAAGCGCAGTTAAGTACAGCTATATTAGTGAAGAAAAAACCTGTACTACTCAATCACCTTCTTCTTTTTGAAAAAGAATCTTCAAAACAAAGGAAAACATTGAAAGACACGATAGATGATATTTTTCTCTTGCAGCAGGATGTGTTTGTATAATCCATTATTGTTATCAAAGCCTGATACTGGTGAAATGAATCATTTGTCAATTGTCAGAAGTTTTGACGAAAAAAAGAATACAAGTACACATTTTTCTTCAGAGAAAAAGATATTAATGATCAATGTTGTCCCTTTTACTTTAAAAATGTAAATTTATTTAAAACTGATTTTTTTTAATGGAAAAATAAGAAAATACCATGATTTTCTATATACATCAAAAATAATCCTAGTATCGTGAAATGCAAATGCTATGCATAAAAAATGAAAGCAAAGTATGCACATTTTTTTTGTATGATGCTGAATTTGTTTGAAACTATACATAATATAGATAGATTAAGCAATTTATAAATCATCTTCATAATACAATTAGCTTTCTCAAATCCACGATCTTAAATTCCACACATCATTGCAGATGTGATTAATGAAATTTTCAGTTCAGATTTAGAGACAAAATTAGATAATTTTATTTTACAGCAATTCTGAAGGTATTTCAACATTTAACCCTCCTTAATATTACTGAACAAATTATATTAAGGAGGGAGCATACATTTTCTTTAAAAACTCAAGCTATTGCTGATATTACTGGTAAACACAGCCTTTTTGCCAAATATAATTATACATTAATCTATCCTAATTATATTTGGCACTAAACGTGCCAAATATAATGGTTTTTTTCCTTTTTTACCCCTTGTACTCTAGAGGTGTTAATGGAATATGTCACTAGCCACAAGTAATGCCACATCTGACAGATTTTTTTTTTTTTTTTTTTTTTAGAAAGTTTGAATTTATACCACAAAACTTTAATTGGTAAATTTCTTTTATGTTATTTCTGGAAAATAAATGACCTTGTAAAGCAAAAATATGAATTAAAATTTTCTGGTAATATTTCGGAATGTCTTATTAAACTAGTCGAATCAATCCCAAAATTTTCTTCAATCTTATGCATGTCAATGCTTCAAAATTTGCTAGCATAGTGTCAAAAATAAATGACATTCTACACTCATCTTGAGAATTCTAAAAGCAGGAAATTCTGGGCATTAGTTTTTGAAATAGCACTATTGCGGATATCGGGAAAATTGCTACATTAAAAACGCCACCACTTTGGCGATTTATAGTAAAACGTAAACAGCAATAATATTTATCAAGCTATACCTGAATCTGAAGTTTGGTGAAAACTCATGAATTAGTTCTTGAGATGGAGCTGTTGCAGGAATCGGGAATAATTCAGCAGAGCAGCACCACTTTTTGGATGATTGACACCAAAATGTGAACAAAACTATCTCATATCACGGATTTATTGAATTTGAAGTTTGATGAAGATACGTGCATTAATTATTGAGATTAGGCTATAGCGGAAATCGTGACAAATGTAGAATAGCAGTTCCATCTGTTGAGCAATTTACACCAAACTGTAAATAACATTAATTCAAGTCAAGGACTAATTGAATCTGAAGTTTTATGGAAATCCGCGCATCAATTACTGAGATAGAGTTACTGCGTAAATCGCAAAAGTGCAGCATAGCACTGCCACCTTTTAAGCGATTTACACCAAAACTAATCAAAATCAGTCTATATCATGAACTATTAGAATATAAAGTTTTATGAAATTCCGTGCATTAGTTCTTGACATAGAGCTATTGCAAAAATCGTGAAAAATGTAGCTTAGCAGTGCTCCATGTTGAGTGATTTGCATCAAAATGTAAACAGTATCAATTTGTGTCAAGTATCAACTGAATTTGAAGTTTTGTAGAAATCTATGCTTTAGTTATTGAGATATAGCTGTTGCGTAAATAGTAAAAAATGCAGCATAGCAGCGCCACCTATTAAACGATTTGCACCAAAGCCTAATTAGCCTCACTTTGAATCAGGGACTACCTGAATATAATTTTTTATCAAATTCCGTGCCTTAGTTCCTAGTGCGCTTGAGATAGTGCAATCACAAAATTTATGTCAGATTCACAGACAGACATTTTGTAAAAAAAAAAAAACATTTTTTTTTTTTATCTCTGACCCTTAAAACTTGTAAGTCTGTCGAAAACCGGAATTAGAAATTTTTCACGAATGCAATACTTTTTCTTGCAAAAAAGAGAAGAAAATAAAAATCAGCCACATATTAACACTTACACTGCATACAATGTCATTGTCGGAAATGACCAAAATAACAATACGTACGCTGCATACGTCTTAGAGCTCAAAAGGTTAAAGCAAAGCATTTCCTTCTACTAAATTAGACAAAACTTTCTATTTTAAAAAATCGGGGATAAAAGATTGAAATTTCTGCAAAGGACAAAAGGATGTCAAGAAGGAAATAAAGCCGAAATCCATAGCTATCGCGGCAGCTGACAACTGGTTTCGTAATTGTTTAAGTAAAATCTTTTGCACATTGGAAAATGAGCTTGTACAAAAGGGTTAAATTAAAAATGTCGCTATATTTCCGAAAACGACGACAAAAGAAAAACACCTTAACAATAAAATTTTAAATGTAATGTTTTAAATCTGATGTAATTTTCATCATTAAATGCTTTTTGTGTACAATAAATTAATTTTATTAAAGTTTACTTTTTTAACCGTCACGAATACATAAATTTTCCGAATAAAAAATACTTGTCAATAACATTATTCGGGCATTTTTTAATTTGTCAACAATAGGTAAAATGATTATTTCAAACGATGAATAAAAACTTTATTCAGATAATGAAATGTTAAATAAAAAAAATAGGAAGAAACCTTACAAAATTAAAAAAATTACAAAAATGATTGGACACTGTGCATCAAAATATAGTTATGTATGTGTCAGCGAAGTTGGTTAAATTGCTATCTATAACTTATGATCATGTGAAAGCTATGCACTTAAACTATCATGATTGATTCATTAAATAGTGCTTATAATAATTCTTTGATTTGAAAACTGTTTACTTCAGGGTGTTTATCAGACATTTCTCTGAAAAATTGTCAATTTTCATATTTTAAGAGCAATTATTTTTGAAGTATCAACAAAAAAGTAAAAAGATCACCGTAAATTCAATTAAGAAGTAGTAGCAGCATTAGTTACTTTTAGGTAGATTTCGTATGAAATACTACCTATTGCAATCGCACCAGTTTATATATCTATCTATCTATCTATATATATATATATATATATATATATATATATATATATATATATATATATATATATATATCACTTTTTTATGGACACGATAACTTCTATAATTCTTCACCAATCTTCACCAAACCGGTACATAAAATCAAAGGGGATAAAATCTCGGCTAAGTTCGTTTATGGGCAAAATCGGACCAAGGGGGTCGGAATAGGGGGCGTTTTTGTGAAAACCGAAAAAACGCCATAACTTCTTAATTAAAATAGATATCGAATCGGTTTAAAGTTTATATTACTTCTTAAAAATGGGCCAAAAGTTTATGCATGACAGATTTTTGATAAATTTAGAAGTGGGCTCAAGAGGCGAAAAAAACAGAGGTTTTGAGAGAAAAAAATTCATAACTTCGTCAATTTTCAAGATATCAAGTCCAAGAAAATTTTTTGTAAATTTTCTTAAAATTATCTAAAACTTTTGTATTTACAAGTTTTTGATAGGACCAACTTTTACCGATGAAAAAATTAAAAACGAAAAGAAAAAGGGCGGTGAAAAAAGAGAAAAATCCATAACTCCGTCAATTTTTAAGATATCAAATCTGATTAAATTTATTTTACATCTTCTCAAAAATATCTACAACTTTTATATTGACAAGTTTTTCATAAAACCAATTCGTATAGCAAAAAGAAATTAAACAAAAATACGTGTTGGAGAAAAAACGTCAAGTCCAAACTGCTTTTATTCTGACTCATTTTTAAATTCATTTTTGATTTTAAACGCATCCAAATCGTAGATCCTCTTATTTAGAAACTGTATAAAGTGACGCATTGGTCAATTTTCTGATAAAGACAGAATATATTTCAAAAAAGGCTACCAAAAAGGGTATTTTGAACAGAATTTCCCAAAGTCATCGGGACTGAAAATTTAAGGAAGTATTCAAATAAGAAATTGAGTTTTTTTCTGACTTGTTTTTAAATCCATTTTTTTTTTCTCAAACGCATCCAATTTACAGATCCACTTATTTAGTAACTATATAATGTGATGCATTGGTCAGTTTTTTGATAAAGACGGAATATATTTCAAAAAAGGCTACCAAAAGGGTATTTTGAACAGAATTTTCCGAAATCATCGTGACTGAAAATTTAAAGAAGTGTTCAAATAAAAAATTGTATTTTTTTCTGACTCGTTTTTAAATCCATTTTTGCTTTCAAACGCATCCAATTTACAGATCCTCTTATTTAGGAACTATATAACGAGATGCATTGATCTTTTTTTTTTTTCTTTTTTTTTTGATAAAGACAAAATATATTTCGAAAAAGGCTACCAAAAAGGGTATTTTGAACAGAATTTCCCGAAGTCTTCGTGATTTGAAAGTTTAAGGAAGTTTTCACATAGCAAATTGCGTTTTTTATAACTCATTTTAAAATCCATTTTCGCTCTCAAACGCATCCAATTTACAGATCCTCTTATTTAGGAACTGTATACTGTGACACATTGGCCAGTTTTTGGTTAAAGATATAATATATTGTTAAAGATGCTGTCAAAGTGAGTATTTCGCACAAAATTTACCGAAGCAATCATGATTAAAGAATTAAGGATGTATTCAAACAACAAATCGGTTATTTTATGACTCATTTTTAAATTCAATTTTTTTTCTCAAATGCATTCAACTGACAGTTTTTTTGTTATTTAGGAACTGTATAATGTGCTGTTTTGGTCGATTTTTTAATAAATTCAGAATTTATTTCAAAATATGTTGTCAAAATGGGCATTTGAGCTGAATTTTTCTTAAGATGATTCTGATAAAACCAGTTTATGCAGAAAAATGAAATTAAAAATTTTTCATAAATGGCCAAATGAAGTTATTAAACTGGGTTTATCTCTAATCATATATTTTTGTTGTTGAAATGAGCACTCTTCGAAATCTACCTCCTCCTATAGGCCCAGCGACAGGGATTTTTTAGGGGAGGGAGGGGACAAAGATTTTCGAATTTAATCGTACATAATTAGCACTTTTTTTCCAAAATTTTAGGCCTTAAAAGAGAGCAGTAATACACAGAATATTTCGGAGAGTTATATGATTGCTTCCACAAAGCCGTTAAATATAGAACGTATATACTATAATATAATTTTATACATATGGAAGTATAAGAAAAATATAAATGCATTTTGGCATGCTTTGTTTTTTATTGTGAGCTGACGTACAGGGCGTGTTCAGCACAACTTACCGGTCACTTACCGGTTACTTACCGATTGTAGACAAGTACGAAATGAAAATCAAGGCGAAGTGTGACGTCGGCTACAATTCAACAGGATAGTTTTCATTGGTGCCACAATTCGCTTTCGTACTGCCCTACAATCGATCGGTAACATTGGTTACTTTGGTAAGTTGCGCTGAACACGCCCACAGTAAGCGCTTTCTGTCCAAATGAACTGATAAAGTTCTGATTTTATCTCATCTTTATTTAGCTTAACTGTAAAATAAACAAATTCAATATTTACTAACAAGGAAGGTCTCCATACTGATTTTTTTGAAAAAAATACCAAAAAAATACTAATACTAAACTACTTATGTATGTAATAAAGGATCAGTCAAATTTAGCGGCTCAATTGCTATGGAAGATCTGTAAAGAAATAAAATACTTTCGAATATTTGGCGTGAAAAGACGTAAACGTCTCTCGATTTGGCGAGCAGCACATTTCCTTGCAAAAAGCAAACGAATTTAATGTAACTGAAAATTCTTTATCAATAGATTTTAAAATGAATGTAACTAGTATTTATTAATTTAAATAATTAAGGAGTTTAATACATATTTTATTTTTGTATTACATATTTTGGCTGTTTGTTCATGCAATTATTTAATTTTATCACTGTAAAAATCATTCCTTATATAAAAATAAAAAAAATTATACATTTAAGCGTATTTCAAAATAAAGACCAGATGAAGAATGCTGCAGTAATACATTTCAATATCGGAGAAGTTTTTGTTTACATAGCAACATTTTAATGTAGGAGAAGTTTTTGCTTCCATAGCAACAAAGTTCAATCGACAGTGCTCATTTAAACTTTATTTTAAAATTAAAAGATTTTAATTTTTTTTCATTAAATTTTATATTTAATTTTCAGTATAAGAAAACTACAGTTAAAACTAACTAAAACTGACAAAATTAAAGTTATATAAATATTTTTTTTAAATACGAGTTCAACATGAAACATTTTTTATATTAAAAAGTATTTGACTTAAAAAAGCATTTTTTTTTAATTTTATTTATTCGCCAATCAGCGATAAACCGCCAAATAAACGGAATGTTCATTATTTTTTTCACGAACGCTTTAAAGGGATTGCGCCGAAATTTTTTTTATCAACATATATCCACGCGAGAAGAATACTCTATACTTTTTCAGAATTTTCTGAGTCTCCCTGTATGGAGACCTTCCTTGTAAGTAAAAATACATCATATATAAGGTACTTTAATTTGTGTTTAGTTAAATTAGTTCATCCAAAATGAGAGAGTAATACTCACTAACTAAATTATATATTGCGCTTAAATTATTATACACGAATTTATAATTTTTACATGCTTTATTATGACGAAAATAATTATTTTTGTTATTTAACAGAAAATTATTCTTGGTGGAATTTTTTTTCCATTGTTATTGCATCATCATTATTATTTTTTTAAAGGTTTTTCGAGAACATTTTTAGTAAATATTAAATTCAGTAATATGCAAAAGCTCAGCTCATCGCATTCCATCTGCTATATTTTTGTGATAAAATTCCATAGGATTAGAAAATACAGTCGACTCTCGTTAATTCGAAATCGGATAATTCGAATTTTCGCTTAATTCATACTAAATATGAAGTACCGAAATTTTCAATGACAGAATAACGTTAAAATTTTTCATTCATTCGATCTGATTTTCTCTTGACTTCGTTTAATTCGAACTAACAAGAATTCCGATTTTTCATTTTTCTCTTCTTTCTCACGGATTTCAGATCATTTGAATAACTTTCTTTCTTTTATTTTTGTGAAAATTGTTCCGAACGAGTATACATATAATCCAATGCATTTGCTATCCACTTTCTTAGTGCATCGTCTGTCCATCAGTGGCGCTTTAAATTTTTCTTCCATTGTGCTTGTTTCTAATCTTTTAATTAGTTTATGTATTTATACATTCTAATTTAATATTAGGTCATATTCTAATGATAACAGACGAAATGAATCAAAAAAACACTATAACATTAACTCTTTTGCAAAAGAACCATATTAAGCATGTTTTTATTTCATATTTTCTATAATTCGAGCTTCGGATAATTCGAACATTTCTTGTGGTCCCGACGAGTTCGAATTAACGAGAGGCGACTGTATTATGAAATAAATAAAGTTATTTACTTTATTAATGTGAAGTAACGAATTTCACTCGAAAAAATTGACAGGATTAATGATTTTGGTGCAAGAAAGTGGCTCATATTTTGGCATTTTTATGAAAATTATCTTTAAAATGTCTTTCACATTAACAATTGTTATCTTACTTTAAGATTTTAAAAAACATCGAACCCGAATTTAAAAAAACAAATAAGTAATAGAACTAGTCTGATGTATTAAATGAATATGTGCAATATTTTAAACGAATAAAACAAAATGAAAACTAATTAAAAATACAAAATCGCAAAGATAATTTCGTTTGTTATTGAATCATTTTAACTCAATAAAACAAGTTGATAAAGAAATCAACAAAAAATAACTTTTTGCTAACTAAATGAAAATATGTTCAAGACCAGACTCGAACGTTGAGTCATTCGACTGAAATAAATGGTAAAAGTGAATTGTGTCTTCCAGACTTATTCACTAAAACTTAATTGGTAGAGCGTTGGCAGTCAGTACGAAATGACCCTGGGTTCAAGTTTTGAATTAGACACATTCTCAATTAATCGAAGAAAAAAATTAACTTCAGTGCTGATTGAATTTTACAAACGAATGATAATCTTTAGCTATTTCAATAATATGAGGCTGTACATACATAACGTTATCCCTTTTGTGATAAAGAGTGCGAATGTTTGGAGCTTAATATCATAAGATACCTCTAGGGATACATATTTTTCATACATATTATGTCTTTTGATATTATTATAATTTTAGACCCTACCCAATTTTACTTTTATTTTGATCTTTAACTTTTTCTCTGTACTGAATGTAAATGAATGTAACAATTTTAGCATTTAGATTAATGCGTACGGCATATATACCACCATAAACTTAATAATACTTTTTATTCAAAGGGACATTTTGTCACTATTTTTTTTTCTCCTTTATAGTACTTTGGCTGCACATTGCATTATGTTGTACATTCTTAGATTTTGTTTGTCAAACATATCTATATTTTCTTTCAAGAAAAACACAATTCAACAGAAGAATCAAAATTTTCCATTTTTTATTTTTTTTTTATTTTTTTTTTTTTAATTATTAAAATTGTTTTACTGAATTTCTTTTTAAATCGAAACAAAATTATTTGAAATGTTTTTACTTTTTGTTAATTAAGCTTTTGTATAAATTTGTAACTCTGATTCTTTTTTTTTTTTCGATCAGCTTTTTGAGATTTTAACCCGATAGATTCTGAAAATTTCAAAGTAACTCAGAAAGACCTTTTTTGTTTATCTGGAATACAAGAATTTAGATTTAACTTCAAATTTTTAGAATGAAAATATTACACTCATTTTGCGAATCTCAAAATTTCACAGATAACGTACAGTTTCAGTTGATATTTTCAACAATCATATGCCTAGATAGATGATTTCTTTTAAATTTCATGGTTCAAGATGAATGTATATATATATATATACAGGAAAAGAAAAGTTGATTTTATCTATCCTAAATAAAGTGGAAAGAAAATTCTGCATGTATTTTCAAGGAAGAAAAAGTCAACAGTCACAATACAGGAGAACAGAAGAAAGAAATGTAATATTCGCTTGGAAGTATTTGTCAGTTTCCCACGAATTATGGTTTTTATACAGTTTTTCATTTATTTTTCTGTTTTCAAAAAATCTATAAAGTGAAATCATAAAAACAAGACGAACAAATGTTGGAACCTTTATTTTTGTTGATTTTGTGATTTCATCTTAAATTGTGTTTTTTTTTTTATATATAGATACAAATTTCAGATGTCACGGTCAAATAAAAATCTTATAAAGAATAAGAAATTCTCTTGAATTTAAAAACTGAATGCATCATCATATTTTTCAAACATTTTTCTACCACCAATTTGCATATTTTTATGTGCAGTAGTATTTTTTAAATTAGCGAAGAAATAACCTAGGCCACAAAAGAAAAATTATTGTCAGCGGCGGTGACAGCGTAATATACCTTTTTGAATAGAGAAATAGTATTCTGACTGTAACATTGCACTGTGCTGTACATTCTTAGATTTTGTTTGTCAAACATAAATACTGCCTCCTTCCCAAATTAGTTGCTACATTTAGGTCGAAAATTTTGTCCCAAATTAGTTGCTACATTTAGGTCGAAAATTTTGTCCCAAATTAGTTGCTACATTTAGGTCGAAAATTTTGTCCCAAATTAGTTGCTACATTTAGGTCGAAAATTTTGTCCCAAATTAGTTCCTGCATTTCACGTAGATGGAGTCATAAATAACTCCGGATGCAGTTTAGTGAATGGACACCAGTAAAATTACATTCCAGTGAATAATATATGGTATACTAGATGTCAAAAGTAATGGTAATTTGAATGTGTGAAAAAGGAAATTACAAATAATATGACTCAACCTGTTATAAAAGTGACGATTGTGGTGGTTTCTCGAAAACCCCTGCCATATTTTATTTTAATTTATTTGTATTAACTATTTTATTTCCTATCATCTCCTTTTTATTAATGTTCTCATTTTAAATATTATTTCGATTTCGTCTTTTTGATGCCTTCTCCTGTAAATATTTCTTCCTTACATAGCTTATCGAATGTTCTAAAACGGTAAAATCTTGTTTGAATTCATTCCTTCCGGTTTAAAAATCTTCTAGAAGCTTCTCCATCGTTCTATGGGTGGTTACTTCCGTTTAATCAGGCCCTCCCCTTGGCCTATGAAATTAAATTCTTCAGGTGACGTGATTTAAGCAGTTAAGTGCCTGGCCACCTTTTTGGCTTTCCTTCTTTAAGTGTATTATCATTTTTTTCCTATTGAATTCATATTTCCCTATACATTTGTACGTAGCTTGGCTTTTCTCTCTCGCTTCGCTCATTCTAACTTTGCCAACTTGGCGTGTTGCGAGATTACAGTAACCCTTTCTCTTTCCTCTCCCCTCGCTGACAGCCGGTTGGCAGTTGGGTTGAGATTTTGGAGTGAGTAAGGCACCTTTTCCGCGCCGATCTAATCCTGTGGTCGTTTCACCGGCCGTTTTATAATCCAAGTATGTTAAGAGCTATAGAATGGAATTTTGTGAGGATTTATGCAAAAATCGGGTGCACCATCTGAAGTCATCTTGTTCTGCTACTCTTCAAAAGTTTCCTCTTCCATCTCATATATCTTTCATGAAGATCATTTTTCCTTTGAAAACCTATGAAGAATCAATTAATGTTCTCGCAAAGAGAAGTTTCTGATATTTTATGATCTTGCTTTTCTTAAAAAATATATATAATTATATTTGCAATGGCATCCCCAGAAGAGAAAGGAGAAAATTCATCACTTTTGTCGATTTCCCTTTTATGTTTCTTGAGATGTTATAAGTTTGTTTTTTTCTTGATCTGTAATAATATGATAGATCATTGTTTCTGTCAAGAGAATATATATAAAGAAACATTATTCTAAAGTGAATATCGACGTCTGTTATCATTCATGGGAAAATTATTACAAGATAAATAACGATATATATATATTATTCTTCATAAGAAAATATTATAAAATATGATATCATTATTTGTGTTTTCAAGAAAAAGTAAATAAAGTTTTGTTCTACAATCTTCAACAAATTCGTCTTAAGTGATTTTTCCCTCATGTTTGTCTCAATTCATCATTCGTCAAGACTCAGGTAATATCTTTTCATTTTATTTTTCTTCTCTCAAGTGTTTGATTTAATATTATTATCAAAGAATCTTCTTCAAAGAACCTTTCAAGATATTTTTTTTGTCATTTCCTTTTTTGGGGTATTTTGCTGGCCCTCATTCAGCACATTGTACTAAAATACCACTATCGATCATTTGGCCTATTTGATGGAACGAAAGCTACAAGCGTTCCCATCCTCTTCCAAACACAACAATCTATTTTGAATGTGTGAAAAAGGAAATTACAAATAATATGACTCAACCTGTTATAAAAGTGACGATAATTGTAATTATAAATAATAATTTAGAAAGTAAGCTAAGGAAGTGAAAGAATTATAAACAGTGTAACGCTATATTGCTATTTTTAGTGCAATATTTGAAAAATGGTTAACTAAGGAAAATAGCTATAAATGCCAGATGAAACTGAACATTTGACGCTTTGCAAAAGCAAAAGATTTATCACAAAATTAATGTTTATGGCAGTAGTGGCAAGAAGGCAAGACCAAGATCGAACTCGAATAAAACAAAATGAGTGGTAGAAAAATTAGAATAAGGTATTTTGTTTATTCAGAAAAAAAGACTGTGGCAAAAGCTGTAGAAGTTATTCACAAAAAAGAAATTCAAAAAAGGATTATAGAAAAGAAAAAAATTTCCCAGCAGTGAAAAATCATAGAATAGGACATCTTTATACATGCAATAGGAGAATGCCTAGCTTCATTTCGCAGTGGATAATCCCCGTATCAGAAGACAATGTTTAAAAGATGGAAGGAATTTGTATTTATCGAACGTTCTAAGGAACGTGGTAAATACAAAACAAAATGGAGTGTTTCTTAAGAGCGTGTGAGCTCTGGATATTTTTAAAACTAATATGGTATTGATTTACGAAGGAACGGAGGGATAAAAAAAATATTCAAATGTAGCAACTAATTTGGGACAGAGGGGTATATCTTTTTCGATAAAAACACAATTCGACAGCAGTATCAACATTTTCTATTTTTTATTTAATTACTTGTTTTTTAAATATTAAAGTCGTTTTAATGAATTTCAATTTATTTTATGCAACAAAAAATATATTTTGTCTATATTTTTGGCTATGGTGATGGTCGATTTCAATGAATTTGAAAAAATTCTGCCGGAAAGGGCTCTATAATTCCGATATCTGTTTTATTTCTATTATTGTATTATAGAAAACAGTATAAAGTTATACATAGTGTTACACCAATTTTTTATGTACGTTTTTGACTATGACCAGCAGCTTCTCCCTGAATTTGAAAATATTCGGCCGGAAGGGGTCGCTGTAATAGTGATATTGGCGCCATTTTCTTTATTGTACCATTGAAAAGTGTATGAAGTTGAGCTTTGAAATGTATTAAATTATTTTGTATGTTTTTGGCTATGACCATCAGGGCATTCTTGAATTTGAAAATATTCCGTGGGAAGCAATGTGCTGTGATAGCAATTTTTGTATAATTTTTTGGATTTTTTGCATTTTGATTGTCCATTATGCAGCGACGTGAACTCACATCCTGCTAAATCAGCTATTCACAAACAACTGATGACAACAAAATGTGGAAAAACTATTGATTTCAAAAATACCATGATTCAGATTAACTCGTTTTTAGTCGGATTAATTGACTGAAGCAGAAATTTAAAATGAAAATCAAAGTTAATATAGTATTGAATTATTGCTATTGAAGTATCAACTTGCGTAACTACTTTTTAGGTGCGTTCATAATTATGTAAATACGTAGCACCTATAGTGGTCGTTCAGTCCGTCCGTCTGTCCGCATATAACAACGCAAAAACTACCCGACCGAATCGTTTGAAATTTAAAATGCATAGTTATTACATAATTTTGTTTAGTCATTTCAAATTTTATGAAAATCGGATGCATAGATCAATTACATTGACAATCAAAAGGATTCCGTTATATTACGGTCAATGGGAAAAAAAGTTTCAAATGCATTTTAATCGTTTAAAATTTAAAATACATAATTATTACATAATTTTGTCGAGTTATTTCAAATTTTTTGATAATCGGATGCATAGATCAATTACAGGGACAATCAAAAGTATTCCGATACATTACGGTCAATGGGAAAAAAAATTTTAAATGCATTTTAATGGTGTTACACTCATTCGAACTTAATAAAATTTATATGCAACTATAAAGTACATATTATAATATACATGTTACATAATTTGTGGTGAAAAGAACATTTGTTGTTGATTTACAAGGCCACACAAAAGTATTCAATCTCATAATGGTATAGGGAGAACATTGTTTGATGAGCGTTTTAATTGTAATTCACTATGTACAGTTTTATGAGATTGATATATGAGAGAAATATTTTTAAAACTTCATTATCGTACAAACGCACCTCATTTGCTACTATTCACGTGCAATTTCCAACGTGTTAAAATATGAAGGCGTATCAAATAGAAGAAAGTTTTTGGATTGGCACATCGAACTTGTTTATATTCAGTGTGCAAGATTTTAAAACCAATTTCAATTTCATTTTCAGAAAAAATAACAATGTGTAATAGAAACTATATACTGCAACTAGGACATAAACATATTTAACATTTTATGAAATAAAAACATTTAAATGTAATTTTTAGCCGTTCTTACTTCAAATGTATATATTTTTTTATATTTTAATATTCAAATATATCGGGCAACTTTTTAAAAAGCCCACTTAAACACAGTGAAAAATTTGGGAATAAATCGACAGTATAGTGGACTGTGTTTAAATTGTTTTCTAAAAGTATCCGAATGATTAGGGGTTTTCCATAAATTGCTACTTTTTCTTTACCGATATCTAACAAAGGAGTACAGTGGTGAACATAATTATAAGACATCTACCGAATTTCATATAGAATGAATTTAAACAATATAAAACTTAAAAATGCATTACATCAAATATGTAAAAACATAAATTTACTCTGTTATCATACATTATTATTTTATAATAATGATATTTTCATACAATTTAATGTAAAAACTTTAAAACATAATTGACAGATTATAAGACACACAAACTTTTTTTTTCCAAATACAGTGATCAACATAGTTAGTAGGCACTAATGGTTTAAAAGAACATTCTCTAACATGATTATTTAGTATTTGGTTGAGCTGACATTGTTTTTTATAACATGAAAGATGTGATTCAGCATTGAATCTATCAATTCTAATAAAATATCACAATCAGTTCTCCCCAACTATATTTTATAGCATTCTTTAGGTCTCCGACAAATGTAAACTGCATCTCATTTCGGTAAACCTCACGAGCTAAGATCCCCCACAAGTTTTCAATGGAATTTTAATCTGGGTAACGAGAAGGCCACTGAAGAACATTGATATTTTGCTGTGAAATCCACCTTTTTGTTAAGTGTGACGTATGAATCGACGCGTTATCGTGCTGGAAAGTGCAGTTTTCGCCACAAAGAAGTTCACCGTATATGGCTAGTTGGTCTTTAAGAAGATTCTTATACTTTCTCGGATTCCTTCTTGAATACACAAGAATGATATCAGTTTTCACTAGACCCGAGAAACCAGGCCAAACCATTACTGAGCTTCCACCCATTTGGCGGCTATTTTGTACATTAGTAGACATCTGTAAATCATGGCAATAATAATGAAAGCCTTCAGGTAAAACTTTTTTTCATCAGAAAAGAACACAGGGTGCCATTTGGAGGTCCAGGCCATAGTTTGTCTAGTGAAGCTTAAATGGTCCATTTTGTGCCGTCTTAGAAGCGGTGTTTTTTGTTTCTTCAATTTTTAACCGACTTCAAGGAGGAGGTTATGATTTCGACCTGTATGTATTTCTTGTTCACTCAAATTCTTTAAATATGAACCGATTTTGATATTTCTTTTTTAGTTTTGAAAGTATAAGATACTCATGTAGTCCCATTTTAATTTCATTAAATCCTGATGATTAGAATTTTGTAATGAAAAAATATGGATTTGATTAAAAAAATGTTTTGTCGCAAATCATCTTTCATTGTTGCAACCGTTTTCAAATCATAAGCATATTAAAATTATGCATTCACATGCGTTAGTGCCAAGTTGTCGCCAAGCTTGATTCCTTTTTTGAAGTCGGTTAGCATTTTTATTAAAGTATATTTTATTATTGATTCAATTCCGCAACATTTTTAATTTTATTCCTTCACCTGATTGGTCTAAATTTAATGTCCAAAAATGGAATGCTTCTGTTTTTTATTTAAACAAGGTAGAACCCGTCAAATTTTGACGAAAGAAAATGTTTAAAAAGGAACTGTTTCATTGACTTATAAAAAACCTTCAAAATTAGTTATAGTAAAAAATGCATTTTATATTGGTGACTCTAACGCTTTAAAAAACGACATTTAACGTCAAATTAACAAAATACTATAAAACTCAGTCATAGAAATTGTTAAAATTAAACTTTAATCGTATATATAAGAAGCAAAAAAATAATAAAGATCTGTTATTATGATAAATTTATCAATTAAGATTCTTATGCTTGTAATACAAAATGAAAAAAAAAGCACAATTTATTCAACTTTGACTCAATCATAGATTTTTCCCCGTGAAATCTAAAACCGGTATCATTTTCCCATATCAAAATTTACAAATGCACATTTCGTATCTGTATTCACCTTTTCAAAAAAATTGGCATTTTAATTTGATCATTTTTATTCAAAACTTAAAGTCTCAATGCAATTAGCTGAAACATATATTAAATTGTTGATATTCTTTTACGTGTTAGTCAAATTTTGTAAATGAAATCAAAATTCACCGGATTTTATAAAAGAAGAAATTTCAATTTCATTTTTTTTCCTTTTAATGAGAAATTGGCAACATAAAGACACAGTAATCATTTTTTCCCATTTTTTCCTTTGCTTTTAACAGAAACTGAGTACACCTGTTGCCACAATTAGAAAAGTGGTATTAAAAACTACAAAAAAATTAATAATTCAAAAACAAATTACGATACAACTTTCAAACAAATTTCATTCAAAAGTAAATTTTTTCCCTACACGATGGTGTAAAAATTGAAAATGTGCTATATTTAGAAGTTTAAAAGTTTGTAGTAGCAAAAATTACAATACCGAAATTTCACTTAAAATTTGAAAGTGTTGCCATTCGCAAAATGACGTATGCGTTAAGCACAGATACGTTTGGCCTTTATAATATAGATTTGTGATAGAAAATATTATGCAACACTCTGCGATTGGTTCTCCTTGAACAATTCAGTTTCAAAGCAATTTTAATGCCTGTAGTGGTTATCTTATTCAGTGTAATGAGCGAAAGCACGTGGAGTCTGTCTATCAAGACAAGCAATTAGTAAGTCTAGATCTTTTAATCACTGATTCATTAATTCCTCTTTTCAAAACATTTGAAATTGCTCATCTAGAGCGTTTAATAATTTTTGAAATATTATTAACTGAAGCACCAGTTCCATTTAATCTCCAAATTTCACGGATTTGACTTTCCTTTAATTTTGTATTCAGTAGCATGCCTGTAAATACGTGAAGTCGGTTATCGTCTACTTTAGTTAACTGCTGAAGTCATAACAAAATGCAGAAAATTTGCATATTGGAATTGTTTTCGATAAAAAGGAGGTTTTTTTAAATTAAAATATTAGGGTGTCTTATAATTTTGTCCATGTTATTTTTAGTTTTATTTATTAAACTCTATAAAAATATCATTTCTGTAAAACAATTATGTGTGATAACAGAATAAATTTTTGTCGGATTTGATAAAGCATTTTGAGCTCTGAATCATTTATTTCACTGTATGTCACATTAGGTAGGTGTCTTATAGTTATGTCTACTACTGCATGCATAGGCGTAGAATTATATGGGCCCATGGGGCTCGGGCCCCTCCAATAATTTTTTCAAATGGGCCGTATTTTTTTACGTCAACTAATATAGAAAAAAGTTACAAATTTCGGAATTTATAATAATTTATAGAATTTTTCTGAGTATATTGTTTTCCAGAGAAAATGTTCTTTTCCTAAATTCTTTGTTTACTTTTAATCTTTATAAATGGCTAAAAAAACCCAAGATAACTTTCATCATAGTATATAGACACTCTCCGACCCACTGCTTTTTTTTTTTTTTTTTGTTCTTTGGACAGTGGGCATAGTTTCAAGAGAAAAATAACCTTTTCTGATTCTGACGTCCTGCAAAGGGGACAATAAATTAACGCGTTGTTACGTTAAAAACGTAGACGACGAGTCTGACACTATCAAATTACAAAACCTTAAATAAGATGTTTGCATTTTCCCAAACATACAAAGAATCGGCCTTCCGGCCTATGATAAAAAGGTCTCAATTTAGGAGCTTCTAAGAACATGGGGGTGTGAAAAAGTATGGAGTGGTTAGGTTTTTTTTTTTTTTTTTTGAGTGGATGACCATAGCAAGACAATCAGTAGCGTCTGAAGGCAAAGAATGCAGAAGGAAAATATTATTTATACCTAAGTCAGGCATAAAATATAAAATTTGTATATTAATGCAAACTGCAGATGGATAAATACCTTTTAAAATTATCTAATGGTACTCAGCCGTTTCTTGCAGCAACGGATGATTCCAAAGCATCTAATAGTTCCAATAAAAAGTAAGTATTCAAATGTTCTTACTTTATATTTTAAAGGATTTATTTTTGCATTACCTTAAATTATCTTATTAAAAGTCTGCATAGACCTGGGCTGTGCCTGAAATTCGGACTAAAACCGTTTCCTTTCATTGACTGCAACTTGGTAAAGTCAGGGCCTGACGCGCGCACACACATCTCCTGCAAACTTGGGCTAAGCCTGAACATTTTTTTTTTATCATATTAATCTGAAACTTAATTAATTATTATCGTTTCGAAGTTCATTTTTTAGGGGGGGGAAAGCGAACCAGAAAAATGCACCTGTTTATAAATCACATATTTAAAAAAAGTCTGATACTAATACACAGGGTTAATCTTTGAAAATAAATGATAGATTGAGATGATTTTTTGAAATTTAGATGTACTTTCTCTGTCGATACTGAGATGTGGGAGGGGGGGAGGGCTGAAAGGGCTAAAGGGCTGAAGGAGCTCAAAACATGTCATTGTCTCAATGATAAAACTTTGTAAGGTATGGAGAATTAGAATATAAACACTATATGTACTTATATATATTTAATTCAGTCTCTTTTGTTCTTGTAGGAAGGGCTCCAAATCTATCCTGGCGTTAGACGGTAACATTTTGTCAGGATGTTTTTTTTAAGTATATAAACATTAGATCGGATAAGATTATCTTTATTTTCCCCTCTCTCTGGGGGGAGCAAATGAATGGGGAGTACAAAATCGATGGATGGGGGGGGGTACAAAATCCTTCCTCATAAAACTGTACAAGAGAACATAATCATTTCATATAAAAAAACTTCACATTTCTTAAAAAGTTGAATATTTTATATTGTTTTATATGTATCTATTATTTATATTTATTTATTTATTATTACATTTATTTAATTACGTTTATATATTTTATATTTATTTTTAAAATATTATTTATAAGTTGATTGTTTTTAATTTTAATTATATATAATAATTTATACATACATAATTATTATTGTCAAATTATATATTAATATTTTATTATATTTTATATTATGCTTATATATTATAATATATATGATACATAACATTAGAAAAATACAATAAATAAAGTATAAATAATAACAATAACAAATAATCAGTAATAATTAATTAATTAATAATACATAAACATAAATTAAATAGAAATAAAAGTAAAAATAAATGAATAAATAAATATAATTAAATAATAAAAATTGTACTCTTTAGTATTAATTTATTTATTAAAAAAAAGGATAATATTTTATTATCCGACATTATTGACACTGTTGTCATATACCCACAGCAGACGTATCCCTCAAAATACACGCACCCTTATATTTAGCTAATCTGCTGGGGGGGGGGGGGGGGTAAATGACAGTAGTGTCAATAATTGTGGGTTATCATTGTCAAACATTCTTGGTTAGTATAATTTTTAATATTTAATTTTATTTATTTATACAGTTGTTTTTATTAATTTCCTAACAATTAATAATATATTATCATTTTTTAAATATTTAATTGTATTTGTTTATAAATTAGTTTTAATAGATTTACAATGAATTAATAGAATATTATCCTTTTTTAAACAATTTTTTGTTAATGAGTCTAATTTTTAATATTTAATTATATTTATTTATACATTTATTTTTAATTTTATATTTAATTTATGTTATTAATAATTATTAACAATTGATATTATTAATAATATATTAATTATAATATCTTATATAAATATAAAATTTTAATATGTAATTTAATAATAATAATAATAATAATTATAGTTTAATATAAAAACTATTATATACTGTCAAAAATGTAAATAATTAAGTTATAAATAATATTAAAAAAATATATGAAAGATAGAATCGGAGTTTCTACGCACCCCCTTCCCCCCCTGCACGCACAGAGGAACAAGGAAGATTTTAATATTATATATATATAATTACCTTACAAAATTTTATCACTGAGGCAATGACAAGGTTTTAAGATAACTTTTAAGGGTGTATTCGAAAAAACACTTTTCCACCTTCAACAGCTCGAAATTTTCCGATACAATTTCAGACACATTTTTAAAAGTAGAAACACGAAACTTGCTGAGGGGTTTTTTGAAGTGATGCTTGAGGTGCCGTGTGATGTCATTTTACGCTCAATTCATTATAATTTGATTTATAAACAATTACCTTCTAACTAGGACCCGCTTTTTTCGTTCCCAAATCTCCCGCTTCGGAAAAATCAGTTCAAAATACCATTTTTCATTGTTTTTTTTGCAATACTTTCTGCATTTATCAAAGAATCGACCATTACGGCACCTTGTGTACTTTCTAAATAAGACAATTTGCCGGTTTGATGCATATGAGAGCAAATATGAATTTAAAAATAAATCGGAAAACAAGCAGTTTGAATCGAAATACACCCTTAAAGCCCCCCCCCCCCCATCTCAGTCCTGTGAGAGCAAGAACGCCAAAATTAAAAAAAAAAAAAAAAAAAAAAAAAAAAAAAAATCATCTCAATCTAGCGATTATATTCAAAGGTTAACCACGTGTATTATTATCAGGCTTATTTAAATTTGTGATTTGTAAATAGGTGTGCTTTTTTCCGCAATTCATTCATATAAATGTATCTAGCTGTTCATGAGGGTAGGCGGAAAAAAGCGTCCCCGGAAAAAAGCGCACGGAAAAAAGCGCCCCGGAGAAAAGCGTTCCCGGAAAAAAGCTTCCTTGAAAAAAAGCGCACCGGAAAAGCGTCCCTTTTTATAAATCACATATTTAAATAAGTCTGATAATAGTACACATGGTTAATCTTAGACTATAAACACTAGATTGAGACGGTTTTATGAAATTTGAGCGTCCTTGCTCTCTCGGGACTGAGATGGGCGAAGGTGGGGGGGGGGTGGGGGCTTTAAAAGTTTTAAAAATTATCTCAAAACCTGTTATTGCCTCAATGAAAAAAAATTGTAGGGTACGAAAAATAAGATAATAAACACCAGGTACTTAAATGATTTTTTTTTAATTCAGTCTTACTTGTTCTTCAGTGGTGGCGGTTGGGGGGGGGGGGAGGTGGAGAGGGCGATTGTCTACAAACTCTGAAACTATCTCTTACATTATTTTTTTTATATTATTTATAATTTGATTATTTATAATTTGATTATTTATAATTTAAATTATACATAATTAATTTATATATTATATAATTATTATTTTTATTATTATTATCAAATTACATATTAATATTTTATTACATTTTATAGCATATATTTATACTTATATAATACATATTAATTAATTATTAATATATTAATATAATATATTAATAGTAAATAATTAATAATATAATTAATAAATTAAGAATAATAATAATAATAATTAATAATAATTAGGATGAGCTAAGCGAATCCTCTACTAGTCCACTCAAATTACATTTTGTCGTACGCCTTACAAAAAAACTATTCAGTATTTTGATTTGAAATTAAACACAAAAATAAATTATGATCTGTAGATTTGCACAATATAATTTTTTTTACAGTAAGACGTTAAAAAATTTTATTATTTTAATTAATTTATTTTACATGCATTTCCAATACGGACGCATTTCAGCAAATAAATAAAAAATGAAACGAGTATATTTTCAGAAAAAAATATAAATCATGGAGTAAATAATTATAGATAGAATCATGATTAATTTAATAAATAAAATATGTTTTCATTATTCAGCAAAATCGTTTGCACAGATGACACTTAAACATTTTTAAAAAAATTGCATTGTGGATATTTTTTTTTTTTGTAAAGTGGCAACAAAAGAATTGTAAACAAATAAAATTAATTGTGAAATTTGTTATATAAATAAAAAATTTAAAAAAATGAAGCGTGAAGTTGTTGCCTCGATTCAAGCTCTTTATAAATATACTAAAGCAAAGTTGGCCAATTCAGAAACGACAAATTGACTTTAACCATTTCTTACTTTATCATTTGGATCTAAAGTACGTTCTTATTTGTGAACTGAAAAAGGTGTATTGAACAAGACTTTAGACTTTGTTGCTCGTAATAAAGAAAATCACAAGCCACCAGACCAGATATCGCGAATAATCATGGGCAAATTTGAATACTATAATAATTTAACTTATAAGAATTGGTGCGTACCAATTCCCCCAATAATTAAATTCTGGAAAAATGGAAGCATAAATTGCTCAAGGAAAGAATTTCTTCTGCAGTTAGCTTTTGCTGTTACAATTCATTAATCCCAAGGTTAAACATTAGATGAAGCAGTTGTAGATATTGAGGATATATAGACACCAGTTGGCTTAAAAACGCACGCAACGTTGTCGAGAGTGAAAATCCTTCAAAATTAAGCATTCAATGGAAATTTTCCTTACGAAAAATTCTACAATATCAAAAATTCTGATACGCTAACATGTATAAAAACGAAGAAATTTGAAAAAAAAGTTTCACACTTAAAAATTCATAGTATTAATGAGAGCAGATTTCAAATGTTTTTCCAGAAAATAGGATTTTGACAAAGTAACTTTCTTCAAGCTCTCTTCAAATACATTATTCTAAAATAGCTATCAAAGATTATTTGATTTTAATTACAAAGATTGGAAGCATGCATATTTCAAACAACTTTAAAAAACACCAGTGGTTACTGGAAATTGTAAAAACATCTTTAAAGAGCTTTTAGTTGAAAATTTAAAAATATTTTGTAAAAGTTTGCTTTGATGATATTTTATTATGACAGTCTTACATCATAAATAAAAAATTAAAATGCGCCAAAACATAAAATAACGTTTTTTTTAATAAAGATGCAAAAATAATATTAAAAAATATTTTTACTTTCAAGTATCTGTTTTAAAAAATAATGCTTCGCGAATCCAAACAAAGCATGGCTTTTGCTAGTAAATAATATATAATTTATAATAAATAAATAATAAATTACTAATAATACATAATTATAAATTAAACATAAAATTAAATAAAAAAATTAAAAAAATTTACAAATAAATATTATTAAATATTAAAAATTATACTCATTAACAAAAATTTATTTAAAAATGATAATATTTTATTAACTCATAGTAATATCAACTCATATATATATTTTTTCATATATTCAGCCACCCTTGTTCTTCTGTGTGTGTGTGTGAGGGGGGGTGGGTGAGCCTACAAACTCCAAATCTATCACTGCTTTAGACGATAACATTTTTTTGGAATGTTTTCTAGAATTTAGGGAAAAAAGTGACTGGAAAAACAAGAGCGCAAAAAGTAATCAGAAAAAAGTGGCAAGGAATTGATAAATACTGAACTTGTGGATAAATAAATGATAAAAACCAAAGTGGCAACAAATGTCTCATTTATATCATTCTCGTAGGACAGCGGTTCCGAACCTTTGATACGCGTACCCTTGGGGATACGTAGCGAGATTGCTGGAGGTATATGACAATAGTACCAGTAATAGCGGATGATAAAATATAATTTTTAAAATAAATTCTTGTTTATGTGTAGATTTTTTAATATTTAATTTTATATATTTATACACTTATTTTTATTATGTTCTATAAGTTAATAAAATATTATCATTTTTAAAATTAATTCTTGTTGATGAAACTAGATTTTTAATATTATTCTGTATTATTCTAATATTATTCTGTATTATTATTATATTATATTAATATATTTATTATTATATATTATGTTATATATTATATAAATATAAATATATAAATGTAATATAAAATATAAAATATTAATATGTAATTTTATAATAAAAATAATTAAATTATAAATAATATTAAAAAAATAAATATAAGAGATATATTCAAAAGTTTGTAGACACCCTCTCCCCTCCCCCCCCCCCACTCTACAGGAGAACAAAGGAGACTGGATTTTAAAAAATCATTTAAGTACCTAGTGTTTATCTAATTCTTCGTAACTTACAATTTTTCTTTTCATTAAAGCAATGACAGGTTTTGAGATAACTTTTAAAGCCCCCCCCCCCCCCCGCCCATCTGAGTCTCGATAGAGCAAAGACTTACATTTCATAAAACCGTCTCAATCTAGTGTTTATATTCTGATTAACCATGCGTACTATTATCAGACTTATTTAAATATGTGATTTATAAAAAGGGACGCTTTTTTCCGGTGCGCTTTTTTCCGGGGACGCTTTTTTCCGGGGCGCTTTTTTCCGGTGAGCTTTTTTCCGTGATTCGTTCATGAGTAATGATAAGAACACACTGGCCAGCTTTTCCGTGAAATATCTTGATTAATTTATGACTACATCGTTTCTTTTGGAAATTGGAATCTTTGGAAATCTTTTTGAAATTCTATATATCGCTTGCTGCATTACAATATATTTTATTTCTATAAATTACAGAAAAATACTTTCTTTTCTTTATAATTACAGATTTTAAAATAGGGTTTTCTTTTATCCTTTTTTTATTCTTCTTTTAATTACTATACTACTAATATTTCTAAAAAGAATCTTACAAAGGCAATTGTTGAAATTAATAATCAATATTATTATAGCATATTAAGATTGCTTGTAGACATAAAAAATTAAAAAATAATGAATTTCAAATTATTGTATAAAATAGATGCAAAATATGTTTTAACCCTTTCAGGGGTAAGTGATTCTATATCTATAATGTTGAATTCACACGTGAATTTTTGATTTAAAAAAAAAGTTTCAAAATAAGGAAAAGCATTTTCACAAAAGAATGTCAGATGTATAATTTTATTGATAAGAAAAATATCGGCTTTTTATTTCATTTTCATTCATTTTGTAGAAATTAAATTGGTTTTAATTTCGTAGTTTTTCTACAAGAGCAGCTTAATTTGCAAAACTAAACAGATTGGTCTCAACAGATTGGACTTTTTAGATTTTATTCCTGGTGAGACCTTGGAACAGATATTAATTTAATTAGTGTATTCCTCTTCTAAGTGTAGGACTTGTGCAGATTTCTAAAAGCGGCTCTGACGAGCAGCCTGGGAAGGGTAATCACATAGGAATTTCTGCTGCTCCTAGGCACCACGAAAGGTGGAAGGGGGCGTCATTTATTCTTAGACTTTGGTATAGATAAATTTTACAAAATCTTGCTAGGAGTAAGGACTAGGAAAGGAGCTCTTTGCGAACCACCTTTAATCCTCCAAGTATTCATAACATTAAATTTTTCTGATAATGGAAATGATATTTATATGACTTAATTATTTAGTATTAATATTATACGAACATTATTTGCAATCTAATTGTCATTATAATTAGACTTGCTACATTATATATTACTTTCATTTATTTGATTGACTTCAATAAAAATAAATAAATAAAAACAAAACAATGCAATCCTTATTAACTTGCTCAGTTATTAATTAATTCGTGAAATACGCCAAAAAGCAAACTTCATGTTTAATTACATAAAAAATGTAATGGTGAACATTATGAATGTTTTTTCAATGGGCCTCTTAATATTTTAATTGATGGTGATTGTATCTGAATTTCAAAAAGTAATCTTAAAATACTACATTTCTTTAAAAAGTCTCATCTGCTATACATTTAAGGTCGTATCAAAACTGTTTATTTTCAGATTTATTTTTCAATTCATTTTTACTCTCAAATGTACCAGACTTTCAAAATCTCTTATTTGAAAAATACATAATGTGCCGTGTTAGTCGATTTTTTGGTAAACATAGAATATGTTGCAAAAAAGCTATCAAAGTTGTCAATTTGAATAGAAATTTCCGAATTTGGAGATCTGGGAATGGAAAAATGATCGAACTGAGAAAATGATTGTTTATAAATCAAATTATAATTAATTCAGCGAAAAATTATACCACACGGCATCTTATACATCATTTCAAAAATCACCCCAGCGAGTTTCATGTTTTTATTTTAAAAATGAGTCTGAAAATGTAGCGAAAAATTTCGAGTTGTTGAAAGAGGAAAATCATTTTTTCGAATACAGCCTTAAGGGGCAAAACCCTTTCAGATCATCGATAGTGTTTTCCCTTTTAGTCACATTGCACAAGAAAATATTGAAAAAAAATTTTTAAAACATTTTTTCCCCTCTCCTCTTAGATTTTTGGAATTGCGGATATTTTTCCAAATTTATATAGAGAAATATATAAAACATCCGAACAGATGCTACATGAAAAGTTTTATTTTTCCCTTGCAAGTTATCCAATTGAAACAGCCTTGTATTTATTTTAACAAATATATAAAACATATATATGCATATACGTAAAAAATTACAGAAAAAAAAGCGACAGAAAAAACAAGAGCGGGAAAAAAAACGTGACACGGAAAAAAGTGATCGGAAAAAAAGGTGACAAGGGAAAAAATGACCGGAAAAAAAGTGACAACGAATTGATAAATATTAAACCTGTCGATAAATAAGTGCTAACTATTAAATTGGTAACAAAGAGTGTATTTGTTATATTCTGATCAGTGGTATTAGTATCTTCAGGTATTAATTGAGTAAATAATGGAAATGTCATAAAACAAAATCTTATTAGTGCATTAAAATAGATATCTCTTTTTAATTATTAATCCTTAGGGGGATATTAAATATGAAACTTAGTTACATGAAGAAGAATTGATTAAAAAAAGATTATATATTTTGTTAACTGATAGTAAATTAACATGAATAAATAAAATTAAATATTAAAAATTAGTTTCAGTAACAAGAATTGATTTTAAAAATGATAGTGTTTTATTAACTGATAGTAAATTAATAAAATAATTGTATAAATAAAATTAAGTGTTAAAAATTAGTTTCACTAACAAGAATTCATTAAAAAAAATAATATTTTTGTTAACTGATGATAAATTAATAAAAATAATTGTACAAATAAATAAAATTAAATATCAAAAATTAGTTTTATTGGCAAAAATTGATTTAAAAGATCAATTATATTAATATCATATATAATCAATTAAATAATCAATAATATTTTATTAACGCATAGTAAATCAATATAAATAAATGTATAACTAATTAAAATTAAATATTATACTCATTAACAAATATTTATTTAAAAAAATAATATTTTGTTAACTCATACTAAATAAAAAATGTATATATAAATAACAAATAATATAATAATTAATATATTAATATAATATGTAATAACTATGTGTAATAGTTTATATATTATAAATATATTGTTTACATAATATATTTATTATAATTATAGTTATATAATTTTATATTACTTATTATATACATATTATAATGAATATAATGACAATAATTATATTGCATTTTTATTATTTTTACTTATTTATTTTTATTTTAGAAAATGTATATTTTAATATTATTTAAATGAATACGTATGCTGTTTACATTAACGTACCTGTTTAAAAATATTTTTTTATATAAAATATTTGAAGCCATTCCCGATAGTTTATTTATTTTTTATATATTATATAAAACAATAATTGTGTTGAGTAACATTGTGTAATAATAAGTGATATTTCATTAGATAAATTAACCAACAATTTTAAAGTTTACTTTAGAAAGATTATATAAAGAATTCAAGGAAAATTAGATAGAAAGGAAAGATTCATTCTATTATCATTGTTAAAAATTAATTAATCATGAAGAATAAAAACGTCTGCTGTTTTATTCTTTCTCTCAAACGCTAGAAAACGTTAGTGACAAATTCTTATTTACTATAGAGTACGAAATGAGAATAAATTGTTTTGCCTTTAAATTTAAAGTATTGAAAAGGATGGATTTATGCATGAGCATTACAGCAATTGCTTCCGCTCCCTAAATTGATGAATTTTAAAATTTGTTAATTTTTAAAATATTACTTAGAAAAATACCATTTCCTTTATTTTTAAATAACATAAGCATTTTTTTATGCATTATATATTGAACAAATATGTTTGGATTCTTTATTTGTGACATCACGAGTTTACTTTTAACACAACTAGGAATTTGCAACTGTGTGTTAATTTATATTATCTATTTTATTAGATGAAATAGGTGTTAGTGAAAAGTTATTTAAAATGCAAATATATTTTATTGACTTATACCATACATAGTTATTTTGCTTAAATTTTTTATTTAGAAAATTTGGATATTTTTATTCTTTTAAAAATGCAAGGAATGTCGTGGAATTATGCTATGTTATTTGAGTAGATATTGAAAGGAAAAAAATGTAAGATTTATGAAAAAAAATGTAAGTCAATAATTTTAGAATTTTCAGTTTATTTTGAAAGGATATATGATTAATCGCTGCATATTTGCGAACCCAAAAATCTGTAACAAGAGAATAGAATAAACACTAAATAAAGCTGAATTGGCACCCTTAATCAAATTTATTCGCTTGTCACGGCATATTTATTTTTTAAGAAAACTTTCTCTTGTATATAATAACGTGTGCAAGAGAAATTTTCTAAAAGATTGTGCAAACATAATATAAAAATAAAACCATGAATTTAAAGCTACCGTTCATTAAGGATTAAATGCCATGTGTAGTGTCAAATTAAGAGAATAATGAAACAAATTTCAATATATGTATATATTTCTAATTATTTTATTGTTAAATAGAAAAATAGAAAAGAAAAAAAAAGCAGGAATTTCACAATCTTAAAAAAGATTTCATATTCAACGAGCAGTTCATGATTTACTCTTATTATATATTCTCTAGTTTATTTATTTTGCGATTTTCATACATTTTCATACATGTCTTTTATTTTTCCTTTTGCTGCATTTTATTCATATTAAATATTAAATTTCATTTCATTTATGAGTTATTAAACATATAATTGGTTTCTAAACTGCAGAAATGCTGAACCTTGTACAGATGAAAAACCTTTAAATACTAAAAGAAAAGGTAGTTTTTCAAAAGAGCTGGATTGACAAATTTCCGTGGATAGAGTACGATAAGACCAATGAATACGTTTTTTGCTCAATTTGCAAAGAATGCTCGGGAAAAAAAAAATGTTGTTTTCCAGTAAAAAGGAAGAAAACTTTATTTCTTTAGGATATAAGAACTGGAAACATGCACTGAGAAACTTTCAATCACATGAGAGTTCTAACTGTCATCGTGAAGCAGTTGTAAAAAAAAATCTCTCGATTCGGGCGTGAATGTATCAGCTTCGTTAGACGCAGGAAAAAAGTCTGATATGACCGGTGCAAAAGACGCCCTTAGAGTAATATTTACTAGCATTCAATTAGCTGGCCGACAAGGTTTTGCTTTGCGAGGACACGATTCACTAAATTCAAATTTCTGGCAGATATTGAAAACGCGATCACAGGAATCTACTGCTATTGCTAGCTGGATCGAACGGGATTCAAAATTCAAATGGTTATCTCCGGATATCCAAAATGAAATTTTGGAGATAATGTCTCATGCCGTATTGAGGACTGTTTTCGATGATAAAAAAAAGAATAATTATTTTTCAATAATTATGGACGAAACCGCGGATATATCCGGAAAAGAACAGATTAGTATTTGTTTCCGGCATGTGTCTGCCATTAATTTTTCAGTCAATGAGGATTTTGTAGGATTTTAGGAGACTGATAACACCAGTGCTGAAGCATTGTTTTTAATTTTAGATGATGTACTTAAAAGATTTCAGCTGTCATTTGAAAACTGCCGGGGGCAGTACTACGATGACGCAAGCAACGTTGCGGGAAAATTTTCTGGTGTGCAACAACGCGTAAAACAGTGCCAACCATCTGCTGAATTTGTCCACTGTTCTGCTCACTGTTTAAATTTAACGGTGCAAGATGCAGTGAATAATATTTCAAACTAGCGAGCTACGCCCGCTAGCTGGGCCACTTTTTCCAAACGAACCTCGATATTAAGCAGTATATAATAAGCAAAAATATTCATTTAATAAGCAAGTCTTGGTGTTCGAATCCTCAAGCACAAAAAAAGTAAATTAAAGAGCTATGGTTGTTATGCGCCCATTATCCCGTTAAAAATATGTGATTTCGCACAGTGGGCGCTACGCGCCATGATCGCCATCGTCCCGTTAAAAATATTTAGTTTTGCACGGTTGGCGCTGCACGCCCATAAGGCATTTTCTCGTGTTTTTTGGTTCATCAGAAGCAGACTTTTACGCAGATTTTGAATATGTAATCAGTTTTTTTCTACTTTAAAAACTGTCTGCATGATGGTTTAAGAAAAAACGCGCAAAAAAAAGTTTTCGGTATTAAAAACTGCAAAAGACTACTATTAAAAAGAAATAAGTAATTTCATTAATATCACAAACAACATAACTAACAAATAATTTTGGCAGCTCGTTTTCCGTGTGTACTAACAGAAATTAGTATTAATCGCGTAAATCTTAAGTTACACAATATTCGTGTATGCTACCAAAAAGAAAAAATATGAAAATAAACCGTGTTTAACATTTTTTACCAATTAATTAGTTCTTTTTCAAAGAACCGAAACGAAAGAAAAGTCGTTTTCCCGGGAGAAAAAAGAGGTTTTCGGCTGCTTCTTCTTTTAGCCAAAGGGGAAAAGTTCAGGTTCTTCACCGCAAGGTGGCGCAGTGTTCTGCCTCAGAGCTCCGTTTGAGCTCTGTTTGGGAAATTAGACGTTTTCCGTTCCGATTCCCGACTAGTTTTTAATTCATAACTTTTTTTAATTTTGGTCCCACGGTCTCGAAAATGCCCGAAATGACTTTCCCGGAATTTTTCGAATCGAAAGTCACCTCTCCAAACTCGCCCGCGTTGCGAACTGTAATCGGCTTCAAGCAGACAGACAGACAGAGGAGCACGGATTTTATTAGTATAGATACGTGTGATTGTTTTAACATTGTCAAAGAAATTATCAATTTCATAAAAGTATCTCCAAAGCCTATTGCAGCGTTTCAAAATTTGAAGTCACCAGACATGGGCAATTTACGTCCTCTATGTCCTACAAGATGGTTGATGCGCGCCAGCAGTGTCCAAAGTGTTTTAAAAATTTATGAGTCCTTAATGGATTTTTTTGAAAATCTAAGTTCCGTTTCTGCATCAAGACATGATATAGCTACTAAATGTAGTGGATTTCTTAGAAATCTGATGTCTTTTGATTTTTTCTTTGCACTAAACAATATTGTAAAAATATTAGGACCAGTTGAGGAGGTGCAAAAAGTATTACAATCACCCAATATTTCACTGAGAAATATCCAAAATCAAATTGATATTTTGAAAGATCTTTTGACAACTTATCGTCAAGATGAACAATTCTCTCTGTTTTGGAACGAAATTGTTTCTAAAAGCAAAGAACTTGATTTAGAGGAGCCAAAATTGCCAAAAATCCGAAGAAAACCTAAGCGTATTGACGAAGGAAGTGATCCCCATACTTACGAAAAACCAGCAGACTATTACCGAATAAAGTTTTTTGAATTACTAGACAGTGTTCAAAATTCTTTAAATGAACGATATAATAAGTGCAATACTTTTTCTAAATTAAAAAACATTGAAGAATTGTTGTTAAACTCTTTAAATTCTCTATCAACTTTAACATCTGAAAAAATAAAAATGTGGTGAGAATTTGACGGCTCTTGGTGAGAATTTGACGGCTGATTTTGATATTGAAAGATTAAAATTGCACATTATGATGCTATCAGGTGTGTGCAAGACAAGAAAACAAAGTTTTGAAAGTCTTTCTGATCTGAAACTCTTTTTTCAGAATGATAAGAATATTGCTACAACATTTTTGGAAATAACAAAATTGATCCAGATATTCTATGTAATTCCTGTGACCACTTGCACAGCTGAACGAAGTTTTAGTATGCTTCGTCGACTGAAAAACTTTTTAAGACTTAAGACTTAAACTTTTTTAACTTTTTTTGCAATGACTCAACAAAGACTAAATCATGTTGCAATCTTAAATACGTACCAAGAAAAAGTTGATGCATTGAATATAGAAGAACTCGTAAATGCATTTATAGCTAGGTCACCTCAGAGACGAAATACTTTTGCAATTTTTTAATTGGATTAGATTAATAAATATATATAAGGAAGAGTGGGCACGAAAGTGACACTTTTTATAATACAGTATAAGGTTAGACCAATAGGGAAACTGCTACAGCTACACATAAACAAATTATTAATATATAGCAAACACAAAAAGTATGTGAAGCAAATTTATTTTTGATTCTTGAAATAATCTTTTTTATATACATTTCTAAGCTTACGTCGCTCAGCAACTTTTTTTCAATAAAAGATAGGGCTACTGCAGCTTCATCTGGTACGTAATTGATTTTAGAATAATGATGCGTAGCGAGAAAAAGCTATTGTCTCATCCTATCCCACTCTCCCCTATATACTCTGCATTTCATTTATTGTTTTGTGAATTCTATAAATTTAAATTATGAAAATTGTACATCCACATCTTCTTCCTTCATAAATGTCTGGCAAATACTTGAACTTCAAATAGCCATATTTTATTAATATCATCGTTCTTATTGTCTTAAATAGTTGATTATTCATATAATTTTTAATTTGTTTATCCATATTAAAATTCACTAAAATCACAGACAATACAAATAACTAAATTTAAAACATAAAAGTTAAAATGTTCGGATTCTTTCTAGATCTCTCATCAGTTATTTCAACGTATAAATCAATCAGATTTTAAAAACCAACACATAGAAAAAAATCTCAACAATTTACCAAAAAAAAATGTAGTTAAATGGGCAGCGAATACTCAATTCGTATCAATGCAGCTTCATTAATTGCGAATGCATTTGTTTTCGAGAACCAGGCTTCGAAAAAGATACGACTCACGTAATTGGATCTATTTAAGAAGTAATTTTGAAAATCAAGAAAATAGTCTGTCTTTATGGAGTGGTCAACTATCTTGGAATTAAATTCTTATTCCTGAAAGCCTATTTATGTTCCTTTAATCTAATCTCAAATGTTCTACCAGTTTCACCTATGTAGATTGTAACAGATTGCTTGCATGAGATTCCATATACTATATCTTTAAATTGCAAAGCTAAATATCGATTCTTATAATTGCATAACAGATTCTTAAGTGTTTTTTGCGGTACAAAAGAGGTATGAATATCAAGAGGCTTCAAAATATGAGATCTTTTCTGAAATACGTTTGTAGTATGAGATACTTGCGAAGTTATTTGGTCTCGTATGTTAGAAAGGGAGAGCCTATTTGTTGGTTTTTAAAATCTGATTGACTTATACGTTGAAATAACTTATGAGGGATTTAGAAAGAATCCGAAACGCTTTATGAAATTATTTAAATACTTTCATGTTTTAAATTCAGTTATTTTGTATTGTCTGTGATTTTAGTGATTTTTAATTAAAACAAATATTATCAGACGTAATCCATTTGCTCATATCAATGGTTTATACATAGCTGTATATCTGAAAAGTGTATTATACTAATTTTATAGTTTAATTTCATATATATATATATATATATATATATATATATATATATATATTATCTGTCATATTTATATATATATATATATATATTTTTATTTTGCAAATTTCGGATATTTCTTTTAATTTATTTTTCATGTTTATTGATATATATTGTTGGCACATTTTATTTTTTACATGTTAGAGATACGCAAGCAATGTAAATTGCAAAAATATTCAAAAGATAAAATAAGTATCAAGATTAGGTTTATTAAATAATTTTGTCATTAATTTTCAAAGAGTTATACTTTTTAAATTTTTATATAGTTCCTCGATTCTATACAAGTTACATAATTAGAAAAAAATTTCTCCATGCTTTGACAAATAAAATAGGGTTTATTTTATTTATTTATTTATTGAACATTATACGTCTGAACTTGCGTGCTCGACATGAAAGCCTGCTTATAAGTCATCGTAAATATATAGGGATGAGATGGCACAAAGAAATTTTACATCACAAGAGAAATACAACCAAGATCTCCACACAAAGAGTACGTGCAATGGAGCCAGCGGGATTCGAACCCACAGCCACTTATGCTCGCAAGCGATTAGCGAAGTGGTGTCTTAACCACTCGGTCACGGAGGCCCTGTAAAACAGATGGCCAAGTGGTCAAGGCACCAAGCCGGTAATCGCTTGTGAGCATAGGAGACGGTGGATTCGAATCCCGCAGGCTCCATTGCACGCACTCTTTTGTGCGGAGCTCCCAGCTGTATTTTCTTCGTGTGTTGTAAAATCTCCTTGTACAACTCGTCATTGTATATTGACGATGACTTACAAGCACACAAGTCAGATGTATGTATTCCATATAAAATTCTAGTATGACCAAAGCACCCCGAGTACGTTGAATTTTATGAAATTTCGGAGCTATAATGATATAAAAAATGTGTCAATTTTTAGTATCAGAAATCTCCAAAATATCATGAAATTCAACACATCAAAACTTGGTAAGTTTTGGTTGCTCAAGAATGGATGCTGTGATAATATAACTTATAAGACAAAGGTTTATATAAAAAATTGAATTTTTATAAATCAATCGCAGTTATTTTTTCTGCAACATAATATTTGGTCCTATCTTATTTTGAACACTTTTTCAATTTGCATTACCTACAAATCTCCAACAATTAAAAGTTTAAAGCACGTTTTAATCTTTTTGAACCGCCCTGTTTGTGTGTGTGTATGTATATACACTATATTGCCATTGATTATGGGACACTTGCGATTTTAGACATTTTACTAAATATCTAGAAAAATACATGAGGAATCATCTCGAAACTCTTAGTGTATAAATATAATAGTATACGTCATACATCTCCGTAAAGATTTTTTACCGAAACGCCATAGGGGACCATCAACAAATTAAGAAAGAATGAATATCTTTTGAATAACCCTGTCAAAACTAATGTAGCAAAAGCGCTCATACTCTAGATTATGATTGAATGCCTTATTGTAATACACTGTGTTCATTTTTATGCAAATAGCAAGCACACTCGCAGAGTAATTAAGGTTTTTATAAAAATGGTCCCAAATTTTTCCAAGTTTTTCCATTATAATTTTCAGAGTTCTTAATATAAAATAATATTTTTTTCAGAAAATATGACAAACAACATTGCACAAAGTACCCTGTAATCAGAATTAAAAAATAATAAAAATTGTATGAAAAATGAGTAGGTTTACTATATAATTTTTTACTGCGCATGCGTCAAAGATATCAAAATTTCATTTGCATATTATGTTAGCTAAATGTATAAAGCAACTTTTGTAAAAGTCTCAAAATCATAGCTTGAAAATTCTGAAAGTAATCGTCTATAGAAAAAGGACAAAATCCGTTGTTTCCAAAATGAAGCAAAAAAATAAGGGATTTTATCCAAATGCAGTAGTACATCCCATATTGTGTATTCTATATTGACACTAATCAATGAATATATGGATACAACCCCTCTTGTTTTTGCTTCATTTTGAGAATAACGGATTTTCGACTTATTCAATTGACGATTATTGTCAGAATTTTCAAGTTATGATTTTGTGACTTTCACAAAAGTTGCTCTATACATTTAGCTAACATAATATGCTAATGAAATTTTGATATCGTTGACGCATGCGCAGTAAAAAATTATTTAGTAAACCAACTCATTTTTTATACAATTTTCATTATTTTTTAATTCTGATTACAGAGTACTGTGTGCAATATTTTTTGTCATATTTTCTGAAAAAAATAATATTTTATATTAAGAACTCTGAAAATTATAAGGAAAAAACTTGGAAAAATTTGGAATCATTTTTATAAAAACCTTAATTACTCTGCGAGTGTGCTTGCTATTTGCATAAAATTGAACAAGGCTTATTACAATAAAGCATTCAATCACAATCTAGAGTTTGAGCGTTTTTGCTACATTAGTTTTGACAGGGTTATTCAAAAGATATTCATTCTTTTTTAATTTGTTGACGGTCCCCTTTGGAGTTTCGGTAAAAAATCTTCACGGAGATGTATGACTTATACTATTATATTTATACACTTAGAGTTTCGAGATGATTCCTCACGTATTTTTCTAGATATTTAGTAAAATGTCTAAAATCGCAAGTGTCCCATAATCAATGGCAATATAGTGTATATGCATATATTTGTGTGTGTGTGTGTATGAATTTAGTTATTTTATAGAAAGCTTTGTAAGCTATTGTAAAAAGCTTCATATTCTAGTAATATTATATTCAAAAAATTTTAATCTGGATAAGCTTTTATTGCTAATTGAATGTAAAATTGGACAATTGCTAAACATATCAAATGCTTTTTTTTAATTATTTAAATGAATAAAATATGTATGCATTGATGATAAGTGTCCAGAGTACGGAATTTCCTATTTAGAACTCTTCCTTTTCCATAAAATTTTTTTTTAGAAAATTTTATTTTAAAAAAAAGTAAATTGATATTTAATGCTATATAAACAAAATTTCAAGAAAGTGAAGAAACTGCGACTTGTTTTCAATTAATCTCTCTTTTCTAGGTACAAAACATACTATTATTATGAGAACAGATGAAAAACATCTGTTATCATAGTGATAGCACGCCCAGACGTGCCTGATTAATGACGGGAATTAATTATTCCATTGGTTTTATTAATTCGACCAATAAAAATGAAAAGGAATTTCTCCCTAGATGAATTTTGAATAGTTTTCCCACCGTTAATCAGGTCTTGAGCACATCATTTTCCTTACTTTTCCCTTTGTGTTTTATTTAAAAAAATTCTGTACATGTTATCGAATTATTCATGAATAATTATAATACTTACTTGTAACCTATTATTTATTTGCAAAAAGTACAAAGATTAAAAATTATCGAAAAATAGGAGGCTTTTTTTTTTTTTTTTTTTTTTTTTTTTTTTTTTTTTTTTTTGCCCTCTTCACATAAAAAAATTATGATAACGGCAATATGTCCTGACATGTATAATCATATTGGCTGGAGTCAGAAATTATAGCAACCTTATTATTCTTTTGACCCCTTCGCGACGGGAGCTTTTTACGAAATTTTTAATGTTTTATCACCGGTTTTTAAAAACAGAAATTTGTGCTTAATTAAATCGAGAAAAGGCTCCGATTAAATAAAGCAAATTTTATAGTAAAATTTTACTGGTAAAAATAAACAAGGAACCTTAAGCCTTTTAGCGGCACGTATACCGTAATTTCCGGCGTATAATCCACGAATCAAACAATCATTTTCCGACCCAGAATGTTTTAAAAATAAAAGGTAAATTCTTAGATCGCGGAAAATATTTGGCTTCAATTACTAAGTAAAATTTCTGGGTCCAAAAATAATTGTTTAATCCGCGGATTATACGCCAGAAATTACGGTAAGTGTCGCTCGTCCCCAAGGGGTTAAAATATAAAAGTGAATTATGATTTCACGAGTGAATGAATTTTATTTAATTCTTGACAAATACTAGATGCGCCTTTTTCTTTTCAGTTGTGAATAAAAGCTATCTTCTTAAAATAAACAGTCATGCGCTGCTGACTATTTATCATTGCCACAGATTAATTTCGGAAAATGAAGATGAATTTTTTATCAATATATACGCTTTAAAAATTTGTCATTCACCACACACATTACCCGGATAATGAGTTTTACACTAGTTTTAAATATATGTACTCTTTTTAAAGACACTGTCTAAAAACAATAGTTAATTATAATAGAACTGTACATATATTCCAAACACACAAACGCACGCACATTTATTTTTTACGCATAGGGTTTTCGAGCTGAGCCAATTGGCGTAGCCACAGGATTTCGTCTTAAAAAGGAAAGGGGGTGTGCAGAATTTTTCTTTATGTCATATATAGTATATATAATGAAATCTACTAAGAAGGAATTTGGAAGACGAAAAATTCCGCTTGCTGGATTTTTATCTTAATAGATGTAATTGCAAGGTTCTTTTTTCAACGGAACTATGGCATTTTTCCGATTAAGATAGGTTCTGATTTCACAGCTTTTGCTGTATTTACATATATCTATATTTATTTGTTATATGTACATTAAAATTGTCAAATTGGAACTTGTCTGTAACAAATTCTTGTCTTAAATGGAAAATTTTCGGGCTTCGACGAAAGGATTACTAAACAATCAAATCTGCTAATGTATGCAAAAAAAAAGGTCGCACATTTTTTCAATCCTTTACTCTTGATTTTCACACGTTTTCTGCATAAATATTTAACCCGTTTAAACAAAAATAGTCTATAAAAGAATCCTGCTTCAGTCGGAAAAATTCCATAACTATAACGATTTTAATACCTTAAAATTTTACCTGCTAAGGCAAAAACTTGTTTAAAGCGGAAATTTTTCTGATTCCTTGCAATTTCATCTTAGAAATCGTTACAATTTTTGTATCCATCATGAAATAATTAGTTCATTGTTTCAAGGTAGGGGGAGGGGGTTTGGACTCCCCCCCTTTCCCCCCCCCAGCCGCTGACTGGGCCCCTCCAATAATTTTGAAAACTCTACGCCTATGACTGCATGTACTTACGTATGCCCATGACTAGATTTCTAAATGGATGTTTCAATTTTCACAATCCATTCTCTTTTTTTTTTCATGAGCTCATTCGGATGGTTGTTCTGGAGAAAACTCAAACATGAAAGGATGGAGAATGTATTTTTTTTACAGTGAAACCTCCAAATAAGGGACAATCCGAATAAGGGATACCTCTATTTAAGGGACAAGACTTCCGGTCCCAGTACCTTGGTATAGGCCGTGTAATGTATTTACCTCTGAATAAGGGATACTCGATTTAAGGGACACTTGAAAATGAGATTAAAGGGATTAACTTTTGCATTTTAAATTTTGAAATAGTCTTTGATGAAAATGAAAATAAAAATTTTTGTGAAACTATCAAACGTATAGATAGTCATATTGATACAGAGGCATACGACACAAGTGACGAGCATTTATTTACCAGCAATTCGGATTCGAACTTCAATGCGTTTATCCCCATTGCAGTAGTGCTGAAAATTGTGAGGATGATTCTGAAATGGAGAATAAAATTGTGAAATAAAGAACTTTACAGATGCTTTAAGTCTGTTCTCAAATCCAAAAGGGCTACTTTTATGACATGAATTTTAATTTATTTTTATCCAGAAATGTCTGGAAACTAGCAGGTGTTGTTGTTTAGAATCTATTGTTACAGCGTATATAGGGTTTTTTCGATATTATGGTTAGACAACTTCAAACTCTTTTCTCTTAGAAAAGTAGAAAATAATTTATTTACAGATCTTCAGAACAACAGAGTCTTCGAAACTCAAAAATATTACCAAATATTCAAAAACATTTGCTCAAATCTATCGTACAAGTATAGCTTTAGATCCCAGAGACTCTTTATACAACGTCTCAACACTTAATAACATTCAAAACAACATAAATAAAACTCAAGCAAACTTGCTAACAAACGCCTTGTTCACTCAATGACTGACTGGTAAATAATAACCACAGCTCGCATCGCTTCTCTTCTTATATAGGCTCGCAGCAGGTGCTGGAAATTTCTAGAACCATCTCGAAAAATCCACGGAACAACATTCAATGTATCAGTAGACCTAAAGGGGGGTTACCATTGAGAGGGAAGGGTTACCATCGCCAACAATCGCCAAGTTTGTCGCCAACTTGGCGATATATCGCCAAATTTGGCGACCAAAATTAGTCGCCAAAAGTGACGCAAACTTGGCGATATCTTTAATATTTCGCCAATCTGCCGTAGACATACACTGAAAATAATAGACAAGTTTGCTTGATAACAGAGACAATGTAACAAAAACTAATATTAGTAAAGAAATGGAGCTTAATAAGATTATTTACATTATTTTACAGTACAAACACTAACTATTTACAAAATTCGTAACACTACCCCCTTCTCAAAGACTGCACGTCCCGGGCAGTGCAATCCTTGAGTTAGAGGAAAACACTTAAAATAAATAAACAAATAAATAAATAAATAAATAATAACAATAATAATAAAATTTACATAAATAAGAACTAATTACTATTTACATATTTACAAAAAGGGACTTTCATGACCATGGTCTGAAATTCCAGTTTTGAATTTCTAATCACTTTGGCCAAAATAAGGGGCTAGCCGGTTATAATGTACGACCTTGGGCTTGGTGTGAGGCGATTTTCGTATGCGAACGACGACGTCATTCAGCCTGTTGACGACTGTGTAAGGACCGTCCCAGTTTCTTTGTAGTTTTGGCGACAGTCCCTTACGACGTATGGGATTCGACAACCAAACTTTGTCACCTTCGTTGAACTCATGTCCAGTTGCCTTTGTGTCGTACCGTGTCTTCATCTTTTCTGATGCCAGTCCAATTCGGTTCCTCGCTAGGCAATGAATCTCCTCAATCCGTGCCCGGAGTCCATCCACGTATTCTTCAGGCGACAAAGGAGTGTCAGGAGAACGGCCAAACAAAAGATCCGCAGGCAGACGAAGATCACGACCAAAGAGCATTTGAGAAGGGGAGTAACCAGTGGCCTCATGAGTGGCACTCCTGTAGGCAAGCAGGAAAAGAGGCAATTTCTTGTCCCAGTCCTGTTGGTCTCTAGACACCAGGAGAGAGAGGCTATTTAGGATGGTACGATTGAACCGCTCCACCATGCCCTCCGATTGAGGGTGTAGAGGTGTTGTTCGAGTTTTGTCCATGCCGAGTAGTTCACACATTTCCTTGAACACAGCCGAATCAAAATTTCTTCCTTGATCGGAATGGATTTGAAGAGGAACTCCGTATCTGGAAACCCAGTGTTGAATCAGTATGTCTGCTATGGTTACCGCCTCTTGATTAGGAATTGCGTAGGCTTCAGGCCACTTAGTGAAGTAGTCCATGACAACGCGGATGTACTTATTGCCATCAGATGTTCTAGGAAGTGGACCCAGGATGTCTAGAGCAATTCGTTCGAAAGGAGCTCCTACATTATAACTTTGCAATCGTCCACGGGTGCGCCTCTTTGGACCTTCACGTGCTACACAGGTGTCACAAGTTCGACACCACTTCTCCACATCAGTGCGAACATTATTCCAGTAGAAACGCTCTCGAACCTTTTGAGGGTCTTCATTACACCAAAATGACCTCCTGTGGGACTACCATGCAGTTCTTGAAGAACCATAGAAATTCTCGACTTAGGGAGTAGTAGTTGCCATCTACATGTCTTTCCATCGTCAGACTCCCATTTTCGGTACAAGATACCGTTCTTCAAACGTAGGGAATCCCAGAGAGCCCAATAACATTTAGCCGTAGGATGGTAATGGGCCATGTCGTGCCAGCTGGGCTTCCTGTTGGACTCCTCTTTCAGCTCTAAAATTGGCTTAATTTCAGGATCAGCAAGTTGATCTTTACGCAGGCTCTCGTCACTCCACGGATCTTGCGATGATGTAGACCCAGTTGTAACTTGTCTTACTATAGGACCTTTGACATTAAATTTCTTCTCAACCCGGTCGCAGTATCTACAATTCTCTGAGCAGGGTCTTCTTGAGAGAGCATCTGCATTTCCATGTGATGAGCCTTTTCGATGGCGTATCTCCATACCGTACTCTTGAAGCTTTTGTATCCACCTGGCTATCTGGCCTTCAGGGTTTTTTAAATTCAATAGCCAAGTTAGAGAAGCATGATCAGTTCGGATCAGGAATTTCCGACCGTAAAGATAGTGATGAAAATGGTCTATGGCTTTCACTACAGCAAGAAACTCTTTACTTGTTACGCAGTAGTTTCGCTCTGCCTTTGACAAGCACTTGCTGAAACAGGCGATAACACGCTCCTGGCCGTCGATTTCCTGGGACAGTACAACGCCAATGCTTTCGTTACTTGCATCCGTATCAAGTATAAACTGTTTATCGATTTAAGGATATGACAGAATTGGAGTGGATGTTAAGGCCTTAAGCTTTTCGAAAGCAGCGTCACATTCCTGTGTCCACATAAATTTTTGATTGGCTTCTGTTAATTTATGAAGTGGTCTTGCAATCATCGAGAAGCCTTTGAAAAATTTTCTGTAATAGGTGCATAATCCTAGAAAGCTCCGAAGCTGGTGAACATCTGCTGGACGATTCCAATTTTTCACAGCCGATATCTTCTCCGGATCAGTCCTAACTCCTTCCGTCGAAATGATGTGTCCAAGATAGGCGACTTCATTACGAAACAAACTGCACTTCGTAGGGCTTAACTTCAAATTAGCTTCCTTTAACTTTTGTAGCACCCGCCTGAGGTTGTTCAGATGTTCATCAAAAGATATTCCTATGATTATGATATCGTCTAAATAAACAAGACATGCCTCATATGACAGCCCCCGGAGAACCGTTTCCATAAGGCGTTCAAAAGTTGCAGGTGCATTACATAGGCCAAAAGGCATTATCTTGAATTGCCATAATCCTTGTCCCGTTGTGAAGGCAGTCTTCTCGCGGTCGTCGGGATGAATCTCTACCTGCCAGTAACTACTCTTCAGATCCAGAGTCGAGAACCAAGTGTTGCCCTCAAGTGTGTCGAGAGTGTCGTCAATCCTTGGTAGAGGGTAATTATCCTTTTTGGTGACATCATTCAGTCGGCGGTAGTCTACACAAAATCTTGTTGAACCATCCTTCTTTCTTACTAATACAATGGGAGACGCCCATGGACTTGTCGATGGTTCGATGATGTCACTTTCTTCCATATCCTTAATTAAATTTTGCACCTCTTCTTGCTTGGCAAAAGGTAATCGTCTAGGGTGCTGTTTAATAGGAGAGTGATCTCCCGTGTCAATTCGGTGTTGTGCCATTTTAGTTCGTCCAAAATCTTCAGATGTTTGGGAAAATAAACTTTGGAATTCTCTAATTAAATTTTCTGCAGCATCCCTTTGATTTGGATCTAAGTCTGTATCTTGTAACAAATCCTTGACTAAATTATCTGAAGATTTCTGAGAGTGATTGGAATTTTGCACGTCACAGGAGCACATGATGCTATCACCTCTCCTTTCTTGATAGTCCTCGTCTTATCACTTTTGTTAGCAATTCTGACTGGAATGGTCTTCTTCGAGAGGTCCACTACAGATGAAGCCACCAATACTCCTGCTTGTTTACTATTGTCTTCGGGATAATCTATATAGACAAATCGATAATTAGTTTCATTGTTAATTACAGCTGGAACTAAAAATTCTGTTCTTGGATCTAGAATGATGTCTTCTTTGGCTATTACTATTTGTTTAGATTCAATTTCGTTATTTGATCCAAAAAGACTTATTTCTTCAAATTTTGAGAGCATTTTATTATTTTTGAAATCAAGTTTGAAGCCAAACTTCTTCAGAAAATCTAGTCCGATTAAGCAAGGATCTGTTATGTCAGCCACATATGCCGTAAGGTAATATTTCGTTTCTCCAAAGTTGATGGTTAAATCGGCCTTTCCATATATGCCTATCTTGTCGCCCGTCACAGTTTGCAGGATAACGCAGGGTGGAGTCCAGATGAGTTTGCATTTTACTCTTTTCTCTTAGAAAAGTAGAAAATAATTTATTTACAGATCTTCAGAACAACAGTCTTCGAAACTCACAAATAGTATTACCAGATATTGAAAAACAACTGCTCAAATCTATCGTACAAGTATAGCTTTAGATCCCAGAGATTCTTTATACAACGTCTCAACACTTAATAACATTCAAAACAACATAAATGAAACTCAAGCAAACTTGCTAACAAACGCCTTGTTCACTCAATGACTGACTGGTAAATAATAACCACAGCTCGCATCGCTTCTCTTCTTATATAGGCTCGCAGCAGGTGCTGGAAATTTCTAGAACCATCTCGAAAAATCCACGGAACAACATTCAATGTATCAGTAGACCTAAAGGGGGGTTACCATTGAGAGGGAAGGGTTACCATCGCCAACAATCGCCAAGTTTGTCGCCAACTTGGCGATATATCGCCAAATTTGGCGACCAAAATTAGTCGCCAAAAGTGAAGCCAACTTGGCGATATCTTTAATATTTCGCCAATCTGCCGTAGACATACACTGAAAATAATAGACAAGTTTGCTTGATAACAGAGACAATGTAACAAAAACTAATATTAGTAAAGAAATGGAGCTTAATAAGATTATTTACATTATTTTACAGTACAAACACTAACTATTTACAAAATTCGTAACACTATGTAATCAAACTTTTTTTTTCAAATGCAATAGATCTTTAGAAAATACTGCCAACGTGGACGTTTTGAACCAAATTTGTACGCCAAAAAAAAAAAATAATAACACTCAAGAAAGGATGAAAAATGTTTTTTCACGTGATCAAAATCACTTATAACTCAATAGATTCAAAACTTGAAAACGCAGTTTGATTCCAGATCATCGATAGTCAGGTGCTCCAATTTTATACATTTCCGTTGAAAAATGAATTAGTAAATATGTCAAAAAGTTTTCCGCTTGCTGAGCTGAGCAGTTTGAGAGATTTGTCGCCTTAAAACATGCAAATCAGTTGAATACTTTTCTTTGTAAATACTGTTGATATTGAAGAACTAAAATTTATAAGTATGGTAAATGAACTCGTGAAAAATTTTTATAGAAAAATTTAAATTTTCAAAACAATCACTTTTGATTAATTAATTGAAGTAAAGTTCTTTTAAGTGTTTTTTACTTTTTGTATGTACACAGTTTGCATAAAAAGTATAAATCAATAATTCTACAAATTATTTCATTATTTTAAACAATTGAAAATTTTAATTAATTAATTCTCTATTCCTTTTGTGTCTGATTAACGTAATTTATACATTTCAAACATATTTAAACTTCACTTTTAATGTTTTGTTATTTTTATATCCTTCTGAATGATTTATTAAAAATAATAAAAAAAAAACTCCGAATGAGGGACACCTTTGTTAAAGGGACAAAAGTTCCGTTCCCATAGGTATCCCTTATTTGGAGGTTTCGCTGTAGTAACATTAATAACATGTAAAAAAAATTCTCAAAATTTCCGTGATTAACTTGTACCTAACTTTTAACTAATTTTATACCTAAAATACTATTTTTAAATGTATAATATAATATGCATGTATTAATTATCTATTTTTATTTGTTATTTCATCTTATATTAAGATAATGAGTTTAGGTTAGCATAGTCGAATTAAATAATTTTGTTTTACATCTTATAGGTAAACTATGGTGTATAGTATATTTTTCCTGTCAATTTATTTTATTTTATTAAATTATTTTTTTCACATTTTATTTTCCTATCTATTTTGGTAGTTTTGATGTGTCTTCTTTTTGATGTTTTTTCTTCATTTGATTTGGTTTTATGTGTGTTGGTAACCCGAAATTCGTAATATTTTGCTTTTCATGGCTAATATGAAGATGAAACCACGCATTTCATTTATAGTTACAAAGTATTTCGGGCTTAAGGATTCTACTTTGGTTATGCAAATTGTATTTGTATTCATTTTTTCCCTGTTTCCATTTGATAATTTTCTATTAAATTCAAGGGTTCATATATTGTAATACAAGTAATGGTTATATGTATATTATGTTTTTCAGTTGCTGTTTGTTTTGTAAACAATCAAAACTTCGTTATTGGGTTCAAAAATGCTCTAATTATTCTTGAATTTTCTTTTAATAAATTTTATTGCACACATAGAATAATAGTATGAAGAAATATTGAATTCAAATTAGTTACATAATATGTACAAAATGTATAATATGTACAAAATACAAATTCCTTTTACCTTGATAATTTCTGATCATTGTACTTAAACTGGAAAGATGATCCTATATCCATTTATGCGTGCCTTTTCATAAAAATAGCATAATTCTTCCATAAAACTTAAGACACGCACGACACAAAAAAATATAAACATTCTCTCTAAAAAAATTCTTTTTCTTTCCATCAAAAATTGATGCCAACTTTTTTTATCTAAACTTTTACCTCATCTCGCAAGATAAAAAATGTAAAACTAAAGCAGACGAAAAAACAGTTTCGCCGCCATAGTAACGAGTCGCGTAAGAAAAAAAATAAATATCACAATTGCAAATTTGCAAACGATTTTCTGTGAATAAACTGATATATTAATTTATCAATTCCTAACATACACCCTCCTTTAATTTAGGCGGAAGCCAAATTAAACTTAAGATCACTTTTGATCAAATTAAACCCTAATTCAAAATAAAAAATATAAAAATAAATAAAGTTAATAACTAAACAATAATAAAACATTTAGAGTTCTAGAAAAGTCATTTCAGAGTTCTAGAAAAAGTCAGTTCAGAGCTCTAGAAAAAGTCATTTCAAAAGTCTCTTTACTACTCTGCCACTTCTAGATGTACTGTTTCTCACCATCCACACCACCAAGCTGCTGCTGAATGGATGACTAATAGGGCACAGTTCCTTCAATTAATAGGAAACAGTTCTTTCGAAGAAACTATTGCCTTCCAATACAATGATTTTAAAAAGTTATTGGTTCCTCTAAAATTTGAGCCATTATCAGGGTATATAGTAGTCGGCCTTCCTCTCCTGCATATAAATCTTCGAAGTGATTGAATGAATCCTTCTGTTGAGAGACTGGATACAAGTTCCAAATGTATTGCCCTATATACTGCACATGTAAAAAGTACAACCCAAACTTTGAATCTTTGCTTTACGAAAAGAGGGCTAAAAAGATCAGCTTCAACAACTTCAAAAACTTTGGAATCTCTGATTCGATCTAGAGGTAGGTGAATTGGAGGTGTAGTATATGGTTTTGCAGAGTATCTTTTGCATCTGTAACACTTAGGCAATTGACTTCTAATGCTGCGTCTAGAAGAAATTATCCAATATTTTTCTCTTAAAATGGATCCAACTGTTTGAAGTCCAACATGACAATTCTTTAAATGACATTCTTGAATCAGACAATTCACTACAGTATGTTTCGATGGTAATAAAATTGGATATCAGAAAGAAAACTCGTCATCCCGCTCTAATATCTTTGTTTTTACTCTCAACAATCCTTCTTGATCTTTCATAACCTTTAATCCTTTTATTGCATCAGTAGTATTACCAAAACTTTCAGATTGTATTATTGACCAGAGCGACCTTTCCGCATCTTCCTTTTCTTCAATCGACAATTCTGATGGAAAACATATATTTCGATTTCTGCACTTCATTACGAATCTCTTCACCCAACATACGACATTAATAAATCTACCAAATTTTGAAATTCTACTATGTATCATAAATTCATGTGAATTAGAACATAAAAGAGTAGATACTGCAGTTTTCTTTTTTTCCATCATTACTAATTCTTCGTTGGGGCTTGTTTCTGAATGTGGCCAATTTTCTTCTGATAACTTCAACCATTCTAGTCCCTCCCAACATCTCATCTTCAGCAGCTGTTTAGAACTACATCCGCGAGAAGGTAGACCAGCAGGGTTGAGATGACCAGGTAGGAAGTTCCATTGTTGAGATTCGGAAAATTTACAAATTTCTCTAACTCTATTGCCTACAAACGTTCCCCATTGATCATTTCTTCGAATCCAATCGAGAGCAGTCGAAGAGTCGGTCCAATACTTTACTGGTATGGGAATACAATTAAAGACTTTCAAAACAAAGTTAGTCAATCTTATTCCTAAAATACAAGCAAGAAGCTATAACGTGGGATGGTTATATTTTTCTTTGGTGCAAGACGAGACTTAGCTCCTAAAAGTTGTACAAAGACTGCGTCTTTATCTTCACAACGTAAGAAAACTGCTGTTGCATAAGCTCTGATACTTGCATCACAAAATGTATGAATAGACCATTTTTCTTTACAACCATAGCCTATACGTCTATTTATCTTCACGTCATTTAAATACTTGAGTTCGCTATACCATTTTTGAAAATTATTCCGGGATTCTTCTGGAAGTGGAGCATCCCAATCTAATTTCGTTGACCAGGCGTCTTGAATTATCAGTTTGGCTGGTAACAATGCTGGGGATAAAAATCCTATTGGATCGAAGATCCCCTGGGTTACAGCTAATATCTTTCTTTTCGACAGATTTTCTATCTCATCACTAAATTTATGAGCGATCTTCAAACTATCCCCCATTATGTCCCACTTTAACCCTAAAACCGGAACTATCGTGGTTACATTTTTGCTGAGCATATTTTTTTCGCTAAGGAAACTGCTGTCTTCACTTTTAATTGGCCCGAATTCCCACATTCTTAATTCCATTTTCGCATCAGCCATGATTTCTGTAGATTTTGAAATAAAATTTTCTAGTTCAGGCACATTGTCGACTGAAGTAACGCAGTTATCTATATAGTATGATTTCATAAGCTTGCTCCAAAAACTACTCTATTGTGTTGATAAACTTGAAATTCGTCAGGACTCTTCCACCATAAAAATCGCAAGAAATGCCGATCTGATTCTTTGACTTCAATTTGAAGAAATGCTCTTCTTATATCGGCTACTACCCCAATAGTTTTCTCACGAAATCTTATTAACACTGCAGGAATTTGTTCAATGAGGTTTGGTCCTTTAAAGAGACAATCATTTAAAGAAGGAGACCTCCCTACCTTACACGAAGCATCAAAAACTGTTCGAATACTTCTATCGACGTTCGAATTCGACTATCTAGTTTGATGACGGGATGATGAGGTAAAAAATGTCCTGGAATCTTGAGTGTTTCATCTGGTACTTTACTTATAACGCCTTCTTCTTCCCATTCATAGAAAACTTTAGCATATTCTTTAAACATTTTAAGCGATTTTAATTTCTTTGTTGAATTTGTCAATCTTCGTTCAGCTATGTGTCTATTCGAGGGAATCTCACGTTTGCCGTTAATCCAAGGAAGACCTACAATATAGCGACCTTCTATATTTCTATCAACTTTTTTTATAAAATTATCATGAGCGAGTTCTTCTTCTTCTGCTTTAGACAAAGCTTGACAGGAATCTGTTATACCGATTGTCTCTAACTTCCATAATTCTGGAATCTTCATATCTTTTAAAGTTAGGCTCGTGATAAACATATTTTCATAATTTAGACAAGACTGTGATGTACTTTCTAAACGACCACAAAGTGTCCATCCAAACTTTGTCTCTATTGCTGTAAGACCGCTCATTAACTGTTTTACTCGGCCTGTAAGAAGTTGTCCATAGTAATCACTTCCAATCAAAATTTCAATTTTTGGACTTCCTGTTCCTAAATCTGTGGTCCATAATTTATTTTGTTTAAGCTCTTTAATTACTTATTCTTTCGGTATCCGAGGAATATTATTACAAATTATATCTTGATCCAAAAGCTCTAAGACTTCTTTCGTTTGTTTCTGTCTATCAGAAGAACTTAACTCAACTTGGAATTTATTGTGAGATTTAGCTTCTGTTTGCGTACCACCAAACAATGTGTGCACAATAGCTTCAGAAGAAATGGGATATAAACCTAGGTCTTCGGCTGTACCTTTTAAAATATAGCTCTTTTGCGACCCACAATCAAGTAATGCTCGTACGTTCTTTGTTATTCGACCTGTAATGACTATTTCCAAAGTCATAAGAGCTACTTCAGCAGAACAATGCTTATTTGCTATAGTGCTTAGAATTACTTCTGGGGTCTTAGATGTATTTTCTGGTTCTTTGCACATTGAAATTTCAGGGCATAATAACTCGGTATGGGGTTTAGAACAAACGTGGCAACGAATAAAAACTTTGCAAACTTTAGCGTGGAGACCAAAACGAAGACATTTTAAACAGCAATTTTTATTCTTAATTTTGGCTTTCCGTTCATTAAAGGAAAGAGATCTAGCCCTAACACAGTCCTTACTTTCGTGAGGTTTACTGCAAAATAAACAAAGGCGTTCTTTTGCGCTAAATAGCCCTGCCGCAGTAGGTATTTTACTTTCTGCTTTTCTCAATTTTTCTTTAGGTTTGTCTTTAGAGCCCAGCTCTATAAAACTCGATTTGGCTAATTTGAATCTTTCCTCGTTTGCAACTTCTTGTTTCAGACATTCCATCAAACTTACTATATTTGCTTTTGATGACAATGCATTATAATTACTAACAACGTTTGATGTGATTGAAATATTATATCGCTGCCATGCTTTTAATACATCTTCCAATAAGCTAGATTCTATCATGGGATATAGCCACGCCAAATTGCTTTCTAAACTTAAACCCATTGATTCTAAAGATCTTAAATATGCCTCGACTTTCGTGAATAAATCTGATAACGGAAGTTTATCTTTGCCGTGCGCCTGTACATTAGCTACAATCAATTTTAGAAATTCTCTAACGTACACTTCTATTAATAAATCTTTATTCCCAAAACGCTCTTGAAATGCCTCGACAGCTTTGGGGTAATTAACTGCGGTCATTGGATAGCTCTCTAACAAACGCCTGGCACTGGTTCCAGGTTCTACCGATTGGATAAGATACTGAAATTTGTCACTATTATCCAAATCTATGTCTTCATGAATTTTCTGAAACTTGGACCAAAATGAAAGATAATTTATTTACTGCGAATCGAATGGCTCAATATTTAGTTTAGGTAATTTATAATGCTTTGATTTGGATTAACCGTAATCTGTGCTTTTTTCACTATCATCTTGATTACGTTTATTTGTCCCACTGCTTCACTAACTTTACGCTTAATGGTAATAAATCTGAATAACTTTCATTTTCCACTACTTCATTTTCAATAGCCTCTTCGTCGCATTTATCATCATCTAACATGAGTTCAATTATAGCTTCATCGATAGATTTAATTTCATGAATCAAATTTTCTAATTTACTAAAATCGTCTGAAATTTTACCTTTATCTAATGACTCGCTGTTAATTTCTTTATTCAAAACATTTAAAGTTCTGGTAAATGACGAACGTAGTGGTGTACGCTTTTTCTTTAACTTATTCATCTTAGAAAAAATAAGTAGCAATGCACAGCTTATGAAAACACTATACGCTATAAAAAATAATTCAATATCTCAACATTATTATTCAAATGTCCGTGCTCGGGGCGCCAGATTGTTTTATAAACAATCAAAACTTCATTATTGGGTTCAAAAATGCTCTAATTATTCTTGAATTTTCTTTTAATAAATTTTATTGCACACATAGAATAATAGTATGAAGAAATATTGAATTCAAATTATTTACATAATATGTACAAAATGTAATATGTACAAAATACAAATTCCTTTTACCTTGATAATTTCTGATCATCGTACTTAAATTGGAAAGATGATCCTATATCCATTTATGCGTGCCTTTTCATAAAAATAGCATAATTCTTCCATAAAACTTAAGACACGCACGACACAAAAAAATATAAACATTCTCTCTAAAAAAATTCTTTTTCTTTCCATCAAAAATTGATGCCAACTTTTTTTATCTAAACTTTTACCTCATCTCGTAAGATAAAAAATGTAAAACTAAAGCAGACGAAAAAACAGTTTCGCAGCCATAGTAACGAGTCGCGTAAGAAAAAAAAATAAATATCACAATTGCAAATTTGCAAACGATTTTCTGTGAATAAACTGATATATTAATTTATCAATTCCTAACACTGTTATGATAAATCTCAGTAAGAGACAAGCAGCTATTTTTCTGCTCTTGTTTAAGTATACATAAATAAATATTTTTCTTTTCTTGAAGTACTGATCTACGAAAATGAAGTTACACATCATTAGATATTTTAACACAATTAAACATATTTAAACGCAAATCAGATTTTAAAAAATACTTAATGTGGTTGCCAAAAACATAGAAAATAAGGGAAACGAGAAGTCTAATTAAACATCTTTGGTTAAAGGTAAGAAATTTTAACTTACCTATATTATTATTATTGCAATAAATATAACAATATCAGTGAGGTTAATCATTCTCACCCCAGTATTTAAATTATTGAATTTTAAAAATTGATGACAGTTTTAATTCTAGGTGTTTGGCACGTAATATTTTGTTCTGTAAGCTCCAGGTTTCACTGCAATATTTAAAGCAATATTTAATGAGTTTTCAATATATTGAAGAATATGAGTACTCACAAGGAATGTAATCAAGGATTACATTCCTATTTGTAAGTAAGTTTATATATATATATATATATATAATTGAAAGGACAATATTTTCTTAACATTCAAAACAAAATGCACAGAAAACAACGTTACAATATATATATATTAATTATAGCCTAATATATTATTTCAAAATATATTAGGCTCAAGTTGTTCTGTAATAGAAAATGACCCATATACGTACATATGGAATCATTATAAAAATATAAAATATATACCAATATTTCTATAATCGTGTTTTTAATCCTGATTCCAATACTTGTGTCCGAAAAGTAATAATAGTTATTCGTGAAAATTTTTTGTTTAAAATTGTATTTAAATTTGTTTTTATTTATCATAAAATAAAACAAACTAAATTATATAGCTCTACAAATTATAATGATTCCTAAAATTTAACAAATCATTTTTAATATAAGTTTGAACTTAACAGAAAACTGAATTAATTGTATTTTAAACTTATCGGTAGAAATTGAACGAAAGAGCTTGGGGCAATTCACATTTGGAGAAGACACTTTCTATATTTGGAACATGTAAACAAGTTATTTTTCTGAAATGTAATTTTCCAAAATATTTGCATGCCATAAATTCAGTATGTGCTTTCGAAATAATGTTCTGTTTTATTAGTATTCTAACTGAAATTTTGCCCTCGAAATTACACTAACATTAAAATTTTGGAATCAGAATATTACAAACGATAACAGTTTTCTTCAACAAAATAACTTCATTATAAAAGTTAGAATTGTGTCACCGTTTGTAAAATGATTCATTTTCAAAACGGAAAAATTGTTTTATATCATTGTGGAACATATGTAAATGTAACTAGGACTTCCCTCAGAGGGATTAGTCTGAGCGATATTGCTGAGAATGCACGTTTAATAACTTGCGATAAATAAAGAAAATGAGATGTTACCTTTAATTGGTCATTCATTGTGATAAAATATAATGATGAAAATAAGCATATCGAATCGTAGAACTACAAAATCTTGTTGCATATACTATTTTTATAAAAGAAAAGCAAACCATGCATGGATATAAAATTGGAAATATGCAAAATGTTAAAAGTAATACAGAAAATAAAACACCAAATTTTCCTATATTGGAAATATAGCTCTTTGAAATGATGTCATGAGCATAAACAGAAGCTTCGCACCGATTTGAGAAACTATAAATAACAAAAACTATTATGTTTGTAGAGAAATGGAGTGTATTTTATATGGTGTGAAATCCGTCCGAATAGTTTATAATGTTGAATATCTGTTTTCCACGGATGCAATGAGGTTGTCGATAAGAGTTAAGGAATCCTTTTTTAAAAATTTGTAGTAAACGAGCACTTACATTTTATAAGTTACTGTGATGCCAAAGTTATAGTTTCTGACCCCAACAGTATCCTAGAAATTGCAATATTCTCAATAAATTGGGTTTAAAACTTTTTCTAGAAAAAAAAAATGTTTAATATGTGAAATTAAATTGTCGAATGTTTTAGAAATCGTTCATAACGAGAATATTATATCTTAAAAGTTGCCACCAAAAAAAAATACAAAAAAAAAAAAAAAGATTTTAAATATTTAGTCATATCAACATCGAAGAATTCTCAATTTTAGAACTTTTTTTGCTCGTGCATTGATGGTGATTATTGTTCCTACGCAAAATATAGTATATTTTGCAGCAAAGATGGTTACCAACATTTTTTGCTCACATTATTTTTTAAATCGGCTAGGTACTCCCAATGCTAACGAAAAACACACAAACGTTAATGCTTTATAGCATAGAAATACAGAATTAAAAGCTATTTATCTCCTATTATATACACATAAGACATAAATTATCTAATTAGTGCTAGCAGATGAATTTTTAAATATACATAGATCAATATAATGCTTCATTTTTCTTTTATTAGTATTTCTTAGTATTCATTTTTCATTTATTTGTATTATTCAGTAAAAAACTCACTTTCTTAAGCCCGAATTGCGTCAAATTTTTTATAAAAGCGCCTTAGTCCATATAACAGCGAAGTATTGTGAAGAGTATTAAATACAAGGTAGTAAGACACTTAGCCAAACGCAGGTAATAAATCGCCAAATATTGTCCTTTTCGCCCTCTCTCGAAATGCATTTTTTTTCGTATATTTAAAAAACACGATTTTGAGTCATCTTATTTAAAATCCAAATAAATAAATGAGAGGAAGCAATAATAGCATAAGTCAAAACATTCATAAGTCAACATCAAGGAATTGTATCGTAGTTACACAGGTGGAAAAAAGCTGCTTTCGGCCAAATAACGTTGTCTTCACTAAATTTGAATCCGATTAAAAAAAGTACCGTGATTAATTAAAATGTTATAGGCAGAGTTGCCAAGTTTCCGGCATTTTGGGTACCGGTATTTTAATACAGAAAATGTTTTATTAAATTGGAACATTCTGCGGATTTAAAAAATAACTTTTCCTATAAGAAAATTCTGCTATGCAATAAGCGAGGGTTTGGCATCTCTATATAGGAATATTTCGTAATCTACTTTTTAACCTTAAAAAAAGCAACGACCATTTTTCGGGTACAAAAAGTATTGCTAATTGATCCATTTTGCATACAAGGTACTGATTGTAATATTGATACATCTATTGTGATAAATTTCCAATAATTTTTCAAATCCCCTTTATTTCATTAAAAATATAAATCTTTTATTCATTTAGTTTAAAATAAATGGTTTTTAACTAATTTCATAATACTTTTGAAATATCACTTTTCATTGAAATATTCATACTTAATCCATAACGTACATAATATATGACTCTGTTATTACATAAGTCACCTTTTTATTATCATAAAAATTATGTTTTTACTGATTTTTATTAACTCAATAGGAGAAATTTTGTGTTTTGAGCAATAGATGTCCGCATTTCCTATTATTTATTTATTTTAACAAAATTCTTTGTATTTAGAAGAATTTTTATTTAAATAGGAAATCCAGATGTCGCTGTTAATAAACAAGAAAGTTACAAAAAAGGGTACAAAACGAGTAGACACATACTATCAAATATGGAAAAACGACGAATCACAAAAAGACGTCGTATGAAATATCATCTTTTAAAGAAAAAAAAAAAAAAAAAACGAGGTCTGATTATCGAGCTTACTGATTACCAAATGTGCATTACATAAAAAAAAAGAAAAAAATACTGCAAATATTGATTTTTTTTTTCTTTTGTGCAGTTGTGGCTTCAAAAGGTGCGCTGTGTTGCAAAAAGATATAAGCGACTATGAAAACACACCTGGTAAACTTTCATGCTCAGTTTTGCAAATAAATATGGCACATATATGCCCTATATACACCGAGGTACCTAATTGGTGCCAAAATGGCGTTTAGTTGCCTAACATACTGGTTATCATATAAATGTTATAGTAAATTGTTTGTTCTGAAAATATTATCATTTATTGATTGTTATATCTTTTTTAATAACAGGAAATGTTTCATTTATTCCTTTTTTTTTTCATTTTGAAATAAATAAATAACGTGTTGTTATAGCATGCTATATGCATCTGGTAATCAAAACGATGTTTTCGCCTAATTGGCATAAAAAATCTCGCCAAACCCGGTGCTTATATCTCTAGTATATTATCTCAAGTATTTTATTTATGTATACTATAATTTTATATCCGCATATTTACCAATTATATCAGGTATTATCGTAAGTTCAAAATGGGGGAGTTTTCTAAGTCCAACTATATTAAATTATGTCGGAAGTTAAAAATTTAATGCTAAAATAGCTTTTTTAAAAAGCTATTTTAGCATTAAATTTTTAACTTCTGGCATAATTTAATATAGTTGGACGTAGAAAACTCCCCCATTTTGAACTTATGAGAATACCTGATATAATTGGTAAATATGCGGATATAAAGTTGTTAATACAGGTATTAAAGAAATTTTATAGATAAAAAACTTTTTTCTTAATTTCTTGTTTTTTTTTTCTTAATCCATTTTGAATTTATACTATAATTGTTTTTACATACCACTTACTTCTTCTGGTATATAGAAATAGGTAAGTGGCTCCTTTATGCAGTATAAATTGTATAAAATTTTAAAAAATAGCCCCGTTGCCCCTTTTTGGATCGAATTAATAAAATCAATGTCTAATTCCAGTATTGCTCCCAGGTATGCATACATACTCCATATTTCAAAGTTGTATGCCAACAGGAAATGGATGAAAAATGGGAAAAAATGTCACATATGCACCAGGGTACATAATTGGCGTCAAAATGGCATTATTTTACCTGAGATGGTAACCCGGCTTTATTTATTTACAGAGTGCGTAGTCATGAAGAAACTCAGAGGATTTTAATTCTTTTAGCATCAGAAATTCTTTAAAGTATTGGTTGTTACGTCTGAAAAAGGATTTCTTTTTCGTTAAATAACACAAATATTACAATATACAAATTCTGGTAAAAGGTCCTTACAAGGTGCTTCCAGACTACGCACCCTGATTTATTATTTGTTTATTTACTCATAAAATGTTTATTTACTTTCACTTCCTTCTTTTAATTATATAAAATATTTCTTTTTATAGTTATTAATTATTATTATTATTTTATTTACTGTAAGTTCTTTTTGAAAATAGAAAATAATTTAAAAATGTGTATGTAAGCGTTATTTGAAAAGGGAGTTTTCGCCAAATGGGCTTTGAAAAAAATTGCGCCAAATCTGATGCGCTTGTGGTATACGTGCCGAAAAATTAGTGACCAGAATTGACTTCCACACACAAACAAAATATAAGTTAAAAGAAAACATGCAATGAAAATAAATATAAAGGGAAAATGATGTCATAAAAGAAACTTTTTATTTAAAAACGTAATTGTTTCTAATTTTCACACGCGAAATATGTAAAACATTCTTTTAGCGATCAAAAAGTGCTATTAAGAGATTATCTCAAAATCAAAGTTTTTATGACATTTTTTAATATAAAAAATAACAGTTTTATTTTCCTGCATGATTAAATTTTAAAATGTTTTATTGCATTCAATATTTCTGAGTGCGAAAATGATTACTATTTACTCCATGTACTGATTCGGTTATCTACGAAAATGTCCAGCCGGTGAAAATCACGCTCACCAAATTTCTGTGACGTATGCACATAAATTGTGCTTTTTTATCAGTTTTTTTAATATAACTTTTTAACTATTTGGAATTAATTTTTAAAAGTAGGTGCATTCACCAGATTACCTTCATAGGTACCTATTGGTACAAACAGAATCAAAATCCGACAAGTACTTTTTGAGATTTGCTTGACGAAAGAATTTTTTTGAATTTTAATATCGTTACGTATCTCTGAGTATAAAGACTTCGCTTCGCTCAGACAATAAAAATCTATGAAGATTATAGTTTTATTGGCAGTTCATGCATCTTTCTCTAATTGTTCATCTGGTATTTTCAGAAAATATTCTTTATATTTTCTTTTTAGGTGCGTTCGTAAGTATGTAAATACGTAGCACCTATAGTTGTCGTTCAGTCCGTCCGTCCATCCGTCTATCCGGTCCGTCCGCATATAACAACGCAAAAACTACCCAACCGAATCGTTTGAAATTTAAAATATATAATTATTATATAATTTTGTCGAGTCATTTCAATTTTTATAAAAATCGGATGCAAAGATCAATTACAGGGACGATCAAAAGTATTTCATTACATTACAGTCAATGACGGGAAAAGTTTCAAATGCATTTTAATCGTTGGAAATTTAAAATACATAATAATTACATAATTTTGTTGAGTCATTTAAAATTTTATGAAAGTCGGATGCATAGATGAATTACAGAGACAATCAAAAGTATTCCGTTACATTACGGTCAATGGGGGAAAATGGTTTAAATGCATTTTAATGGTGTTACACTCATTCGAACATAATAAAATTGACATGCATCTAAAAAGTACATATTATAATATACATTTTGCATAATCTGCGGTGTAAAAAAACATTTGTTATTGGTTTACAAGGCCACACAAAAGTATTCGATTACATAATGGTATGTGGAAAACATTGTTTGGTGCGCATTTTAATTGTAATTAACTATTTACAATTTTATGAGATTGATATATATGAGAGTGATATTTTTAAAATTTCGTTATCGTACGAAAGCACCTCACTTGCTAAGCTTCATGTACAATTTCCAATTTGTCTATAATTTAACAATATATCTTGAAAAGTACAATTTTATTCGTAAGAAGAACCACATTTTAGTGTTGCAGCACACTTACCTATAACCATAGGATAAAAAATATTTTGCCATCATTTGGTAGATTACATGGTCCAGAAAATGATATAGTATCATATCATAATTTATTATGATTACTTAAATTACTTAAACCATAAACTTCTGCCTGATAAAGCAATAAATTAAAAATCAGTAAAATACTGAAAAATAATATGGCAAAATATGGAAACAAATTAGCTATCTCTTGCGAATAAAGATTAATCAGACTGGATTTTCGGTATAAAGCGGTTCGACACACTTCGAACACACAAAATTAACGGGCTCGAATTCTTTGCCTTGTAGGGAACGTGACAAAGGCAAGAAGGCAGACACCACAGTTTTCTGAAGCAGCTGCCTGAAAATGCATACATCTGTTTGCGCTGATTGGTTGTTGAATAGCTTCATTTTTTTTGTAATAAATAAAGAGACTAAACCATGAAATACAATTACAACTTAAAGAAAAAATTTCGTATCACTGCTAGAGTTATTTATCATTATTTATGAAATTAGCCACGTAATTATTGGCTAAATATTGATATTTTTTTAATTATGCTAAAAAGGTATCTAAACTCTGACTCTGATGATGTAGTTCAATGACGATATATAAGCTCTGACTTTGACAATGTAACCTTTTACCATAGTAGCAAACCAATATTGGTCCAACGTTGCGCCAATATTTCATTTATTGGAAATATTGCTTATAAAACGCCAATATTGCCCCAATATTGGGGTGTTTACATTTTGCCCTTATTTAGACAATATTTGCAGCGAATATTATGCCAATATTGGCATTACATTGGAAATATTTCCAATAAATTTCCAATATTGTACAAATGTTGGCGTTACATTTGAAATATTTCCAATGAAACCCCAATATTTAACTAATATTGGCGTTATATTGGCAATATTTTTAATGAAACCCCAATATTTGCATAATGTTGGCAGCTAAAATTGGCTAAATAAGGGCAAAATGTAAACAACCCAATATTGGAGCGATATTTCATGCCGATATTGTGTCAATGTGCCAAAATTGCTCCAAGATGTAGCCAATATTGGTCCAATATTGTTTGGCTGCTGGGGTACTTCCAACTCGGAAAAAATACGCAAAACATTATGTACCAATATCTTCTCCAATTACATTTTTTACTCATTCCACGTTTAATTTGCTGCCTCGCTTCGTTCAAACCAGAATATTCTCCTGCAGTGATTATTGTTATTCAATTAAAATCCCAATATATCTTATTATATCCTTTCTGTCATCCAATCCATTCTTTTATTCATTGATCTAAATAATTCAAACGAAAATAACTTCCTCCAGTATTAATCCTTCTTTTGTTATTATCTCAGAGTAAGTAATGTCCCAATATATCACATTACATTCTTTTATACTTGTCCGTTTGTTACATCTATCACCGGTGTTTTAATTGCGCTACTGCTATGGATCTAGACATATTGCAGTTTACTAATTTGTTTATATACAAGGTTGCCATTTAAAAAATTTGCCGATATATGGACCTCGAACGGCTGGTCCTCTTCCAACTGATTTAGATGAAAATTCAGATATAGTTATTTAGAGATATGAGCTCGAGATTCTGTGCATAGCAGCAAAGTAGCACACGCAGTTATGGTTATAAGTATATAAACTCGAAAGATTCGAAAAACCAAGCTCCTTTTTTTCCTGTCACAAAATGCACAGAGTATGCGAAAACCCCAAGGAGGATAGTAACGATGCGTGTATCAGACAAAACGGATGTCATTATACACGCACAAAAAACATCTCTTTCAACAGACAAATAAAAGAGTATCAGGGTGTATCCTGGAAATATACATACGACAGAAACTTTAATACAAGCACCAAACAGCATTTGCCAAATATTGGATTAAAAAAAAACAGTGAGAATGTTGGGTCTACAATCGGAAACTCGCATATGCGGACAAAATGACTCTGCCAATGAAAGTTCTTGGTGAATTGATGAAATTCTACTATCACAATGGGATGAATGTCCAAGAAGCTTTTCTTGCGGGTTTACTGCCAAAAGCATCGCCAATCACATGGTCCATTTACCCAGAAAATTTTGTTTCATGTAATAAAGAAATTCGAATAAACTGGCTGCATCTGTGATAGATCACGATCCAGACGACTAACCGTTGCTTATAAAAGTTTATCTCTTAGTGAGTAACACATACAAACAGCAAGAAATGCAACTCGTATATTGGATATACCTAAAATAACGATTCTAAAGCTACGGCGCTCTGTAATCTGCATGTTTCCATAGCGGAGCCAGCGCATTCAGATGTCGGACATGAGGGACCATCAACAACATATCGCTCACCCATTAACTCACTGCACAGTGTAAGGTTTTTCAAATCTAGCGGGGAAAAGTTAAAAAATCGATTTGCAGTAGCTTCACTTTTAGACATTAAAAATTCAACTAAACTTCAACTAAATTTAACTCATTTAGCTAACTTTTAAATTATGCAATTATGTATATGTGATTCGAATATTTATATTTAAACAAAGATTTCAATGTTGCGTTCATGACATAAATAAACACAAAGTTATAAGTAAAAGGGTTTTTTTTAACAATGATATTAAAGAATGCTTGCGAATTCGATTTATCTGTGTGGCTATCTATCTATTTATTTACTTATTCACGATTTTTGAAGCAATTTTTATAAGTAATTAAAGTTTACTATGGCAAATTTGGTATGGAAAATGAAGTGTTTAACGTTAATAATTGATTTATATGGACATTCAAAAGAATTTCATTATGTTCGTCTATGGTCATTCGTGAATGGCTATTTGAATTTGAAATATCCTTTTTGTAGAAAAGGCATTCTTCAGGAATCATTTGTACAACACGTTCATGTCTCTTGGAGGTGGGGGTGATAATGTTAACACTCGATGTTTTGCTGGTTTATTACTACTGAAAAGGTTTAAAATTCAGTTTTTACTGTCAGGAAGTTTATGTCCTATTTTGCGGATTGCACTTTGGAAAATTACTTTCCATAAATGTTAAATATTTCGCTAAGAAGACATTAACCTTTTGAAAATTTTGCTAAAAATATACCGACAAGGTTTATTGCGTTTTTTGAAATGTACTTCAAACTCAGAAAAATAATTTTCAAAACTGCAGTTCTTTAAATGCCCTCATCAGATACTGAAATTGACATTTGATAATTTTACCAGACAGTAATGAGCAATCACAATTTTCTAAATTCAATATTTAATATAATAGATACTTGAAAATACAAGAAATAAAAAAATGATAAATATACGTAATAATAAATGAAATATGTTTTTTTTTTTCTATAATCTTATGGTACAACATCGCTCTGAATAATTATTTTTTATAATATGGGCACCAATAATGACTTGGGATATATAGGTAAATTGTTCCTTTCCAGGCATCTTACGTTTAAAAAATTAACGCATATAAGCAAAAAGCAAAAAATAAAAATAAAAATAAATTAAATAACAATTTAATATTCACCTTTACATGAAACATTTAAGTTTGTTCATGCTACTTTAATTAACTTTCCATTTCCAATGTTGTGGTATTTAATTTTACTGAAATTCAGAAAGAAAAAGTTATAGATCAACCCAAAACTTTCCTTTATAACAAATCTTTTTTCGCATGGCTAATGTAACAGTTGCGATCGATTCTCCAATAATATTATCGATTTACGTAGTAGAAAAATCACAAATGGCTTTTGAAAAAATACAACGAATAACACTCAAGCAAATCTCTTTTTAGTTCAGCTTGATATATGTGCGGAATCAAAAAACGATGTGAAAAAAAAACATATAAAAGAGAAAAAAATGTTCCAGATGAGCAGAAGGGAAAAGCAGATGAAAAAGTACTTTTTTATATGGAACTCGATGCCCGGAGTCAAACTATCATTAACGAATTTTGGTTTTGTGTACATTTCTAGAAAAAAAAACGATTTCACCAGTACTCTACATCCATTTAAAAATATTATGAAAAGGTGATTTTATTTAGAATTTTAAAACTTTTATTTTTGCTTAAGAGCCATTATTTTAAAATTCAGACAAAAAAGTGATATTTTGATAGTTGAATTTTTTAATTGGCTTGATATTTTTTTATATTAAAATGAATCATATTTAATAAATAATGTGTAATTTTGAAGTCCAGAAAATATTTCCTTTTCCCTATAGAAAATGACAAAGTTCAAGACTGTGAATGTCATTTTTCATAAAAATGAAATGTCGATATGTTTGGAGTGCTATATCTCTGGTAAACAGCAACATCTGAAAATTATTTGGGCATAAACTGTTAGAATAACACTACTTGCTTATTAACATTTATTTGTTTCCATGGGGCATTGTTACTTTAGACTCTTATGTTGCCACAACCTACATTCAAAATGTTTTTTGTCCATTTTTCACACTTAATATCTTATTTAAGCAATAGTACCCCGAACATTTTCTTATAGAATATGTACTACTAGCACAAGCTAAATAATGTATTACTGCATCGAGATATTGTTGCTGTTAGAAGATATAATATGTTTGATATTCAAAATTTTCAAACTTTGCAGCATTTAAATTAGTGTTATCTAAAAAAGCGTCAGAGTTGAATGAAATAAAATATAGCATACAGTAGTTGTACATATCTACAAAAACTGAAAAAAATAAGTGGGATCTCGTCATACTTTTAGAAAAAAATGACAAAAGTTACAAAACAAGCAATGTCAATGATCACATTTTTCCCTTATCAGAAAACGAAATATCCCATTTCTCTTTCAGAAGGGGATAGAAAAAATAGATATTCCATTTTCTCATAGGGAAAAAGCATAGCATTGCACATTATTCTACTACAACATAAAAAAATATCAAGGAAATCAAAAAAGACAACTGTAGCACTTTGTCTGGATTTCAAAATAATGGCTCTTAATCTGTAAATGTTAGAATTATAAATGCGCTTAAAATGAGGTTTCTGTAAGTTTGTTAATGTTTCAAATTTTAAAGAAATATGACAAATACATTAGGCTCCCTCAAGTCCGCATAGGATGGGACCACAAGTTGTTACGTCTTTCTACAAATTGTTTTGTTTACGTTTTTTAAGCAATAATTTGAATGTAATAATGTGATCGAAATTACAAAAAATGGTTACTATATAGTAAAAATGTTGTAATAATTAAATAAAGTAATAAGCTAAAATAATAAAAATTAAGGTAATTTAAAAAAGGATTAACATATTAAAAGTGAGGGTCAAGTAAAAAATTAATAATTTATAATTAAATATGTATAGTAAAGATGCAATACATTTTCCTTCAATTATTCCATGAACCTTTCTTCATAAAGGTACCTTATAATTCACATCAAATATCTTCATGTCTATTATAGGAGTCCTAGCCAAATATTCATATAACAATGATCTTATCTACGCATTGAATAATTCCCAATATAGTTTCTTTCATGAAGATGTAAAATCTGCAGTCTGTGAATCGCTTGTTCTTCTGCAGATCTTAACTAGTCGATTGAGATGCTTCTGAGAAGTAGAGAGAAACTTTCTTTCAAGTGTTCAAAAGTTAATAAAAGTTCTCGATAAACAGGATATTTTAAATATCCCCACAGCAAAAAATCACATAGATTAAGATCCGGAGAACAAAACGACCAGATTGTCAGAAATGTATAACTAGTTACTTTGTCTTTATTGAATTGTTGTAGAAGAAGTAAAATTCTACCTAGTTTTTACCCCTTTTTAGGTGCGTTCGTAATTATGCAAATACGTAGCACCTATTGTTGTCGTTCAGTCCGTCCGTCTGTCCGTACGTCTGTCCGTCTGTCTGTCCGCATATAACAACGCAAAAACTACCTAACTGAATCGTTTGAAATTTAAAATACATAATTATTACATAATTTTGTCGAGTCATTTCAAATTTTATGAAAATCGTAATCATAGATCAATTACAGGGACAATCAAAAGGATTCCGTTATATTACGGTCAATGAGGAAAAATGTTTCAAATGCATTTTAATCGTTTGAAATTTTAAATACATAATTATTAGATAATTTTATAGAGTTATTTAAAATTTTATCAAAATCGGATGCATAGTTCAACTACAGGGACAATCAAAAGTGTTCCGTTACATTACGGTTAATGGGGAAAATGTTTCAAATGCATTTTAATGGTGTTACACTCATTCGAACGTAATAAAATTGATATGCATCTATAAAGACATATTATAATATACATTTTGCAAAATCTGTGCTGCAAAGAATATTTGTTATTGATTTACAAGGCCACACAAAAGTATTGCATTGCATAATGGTATAGGGAGAACATTGTTTGGTGCGCATTTTAATTGTAATTATTTACAATTTTATGAGATTGATATATGAAAGTGATATTTTTGAAACTTCGATATCGTACGAACGCACCTCATTTGCTACGCTTCACGTGCAATTTCCAACTTGTTGTACCCCAATATGACTGCAAGCCAAGAGTTTAATGAAAACATTCGTACTTACAAAGGGAAATTGTAATTACAAAGGCAATGTAAGATTATTTGTTTTGTTTTTTACTGCATTAGGGAATACAAATTAGCAAAGAAAAAGTTTATTTCGCATGTGCTTGCCTTTTTATAATCATATTTGCCTTTTTGTCCTATTTTTTGTTTTCTATCTCTATCCCGGCAACTAAAATTTTGCGTAATAAAAATTCTGCGTAGTAAAATTTCTTGTATAATATGTACACAATGTGTCGAATTTGGAAATTCTTTCCACTGAGTAATTTGATATGCAAGGCAACTACGGTAGGAATTTTTTAATAGTGGCCACAAGGAATGAACTGACGCATAACTAATAGAATTTCTAATAAATTGGAATCCATTTACGGATATTATGATATTCTAAAGTATAATAGAACATCAGGCAATTCGTCAAACAATGTACTTACAGAAAATGTGTAACTTTAAATATTTATGCCATTTCTCTTCAAAATATGAATCCTGTGGGGAAATTTGCAAATCTAATATCGAATTCAACATTTTCTTTTAAAAATAAGGCGAAAAATATCTGCGAAAATGGAAGTGAATTTTATCTGATCTCTAGATTTTTATAAGGGTATTTGAATTACAAAAAAGATTCTAAAAAATACCAAACTTCATTTTAAATCAAAACTTTTGTAATCTTGGAATCCTTTGCGATGATGACCTGCTATGAATTTAGAAGACCGACTTCCGTTTTAGAGAAAAATGAGTGTGTTCTAAAATTAACTTTCGAATAATTTTGATATCTCCGGTATTTTCCCAAAAGTTTTGCGCTTCCTTTTAACACTAAGAACATCAAATGAGGAATGTATTATCTCAAAATGATTTTTTATACAGCATCATTGAGAGAAATAAGCATGCTTTGATAAATGCGGTTTTGTAAAATTAAAAATCAAAAGAGCTCACAAACGTTACTGGATACGAGTGTAAATAACTTAAATGTGGCTTTTAAAAAAGTTATGCATTGTTACTTTGAACTGCATTCCGTTTACTAAGAAATGTTTCCAGATTATAGATAAAATTATATACAGGGCCACGCAAAAAATTGGATACATGGACGCCTATGAATGATAATTTCTGAGAATGTGATTTCCGTAGTTTTAAGAGTTGTTTTGTTAATAAATTTTAGTAAATACTTGCGTGCAATAAAGATTCTAGATAAATTACAGGGCTGAACAAAAGTATTCAAGTATCTTTCCATCTATTAGTATAAATTTCTGAAAGAGAAATTTCAAAGTGCTAGGCATTTTCTTGCTAAATTTTCCCATTATATAGTATATATATCAACCGATAGTTCAAATACAGGGCTGTTCAAATTGGTATTAGAATACATATTTGTCTATAAATAGTAACCATATTTCCCTAAAAAACGAAAAGTTTCGTTAAGAAGTTTGGTTAAAGATTTCAGGAAGTGTTGGAAAGTGTTTCAAATTCTATGCTTAACGCATGATTTTTCTTACTTGCTTAAATATTACTTTTGTCTTTTTGCCATATATTCTGTTTTCTATCAGTATCCCGGCAGCTAAATTTTTTTGCATAATCTTCTTCCCCATTTCTTGTATAGTATGTACACAAAATTTGAAGTCTTTCAGCTTAGTAATTCGATATATAAGTTAGCCAAAGTAGGAGTGTTTCAATAGTGGCCACCCGCAAAGAATTTTCTTATAACTAATAGAATTAGAATCTCAAATAAGTCGGAATACATTTGCGGATATTATGATATTCTAAAGCAGAATAGATAATCGACAATTCGTCAAACAAATTAATTACAGAAAATGCATAACTTTAAATATTTATGCCACTACTCTTCAAAATATTAATTCTGTGGGAAATTTGCAAATCTAATATCGAATCCAACATTTTCTTTTAAAAAATAAGGTGAAAAATATCTGCGAAAATTGAAGTGAATTTTATCTGATCTCTAGATTTTTATAAGGCTATTTGAATTACAAAAAAGCTTCTAAAAAATATCAAACTTCATTTTAAATCAAAACTTTTGTAATCTTGGAATCTTTTGCGATGATGACCTGCTATGAATTTAGAAGACCGACTTCCGTTTTATAGAAAAATGAATGTGTTCTAAAATTAAACTTTAGAATAATTTCGATATCTCCGGTATTTTCCCAAAAGTTTTGCGTTTCCTTTTTAACTGTAAGAACATCAAATGAGGAATGCATTATCTCAAAAGGATTTTTTATACAGCGTTATTGAGATAAATAAGCTTGCGTTGATAGATGCTATTTTTGTAAAATTGAAAATCATTCAGCCATTCTGTTAAATTTAAATTTAAAATAAACAGGAAAATTTTGTTAAAAAAAACATTTTTAGAGTTATATTTCATTTTTAAATGCAAAGTGGTTATAAAATAATTTCTCTGTTTGAAAGCATTTTAAATAATAATATGCTGAATGAAACCAAATTTTCTGCTTTAACTTTTGAAAACTTGTAGAGATGAAGTTTTATGAAAAGAAATTTAATAGACAAGAAATAAAAATTGTAGAAGCAGTGATTATGAAATCACTTTCCAAGATTTTTTTTGGTGTCAAGAAAGTAGAAAATTCAAGTTTTTTTTCCATGAGGTGACAGCAAAACTTGTGTAGTATGTTATAAAAATGTACAATCATTGTTTTATGTAGTATTTTTGCATGTAATTTTAAAAAAAATCAAAAAAAGTCATTTGTATCAATGTGCCCCAGTAGTAGGAAAACAAGAGTACGGGCTCAAGCGCAGGCGGGACTGCGGGACCGTGCCTCCTGCTCCTCCGGCTGTCCCGCCTGCTCCTCCGGCTGCCCCACCTGCTCCTCCGGCTGCCCCGCCTGGCCCCTCCTGCGGTGCCTCCTGCGCCCACCGTGCCACCACCGTCCCTCCTACCCCCCACTATGCATCCCCCTCCACGAACGCCCCCTAGTGGAAAAAAGGAACATTCTATTCTAACAGAGAGGTGATCAACCTTCCCTAATTAAAAATATTATCAATCACATCTCAACATTGAATCATACTATAAGATGAAGATTAAATTTGTATTTGAATTTTAAACAACCGTAATTTTAATGAGTATTATTAATTAAGCGAAACAATTAAAATTTCAGTTTTTAACCATTTTATTTAGATTTCTTCAACTACAAGATGAGATTATCAATTTAACTCAAGAAAGTTAAACATATATTTGAATTTTGCTTCATAGACATCTTAATGAGTAGTATTAATTAAGTAAAAACAATAGAAAATATCCAGTTTTATAGAAAAAGACTGATTTCTTACGATTTTTATCAACTATATGATCAATGTAACGACTTAAAAGTTGGAAGTTAAACATGTATCCTAGTTTTTCAACAGCTATAGCCTTAATGAGTATCGTTAATTAAGTAAAAAAAACAATGGAAAATATCAAGTTTTATGGAAAAAGACTGATTTCTAACGATTTTTATCAACTTAAGAGAGAAAACTTAAACATACATTTCAGTTTTTCAACAGCTATAACCTTAATGAGCATTCATAATTAAGTAAAAAACAATGGAAAATATCGATTTTATAGAAAAAGACTGATTTCTTACGATTTTTATCAACTGCAACATCAGTGTATCGACTTACAAGTTGAAAGTTAAACATGCATTCTAGTTTTTCAACAGCTATAACCTTAATGAGCATTCATAATTAAGTAAAAAACAATGGAAAATATCGATTTTATAGAAAAAGACTGATTTCTTACGATTTTTATCAACTGCAACATCAGTGTATCGACTTACAAGTTGAAAGTTAAACATGCATTCTAGTTTTTCAACAGCTATAATCTTAATGAGTATCGTTAATTAAGTAAAAAACAATGGAAAATATCAAGTTTTATAGAAAAAGACTGATTTCTTACGATTTTTTCAACTCAAACTTCAGAATATCAATTTGATAGAAAGAAATTTAAGCATGCATTCCAGTTTTGGACAACCATTTCCTTCATGAACATTATTAATTAAGCAAAACAGAAAATATTAAATTTTTAACTGATTTCTTCATATTTTTTATTTATTTATTTATTTTTTAATATAAAATCAGAATACACAACTTAAAATAGAAATTTAAACATATTTTTTAGTTTTTGAACAGTCGTTACCTCAAAGAATTTCGATAATTGAACAATTAACAAAGGAAACTAATGATTTTTTAACGAAAAAAGACGAATTAAACGAATTTGGTTAACTTTTACTCTAATTGGAAATTTCATCGTACTTTATGTATACCAACTAAGTAGAATTTTAATGCATAAACGAATAATTTAAAGAAATCCCCAACACACAAATGTGAACCTGCAGAGCATTTCTTATTACGTCATATCTAAACTAAAACTTTTTTCTGCAACCCCACCATGCATGCATTCCAGGTAGGGGAACATAACAAAGAATCTTGACGTCACAACTTACAAAGGTATACAAATGTTTACGTTCAAGAAAAAGTATCACATAGAGTGAAAAAAAAGAAGAGATTTAAGTTATTTATCCATTCTAGTTTTATAACAGTTACTACAACATCTCCAAATTAAAATTTGGAAGTCATAATGAGTATAATTAATTAAGCAAAATAATAGAAATATTAGTTTTTCAGAGGGGAAAAGACGAATTTAAACAAATTTTATTAGTTTTACACTAGTTTAATAATAATTTTAAGGAGGAAAAAGACGAATTTAAACTTTTTTTTTTTTAGTTTTACACTATTTTTTCTCATCTCCAACATGGATATATCAATTTTAACAGAAGAATTAAACGTATATTATAGTTTTTAACAACAAAATCTTAACAAGTATCATTAATTAAACAAAAATAAATATCAGTTTTAAAGAAAAGACGAATTTGAATAATTTTACACTAGTATTTTCAAAAGCAACATGGAAATATCAATACTTATTCACATATTTCACTTATTCACTGTATTCAATACTATATTTAATAAATTTGGATACACTTTAAGAATTTCCTAATCTATAATTAAATATTAGCTGTATATTTAATGTTACCCATGTTTTCAACATTAGTTCATAATCGTGAATTTTGTATTTTAAATACCATGTATTCAGGTTCAGATTATTTTCACTTGAAATCATACAGAATTTTTTAACAGAGTTTGTTTTTGAAATCATTGAAGCAACTGTATTTAATATTTTTAACACCAATTTTCTAAGATTTTCTAACATTTTCCGATTATACATTCTTCAGAAGTACATTTCTAAATGCTACAATCACTTTACATATCGAAAAGATATCATTGAAGCAACTGTATTTAATATTTTTAATACCAATTTTCTAAGATTTTTTAACATTTTCCGGTTATACATTCCTCAAAAGTTATTATTACGTATTCTAAACAATAGCAAATATTAATTTTAAGAATAAAAAGACGAATTTAAACAAATTTTATTAGTTTTACACTATTTTTTCTCACCTCCAACACGGATATATCAATTTTAACAGAAGAATTAAACGTATATTTTAGTTTTTAACAACAAAAATGTAATAAGTATCATTAATTAAACAAAAATAAATACCAATTTTCAAGAAAAGACAATTTTTTACACAAATTTTCAACTTTGAAATACATCGCTTACATATATTGTTACAGTATATTACTAAACTTAAACTTTTTAAAAAGTTTGAATGTCTTTACAAAGGGTTCATACTTATATTTTTCACGTCTTGACTGCATTCGAAATCTTACAACAAAAGTATACTTTTATTATTATTATTATTATTATTATTATTCTAGAAAACCTAAAAAATCGTTTCTTGCTGCTTTAGACACTTGACATATTAAAACTACTCTACCCATATAATTAATCAAATTAGGACATGATTCATCTTACACTTCAAAATTTCTGAATTTTTACAATACTTATTTTCATCAAACTTTATTCTTGATCCTATATATTTTAATAGCACAGAATTTTCACATCTGTTTTTATCTACTTATCAGAAAATTATTAAAACACCCAACAACATTTTTCAAATATGACTATTATCTTTACAATTTAATGATGCAAAACATACACGAATACAAAGTTTAATTTTTACAAACATTTCATATTTCAAACCAAACTATTCGAAATTTTCACAACGTAAGAGCAAACATTAGACGAACTTTTTAACATTAATATTGCTTAGATCTTTCCATCATAACTTTTAACTATGATAATTATCCATTTTTAGGTTGATTGTCGAAAAACTGTAACTGAAATTACATAAACTTAATGTAAAAAACCATGTTCTCACACAATTTCTTGAAATTCAACAAAGAATTGACTATTACTCCAATACTTATCTACTTCAATCTCGACTCTCGATAGTATATAGATATTACATCATTACATACTTACAACTCTTTTCAAACGTTTATCAGAAAATCAAGCCAATCAAAGTCTAGTAGTTATCACACCTGTTCCTCAGAAATATTACTATCATATGAAACAGTAAAGAAAATTAATAGATATTTAATATTTAATAACTTCATACGTGAAATTACTGTCGAATGAGAATACTAATAATCAATAAAATCAACTGTTGGACAAAAAAATAGTACAGATTACCGAAAATTCAAATCATTTTTTCTACAAAAATTACAAAAATTAACAAATGAATGACCAGTTAGAGAAATAATTAAAAAAAATAATGAACATATTTACAAATTTATTAAAATCACACCTTTTTCTGGATTACAAACCACAATTTCTTGAAAAATTTAACACCGAATTTGTAAGATTTTAATCCTAGTATTACATACACTCAATAAATATTCAAAATTAACAAAAAAATAATTTTTTTAGTCTCACCAATAAGCAGAAATTCTATATTAAAAGAATATTTTCATAGTAGTACTTATAAAAATGAGAGTTTACAAACTGATTTTCATAATTTTATCACATTTAAACTTAATTTTTATACATAAAACATTATTTAATCAAATTTTATACTTTCTAATTCAGTAAAATTCAATACTTTTTTAGTTTTTAAACCAATACCACAATATTTATTTACATCAAACTTGATTCTTTACCTTTTATATTTCCACATTACACAAGTGAGTTAAATACTAACTTGGAACGGGAGTTGAAGTCAATTGATTCAATTCGATTTTCATCGTATACGCATTTCCCCTACACGAAATTTCTTACTTCTATAATCATCTAATGTATTAAAACTAATCTACTCATATTTTTAATCAATTCATCAGATGTTTCATCTCGCACTTCTGAATTATCATCCACCAAGTTGCTTAAAATATAAATACTATCTTTAAAGTTTTAATGTAGTATACATGACTAATCTTGAGTTTCCATCTATACTATTAATCAAATTATCATATGTTTCATCTTACAGTTCAACGATTTCTGAATTATCGTCCATCTAGTTGTTTAAAATATTAATAAAATGTTTATAGTTTTTGATTATACATAGTATGTATGAATACAATCTTTAATTTTTAACAGTTCATATTTCAAATAACCTATTTTCGAAACCAAACTATGTGAATTTTACCACAATACTTATCATCATACAGAGATTTGTGTTTCATACTTTTTCTAAAAATTATCAGATATGTACTCCTCAGAGGAATTTCTATCATATGAATAAATGAAAAAAAAAATTAATTTATATTAAACGTACAGCGAAATTTGATTGCAATATATATGTATTTAATAAAAATAAATAAATGAGCGATTATTTATACATTAAACCTTTACTAAATATATATTTCTTGCGTTATAAAGATGTTTCAACAAGATGAACCAAAACAGCAGCAAACTTCAGAAATTAATGATCTGAATGATTCATCCCTAGCACATGTAGCGTTAATGAATAATACATATGTAAGTACTTATATGAAAAATACTAGAATTCGTATATGAATCGTAATTAGAGTAAATATAAAATGATTTGTCTTACTGCCTACACTTTAACAAATGCCTTTTTACCTATATTGTTGAAAAGAATCCTAATTGTTTGCATTTTATTTCTATTACAGATGTGTTCTATTTGCTACAAACATTTCTTAAGTAAATCGAATTTAACAGAACATACAAAAATCCATACAGGTGAAAAACCTTACACTTGGGAAGATTACCAAATGCTGTTTTCAAGAAGACGTGAATCAAAAGTGCACACATCATCATATAAAGCATCGTCAGTTATATGTAAACTTAGTGAGGATATTCAAAAATTATTCAGACGTTTGAAGAATTTAGACATAAAGGAAGATATTTAGACTATATATCCATCATATTTTCATAACACTTACCACAATATCTCAAACTTAAAATTTGGAAGACATACACACTGCTGAAAAGTAATTTTGTTACCCGTGATTCTTCTAACCAGCATGAATGTATAGATATTATTTTGCAATGTATCCTTTAAATGCTCACATTAAATATTCCTTTATATACATATATCGTTGTGTTTATTTTTTAAAAACCTATTACATTAATAAAATAGGTTACACACACGTACATACACATAACATTTTAAGTGAAACAACACTCTCACAACTTAAAAAATGCATAAGAACATACAAAAATAAGCAGATGTATGAAAAAATATGCAAATTTACAAAATAATTTCACTGTTTTCTAGAAATACCAACAAAAAAATATTTAAAGTATAAAAAAATTACAAAAGTGAAAAGAAAAAACACAAATGTAAAACAAAAATCACAAAGTGAAAAACTCACAACAAAGTTTTTGAAAAAAAAAAAATTTACAACAAAAATTTTTTTACAAAAACCAAAACTTCAAAAATATTTTTCCAAAAAAATTTTTTTTCAAAAACATTTTTTACAAAAAAATTTTTTTTTCAAAATAAGTTTTTACAAAAGTAAAAAATAAAAAATCACAACGTTAAAAATATGAAAAATTTTAGTTAAAAAAAGTGTAAAAAAAATTGCAAAAAAAATTGCAAAAATTTCAAAAAAGTTATCAAAAAAGTATCAAAATTTTTGTTCTTTTTAATAGTAAATACAATGGTTTCACCATTGCATTTACTATTAAAAAGAACAAAAATTTTGATACTTTTTTGATAACTTTTTTGAAATTTTTGCATTTTTTTTTTGCAATTTTTTTTACACTTTTTTTAACTAAAATTTTTCATATTTTTAACGTTGTGATTTTTTATTTTTTACTTTTGTAAAAACTTATTTTGAAAAAAAAATTTTTTTGTAAAAAATGTTTTTGAAAAAAAATTTTTTTGGAAAAATATTTTTGAAGTTTTGGTTTTTGTAAAAAAATTTTTGTTGTAAATTTTTTTTTTTTCAAAAACTTTGTTGTGAGTTTTTCACTTTGTGATTTTTGTTTTACATTTGTGTTTTTTCTTTTCACTTTTGTAATTTTTTTATACTTTAAATATTTTTTTGTTGGTATTTCTAGAAAACAGTGAAATTATTTTGTAAATTTGCATATTTTTTCATACATCTGCTTATTTTTGTATGTTCTTATGCATTTTTTAAGTTGTGAGAGTGTTGTTTCACTTAAAATGTTATGTGTATGTACGTGTGTGTAACCTATTTTATTAATGTAATAGGTTTTTAAAAAATAAACACAACGATATATGTATATAAAGGAATATTTAATGTGAGCATTTAAAGGATACATTGCAAAATAATATCTATACATTCATGCTGGTTAGAAGAATCACGGGTAACAAAATTACTTTTCAGCAGTGTGTATGTCTTCCAAATTTTAAGTTTGAGATATTGTGGTAAGTGTTATGAAAATATGATGGATATATAGTCTAAATATCTTCCTTTATGTCTAAATTCTTCAAACGTCTGAATAATTTTTGAATATCCTCACTAAGTTTACATATAACTGACGATGCTTTATATGATGATGTGTGCACTTTTGATTCACGTCTTCTTGAAAACAGCATTTGGTAATCTTCCCAAGTGTAAGGTTTTTCACCTGTATGGATTTTTGTATGTTCTGTTAAATTCGATTTACTTAAGAAATGTTTGTAGCAAATAGAACACATCTGTAATAGAAATAAAATGCAAACAATTAGGATTCTTTTCAACAATATAGGTAAAAAGGCATTTGTTAAAGTGTAGGCAGTAAGACAAATCATTTTATATTTACTCTAATTACGATTCATATACGAATTCTAGTATTTTTCATATAAGTACTTACATATGTATTATTCATTAACGCTACATGTGCTAGGGATGAATCATTCAGATCATTAATTTCTGAAGTTTGCTGCTGTTTTGGTTCATCTTGTTGAAACATCTTTATAACGCAAGAAATATATATTTAGTAAAGGTTTAATGTATAAATAATCGCTCATTTATTTATTTTTATTAAATACATATATATTGCAATCAAATTTCGCTGTACGTTTAATATAAATTAATTTTTTTTTTCATTTATTCATATGATAGAAATTCCTCTGAGGAGTACATATCTGATAATTTTTAGAAAAAGTATGAAACACAAATCTCTGTATGATGATAAGTATTGTGGTAAAATTCACATAGTTTGGTTTCGAAAATAGGTTATTTGAAATATGAACTGTTAAAAATTAAAGATTGTATTCATACATACTATGTATAATCAAAAACTATAAACATTTTATTAATATTTTAAACAACTAGATGGACGATAATTCAGAAATCGTTGAACTGTAAGATGAAACATATGATAATTTGATTAATAGTATAGATGGAAACTCAAGATTAGTCATGTATACTACATTAAAACTTTAAAGATAGTATTTATATTTTAAGCAACTTGGTGGATGATAATTCAGAAGTGCGAGATGAAACATCTGATGAATTGATTAAAAATATGAGTAGATTAGTTTTAATACATTAGATGATTATAGAAGTAAGAAATTTCGTGTAGGGGAAATGCGTATACGATGAAAATCGAATTGAATCAATTGACTTCAACTCCCGTTCCAAGTTAGTATTTAACTCACTTGTGTAATGTGGAAATATAAAAGGTAAAGAATCAAGTTTGATGTAAATAAATATTGTGGTATTGGTTTAAAAACTAAAAAAGTATTGAATTTTACTGAATTAGAAAGTATAAAATTTGATTAAATAATGTTTTATGTATAAAAATTAAGTTTAAATGTGATAAAATTATGAAAATCAGTTTGTAAACTCTCATTTTTATAAGTACTACTATGAAAATATTCTTTTAATATAGAATTTCTGCTTATTGGTGAGACTAAAAAAATTATTTTTTTGTTAATTTTGAATATTTATTGAGTGTATGTAATACTAGGATTAAAATCTTACAAATTCGGTGTTAAATTTTTCAAGAAATTGTGGTTTGTAATCCAGAAAAAGGTGTGATTTTAATAAATTTGTAAATATGTTCATTATTTTTTTTAATTATTTCTCTAACTGGTCATTCATTTGTTAATTTTTGTAATTTTTGTAGAAAAAATGATTTGAATTTTCGGTAATCTGTACTATTTTTTTGTCCAACAGTTGATTTTATTGATTATTAGTATTCTCATTCGACAGTAATTTCACGTATGAAGTTATTAAATATTAAATATCTATTAATTTTCTTTACTGTTTCATATGATAGTAATATTTCTGAGGAACAGGTGTGATAACTACTAGACTTTGATTGGCTTGATTTTCTGATAAACGTTTGAAAAGAGTTGTAAGTATGTAATGATGTAATATCTATATACTATCGAGAGTCGAGATTGAAGTAGATAAGTATTGGAGTAATAGTCAATTCTTTGTTGAATTTCAAGAAATTGTGTGAGAACATGGTTTTTTACATTAAGTTTATGTAATTTCAGTTACAGTTTTTCGACAATCAACCTAAAAATGGATAATTATCATAGTTAAAAGTTATGATGGAAAGATCTAAGCAATATTAATGTTAAAAAGTTCGTCTAATGTTTGCTCTTACGTTGTGAAAATTTCGAATAGTTTGGTTTGAAATATGAAATGTTTGTAAAAATTAAACTTTGTATTCGTGTATGTTTTGCATCATTAAATTGTAAAGATAATAGTCATATTTGAAAAATGTTGTTGGGTGTTTTAATAATTTTCTGATAAGTAGATAAAAACAGATGTGAAAATTCTGTGCTATTAAAATATATAGGATCAAGAATAAAGTTTGATGAAAATAAGTATTGTAAAAATTCAGAAATTTTGAAGTGTAAGATGAATCATGTCCTAATTTGATTAATTATATGGGTAGAGTAGTTTTAATATGTCAAGTGTCTAAAGCAGCAAGAAACGATTTTTTAGGTTTTCTAGAATAATAATAATAATAATAATAATAATAAAAGTATACTTTTGTTGTAAGATTTCGAATGCAGTCAAGACGTGAAAAATATAAGTATGAACCCTTTGTAAAGACATTCAAACTTTTTAAAAAGTTTAAGTTTAGTAATATACTGTAACAATATATGTAAGCGATGTATTTCAAAGTTGAAAATTTGTGTAAAAAATTGTCTTTTCTTGAAAATTGGTATTTATTTTTGTTTAATTAATGATACTTATTACATTTTTGTTGTTAAAAACTAAAATATACGTTTAATTCTTCTGTTAAAATTGATATATCCGTGTTGGAGGTGAGAAAAAATAGTGTAAAACTAATAAAATTTGTTTAAATTCGTCTTTTTATTCTTAAAATTAATATTTGCTATTGTTTAGAATACGTAATAATAACTTTTGAGGAATGTATAACCGGAAAATGTTAAAAAATCTTAGAAAATTGGTATTAAAAATATTAAATACAGTTGCTTCAATGATATCTTTTCGATATGTAAAGTGATTGTAGCATTTAGAAATGTACTTCTGAAGAATGTATAATCGGAAAATGTTAGAAAATCTTAGAAAATTGGTGTTAAAAATATTAAATACAGTTGCTTCAATGATTTCAAAAACAAACTCTGTTAAAAAATTCTGTATGATTTCAAGTGAAAATAATCTGAACCTGAATACATGGTATTTAAAATACAAAATTCACGATTATGAACTAATGTTGAAAACATGGGTAACATTAAATATACAGCTAATATTTAATTATAGATTAGGAAATTCTTAAAGTGTATCCAAATTTATTAAATATAGTATTGAATACAGTGAATAAGTGAAATATGTGAATAAGTATTGATATTTCCATGTTGCTTTTGAAAATACTAGTGTAAAATTATTCAAATTCGTCTTTTCTTTAAAACTGATATTTATTTTTGTTTAATTAATGATACTTGTTAAGATTTTGTTGTTAAAAACTATAATATACGTTTAATTCTTCTGTTAAAATTGATATATCCATGTTGGAGATGAGAAAAAATAGTGTAAAACTAAAAAAAAAAAGTTTAAATTCGTCTTTTTCCTCCTTAAAATTATTATTAAACTAGTGTAAAACTAATAAAATTTGTTTAAATTCGTCTTTTCCCCTCTGAAAAACTAATATTTCTATTATTTTGCTTAATTAATTATACTCATTATGACTTCCAAATTTTAATTTGGAGATGTTGTAGTAACTGTTATAAAACTAGAATGGATAAATAACTTAAATCTCTTCTTTTTTTTCACTCTATGTGATACTTTTTCTTGAACGTAAACATTTGTATACCTTTGTAAGTTGTGACGTCAAGATTCTTTGTTATGTTCCCCTACCTGGAATGCATGCATGGTGGGGTTGCAGAAAAAAGTTTTAGTTTAGATATGACGTAATAAGAAATGCTCTGCAGGTTCACATTTGTGTGTTGGGGATTTCTTTAAATTATTCGTTTATGCATTAAAATTCTACTTAGTTGGTATACATAAAGTACGATGAAATTTCCAATTAGAGTAAAAGTTAACCAAATTCGTTTAATTCGTCTTTTTTCGTTAAAAAATCATTAGTTTCCTTTGTTAATTGTTCAATTATCGAAATTCTTTGAGGTAACGACTGTTCAAAAACTAAAAAATATGTTTAAATTTCTATTTTAAGTTGTGTATTCTGATTTTATATTAAAAAATAAATAAATAAATAAAAAATATGAAGAAATCAGTTAAAAATTTAATATTTTCTGTTTTGCTTAATTAATAATGTTCATGAAGGAAATGGTTGTCCAAAACTGGAATGCATGCTTAAATTTCTTTCTATCAAATTGATATTCTGAAGTTTGAGTTGAAAAAATCGTAAGAAATCAGTCTTTTTCTATAAAACTTGATATTTTCCATTGTTTTTTACTTAATTAACGATACTCATTAAGATTATAGCTGTTGAAAAACTAGAATGCATGTTTAACTTTCAACTTGTAAGTCGATACACTGATGTTGCAGTTGATAAAAATCGTAAGAAATCAGTCTTTTTCTATAAAATCGATATTTTCCATTGTTTTTTACTTAATTATGAATGCTCATTAAGGTTATAGCTGTTGAAAAACTAGAATGCATGTTTAACTTTCAACTTGTAAGTCGATACACTGATGTTGCAGTTGATAAAAATCGTAAGAAATCAGTCTTTTTCTATAAAATCGATATTTTCCATTGTTTTTTACTTAATTATGAATGCTCATTAAGGTTATAGCTGTTGAAAAACTGAAATGTATGTTTAAGTTTTCTCTCTTAAGTTGATAAAAATCGTTAGAAATCAGTCTTTTTCCATAAAACTTGATATTTTCCATTGTTTTTTTTACTTAATTAACGATACTCATTAAGGCTATAGCTGTTGAAAAACTAGGATACATGTTTAACTTCCAACTTTTAAGTCGTTACATTGATCATATAGTTGATAAAAATCGTAAGAAATCAGTCTTTTTCTATAAAACTGGATATTTTCTATTGTTTTTACTTAATTAATACTACTCATTAAGATGTCTATGAAGCAAAATTCAAATATATGTTTAACTTTCTTGAGTTAAATTGATAATCTCATCTTGTAGTTGAAGAAATCTAAATAAAATGGTTAAAAACTGAAATTTTAATTGTTTCGCTTAATTAATAATACTCATTAAAATTACGGTTGTTTAAAATTCAAATACAAATTTAATCTTCATCTTATAGTATGATTCAATGTTGAGATGTGATTGATAATATTTTTAATTAGGGAAGGTTGATCACCTCTCTGTTAGAATAGAATGTTCCTTTTTTCCACTAGGGGGCGTTCGTGGAGGGGGATGCATAGTGGGGGGTAGGAGGGACGGTGGTGGCACGGTGGGCGCAGGAGGCACCGCAGGAGGGGCCAGGCGGGGCAGCCGGAGGAGCAGGTGGGGCAGCCGGAGGAGCAGGCGGGACAGCCGGAGGAGCAGGAGGCACGGTCCCGCAGTCCCGCCTGCGCTTGAGCCCGTACTCTTGTTTTCCTACTACTTGCCCCATCCCCGGGGCAGATTGATACGTTTAAGAAAAATGACGACAAAATAATACCAATGCATATTTTTCATAAAAAATGAGTTAGAAAACCATTTTATATTTATTTATAAAAATTCAAATCACCCACAATTTATTTTTAAGCAATATCAAAGCAATCAAAATTAAATATATTATGACTTGATGTTCTGTTTGTTTCTTGTCTGATTGTTGGCTGTGGTAACTTTGTCATATCTAGCACTTCAACCCCAGCATTATCTTCTTTCTTATGAAAGATGAAAAAATTACCAGTTTTTCTGTTTATAAATAGGTTCATAAACAGAAAATAAAGGATAATTATATTAAAAATTCTGTTTATAATATAAGTATCATTTTCTGTTCTGCAGTTTGTTTCTCTCACTTAACATTTCTCATGTCGAAAATACTTTTTTCTCTGGAGAATCGATATAAATTCGAGATTTGCCAGAATGCCGTCCTTTTCTTTTATTAGTTCTACTAGCACTAGATGCTGGGTAAGTTCCTACGTCTTCTGTTTTCAAAAATACTATAAAATGCTCTAATATAAAGAAATTAGAGCTATTTCACTTCAATAAAAACTAATATTAGAAATTTTTCGTGAAAAAAAGGTTGGATTAAGGAGCGTATGGTAAAAAAAATAATAAAAGATAATGAAAATATGAACTATTAAAGGATTTAGGCTGTATCAATGTGCCCCGTCATAAACTGTATCAATGTGCCCCATACAGCGATTTTGAATAAAATGAGTCTCAAATCCAACACTTCACAATATATCTAACAATAAATAATGAGGAACTGATAAAGAGTAGCAGTACTTACCAGGGAGAGTATTCATTTTGGTTGAAAATACTGGAACAGTTGTATAATAGCATTTCAATTGTACAACTCAAATTTACTTTTGAACAACAAAAACAATAAATCACCCGTCCCATTTCATCAAACTGCTGAATCATTCCAAGATTTTCTGTATGTAGTTGAATACACTAGCATCACCTTTTGGAGCTGTTATGAAACTTCTTGTAATGACCCTGTGAGCGGTAGAGGGGGTGTATCAATGTGCCCCATGTATCAATGTACCCCAGTTCCCCCTATCTAATTGAAAAATTTGAAAACGCATAACACATTTAAAATATCAATTTCAGCAATTCTCACCTACAGTCGAAAAATTATTCAAACTTATTTGGCAGTCTTGCATGTAATGTATGGACATTTGTATCTGTTAACTTTATGTATACAAAGATTTAGTTTAGTAAAAAAAAAATATCTCAGTTAAAAATTCACCTTCGTAAATTTTCTCTAATAAGGAAAATGATACATGAATTCTTCTGTACAGTCCTCTTTAAGAGGTATAGAATTTATACACAACAAGTAACATGAAAAAAATGTGAAATTTAAAAGAGTGTACCGAAATTGAAAACATACATTCCAGCTGTTTTCATTCAAGGGTGACTATAAAAATATACTGAAATTCCAGTCCGCACAATATAGTTCCTGTTAAATGTAGATAATAGTAGATAAATGCAGATAATGCAATTTCTCTTAATACATTCAAATAAAAAATATCCTTAGAAGTGTTTTCGAGTGACATTACATTTTTAATAAGATAAATAAAAAAATTAAAAGAATTGCCATTTGAAATTATCATTTACTTGGCATGTCATGCCATGATGTGTGCAAAGTAAAGAGTCTTCTACTATATTGTATAATTATCTTTTTCTAGTTTTTTTTTTATTTCTAATTAACATTTGAATCTTATGAAACAAATATATGAGTAAGATAACAAGTAATGTATTTTATAAATAATTTTTTATAATAAAAATATGGCTGTGAACGAAAATGAATGCCATTTTCCTGGCCTGCACTTTATTCTTTATCAGGTATGAATATGGCAGTGCATTTTTTTTTTTTTTTTTTTTTTTTTGAGGGGGGAGGAGCTTTTTTAAGTCATAAGTAGTAAAATCATAGTTACCAGCAAGATCTTTTAGACATTTCTTTATAAATAATGTGATTAAAGTCTTTGTAAAAACTGGGCAGACTAGTATTATGTCATTTTCTTGGCTTCCATAAATTAACAAATAGAACTGCAAACATTACATGGAATCTGAGCGACTGTATTGAAAACGTGTTCCTTTAAACAAAAAAAAAAAAAAAAAAAAAACAATAATATAAAAATTGTTTTCGAATGAAATTTTTATTATCCTGGCATACATATACCAAGAAATAACATACATTTACATAAAAATTAGCTTATTATTTAAGTTCTTTAAAATTTAGTAATTTGACATGAAAAATCCTTTATCTTCTAATAAAAAAATAAATTTAACCTCTTGAAATTTTGAATTGTTTTCAATGGCTCAATGTCTCTCAATGTCTCAGATAATCAAAATCCGAAATTTTGTGATATTCAACCTCAAAGGCAATACTATAATCGATTATTTTTGTACTTCCCTGTAAATAAGTAAGCAATATTATAATGTGTAATTGTGTTGAAAATAGTTTCATTTGAAATATTGATTCAAGGCGAATTTTTTCTCTGTAAAAATCTCCATGTAGTAGGGGAGAGTGGGGATACTTGAGCATAGGGATACTTGAGCCATCCCTATTATTTCTACAGTTGGTTAATTTTTCTTTCTAAAACTGGCAATATGGTAACATATTTATAGTTCTGAACATGTAAAAAAGAAATCACATCCCTTGGTACCATTTTGAAAGTATGGTGATTAATAGTTGTTTTTCCCTATCTAAAGTAAATATTTAGGTGCATGTTTTTTTTTATTTATTTTTTTTATTATTAAAAGTTTTGTTGAAAGTTGCAATCATATGGATAAATTTAATAAGTATAATTTCAATTGTATTTTGAATCTAAACTAGTTCAAATACCTGCATGCTTTACTTAATAAAACTCTGTGTAAACAAAAATGGTGGTGATGGGGATACTTGAGCCAGTGAGAATGGGGATACTTCAGCCATGGCTCAATCATCCCCACTAAGAAATTAGACATGGATGAAACAAACAAAAAATAAAATTGCGTCCTTATATTCACTAACTGATATACTTTTCTTTAAAAAATAATGACTTAGAAAAAAATGCTTAAAAATGTATATTTTTTAATAAAAATATCCATTTTATTTTTCATTTGACTAAAAAATAGCCTGTTTAGATAAATGTAAACATAGTTTTCAATTTAATTTTTATTACATTAAAAAAAATTTTAAACTATTTTAAAAATCATAATCTCTAATATTTCAATTAGTCAGGTCCAACATATTAAAATATTTATTTTTTAATATAATATATTAAGATTAATATTTTATAGTGAAATTGTAACATCATCTGTTACTGTAAATTTTTTTAATCAAAGAAAAGACAATTGTCACCAACAAAGGGCCCTACTGAGTTACCATGTAGCTAAAAGTAAAAAGATTTTACAATGATCCTTCGATCACCAGCTATAACGACAAAAAATTATCGCATTACTAGCTTTGTTTTCTCAATTGATTTTGAAGGACTTTATGTATCATAATTTATCATTCTGTAAAATATTTGTGCAAAAATAAAGCGAAAAAAATTACTTTTGTAGGTTTTTTTCCGTACTGGCTCAAGTATCCCTCCTTTTTGGAGGGGATACTTGAGCCACGATGTAAAAAAAAGTAAAAATTAATTAAACATAGAAAAATAGTTCAAAATTAATTGAAAGTGGTTTTCAGTTGAAGAAAAATTATCAAATTTTCATTTTCAATATTTTATTTTGTTCTAAGAAATTATAAAAAAATTTAAAAAATTAAATTTTAAAAAGTGGCTCAAGTATCTCCATCTTCCCCTAATATATTCAATCGATGTTGGATTTATTTGAGTTTCGTGTTTGCCCTAGGTCGGGGGCTCACGGAATACATAAAATGTTGTGCTGTGTTTGTAGCCTTGCCAACTTATACTAGTGAGAAATTCCAGGAGGGGTGTCTTTTTATGTGGTTTAGTCGGTAGAACGTCAGTAAGCTATGCTGTTGACCCGGGTTCGACTCCCGGCATGGAAACTGTTTGGCATTTGAGCCTACTAAGCAATTAAAAAAAAATGAAATTTGACTTTTATTTGAAATATTGTATTCAATGCGAATTTTCTCTCAAGAAAAATTTTCACGTTGCAATATATTCAACTATTTTGGAAAATGATTTTCGAACTTTGACTTTAGGCAATTTATACCAATATACATAGAAGCATGCTTGACTCCTTTATTTATTTATTTTTTTATTATTTATTTTTATTTATTTATTTATTTATTTATTTATTTATTTATTTATTTATCAGGTTTCCAATAAAGAAAAACGTTGTGCGGATTCCTAGTAAACGGTCCTTAATAAGTTTCAATTTATTTTTAAAACAATATATATTACATGGCAAAAGCTAATTTTGTGAAAAGCATGCATTTACACTTGGCGTCAAATGATCTAAGTTTTAAAACTTTTTGACAGATAATTGCTGTGTTATCTTAAAATAACAAACGAACTTAAAATAACAACTCCCTTTCCAAATTAATTTCAAATATTCAGTGAATATTTACACTTTCTTTCAGTAGTTAAAATTTAGAATCTTAAAAATTGAATTAATCGATTTTATTTTGTAAATAAGAAGCTTAGTTCTCAGATATAAGAAAAAAAAAGAGTACCTTGCTTTTCTCAAAATGAGGAAAAAAGCTTTCATACTGCGTCATATTGCAGCGTTTTCTTGCGCGATAAGGTTATAGGAGAGCTTTTTAATTCCTCCCTCGGGGTGGGATGCCAAAGCACGTATTTATTCTATTATCAGACTTTAATTAACTGGAAGAAGCTTCAAAAATTGATACATTGATTTTCATTCAAAATAATTGGATATAAAACTAAGTACTGCTACTTTAAATGACTTATAAAGTCAGGATTAAAATATTTTTTCATGGCTGATTCGTAAAATTAAACATAAAATTTTTTAAATAAATTAGATCTCAGTGTATTTTTCGAGTAAAAAAAGTGATTTATATGTTTTGTGCTATTTAACAAAATTTAATGCATTTTTAAATAGTTCCCAGTCAAAACTGACTTCTATAGTTATTATAAAATGAGCTATTTCAAGACATTTGGATTTCGGATTGGCTCAAAAATATTTAAAGCTTAATGCTTTAGTTCAAAAAATAACAACACCGAAATTCAACCAATTGGACGATTCTGAGCTTATCTTAAGCCCAAAGTGTAAGCAAAAAGCTGTAAAGCAAATAATATCCATAAATTGATCAATCGATCAAAAACTGTCTTAAAATTGGTTAGTTGGTTGGTTGGCAGGCAGCTTGAGACTTATGCTTCGCCATAGGCGGCTTTGTCTCGACTACTCGACACTTAAAATTATATACCTAAATATTGTACAATATCTAGCATGTAATGCCAAAAAAAATTGATAATGTCCCACAAAATGATTTAATTGAAACTTAATAACACTTTTAGAGTGTAATATGATTATTATGCACTTTATTATGTAATATGATTATTAAAATTACCTTTCATTGCCCATTTGTGTTTTTTGTCTCGTTTTTCTTAGTCTTGCAGTTAAAAAAAAAGTGCTTATTTTTAGGAAACGGTCCTTAGTAAGTTTAAATTTACTTTTAAATCACATGTTACATAGCAAAAGCTAATTGTGTGAAAAACACACATTTGCACTTGGCGCCAAATGATCTAATTTGTAAACCGTTTTCCCAGATAATTGCTGTGTTATCTTAAAATAACAAACGAACTTAAAGTAACAACTCCTTCTTCAAATTAATTTTAAATATTCAGTGAATACTTACACTTTCTTTCAGTGGATAAAATTTAGAGTCTTAAAGATGGAATGAATCGATTTTACTTTGTGAATAAGAAGCTTAGCTATCAGATATGATTAAAAAAGCTTCTTGCTTTTCTTAAAATGAGGAAACAAGCTTTCATACCGAGCCTGCGTTTTCTTGGACGATAAGATATTAGGAGAGCTTTCTAATTCTTCCCTCGGGGTGGGATATGAAATCACATATTTATTCTATTATCTGACTTTAACAGTCGATTTAATTAACTAGAAAAAGCTTTAAAAATCGATACATTGATTTTCATTCAAAATAGCTGGATATAATACTAAGTGCAGTTTGTTTAAATGATTTATAAAGTCAGGATTAAAATACTTTTCAGTAAATTCAAAAATTTGAACATAAAATTGTTAAAATAAATTAGATTAGAGTATATTTTCCGGGAAAGAAAATTAATTTATATGTTTTGTGTCATTTAATAAAGTTTAATGTATTTTTAAATAGTTCACAGGCATAACTGATTTATACAATTAGTATAAAATGAGCTATTTCAAGGTGATGATTGATGATTGATCTTAAGATGAGATTTGGATTTGAAATCGGCTCAAATATTTAAAGCCTAATGTTTTAGTACAAAAAATGACAGCCCTGAAATTCGACCAGTTCGGCGATTCTGAGCGTATCATAAGTCGAAAGTGTATGCAAAAAGCTGATCAGCAGATAATATCCATAAAATGATCAATCGATCAAGAACTTTCTTAAAATTACATACCTAAATATTGTACAAAATCTAGCATCTAATGCCAAAAATAAAATCGATCATGTCCCATAAAACGGTTTAATTGAAACCTAATGACAGTCTTAGAGTGTAATATGATTATCAAAATTACGGAGTCTCCGTGACTGAGTAGTCAAGGCACCACGCCGCTAATCGTCTAAGAGCGTAGGAGATTGTTGGTTTGAATGTCACTGGCTCCATTGCACGCATTCTTCGTGTGAAGCTCCCAGCTGTATTTTCTTCGTGTTGTAAAATTTCCTTGTGCTATCTTGTCCCTGTATATTGACGATGACTTATAAGCAGGCTTTCGTGTCGAGCACACAAGTCGAATGTATAAATTCATATATTATTAAAGTTACCTTATAGGGTCCATTTGTGTTCTTTGTCTCGTTTTTTCTTAGCTTTCAGGTAAAAAAAAAAAAAAAAACGTTGTGCGGATTTCTAGGGAACAATCCTTGATAAGTTTGAATTTATTTTTAAAGCATCATATATTGAATTGCAAAAGCTAATTTTATGAAAAACATGCATTTACACTTGGCGTCAAATGGTTTCATTTCTAAAACATTTTCCCGGATAATTCCTGTGCTATCTTTAACAAAAAAGCTAAAAATAACAACTCCTTCTTCAAATTAATTTATATATTCAGTGAATACTTACACTTTCTTTCAGTAGTTGAAATTTAGAATCTTAAACCTGGAATGAATCGATTTGACATTTTGTGAATAAGAAGCTTAGCTATCAGATATGATTTTAAAAAAAGCTTCTTGCTTTTCTTAAAATGAGGAAAAAAGCTTTCATACTGCGCCATGTTGCTGCATTTTCTTGAGCGATAAGATATTAGGAGAGCTTTCTAATTCTTCCCTCGGGGTGGGATGCGAAAGCACGTATTTATTCTAATATCTGACTTTAATTAACTGGAAATTGCTTTAAAAATTGATACATTGATTTTCATTCAAAATAACTGGATATAATACTAAGAGCAGTTTATTTAAATGATGTATAAAACCAGCATTTAAATATTTCTTTTATGGGTAATTCGTAAAATTGAACATAAAATCCCTAAAATAAATTAAATCAGAGTGTATTTTCTGAGAAAGAAAATTAATTTATTTGTTTCGTGCTATTTAATAAAATTTTATGTATTTTTAAATAATTCCCAGCAAAATTGATTTCTATAATTACTATGAAATGAGCTATTTTGAGATAAACTTGCATTTGGATTTCGGATTTGCTCAAAAATTTTTAAAACGTAATGTTTGAGTACAAAATATGACAGATAAAAAGAAATTTTCAACAATTATTTTAAAGACATTTTTTTAAGCACTTAAGAGCCATTATTTTCAAAATCAGACAAAGTGTGATACTTGTATTTTTTGATTTGCTTGATTTTTTTATATGTTGAAGCACATCATATTTAATGAATAGTGTGTAATTTTGAAGCCTGAAAAAAAATTCCTTTTTTCTATAGAAAATGTCAAAGTTCGAGGTTGTGAATGCCATTTTTCAAGTAAAGTGAAATGCTGGTATATTTGGAGCATTATATCTCTCGCAAGCAACAACATCCCTAAATTCTTTTGGCATGAACTGTTAGTATAACACTACCTGCTTGTTAAAATTTGTTTGCTTCCATGAGGCATTGTTACTTTACATTGTTATGTTGCCACAAAAGGCAGTCAAAATGACGTTTTTGTCCATATTCCGCATTTAATATCTTATTTAAGCAATAGTACCCCAAACTTTTCTTATAAAATATGAAAATTCACTACTAGGACAAGCTTAATAATATAGTACTGCACGGAGATATTGTTGCTGTTAGCAGATATAACCCGTTAAATATTCAAAATTTTCAAAATCTGCAACATTTAAAGTAGTGTTATTTCAAATAAGTGCCATAGTTGAATGAAACAAAATATATCATGAAATAATTGAGCATATGTACAAAAACATGGAAAAGGAAAAGAAGTGGGGCCTTTTAATATTTTTATTTTTAAAAAATGACAAAATTTTCAAATAAGCAAAGTCGATGATCAAATATTTTTTTCTATCAGAAAATGAAAAATCCTTTTTCTCTTTCCTCTTTCTATGTTTTTCCCTATGATAAAATGAAATATCCCTTTTTTGTTACCCCTTCTGAAAGAGAAATGGGATGTTTCATTTTCTCTTAAGGGAAAATGTGATCATAGACATTGCTTTTTTTTTATAAAGTATCTTTTTTTTTTTTTTTTTTTTTTTTTTGCCTAAAAATATTACGAGATCTCACTTCTTTTTCTTTTTCATGTTTTTGTACAAATGGTCAACTATTGCATGATATATTTTGTTTCACTCAACTGTGGCGCTTATTTGAAATAACATTACTTTTAATGTTACAGATTTGGAAAATTTTCAATATTTAACAGGCTATATCTACTAACAGCAACAATATTTCCGTGCAGTACAATACATTGTTAAAAATTTCACCCTTTTGCTGCATCATCACTCCACCGCTTTTGTAGAAAACGATTTCATCAGCCTATTATGGAACTTTCTCATGGATTAAAAGAGATATTCTATGAAAGCGGGGGAGTGACGATGCAGCAAAAAAGTCGAAATTTTAACAGTGTATTATTTAGCTTATCTTAGCAGTGCACTTTCATATTCTATGAGAAAAATTTTGGGTTACTATTGTTTAAATAAGATATTAACTGCAAAAAACGGACAAAAACGTCATTTTGACTGTACTTTATGGGAACATAACAATGTAAAGTAACAATGCTCCAAGGAAACACATAAATTTCAATAAGCAAGTAGTGTTATACTAATAGTTTATGCCAAAAGAATTTTGGGATGTTGTTGCTTACCAGAGACATAGCACTCCAAACATACAGGCATTTCATTTTTCATTAAAGTGGCACTCAAAATCTTGAACTTTGACATTCTCTATAGGGAAGAGTAAATTTTTTCACGGCTTCAAAATTGCAGAATATTCATTAAATATGATTTACTTCAACACAAAAAAATATCAGGGCAATTAAAAAATGCAACTATCAAAACATCACTTTTTAGACTGAATTTCAAAATAATGGCTTTTAAGAAATGTTTGTTTTGTTATTGTGTTCTTAGTTTTTGTGATTACTATGAAATATAGATACCGTGTGAAGAAGATTATTTACTCTTAATTTTTTCCAAATACAAATGGAATTTTTTAGTGTCAGAATTTGCAAAATTTTAAACAAATTCGAAAAAACATTTTTTAGAGTTAACATTTTCGATTTGCATTATTTGCAAAAGTTGTTTTTATCATTTAAAAAAGAGCATTTGACAAACAGAATTAACTCTTATTTCTGAAAGTAATTTTATTTGTTTTCAAAGTTATTAATTGTATGTTAAAAATTCCAATAATAATTTTTAAAATACTAGTGAACTCTATCCCTTACGAGCTATTCCCGTCAATCCCCATTGAGACACCACAAAATCTAAAAACACACTAATTTCATCGGCTTTAAGAAGACTGCTGAAGATTGAATTAGAGGGGAACTTTATTATCCCGACACTCTTAGGACCAGGAAAAAAAAGTGTCGTCATAAGCTGAGTGTCGGTATAACCGGGGTTGAGAGAAAAATATGTTTACAAAAAGTTGTACTTTTAATTAATTTAAGACAATTTTAAATTCAGAAAATGCCAATATGCAAATGCCAATATGCCAAGAACTATTCTTGCATTTTTAAGCAATAAAACATTATTATTAAACAAAATAAACATTGAAAAGAAAATTGAAAAGAAGAATAATAAAAAAAAAATCAGATTTCTGATAGCTTACTTTTTTATTGCTACATGAAATACTGATGAATTAAGATTTGCATATCCCTGGATGTGCTTCCTACAATTCTTTTTCTGTGTTACACAATGAATGTTGAACAATATCGGTTGTTTAAGAAATGGATGTTCGATAATTTGTTATCGTTTCATAGCAATGCAATGTTTCAATTGTAGTTGGAGGTTTGTTTTGTTCTAGTGCCATATCACTTTCGATCCCCGAGTCTGAGGAAATTTCTGTATTTTTCTCTTTTACAATTGGAAAAATCATTGCAAATGCCAATATGGTGACTTCCTTATCAAAATTGATGTACATCACCTGTTATATTTATTTCACGATCTAACAGATTTTTTAAACAATATTTGAAAAGGAACGTCTTCTTCATAGCCTTTTAATGAACTGAGATGAAATCTGCATATTTGAGACAATTATGAACCATCACGTGGTAGGCAAGTCACACTCTAAAACGACAAATAAGACATGTCACTAAAATTCGGGGGGAAAACTGATTTAAAACGGATTTAAAACAACTTTCTTTTTTGTTTCGAATGTTTTTTTTTTTTTTTTTCCTAATGTCGTGCTTCATGTTCCCCTATCATCTTAGTGTTCAATGTGCCTTAGACTTTCTTACCACTTTGCTGTAAACAGTTTAAAATAAATACTATAATACCACAATAATAAAATACCACACTATGAATAAAGTGTGGAAATGAAATGTTTGGCATTCCCTAAGTGAATACGTAAGTACTCTCAGCGTGAAACGCAGTGGGTGAGTAATCGTGGACTGAAGGATAACTAAAATACTCTGCAAAAGATTTTCCCCCCATTGGACATAATGGAAAAAATTTCTTTTGAGTGTCCCTGTAAATGGGCTATTAATGCGACACACCTCCTATATGAAATACCGAAAATGCCATGGTAAACATCAATTAAATGAAAATACGAGTATATTTACGCAAGTTTTAATAAAGACAGGCAGACAACAAACAGAATTCATTAACACTTTTTAACTTTGTTGGAAAGTGTTAAAAAAGCAAAAGAAAATGTCAATAACGCTCTAATACTCAAAGCCTTTCGAAAGAACTTTGTCTTTTTTCTTCATGAGCAAAAAAAAAAAGTGATATTACTTTGGTACTACTATCATGACTGAAAGGAAATGGAAACGAAAAAAGGCAGGTCAAAGAAAACTGCCAGCAAAAAAACGAAGGCATCAGCCAATTACACAAATAGTATTAGATATTTAGAAAAAAAAAATTAATAGCAAGAGATATGTAAATCAAATTTAATACGAATTTTAAAAAATAACAATAAAGGAAATTACAAGAATATATATGTAAATATACATATATTTGTGATATACTCCTTGTTCCAATTTTTGAAACATCCTTATTTTTTCGGAAGCAGTTGAATGTAATCATGATAATATATTCTTTGATACATCATTTGAAGGACAACTTTAGTGTCTCGTGTGTTTATCCTATATTCTATCCATTTTAATCTTGTTATTATGATTATTTTATATTTTCCCCCGCTTTATTACGGTTTTATGTGTGTTGCTAACGCCAGATTTGTATTATTTTGTTTTTTCATACTATCTTCTGAAACGATGATTAAACCACACACTTTATTTGTAGTTCCAAAGTATTTGGAGTTTGATGAATCTACTTTGGTTCTAAAAATTCCGATTATATTTCTTTTAATTCCTTTTTCATGCTTTAATTATGTATATTTTTAATACAATTAATGGCTATATATACATATATATAAAATGAATAAAAAAATGAAGTAAAATATAAAATTAATAAGTAAAAAGTACTAAAGAATTTATTAAAAAGAAATATAGATATAACTTTAACTTTAGAGTAATGTTAAGAAGTGATGTTAGAGTGATGTCTTTATTTTAATTATTATTATAGATCGCGAGGCGGCACAACTGGCAATCACTTCATCAAGTTCACAGCTAAAATTCCAGAATAGTTAAAACTCGATTCGTATGTTAACCCTTTCCGGCGCAAGCAAATTCTATTAGTAAAATGACAAATTGTCGGTTGACACCTGAATTTCTAAAGGACTTGTCTAGATATTACGAATTCCTTAATTTAAGCCTTCATTGTAAAAGCAAAATTATATTAAAATATTACTGGTGCCGTTGGCAAGTTTGGAATTAAAATTAGGTGTTGCCGGCCCGGCAACACTGCCCAAAAAAGAGTTAAAATGCAGGAAGGAAGCATGAAATGCGTGAAATGAAGGACTGAGAGCAGGATTACACACTGGTGAACCTACGAATCAATCGCTAAAATGTGGTTTCCATGCATTTTTCACCAAGATATGACCTCGCAGATCAATGGTGTTCTAAGAAGCTAATTGAGTTTTAGGACGCAACACTAGTCTCAGAAGAAGACCCGGATGATAATGTAAAGTCTATGGGAGTCAAATATCTCGCTCGAATTTTATTATTTTTACATGATTTTTTTGCGTAGGATAGCTGAGGATGAACCATAACCAGCCTAGTTTTTTCCTTTTCAGTTTTGGTTTCAGATTTTTTTGAAAAAATTACTTTAAATTTTAAAACCGGTTTAAACCGGTTCTGAAATTGAAACTATCATAATATAAGAAATATATAAGAAAAATCGAAAAAATAAAAACTACGCCGGTTGTAGATCGTCCTCAGTTATCCTATGCAGAAAAAAAAATCATGTAAAAATATTAAAATTTGAGCGAGATATTTGAAAAGAACGCTCTCATAGACTTTACATTATCATCCGGGTCTTTTTCTGTGACTATTGTTGTACCTTAACAAATTCTTGGTTTCAGCCATGAATTCGATGAGATTATTGTCCCCTATTGCATCCCGGTCAATTATCTTTTAAAAAGAACGGAGTCCTTATATAAATTTCTTTTATATACTTACAAGGGACTTTTGGTGTTGCTGGCACTTGGCATTCAGACTTGGTGCATTTTAAGTCCTATATTAGGAAGTTTGGTAATCGAAAAAAAAAAATCTGTTAAAGTCTTTTTTTTTTTTTTTTTTTTTGCAACAGCATAACTTTTTAAAAAGGCTGTTTTCGAGGCCACTAATTGATCTATTAATATAAGTTTTTTTTTTTTTTTTTTTCTCAAGAAAATTATTTAAAAATATAAATTCTTCACTAATAAAGATAAAATGTTAAAAATGTTTTTAAATCGCCTTCAAAAACTTATGAAGTTGGTTTTGAAAGATAACGACATTATATCCACATTTTTGGTGGGAAAATGTTGGCGTATTTTCAAATGTAGAGTTTTCCGGCAACCCTACCCGAATGTCGTAGCGCAAAAATAAGGCAAACGAAAACTATCATAATAAATGCCATATTCGGCAACTTAACTCATTTTGGTATGAAATAAACAAATAAAAATTCAATAATAAAAAAAATATAAATGTAAAAAATATATAAATATAATCTGATTTTAACAGAGAATTTTTATCGGTTCTCTAATTTTTATGCATAAGACTACAGAATGCACCAAGTCTCGATGTCAGGTGTCAGGAGCATAAAAAGTAGTCCCGTTGTCAGTGAATATTTTCCACTTCCATTTGCTAAGTACACCTTTGAATTTTAAAAATTACAAGAGTGGAATTTTCTTTTTTTTATTGAATATGCAAATCTTAAGAGGATTATTTCTCATACGCGAAGAAAAAAAAAGTAGGGATGGGACGAATAGTGATTTGGCCGAATAGCCGAATACCGAATATTCGGCCAAATTTTAGGCCGAATATCAACTTCTTTTTTCCAATAAAGAAAATAAATTTTGATTATATATAATTTAAAAAATAGGAACTCATTAATAATTATTACTCTTAAATGTGCTTTTAAATGTATTTTTAAATTTGAAACATTTATTTTAACACAAAAAAATATGAAATTGCATTATATTCTTTTATCTTAGTGTACATCAAATTGATTTTCAGTAAGTCAGGATGGTAAGATATTTTTATTAAAATATGAAGAATGTACTTCACTTTTACTATCAAATGATACTTTTACCCTTTCTTGCATCCAAAATTAATACTACTCTTAATATCTCTCTCTCAGAACTCACGAGGAGATATTTTCTGAAATAACCTTTAATGAAGTAAATTTGATCATTTAGAGTTTTTGTCCCTAATGATAAGCGAATTCGTAAGAATGAGCCTGCTCTGAAATTAGTTGCCAAGCTTTAAATTACAAATTACATTAAAGCAAAAGGTTATGCTTAAAGTAGAATGCATATGGTGACAAAATCTTTGACATTTGAATCGGCGCATACAACATTCAACTTCAATATTCCACTTATTCAACAAGCATTAAAAGGATAAACAGAAATTGAAAACAACATGAATGAAGGAATACGTAAATTAAAAATATATACATAATAATGTTACATATTTAAGTCAGTAATTATCCAAATAATTATTTAAAATTGAAAACTATAGAATAAAAAAAATTATTTTGTTCAGTATTTAGAATTTATGTTTAAATACTTATAAAACGATCTTCATAAAGCTAGTTGTGTCATCTATAATGCGTATCTAGTTTGCCACCAGTTCTGTTTTCAGATGTGCTGTTGTAGTATTTGGAATAATGATATTTGATATTTAATTTTGAAAATGAATCATTGTTAATACACCTAGTGAATGAATTTTTTCATTTCTTACTTTATGGAAATAAGTTACAAATTTTATAAGAGCCTTTTTTATGTGTGCAGTGTTGCCAGACGGGCTACTTTTTTTTAATTCAGATTCTTGATTGGCACCACTTTTTACATATGATGAAATGTGCCGTGTTCATTGACATGATAATTAACGCGAGAACAAAAGGTAATTTACCGTTTCAAAAAAGTGGTGCCAATCGAGAAATCTGAATTTAAAAAAAGTAGCCCACTGGCAACACTGTATATGTGCATGGAATTTGAAGACATTAATAAATATTCAAGTGTTTTAGAATAAGGCAGTGTTTTTTTTAAGTGTTTTTATATCTTGAATTGTAATATATCATTCTTTAATGAAGACATTTCCCATACAATTAAATCTCCAACTTGGGCAGCATTTTCTAAAATATCATTCGCTTTTATAGGAAATACAGAAAGGCTGCGTATTTTTTAACAGTCGAATAACTTTATATTTTGTAAGTAAGAATGAGAATGACCTCATGAATGAAGTAGCCAATTTGGATTAGAGAAAAAAAATTGTAAGAAATGAAACTCTTTAAATCCTAAATTTATTTGGCAAGATATCTTTCACTATTCGGCGAGATTTTACCAATATTCGGCCAGATATCTCTAAATATTATGCTACAGGTATTCGGCTGAAGTATTCGGTCAACAACCCTTCAATATTCGGCCAACCGAATATTCGGCAAAAGGGCCGAATAGGCCGAATACCGAATAGTGGCCGAATATTCGTCCCATCCCTAAAAAAAAGTGTCTTACTATTTTCAAATTGACGAAAGCTTTCATGCTGCTTCGTATTGCTGCGTTTTCTTATGCGATAAGGTAAACTTATAAGAAGAGCTTTTAAATTCTGCCTCTGCGACGGAACAGAAAAGCAAGTATTTATTCAGTTATCTTACCATAGATTTAATTAACAGAAACCCGTAGATTTAATTAACAAAATATTAAGACTTAAAAATAATTAGTTGATTTTTAACCAAAATTTCCTTCGAGATAATACAGAACTCATTTCGTTAAAGGATTTAAACCCATCTTTAAAATATTTTTCATGAGTAATTTGAAAAGTTGGATTAACGTTTTTAAGATAAGCATGTGTTAGAACAGAGAGAAAATTTGTGCTTTGATTTTTATTGGATGTGTATTTAATATGCTACTTAAAAACCCTTGAAGACAAAAAAATATATAATTTATATAATTCTTGCAAAATAAGCTGCTTTAGCGATAATGTTGAATTTAAAATTAGCATAAGCTAATTTTTGTAATTTAATAAATAATAATACAGTGATATAGTTGCCAAATAGTAAATAACTAAATATAGAAAAATGTATAGAAAACCACTCTATTTATTTATTTTTTATTAATAAGAAATTAATTTTGTTTCGTTAATAACTGTTTTTAGATGCGTTTGTATTTATATAAATACGTAGCACCTATAGTTGTCGTTCAGTCCGTCCGTCCATCTGTCCATCCGTCCGTCCGTTCGTCCGCATCTAACAACTCAAAAACTATCCAACCGAACAGTTTGAAATGTAAAATATATAATTAATGTATAATTTTGTCGAGTCATTTCAAATTTTATGAAAATCGGATGCATAGATCAATTACAGGGACAATCAAAAGTATTCCATTACATTACGGTCAAAGGGAAAGAAAGTTTCAAATGCATTTTAATAGTTTGAAATTTAAAATACTAAATTATTACATAATTTTGTTGAGTCATTTCAAGTTTTATGAAAATCGGATGCATAGATCAATTTCAGGGACATTCAAAATTATTTCGTTACATTACGGTCAATGGGGAAAATGTTTCAAATGCATTTTAATGGTGTTACACTCATTCCAACATAATAAAATTGATATGCATCTATAAAGTACATATTATAATGTATATTTTGCATAATATGTGTGCAAAAAACATTTGTTATTAATTTACAAGGCCACACAAAAGTATTCCATTACATAATGGTATAGGGAAAACATTGTTTGGGGCGCATTTTAATTGTAATTAACTATTTACAATTTTATGAGAATGGTATATGAGAATGATATTTTTAAAATTTCGTTATCGTACGAACGCACCCTATTTGCTACGCTTCTCGTGCAATTTCCAACTTGTTTTAAATCTGTGATTATTGCAAAGTTTGTAAGTGAGTTTAGAAAAATTAATATATGTAGCAGATATGTATTAGATGATCATTTTTCCCCTGTAGCATGAATATTTCAAGTTAGAACTTTTAAAAGTCACAATGCGCCTGAACATTAATAAAGAAATCGTAAAATTTTAGATTAAGCATTTTATTTTATACATGATAATATATAATAAATGCTTTCCTCATTTCACGAAAACATATGCGTACTTTACCACATGAATAATTTGACAAGAATATAAATAATGTGTAACTTGACACATGTAATCTATATGGTTTATTTTTACATATTTTAAGTTAAGCTATAAAGGTATGAAGTATATTGTAAAATAAAAATAAAGCAAAAAAATTTAATTTAAAAAATATATGTATTTAATCTGTCAGCCTTGCATGCAATAAGGATAAGTTTCGAGATATTTTAAAGATAAAATTAGTTGACATCTTAAAATAAATTTTCTGAAAATTCCTAAATTACATTTCACTTTAATATGAGTTGTTTATCTGAGGTAATTATTATTTTATTTTAAACAGCAGATGAAGCCGTCATTTAAATCACTTTTAAATATCCAGTAAATGCTTTTAGTTCCATTAATTAGTTACACTTTAGAATTTTATATGTTACATTTATCGATTTTTCTAGGTTAACAAGACATTTAATACTTATATACCAGAAAATAAAAATCATCCGGTTTTTCTTAAATTTAGAAATGCTTTCACTATGCTTCATATTGATGCCTTTTCTTAGATGATAAGGTGAATATCAACAGCACAGACAAGGCTACTTTCGGTTAAATTTAGCTTGTGTTCAATTGGAAGAAACATTAAATTCTTAGCGGTTTAACAAATATTTAAAGGCGCAAAATTTTGCCAATATTTCATCAAATGTAGCTAAATTTGGCAACCTCAAATTTCGCGACAGAATCCCATATTGAATTTTGTTTTCGAGAACAATCTATGGACTTTGATTGGTGGAATCATGTAACGCGACTCTATAGGGAATTTCTAGAAAAATTTTTTAGATTCTAAAAACAAATTTTTTCATGAAATGTCGCCAAGTAGCGCGAAACTTGACGATATCTTTTCATTTGACATGAAGCATATGTTTTAAATTGATTATTTTAAAAACGATTTTCTCGCCGATTCCTTCGATAATTCGCCAAATGTCGTCAAATTTGGCACAATATTTCCAATTTTATGACTTTTTAAGTCAACTATGAACAATTTAATAAATGTTTCAAACTCCATACTCACTGGAATTAATTGACCTGTAGTGAACCCAAAATGACTTACTAATTGAATTTTCTGGAATATGTGCCCTAACCGAAGAATCTTCTGTCACTTCAAAATGATTGAATACTAAACTTAGTCAAAATAGTTAGAGCCGTTTTAAATAGCGCTCATTAGTAAAAAACTACCTACTGCATCTATCCGGAAGAAAGTGAATCTAAAATAATTCGAGTTATTTTTATTGATCATGATCCCTATATCCCAAAACCACCTCTGTTCATATTTTGATATGTATAAATACACACCGCATTTATCGCACCTATCGTATTGATACGTTGAAGTTAAAAAAAACTAGTCGTTGGGGCCACCGTAATACTTAACCATCATGGATATGTATATGAAAATAAAACATGTGAAATATATTTATACAATGCATTGCAATTCATAAACAAAATTTAAATATTGTTAATATACAGTTATACGTACAGTATATAACAGTTATACAGTTATATATATTGTTAATATATCCACTATAGTAATGCTATATTAAAGAACAGCTGATGTACCAATTTCGACAAATTATAAAAAACGCTAAACTACTCAAGTAGTACCGAACTGCGTAAAAGAAACATTCTTATAACTCCAAAAATAATAATTCTATTAACTAACAATTAACTGCGTCGGATTAAGCGTCTCATTTCCAATTGAAATATACCTCTGAATTGAAATTTGAATGAAATACAGGGTCATGAAAAATTGAAGAGTGTGGAAAACAGGATTACAAATATCTCGGCAACTAATAATTCGATCGACTTCGGTCTATATGCAAAATGTGTGTTATTTTATTGCCTTTTACGTCCATTCTTTAGAACAAAAAAATTCGAAAATTTTTATATACCTTTCATCAGAACGAATTTTCGAGAGTCCGAAAAAAAAGTTCCGGATAATCGAGGTTGCTGATATTAAATAGGCTTCGTTCCATTCTTACATACTAACTACATACAAAATTTCAAGTCTCTATCTCAATTTGTTCGGGAGATAGAGCGTTTACAGACAGACAAACAGACAGACGGACGGCAAATTTTTTTTTTCTAAAAATATGTTCGGAATTTTCTATAAATAAAATCGGAATCTCCACTATCGAAAACGTGTAAATCCGTCAAAAAAAAACTTTCGATTTTCAAAACGTTTGCAAGACTTACCCTATACTACGTATGATGGGTAAGTAAACTAGTCGTTGGGGCCACCGTAATACTTACCCATCATGGATATGTATATGAAAATAAAACATGTGAAAACTATTTATACAATGCATTGCAATTCATAAACAAAATTTAAATATTGTTATTGCAAGACTTACCCTATACTACGTATGATAGGTAAGTAAACTAGTCGTTGGGGCCACCGTAATACTTACCCATCATGGATATGTATATGAAAATAAAACATGTGAAAACTATTTATACAATGCATTGCAATTCATAAACAAATTTTAAATATTGTTAATATACATAGTAATGCTATATTAAAGAACTGCTGATGTACCAATTTCAACAAATTATATAAAACGCCAAACTACTCAAGTAGTACCGAACTCCATAAAAGAAACATCCTTATAACTCCAAAAATAATAATTCCATTAAATAACAATCAACTGCGTCGAATTAAGCGTCTCATTTCCAATTAAAATATACCTCTGAATTGAAATTTGAATGAAATACAGGGTCATAAAAAATCGAAGAATGTGGAAAACAGGATTAGAAATATCTCGGCAACTAATAATCCGATCAACTTCGTTCTATATGCAAAATGTGTGTTCTTTTATTGCCTTTTACGTCCATTCCTTAAAACAAAAAAATTCGAAAATTTTTATATACCTTTCATCAGAACGAATTTTTCGAGGGTCCGAAAAAAATAATTCCGGATAATCGAGGTTACTGATATTAAATAGGCTTCGTCCCATTCTTACATACTAACTACATACAAAATTTCAAGTCTCTATCTCAATTTGTTCGGGAGATAGAGCGTTTACAGACAGACAGACAGACAGACGGACGGGAATTTTTTTTCTAAAAACATGTTTTTCGGAATCTGCACTATCTAAAACGTGAAAATCCGTCAAAAATTTTTTTTCGATTTTCAAAACGATTGCAAGACTTACCCTATACTACGTATGATGGGTAAGTAAACTAGTCGTTGGAGGCCGCCGTAATACTTACCCATCATGGATATGCATAACATAATATACGAAAACATAACATATGTAAACAATTTATAAAATGCATTACAATTCTAAAACAAAATATAAACGTATTTTTAAGTATTTTTAACACATCATCATGCTCTATTAATGAATTTCCTGATGTACCAATTTCGATAAATTGTATGAAACGCCAAACTATTCAAGTAGCACTGAATTGCATAAAAGAAACATCCTTATAACTCTAAAAATAATTATCATATTCACTAACGGTTACTTGCATCGAATTAAGTGTCTCATTTGCAATTAAAAGATATCTTTGAATTGAAATTTGAATGAAATACAGGGTCATGAAAAATCAAAGAATGTGAAAAACAGGATTAGAACTATCTCGACAACTAATAATCCGATCGACTTCGCTTTTTATACAAAATTTATGTAAATTTACTGCCTTTTACGTCCACTCCTTAAAATAAAAAAATTCGAAAATTTTTATATACCTTTCATCAGAACGAATTTTTCGAGAGTCCGAAAAAAATAGTTCCGGATAATCGAGGTTACTGATATTAAATAGGTTTCGTTCCATTCTTACATACTAATCACATACCGAATTTCAAGTCTCTATCTCAATCTGTTCAAGAGATAGAGCGGTTACAGACAGACAGTCAGACAGACACACAGACACACAGACACACAGACGGACGGACGGCAAACTTTTTTTTTCTAAAAGTATGTTTTTCGGAATCTCCAGAGTCCGAAACGTGTAAATCCGTCAAAAAAAAATTTTCGATTTTCAAAACGATTGCAAGACTTACCCTATACTAAGTATGATGGGTAAGTAAAAATGATGAACATTGCATTTGGTATAATCAGGCACTGAACTATGTTTAAGTATGGCGCTTACAAACTATCAAAGCTTGACTATTTAACTGACATGCACGCTTGATAGAATTTTGTTCTTTTACAGTTTTGTTTTCACCGGTTTCTGTTCCATATTTTTGTTTGTTACTTACCCATCATACGTAGTATAGGGTAAGTCTTGCAATCGTTTTGAAAATCGAAAAAAAAATTTTTTGGCGGATTTACACGTTTTAGATAGTGGAGATTCCGAAAAACATATTTTTAGAAAAAAAAAATTTGCCGACCATCTGTCTGTCTGTAAACGCTCTATCTCCCGAACAAATTGAGATAGAGACTTGAAATTTTGTATGTAGTTAGTATGTAAGAATGGGACGAACCCTATTTAATATCAGCAACCTCGATTATCCGGAACTATTTTTTTCGGACTCTCGAAAAATTCGTTCTGGAAAGGTATATAAAAAATTTCGAATTTTTTTTGTTCTAAGGAATGGACGTAAAAGGCAATAAAATAACACACATTTTGCATATAGAACGAAGTCGATCGGATTATTATTTGCCGAGATATTTGTAATTTTGTTTTCCACATTCTTCGATTTTTCATGACCCTGTATTTCATTCAAATTTCAATTCAGAAGTATATTTTAGTTGGAAATGAGACGCTTAATCCGACGCAGTTAATTGTTAGTTAATAGAATTATTATTTTTGGAGTTATAAGGATGTTTCTTTTACGCAGTTCGGTACTACTTGTTACTTACCCATCATACGTAGTATAGGGTAAGTCTTGCAATCGTTTTGAAAATCGAAAAAAAAATTTTTGACGGATTTACACGTTTTAGATAGTGGAGATTCCGAAAAACATATTTTTAGAAAAAAAATTTTGCCCTCTGTCTGTCTGTCTGTAAACGCTCTATCTCCCGAATAAATTGAGATAGATACTTGAAATTTTGTATGTAATTAGTATGTAAGAATGGGACGAACCCTATTTAATATCAGCAACCTCGATTATCCGGAACTATTTTTTTCGGACTCTCGTAAAATTCGTTCTGATGAAAGGTATATAAAAATTTTCGAATTTTTTTGTTCTAAGGAATGGACGTAAAAGGCAATAAAATAACACAAATTTTGCATATAGAACGAAGTCGATCGGATTATTAGTTGCCGAGATATTTGTAATCTTCTTTTCCACATTCTTCGATTTTTCATGACCCTGTATTTCATTCAAATTTCAATTCAGAAGTATATTTTAATTGGAAAATAGACGCTTAATCCGACGCAGTTAATTGTTAGTTAATAGAATTATTATTTTTGGAGTTATAAGGATGTTTCTTTTACGCAGTTCGGTACTACTTGAGTAGTTTGGCGTTTTATATAATTTGTCGAAATTGGTACATCAGCAGTTCTTTAATATAGCATTACTATAGTGGATATATTAACAATATATATAACTGTATAACTGTTATATACTGTACGTATAACTGTATATCAACAATATTTAAATTTTGTTTATGAATTGCAATGCATTGTATAAACAGTTTTCACATGTTTTATTTTCATATACATATCCATGATGGGTAAGTATTACGGTGGCCCCCAACGACTAGTTTTACTTTCGGGTCTTCACAGACAAGGAGGAGTGCTGTGCACATAAATTGGTTTAACCCCGCGGTGCATGTCACAAACCATGCCACTTGTCTCCATTGGTTTTTCAGATTTTTAAGGCTTAAGTTTTTTCATATTGTTAAATGTTTGATGGTTTAGTTTTGATGTGTGTCGGGATTGTGTATAATTTATACTGTTGTCATTTTGTTCAGTTTACATATTTTTATATTAATTTTGTATCAATTCAGTGGTTTTGTATATTTTAGTATAGTTATTGGATATATATATAGGATAATCCAGTAGTTCCGGGAGTTTTTAAATACTAATTATTATCAAGTTATAAACTACAGAAATATGTGTTTTTCACAAAAATGTATAAAAACTTATGGGATTTCCTTTTTAATGAAAAAAAATATGTTATATCAGTTATGCTTTTTGCAAACAGTATTTATTACAGTTATATAAAAAATTCTGGGCATCCCAGTCACCTTAAATTCTTAGTAACCACAAAAATATTTTTTTTTCAATGTAGGTAATTTTTCTTTAATTGGTGCAATTTTTGTCGTAAATCTTCATTTTTATAGTAATGTATATGATTTTTCTTCATGATAGTTGACCAAATGATCTGTTAACACAGCCTTATCCAGTTTTGCTTTTTGTTCACACTTTGATTGATAATACTGGCAAACACATGTTAGTAATTTTTTAATCTATCACAGTCTTAGTGGTTGAAAGTTTTCCCTATCTTTATTCTTGTCACAGGCAATTTCCTAGTATCTCAGTAAAAGTTAAAGGGTTTCAAAACTCCTAAATTTTAAAATTTTTCGAAATTTCGACATTTTTAGATAATTTTTATTCTTTCTAAATATTTTTATATGATTGTTTTATAGAAATTCTCATTAGAACAGAAGTTATGGATATCAAAAATATACCCAATCAATATCTGAAGCGGCGTTTCTGAAACTTTGAAGTAATTTTTCGCCAAATGACATACATGGCCATAATGCGAGGATATCTCAAAAAATTCTGAATATTTTTTCATGAAATTTCAAATCATATATTTTATGTTAGTCTGTATAAACTGAACCTTAAATTTCATTTCTATGGTTCAAAAAATATCCTTTTATGTGATTATGCTGTTGAAATTTTCAAAATTTTGCATTAACTAAATACAAATTTGTATTAAAAATATAAAAATGCTTTAAATGCAAATTTATTTGGGTTCAGAGTCATTATTACAATATGAAGTATAATTAGGCACAAAAAATTTCATTCTAGTTGCGAAATTAATTTTGTAATCCTGCGCTAGTTAGAGCAGGTTATAGGTCCGCAGTTAAGGTTAGAGGTCTGCACAGGCCCGGGTTTGGCCCGAGACCCGTACCAGACCCGGCAAAATAATTGAAAAGGCCATACGGGCCGGCCGGCCCGATCAAAAAAAATTAGGCGAAAACGGTAAAAAATAAGCTATTTTCAATGAATATGCCTTTAATGAGAATAAGTATAAAGGTGCATCAAGAGCCAATGCTAGTTGAACAACATCAATATAGAAATGTAACTTGTACAGAGTAGAGATCAGCACTGGACAGTTACTATGTGTCTAACCCCGACTTAATTTTTAGTAGACTCGTGCCGCCCTGAGATCAGGCTGCATTGTTTTTCTACATAGTCAAGCGGGACCAGAACTGGATTTAATTGATTTCAAGATGTCTAGGACTGACAATATGTTTTACAAAAATATAATAGCAATAATGAACTTCTGTTAATTCAATCTTTTGAAATATACTTCATGATGGTTCTTATAGGTGGTTCTTAAAGTCACTACTCAACAACACGAATTTTTGACACATTTTCTGATTAATTTTTAGCTGTAAAAGTATAAAATTGACAAGCCTGACTATTGAAGTGATTTGGAATCGAATAGCGTTTTCCAGTTTTGGTAAATACATACTTGTTGAGATATAAGAGATTCTTGTTACGGGGCTGTAGATTTTTTTTTTCCTTTCCCATGATGTCGCTTCCCCAAATTTGATTCAAAAGTATTTGAGTATTTTTTCAAATATATATTTTTTGTATTAAAAAAATGGATAACGTCATTCAGTTACATAGTTTCTGAATAAAAACACCTGGTAATCTTATGCGTTTCCGAAAAGAAATAAATTCAGAAATGTATCAAAAAGTAGTTCCTTTGGATTTCAGAAAATTTTTAATAAATGATATAGGAATATTTCCATAAATCTACTTTTTATTATACATCTTCAAAAATTATGAAGTTTTTAATTTTCCTTTTTTTCTTTATTCTAAACCATATAAATTTTTAATAAATCCTTATTTGAATGTTGAAAGTTTAAGAATCTAAGTAATCATTACTGTTGCGACTGTGTATTTTCTGTAAAATATATTGTACAATCAACCCATAAGTATGCATGCAGTAGGGGAGACTGGGGTACAATGGTCCACTTTTGTAAATTTTGACTGTTTACTCTTAAAGTATTGATTTTTTTTCTTTTGATCAAGTACGTGCATGTTACCTATACATTAAAGTTTATACTGCATCAACTCAAAAATAATAATTATGCATACTTTTTTTTAAATATTTTTTTTAAAAATCAAGTGACAAAGTGGACCATTGTACCCCAATGCCGGGGTACAATGGTCTACAGCATGGGGTTCTATGGACCACTTGTAATTTGAATAAAGATATATCAGTGTAGTTCATTTTTTAACAATAAGATAGATAAACTATATCATAATTTGTTTATTCACATTTTATTACTCATTTTTATCTGTTTATTCACATTTTAATATTAATTTTTCTTTGTTTATTCACTCTTTTAGCTCTAACTAAAGTAAACAATTTTTTCATTTTTTTATCATTAAGTCATTATACCGGTCGCAGATTGAACAATTAGGTTTATTATCATCCACAATGCATTTTACAGCCTGTTCCATAACTTCATGTGGCACAGAACTTCTATTGGTTTTCCTAGGCTTGTTTCTTGGCATTGCTAAAAGAAATATGAAAAATAATATGTATCTTTTTTGTACAATGATGCCACTTAAATTTAAATATAAACCTTTATAATAGGAAATATATATATCTAAATATATGACTAAGGAAAAAAATATAATAAATTTTCCCTGTCTATTTTACATCATCTGTATTTTTTTAATGAATTTTACCTTATTTAATAATTATGTCCAGATACAAACTAATAGGTAGATATAATTTTTGTTTTTCTCATTCTACTATTTTATTTAAATCTAACTTATTATGAATGCATGTCTGCATAAGTGCAGGAATATTGAATTAACAAATTATATGAAATTTTTAAAAAAAAAACCTCAATTGCACAAAATATTTTGTTTACTAATTTTTGGTGTTCAATTTGGGTCAATTTTTTTATTTGAAAGCTTATATTATATAGATAAATATTTCAAAAATACAATTCACAACATGAATCATTCATTAATTCACACACAGAAATAAAATAATTTATTAATTCTTAATTTGGGCTAATTTTTATGTTTGAAAGCATATATTATACAGATAAATATTTCAAAAATGCATTACACAACATGAATCATTAATTAATCTACACACAGAAGTAAAATAATTTATTAATTCTGAATTTCACATATAATATTTAACTTTTAAAAACATGGGATACAAAACTGGCGTACAATGGACCATAGTCCATTGTACCCCAGCTTCTGATGGTCCATTGTACCCCATATGGAAGTTTGACAAAAACTTGATGATAAAAAAATAAATTTAGAATTCTATTATTTTAGCTATAATAAATATAATAATGTATTGTCTTACCTTTTTATTTTGCCACACAATGTCTTTCAAATTACAAATCTGTAATAAATAAATGAAGATATGTTTCACATGAAAATATTTACTTTTGCCTTACTCCCCCTGTGTCAAATCAATTATCAAGCATAAAATGGCTAAAATGTCAGCTATGCACATGGTTTCAAAGTTCTTTTTACTACTTCACGACTGTCATCTATATACTAAAATATGAAGCTGTCAAAAACAGAATTAATATAAAAAATAGAGGGTGGACCATTGTACCCCGTGTCCATTGTACCACAGCCTCCCCTATTATCAATCAAAGTGTGAACAAAAAGCAAAACTGGATAAGGCTGTGTTAACAGATCATTTGGTCAACTATCATGAAGAAAAATGATATACCATTACTATAAAAATGAAGATTTACGACAAAAATTGCCTACAAAATAATAATTAACTACATTAAATAAAAATTACCTACATTGAAAAAAAAATATTTTTTGTGGTTACTAAGAATGTAAGGTGACTGAGATGCCCAGAATTTTTTATATAACTGTTAAATACTGTTTGCAAAAAGCGTAACTGATATAACATTTTTTTTCATTAAAAAGGAAATCCCATAAGTTTTTATACATTTCTGTGAAAAACACATATTTCGGTAGTTTGTAATTTGATAATAATTAGTATTTGAAAACTCCCGGAACTACTGGATTATCCTATATATATATCCAAAAACTATACTAAAATATACAAAACCACTGAATTGATACAAAATTAATATAAAAATATGTAAACTGAACAAAATGACAGCAGTATAAATTATACACAATCCCGACACACATCAAAACTAAACCATGAAACATTTAACAATATGAAAAAACTTAAACCTTAAAAATCTGAAAAACCAATGGAGACAAGTGGCATGGTTTGTGACATGCACCGCGGGGTTAAACCAATTTTATGTGCACAGCACTCCTCCTTGTCTGTGAAGACCCGAAAGTAAAACAAACAAAAATATGGAACAGAAACCGGTGAAAACAAAACTGTAAAAGAACAAAATTCTATCAAGCGTGCATGTCAGTTAAATAGTCAAGCTTTGATAGTTTGTAAGCGCCATACTTAAACATAGTTCAGTGCCTGATTATACCAAATGCAATGTTCATCATTTTTTTTTTTTTTTTTTTTTTTTTTTTTTTGAACTTCAACGTATCAGTACGACAGGTACGATAAATGCGGTGTGTATTTATACATATCAAAATATGAACAGAGGTAGTTTTCGGATATAGGGATCAAGATCAATAAAAATATATCGAATTTTTTTTAGATTCACTTTCTTCCGGATAGCTGCAGTAGGTATTTTTTTACTAATGAAAGCTATTTAAAACGGCTGTAACTATTTTGACTAAGTTTATTATTCAATCATTTTGAAATGACAGAAAATTCTTCGGTTAGAACACATATTCCAGAAAATTCAATTAGTAAGTCATTTTGGGTTCACTACAGGTCAATTAATTCCAGTGAGTATGGAGTTTGAAACATTTATTAAATTGTTTATAGTTGACTTACAAAGTCATAAAATAATTCGGATGATTTTTATTTTCTGGTATATAAGTATCAAATGTCTTGTTAACGTAGAAAAATCGATAAATGTAACATATAAAATTCTAAAGTGTAACTAATTAATGGAACTAAAAGCATTTACTGGATATTTAAAAGTGATTTAAATGACGGCTTCATCTGCTGTTTAAAATAAAATAATAATTATCTCAGATAAACAACTCATATTAAAGTGAAATGTAATTTAGGAATTTTCAGAAAAATTATTTTAAGATGTCAACTAATATTATATTTAAAATATCTCGAAACTTATCCTTATTGCATGCAAGGATGACAGATTAAATACATATATTTTTTAAATTAAATTTTATTGCTTTATTTTTATTTTGCAATATACTTCATACCTTTACAACTTAATTTAAAATATGTAAAAATAAGCCATATAGATTACATGTGTCAAGTTGCACATTATTTATATTCTTGTCAAATTATTCATGTAGTAAAGTACACATATGTTTTCGTGAAATGAGGAAAGCATTTATTATATATTATCATGTATAAAATAATATGCTTAATCTGAAATTTTACGATTTTTTTATTAATGTTCAGGCGCATTGAGACTTTTAAAAGTTCTAACTTGAAATATTTATGCTGCAGGGGAAAAATGATCATCTAATACATATCTGCTACATTTAGTAAACCTTCTAAACTCACTTACTAACTTTGCAATAATCACAGATTTAAAACAAGTTGGAAATTGCACGAGAAGCGTAGCAAATATGGTCCTTTCGTACGATAACGAAATTTTAAAAATATCATTCTCATAAAATTGTAAATAGTTAATTACAATTAAAATGCGCCCCAAACAATGTTTTCCCTATACCATTATGTAATGGAATACTTTTGTGTGACCTTGTAAATTAATAACAAATGATTTTTGCACACATATTATGCAAAATATACATTATAATATGTACTTTATAGATGCATATAAATTTTATTATGTTTGAATGAGTGTAACAACATTAAAATGCATTTGAAACATTTTCCCCATTGACCGTAATGTAACGAAATAATTTTGATTGTCCCTGAAATTGATCTATGCATCCGATTTTCATAAAACTTGAAATGACTCAACAAAATTATGTAATAATTTAGTATTTTAAATTTCAAACGTTTAAAATGCATTTGAAACTTTCTTCCCCTTTGACCGTAATGTAATGGAATACTTTTGATTGTCCCTGTAATTGATCTATACATCCGATTTTCATAAAATTTGAAGTGACTCGACAAAATTATACATTAATTATATATTTTACATTTAAAACGGTTCGGTTGGATAGTTTTTGAGTTGTTAGATTTGGACGAACAGACGGACGGATGGACAGATGGACGGACGGACTGAACGACAACTATAGGTGTTACGTATTTATATAAATACAAACGCATCTAAAAACAGCTATTAACGAAACAAAAATTAATTTCCTATTAATTTAAAAAAATATATATATATATAGTGCGGTTTTCTATACATTTTTATATATTTAGTTATTTATTATTTGGCAACTATATCACTGTATTATTATTTATTAAATCACTAAAATTACCCTATGCTAATTTTAAATTCAACATTATCGCTAAAGCAGCTTATTTTGCAAGAATTATATAAATTATATATTTTTTTTGTCTTCAAGGGTTTTTAGGTAGCATATTAAATACACATCCAATAAAAATCAAAGCACAGATTTTCTCTCTGTTCTAACACATGCTTATCTTAAAAACGTTAATCCAACTTTTATAATTACTCATGAAAAATATTTTAAAGATAAGTTTAAATCCTTTAACGAAATGAATTCTGTATTATCTCGAAGGAAATTTTGGTTAAAAATCAACTAATTATTTTTAAGTCTTAATATTTTGTTAATTAAATCTACGGGTTTCTGTTAATTAAATCTACGGTAAGATAACTGAATAAATACTTGCTTTTCTATTCCGTCGCAGAGGCAGAATTTAAAAGCTCTTCTTATACGTTTGCCTTATCGCATAAGAAAACGCAGCAATATGAAGCAGCATGAAAGCTTCCGTCAATTTGAAAATAGTAGGAAACTTTTTTTTTTCTTCGCGTCTGAGAACTAATCCTCTTAAGATTTGAATATTCAATAAAAAAAAAGAAAATTCCACTCTTGTAATTTTTAAAATTCAAAGATGTATTTAGCAAATGGAAGTTGAAAATATTCACTGACAACGGGGCTACTTTTTATGCTCCTGACACCTGTCGAGACTTGGAGCATTCTGTAGTCCTATACATAAAAATTAGAGAACCGATAAAAATTCTCTGTTAAAATCAGATTATATTTATATATTTTTATATTTATAATTTTTTATTATTGAATTTTTATTTGTTTATTTCATACCAAAATGAGTTAAGTTGCCAAATATGGCATTTATTATGATAGTTTTCGTTTGCCTTATTTTTGCGCTACGACATTCGGGTAGGGTTGCCGGAAAACTCTACATTTCAAAATACGCCAACATTTTCCCACCAAAAATGTGAATATAATGTCGTAATCTTTCAAAACCAATTTCATAAGTTTTTGAAGGCGATTTAAAAACATTTTTAACATTTTATATTTATTATTGAAGAATTTATATTTTTAAATCATTTTCTTGAAAAAAAAAAAAAAAAAAAAAAAAAAAAACTTATGTTAATAGATCAATTAGTAGCCTAGAACAGCCTTTTTAAAAAGTTATGCTGTTGCAAAAAAAAAAAAAAAAAAAGACTTTAACAGATTTTTTTTTTTCGATTACCAAACTTCCTAATATAGGACTTAAAATGCACCAAGTCTGAATGCCAAGTACCAGCAACACCAAAAGTCCCACGTGAGTATATAAAAGAAATTTATATAAGGACTCCATTCTTTTTAAAAGATAATTGACCGGGATGCAATAGGGGACAATAATCTCATCGAATTCATGGCTGAAACCAAGAATTTCTTAAGGTACAACAATAGTCACAGAAAACGACCAGGATGATAATGTAAAGTCTATGAGAGCGTTCTTTTCAAATATCTCGCTCATATTTTAATATTTTTACATGATTTTTTTTGCATAGGATAACTGAGGACGATCTACAACCGGCCTAGTTTTTATTTTTTCGATTTTTCTTATATATTTCTTATATTATGATAGTTTCAATTTCAGAACCGGTTTAAACCGGTTTTAAAATTTAAAGTAATTTTTTCAAAAAAAATCTGAAACCAAAATTGAAAAGGTAAAAACTAGGCCGGTTGTGGTTCATCCTCAGCTATCCTACGCAAAAAAATCTTGTAAAAATAATAAAATTCGAGCGAGAGATTTGACTCCCATAGACTTTACATTATCAGCCGGGTCTTCTTCTGAGACTAGTGTTGCGTCCTAAAACTCAATTAGCTTGTTAGAACATCATTGATCTGCGATGTCATATCTTGGTGAAAAATGCATGGAAACCACATTTTAGCGATTGATTCGTAGGTTCACCAATGTGTAATCCTGCTCTCAGTCCTTCATTTCATACTTTTGGGTGCAGGAAAGCACATTGATAACGAGTGCATTACTAAAATCGGATTTTGTGGTATTTTGAACCAAGATATGACTTGGCAGACCCATTGACTTGGAAACCATATTTTAGCGATTGATTCGTAGGTTCACCAATGTGTAATCCTGCTCTCAGTCCTTCATTTCACACATTTCATGCTTCTTTCCTGCATTTTAACCCTTTCTTGCGCAGTGTTTCCGGGCCGGCAACACCTAATTTTAATTCCAAACTTGCAAACGGCACCAGTAATATTTTAATATAATTTTGCTTTTACAATGAAGGCTTAAATAAAGGAATTCGTAATATCTAGACAAGTCCTTTATAAATTCAGGTGTCAACCGACAATTTGTCATTTTACTAATAGATTTTGCTTGCGCCGGAAAGGGTTAATATACGAATCGAGTTTTAACTATTCTGGAATTTTAGCTGTGAACTCGATGAGATGATTGCCAGTTGTGCCGCCTCGCGGTCTATAATATAGTAATTAAAATAAAGACATCACTCTAACATCACTTCTTAACATTACTCTAAAGTTAAAGTTATATCTATATTGCTTTTTAATAAATTCTTTGATAATTTTTATTTATTAATTTTATATTTTACTTCATTTTTTTATTCATTTTATATATATGTATATATAACCATTAATTGTATTAAAAATATACATAATTAAAGCATGAAAAAGGAATTAAAAGAAATATAATCGAAATTTTTAGAACCAAAGTAGATTCATCAAACTCCAAATACTTTGGAACTACAAATAAAGTGTGTGGTTTAATCTTCGTTTCAGAAATCGTGTCAGATAGTATGAAAAAAACAAAAGAATACAAATCTGGGGTTACCAACACACATAAAACCGTAATAAAGTGGGGGAAAATATAAAATAATCACAATAACAAGATTAAAATGGATAGAATAGGATAAACACACGAGACACTAAAGTTGTCCTTCAAATGATGTATCAAAGAATAGATTATCATGATTACATTCAACTGCTTCCAAAAAAAATAAGGTTGTTTCAAAAATTGGAACAAGGAGTATATCACAAATATATGTATATTTACATATATATCTGTATAATAAAGGCCAAACGTATCTGTGCGTAACGCATACGTCATGTTTTGAATGGCTACACTTTCCGATGAAATTTCCGTTTTGCAATTTTCGCTATTGCAAATTTTTAAACTTCTAGACATAGCACATTTTCAACCTTCATACCATCGTATAGAGAAAAAAATGCACTTTTAAATGCAGTTTGTTAGAAAACTGTATTTCAATTTGTTTTTGAGTTATTAATTTTTTTGTTGTTCAACTTCTCTAATGGTGGCAACTTGAGTATCGCATTTATGTGGGAAATAAAGAAAAAATAGGGGGACGGTCGTTGCAGCAACTGAGATTTAGATAATTACTAGCAGCCTTCGCCCGCTACGCTGGTCAGTTTTTTTTAATTAATTAATTAATTTATTTATTTATTTATTTATTTTAAAGAAACTTTGAATTAAACGAAATTTTTATATCTTAGCAATTTTTAGTTTGATATCGTACTTTAGACTGTCTTCATCGGTGAAAAATCAGTCATCTAATCGGAAAGTTCAATGTTAGTCACCAATGAATGACATAGCGCTCAACATATTAACAATTTTAATCACATAAAAATTCAGTCAGCGGAATTTTAAAAATAAAGCCAAAATTTTGTAATTGGGTTCATCTGATAAAAAACATTTCCTAAGTATTCAATTAAAGAACGTAGAATGCTATATTTCATTTGTTACAAAATTTCTGAAAAATTATCCAACTAACAATGTAAAATCCATTAAAATCTATCTTGTAGAACTTAAGTTATAAGCGGCCGAGATGAAATTTTACTTTGCGTTTTATATATATTGAGATAATTAAATATAGCTTACATAATCATGTTAACCTGATTATACCTGATTTGAACTCTCTTTCAAAATTGTAGGTTCAATAGATTTTTTTGTGCTGTAATTAATATGAAATCCAGACAAAAGAATTTGCTTGATACCATTCGATTCAGCATGAAAAAATACACTAAAATATGTTATCAGTTGATAAACAACTACAAAAGCCGATTTTTAAGGAATTTTTTTTAAGTTCGTTCCTTTTTTTTAACCCCCTTAGGGGTGGAATTTTCGAAAATCCCTTCTTAGCGGCACTCGATGTTATCAAAAGTATTTTTGCCCCAATTTTCAAGATTTTAGGTTCGGCAGATTTTTTTGTGCTGTGATTAATACGAAATCCAGACTTTCTTTTATATATATAGACTAGTATATAACCCCGTCAAAAATGACGGAATTTTCACTTGCATTTCATCTTTTTAATACTTCATACAAACAAACAGAATGCAGATTTTATTTTTCAAGAGTTTGTATTGTAAAAAAGCACATTTTAAAAATAGCAATAAATTTCTACAAATACAAATGTTTTTTTTTTTTTACTTGATATTTAGTTTTTGAACAAATTTTAATTTCAAAACAAAGAACAGTATTTATTACAATAATAATAATAATTAGCAAAATAAAACTCAATTTCTGAAGATTTCACAAAACATTTAAATTAAATGTTGAAGTTTTTAAAATTTTAAAATACATTCTTTATTATGATTCGGCAGCGATTTTAGTCGTGGGTATATGATAGATTCTTAGTTCGATGCTTTTAGGCATCGATTATGAAGACATGAAGCTTTGAGTTTTCTTTTTAAATTTAGATTTGGTGCCATCTATACGCAGTTAATATACACAAAACAACTTTTAAAAAAAAAAAATCGTAGTTTCTTATAGAAAATACTGCTATTTTCTATAGTAGGAGGCATTGATTTAAATCAAAATCAATTTTTAAAAACTTCAGCTTGCAAATTTAAAAATTCAATCCATAAGTATTATTGTTTCTTTTGTAAAATTTTAAATTAAATCTACCAGTTTTTAAAGCTTAGATTATATCCATTCGAAATTTGCTTACATTGTAAACGAAATTTGTATTTTTTATCAAATGCTGTTTAAATGTAAGGAATATATAATATCATAAACTAAATAAAAATCATCAAATTTTAATTTAAGAGCAATTTTGATTTATTTGCATGCATTGCATCAAAGCAGATAAAGTTTTAATTTAAGACCATGTGAAAAAATAATTTTCAGTTATACTAATGCAGTCAGGATGATATCTTGTATATCCATAACAACTTGAAGAAAAAAAAAGAGCTTATTTATTTAAATAGAAAACAAAATTTAAAAAAATTAACCGGATAAATGCTAGCATTTAAAAAATAATAATAATAAATCTAAATTTAAATTCATCTAAAACTAAATTTATCTTTTATAATATATTCCCAAAAAGGCTTCTAAAATAGTTCATAGATGGCAGTACTAAAGTTGTGAGAGACGGTGCTAGAATGATAAATAAAAAACGATCGTACTCAGATGATAAAAAACTTTTCCACTTCCACTGTTATCTTTATGTATTATAATTGGGTTTGATATACATGTTTTATATGAAAATATGCTGAAAAAACATTATTTCAAGTGCAAGAAATTTTAAAAGCATCATTTTAGCATCTGTTTTCAATTAAGCCTAATGTGGCGTCTAGCAACGGTTGAATCCAGATAGGAGTGGCACAACCTGGAACCGTTCTACACATTTCTTCAGACGCATTTTATTATAAGTAGATAAGGATTGAAATTTTCAGGTTTTTGCGCCGAAGGCACCGCCAAATCAGGAAAATGTGAAATATCTCGCGAACTACTGAACTCAAAAGAATTTGCTTGGTACCATTCGATTCAGCATGAAAAAATGCACTAAAATATGCTATCAAATGAAAAATAACTACAGAAGCCGATTTTTAAGGGATTTTTTAAAAGTTCGTTCTTTGTTCTACTCATCATAGGGGTGGAATTTTCGAAAACCCATTTTTAGCGGCACTCGATGGTATAAGAAGTATTTTTACCCCAATTTTCAAGATTTTTGGTTCGGTAAATTTTTTTTTGTGCTGTGATTAATACGAAATCCTGACTTTCTTTTATATATATAGATAAGGATTGAAAAATTCAGGTTTTTGCGCCGGAGACATCGCCAAATTACGAAAATGTGAATTATCTCACGAACTACTGGATTTAAACGAATTTGCTTAGTACCATTCGATTCAGAATGAAAAAATGCACTAAAATATGTTATCAGTTTAAAAATAACTACAGAAGCCGATTTTTAAGGGATTTTTTAAAAGTTCGTTCTTTGTTCTACTCATCGTAGGGGTGGAATTTTCGAAAACCCATTTTTAGCGGCACTCGATAGTATAAGAAGTATTTTTACCCCAATTTTCAAGATTTTTGGTTCGGTAAATTTTTTTTGTGCTGTGATTAATACGAAATCCTGACTTTCTTTTATATATATAGATAAGGATTGAAAAATTCAGGTTTTTGCGCCGAAGACATCGCCAAATTACGAAAATGTGAATTATCTCACGAACTACTTAATTTAAACGAATTTGCTTAGTACCATTCGATTCAGAATGAAAAAATGCACTAAAATATGTTATCAGTTCAAAAATAACTACAAAAGCCGATTTTTTAGGAATTTTTTAAAAGTTCGTTCCTTTTCTTAACACCCTTAGGGATGGAATTTTCGAAAATCCCTTCTTAGCGGCACTCGATGTTATAAGAAGTATTTTTACCCCAATTTTCAAGATTTTTGGTTCGGTATATTTTTTTTGTGCTGTGATTAATACGAAATCCAGACTTTCTTTAATATATATAGATTATCGATTTTTTTTTTTTTTTTTTTTTTTTTTTTTTTTACTTAATCGATGCCATTTTCTCAAACAAATTCAAAGTTTTCACCCGCGTGAAAAACGAGATAAAAAATAAACAACGCGCTATGGAATTTTTGCGATTTTATTTTTTGTGAGTACAGTATACAATAATGAATGTTTTCTTTGTGGATTTCTAAAGATTAAAGAGTATGAAAATGAAACATTTTCTAAATTGTATGTGTGGGCAGTGCATTCAAAGGATTTTGTAAATGCAGAATTATATTAATAAACGGAAAATAGTTACACACTGTGGCAGTAGCGTAGCTATGTTTTTTGGCGCCCGGGGCCAGCAAGAAATTTTGCGCCCCCACCCAATATAAATGTATAACAATTTCTCTCAATTTGGCGGCGCCCCTAGGCCTCGGCGCATGGGAGGACGCCCCCCTCCCCCCCCTTAGCTACGCCACTGCACTGTGGTTTGATACATTGTCTTATCATATTCATATACACATGTTATAAAGCAGAAAGTCTCAAAACTTCGGCCAGAGTGATTTTAAAAACTACCCGGTGGATATTTTTGATAAAAAAAAGTTCCATATCCTTTTTTTTTTTTTTTTTTTTTTTTTTTTTTTTTTTTTTTCATTAAATGAATCGATGCGATTGCCTTTGGTGTTGTTTTTTTTTTACTATTGGAATTAATTGTAGCTATTTATTTTTATTTTATTTTATTTTATTTTATTTTATTTTTATTTTTTTTTATTTTTTTTTTTTTTGTATTTTTTTGCATTTAGCATATTGTTTTTTCGGAAAAATTTGTAACTTTTGTTTAAATTTGACACATAAAAATATATAAATATATATGTAAGTATATAGTATTTATTTACAGGTGTATATATTATATATTTATATATGTATATCGCTATATATAATTACACATATATATATAGAAATATATCTAAAATGTATATACATAAAATATTTACATAAACATCGTATATTTTTTAACATTTGATACATATAACCGGTGCGATGCAAAACTCCCTTCGCCAAAGCGTGATTTTCGAAAATCACCAAATTGGCACGATTTTACATATGCACATGTATAAACCTATGTAATAGCATATATAAAGAATATATGCAAGCCAAATATTTAATTCAAACAAAAATAAATAAATAAATAAATAAAAATAAAATGGTTTAAAATAATTCAATGTAAAAGAAAATTTTGATTGATACAATATTTGGCTATTTATCTCTTTCGTGTTTGGTTAAAAGGAAAAAAACATCTAAAAAATTTCATTAGATAAAACTTTTTTTTTAATTCTTCCATTATATATATTAAATAAGAAAATCACAGAATCAATTTTTAAAAAGGCTCTAATTGTTAATTATATATCCTTTGTTTAATTAAGTGTTTGAATTTACTTTTGACGCCAAACAATACGATTTTAAGCCAAAAAGGCATAAGCCGGAGCGATGTTCGCAATCCGTATAATCTCCCTCTCTCTATCTTTTTATATTTAAATTTTTGTGTAAATATCTTCCACATACGCACATATTGTAAAATAATTTAATTGCAACATTTTAAAGTATTTTTTCAATTTACTTTAGTAGGGAAAAAGCCGTATTTATATAAAAACAAAACAAAACAAAAAAACAATAATTGTTATTATATATTGTAATATTATATATTGTAATATATAACAATTATTGTTTTTTTTCCACATTTTTGTTTTGGCACAGATGTCATGCATGCAACGAGACAAAGCCGTGCGAAAGAAAGGGGGGGGGGAAGACGAAGACGTATGGATGATCGTAAATGTCGCATTTGACGTTAAATAGTTTAGAGTTTTCTATAATTTGGCGAAATTGGTCGACGGGATAATCAAGTAGTATTCATTTGGTATAACGACATTATATTAACAACATTATTATTATTTGGTATAACTCATGCGACATTTACGATCATCCATTTTTGGTATTTAATCTTATAGTTTGGCGATAGTTTTGTTATTAGTATAATAAATTTTTAATAATATCATTTACTAATTTATTTGATATTATTTATCTTTTTAATAATTTTCTGTATTAAATAACGTCAAATTATTTTTCTAACATAATCAGTAACTGTAAATAAAATTGGCAATTAAAAATTATTTCTGGCGATCTATCTCATTGACCGGATAATACGTAAATACCTACCATTTTCCTTTTTGAATTCGTATTTTTGAGAATTTGAATAATTCTGATAAATATTCTTACAATTGTTTAAAAAAAAAAAAAAAAAAAAAAAAAAAAAACGGATTTTGTGTGTTATCTGTCTGCAGATTAAAATTAAATTGGCATTTTTTTTTTTTTTTTTTTTTTTTCAAAGCGCGCCAAAATGCCATTTTTGTAAATGATTGACAATCTTGAACTACGAAATAAACGAACCAGTATAGTGTTACTTTTAAAACTAAAGTGATTTTCTGAGCATTTAAAAAAAAAAGAAAATTCAAGAAATAATAAAAATTACAAAAATAACCTTTCATTTTAATAATCTTAGCATCTAAATATAGAAAATTAGGTAATATTGTTCACTTAAAAAATAAACAATATAGGAATTTTTGAGGTAAATTGTGAGTAATAGATTTTCTTTAATAATAATAAAAAAAAAAAAGAATAGAGATGCAGTTTGGTGAGTGGAGGTGACACCAAAAATGTAACTCTGAAACTTGCTGCGTTACATCAAACACAACCGCGTGCTTTCGCAAAAAAGGAAAACTTTTAGCGATGCAGTTTCAATTCAAAATACAATGAAATGCTATTTTAGAATGCTAAAATATAATCAGATTTTTTCAGTTAGAGAAAAAATGATGTTAAAAAATTCGGTCTCTGTTCCACGAGATTGTTTTGTTTGGGCCGAATAAGAGACTTAAATTGGAAGAATACCGCCCATTCAAATCATTTTAATCGCATATACTGCACCTGCATTTATCTCTTTTCTCCATGGAAAATAACAGATCACTGTATATTTTAGCTGCCATTTTTTCATAGCAACTGAAAAAAATAGCAATAAAAAACCTGTTATGACAAAATATTGTCGGTTATAAAACCCAGTGAATTTTGTTGGTTTTATTTCGTTTTTATCTATCAATTTAATGTCCTTTAGTTCGTTGTAAACTTATTTTACAAAAGATACATCAATCAACAACAAAAATGTATTTTAAAGAATATCTGCGTGCCATATTTTCTTAGTTGGTTTTAAAAACTGAACGAATGCAATTTTATTCTTTGGCAAAATCTTTGGCTAATAACTTCTATCTTGCGTCTAATACGGAAGTACCCATAATTTTCAAAGCTTTATATAATTGCATAAATAATATGTTTCATATAAAATTGTTGTTTGGAATTAGTTGGCAGTTTAAAAAGCATATTACGTAGGAAAATTTTATTAGACTTTTTAATTTAAAATTTAAAAAAACTGTTGAAAAAAAAAAAAAAAAAAAAAAAAAAAAAAGACTTTAACAGATTTTTTTTTTCGATTACCAAACTTCCTAATATAGGACTTAAAATGCACCAAGTCTGAATGCCAAGTGCCAGCAACACCAAAAGTCCCACGTGAGTATATAAAAGAAATTTATATAAGGACTCCATTCTTTTTAAAAGATAATTGACCGGGATGCAATAGGGGACAATAATCTCATCGAATTCATGGCTGAAACCAAGAATTTCTTAAGGTACAACAATAGTCACAGAAAAAGACCCGGATGATAATGTAAAGTCTATGAGAGCGTTCTTTTCAAATATCTCGCTCAAATTTTTATATTTTTACATGATTTTTTTTGCATAGGATAACTGAGGACGATCTACAACCGGCCTAGTTTTTATTTTTTCTATTTTTCTTATATATTTCTTATATTATGATAGTTTCAATTTCAGAACCGGTTTAAACCGGTTTTAAAATTTAAAGTAATTTTTTCAAAAAAAAAAATCTGAAACCAAAATTGAAAAGGTAAAAACTAGGCCGGTTGTGGTTCATCCTCAGCTATCCCACGCAAAAAAATCATGTAAAAATAATAAAATTCGAGCGAGAGATTTGACTCCCATAGACTTTACATTATCATCCGGGTCTTCTTCTGAAACTAGTGTTGCGTCCTAAAACTCAATTAGCTTGTTAGAACACCATTGATCTGCGATGTCATATCTTGGTGAAAAATGCATGGAAACCACATTTTAGCGATTGATTCGTAGGTTCACCAGTGTGTAATCCTGCTCTGAGTCCTTCATTTCATACTTTTGGGTGCAGGAAAGCACATTGATAACGAGTGCATTACTAAAATCGGGTTTTGAGGTATTTTGAACGAAGATATGACTTGGCAGACCCATTGACTTGGAAACCACATTTTAGCGATTGATTCGTAGGTTCACCAAATGTGTAATCCTGCTCTCAGTCCTTCATTTCACACATTTCATGCTTCTTTCCTGCATTTTAACCCTTTCTTCCAGTGTTTCCGGGCCGGCAACACTTAATTTTAATTCCAAACTTGCAAACGGCCCAGTAATATTTTAATATAATTTTGCTTTTACAATGAAGGCTTAAATAAAGGAATTCGTAATATCTAGACAAGTCCTTTATAAATTCAGGTGTCAACCGACAATTTGTCATTTTACTAATAGATTTTGCTTGCGCCGGAAGGGGTTAATATACGAATCGAGTTTTAACTATTCTGGAATTTTAGCTGTGAACTCGATGAGATGATTGCCAGTTGTGCCGCCTCGCGGTCTATAATATAGTAATTAAAATAAAGACATCACTCTAACATCACTTCTTAACATTACTCTAAAGTTAAAGTTATATCTATATTGCTTTTTAATAAATTCTTTGATAATTTCTATTTATTAATTTTATATTTTACTTCATTTTTTTATTCATTTTATATATATGTATATATAACCATTAATTGTATTAAAAATATACATAATTAAAGCATGAAAAAGGAATTAAAAGAAATATAATCGAAATTTTTAGAACCAAAGTAGATTCATCAAACTCCAAATACTTTGGAACTACAAATAAAGTGTGTGGTTTAATCTTCGTTTCAGAAATCGTGTCAGATAGTATGAAAAAAACAAAAGAATACAAATCTGGGGTTACCAACACACATAAAACCGTAATAAAGTGGGGGAAAATATAAAATAATCACAATAACAAGATTAAAATGGATAGAATAGGATAAACACACGAGACATTAAAGTTGTCCTTCAAATGATGTATCAAAGAATAGATTATCATGATTACATTTAACTGCTTCCAAAAAAATAAGGTTGTTTCAAAAATTGGAACAAGGAGTATATCACAAATATATGTATATTTACATATATATCTATATAATAAAAGCCAAACGTAACTGTGCGTAACGCATACGTCATGTTTTGAATGGCAACACTTTCCGATGAAATTTCCGTTTTGCAATTTTCGCTATTGCAAATTTTTAAACTTCTAGACATAGCACATTTTCAACCTTCATACCATCGTATAGAGAAAAAAAATGCACTTTTAAATGCAGTTTGTTAGAAAACTGTATTTCAATTTGTTTTTGAGTTATTAATTTTTTTGTTGTTCAACTTCTCTGATGGTGGCAACTTGAGTATCGCATTTATGTGGGAAATAAAGAAAAAATAGGGGGACGGTCGTTGCAGCAACTGAGATTTAGATAATTATTATCGATTTTTTTTTTTTTACTTAATCGATGCCATTTTCTCAAACAAATTCAAAGTTTTCACCCGCGTGAAAAACGAGATAAAAATTAAACAACGCGCTATGGAATTTTTGCGATTTTATTTTTTGTGAAAACAGTATACAATAATGAATGTTTTCTTTGTGGATTTCTAAAGATTAAAGAGTATGAAAATGAAACATGTGGACCATTGTACCCCGTGGTCCATTGTACCCCAGTCTCCCCTATTCTTTAAAGAAATCTTAATTATATAATTAAATTTTGAATTTTTTTCGAATTAGTTGAAAATGTGTCGGGACGGCCCTATTTTCACGCATTTCTGTGCGGGCCCGCTGAATTTTACACCGGGCCGGACCGTTGCAAAATAATTTTTGTTCATGCCGGGTATGGAAATTCCGGTCCTTACTAACCTCTAACGTAAGTTATTATACCAATTTTTTTCATTTTTAGATGCGTTCCTAATTATATAATACGTAGCACCTATAGTGGTCGTTCTGTCCGTCCGTCTGTCCGTCCGTCCGTCCGTCTGTCCGCATATAACAACGCAAAAACTACCCAACCGAATCGTTTGAAATTTAAAATACATAATTATTACATAGTTTTGTCGAGTCATTTCAAATTTTATGAAAATCGGATGCATAGATCAATTACAGGGGCAATCAAAAGTATTCCATTACATTACGTTCAATGGGGAAAAAAGTTTCAAATGCAATTTAATCGTTTGAAATTTAAAATACGCAATTATTTCATAATTCTGTCGCGTTATTTCAATTTTTTTGATAATCGTGTGCATAGATCAATTACAGGGGCAATCAAAAGTATTCAATTACATTATGGTCAATGGAGAAAAAGTTTCAAATATATTCTATACGTTTGAAATTTAAAATACATAATTATTACATAATTTTGACGAGTTATTTCAAATTTTATGAAAATCGGATGCATAGATCAATTACAGGGACAATCAAAAGTATTCCGTTACATTACGGTCAATTGGAAAAAATGTTTCAAATGCATTTTAATCGTGTTACACTCATGCGAACTTAATAAAATTTATATGCAACTATAAAGTACATATTATAATATACATCTTACATATTTTGTGGTGCAAAGAACATTTGTTATTGATTTACAAGGCCACAAAAAAGTATTCCATTACATAATGGTATAGGGAGAACATTATTTGATGAGCGTTTTAATTGTAATTCACTATTTACAATTTTATGAGATTGATATATGAAACTAATATTTTTAAAACTTCGTTATCGTACGAACGCACCTAATTTGCTACGCTTCACGTGCAATTTTCAGTTTGTTAAATATTAAATTTACATCTTATAGTTTTTGAATACATGAAATGAAAGAACATACCCATATCTTTTAATCTCCATGAAAGAATTTGTTTTCAAATACTTTTTTTTAGTAAAAGTTACATTTTTCTTTGAAATTTTTACTTTAAATATTTTTTATTTTTTTTAATTAATATTTTTTAAATGCTGAATCAAAATTAAAGATAAGATTTTTCTGTTTATTTAAATGTAAAAAAATCGAAATTCTATAAATAATATTTTGCGTTATACCGGTTTTAAATTACCTTAATTTTTTCATAAATTTTAAATTTAAAATTTTAAAAATATGTATGAAAAGTTTTATTATGATGTTTGAATGAATTATCATATGATGTTCACAAATACTATGGATAAACATCACAAAAAATTTAAAATTTTAACTCAATAAATTAAATTATTGTTAATTGTGTCCTGGATTTCCTGGTTGGGAGAATATCCGTTGGAATTTAAAATGAATTTTATGAAAGGCATATAATAACGCTTATATTCAAATGAGCCATTTTTTACGAAAATTTTCTGAGATAGTTGTTGTATTATTTTAAATTAAAAATTGAAGTTCTTATTCAAATAATTTTTAAACACTTATAACGCATTTCATTTAGTAGTTAAGAGCTATTATTTTGAAATTCAGACAAAAATAATGATGTTTTGATAGTTGTATTTTTTAATTGCCTTGATATTTTTTTATGTTGAAGTAAATCGTATTTAATGAATAATCTGTAATTTTCAAGCCCTGGAAAAAATTTCCTCTTTTCTATAGAAAATGTCAAAGTGCAAGGTTGTAAATGCCATTTTTCGTGAAAAGTGAAATACTGGTATATTTGGAGCACTATATATTTCGCACGCAACAACATTCCAATTTTTTTTTTTTTTTTTTTTTTTTTTTTTTTTTTTTTTTTTGGCATAAACTGTTAGTATAGCCCTACCTACTTTTTAAAATATATTTGTTTAAAAGAGGCGATGTTACTTTACATTGTTATGTGCCACAAAGTACAATCAAAATGATCATCAAATATGATCTACTTCAATATATAAAAAAATAGAGCAAGTCAAAAAATACAATTATCACACTTTGTCTGATTTTCAAAATAAGATCTCTTAAATTTTAGAATTTTAAATATCACAGTTATCCATTTTTCTTTGTGAGTAAAAAGCTTAACTGCTATACTAAAGGGAAAAAATTATCTTGCCATTTTCAAAATGGACAGAAAAGCTTTCAAGATGCTTCATATTGCTGCGTTTTCTTGGCCGATAAGAGAAGCATGTTAATAGAGTTTTCTAATTCTTCTCTTGGGATGAAAAACCGACACATATATTTATTCTATTATCTGACTAATGCCTGTAAATTTAATTAGCAGCAGAAAATCTTAAAAATTAATGCATTGATTTGTAATTCAAATAACTGGAAGTAATAGAGAATGTAGTTTGCTTGGAGGAATTAAACCGTTATTAAATATTTTCTAGAGATAATTTGAAAAAGAATTAAATAAGCCTGCAACATAAATGAGAAGTAATAATGTAAATGATATAAGAATATGTTTCATCCTAAAAACTTATTTTATGTTTTTTTGTTTTAATTAGTAAAAAATTAACATGTTAATTAAAGAGTGCAGAGAAAAAAAGCTAATTTTTCTAATCTTTGCAAAATAAACAGTTTTGAGATGAGGCCGGATTAAAGCTTAAAAATAATAATACATTGATTTTCAATTCAAAAAGTTAAAGGTTATACGGAATGCAATTTATTTAAAGAATTTAAAACCATTATTAAGTGTTTTCCAGGAAAATATTTAAAAACTGAAGTAATAAGATAAATGTGAACAGAATGTACTTTATCTGAAGAAAAAGGTTGTGCTTTTTGATTTGTTTCATAAGACTTTCATATGCTATTTTAAAAATGTCGAGAAAAAGAAAATTAATTTATATAAGTTTACATGGGGCAACTGGGCCATAAATTTACAATGTGACTCTGGAAAATGAAAGCACAAACTTTTTTTATTCAGATAAAGTATATTCTGTTCACATTTATCTTATTACTTCAGTTTTTAAATCTTTTACTGGAAAACATTTAATAGTGGTTTTAAATTCTTTACAGAATCTGCATTCTGTATCATCTTTAACATTTTTAATTGAAAATCAATGTACTATTATTTTAAAGCTTTAATCCAACTTTATCTCAAAACTGCTTATTTTGTAAGGATTAGAAAAATTACCTTTTTTTCTGACGATTCAGCTTCGAATTCTTCCTTTTCCTTTCTTGAATTAAAGTCTAAATCTTTGTAAATATGTTCAATAAAGTTCACTCTTGCAGGCAGAATCTTAAAATGAATTTTATGAAAAGCATATAATAACACTTGTCTTAAAATAAGCCATTTTTATGATATTTTTCTGGGATAATTGCTGTGTTACTTTGAAATAAAATATGAAGTTCTTATTCACGTTATTTTTAAATACTTATAACGCATTTACTTTCATCCAGTAGTTAAACTTTAGAATATTTAATATGAGACGTATCAGTTTTTCTTTGTAAGTAAGAAGCTTAACTGCTATACTAAAGGAAAAAATTATGTTGCTATTTTCAAAATGGATAGAATAGCTTTCAAGGTCATTCTTGTGTTTTCTTGGCCTATAAGATAAGCATGTTAATAGAATTTTGTAATTTTTCTCTTATATGAAAAACTGAAACATGTATTTATTAAGTTATGTCACTAAAGCCTGTAAATTTAATTAGCAGCCGAAAATCTTTAAAATTAATGCATTGATTTTTAATCCAAATAACTGGAGGTAATAGAGAATGTAGTTTGCTTAGAGTATTTAAACCGTTATTAAACATTTTCTGGAGATAATTTGAGAAAGAATTAAATAAGCCTATAACATAAATGAGAAGTAATAAGGTAAATGAGATTAGAATATAGTGTATCAGAAAAATTTACTTTATGTTTTTTGCTTTAATTCGTAAAAAAATAATGTATTAATTAATGATAGACGAGAAAAATGTTAATTTTTCAAATACTTGCAAAATAAACAGTTTTGTGATAAGGTTAAGTTAAAAGTTAAAAAATAATAATACATTGATTTTCAATTCAAAAAGTTAAAAGTTATGCAGAATGCAGATTCTTTAAGGAATTTAATACCGCTTTCCAGGAATAATTTTTAAAACTAAAGTAACAAGATAAATGTGATTATATCATACTTTATCTGAAAACAAAATCGCTGAGCTCTTTGTTTTAATTCATAAGAATTTCATATGCTTTTTAAAAAGTGTCGAAAAAAAGAAAGCTAATTTATATCATTCTTACAAAATAAGCAGCTTTGATATAAAGTTAGATTTGAACTCTTGAAAATTTGAACAACATTGGACAACATCATGAACATTGATTTTCAGTTCAAATAGCTGGAGGCTATCTTACAGACAGGATTCAGTTTGTTTAAAAAATGTAAAACCATTATTAGATATTTTCCGGGAGTAATTTTAAAAACTGAAGTATTAAGATAGTACAAAATCTTTTAAGGTGATAAATATTGCTGCGTTTTGTTGTCCGCACTGTTAAAAAACTGAAATTCACGGATATATATTTTTTTTTTAATTTCACAGAAAAATTCTTTTTTCACAACAAAAGGGCATTTTCCGTTAAAAATCTGAAAATTCCACGATATTTCCTGAATATAACGAAAAGGATGGAAATAGAAACAAAAAACGGAGAATCTCCGTGGCCGAGTGGTCAAAGCACCATGCCACTAAACGCCTGAGAGCGTTGATTGTGGGTTCGAACCCCACTAGCGCCATGAAATAATGAAAACACAAAAAGTTCCTTTTAAGTAATTTTTTTCTGTTTATTTTTCTCGTAATTCTTATTTAAAAACTCTTTTAACTAATAATCGTCCCAAAAAATAAATAAATTGCGTGCGACAATTTCAAAAAATTGTCTATAACATTATTTTTGTAAAAAATGAATAAAAAAAAATTTCATACATTCATTCAAAAAAAAAATAGTGTTTTTTTTTATTTAAACTAGTTAAAAAATAAAATTGGTTTTAAAAAATAATAAGTACTATGTATCAGTCTAAAATAAAATAAAATAAACCGCTTACGAATATTCTAACGAATATATTTGAAAGGAAATATTTGAAAAGCGCAACATATTTTCTCACTAACTAATAAAATACATACTTTGTACAGACTGGTATCAGCAGCTTTAACTGAATCAATAAGGACTTATTCTGCTGCCGAAAAATCTCGAGTTCGATCCTGAGGACGGCTTGAAATAAATTATACAAAAAATAATCAGTTAAATAATATGGCAACTCGAAATCACTCGGATAGTTCAAATTCTTTAACGATTGTGGGTTCGCTAATTTTTTAATTTAAATTTAATTATTATCATTAAAAAACAAACCTTGTAACAGAAAGTTACTGCTTCTTCAAACGGAGTTTTCCTTTCTTTTATTTTCCAAAACGGAAAATCTACTAACGGAACGGTAAAAGTTCGGCTATTTTGCTGCCAGTACTTTCACCATGAATTCACATGTTTATTTTTAACAGTGCGATAAGAAAAACGTGTTAACAGAGTTTTCTAATTCTTCTCTTGAGATGAAAAACTGCAACATGTATTTATTCAATTATCTGCCTAATACCTGTAAATTTAATTAGCAGGCGAAAATCTTAAAAATTAATGCATTGATTTTTAATCCACATAACTGGAGGTAATAGGGAATGTAGTTTGCTTAGAGGATTTAAACCGTTATTAAATAATTTCTAGTGATAAATTCAGAAATAAGTATATAAACCTACAATTAAAATGAGAAGTAATAAGGTAAATGAGATTAGAATATGCTTCACCAGAAAAATGTACTTTTTGTTTTTTTGTTTTAATTTGCAAAAAATATAATATGATTTTTAAAGAATTCCGAGAAAAAGATCTAAATTCTCTAATCCTTGAAAAAAAACAGTTTTGAGATAAGGTTTGATTAAAATTTAAAAAGTTATTAATACATTGGTTTTTATTATTCAAAAAGCTTGAGGTTATAGAGAGTGTATATTTATTAAAGAATGTAAAACCATTATTAAATATTTTCCAAGAATAATTTTAAAAACTGAAGAAATAAAATAAATGTGATCAGAATTTGCTTTATTTGAAAAACATTCTCTTTGCTTTTTATTTTAATTCATAAAAATTTCCTATGATATTTAAAAAGCGTCGAAAAAAAGAAAGCTAATTTAAATATTTCTTACGAAATAATCTGTTTTGATATAAAAACAGAATTAAACTCTTATAGATTGTTATATTGATTTTAAATTCAAATAGCTGAAGGTTTATTACAGAATGCAGTTTGTTTAAAGAATGTAAAACCATTATTAAATATTTTCCAGGAATAATTTTAAAAACTGGAGTAATAAGATAAATGTGATCAGAATACATTTTATTGAAAAAGAAATATTTTTATGCTTTTTGTCTTAATTTATACAAATTTTATATGCTATTTAAAAAGTTTCGATAAAAAGAAATGTATATAATTCTTACAAAAAACACTGTTTTGATATAAAAGGTTGGAGGTTCTTATTCAAATTATTGTAAACGCATTTACTTTAATTGAGGAGTTAAACTTTAGGATTTTAAATACCACATTTATCTATTTATCTTTGTGAGTAAGAAGGTTCACTATAATACCAAAGAGAAAAATTTTCTTGCCATTTTTAAAATGAGTACAAAATCTTTCAAGGTGATTCATATTGCTGCGTTTTCTTGGCCGATAAGAAAAGAATGTTAATAGATCTTTCTAATTCTTCTCTTAGGATGAAAAAGTACAACATGTATTTATTGAATTATCTGACTAATGCCTGTAAATTTAATTAGCAGGGGAAAATCTTAAAAATTAGTGTATTGTTTTTTAATCCAAATAAACTGGAGGTAAATGAAAATGTAGTTTGCTTAGAGCAGCGGTTCCCAATCTATGGGTCGCGACCCACTGGTGGGCTGCGGCAGTTGCTTAGATGGGTCATGGAACAATCGAGGATTGTCATCAAAATATATCTTTTATTTCATCAGATTAAAAAGATATGACAATTCCAATAGAAAATAATATTTTAATTTTTTTTTTTTTTTAAATTTCTTTCAAGATTAATATACGAACATAATATCCAGAAATATTTAAAATAGTTTTAAGGTCCTTGATTAAATTCAACAGTTCATGCTTTTTCATCTTTACTGTTTTTCAAAGACAAATACTGAGGCAAACTGTGTGTTAATATATGTTCCTATATTGTTAAACACCAGAACCAGAAATCTCATTGATAACAAAGTTATGTTTTCATAATAATTAAACGTATTTTCAACTACCTTTGTAGTTTGTCTATTGTTTAAATTACTATTCACACATTGAGATTACCGATTCTTGTTTTTATTCATAATGTATCTTTCGTACGAAATTTAGCATTTTTCGTTGAATAGAATCAGCCGAGCGTATAGAGATCGTACAAAAATTGCTATACTAATATAGAACTTTATCTGTGGTTGTAGCATTTTTTTTTCTTTTTTTAATTGAAAGGTGGGTTGCGAAAATTTTTTTTACTGAAATGTGGGTCGCGTACCAAGAAAGTTTGGGAACCGCTGGCTTAGAGGATTTAAACCGTTATAAAATATTTTCTAGAGATAATTTGAGAAATAAATAAATAAGCCTACAACATAAATGAGAAGTAATAAGGTAAATGATATTAGATCATGCTTCATCAGAAAAGTTTACTTTATGTTTCTTTGCTTTAATTCGTGGAAAATTAATATGTTAATTAGAGAGAGCCAGGAATAAACGGTTTTGAGATATATAGATATATAGTATATATACAGTTGAGATATATATATCAAAATAAACAGTTTTGAGATAAGGCTGTATTAAAAATCATAAAATAATAATACTGATTTTCAATTCAAAAAGTTAGAAGTTATGCAAAATGCAGATTCTTTAATGAATTTAAAACCATTATTAAATGCTTTCCAGAAATAATTTTAAAAACTAAAGTAATGAGATAAATGTGATCAAGTCATATTTTATCTGAAAAAAAGAAATTCTTTGTGTTTTTTTTTCTTTTTTTTTTTTTTTTTTTTTTTAATTCATAAGAATTTCGTATGCTATTTTTAAAATGTCGAGAAAAGGGAACTAATTTATATAAGGTTACATGGAGCGAATGGGCCATGATTTTACAATGTAACTCTGGAGATTCAGATAATTCAGCTTCAAAAAGCGAATTTTTGCTTGAATTAAAGTCTAAATCTTTGTAAATACGTTCAGTTTGGTTCGCTCTATCAGGCAGAATTTTAAAATGAATTTTATGAAAAGCATACAGTAATACTTCTTTTCAAATGAACCATTTTTATGAGAATTTTCTGGGATAATTGTTGTATTATTTTAAAATAAAAATTGGAGTTCTTATTCAAATAATTTTTAAATACTTATGCCGCATTTACTTTCATTCAGTAGTTAAACTTTAGAACTGTAAATATCACAGTTATCCATTTTTCTTTGTGAGTAAGAAGCTTAACTGCTATACCAAAGGAAAATATATCTTGCTATTTTCAAAATAGACAGAAAAGCTTTCAAGGAGGTTCATATTGCTGCGTTTCCTTGGCCGATAAGATAAGCATGTTAATAGAGTTTTCTAAATCTTCTCTTGGGATGAAAAACCGACACATGTATTTATTCAATTATCTGACTGTAAATTAAATTAGCAGGTGGCAATCTTAAACGTTAATGAATTGCATTTTAATCCAAATAACTGGAAGTAATAGAAAATGTAGTTTGCTTGAAGGATTTAAACCGTTATTAAATATTTTCTAGAGATAATTTGAGAAAAAAGTAACTAAGCCTATAACATAAATGAGAAGTAATAAGGTAAATGAGATTAGAATATACTGCATCTGGAAAATTAACTTTATATTTTTTGATTTAATTCGTAAAAAAAAAAAAAAAAAAAAAAAAAAAAAAAATATGTTAATTAAAGTCTAGAAAAAAAAGCTGATTTCTCTAATCCTTGCAAAATAAACAGTTTTGAGTTATGGTTGAATTAAAAATTAAAAAAAAAATTATTTTGATTTTCAATTCAAAAAGTTATAAATTATGCAGAATGCAGGGTGTTTAAAGAATTTAAACCCCTTATTAAATGTTTTCTTGGAAAAATTTTAAAAACTGGAGTAATAAGAAAAATATGACCAGAACATATTTTATCTGAAAAAAAAAATACTTTGCGTTTTCTGTTTTAATTCATAGGAATTTCAAATGTTATTTAAAGTGTGTCGAGAAAAAGAAAACTAATTTATATAAGGTTACATGGGGCAACTGGGCCATGATTTTACAATGTGACTGTGGACATTCTGACAATTCAGCTTCAAAAAGCTAATCTTTGCCGGCATTAAAGTCTAAACCTTTGTAAATATGTTCTGATAGTTCCGCTGTTGCAGGCAGAATTTTAAAATAAATTTTAGGCAAAACACATTGAGAAAAAATATATACCGCCTTCACCTAGAATGTATAGTTACTCACTTTCTGAATACCTAAACTAGCACTATAGATGACAGTACTATGCGAATAGGTTGAACAACTAAGTTGAATAGACGAAATGACTTAGCATTTCTAGTCTCTTCTTTTCTAAGTAACGTAAATGTTTCATAAACTAGAATTATAGTTACTAAATCAAACCTCTTGTGTTCTTATCCATTTAGGGAAATTTTTGGATAAGTTTGACAACGAGAATATAGGAACATGTTCTTGAATTCTGGTAGCAGACTCTAGATTTCTCTAACAAAGGGAGCTATAATTTTTAAGTATGACTTGGAACTATTTTTTCTAGAGCTACAATTTAGATTCTATATGCCAGGACTATATTTTTTTCTCAGTGCCTATAATAACACTGGTCTACAAATGAGCCATTTTTATGAGAATTTTCTCGTATAATTGCTTTGTTCTTTTGAAATAAAAAAGAAAGTTCTTATTTAAATTATTTTTAAATACCTATAACGCATTTACTTCCATCCAGAGTGAAACTTTAAAATTTTAAATATGAGAGTTATCAATTTCCTTTTGTGAGTAAAAAGCTTAACTGATATACAAAGAGAAAAATTATCTTGCTATTTTCAAAATTAGTAGAAATACTTTCAAGGTGATTCATATTGTGGCGTTTTCTTAGCCGAGAAGAAAAACGTGTTAATAGAGTTTTCTAATTCTTTTCTTGGGTTGAAAAACTGAAACATGTATTTATTTAATTATCTGACTAATGCCTGTAAATTTAATTAGCAGCCGAAAATCTTAATAATTAATGCAATGATTTTTAATACAAATAAATGGATGTAATAAAGAATACAGTTGCTTAGAGGATTCAAAATGTTATTATATATTTTCAAGAGATAATTTGAGAAATAAATAAATAAGCCTACAACATATATGAGAAGTAATGGGAAGAATGAGATTAGAATATGCTTCTTCAGAAAAACTTTCTTTATATTTTTTGTTTTAATTCGTAAAACATTAATATGCTAATTAAAGAGTGCTGAGAAAAAAAAATTCTCTAATCCTTGCAAAACATATAGTTTTGAGATAATCTTGGATTGAAAATTTTTAAAGAAATAAATTGGTTTTTAATTCCAAAAGTTAGAGGTTATACAGAAAACAGATTCTTTAAAATATTTACAACCATTATTAAATGCTTAAAAGGAATAATTTTTAAAACTAAAATAATAAGATAAATGTGATCAGATTTTACTTTATCTAAAAATATATATATTTTGAGATTTTTGTTTTAATTCAGAAGAGTTCCACGTGCTATTTAAAAAATTTCGAGAAAAAGAAAAATAATTTATATAATTCTTACAAGATAAGCTATTTTGATATAAAATGTTGGAAGTTCTTATTCAAGTTATTTTTGAATACTTAGTGAATGCATATACTTTCATCCGGTAGTTAAACTTAAGAATTTTAAATATGAAAGTTATCAATTTTTATTTGTGAGTAAAAAGCTTAACTGTTACACAAAGAGAAAAATTAGTTTGCTTTTTTCAAAATGGATAGAAAAGTTTTCAAGGTGATTCAAATTGCTGCGTTTTCTTGGCCGATAAGATAAGCTTGTTAATAGTTTTCTAATTCTTTTCCTATGATGAAAAACTGAAACATGTAGTTACTCAATTATCTGACTAATACCTGCAAATTTAATTAGCAGGCGAAAATTTTAAAAATTAGTGCACTGATTTTTAATACAAATAACTGGAGGTGATAGAGAATGCTTAAAGGATTTAAACTGTTATTAAATATTTTCTAGATATAATTTGAGAAATAAGTAAATAAGCCTACAACATAAATGAGAAGTAATGAGAATGAGATTAGAATATGCTTCAACAGAATAACTTATTTTATTTTATTATTATTTTTTTAATTCGTAAAACATTAATATGCTAATCAAAGAGTGCCGAAAAAAAACTAATTTCTCTAAACCTTGCAAAAAAATAGTTTTGAGATTAGAGGTATTAAAACTTAACAAAAAAATACATTAATTCTTAATTAAAAAAGCAAAAGGTTATACAGATTGTATATTCTTTAAAAAATGTAAAACCATTATTAAATATTTTTTTAGGAATAACTTAAAAATCTGAAGTAAAGAGATAACTGTAAACAGAATATACTTTATTTGAAAAAAAAATCGTTGTACTTTTTGCTTTAATTCATAAAAATTTCAAATGCTATTTAAAAAGTGTCGAAAAAATAAAGTTAATTTAAATGATCCTCAGAAAAAAGCTGATTTGATATAAAATGCTGGAAACTCTTATTCAAATTATATTTAAATACTTAGAACGCATTTACTTTCAACCAGTAGTTAAACTTCAGAATTTTAAAAACCGCAGTTATCAATTTTTCTTTGTAAATAAGAAGCTTAACTGTAATACATATAATAGTTGAAAACAAAATTTATCTTCCTGTTTTCAAAATGAATAGAATAGCTTTCAAGGTGATTCATATTGCTGAGTTTTCTTGACCGATAATATAAGCATGTTAATAGAGTTTTATGATTCTTCTCTTGGGATGAAAAATTGAAACATGTATATTTATTCAATTATTTGATTAGTGCCTGTAAATTTACTTAGCAGGCAAAAATCTTAAAAATTAATGCATTGATTTTTAATCCAAATGACTGGAGGTAATAGAGACTGTAGTTTGCTTAAAGGATTTAAACCGTTATTAAATATTTTCTAAAGATAATTTAAAAAATATGTAAATAAGCCTACAACATAAATGAGAAGTAATAAGGTAAATGAGGTTAGAATATGCTTCATTAAAAAACTTTATTTTATTTATTTATTTATTCTATTATTCATAAAAAAATTCATATGTTAATTAAAGAGTTCCGAGGGAATAAAATCTCTTATCCTTGTAATATATACAAGTTTGAGGTAAGGTTTGATTAAAACTATAAAAAAAATTACATTGATTTTCAGTTCAAAAAGTTAGAAGTTATACAGAATGCAAAATCTTTAAGGAATTTAAAACCATAATTGAGTGTTTTCATAATAAATTATAAATATTGAAGTTATAAGATAAATATGATCAGAAAATACTTTATTTGAAAAAAAAATACTTTATGCTTTTTATTATAACTCATAGGAATTTCATATGCTATTTAAAAAGTGTCGAGAAAAAGAAAGCTAACTTACATAAGGTTACATAAGGACACTGGGCCATGATTTTACAATGTGACTCCAAAGATAATTAAAATTCCAGAAGTTAATCATTAGTTGAATTAAAGTCTAAATCTTTGTTAATATGTTCAGTTAGTTCCACTGTAGCACGCAGAATTTTAAAATCAATTCTTTGAAAAGAACACTGAGAAAAAAAAAAATGTAACGCCTTCACCTAGAATGAATAATTACTCACTTTCTGAATACCTAATTACACCTAAACTTGTACTATAGATGACCAAACTCGCGAATGGGTTGAGCAACTAAGTTGAACAGACGAAATGACTTAGCACTTCTAGTCTCTTGTTTTGTAAGTAACGTAAAGATATTGAATCGTTTCATTTACAAGAAGCTGGATTTCGGGAATGGTTTCATAAACTAGAATTATAGTTACTAAATCAAACCTTTTATGTTCTCATCCATTTAGAGAAATTTTTAGATAAATTTGACAACGAGAATATAGGAAAATGCTCTTGAATTCTAGTAGCAAACTCTAGATTTCCCTAACAAAAGGAGTTAGAATTTATAAGGATGACATGGAACTATTTTTTCTACAGCCCCAATTTAGATTCTATATGCCAGAACAATATTTTTTCTCTATACATATAATAACACTGGTCTTTAAATGAGCCATTTTTAAGAGAATTTTCTGGTATATTTGCTTTGTTGTTTTAAAATAAAAAAATAATGTTCGTATTTAAATTATTTTTAAATACCTATAACGCATTTACTTCCATCCAGTAGTTAAACCTTAAAATTTTAAATATCACAGCTATCAATTTTTCTTTTTGTATAAAAAGCTTAACTGTTATACAAAGAAAAAAATTATTAGGCTATTTTCAAAATGGGTAGAAAAGCTTTCAAGGTGATTCATATTGCTGCGTTCCCTCGGCAGATAAGATAAGCATGTTAATGGAGTTTTCTAATTCTTCTCTTAGTATGAAAAACTGAAACATGTAGTTATTCATTTATCTGACTAATGCCTGTAAATTTAATTAGCAGGTGGAAATCTTAAAAATTAATGCATTGATTTTTAATCCAAATAACTGGAGGTAATAAAGAATGTAGTTTTATTAAGGGATTTAAACCTGTATTAAATATTTTCTAGAGATAATTTGAGAAATAAGTAAATAAACCTATAACAATTAAAATGAGAAGTAATAAGGTAAACTTCATCAGAAAAACTTATTTTATATACTTTGTTTTAATTCGTAAAAAATTAATATGTTAATTAAAGAGTGCCCAAAAAAAGCTAATTTATCTAATCTTTGCAAAATAAATAGCTCTGAAATAATGTTTGATAAAAAACTAAAAAATATAAATATAATACATTGACTTTCAATTCAAAAAGCTAGAGATTATACAGAAAGCAATTTTTTAAAAGAATTTAAAACCATCATTAAAATTTTTCAAAGAATAATTTTAAACACCAAAATAATAAGACAAATACAATCTGAATGCACTTCATCTGCAAAAAATACTTAGTGCTTTTTGATTTCATTCATATGAATTCCATGTGTTATTTAAAAAGTGTTGAAAAAAAATTAATTTATATAATTCGTATAAGATAAGCTAATTCGATAAAAGGTTAAACTTATAAAGATTATTGCATTGATTTTCAATTCAAATAGCTGGAAGTTATATGACAGTTTGTTTAAAGAATGTAAAACCATTATTAAATATTTTCTAGTAATAATTTTAAAAACTGAAGTTATAAGATAAATGCGATCAGAATGTACTTTATTTGTAAAAAAAAAAAATACAGGGTGTTCGAGAAAGATCCGTACAACTTCAAAAATTTATTGAAAAAGAAACAGTAGGGTAACAGCGAAACTAATTAGGACATTAGATAGAATAACTCAAAAAGTTTTTTTCTGCAGTATGTTTCTGACCAAAGATGGCGCTACATGCCATGCAAAAGAATATTAAAGCATTTTAGTTATTTCAATGGCGGATCGCGTGAAGAAAGATCAATGTGTTGCGTGGTTTATCGAAACAAAATCCGACACGCAAACACATTTCAGTCGCTGAATAATTCTTTTCCACAGCGTTGGATTGGCAGGGATGGTCCCATTGCATGGCCACCCCGGTCTCCTGACCTAACACCACTGGATTTTTTCTTTTGGGGTTATGTTAAAGATACTGTATACCGAACGCAAGTTAACAGTCTCAAAGAATTAAAGCAAAACAGCTGTAGCTACTGTTGATGTTAGCATGCTGAAATGGTCGTGGATGGAATTGGAATATCGTCTTGATATTGTTCGTGCTACGAAAGGGTCTCATGTAGAAATTCCCAAAGGTAATAACTTAAGTTATAGGAAAAAAAATCTTTTTGAGTTATTCTATCTAATATACTAATTAGTTGCGCTGTAACCCTATTGTTTCTTTTTCAATAATTTTTTGAAGTTGTACGGATCTTTCTCGGACACCCTGTATATCTTGTGCTTTTCTATGTGCTATCTAAAGAGTGTCGAGAAAAAGGAAGCTAATTTATATAATTCTTATATTGTTGATAAAAAACCTCGTAAAATGATTAAAATTTTTCTAAGCAACAGGGGTTCCTAAGATATTTATGTAACGGTAACAACAAAAATTCATCTAACAAATACACATTTACTCTATAAATAAAAAAATCTGTTAGGTTACTTGTAATTTTTTAAGAAAATGGGACACCTAAAACTTTTTATGTAGCTACAACCACGGTTATAACGGTAAAATTTTACTAAGACTACTCTAATCTCGGCAGATTCTTTTGTAAAACGTCAGATTTCTGTAGCTTTACGAAAACTAGTTTTGTAGATTTAAATCCTTTTTTTGTACAGTGTACACGTAAAATTTTAGCAAGCATACATATTTCTGTAACTCTCCGTGTGTAGAATTACACATGTTTTTTAAAGTGTACTGAATAAGCTGTTTTGATATAAGGTTTGATTTAAACTAATAAAAATCAATGCATTGATTTTCAATTCAATTAGATGGAAGTTATACAGAATGCAATTTATTTTAAAAATATAAAACCATTGTAAAATATTTTTCAGGAATAATTTGAAAAGCTAAAGTTATAAGATAAATGAGACTAATCATTTCGTACAATCATTTCGTATCTTTGATTGTACGGCCAACATAACGTTAAACCTACGAGTAACCATTAATGGTATAAATTTTTGGCTTATCCACCACTTCCTTCCCGGCACCCATGCATCATTAGATTCTCCTAGTACTAATCTTCCATAAAAAACAGTTTTTTATCTTGTGCTCGAAAACTTAGGTTTTTGTGCTGTCAGCTGTTTGACTAATTTTACAGCTAGAGCAACTTCGTAAGGCAATTTTAAGAATTGATACAACTTACCTATCTTTGCAAAGTCTTGAAATCTTCCTTCAAATTACTTCACAAAATCTGACCCAAAAAAAGAAAAAAAAAGAAGATTGCAGTGTGTATTTCGGAATTCTTCTTTTAATATTCAAGAATTTTTTGGAAGTGACTAAATTCTTTATTTGAAATATCTTTTCCGGCGGTCTGAATGTGGACCGCGGTCCGACAGTTGCCGATAGTTGGCATAATTTTTACAGGATAAATTGTTTTGATTTAAGATTAGATTTAATCTCTAAAAATAATTCATTAATTTTCGATTTAAAAAACTGAAGTTTATACAGTATGCAGTCTGTTTCTAGATTTTATACGCATTATGAGATAGATTCCAAAAATAATTTTAAAAGCTGAAATAATAAGATAAATAAGATCAAAATGTTCTTTATCAGAAAACAACATACTTTTTAATATACTATTTAAAGAGTGTCGAGAAAAAATACTAATTGATAAAATCCTTTCACGGTGAGCTATTTTACGGGTCCAATTTTTTTTCCATTTTGAAAACGAAATTATTATTACTTTAAAGTAATAATAATTTCGGTAAAATAGTGTCTGTCATAGTGTTGATCATAGTTATACAAATAGACGTACTGATTTTCAAAGATGATCGAGTTGCCTGAAATGCAATGAATTTACTTATTTTGTGTGCTATTCCTTTCATATTTATATGGTAATAGAATAAGGAAGCATTTTTGGAGACGTTTGGAAAATACAGAGTGTGTCATAAATTCGTGCAAACTTTAAAATTAATTAGTCAAAGAAATAATCCGCAGAAAATTTTTCGGTTTGCGCGAGTATGTTCAGACTAATTTTGGATTTTTTTTTCCATATGTATTAAAAAATGATTCCAAAAATAGCCGATAGGTGGTGCTTACACCCAATATTGAGAAGTTTTATGAAATTCAGACAAACAGATAATGAAACAAATCACAATAACATGACAATGTGCGTTTAATTTAAGATACTAAAAGATGCTCAACATGACCATCACCACCAGGTATTAGGCGCATCAATTACGCCTGTTACAACTGAGTGTAGCATGTCTGCATCCATGCCATCCACGATCCGTCGAATGGCATCTTTCAGTTCCACCCATAGTATCCTGTTCAATAAAATAAGGCTTTTTTGCAACTTAAGTCCTTTCTTCGTGCGAAACTTTCGTAATGCAATAGTTGTGGATTTAATATTCTTGAAGAAAAGTTTAACTATGAATGATCGATTTGGTAACGATAGGATGATGCTGAGATCGAATGACGAATCTATTTCTAACCAAGTGTTTTATTTCTAGCCTAATTTGCATAAAACGCCTCAGTATGATGTGAGAGCGCCCTCTATCAGTTACTTTTGGAATCATTTTTTATCATTCATATAGCAAAAATCCAAAATCCGTCTGATCACATTCGCGCAAACCGAAAGTTTTTCCGAGCATTATTTCTTTTATTATAACTTTTAAAGTTTGCACGAATTTTTGACGCACCCGGTACCGTATTGCAACAGGGTTTAAAATAGCGTTTATTTATTTTTATTTATTTTTCAAATAATAGAAAATAATTTAAAAATATGTGTGTAACTGGCATTCGAAAATGAAGTTTTCGGCCAATTGTTGTAAAAAACATCGCGCCAAACACGGCGCATATACGACATCTGCGCCAAATACTCATTTAATCAGGCTATTGTTGTTTATTTATTAAGGATTTTTTTTATATATAATGACATTTTATATATAATTCTGTTCTACATAGTTATTGTATAAAATATTGTTTACTTATTATTTCCTCTTTCAAATAATAGAAAATAATTTTAAAATATGTGTGTAACTGATATTCAAAAATTAAGTTATCGCCAAATTTTTATAAATAACATAGTACCAAACACAGTGCGTATATGACATATGTGCCAAATATTTTATTTAAACATCAAACGTTGTTCTTTCTAATTTACATTCTAATAAACATATATTCAACGATAACTTCAATTGAAATTAAGTTGACAACTTACGATCCGATTTCATAAAGAAAACAAATGCTAGAAATTCATTTGAGTGAACGGTAAAAAATATTAAAGCACGAAGATAATAATTCGCAAAGCACTCAGCAATGATTTGGACATGGACAATAATTCTTATGACGTCATAGCATGTAAATTAGAGGCACAAACATTTGATTACGGTTTGCTTTCACGATCGGGGTAGGCCACTCTTATCACTTAGGGGTATAAAAAATAGATAACAACCTATTCCCAGAACTACTGAGTATACATATAAAATTTCATCAAAACCGATTAAGCCGTTTCAGAGAAGTATTGCAACCAGCACTGTGACACGAAAATTTTATATATTATACATCATCTAAGAATAAATTTTATAAAAAGCGTGCAATTACACTTGATTTCAAAACTCTATTTATTATTTAAGTTTTGAAAGATAATTGCTAATTTACCGCAAAATAACAAATGCAGTTCTTTTTCATCTTACTTAAATATTTAATGAGTAATTTTACTTTCATTCAATAGTTATACTTTAGAATTTTAATTTCTACTGTTATCTACTCGTCTTCGTAAAGAGGCTTAGTTCGTATATACGCCAAAAAAAAATTATCTTTCTATTCTAACAATGAAGAGAAAATCTTTTCAAAACTGCATCGTAATTCGGCGTTTTCTTGGACGATAAGAAAAGTATATTAGAAGAGCTTTCTAATTCTTCACTCGGTATTGAGAAGTGAAAGCATGTACTTATTCAATTATCTGACTTTTACCCATAGATTTAATTACTTGGCAAAAATCTGGAAATTTAATATATTGATTTTCAATCAAATTAACTCGATATATAATATTGAATGCAGTTTACTTAAATAAATGAGATTATGCTATATTTTTCCAAACGCAATTATTTCTTACTTTTATTTTTATATTATAAAAATGCGATACGCTATTTAAAAAATTCGAAAAAAAACTTAAAATTAGCATGTAATCATAAACGCTTAAAGCATAGTGTTTCATATAAATTATGAAAGTGAATTTAGTTTTCAACGTTGCTGATGTGCAACAAGAATTTCTGGACATTTTATTTTAAGCATTTTTAAATTGTTAAGAATTTTTTTTTTTTTTTTTAAGATTTCTCATTCAAAATCTGTGTAAATTTTCTTGGATGTACTAAATATTGAAATTTCGTTTAAAAAATAATTTAAAATAGCAAATAATGAAAAAAACTAATATTAAATTTATTAATTTTATCGTCTGCGATGTTGTCGTCTTCAGTGGCTGGGTACCAGTAATTTTTCTCTTTTGGGCAAGTTTTTTTTTTTTTTTTTTTTTTTTTTTTTGAAAATGGCAATGTGTTATTTTGTTTACCCTGTTTTATTCTACTGATTCTACTTTAAACAGAATTATAAAAACAAGGAGATTTAATTGAAATGTGATACAATTATTTTTTTTTTATTTTATATTTGTTTTAAATTTTCGATGAGTCCTAATATTATTTAAAATGCAATTAGCATTATTATATTTTGGCTACATTAGCCGAAATTTTGATATTTTTGTGAAAGTAAATGACATAACATTAAATGCATTTCGTTCTCTAGCGTAATAATGCCAAAGTATGGAATTTTGTGTATATATGAGTAGAGAAGCGGCTTCATCTAAACATACTATTTGGTGAGTCTTATTTGTTAATACTTTTATTCATTATGGCAGAAGTTAAAGATAATTTAGATTTAAAAAAACAGATATTAACTAATATTTAAAAAAACACAAGTAATACCGTAATTTCCTGCGTATAATCCGCGGATCAAACAATTCTTTTTCAACCCAGAAATTTTATTTAGTAATTGAAGTCAAATATTTACTGCGATCTACGAAGTTGCATTTTATTTAAATAAATTTAGCATTTGATCCGCGGATTATGCGCAGGAAATTGCGGTATTAAAAAAACACAGTGTTATCAATTAATAGTTAAATATTAATCAATTTACGATTATATGTTTAGAAATCAATTTAAAAACTCAAAAATTATAACTTATCCTTAAATATTGTTTCTTGTTTCTTCTTTTCGGTTTCCTTTAAGAAAATATAAATAAACAGAGCAAATATTACAATTTATTTTATAAATTCATATAATAAATTCTCAACACGAACTTTAAATAAAACGAATTATAGAAATAAATTTGATTTTGTGTTTTATTGAAATTACTTGACCTTTTATTGGAATGTCCTTTCGCATTTCTGAAAATGATACGAAAACCACTGCTGTACTATATTTTCAAATGTGCCAGATAATATTTGGGTTGTTAAAGACCATTTGTAGTAAAATTTAGCAAAAAACGATAGAACGTTATGCGAAATGCTAAAAGAAATCCCTAAAACATTAACTAACAATGCAAGTGTCATGCAAATTGTTATATAACTTTCCTACATAATTATGTAACTAAACTACACAAAATAATATGCAGTATACTAAAACCGTCCCTGAAAAATCTATTTAATAAAAAGTGCAAATCTTATTAAAAAAAATTAACAAAATTCAAGTAATAACGAAATTTCTATTGGTATATTATATATTTAGTAGACGAATACAAACGGTACCATTGCTCTAACGCTTATTCCCACTAATTACGTTATTGTCGAACAAAATGAAATAATTAGCATTATACTATCGGTCGAGTAGAAATAAATGGTGTTGTTATGTACGTCTAATTACTTCTATCATGAAACAAGGATTGTTTTGTGTGAATCTTTAGCACATGAGTAAATATGTAGCATTTATTGGTGTGTCCAAATATAATACACTACGCATAAACCACTCCTTAGAGAAATACGGTTTTATTAATCTTTTTGCTTCAAACTAATACGTTATGATTATAGTAAATTATACTATTGGTAAAACTGCAAAGTAAACAAATTATATCTTTAGCAGCAAAAACACATTATCAGTAAGAATGATTAAAATACATATATGCGTGAAAATTGATATTCATAAAACAGAATAACAGAAATATAACGTATCGCCTTTTTTCTATAATGTTATACGTGGGCATTCAAATTTAAATTATTTACAAAATATTTCAACGCTCTTGGCACTCTTGGCAGTCAAATGACATCAATTTTGCAATGAATCAAAAATTATAAATTCACAATTGGTTTTTAATTTTAAAAAGATGCGAAGGATATCCAAGATAATTTAATTACTTTAAACAAACATTGCAGTTTTCAATAAAAATATTGTAGATGAACTAAACATATATTTAGAAATGAAAAACATTGTTTTATAAAATGGTGCGTTTTCACATCATCATTAGATAATGTTAAAAATATGTTAGTACATATCAGTCTCATAAATAGCTTTTAAAGTTAGTACTGAGCATAGGAAAGTCTAAATAATATTTTGACAAAGAACTATCAGTCAAATAAATGTTTGCTTTTACAAAACTCCCATTACATTATTTAAATGCAAAAGTTACGCATTTCAACTTTATCTAAAACATCTGCTTTTATCTTCTTCAAAACTCTCCATCCATAAAACGTTAAAAATGAGCTTTAAAATTGCCATAGAGAAATAATTATAATGATGAAAAACATTTAAAATCGATATACACTGCCATCATAACCTTCATTTTTTACATGCATCATAACATGCAAATTTCATATGCGAATGTCCCATTAAGGAGTAATAAATGGATAAAATTCTTGAATAGATATATCTTTATATAGATATAGCTATTCAAGAATTTTATGAGTATACTCATCATACGCTCTTTATGAGTATACTCATAAAGAGCGCTTAGGCTATTTTGGTCAGATAAGGATGACAAAATACGGCATTAAGAATTATTGTTCAATGTTTCGGTTTCAAAATGATAACTATTAATTTTACTAGGTGCGCAACTAAGTTTCTGGGTTTCACATATGGATGGCTCTAACGGCACACTTAGACAATATACATGTCTGACGTTATGTATTTTTAATAACTTTGACATCTGATGACAATTAACTGTCGTAATACCAATACATATCATAACGCAAAAATATTTTTTCTAATAACGAAGATGTTGAGTTTTACACTAAATAAACAGAGTTTGCAGGAAGTTTTGTTTTTCTGATTCAATCTGAAAAAAATTTGAATTGAAAGACGTCATTTGTTAAGGAAGCCTATGGCAAATATGCACCATCGAAAACTACCTATTTTAAATTTGTTTAAATGATATAGAAGTGGCAATTTCTTCGGAAAACCAAAACAATTGACGATGCCAATCTGCAAGCATTATTGCAGGTAGAAGATAACAAAAAGGTAAGATTAACTTGGAGAAGCATTAAATATGGCTCGCCAAAGTATTTCCAAATCCTTGCATATCATGGGGAAAATTTAAAAAAAAAGGAAAATGGGTGCCGCATGAGTTGACTGGAAAACAGATGAAAAATGGAAAAGCCTTTGTCGAAATTTTGCTTTTTCTTCACATAAGAAAGTTTCCTGCATCGAATTGTTATTGACAATGAGAAGTAGATATATTTTGGGAATCCCAAATGAAAAAAATCGTATCTTTCACCTAGAGAAGCATCAGTATCGTGCGACATGGCCAAATCGTTTCAGAAAGAAGACAATCCTCGGCGTTTGGTGGGACCAGAAAAGAATCGTGTACTTTGAGCTGCTAAAACTGGGTGAGACTGGCAATAGGCATCGCTATCGAAAGAAACTGATCCATTTGAACCATGACCATAAACTTGAACAACGGCCAGAATGGAACACGAAACACAAATGAGTGATATTGCAGAACGATAGCACACATACGGGTATTTGCGTTATCTAGGCGGCCAAAATTATTTTATTGCACATATTTATTCTAAATGGTACAATGGAAAGAAAAAATACATTTATTAAATTTATAAAGACGATTTATTAAAATAATTTAATTTTTAAACACTAATATTCATTTTCGTCACTCTCTGAAGAATCATTACTAGCATAGGGATTCGCAGCTAAAAGAAGTGCAATTGTTTCTGGCAAAAAGGAGTTCATTTTTCTACCATTGACTTTTCTCATGCTACTTATAAAAGGGTCTGATGTTAAAAGTAGCCGATTCAAAATATCTTTGTTGCAGATTTCCCTCGAGAATTTTCGCGCGAAGTCTTGGCGGTATAGCCTAAAATGCTTATTGCGCGCTTCTGCGGCCTCTTATGAAAGCTGCCCAATGAGTAATACATAACATCACAACCCCATTTTGAAATTAATTTTAAACTCTCTTGCTCTTGCTCTTTCACTGTTGTTAGAACTTCTTCCAGCAACATGGATAAGCGCTTAACTGTATGGTCAACCAAAGACTGTAAATCGGTTTCGGCATAAGTACTTTTTACTCTGCATGACTTTGGAGGCGAATATCATTATTGTTTAGCTTTTTGCAGCAAGGTATAACAAGGAAAGAATATCTTGTTGGTATTCCTCACTATTTCATACTGTCGACGAGTTAAATCGGCTTCTACGAACATGGACAATGCTTGTGTTGGCGTGAGTGAGTCAGTTTTTTCGCTCTCTGATTTAGAAAACGCCTTATTATATTTTGTTGCACGTTTCAGACTACTTATGATTTCTTTGAGTATTTCAGAAGCATCTCGTTTTCCAGATTTCTGCAACTCAACCTGAGCTGCATGAATTATTACATCCTTTTCTAGAGAAGATCGTACTTCTTCTATTTTCCCCCTCTTAGTTCTCTCAAATGATTCTATAAATAATTTAGATGGTCGTTCAGGCCGAAATTGTAGTATGACAGGTATATCAAACGTTCCTTCTAGCCAAGATTGGTTGTTTTTGAGAAATATGTCTTCCTTATTATGTGCTTTTATCCATCTCTTTTTAATTTGTGATTTAAATCGGGAAAAATTGCGTTTTAATCTCTCAACTTGGTCGTCTGTGTAACATTCATCCGATATCAGCTGATCTTTTAAGAAATTTAATTTATCTTCAAAATTCGACAAATCAAAAATCTGCATTCGATTCAACAAACATTTACTGGTCACAACTCTTACTCTCGAGGTATCTTGTGAATCAACAATAAAAATATTTTCTTTTAGAATGCTATATGCGAACGTCAAAAATTTTTTAATATTTCATAAAAAAATGTTCAAAGTACCAAACAATACACATCCGCGCTTTTCCGCGGCAGTTGCTTTTGTTTTTCATTACTCAAAGCTTTAAACTTTCGATTTAGTTAAAAATTATAACAGGATATGCCTGGGTAATACAACAAAAACTCGAGTAAATAAAATATTTTTTGAAATAATCTTACTCTAAAATGAGGGTATCTTCAAAGTGTATCAATAAAACTTCTTAACGATAAAACAATTTAAAAATATAATAAACTTTTGCATTATTAACTGCTTTATCAGGATCCATCAGAATCACTTTCAAAATAAACGTAAAATAATATATATTTCACTTCAAAGGTAACGTCTCTACATGAACGCCAAGAACAGACACAAACAACAAGTTGAATGATCGAATTCCGACTAAAGTTTTAACGAGATGAATTGGTCGGGGTATAGTTGAGTGGTTGATTACTGTTCACGAAACTGTCCTCTAACTCAGGTTGTCATTCGTTTAACGGTTTTAGTACTTTAAAATTTTGACTTTTGGCCACCTAGATTGGTCAAATACCCGTATGTGCAGCGTTCCATGCTATCGATTTCCATCGTTCAAGATACCACCAAAACGCTGAAATAGGATCTGATACTGCACCCGCTATATATGTCAGACCTGGCCTCTTCCGATTATCACTTGTTCTAGTCGATGGTACATGGCTTAGCTGGGAAACATTTGATTAATTTCGAAGTCGTGCAAAATTGATTGGTTAAATGATTTTGGTCCAAACACGCGTCTTTTTATCGCCGTGGTGTTTCTGTATTATCAGAAAGATGGCAAAAATGTGTAATTAGCGAGGAACCATACTTTCAATAAACCATTTTTTGTATTTCTCTTGAAATTTTTCATTTTTCATTGATTAAAAAACCTCGGAAACTTAGTTGTGCACCTAGTAATTCTCAGAAAAGAGATTAAGGATACAAGTTTTATAAAACTATTTACGAGTCAATGAAATAATTTAATAAATAGTATTTTTTTTCTTGTAAATAAAAGTGTTTGCGAAACTTTTTTTTAAACTATTAACATTTAATTTTAAAATGCTTGCATAAAATTTTAATAGTTTTAAAATAATTTCCAAAATGTCATGCCTTAAATAATGCCTTAAAATTATTTTTTTTTAAATAATCTATAAACTAAAACAATATTTCTTTCATTCTAAATATATCAAAAATTTTTAAATATACTGTCACATGGCATCTATTTCGCAATGAATCAAAAATTATAGATTCATATTTGTTTTTTAACACTAAAAAATGCAAAGGACAACCAAAATAACTTAGTTAGTTGAAACAAATCTTGTAGTTTTCAATAAAAATATTGTAGATGAACCAAAATATATTTAGAAATAAAAAACACTAATTCATAAAAGAGGGCTTTTTCTCATCATCATAAGATAATGTTAAAAATATGTTAACTACGAAAACAATCGAGACAAAATTTTTAAGTACATATTAGTCTTATAAATAGCTTTTAAAGTTAGTACTGAGCATAGGAAAGTTGAAATATTTTTACAAAGAACTATCAGTCAAATAAATGTTTGCTTTTACAAAATTCGCATTACATTATTTAAATGTAAAAGTTCCGCATTCATATAACTTTTCAACTTTATCTAAAACATCTGTTTTTATCTCCTTCAAGCTCTCCATCTATAAAACGTTAAAAATGAGCTTTAAAATTACCATAGAGAAATATTTATAACGGTGAAAAAACATTGAAAATCGATATACACTGCTATCATAACCTTCATTTTATGCATCATACCATGCAAATTTCATATGCGAATGTCCCATTAAGGAGTAATAAATGGATAAAATTCTGGAATAGCTATAGCTTTTCACATAAACTGCGTTTGGGCTATTTTGGTCAGATAAGGATGACAAAATGCGGTTTTAAGAAATATCGTTCAATGTTTCAGTTTCAAAATATAACTATTAATTTTAATTTCTGATTAGGGAATAAGGACACAAATGTTGTATAACTATTTAACAGTCAATACAATTGTTTAATAAATATTTTTTCCTATAAATAAAAGTATTTGTGAAACTTCTTTTTTACAAAGCTAATAATATGTTTAATTTTAAAATGCTTGCATAAAGTTTTATTAGTTTTAAAACAATTTTCAAGATGGAATGCCTTAAATTTAGTTTAATTTTTTTTTTCAAAATAATCTACAACCGAAACAGTATTTCTTTCATTCTAAATATTTCAAAAATGTTGGAATGTACTGTGACATGGCATCTATTTTGCAATGAATCAAAAATTATAGATTCACATCTGGTTTTTAACGTAAAAAAATTGCGAAAGATAAACAAAATAATTTAAGTAATTTAATCAAACATTATAGTTTTCAATAAAAATATTGTCGATGAACCATACGTATATTTAGAAATGAAAAACATTATTTTATAAAATGGTGCGTTTTCACTTCATCATTAGCTAATGTTAAAAATATGTTAGCTACAAAAACAATAGAGACAAAAACTTTAAGTACATATTAGTTTTATAAATGGGTCAATCCATTTCAAGTGGTCCAGAAAATATTTTTTTGGTCGCTCGACCATTTTTAAAAAATCTGAAATTTTTTGTACAACAACCCTAACATGACGGAAGTTCAAAATGACCGTTCTTTTAATTTTACTATTTTTTGTTTGTGCATGGCGGCCATCTTTGTTTCATCGTGTGCAGCGATTTTCTCAGATACTAGGATACACAAAATTGTAAATATCTCGTCTTCTATTTTCCCAATTGAAATGGGGTTTGCAGCATTTTGTTCAGAATAAAATAGGCTAAATATACAGTGATAGAAAATTTTTGAAAAATAAATTTTTACAGGTGAAATTTTATCACAAAATTTACGATTTTTTCCAAAATCTATCCGTTTGCAAGAGGAAAATTTTCATGCAAGAGCAACTGTCAACCTTACACAATTTTTTCTACAAATAGGTCAAAAGTACGTGTACTCATACACCAAGTACCAGATCTGGGAGTTAATTTCTCTTTGCGAAAAAAATTCCGAAATTCGTCAAAAATTTCAAAAATCGCATTTTTTAGGCTTTGATATCTATGGTGGGGCACGAGATAAAAATCTGAAGTTTTGGCCTGTGATAGTATTGTGTTGTAGCGGTATGTACAAAAAATTTCAAGAAGGAGATTTGACTACAAGTTGAGATATGACATGGAAAATATGTGAAAACAATACTGTCAAACTATTGTAAACCTACTATGTAATTGTTCAACAAGACTGTCAACCTTGCACAATTTTTTCTATAAATAGGTCAAAAGTGCGTGTACTCATACACCAAGTCCCACATCTGGGAGCTGATTTCTCTTTGCGAAAAAAATTCCGAAATTCGTTAAAAATTTCGAAAATCGCACTTTTTAGGCTTTGATATCTCTGGTGGAGCACGAGATAAAAATCTGAAATTCTGGCCTTTGATAGTATTATGTAGTAGTGTTATGTACAAAAAATTTCAAGCAAGAGATTTGACTAAAAGCTGAGATACGGTGATTTAAAAAATGTTAAGAAATGCTATTACGAGTACATTAGGAGAAATGAGATTAGTCTCTTTTATTACAATATTTACACAGAAAATATCGTTTGTTGAAAACAGTTAAATAATAAGCATTTAATTTACAAAATACTATATATGCTCAACAAAGAGCTTAACAATATTTACGAGAGATGTTATGAGTTCGACTAGTTACTGTTATCAGTCCATCAGGCTGTTCTTTCTAAAAATTTTATTTGAAGCCCCCCCAAGTCTTGTCATCCCTTGTTAACTTAAATGAAATTCTCTACGTTTAATAATTGAAGCCATGTCAACTCGATCAGTTGCAATTCATTGTCTGTAATTTACTTTTCCTGAAATGTGTTCCGAGTAAAATTGTTGCAATAGCATTTCTAGTAGATTTGTTCATCTGGACAAATAGTGTATTGGCTTAGCATACATTCTGAATTGTTTAAATCGCACAGAAGCATTTGAAAAAGGTATTTGTAACTAACATTTAACTTTGTACCATAAATAATTAATTTAAAATTTTGGAGGTATGAACAATAACATAGTATGTTACAATAGTTTGGCAGTATTGTTTTCACATATTGTCCATGTCATATTTCAGCTTGTAGTCAAATCTCCTTCTTGAAATTTTTTATACATAACACTACTACACAATACTATCAAAGGCCAGAATTTTAGATTTTTATCTCGTACTCCACCAGAGATATCAAAGCCTAAAAAGTGCGATTTTTGAAATTTTAGACGAATTTCGGAATTTTTTTCGCAAAGAGAAATCATTTCCCAGATCTGGGACTTGGTGTATGAGTACACACACTTCTGACCTATTTGTAGAAAAAATTGTGCAAGGTTGACAGTCTTGTTGAACAATTACATAGTAGGTTTACAATAGTTTGGTAGTATTGTTTTCACATATTTTCCATGTCATAGCTCAGCTTGTAGTCAAATCTCCTTCTTGAAATTTTTTGTACATGACGCTACTACACGATACTATCATAGGCCAAAATTTCAGATTTTTATCTCGTGCCCCACCAGAGATATCAAAGCCTAAAAAGTGCGATTTTTGAAATTTTTGACGAATTTCGGAATTTTTTTCGCAAAGAGAAATTAACTCCCAGATCTGAGACTTGGTGTATGAGTACACGCACTTTTGACTTATTTGTAGAAAAAATTGTGTAAGGTTGAAAGTTTCCCTTGCATGAAAATTTTCCTCTTGCAAACGGATAGATTTTGGAAAAAATCGTAAATTTTGGGCTAAAATTTCACCAGTAAAAATTTATTTTTCAAAAAATTTCTATCACTGTATATTTATCCTATTTTATTCTGAACAAAATGCTGCAAACCCCATTTCAATTGGGAAAATAGAAGACGAGATATTTACAGTTTTGTGTATCCTAGTATCTGAGAAAATCGCTGCACTCGATGAAACAAAGATGGCCGCCATGCACAAACAAAAAATAGTAGAATTAAAATAACGGTCATTTTGAACTTCCATCATGTTAGGGTTGTTGTACAAAAAATTTCAAATTTTTTAAAAATAGTCGAGCGACCAGTGCTGGACCACTTGAAATGGATTGACCCAAATAGATTTAAAGTAAGATTGAGCATAAGAAAATCTAAATATTATGACAAAGAACTATCAGTCAAATAAATATTTGCTTTTACAAAACTCGCATTACATTATTTAAATATAAAAGTTCCGCATTCATATAACTTTTCAACTTTATCTAAAACATCTGTTTTTATCTTCTTCAAACTCTCCCCCCGTAAAATGTTAAAAATGAGTTTTAAAATTTCCATAGAGGAAAATTTATAACGGCAAAAAAATATTGAAAATCGATATGCACTGCCATCATAACCTTTATTTTTTATGTGCATCATAACATGAAAATTTCATATGCGAATGTCCCATTAAAAGGAATAATAAATGGATAAAATTCTTGAATAGCTATATCTTTTCGCATAAAGAACGCGGGGCTATTTTGGTCAGATAAGGATGACAAAATGCGGTATTAAGAATTATTGTTCAATGTTTTGGTTTCAAAATATAACTATTAATTTTAATTTCAGAAAAGGGAGTAATAATACAAGTATTGTATAACTATTTTTGAGTTAAAGGAATTATTTAATAAATATTTTTTTCAGATAAATAAAAGTGTTTGCGAAACTTTTTTTAAAAAGCTATTAGCATGTTTAATTTTAAAATGCTTGCACAAAATTTTACTACTTTTAAAATAATTTTCAAGATGTAATGCCTTAAATTTCCTTTTTTTTATCAAAGTAATCTATAACTGAAACAGCGTTTCTTTCATTTTAAATATTTCAAAAACATTGTAATATACTGTCACATGGCATCTATTTTGCAATGAATCAAAAATTATAAATTCACATTTGGTTTTTTAACATAAAAAAATTGCAAAGAACAACCAAAATAATTTAATTAATTTAAATAAACATTGTAGTTTTCAATAAATATATTGTAGATGAACCAAACATATATTTAGAAATGAAAAACATTATTTTATAAAACGGTGCGTTTTCACATCATCATTAAATAACGTTAGAAATACGTTAACTACAAAAACAAATGAGACAAAATGTTTAAATACATATCAGTCTTATAAATAGCTTTTAAAGTAAGTACTGAGAATAGCAAAGTCTAGATATTTAGACAAAGAACTATCAGACAAATAAATGTTTGGTTTTACAAAACTCTCATTACATTATTTAAATGCAACTAACTTTTCAACTTTATCTAAAACATCTGTTTTTATCTTTTTCAAACTCTCCATCCATAAAACGTTAAAAATGAGCTTTTAAAATTGCCATAGAGAAAAATTTATAACTCCGGAAAAACATTGAAAATCGATATACACTGCCATCATAACCTTCGTTTTTTATATGCATCATACCATACAAATTTCATATGCGAATTCCCATTAACGAGTAATAAATGGATGAAATTCTTGAATAGCTATATCTTTTCGCATAAAGAGCGTTTTGATTATTTTGGTCAGATAAGGATGACAAAATGCGGTTTTAAGAATTATTCTTCAATGTTTTCGTTTCAAAATATAACTATTAATTTTAATTTCAGAAAAGGGAGTAAAAATACAAGTGTTATATAGCCATTTATGATTTAAATTAATTACTTAATAAACATTTTATTGTTGATAAATAAAAAGAATTGCTATACTTTTTTTTCAAAGTTATTATCATGTTTAATTTTAAAATACTTAACATTTTTTTGGTTTTAAAATAATTTTCAAAATGGAATGCCTTAAATTTAGTAAATAAATAGAAGGTTAGTAACACTTTTTTTTTAAATAAGTTAAAGTTACGCTATATGTAAACTACTTAAAAAATATTTTTTTAAATATTAAATACTTTAATTCTTAGTACATTCAATTACATTCATTACATTACATGACATTTACTTAGTACATTCCTATTTAAGGTGGATTCATATTTTTCCCTATTACTGAAATTTAATATACATAATCTTAATAAATATTGAATTCATATATAAGAGTGCAGGAAATATTGCAGGAAAATCTAAATATTTATAAATCTAACAAGATATAGTACGAATCTAATTATAGTACGAATGCCATGAATTTGCCACGTTTTACGAACGATATGGATTTTTTTAACAATTCTATCCGCTCAAAACTTCAACAAAACATTCTTAAAATGCATCTCCATTATACAGCATGTCTTAAAAGCGATATAAAATGTATCTCTCTAGATGGGATTTTCATTTTACTCTGTCTCATACAAATATTTATTTAATTTGTATGTAACAAAATGATATTTACATTGTTCTTATTGCATAATTATTTCAGTTTTTCAAAGAGATGAAAATACTGTCCTTCTGCATTCACTAAATATTCCAGAAAATGATTTTGAAAGAAAGTCTTATTTATTTAGTTACTTATGTTTAGGACGTTTAACTTAAGGGCATTTCTAAATACATAATGCGTCCTTACGCCTTTCAATGGAACTAAAAAATTCTTTTTAAAACTCTTCAATTCTACCAATTTTCCTCTTTTTTTAATAATGTTTAAATAAATAACCATGACGTTTGATCTCTAAGGGAATTCAGATTTTACCCACCAATTTAATTCAGTGTTATTGTTAAAAAAAATTTCTGTATATAAAAATGTGTGAATTAATATTCCAAATATAATGAAAATGTTTAATTATGCAATGAAATTAATTACTAAAATCTAGATTATTAAAATCTAGATTTTTTATTTAAAATTTCTAAATATTTATAATTAGTGGTGTAGTCGTAAAAACAATGGACTGTATACGCTCTAAGCAGAGGATATACGTTCAAGGCAGAGCGTATACCCTAGAGTGTACATACTATAGCTTTCTTGGGAAAAATAGGGAATACGGTGCTGCTCTTTAACAAAATCCAGAAGGTATACGGCGTATACCCGCGTATACCATTCACTCCGACATGAACGTGTTAAATACTAAATCATTAGACTTCTCATTAAAATATTATTAGTTAGTTAAAGTTCTAAAACAAATAAATTGTTCTTTTTATTGCCTCTTTTTTTTATCTAAACAATTTTTTAGCTTTGAGAATGACATATCCGTGTTGTTTTATCGCTTTATTGGAGTAAGATCATATTATTTGACTTTTTAGCTCCTAATATGCTGTTTTTCTCGCCCAGCAATTAAAGTGTCATCTCTAAAAAATAATGTTCCGTTAAATAAGCTGCCATAAAATATCATATCAAATACCACATATATAAAACCATATAAAATACCATATCATTGCACAGAATCATCAAACAGATATATCATTGTATAGGATAATCTCTACTGCAATTTTTTTAACTTCTAAGCATCGCACATTTTCGAATTTTATACCGTGGTATACAGAAAAAAAGTACTTTCAAATGCAGTTTCTTTAAAAACTGTTTCTCAATGTCAATTTATTTTTGAGACATAAATTTTTTGTAGTCTCCAAAGCCATTTGCTTAGTGTTGGCAACGGAAATATTCCATTTCTATAGAAATTATAGGAAAAATAGTTGTATATAGTCATGGAGATGAAAGGTATATGGAGATGCAGTACGCCAAGAAAAGGTTTGCAATATGAAATCATTTATAGCTCAAATTTTACTGTCGACACTAGGTCCAAACAAAACAGGCACATAGGAGGGATTTTGCATTAATAAGGTGAATGCGAAGAGATAAATTACAGCTGAACATATTTTAAGAAGAAATTGGAAATTTTTGAAACGGTCTTTGTTGCACTATTTTTTTAATAAATGTTTGTTTTTAAAGTAATTCAAATTGGAAAATTAAAAATACTTAAATGTCAAAATTAAATTAAATTAAATATTGAAAACATTTGATATGAACTAAAAATTGTATCACTATATGTTTTCTTCTTAACCTCAGTAACATCGTATAAGTAATTATCATGCAAAAAATCAAATTTTCAGGCCCTTCAGTGACACAAAAATCGCTTTTTTGGAAATTTCTTTATTCCTGCGCCCTCTTGTGATTGTGCCATCGACATAAAATATGCCCTATGTTAGAACAGAGGCTTTCACCATCAAGTTGCTACTATTATTGAAATCAGTTTGGTATTTTTTGATATTGTATAAAGATCAAAATTTCGAACTTTTTTAAGAGGCTTTTTGTTCACTTTTACCGTTTTAAATTTGAATATTTTTAGGAAATGTTCTTGAAGATTATTCATATCGTATAAGAAACATCTATGTCAAGTGCAATTTTTGTGCCTATTTTCTTAACTAGAAATTGCAATGTTACAAATTTGATATTTCCTGAGATTGCAAAGAAATCGCATTTTAGGGCGTTTTTAAAATGCTTTTCTTGCATTTTCACCCTTTTATTTCAGAAACTGTTCACAGAGTGCATTTACATCATGTAACTACCATGCAAAAAATCAAAATTTTAGGCCCTTCAGTCATGCAAAACTCGTATTTTTTTAAGTCTTTCGTTTCTGCAACTACTTGGGATTGTGTCATCGACATAAAATATGCCTTAAGTTGGAATGGAGGCTTTCACTATCAAGTTGCTCCTATTATTGAAATCGGGGTTTGATATTTCCTGAGATTACATAAAAATCTAAATATAGAACTTTTTAAGAGGCTTTTTGTTCATTTTTACCCTTTTTAAATTTCGATTGTTTTTAGGAAGTGTTCCTTAGAGACTATTATATCTTTTACCTTAGAGACTATTTATATCTTTTAAATACCTTTTGTGCCAAATTTCCTGTTTTTGGCCCATTCAGAAGCACAAAAACTGAATTTTTAGAACATTTTCGGTTCTTGCACATCTTCTGGGGTAATGGTACCGATATAAAATAAATCCTATGTTGGGAAAAGGTCTGTCGCAATCATTTTGCCATCATTACTTTTGAAATTGGTTCAATAGTTCCAGGTATTACACCCACTACAAACAAACAAACATACTGTGACGGTAGGATACACGTACTGGGTGTCATTTGTGACGTGAGGGTGGTTATGTGGACGAAATGAAGACATATTTCTAAGTATAATATAAAATCAACAGTTTATTTAAACTATTAGGACTCAGGGAAAGTGGAGCGTCAGTTCGATAATTTCAACAACTAGTCACAATACTAAAAGATTTAGCTCATAACTATACTCACAACTCTGGCACTAGACTCAGTCGGGGCACTTCAAACTTACTTCTCGTTCAGGCTTCAGCCAGATGCTAGATAAAATCTTTATAAGACAGTCCGTGGCTGTAAACACTCTTTATTATTTAAAAAACTCAACGTAATTAAACTATCTCTTACCACCGGCAATCTCCTTGAATAGCTCCGCTCTTGAATAAACTCACTCGGCAAACGCTGCTGGCTGGCTCACTCTTAAAACATCCTCTCATTCACTGGAGGCAAATAATCTAACTCACTATAGCGCAATCCAATACACCTGGCTGGCTTCCGCCATCTTCTCACCTCCTCACCACACACTTCTCCTCACTACCACACACAAAGCTTTTATACGTTGCAAACTGAAGTCTATACTATAAATTTGCATATTACTTCTAACCGCGACATAACTGTAGAACCGAGGTGATACACACGCTCTAGAAAGTTAAAGTAAAATAAAGGATAGAGGTCGCTTTCACGTCACACATGTTAAAACATTGACGTCACGATCTCACTAAAATGCTAGAGTGCCTTTATCACAAAGGACACTCCCTCACAATACAAACTTTATTTCTTTTTAACATTAATACAGATAAATTAGATTATTTTTTCATTAATAGTAATTTAACAGATGCTAGAATGTCACTGATATAAATCACATAATTAACCTTCTTTTTTTTTGGGGGGGGGGGGTCACATACTACCTTTACCATTTGATATCTTCATGTGTTAAACTAATCATATATTTAACAAGATACTACAGTACAAAGATAATTTCAGAGTAGGTATGCAAAGCCATACTAAATTCTAATGGAAATTGTTGTTTCAATACGCAACTAATAGTGAAGTTTATTTTTTTATTTCACTTTTGAAACTTGTTTAAATAGATATTGCATCAGCTATATTAAAGAGAAACCAGCATTTTTATGTTCTACATATTTATTTCTACATTATGCAAACTAACAATTTTTTTTTCTAGATGGCGATCTCGATTTTTTAAACTGGCTGATCTCGATGTTACAAAGCAAATAATTTTGTGACTTTATAACTTTTATTTTAATTAAACAATAAACGTTATTCCGAATTCTTAAGAATAATGGAAGTTTTATAATTAATGATTTATAATATAAGAAAAAATATTAACATTAATTTGTTACAGACATTTTTATAATTCTATCCGTTCAAAACTTGAACAGAATATCATTAAAACACATTATCATTATACAGTCGGCTCTCGTTAATACGAACTCGTCAGGACCAGAAGAAATGTTCGAATTATCCAGATTTCGAATTATGTAAATTTGAGAGGAAAACATGTTTAAAGGAGTAACATTAAAAATAAATTAATGTTACATTATTTTTTTAATATGTTTAGGTTGTGTCATCATTAGAATATGATTTAATATTAAATTAAAAGACATAAATACATAAACTAGTTAAAGGATTAGGAATAAGCACAAACGAAGATGGGGTGGAGGTGTCATCGATTGTCAGAAGAGGCTTTAAAAAAGCGGATATCAAATGCATGGAAATATATGTATATGAAGTATTTCTCTAATTTATTCTCGCGCACGTGTTTCGTTTCTAATTATCACTCCATTGATGAAGGAAACGCTATTTTGAAAGAAAAGAATTTATGCCAGCCGCATGGCAACAACAACTGCATAGCAACAAACGATGTTATCTTTACCTATTCATTATTCTTTTTCTTGGTGCATTATTTTTTGTGAGTCTTGTGAAATGTATTATTAAATGTTTATGTGGTTGTTTTAAACGCGTTAATTATTCAATAATACGCAAACACCACTAAAATGGTGACCTATGGACTAACGCAAATTAAAAGAATCCCGTAATGAGTGAGTAATATTTCATTTTATTTTTTAAAAAAATGTCAGATGTTAACGCAGTTCGTATACCACCATATAACTTTAACGATGTTAGTTTGTGGTTCGCCATGTGTGAACATTCATTTGAATTAGCGAATCCTAAGCCAATAACAGAAAGTCGCACGAAATTTAATTATATTTCGGCTAAATTACCTCCAAATGCCGCATCTATTGTACGAGATTTAATTATCAAACCATCAGATACTACACCATATGAGGATTTAAAAACTGAATTAATTAAACGAACAAGCGATTCTTCACAATCTGAAATACGAAAATTATTGTTGGGGGAACAACTTGGTGATCGTAAACCTAGTGATCTTTTAAGAGTTATGCAAAGAAGAGCAGAATCCCACAATGTATATGACGAATTGATGTTGGAATTATTTCTTTCGCATTTACCGTCATATGTACAAAGCATTTTAGCCGCTATTTCGCCATTGACATTTGATAAAGCATCCGAAGTTGCGGATCGAATATTAGAATATAATCCCACTGCAGTAAATGCTGTTTCAATAGAACCAAATATTAATTCTAAAAATTTTAAATGAAATTAAAAAGCTTAATGATCGAATTAATCAGCTAGAGTTACGCAGGTCACGCAGCCCTTTTCGTCGACGTTCATTTGGAAGAAAACGTAGCGTTTCAAAAGATTCCAAAGGACAATGTTGGTACCACGAAAAATTTGGCGAAAATGCCAAGAAATGCTCTGAACATTGTTCATTTTCAAAAAACACAGACGGCGAGGTGTAACGGCGACAACCACCTTGCATAAAATATCTCGTCGCCTCTTTTTAAAAGATAAAAAGACAAACATAAATTATTTATGCGACACAGGTTCGGACATAAGCATTATTCCAGCATCATTTGCCCAGAAGAAAAAAACCCCTTTTATGACTCTTTCTGCAGCGAATACTTCAAAAATCAATGTATATGGAGAAAAGCTTCTGACGCTTGATTTTAATCTACGAAAAACTTTTCGCTTCCCTTTTTTAATAGGTGACGTCAGCACTCCAATTATTGGTGCAGATTTCCTATATCATTTTAATCTAATTCCAGATCTTCGAAATAAAAAGCTGGTGGATAATGTTACAAATTTAGCCACTCCAGGTCATCTATATACAGCATCTGTTCATTCCATCAAAACGGTTTCGGGAAACAGTATTTATCATAAATTACTACTTCAATTCCCTGATATAACCAAACCTCCTCGTGCTGATCAACCAATAAAGCATTCTGTATACCACCACATAGAAACAACCGGATCTCTTGTACATGCCAAACCAAGAAGATTAGCTCCAGATAGATTAAAAATAGCCAAATCTGAATTTCAACAAATGCTTGATCTTGGTCACATACGGCCATCGAAAAGTAATTACGCCTCACCACTTCATATGGTTCAAAAAAAGATACTACTGATTAGAGACCTGTCGGTGATTACAGAGCACTTAATGCACAAACAATAAAAGATAATTATACTATTCCAAATATTTTGGATTTTACTTCAAATCTTCACGGTACCAAAATATATTCCCATCTTGATCTCATAAAGGCTTATCATCAAATACCAATTCATCCAGATGATGTACATAAAAGTGCCATTATCACACCCTTCGGTTTATTTGAAAGTACCAGAATGCAATTTGGCCTTTGCAATGCAGCTGCTACATTTCAACTATTCATGGATCAAATTACACGAGATCTTCCATTTGTTTATGTATTTGTTGATGACATCCTGATAGCATCTCGTACAGAAAAAGAACATCTTGAGCATCTAAGAATAATATTTCAACGTTTACAAGAATACGGATTAAGCTTAAAACCTTCAAAATGCACTTTCGGCGTATCATCAATAGAATTTCTAGGTTTTAAGGTATCTGAATTTGGCATTGAGCCCCTACCAGATCGTGTAGATTGCATTTTAAAATTTCCTCAACCTACTACCCTTACACAATTAAGACGTTTCTTAGGGTTATTTAATTATTACCGTCGATGTATCCCAAAAGCTGCTCACATATTGGCTCCATTAAATAAATTTTTGGAAGGAATAAAAAATTCTAAAAAGTCTAAAAGACGCTCTGAAAACAATTCACATGACTCAATTCAATGGACAGAGGAGGCTGAACATGCTTTTAATGACGCCAAACAAGCTTTAGCTAATTCAACTCTCCTACGACATCCTATTCCTGGAGCAAAGTTAAGTCTTTGGGTTGATGCAAGCGACAAAGCCGTTGGCGGTTCTCTTATGCAGCTTGATGAAAAGCATTGGGAACCCATTGCCTTTTTATCAGTCAAGCTTTCAAAAAGTCAGCAAAAATGGTCTACATATGACAGAGAGCTACTGGCAATATATACATCAGTAAAGCGCTTTCGACACATGCTCGAAGGAAGGTGCTTTATCATATACACAGATCAAAAGCCTCTCATATACGCCTTCAAGCAAAATCCAGATAAATGTAGTCCTCGCCAATGGCGACATTTAGATTACATTTCTCAGTTTAGTACAGATATACGTCACGTAAGCGGCAACGACAACACGGTTGCTGATGCACTATCTCGAATTGAAGTAGATCAAATCTCCAGCTCATTTTTAGACTTTGAAGGGTTTGCAAAAGCTCAAGAAGATGATATAGATCTACGCAACTTGCAAAATGATAGTAAATCTTCTCTTGTATTTAAAAGCATGCCATCTCCAATGTCTGCCACAGAATTGATTTGTGATGTATCAACAGGTTCACCGAGGCCATTCGTACCAGCTACTTTTCGAAGAACGGCATTTGAACATTTCCATAATTTAGCTCATCCAGGAGTTACAGCATCCTTAAATCTTATTGCATCACGATATGTATGGCCCAATATGCAGCAAAATGTAAAAGAATGGGTCAAAAGTTGTAGTGCCTGCCAACGATCAAAAATACACAGACACACCAAAACGCCTCTAGGTACTTTCGCATTACCCGATGCTAGATTTTCACACATTCACATAGATTTGATAGGTCCATTACCTCCATCAGATGGAAATGTATACTGTTTAACAATGATAGATCGATTTACAAGATGGCCAGAAGTGGTACCTTTAAAAGATATAACTGCAGAATCAGTTTGTCGTGCCATTTTTGATGGATGGATATCTAGATTCGGTTGTCCACTCATAATTACAACCGACCAAGGTAGACAATTTGAATCAAATCTGTTCAAAGAAATGACAAAATTTTTGGGTACAAATCGCATACGAACGACATCATTTCATCCTCAAGCAAATGGTTTAGTTGAGCGGTTTCACAGAGTATTAAAGAGCGCCTTAAAAGCTCACGAACATAATAAGTGGACCGAGAGTTTGCCTGCAGTTCTACTTGGGATAAGAGCTGCTGTAAAACCTGATATAAAAGTTTCAAGTGCTGAATCAGTTTATGGAATTCCACTCACACTACCGGCCGAAATGTGCTCAGAAATCCCATCTTTGGTATCCTGTGACAATAATTTCATTCAACAATTGAAAGAAAGAATGAATAGTTTAAAACCTACATTTACATCTACTCACGGGCATTCAAAAATTTTTGTTCATCCTAAATTGAAAGATTGCACGCATGTGTTTCTCCGATTAGATAACATCCTTCCATCTTTATCTCAACCTTATTCTGGCCCTCATGAAGTTATATCAAGAAATGATAAGAACATAACCATCATTGTAAATGGAAAGAAAAGTTGTGTCTCACTTGACAGAGTTAAACCTGCATTTTTGTTCAATGATTTACCAAATAACGCAGATAATTTTGAAACTAAAAGTGTTCCAGCAGATAGCCAGCCAATAAAATCAGGACCACTAACTACCAGATCAGGTAGACAAGTAAGATTTCCTAAAAGACTAATAACCGACATAAACTATATTTCATATAATTGACTTCTCTCTCTCTCTCTCTCTCTCTCTTCATCTCATCCTCTATGAGATCGAATTTGTAGTGTATATGGCGCAAAGCGCCATTTATACTAACATGATCTTTATTTTTCCCAGTTAATGCCAGATCCTTCAGTTGCTATATAATTGACTTTCCTTCATAAATATATTGTATTATTTATATATGTATTATACTTCACAGTGTTTTTTTGTTGTATCGTTCCTTCGTCACTGGGGGGATACTCATGTAGTATTTCTCTAATTTATTCTCGCGCGCGTGTTTCGTTTCTAATTATCACTTCATTGATGAAGGAAACGCTATTTTGAAAGAAAAGAATTTATGCCAGCCGCATGGCAACAACAACTGCATAGCAACAAACGATGTTATCTTTACCTATTCATTATTCTTTTTCTTGGTGCATTATTTTTTGTGAGTCTTGTGAAATGTATTATTAAATGTTTATGTGGTTGTTTTAAACACGTTAATTATTCAATAATACGCAAACACCACTAAATATACTTTTTCAGAAGAATTCTGAAAAAAATGATAGAAAGAAAGTTATTTCAAGGATCTGAAGTTCGGGTGAAAATAAAATCGGAATCTCGTTAGTTCGAATTAAACGAAGTCAAGAGAAAATGAGTTCGAATAAAAGAAAATTTTAAACGTTATTCTGCTATTGAAAATTTTGGGACTTCATGTTTAGTTCAAATAAAGCAAAAATTCGATTTATCCGATTTCGAATTAACGAGATCTCACTGTATATCATGTCTTAAGGGATCTCAGGTGTCTTCTTTTTTTACTTGGTACTGCAATTTAGCAACATATCACATTTAATTTTTTTTCTCGGTACCTATAAAACATAAATGAATAAAATTTTTAATGTAAGCAACTCAATATCTCTTCCATTTAAAATATTTTTTAATATTCTACATTGAAATTTTATTTTTTTAATGTTTAATTTTGACTAAAAAAATAAATAAAATTGCTTTTTGATTTGAATCCACTCCGTGCAAGATTGTAGCAAAACTATTGGTTCAAGAGTCCCCCAAAATATTTATAATGATATAAAACTAACGTGTCTTGAACTTATACTTCATTTAAAATATATTTATTAATTTATTTATTTATTCAAAATTTTAATTTTAATTCTAGAATTTTTTTAAAAAAATCCTTCTTTTAATTGAAAAATTGCCAATTTTAAATAATTGATGCAAGTATAATACTAAGTTTGAAGTATAAGTTATTCTTTAATTTAAATAAAGATATTTACCAAGTTTGATGCAAATTTCTTTATTAGCTTTTGAGAAATATTGCGCGCAGTCAAAGAATAATTTAAAATATTATCAAAATTAAACATAAAAAATATATAAATAAAATTTCAATGTAGAATTTTCAAATAGTTAATTTAAACAGAAGAGATATTAAGTTGTCTATATTACAAATTTTATGCATTTATGCTTCATGAGGACTGAGAACAAAAATTAAATGTGACATGTTGCTAAATTGCACCTCCTGGTAAAAAGTAAGAACTCCTGAGACACCTTAAAGCAGATATAAAAGCGTACTTGTATAATCTCTCAGCAACGGATTTTCATTTTACTCTGCTTTATCCAAATACTTAGCTAATTTGTATGCAGCAAAATAATATTTACATTGTTCTTATTGTATGTTTAGTTCATATTTTCGGAGAATCAAGAACTTTCTTCACTCACTAAAGTTTCCAGAAAATGATTTTGGAAATGAAGTCTTGTTTATTTATTTACATATGTCGAGGAGATTTAACTTAATCTTATACTATAATGCGAGCAAAAATTGTGTGTGTGTGTGGGGGGGGGGGGGGGGTAAATTTTATCTCAAAAACGGCTCTAACGATTTTCGCAAAAATTTTACCATTTTCGGGATTTTGGATTTTACCATTTTCGGGCACGAGAAGACCATTGGGCTAGGTCCCATGTTCGGGAAAATTCGATTACTGGGTCATTTTGGGTCACAATGGGTCAGGATCAAGCTATTTATATCTAGAGAACGGCTGGATCGATTTTAAGGCAATTTTGTATCCAATCGTTTTTTGGCACGAGAAAACTATTGGGCTGGGTCACATGTTCGAAAAATTTCGATTAGTGGGTCATTTTGGGGTCATTATGGGTCAAGCCATTTTTATCTAAAAAACGGCTCTAACGATTTCGACCAAATTTTATATTGTATCGTTTTGGATTACAAGAAGACCATTGGGTTAGGTAACATGTTCGAGAAAATTCGGTAAGTGGGTCATTCTTGGGGTCATTGTGGGTCATGCTATTTTTATCTAGCGATTTTCTCACGCAATTTTGACTAAAAATTGCATTCTATGGTTTTCGGGCACGAGAAAAACATTAGGCTAGGTTACATGTTCGAGAAAAAATTTCAATGGGTCATATTGGGTCATTAAGAGTCTGGGTCAAGCTATTTATATTTAAAGAACGGCGTGATGGATTATAACGAAATTTTGTATGTAACAGTTTTTTGACATGAGAAAACTAATGGGCTAAATCACATGTTTGAGAGATTTCGACTATGAGGGTCATTTGTGGGTCATAATGGGTCATGGTCAACCTATATCTAAAGAACAGGTGGATCGATTTTAACGAAATTTTGTATGCAACATTTTTTTGGCACGATAAAATCATTGGACTAGGTTACATTTTCGAAAAATTTCGATTAATGGGTCATTTTGGGTCATTAAGAGTCCGGGTCAAGCTATTTATATTTAAAGAATGGCGTGATGGATTATAACGAAATTTTGTATGTGACAGTTTTTTGACATGAGAAAACTAATGGGCTAAATCACATGTTTGAGAGATTTTGACTATGAGGGTCATTTGTGGGTCATGATGGGTCATAATGGGTCATGGTCAACCTATATCTAAAGAACAGGTGGATCGATTTTAACGAAATTTTGTATACAAAATTTTTTTGTCACGGTAAAATCATTGGACTAGGTTACATGTTCGAAAAATTTCGATTAATGGGTCATTTTGGGTAATTAAGAGTCTGGGTCAAGCTATTTATATTTAAAGAACGGCGTGATGGATTATAACGAAATTTTGTATGTGACAGTTTTTTGACATGAGAAAACTAATGGGCTAAATCACATGTTTGAGAGATTTCGACTATGAGGGTCATTTGTGGGTCATGATGGGTCATAATGGATCATGGTCAAACTATATGTAAAGAACAGGTGGATCGATTTTAATGAAATTTTGTATGCAACATTTTTTTGGCACGATAAAATCATTGGACTAGGTTACATGTTCGAAAAATTTCGATTAATGGGTCATTTTGGATCATAAAGGGTCTGGGTCAAGCTATGTATAATTAAAGAACGGCAGGATCAATTTTAACGAAATTCTGTATGTAACAATTTTTAGAAACGAGAAAACTAATGGACTAAGTCCTATATTCGAGAGCTTTCGATTATAAGGGTCATTTGTGGGTCTTAATGGGTCAAGGTCAAGCTATATCTAAAGAATGGGTGGGTCGATTTTAACGAAATTTTGTATACAACATATTTTTGGCATGAGAAAATCATTGGGGTAGGTCACATGTTCGAGAAATTTCGATTGGTGGGCCACTTTTGGGTCATTCTAATTTTATCTTGACAACGTTTCGCGCAATTTTGATTAAATTTTGTATTTTATCGTTTTCGGTCACAAGAAAATCATAGGGTTAGGACAGATTTTTGTGAAAATTCGATCAATGGGTCATTTTGGATTATAAGGGGTCAGGGTCAAACCAACTATATCTAAAAAACAGCTCAATCGATTTTATCTAAATTTTGTATCTAATGTTTTTCGGCATGCTAAAACTAAAGAGCTAAGCCACACGTTTAAGAGATTTCGATTATAAGGGTCATTTGTTGGTCATGATGGTCATGCTAATTTTATATAGAAAATGGTACTCACCATTTTGACTATACTTTGTATTATATCGTTTTTGAGCAAGAGAAAACCATTTGGCTTGGACACATGCTCGCGAAAATTCTATTAGTGGGTCATTTTGGGTCTTAATGAGCTAGGGTCATTCTAATTATATACAATAACGACTCAATCAATTTTACCTAAATTTTGAAACAAAACGTTTTTTGTCACGAGAAGACTATTGGGCTGTGTCGCATGTTAAACAAAATTATATTAGTGGGTCATTTCGCTTCATTGCTGAATGCTGCCAAGCTAATTTTACCGAAAAAATGGCTTGAACGATTTTGATTCAATTTTATATTCTACTGTTTTTGATTACCTGAAGACAATTGAGCTATGTCACATGCTTGATCAAATTTGATTAGTGGCTCATTTTGGGTAATACGGGTCAGGGTCACGAGAATATGGCAAAAGCCAATAACTTGGTGATATTTGACAAAATATTGGCGACATATGGCCAAAAAATCGACTATAAAAATTACGAAAACCAAAACACGTATTTGGAGCCAAATGAAAGAATGCCTCCAAATTTGGCTATATCTAGCAAAATATATTGTCTTTCAGAATGTAAAGAATTTTTTTATACATTCTTAAGAGGATTCGGGATGCATGGTTAAACCAATCAGAGTCGAGCTAAAAAAGTGATTTAGATCGATGTCCTTTCGTTGTAAAATTTAAAATAAAATAAAATTTATAAATATGCGCATAAAAACATAGTTTTCTTATTGATTGTTTTTCTAAATAATACTGTTATAAACATGTTTTACAGTAATAATACAGAGTTAATGATACAGTGAAAATACTATATCGAGTTGAACACAAAGTTAATTTTGACCGAGCTAAGCTCGGTCTCCCCTGCTAGTGACATTTCTAATCACATAATGCGTCCTTATGCTTTTAAATGGAACTAGAAAATTATTTTTAGACCTCTTCCGTTCTACCAATTTATCTTCCTTTTATAACTTTAAATTTAAATAAATAGCCATGACGTTAGATTTCTAAATGAATTCAGAGTTTTCCCTTCAAATTAGTTTAGTTTTGATGGTAACAAATTTGCCTGTATATCATAATATATGAATACTATATACATATTCTGTAAGAAAAACACACAATAGAATAGAAAGACTAGAAAAACAAAAAAAGATAACCTGTAGGACCAATAAGTACTCAAATCCATTGTTATAATCATTCACCCCCCCCCCCAATCATTTCTAATTTTAGTTATACGAGAATCTGTTAATTTAGAATAAATAGACTGACTATCTTTTAACTTGAGTTTTATAACTTGATTTAGCTTGCTGAAAGTCCTACTACAGTCCAGGTCCAGATATTTTACAACAATCCAAAAACAGTCACTGTGGCCCGGACTATTGACAAGTACTGAATAACCACATTTGTAGGATCTCTGGCTGGCAGAATACCAAGCCGATTTCATTCATGCTGTAAGGAGCGTAGCCTCTGAGGCCGAGTTTACTACTGTACATATTCATGGAAACGGTATTATTAAATATTGTTTTCTATTTTTCTGTTCTGAGAAAAAAATAAACAGATTGTGCACCTTCTTCTATTTCTTGGAGTAAGTCTTTCTAAAGCACATATTTTTTCCAACATTTTTGTAAATTTAAGTAAAAGTATGTCTTTTTTCTTTATTTTCAGTTTTATTTATGGCAAAATGCCGATTTAACGATTGCTTGGCATCTGATTTGGCGGCTATGCAAAAAATTAGCCAATTTTATTAACGTAAATACCTTGATGCAATGTAAACAAATAATATAAATAAATAATGTAATAAATAATGTAGCAATTAATACAAACAATAAAGTAAGTAAAATAATGTAAACAAATAATTTAAAGCAATCGCCAATTCGGTAAATTTTTTTAAAATCAGGGCAAGAAGTAGTTAATTATCTAAAGTCGTTAATTCTAAAATTGTTAAGTTACACTAATTGCAATCCGTCGAAATTCGACGGAAGAGAATATATTAGATAGCTATGTAATATTTGAAACTTGTGAATTTTAAAAAATGTACTTAGAAAATATCAATTTTATTCAGTTTTATCAATAATAAATATCAAATCAGTTTTCATATTGTTTCAACAATAGATTTTTTTTTTAAGTTTTAAAAGTATTTTCGTTTATATCACATTAGCTGTCGTGCTTTTAGAGCTGTGTGTACTTATAAATTTTTACAGGAATGTACACTACTGGCCATTAAAATTGCTGCACCAGAAAGAAATGCAGATAAAAAAAAGATATTTATTGGACAAATGTATTATGATAGAAATAACAAGTGATTAAATTTTCAACAAATTTGAGTGCCTAGATCCTGAGAAATCAGTACCCAGAACAACCACCTCGGGCAGTAATAAAAGCACTTATACTCCTAGGCATTGAGCTAAACAGAGATTGGATGTCTTGTACAGGTACAGATTCCCATGCAGCTTCAACACGATGCCACAGTTCATCAACCGTAGTGACTGGCGTATGGTGATGAGCCAGTCACTCTGCGACTGTTGACCAGACGTTTTCTATCGGTGAGAGATCTGGGAAAAGTGCTGGGCCAGAGCAACAGCTGAACATTTTCCGTATCAAAGAAGGTCCGTAAAATTTCAGAAGCATGCGGTCAGGCATTATCCTCCTGAAACGTAGGGTTTCGCAGGTCTCGAATAAAGGGTAGAGCCACGGGTCGTAAAATATCAGAAATGTAACGTGTACTGTTCAAAGTATCGTCAATGTGAACAAGAGGTGACCGAGACGTGTATCCAATGGCACCCCTTACCATCACACCAGGTGATGGACCAGTATGACGATGACGAATGCACGCTGTCAATGTTCGTTCACCAAAATGCCGCCAAACACGAATGCGACCATCATGATGTTGTAAATAGAACATGGATTCATCTGAAAAAATGACTCCTCACCATTCGTGCACTCAGGTTGATCCTTGATCACACCTTTGAAGGCGCTTGTGTCTATGACCAGCGTCAAGAGATGTCGCAAGAATGGTCTCCAAGCTGAGAGTCCGTGCTATTGCAAACGTTGTCGAACTGTTCGTGCAAACATTTTTTATCTTGCAAATGATCCCATTTCTTGGCTCAGGACTCGTGACGTAGTTGGACGAATCATTACGGCCATACGGATAACATGCCTGTCTTCTCCGCTGCTAGTGATAGGGGGCCGTTTAGATTCCGTACGGAGTTCCGTACTACCGTCCTGAATTCATCGATTCCATATTCTGCGAACAGTCATTGGATCTCGACCTACGCGAGCAGCAATACTGCGATACGATGAACCGCAATCAAGGTAGGCTACGATTCGACCTTTATCAAGGTGAGAAACATACTGGTACGCATTTTATACTGGCACACAACAATTTTTCACCAGGCAACAATGCTAATCTTAGTGAAAAATCGGCTGAACAATTTCCTCATTTAAACACCTTGTAGATGTCGCGACCGGCACCTACTTTGTCAGAATGCGCTTAAAATCTAATCATTTGCATATCACAGCATCTTCTTCCTGTCGTTTAAATTTCACGTCTGTAGCACGTCGCCTTCATGGTGTAGCAATTTTAATGGCCAGTAGTGTAGTTGAAACAGGCGATTTTATTTAATATATCAGCGTTAGACGATTGAATAAGGCCAAATTTAGTTGCAACAATATTAGTAGTAAACGTTAGTTGCAATAATATTGGTAGTGCAATAAAATTGGTAGTTTTTAGAATAAGCCGAAAAACTTTCAGCGGAATGATTATTTTTTTAATTAGAAAACACTATGATATTTCTAAAAATACCTATCTAAAGTCAGATTTATAACCACTTAAATTCTTGTACACTGAGAAAAAAATATAGTTCTGGCATCCAGAATCTAAATTGTAGCTCTTAAAAAAATAGTTCCATGTCATCCTTATAAATTCTAGCTCCCTTTGCTAGAGAGTTCTAGAGTCTCCTAGTAGAATTCAAGAGCGTTTACCTATATTCTCTTTTTCAAATTTATTTAAAAATTTCTCCAAATAGTTGCGAACACAAGTGGTTTGATATAGTAACTACAATTCTAGTTTATGAAACCACTCCTGAAATCACGCGATAATTTCTTGTTACTCAAATGATTCAATATTGTTTCGTCACCTAGAAAACAAAAGATTAGAAATGCTAGGTCATTACGTCTATTCAACTTAGTTGTTGAACCTATTCACATAGTTTGGCTATCTATAGTTCTAGTTTAGGTATTCAGAAAGTGAATTCATTCTAGATGAAGGCGATATTTTTTTTTCTCAGAGTACAAATAAACGATTGAATCGGGTATCAGCGACAAAAGCAGAAGAATACAATCATGCACTAATCAAAAGACATTCTGGAACAATGTGTAGCCATTTCGGTCGAACATATCGACTATTTTTAAAATATATTGGTTAAAATTCATACAAATTTTTGTGTCAGCATTATGTTATCTTTCAAATTTAAAGCAACATAACTTCAATTAAATAGTATTCTTGTGTAAGTACAAATAAATAATTATTTTTCCCAAGGACGAATAACTGTATGGAGAAGAAAAAATGGCGAACTTAATTCCAAAAACTAAGAACTTTGTTGGAACTTTTAAGCATAGCGGTGGAGGTGTTCTTGTACTGAGTTGCAAGACAGTATCATGACTAGGTAATTTGGTATTTATTAACAGCATAATAAAACACTGTCTTTATTTAAAATTTTTAAAAGACAATTTAAAATTACCGGACTAAAGTTTGGCTATCTGAAACAATTTCGTTTTGTATGGAGATCTCGATCCTGTAAGCAGACGGCTCTCAACGTTCTCTATAATTATCCACAAATTCTGGAAACGCCTTCTCAATCGCCGGATTTAAACCCTATACAACATATTTGGAGAGAATTGGGGATTAGAGTAAGAAGACACGATATTAAAACGAAAAGCAAGCAAAAAACTGTAATGATCGACGAATGGATGACTATTAAAGCAAAAATTACCGAAAAAAATAGAGAAATCCAATTTCAAACATTTAAAAGTGGTGTGAATGCTAAAAGGTATCCTACAAAGTACTTAATTTAGAAAAATATCACAATTTTACTAACTTTTTTTTTTTTTTTTTTTTTTTTTTTTTTGTCCCAGCGTACAAAGATTTTTGTAAGATAACGTTTTGTCACTTGTTATTATTATTGCTTTCTTCGAAATGACGTTTTGCTATGTTTTAAAATATTTTATAAAGTTTTGTTAAGAATACGTTATAGATCTTGTCATTAGATATACCTAATCTCAAATATTAATTTTAATAGATAGGGCAGTATTTTACTGAAATTCGTAATGTACGAATACTTTTTGGAGCCTCTGTAAATCACTTTTCAAATATATTTTAATCTCATTTAAAACATTTTTTTTGTAATTGGAAGTGTTATATGTCAAATCCAAACGGCTTAGAAATTAGCCTTTGAACACCTGTATAAATAATCGTTCGAGTTATGGCTAAATAAACATTTCTCTTTAACCTGGGAGGACGGGTGCCTGGCCTAATAGACCCAGACTGTGAATAGTTTTTACAATTCCCATCATTATTTTTTAACTATTGTTTTTTATTATTTTTTAACATCATTATTTTTTATTGAACCTTTGAATGTTGGGTTTAGTTTTAATATACAGATATTCTTTATGACAAAATAAATCGCTTGCAATTGTAAACAAGTTGGAAGTTGCACGTCAAGCGTAACAAATGAGGAGCGTTCATACTATAAGGAAATTTTTAAAATATTGAGATTTAGTGTAACAGTATACAGTACTTCGGATGCAGTAGTAGAGTATCCGAAATCTTTTATGTATCCCTGTAAATACAATCTGCTTTCTATTACACAGAAAGCAGGGCCGTAGCTATGGGAATGCTATGGGCGGCTCATCCCCCCCCCCCAAAAAAAAAAAAAAAAAAAAAAAAAAAAAAAAAAATTGAGTCTCCCCTGAAAAGATCCCAAGGTCACTAATCAAAAATTTAATTTAGTTTTGAGGACATTTCACAGTTTTGAAAAAATACTAAATTGCAATTAACATAAGTGCATCAACACTCGCTCATCCTATTTGCACATATGAAGCTAACATGATGCTTAATATTGAACTAGTTATACACTCTAATTTTCCATCATCATATTCTTTTCTTAGCATAAAAAGAAGTTATTTCAACAGTTTAATGAGAAACATAGTATCTACAGAGTGAATATGTACTAATTTATCTTTCTACGTCACAGAGAGAGAGAGGAAAATATGAGTCCGTCCCCTACATTTCTTGAACCCCTCCCCACCCCCCTATTATTCATTCTAGCTACGGCCTTGACAGGAAGTAACTTGTAGTAAACCCCAACAACGAGTATCAATTTCATAATACGTGAGATAGTTAAAACACGCCCCAAACAAGGTTTCTCACTATACCATTATGTTATGGAATACTTTTGTGTAGTCCTGTAACTTCATGAAAAATATTCTTTGCACCAAACATTGCACAAAATGTATATATTTGTATGTATTTCATGGATCATATCATTGTTATTATATTCGAAAAAGTGTAACACCATTAAAATGCACTTAAAACTATTTTTCCCATTGGCCGTAATGTAGCGGAATACTTTTGATTGTCCCTGTAATTAAACAATGCATCCAATTTCTATAAAATTTGAAATGACTCGACAAAATTATGCAACAATTATATATTTTAAGTTTCATTAATATTCGGTTGGGTAGGTTTTGCTCTGTTTTATGCGGACAGACGGACGGACGGACTGAACGATGACTGTGCTATGTATTTACATAATTACGAACGCACCTAAAAACTGTCAACATTTTATCACTCTATTTTATCTTTTCTTGATATAGCAAGAACTGAAGTTACAGCCTTTGTTCAAATTCCTTTTGCCTAATAAGTAGAAAAAGAAATCACGCATTGTTAAATATGAACAAAACAATTTATAAACAACAAAAAAAAAATAAATTTTTAACTTTGTCATAGAAAAATTAAAGCTTTTCCTAATAAAGGAACATGCATAATGATAGAGAAAATTCAAATTTAAAAAATGTTTATTTATACTCATTTTTTTATTCACATACTAATATCAATAAAGGTCTAAAGTAACTTTTTTCGTGAAACCGTTCTTTTAGAAAAAACTTTCTTTTATTTATGTATTTTTCAAAAAACGTCTTGCATAAGCTTAACATTCCGCCTGAAATTTAGAACTGGAAACACTTTTATATGAAGGAAAAATATTTCAGATTTTTTTTTCGTTCGAATAAGATTGAATGTGTGTTTTCTAAACATAAATTGAAAAAAAAGTCCACAACTGTCACGATAAAAATAAAATTCTGTCAACAAAGATGTGTGAAAATGCAGCTAAACATAAATGGTTAAAAAAAACGGAGAGATAAGCGGAAATTAAACTCCTTTTATAATTTATTTCTTTAAAAAAATTGTTTGGGTAATAATTTTAACGCAGTAAACAAAATATCAACAAATAAGCTATTATTAATAAATACTTTCATCATTAAAATAAAAGGGTAGCTTTTTAGTGAGTGGTGTTTAGATGTTTAGCTTTTAAAATGTAAATCGCAAAAATAAATGAAAGAATTATTTTAATTAAAATAAAAGACTTTTTTAAAATTTTGTGATTTGTTGTATGACACGAGGTATTCAACAGGAAGTACACAAACATTGAAATCTCTCACTAATACAGTTTTTATGTACAGACGCTGTGACGGACAGACAGACAGAGGGCAGAGACGAATAGATTTTTGTCAGAAGAATGACATCCTAAAAATCAAGTTTTCTCTATCAACCTATTCAATTAAGTAACCTGTATCGAAAAAACTTTAAAATCTGAAGAAAAAAAATCCTATTTTTATTGTGTATTTCTGGCATTTTAAAATTTCTGTTTACAATGAAAATCAATGGACGCAGTTAGAGGTTTTTTGCGATTTCCCAAAGTCTGATTTTCTGAATAAGGCGAGTTTTGAAACTCATTTTCCCTTATATAATCGTTGCAGATTTTTTTTTTTTTAATCATTTGAAACTGTATGAAAATCTAATCAAAATTAAAAAATTAATAAAAATAAAAGTTTTTTCCTTCTATTAAATCCTATTATACGTAATTAATTCAATGGTATTCCATGACAGATAATGATTCTAGATTTCCATGATGATTAAGTCTTATTTAAGTTGAAATCATATTATTTTCATGCAGCTGAATTTAATGTATATAATACAATCATAATAAATTCTGTATTCATCCATTTTTGCGTAAGAGGGCAACAGCTATTTGTCATAAAGATAATGTTACGACATTGCTTAAAATAATAATAATAATAATAATAATAATAATAATAATAATAATAATAATAATAAATGGAACAGCACAATCTAAAATATAAATATATATATGTAAGAATTGAAGTAAAATTTAGAATTTATTTTATTTAGTAACAATAACCAAGTAATAATAAGAATAATAATAATTTTAATTATTAGGAAAAGATAAAGGCTAATTTTATTAAATCTGCAAGCTTTATTCATTTATAATAATTGGGGTAGTGAAAAAGGAAAATAGATCTGTAAAAAGATCACATGTGATGATTTGGGATTTTCTCACCATAAAACTTTCAGACACTTAACAATACTCCCAAAGCCATAACGTCAGCTCGGCGCCATTTTTGACATAATCATGAATAGTCAACAGTACAGGATTTACAACGCAATTTATGACCTCCATGTGTGGTCAGTGGAGCCCCATCGATGCATTCCTGGGAAGAGATGAGGAGTAGAAAGCGGTCAGAAAGAGAAAAAGTAGGGGGTATACATCAAAGCGTCCTGCCTTTTTCGACAACACGAGCCAGTAATATGTGTGAATTTACATGGAACCAATCGAGAGTGTTTCTATGTCGACCAATTAAAATAAGAAAAAAAAGGGACGGAGCAAAGTAAACAAAAAAAACTTCCTCTCTAACAACCATCCAGACTTTTTTTTAGCAATCGACAAGGCGAAGCAAGTTCGTTATTATTGAGGAATGTGTCTCGGATAAAATTTCATTTTGTTTTGACTTGTGATCACGTAGGAATTTCGGTGGACTTCCTTTCGCCATGAGATATGCAGCGAGACTCTCTATTGACAAAAATTTGTGTGTGTGAATTACGGAAAAGTTGCCAACGAATTTATTGTAGCCTTGTGAAAATCGGGCGGTGCGGCCTCGGCTGGATGCGTGATGAACTGTGCAGTGCCTCCACGATGAACTATGTGCCTCTGTGATACGAACTGTGTGCCTCTGTGATACGAACTGTGTGCCTCTGTAATCAAGTGTGGATACGATAATGGCGCCCCAAGATTTTTTTTTTCTATGAACTATGTGGTTAATTGCTTGCATCTTACAATGGTGAGAAAATTTTAATTATTCCACATGTGAAGGCCATTTTTGAAAATAATTTTTTTGCTCATATTTTAATATAGAACATTCACTATTGGAATTTAATTAATAACTTAAAATTGAATTAAAGAATGTTCAAAATAAAATTTAACGCATAATTCTTTTTTTTTTTTTTTTTTTTTTTGGCTATGTCTATAGATTTGTGCTGTGTAAGCGAGTATCAATGGGTACGATTATATCAAATGCAAAAAGAAGGGAATTTTTTTTTTTTAATTGAATAATGGAATATGAAAAGATAAATTTATGTGATTAAATTTTGAAATTATATGTTTTAGTGTGATTTTGAATTATACAATTTATGTGTTTTGAAATAAATATTTGTATATGCATATATCTATGTTTTCTTTAATGTTTTCCTCTTTCTTTATTTATCTTTAAGTAAATTGATCAATGCAGATTCTTTAATATTAAAAATAAATTTTGAAGACCGTTATTTTTAAGCATTTATTTATCCCATTAAAATCCTAGATTACAAATTGAAACTTTAAATAAGTCGATCTGAAGTTATTGTAACTTTTTTATTTTAGAATATTATTCCAAAGATTTAATTTTATTAATTGGTAATATCCTGCACATTCCTTCACAACGCGCAATGGGATATTATATGATTTTTAGTACTAACCGCGTTTAGATCACGAACCAAGTTTGTGGCGCTATTTTCATCACCACACTATTATACCAAGATCTGAATATTCATAAAATTATAGATATTATTTCAAATTTTGACGAACGCACTTCATTTGCTACATTTGACGTACAGTTTCCAACTCTTTTATGGCCCTATATTGTTTATTTTATTATTTTATGGTGATATCAACAAATTTTTTACGTTATTCATCTTTCGGTAGTTTCGATACTTTATTACTACTTAAAAAGAATAAATAATAGTAACCATACCTCCCCCCCTCAATCTTCATATTTGTTGTTATTTATAAAATAAACAAACCAGAAACTGCACATGAAACGCAGCAAATGAGGTGTGTTCTTAATATAACGAAGTTTTAAAAATATTCAGATCTTGGTGTAATAGTATACAGTGCTTCGAATACTGTATATGTATTCGAGATCTTTCAAGTGTCCTTGTAAAAACTGTCTGCTTTCTATTATACAGGAAGTAGTATAATTTAGTATACTATTATGTGCTTATTAAACCTCCGCAGTATATATCAATTTCATAAAATGTGAAACATTTTAATGTAATTAAAATGCGTCCCTAACAGTGTTTCCTTCTAACCATTATGTAATGCAGCACTTTTCTGTGGCCCTGTAAATTAATAAAGAATATTCTTAGCATCATAGATTGTACAGAATACATATTTCAGTACATACTTTACAGATGCAAATCAATTTTTTATGTTCTAAAGTGTGTAATATAATTAAAATGTGCTGGAAACTATTTTTTCCTAGAGGCCGTAATGTAACGGAATACTTTTGATTGTCTCTGTATTTGAAGTACACATCCGATTTTCATAAAATTTGAAATGATCCGACAAAATTATGCAACAATTATATATTTTAAATTAAATAACGATTCGAATTGGTAATTTTTTTGTTATTATGCGAACGGACTGAATTTTGGTAGCTTATGTACTTTCCTCAAAATATATTTTCTGACAATACTTCTAGTGCCTTCAAAAATGTAAAATCCATGTATATATTTTGGAATTTTCAAAATTCATAGATTATTTGATTCCCATATTTCAAAGAAGAGAACTTGTCAGTTATTCAATGAAAGCTTCAAAAGCAGTTACTCTTTTTTTTTTCTTTGAAGAGCAACGTTACTTCCCCCTCCCCCCCCCCCCCTCTCCAAAAAAATCTGAAATTCTGAATGCATAAAGTTTTTATTTTCAAGATCAAACATGTTATTTAAATTTTATATTTTCAATTAATATTTAACAAGAAAGAACAAATAATGCGTCAAGCAAGATTTATGAAGCTCTTTTCAACACATTCATAATAAGATAACAAAACTACATCGTTTGAAAAATTTAAATATTCCGTCTCATTTCACCATATGGAAATGTATAATGCATTTCAAAACCGAATTTCAGCTGCTCCCATCAACATTCGGAAAATTATCCTAATTTTTTTAGCAACACTGTATATGATATAGATATTTTTATCTTTTAACAACATGCATTCCAAAATTTAGTTCTTTAAGAGACAGATATATTTCAATAGAAAATTCCCATTCAGCAATTTTCTCTAATAAGATGAATGGTATGCGAATACTCTTGTGCAGTCCTGTACATAAAGTATAGAATTTATATATAAAGAGTAATATGGAAAAAAAACTAATTAAATTTAAAAGCGTATACCGAATTTTAAAACGTACTCTCCAGCAATTATTACGCTAAGACAGTACTGTGATCGGTATCTTTTTTATGTCCCTGTAAATCAATAAAAATTGCTATGCATCTCCGTTTTAACATGATCATGGGGAAATTCAGTGATTTATATCAATTTCAATGCATTTGAAATAGCATAATGTCATTAAAATATTCTTCAAACGATTTTTTCCCATATACCATAATGTAATCGAATCCTTTTTAGTATCCCTGTAAATGAACCATTAATCGTACATATTTCATATGCTATACCAAACAAGTTTTGGTGATCTTAAATAAGCTTTATCAATTGCATGAAAATCGGAATATATTTACGAGAGTTAGAGCGTCGACAGACGGACAGACAAAATGAATGCATAAGCACTTTTCATCTTTATTTGAAAGTGCTAAAAATTGACTGGATGTTTCATTAAAATTTATAAATAATTGCACTTTCTGACTTTTCCTTGTAAATTTTCTAAAATGAAATTGAGGTATGCACTTTCTTTCCACAAAATATACTTTCTTTCAATACTTCTAGTATCTTCAAAAAATGCAACATCCATGTATATATTTTGAAATTTTCAAAATTCGTGGATTATTTGATTCCCATATCTCAAAGGAGAGACCTTGTCAGTTATTCAATAAAAGCTGCAAAAGACTCCTTTTTCTTTTTTTTTTAATCTCTTTGAAGGGTAACATCACTCAACACACACCCGGAAAAAAAAAAAAAAAAAAAAAAAAGCTCAAATTTTGAATACGTATAGCTTTTATTTTCAAGATCAAACATGTTATTCATATTTTCAATATTTAAAAAGTCTTTTAGGCAGGTTCCGAGAAGAAAATGTAACTTTCATGTTCCTAGTTTTTAGTTTATTTTACTCAAAATACACAAAGCCAAAATTAGTGAAACTTTATTAGAAGTTTCAATAAAAATTCTTTATTTCTTGATTTTAACATTTTTCAAATTTTATTCAATTTTTAAGAAGCTATAATGCGACGAACTCTGTAAAAGAAGCTACTTCAATATTGAATTTGAATCAGAATTGCGCCAAATTAATAGCTATAGCTAAATTGGCATCATTTATAGTTGCTTAATTCTTTGTCGATTTACATTTCGACAATTATATTTTCGACGAATTTATTTCTGTTGCTTAATGTTTTTTCAAACGTCATCAAGCTTGGAAAAAATTTTTGGTCTCCAGATTTGACGACATTTTGTCAAGCATCGCCAAGCTTCACGAGAATTAGAAGTTAATCTTCACTAAATCTCATAAATTAATACCTGATTTTTCATTCATTGCTGTCTTGTGTCAAAATGCCAACCACCCTAAAATTGCAAACAGCTATATCTCAACCATTTTTTAAGCTAAAGACGAAACAAAAAAAATATCCCGGAATGCTTGTGTCAAGGCCTAATACTTAATCATAAAATAAATTTGGATTTCTAAATTTTGTGTGTGTGTGTGTGTTTTCTTTTTTAAATATTTAAATTGGCGCTATGTTAAACAAGATGACGAGTGAAGCTGAGCAACGAACTAACTCGATCGAGATATTGATTCCTCTACTAGGCCACTCAAATTACAATTTGTCGTACACTTTACAAAAAAACTATTCAATATTTTGACTTCAAATTAAACACAAAAATTAAATATGATCTGTAGATTTGCAGAATATAATTTGTTTTACAGTAAAACGTTAAAAAAAATATTATTTTAATTAATTTATTTTACATGCATTTCCAATACGGACGCATTTTAGCAAATAAATAAAAAATGAAATGCGTATATTTTCAGAAAAAAAAAATATAAATCCATAGAGTAAGTAATTATAGATAGAATCATGATTAATTTAATAAATAAAATATGTTTTCATTATTCAACAAAATCGTTTGCACAGATGACACTTAAACATTTTAAAAGAATTGTATTATGGATTTTTTTTCTTTTTTTTTTTTTTTTTTTTTTTTTTTTTTTTTTTTTTTTTTGTAAAGTGGCAACAAAAGAATTGTAAACAAATAAAATTAATTGTTAAATTTATTATATAAATGAAAAATTAAAAGAATTGCGTGAACTTGTTGCCTCGATTCAAGCTCTTTATCTATACTAATATTATAAAGAGGAAAGATTTGATTGTTTGTTGTTTGAATTGAATAGGCTCCGAAACTACTTGACGGATTTGAAAAATTCTTTCACCGTTGGAAAGCTACACTATTTCCGGTGGACATAGGCTAATTTTTAATTCATTTAATAAAATATTTTTCTTAATAATTCAAAATATCATTATTTTTCCGATAAAAAATAACCATTTTTCTTTCCTGTTGCCAAGAAAATGTAATCTGGTATAATATTAATAATAAATTAATTAATTCAATTAGTAATTATGGAACAAAATAATTTGTATGATTTTAAAATAGAAAAGAAAAATAATGAAATAGTTTACTGATAAATAAACGACTACTACTGGATTACCACGTGAGGCATAAAATCGCAATTTTGTTGTAATCGTGCCAACGTGATCCGTAGATGATATCTGCATCTAAATGTTATTGGCAATATTATTGTTTATATAATTTGTTTACATTTTTTGGCAATATTACATTATTTGGCAATACTTGATCTCCCATCGACCAAAAAACTGTCGCCAAAGTATAAGGTTAAATATCAATAATGGATGATTGTAAATGTCACATTCTTTTGACATTAAATATGTTTTGCAAATTGTTACGTCGTCAACTAATTTTAATTCGATATTTTATCTCTTATTTTCTATTAATATTTTAGTAATTTATTAATTCTTTGGTTATTTAAAATAAAAATTATATCCATTTGTATAATTTGGCGAAATTGATCGACGGAATAATCAAATGGTACCAATTGTTTGTTCTATATGGATATTTAGGTTGATAGAATTAGCATACTTATCGAGTCTCCGCCAACTCATATGCCAAGCAGTCATTAAATCGTGTTTTAGACTTACTATTATATCTTTTTCATCTGCAATTATTTTACCATCACTAAAAAGGGGTACTTCTAGGTTATCCCGTCGACCAATTTCGCCAAATTATACAAATCGCCAAACTAAAAGCCAAATTATACATGTTGATATAATTTTTATTTTAAATAACGAAAAAATAAATAATTAGTAGAATATTAATAAAAATATTAATAAAAAGTCGAAATAAAAATCACTTAATGACAATTTAAACACGTGAATCGCATTTAATATCATTGAATGTGACATTCACGATCATCCATTATTGGCATTTAATCTTATAGTTTGGGGATAATTTCTGGTCGACGGGATAACCTAGAAGTACCTAAAAAAGAAATATTTTGAATGTGAAAGAAAAATCATTATCATGAAAAAATATTTGCAATTAATTTATCATTCATTCTAATAAAAAAAAACGGTACTACTAGGTTAACCCGTCGACCAAAAAATTATCGGCAAACTATCACATTACATGCTAATGATGGATGATCGTGAATGTCGCATTCAATGACATTAAATACGATTCACGTGTTTAAAATGTCATTAAACGATTTTTATTTCGATTTTTTATTAATATTTTACTAATTATTATTATTTTTTGTGCATATTTTAGTGCATTTTTTCATGCTTAATTGAATGGTACTAAGCAAATTCTTTTAAATCCAGTACTTGGTGAGATACTTCACATTTTCCTAATTTGGCGATGCCTTAATTGTCCTAATTTGGCGGCGCAAAAACCTGAAATGTTGAATCCTTGTCTATCTATATATATATATATATAAATCTTTCCTTTAGGAAGTTCATCGGATGGATACCTCAGAAGCAAATTCAGGTAGAAGCAATTCAAGTGGAATGCAAGATTTAAAAAAAAAAACTACTAAAAAAATCTGAATTACTTTAGTACTTTTGTAATTTGTCAGTTATTTAGTCATTTTAGAGGTATTTTGTCGTCAAAATGAACTTTGAATTGACCAATGTAAGATTACATAAATCAGACAAAAATTGTGGATATTTGATTCGATATTAAGATGTTTATTTAAATATGTTTCGTTTGATTCAAGATTATTTTAGAGATACTGACCAGCGTAGCGGGCGGAGGCTGCTAGTAAATGTAATAAAGGAAAAGTTGACCGATTCAGAAATGACAAATGCACTTCAACCATTTCTTACTTTATCATTTGTATCGAAAGTAATGTTACGTTCTTATTTGTGCACCGAAAAGGGTTTTGTGAACGGGACTTTAAACTTTGTTGCACGTATTAAAGAAAATCACAAGCCACCAGACCAGATATCGCGAATAATCATGGATAAATTTGAATACTATAGTAATTTAACTTATAAGAATTGGTGCGTACCAATTCCCCCAATAATTGAATTCTGGAAAAATGGAAGCATAAATTGCTCAAGGAAAGAATTTCTTCTGCAGTTAGCTTTTGCTGTTACAATTTATAAATCCCAAGGTTTAACATTAGATGAAGCAGTTGCAGATATTGAGTATATATTGGCACCAGTTGGCTTAAAAAAGTACGTAACGCAGTCAAGAGTGAAAATCCTTCAAAAGTAAGCATTCAATAGAAATTTTCCTTACGAAAAATTCTACAGTATCGAAAATTCTCATGCACTAACATGTATAAAAACGAAGAAATTAGAATAAAAAGTTTTACAGTTAAAAATTCATAGTATCAACGAGAACAGATTTCAAATGTTTTTCCAGAAAATAGGATTTTGAAGAAGTAATTTTCTTCAAGCTCTCTTCAAATATATTATTCTAAAATAGCTATCAAAGATTATTTGATGTTAATTACAAAGATTGGAAACATGCATATTTCAAACAACTTTAAAAAACACCAGTGGCTACTAGAAATTGTAAAAAAATCTTTAAAAGAATTTTTAGTTGAAAATTTAAAAATATTTTGTAAAAAGTTTGCTTCGAAAATATTTTTTTATGCCAGTCTTACATCATAAATAAAAAATTCCTAGGAAATTGATAGTTATTTGGCTGAACTTACATTTGTAGAATTAAAATGCGCCAAAACATAAAATAACGTTTTTGTTTAATAAAGATGCAAAAATAATATTAAAAAATATTGTTACTTTCAAATATATGCTTTATAAAATAATGCTTCGCGAATCCAAACAAAACATGGCTTTTGCTAGTATGTACTATACATATAATTAATCTCATCAAAGTCGGTTTATAAATACGAGAATTATCGCATGACATATACGTATATGGGTGATTCTCAAAATAGGGGACAATTTAAGTCTTTCGGCATACAAAAAAAAATTGAGAGATTTTCTGTCATGTTTTTATATTTAGATATGATTGTCTTAATATTTTTCATTATTTGCACTCAAGAATTACTCACTTTTTAGTTAAAAACACCTTAAAATAACAGAATAAATGTTCAAAATGTCATTAGCATGGATGTCCACAGCAGCTGTGCCTTGTATATACTAGCTTTTTCAAGAGTTAATATCATGTTTATAAAATAAAACAAATGTTATTATTTCTTTAAATTAATCAAGGAGAGGATTTCTCCAGTAAATTTCTTTTTAAAAATAAAATTTTAGTATATAAAATAAGAATTAAAGTTTGTCCTCCATATTCTATTTTCAAGACAAGGTCATACTATAACAGCTGGTTATTAATCAAAATTTCATTTTCACATATGACAATAGTTTGAAAATATAAAGTTTCTCCATGGCAACAAGTAGCCATTTTATCCCAGCCTGAAAATAGAAGCATGTATTGTATTTTAAGAATAGAAGTTGAATATTAGGGGCGTACATCAATTGTATGTCATTAGAATGGATAATAATTTTTATGTATATTTTATAATTGAAATTTTTATTTTATTTTTTTGGCTAGAACTTTTGTGTTTTAAAAAGCCCCAGAAAGGACTATTGCATTGTGATTATATTATGACTTATAATCTTATTTAAATTAAAATTTGTCATTAGCATGGACAAATATCAGTGTCATTAGCATGGTTTTCTGTCCATGCTAAAGACTCCTATGTGCATAATTGTAACCATTGCTTATATTTTATTTTTATAAAGTTTAATTTTACATATAAATTTAGGTATTACATTTACTATCCCTAAAATCTGCATTAAATCTGTCAGAAAATCACAAAGACAGCTTCTTACATTGTTAGTATCAGAATGTTGCTCATGAAAACAAAGTTTGCTCTTTGGTAGTGTTTTTATTCTCCTTATATGTATATATGTAAAAATGGAAACCATTTGCTGAAAAGGAAGGCTAATAAATATAGAAAAAATATTTAAACAGGAAGAAAATAAAAATTTCTTAATATATTTATTCCATGCAATTTGTTTTGTCATTAGCATGGCTCAAAAAATACTAATTATATTTTTAAAAGTTAATTTTTAAATATTTAGCTCTGCTGACTACATGTAAAGTATACCTAATACTATATTAACAACACCTATTTTTTTCAGAAATTTTGCTATTAGTAATTTTTTTAAGATTTCACTTTTGAAATTGTCCCCTATTTTGAGAATCACCCATATATATATATATATATATATACATATACAGGGTGTCCACTCGCAACTGTGGTCAATGGCTAATTTCTAAACCGTTAGTCATAGACATATGGTTCCAATTGCAAAAATGCTTTAAAAAGGTAAAGAATTGTTTTTCAAGCGATTTAGGTCAAAAAATGTTTTTATTTAAAAATTACGAAAATTAAATTTTTGTACGGTCTCTAGGTCTTATAAGATATATTTAATAAATTTTTGCCACTACTCTAACAAGTGATACAAAAAAGTCCCATTCATCTGCGATTAAAACTAACCGAGTAATAGCTGTTTAAAGTTGAAGCATCTTTTTAGCTGCAAATTAGGGGTCATTCACAAATTTACTGGAAATAAAAATAAACGCAAGATATAAAATTTAACATTAAACATTGACACATTGAGATTAAAATACATTTTACAATATTATTTTTAAATTTATGTTGATGGTTACATATTAAAGCAAAATTTGTACAAAAAATCCTTCTATAGTAAAAAAAAAAACTAGCCTTAAAAGGAATGACTCCTGGAATGATGCTGATGTGGAAGATTTCCGGAACTAACGAATCCGGGTTTTCCACTCCTTCCATGAGTCGAATAGACCAATCAGGAAAGGGCTCCGTCTATGCATCGCCATATGGGTTACCATAAAGAGAGGAAAGGTTACCATCGCCAACAATCGCCAATTTTGTCGCCAACTTGGCGATATATCGCCAAATTTGGCGACCAAAATTAGTTGTCAAAAGTGACGCCAACTTGGCGATAACTGTAATATTTCGCCAAATTTTTAATTTCTTTACAACACCAGTCGTTTGATACATCATTTGAGAGGTTTGCAACTGCTTATTCATATAATGGATGTATTGTGTGTTATCCCCCATTCTGCTCCCCAGGGGGGACACATTTTTATTTTCTTTACAACACCAGTCGTGTTACACAAGATTTGAAAGGTCTGCAACTGCTTATTCATATTATGGATGTCTTGTGTGTCACCCCCACACTCTGCTCTCCCCAGGGGTGGAGGGCGGTCACATTTTTAATTTCTTTACAACACCAGTTGAGTGACACATCATTTGAAAGGTCTGCAACTGCTTATTCATATTATGGATGTGTTGTGTGTCATCCCCCACTCTGCCCCCCAGGGGGGCATATTTGTAATTTCTTTACAGCATCAATTGTGTGACACATCATTTGAAAGGTCTGCAACTGCTTATTCATACCATGGGTTATTGGCGAGCGCAGCAAGCAGGAGTAGAGAATAATTTGGAATCGCGAAGCGATTACGCGGGGGGTTGGCGAGCATAGCGAGCAGGGGGGCGGGGCCCCCCTAGTATAAGTAAAAAATAACAGAAAGTTTATTAATTTAAATTATGAATAGTAACATTCACAACTCGTTACAAAATGACATATATTTAAAATTCTATTAGATTATTTAACCTAACAGAATTTGATGTAGTCCTATAAAATAAATAAATGGTATGCACCTAAAATTGTATTAATGTTACATTGTTATTGGATATAAATAAGTGTGCAAATTGAACCTCGATCGGATACTTCGAAGTGAGTTAAAATTTAAATAGAAATTTTGAACTAGAGAAACATACATACGAAATTTTTAAGCAAAATAAAAACTTATAAAAATAACGCACCTTTTTAAAATAAAAACGCGATTTCCCAAAATTTGATTTTCTCGAGAATTTTAAAACTCACGTCTTCAACTATTTTAAACCAATCCAGAAGTTAAATAAAAATTAACACTACGGTAAAACTTATACGGTGGTAGCACCTTCAGTTAAATTGCTTTAAAAATATTTTTTTTATCTCATTTAAAACATTTTTGTAATTGGAACTGTATGTCTGTGATAAATGGTTTAGGAATTAGCTATTAGACAGCTTTGGAAATGGATGTCCTTTATAATAATTTAAGCACTCAATATCCGTTCCCTGAAAAAAAAAAAAAAAAAAAAAAAAAAAAAAAAAACCAACTCGTTTATTTTTAGCTACAGAAAAATGGTTTAAGTCAAGAAATTTAAAGTTTCGTAACTCGGTCAGTTTTAATGTTAGATGAATGGGACCTTTTTTGTATTGCTTGATAGGGTGATGGAAAATTTTTACTAAATATCACTAATAGGACCGAGGGAACGTATAAAAAGTTAATTTCCGTAGTTTTTTAATAATTTTTTTTTTAACCTAAATTGCTTGAAAAACAGTTTTTTACCCTTGTTAAAGCATTTTTGCAACTGGAACTATATGTCTATGACTAACGGTTTAGAAATTAACCATTGGCCACCGTTGAGAGTGGACATCCTGTATATGTCATTCCTTATGTCTTCATAGATAGCAGCACCATAACTTAGTATTCAGGATCATTTTCTTTTTTGCTGACTCAATTTGGTTTAGCTTGTGTTGAATGTCAGTCTTTCTCCCAGCGTATAATTGTTAATATTATAATGGTTGAATTTGTTTTTCTGGTAAGTTTTAAAATCTTCGGTTTTGTTTTTGTTTTTAGCATTTTCCAACAAAGTTGAAATGTGCTTATGCATTCTTTTTGTCTGGCCGTCTGACCGCGTTCTAACTCTCGTAAATATACTCGGATTGCCATGAAATTTTTGGACGTTATTTGGGTTTACCCTAGCACGAACCCTATTGAAAGTGAAGTTTCTACCGTGATTAATTTATTTACAGGGACAGTCAAAAGTTTTTCATTACATTACGGCCTATCGGAAAAAAAAAAATTGTTTCAAATGTTTTTTTAACGTTTATAACACTTTCCAAATGTTTGAAAAGTGATTATGCATTCGGTTTGTCTGTCCGTCTGTTTGTCTGTCACTCTATCCGTCTGTCAGTCTCTCCGCGTTCTAACACCTGTAAATACACTCGAATTGCCCTGAAATTTCTGTATGTTATTGACACCCTAGCACGAACCCTATTGAAAATGAAGTTTCTACCATGATTAATTTATTTACAGGGAGAGTTACAAATTTTCCATTACATTATGGCCCTATGGGGAAAAAATCGTTTCAAAGATGCTACACTCTGTCAAACATATTAAAATTTACATGCATTTAAGAGGTGCACTAAACTATGCATTCTATAAAATATGCGGTGAAAATATAGTATTATTCCTTTACAGGGCCACACAAAAGAATTCCATTGGATAATGGTAAAGGGGAGGAATAGTGTGTGACATTTTAAAAATATGTATAACAAAATTGATATGTGTCATTGAGGCTTAATATAAATTATACGATACTGTCTTGCATAATATGAAGTACATTGCATTTACAGGGACACACAAAAGATTTCAAATAGTATATTCCTTCCAACGGATTGTATATGTATCCGATAATGACTGATGGATGGATGTTATACATTTTAATTATGATATACGCATTTAAGTTTCATTAAATCTTTGTAGATTATAAGGGTGTGTATAAATGTTATAGTTGATATACAGGGCTATCCAAAAGAGCTCGCCAACGTTACTGAGTATGAGCGCAAATTACTTAAAGGTGGTTCTTAAATAAGGTATACATTTGTATGCTGAACTCTATTCAATTTACAAAGAAATGTCTGCAGAATATAGATAAAATTATATACAGGGTCTCGCAAAGAATTTTGTACATGGACACCTATGAATGATAATTTATAACAATGTGATTTCAGTTGTTTTAAGAGTTTTAGTTTAAAATGAATATTAGCTTTTTACTGACGTGTAATAAAGGTACAAGGTAAACTACAGGGCTGAACAAAAGTTTTCAAGTATGTTTCCCATTTATTAGCACAAAATGCTCAGAAAGAAATTTTAAGCTTTTTTCTTGCTAAACTAAATTTTCCCATTTTATAATATGTATATCAACAGACAGATCAAATACAGGGCTGTTCAAAAGTATCGGAATACATATTTGGCTCTATACCCTTATTTCCTTAATTAACGAAGTTTTTTTTTAAAGATTTCATGAAGTGATGGAAAGTGCTTCATAATCTATGCTTAACGCATGATTTTTCTTACTTGTTTCTTTTTCATTTCATTTGTTGATTAATTCATTTCCTTTTCATGCAATTATTTTAACTGTTATTGGTCTCCAGGTTTCTCGCCAGGGGCTTAATTTTGTCTTTTTAAGCATATTGCTGACAAAATTCGGCGAAAAAACGCGTCTTTCTATGAATTAGGATGCATAGCACTTCTGAGGTATCTGTATGCTTCTTATAGATTTATGGTCTCTTCATTTTTGTTTATCCTGTTTTTTTATTCATTTATTTACTTATTATTATCCTATGTTATTTTCATAGTTGTGATTTCAATTTATTATATCTATATCTATCTATCTATTGATCTATCTATATACATATATATAGAACCATTAGATAATACTACAAATTAACATCAATTACTGTAAAATTTATATATATATATATATATATACTACATATATTTCAGTGAAACACAATGAGGGACTTGTATAATCTGTGGTAAGCTTACCAAATAACACTTTTTAAGACAATGTAAGATTACGTTTGTGTTTAGTGAATGATAGAATTAATTACATTTCACAAAGCGGGTAACTGTTTTCATCATTGTGTACCATTTCTTTGATACTATTCCGATATACCGCGATTACGTTATAACGCGGGTATGGAACGTCTCCCAACAGCTGCGTTATATCGGGCTTCTACTCTCTCTCTCTATATATATATATATACAGGATGTATCTAAACTACTGGGCAAAACTTTAAGGGGTGATAGTACAGATCAAGACAAATAATATTAAATGGGAAACTAAGGGTCCCAAACGTCTTCCGAAGGAGATAGGCGCCATCAAAGTTTAGGGTCCAAAATTTGAAATGATTATAAAAAACGGAAAAATGGGTCGATTCGTGTGCGATTTTCACGAAAAATATTCTTTATGTCAGTATTGTCTTGAAAATGAATTATAAAGATAACTTTCAAAAAATGCCGATAGAGGGCGCTTTAGACTTTGGAGTAACGAACAACTATTTTTTACTGTTATTTTTTGCATCTTATTAAATTTTTTTAGAAATTTAGACATAAACTTAAATTTTGAGCTCAAAATCTGTGGTTAAATAGCGCAAACTGAACTGTGTTCAGTGGGAGTGGGTAGGTTCAAATTTCAAATGTTTATAAAAAACAGAAAAATTGGTCAATTGATTTGCGGTTTTCACTAAAATTATTCTTTATGTCAGTATTATCTTGAAAATAAATTATAAATATAAATTTCAAAAAATGTCGATAGAGGGCACTTTAGACTTTGGAGTAACGTACAACTATTTTTTACCGTTATTTTTTGCATCTCATTAATTTTTTTGGAAGCTTAGACATAAACTTAAATTTTTGAGCAGAAAATCTGAATCGTTGTAAGTGGTTAAGTAGCGCAAACTGAACTGTGTTCAATGGGGGTGAGGAGGTTCAAATTTCAAATGATAATAAAAAACGGGAAAATTGCTCGATTCCTTTGCGGTTTTCTCTAAAACCCATTCTTTATGTTAGTGTTTCCTTGAAAATAAATTTTAAAGATAAATTTCAAAAAATTCCGTTAGAGGGCGCCTTAAACTTTAGAGTAACCAACAACTATTTTTAACTGTTATTATTTTTTTTAATCTAAATAAATGTTTTAAAAGCTTACTCTTAAATTTTGAGCTCAAAATCTGAATCGTTGTAAGTAATTAAGCAGCGAAAAATTGAACTGTGCTCGTAGAGTGGGCAGGGTAACATTTCAACTCCTGAACGCAGTTCAGTTTGCGCTTCTTAACCCCTCCCAACGATTCATAATTTGAGCTCAAAATTTAAGTCTAAGCTTTTGCAAGCATTTAATTGGATACAAAAAATAACAGTTAAAAATTGTTTTTGGTTACTCTAAAGTTTAAGGCGCCCTCTAACGGAATTTTTTTAATTTATCTTTAAAATTTATTTTCCAGGAAATACTGACAAAAAGAATGGTTTTAGAGAAAACCGCAAGCAAATCGACCAATTTTTCCGTTTTGTATAATCATTTGAAATTTGAACCTACCCACCCCCATTGAACACAGTTCAGTTAGCTCTATTTAGTCACTCTCAACGATTCAGATTTTCAGCACAAAATTTAAGTTTATGTCTAAGCTTCAAAAAAGTTTAATGAGATGTAAAAAATAACGGTAAAAAATAGTTGTACGTTACTCCAAAGTCTAAAGCGCCCTCTATCGACTTTTTTTTAAATTTATATTTATAATTTATTTTCAAGACAATACTGACATAAAGAATAGTTTTAGTGAAAACCGTGAATCAATTGACCAATTATATTGTTTTTTATAATCATTTGAAATTTGAACCTACCCACTCCCATTGAACACAGTTCGGTTTGCGCTACTTAACCACAGGTTTTGAGCTCAAAATTTAAGTTTATGTCTAAACTTCTAAAAAAAATTAATGAGATGCAAAAAATAACGGTAAAAAATAGTTGTTCTTTACTCCAAAGTCTAAAGCGCCCTCTATCGGCATTTTTTGAAATTTAACTTAATAATTTATTTTCAAGACAATACTGACATAAAGAATATTTTTCGTGAAAACCGCAAACGAATCGACCAATTTTTCCGTTTTTTATAATCATTTCAAATTTTGGACCCTAAACTTTGATGGCGCCTATCTCCTTCGGAAGACGTTTGGGACCCTTAGTTTCCCATTTAATATTTTTTGTCTTGATCTGTACTATCACCCCTTAAAGTTTTGCCCAGTAGTTTAGATACACCCTGTATATATCTCTATATATATGTATATATACATATATAAATACACATACATATATAAGTCAGCATTTGGACGGAGGTTGGTTTTGGGATGTGGGGGTCATGATCGGTAAAAGTATACCAAAATTTTTCTGAAGTTTTTCTCCGGACGGCTACAATAGATACCTTTTACCTTTTGTAAAAGGGAAATTTTTTATTCCTATTGAATTTTTTTTTTCTTTAACCATTTATGTCCCGAAAGTAATAATTAAATAACTTGTTATAAAATTCATTTGATACACCGATTAGTGGTAATACATTGAGAATGAACTATAGATCTTTACTTTATCTTGTTCTAAAAGCATTTCTGGTTGAACTAAATAAGAATACATTTTTGAAAGTATGATTTTATCATTATGATTATTATTATTTGAATCCCTGCAGCTTTTTTGACGTTGAAAGATTGCGGATGAAATGTTCCAGTTTAGAATTATTCCTATATTTCTATTGTAAGAATAGTATATATTCTATTGTATGTTTGTACATTTCCTAATTTTATAAAATCAAAAAAATTAAATTAAAGATTTGAATAAAGTTATATATATGCACAAAATTACTATAAAAACAAGTTTAATTAATTATTTTTTAATTCTAAAATCCTCTTAAAATAATGCAAATCTTCTAATGTAGTTCCAACAATTCTCGAAAAATACTTTAAACGATGAATTTTTCATAAATTCACAATTTGGAACGTAAAGGGTTAAACTCGCTTCATAATAAATTATCAAATTAATACTTTTTAGCACTTACCAACAAAGTTGAAAAGTGCTTATGCATTCGGTTTGTCTGGCCGTCTGTCTGCGCTCTAACTCCCGTAAATATACTCGAATTTCCATGGAATTTTAGGACGTTATTGAGGTTTACACTAGCACGAACCCTACTAAAAATGAAGTATCTACCATGATTAGTTTATCTACAGAGAAAGTCAAAAGTTTCCCATTACATTACGGCCTATGGGGAAAAATCGTTAATATACTCGGATTGCCATGAAATTTTAGGAGGTTATTGACGTTTACCCTAGCACGAACCCTATTGAAAATGAAGTTTCTACCATGATTAGTTTATTTACAGGGCAAATCGAAAGTTTCCTATTACATTACAGCCTATGGGGAAAAATCGTTTCAAAGGAATTTTAAAGATGTTATGCCCTGTCAAACATATTAAAATATGCATTCTATAAAATATAAGGTGAAAATGTAGCTATTATTCATTTACAGAGCCACACAAAAGAATTCCATTAGATAGTGGTAAAAGGAGGAATTGTGTGCGACATATTTTAAATATATTAAGCTTTTTCATGTACAGCTCATATTCAAAATATTAGAATAATTACCTTTTTTTTAGAAATTGAAGATATCGTTTGGTAATTTAATGTCTTTTAAGGGTAATGTCACACGGACGATTTCCAAAAACAGACAAAACGACGCCCGCTATTGAGAGCATTACTATCTCCTCTTCTTGTCAGACAGACGACGCGGTACTATTGCGTTCAAACATACGCAAAGACTCACGTCGAAGCCACGCGTTTCCCCCAAGCCGTTGGCCAGCTGCTTGTGTCTGGTGGCTTCTGTTTATTAGATCTTGTTCAGACGAGAGTTGTTTTTAACGCTGATTTTTTTATTTTCTTTCCGAGATTCACGAGCTTTTGTTGTGATAGCGTAGTCAAGAATCGATGTAGGTTTTGGGGGAAAGGGAAGCATTTTGAGAAAAACAAAAAGTATTTTTGTGAAATTTATTATATTTTGGGGGGATTTATTTTATGTTTGTAAAAAGTAACACTTTGTAACGATATGAAACCTATTTATATTAATTCGAAACAAGCATTTTTTCAATAATAACTTCTTTAAATTCTTCTTCTATTTTTTTTTCTTTCTGAGGAGTTTGTTTGCTTTTTAAATTACAAATTTTTAAATCTAACAACATTAGAATAATTTATGATTAGTATGTTTTCATGGAACACAATTTTGTGAAAGTACCAGTTTTAAGAAGCTTCATTTATATTTTTGAAGCAAATACATTTAAGTTTGGTAAAAATAGATTTTTCCTTTTCTTTTTTTCCCCTTCTTTCTTTTTTTACTAGCTGCTCTTGGCGACCAGTTTGGTCTCCCTTAAATGTATATTAAGCATTAAATCATATTGCTTTTATACATAATTTATTTTAAATTGCTCAATTTTTTTGCCAAATTAGAAGATTTCGCCCTGAGAAATAGATACAGATATCATATGCACAGGCGCGACTGCAACAAAGTAGCAATTATATGCGCCTCAGACGGTAACCCGGCTATTGTTATTTATTTATTAATAAACTGCTTGTTTAGTTTTATTTTCTTTTTTTTTTAATGATACAAATTGTTTTATTCTATTATTATTATCTAAACTTTATTTATTATTATTTCCTATTTAAAATAATAGAAATTAGTTAAAAATATGTATATAGCTGGTATTTGAAAACGAAATTTTCGTCAAATTGGCGTCAGAAAAATAACGCGCAATGTGCTGCATATATGACATCTGTGCTGATAAATCAAGAGCTCAGTATTTTTATGCTAGCCTGACGCAGATAATAAATCGACAAATATTGTACCCGTGGCATTTTTTCGTATTTCATTAATTATTTATATATTGTATTATATTATATAATAATATATCGTATATTATATTATATAATATAATAATATAATAATTCCACTCATTTCATTTACAATATATAACTTTAATTTGAAACTGAAAACTTTAAAATTCATGACTTTTATTTATTTTTTTAAGTGAAAAAGAACAGAAAAAATAAAAATAATGATATTTTGAAGCTTCATAATTGCAGCGAAGGAACAAAACATATACAAATCTAATTTACCACAGCCTAAGTCTTAACAAAGGACTTTTGCACAGTAACCAATAAGATGGGTTTAATTTGGACGCTGCCATTAAGCAATTAACGAATAATCACGATTTTTGTGTCTCATACGATAGCGTAATAAATATATATATAGATTATTATCATAGTTTTTTCTTTGCTAAATTTTGAGTGGCAACTAAGTTAATATAATCTAGTAAAATGTTAAAAGGCTATTTACGTATGGCGACAAATTTGGAAATATTTCACTTTTCAAAATTGTCAATATATAATTTTTGAACGTTTTTCTTTCTACTTTCTTCTGTCTTCAATAGAAGAAAGTATTGTAATCGAAATTTTTTTCGACTTCCGGTTTTCGACGGATTTACACGTTTTAGGGGTCAGAGATTTCAAAAAACCTGTTTTTACAAAATGTCTGTCTGTCCGTGTGTCTGTCTGTATGTCACCATTCTACCATCAAAAAGTGTATGAAGTTATGTATAGAATTGAACCAAATTTTTTGTGAGTGTTTTTGGCTGTGGCAAGCAGGTCCTCCTTCAGTTTTGAAATATTCCGCCGGAAGGGGGCGCTGCAATTGCGATGTTTGTGACATTTTCAATATTGTACCGACCAAAAGTATATGGAGTTATGCATAGAATTGACCCAAATTTTTTGTGTATGTGTATGACTATGGCTAGTTGGTCCTCCCTGAATTTGAAAAATATCCGCAGGAAGGGGGCGCTGCAATACCGAATTTTATGCCATTTTCAATATTGTGTATGAAGTTAGTTCTAGAACTGAACTAAACATTTTGTATATGATTATTTTTTGGTAAGGCATAGGTCCTCCCTAAATTTGAAAAAAAAAATCTGCCTATCATTCTATTGTCCATCGGCTCGTGCAGAGACGGAAATTCGTTTTTACTCCGATTAATTGATTGAAGCAGAAATTTAAGATGAAAATCAAAGTTGGTAGGGTGTTGAATTAAAATTATTAAAGCATTAAAATGAGTAACTTTTTTTTTTAATATTAAAATGCATGTACGAGATAGAAGAAAGTTTTGGGATTGGCACATCCAACTAGTTTTCGTAAATACCATGGGAAGAAATTTCTTTTTAGTTTTTAATATTGTATGTTTATCAGCCTTGATGAACTTTACACTACATTAATAACAATTATATTTATTAAATTTTAAATGTATTTTAAAAATGAAAAATAATAAAAAATGTGAAACTTTTTCGCTAGATTAAAATGCGCTCTAGCACAGAAGCAGTGCTAACAGAACAGAACAACAGAAACAGGGCTAACAGGTTTTGGTTTGTCTTTTGATATCGTTATCATTTTTGACCCAATAAGAAAAAAGAATTCTTTTTTTATTTGTAACTTGGTCTTCACATCAAAATAGTATTTTATCTTTTATTAAACTGTTGTCTATTTTTATGCAAATGCAATGTTATTAAAATAATTAAATGATTATAAATTTATATAATTGCAAAATATGGAATACCCCAACGTTTAGCATTACTATTATGCTGTCATATGTGTATGTATATATTGATTCGCTGTTCAACAAACTGTACACGATGTTATGTTTTAAACGATACTTGTGTTTAAAAGTTAAAGAAAAACTTCTCCGTCTGTTTTGTTACGTCCGCCTTTCGAAGTTCTGCCGGGCTCACCTTTTCCGAGAACAATTATAAAAAGACACTATTACTGTTGAAGGTATGTAACAAAAAGCTTTAAAGCTATTTTAAAACACTTTTAAATATTAACTATTTCTTTTAAGTGTTGTTTGATATGCAGTTATTTCATATATAAAGTGACATTTTATAGCTTTCTCTACATCTAAATCAGTAAATTATGCGAAAAATAAATGCAACCATCATTCCAAACCAAAGAAAAACAATCCAAAAAATCAAAGAAATTTTTACACATTATTGAAGATACCATTACTGAGGGAGAGGGTGTTCGGGGAATGATAGTATATAATATCGTAAGAGGGGAGAGGATCCAAAATTACCAAAAAAAAAAAAGTGACTAACTTTTATATGGATGTACAGCCCTAAAAGGAGAAAAAGAATCTACCTTTTGCTCATAAGACGATAGAATATGTTTCTTGATTAATGTAACGAAAATTTCACACTTTGAAAATTTTTCGGTCCTACATTTCATTTATAGAACTAAGATGCTTGTTTTGCTACCATGTACTGTAGCAACATTTTTAAAATCAATTTAGTTTTTTTTTTTTTAATTTATTTAATAATAATAAGAAATATTATCTAAATGAAAGTTGAACAACAATTATAATCATTTAATAATATTCGCAGTCATCTGTATTTTTCATTTAACATCAGATGTATTAAAGAGTATTTCCTGTAATTTAATTTTGGATCCGGTAAATAATCTATCACTTCTCACAGAATGCATCCAGTACCGTCTGTGTATATATATTTTTTCAGTTTTCTTGAATAATTCATAAAAATTACAGAATATTTTATTTCCTTAAAAATATCCATCTAATATACATCGAATCAAAAGATTTCTATTATGCCTAGAAACAATATCGTCTGCTTATTTTGACGGAAAGGTCACGTCCGTGTGAATGAGGCAGCGCAGATGTTTATTTTTCGTTCGAAAGCCAAAGCGTCGAAAAAATCGGTCGTCTGTCATTAGCCTAATGAAAATATGCAAACGATATTTTTATTAAGAACTTATTGTTGATTAAACTTACTTGTTATCTTAAATTTAATATCATTTTTGAAAAGATTAATTGCAAAAAAAATTATTTTGAAAAGTCAAAATATTAGAATATTTATTCAAGTGGTTCAAAATATTAGAATATTTCACACTAATTCTCCTTTAATTATTACCAATTCTTAACTGGTGGCATCATTGATTAAATTCAGACTATTTTATTTAAAATCAGTATTCTTTTTTGCAGTTTGTTTCTTTTTCGTCTTAAAATGGGCCGTGTGAGTGATATTCCTGAATCTACTAAACTTCGTATGGTTGATTTGTATCGGCACGGTAAAAATCAATGTTTTATAGCGAATTATTTACATTGTTCGCAATCGAGCGTTAGTAAAATACTAACACAATATTCAAAAATTGGAAAATTTCAAAATAATCGCCGAAATGGTGGCCGAAAACCAAAAACAGCTGCTAGAGATGACAGGAAACTGAAGCGTATAGTTAAGAAAAACCGTTTTAAAAGTGTGCGATTCTTGCACCGAAAATGGAAAGAAGAAGGAGTTGAAGTTTCTACATTGACAACATTAAGACGTCTCCATAAATTTAAATTTGAATCTCGTGTACCGAAAACAAAACCTCTCATGACTGCAAGACAAAAGCGTATAAGATTGAATTGGTGTAAATCAAGACGTTTATTGAGCAATGAAGATTGGAAAAATATATTATTTAGTGATGAAAGTATATTTTGTGTTTCATATGGTAATCAAGGTATTCGAGTTTGGAGAATGAAGCAAGAAGCATTTGATAAAGAATGCCTTAAACGTTCCGTAAAATTTGCTGCTAGTGTCATGGTTTGGGGTTGTATGAGTGCAGAAGGACCTGGAAAGTTATGCATCGTCCACGGAAAGGTTAACTCTCTGATATATCAAGAAATTTTAGAATATTACATGATTCCATCATCAGAAGATTTATTTGAAGATGATTTCATCTTTCAACAAGATTTAGCGTCCCCGCATACCTCGGTGTCAACTAAGAATTGGTTCCGCCAACGCAACATTAAGGTACTTCCTTGGCCACCAAATTCACCAGATCTTAATCCCATCGAAAACTTATGGTGTATAATGAAGAAAAAACTTCAAGAAAATCCTCCTTCAAGTAAAACTGAGTTAGTGGCACGTATAAAGTCTATTTGGGCTATTGATAGAAATGTTTGTAAACACCTTGTATATAGTATGCAAGATCGATTGTACGCTGTTATGAAAGCTAAAGGGGATGCTACAAAATATTAACTACCATTTACTTCAGATTCATAAGGTAATATTGTTGCGTAAAATAAAATATTCTAATGTTTTGAACCAATCTAAATTTTATTCTAATATTCTGGTGTGTTTAAGGAAGCTTTATACCTAATTTATTGTGCTGTATTTTATATTTTATAAATGTTAAAATCTTATCTAAACATTCCAGATTTAATTTATAAGAAATTTAATTGCATTTACTTAGTATAAAAAATAAATAAATGACAAATAATTTTTTCTTATTTTTTTTCCTCAATTATTCTAATATTTTGAATATGAGCTGTATAATAAAATTGATATATGTCACTGAATCTTAATATAAATTATACGCTACTGTCTTGCATAATATGAAGTAACATAGCATTTACAGGGCCACACAAAAGATTTCAAAATTTATTCTTTCCGAAGTATCGTATATATGTCCGATGATGGCTGATGGAGGGATGAAATGCATTTTAATTATGATATTCGCGTTTATATTTCGCTAAATATATGCACATTATATGGTGTGCATAAATATTATAGTTGATATACAGAGCTACCCAACAGAGCTCGCCAACGTTACTGAATTTGAGTGTAAATTATTTAAACGTAGTTCTTAAATAAGCGAAACATTTTTACGCTGAGCTGCATTCAGTTTACTGAGAAATGTTTGCAGAATATAGATAAAGGGATATACAGGGCCACGCAAAGAATTCGGTACATGGACGCCTATGAATGATGATTTATGAGAATGTGATTTCAGTTGTTTTAAAAGTGATTTAGTTTACAATAAATTTTAGCCTAATGCTAACGTGCAATAAAGATACAATGTAAACTACAGGGCTGAACAAAAGTATCCAAGTATGTTTCCATCTAATAGTATGAATTACTGAAAAAAAAATTTCAAGCTACTGGGTATTTTCTTGCTAAGCTGAATTTTCCTATTATATGAAATGACATATGAAATACAGGGCTGTTCTGATGTACTGGAATACATATTTGGGTATATTTGGCTATATACTATTATTTCCCTAGATAACAAAGTTTTGTTAAAGATTTCATTAAGTGTTGGAAAGTGCTTCATAATCTATGCTTAACGCATGATTTTTCTTACTTGTTTTCTTCTTGCTTTATTTTTTAATTCAATTTTACACATGAATTTTACATTTAATTTTGCACTTGATTTAAGAAAGATTGTATACAATAAATTGAATTACTTGAAGAGAAAAAAAAAATCTTAGCATTTTAAGAATACGGTGAATTTATTTCTATTGTATGTTTTATAAATTCCGATTAATTTACATTACTTATGTTGTTTAGAGATAATGATATGCTATAACATTGATACATGTACAATTACATTCTTTTATGCGTAGCCCTCTAAAGTGGTCACTTTTTATTTTCCTTATTTGCTTACCATTTTGAATTGAAAATATCCTATCTATATATCTATATTATAAAGGTCAAATGTATCTGTGTGTTACTATTACGTCATTTTGCGAATGGCAACACTTTGAATATTCGGATTTGCAAATTTTTGCAGCTACAAATTTTTAAACTTCTAAACATCACATATTTTCTATTGTTACCCCACAGTATAGAGAAAAAATGTGCTTTTAAATGAAATTTGTTTAAAAACTGTATCTTAAGGTTTTTTTTTTTTTTTTAGTTTTTTATACTGCTTGTGTAATTATGGCAAAAAAAGCACTTCATAAGTAAAGAGGAAAAAGCAGATAACTATATCTTTTCGTTGCCATTTTTGAATAAAAAGTGCAAAAATTTGAAAATAAAATGCGTGTTGCGTCAAAAATATCGTCTGTGATAAAACCCAGTGGATTTTGGTTTTGTTTCGTTTTTATTATAAATTTTATTCGTTTATTACTTACTTATTTTACATTTGATACAACACTTTCTCTTTACAAAAATTTATTTTGAAGAATAGTTTTGTCAGTTATTTTCTCCGCTTTTACTTATTCGTATCATACAGCTGTAAGAATGTAAATTTATTAATATGTGTATAAAAACCTTTTTTCGAAATTTCAAGAACCATCAATGAATAATTTCCGATAAAATATGGGTCTATTAAAAACAAACAAATTAAGGCATGTGAATCATTAGATACTTAATTTGCTTGCTTCTTAAATGACATTTTTTATTTATTTATTTATTTATACCTAAGTGGAACAAGATCACCAGATCGCTAGGATGCTCTATTCGTTCCACCCGGTAAGTTCCCCAGCATCTGAAGATTCATTACAATAACTTTCAGAACTCAAAACAAAAAAAAAAAAAAACAAAAAAAAAAAAAAAAAAAAAAAAAAAAAAAAAAGACATAAAATACATAATATACAGGCCGCTAGAGTACAAAACTCTTGCGCGACAGACAGCGGCGAGCTGAAGGCGGAAACTTGACTGTTGATTGAAGGTAAGTCTATTGATTAAAGGAAAGTCTATTGATTGAAAAGTCTATCGGCTGAAGAAGAAAACTTGATCTGTACAACATCACTACAGTGGTTGGTATGCGCGCCGGAGACCTGCTTCATCGCGACAAGGGGCGCTACGACTGCCAAAAACTCGACAAAGGCTCTAACGCGACAGCGGGCAGTCTTAGGAATGCAGATACAGAACGGTTAAGTGGTAAGATCGGTCCGGTCCATAAGGAAGCGATAAATTTGTGCCAACTGACGGAGTAGTTTTGGGGGGGTTAAGATATTAATGAGCCAGGTATCTGGGCGGGGATATGAGTACTTAAGGTGCCAGGCCTTTGTGAGTGTGCAGGAGAAATAGTAGTGGTCTGGAGTCCCAAAGGCCCTACACTTGTATATTATTCAGCGATAATAATATCATATGTATACTTTTCTATAGATGCTGTTTAAGAATAGATCGTAAAAAAGGAATGCTTTGCCGGATGCAAATGACGCCATTTTATTAAAAAAGCATGTATTTTAATTCTTAAGACTGAAATATGTTTTGTAAAAGTGCATCATTTTGACCCCAGCTGCTTTGCAATACTTCTCAGGTGAAAATACTTCACTTTCGAAAACAACGTAACCGAAATCACAAACTGATAAAACACTAACTAAGAAACTTAGAGTGTCTTTATAGAAGAACCGTCACATATAGTGTGCATGTGGTTGGAAATCTCTGTCCAAAAAACAGTGATTTATGTTACAGAACTTGATGATTCTCAAGGGGATCAATTCCCTTCGCCGAGTTATACAAACTAATAAAGAAATTCTCTGCAATAATTCAAAATCTAGACTATAAAAAATCGTCATTTTACCTTAGTGACGTCACAGGAATATTATCTATCGTATTTATTGCATACAGATTATTTTAGAAATTTTCATTTACAATTAATAGAATATAAACAGTTTAGTATCTGTTAATAGCTAATAGTAATCGAGACTTCAAGTTTTGAATTTAAATGATTTTAAAACAATCAAATTCAATGTATTTTTTTTTTCTTTTTAAGGGTGAATATGGATATGAAAGGTGCAAGAAGATGCATTTTGAGATGATGGGAATGTTATTGGATTTAGATTTCAAGGGGAAAAATTATATAGTTTAATCTAAGTGGAATAAATTTTGCTGTTTTTTATTTTAAAATACCAAAGATAAGAGCCTTTATTGATAACTTTGTCATAATAACACATCTTTATTATATTTAACTAATTATATTACGGTTTAATTTTAATAATTTCTGAAATTGAATTTTCTGAAAATAGTATTATGTCAACTTTAGTTTAAATATCATTTGTTTGAGTGTTAGACTTATAGATTTAAAGTGCAATTTTTATTGTAACTGATTTTGTAGGCTTATTATAAAGCAATGAAACAGAATCTTCTTAAATATTTTTTTCGTCGAAATTCCACGGGTTCTACCTTAGAATTCGTTTCTTACATATTAATTCTAGAGAAAAGAATTTATGAAAAAACTGGTTAAAAGACCGATTGTATTTTACAGCTGTTTCTCCTAAATTAAGGCACTTTTGGTGGTGAAATTAACTCCAGTTATCCGTATTGATCCACAAGTTTTAAAAATAATATTAGAAATTTAAAATTTCAATTAATTTTTGCAATATTTTTTTTTCTAATTTTAATGACATTTATAGAAAGATTATATAAACGATATAGATCCAGGGGCGTAAACCACCCTAGTCGCGTAGGGGGGGTGTAGGCTCATAAATTTCCGACTCCAAGAAGGAAAATTTCCGAGTACTATGGCCAACCTTAGAACTAATATACAGGGTGATAAAAAAAAATGTGGACAAATTGATATGACAAATCAGGCATATGACAAGGGTAAAAAATCACATAAGAACATAGCGCCGCAAACCACTTATTGAGTCACAATTACAGGGTGTTTTATCCTAACTCAATTTCGGTTAAAAGTAATAAATTTCAGAAAACTGAAATATATTGTAATAAAACATTTAACAGACATTCTCACCTTTGTTTTAAATGTGATAACACCAAACAAAAGTGGTAGAAGTTTGCATTATGAGCGACAGCAATATGCACTTCACACCTCACATTTTGAACAGTGATAATCAGTTTATATGGTATCATCGATTGCTTGAGCAACAGGTTTTACCAGATCTTTTCGTAACGTTATCACATTTCACACAAAATAAGGTACATATCGTTGCATTTTCATTACAATACTTTTATTTTCCTCGAAATTATTGCTTTCAAACCGAGTGTAACTGTCTGAAACACCCTGTATTTGTGATTCAATAAGTGGTTTGCGACCCTATGTTCCTATGTGATTTTTTATCCTTGTTGTATGCTTGATTTGTCATATCTTTTTGTCCACTTTTTTTTTAATCACCCTGTATGTATACAGTCGGCTTTCGTTAATTCGAATTCGTCGGGACTACAAGAAATGTTCGAATTATCCAGCGTTCGAATTATGGAAAGTAAGAGAGGAAAACATGTTTAAAGGGACACTATTTAAAAAGAATTAATGTTATAATGTTTTTAAAATATATTTCGGTTGTTATCATTAAAATATGATTTAATATTAAATTAAAATATATAAGTACATAAACTGATTAAAGTATTAGGAATACGCAGAAACGAAGATAGGGTAGAGGTGTTATTGATGGACACACAGGGCACCAAAAAAGAGGATAGCAAATGCATAGGACTATATGTATACTTGTTCAGAACAATTCTGACCAAAAAAAAAAAAAAAGAAAGAAAGAAAATTATTTCAAAGATCTGAAAGTAAAAGAAAAAGTGAAAAAGGAAAAAATAGGACTTTCGTTAGTTCGAATTAAACAAAGTCAAGAGAAAATGAGTGCGAATAAATGAAAATTTTTAACGTTATTCTGCTATTGAAAATCGGGACTTCATGTTTAGTTCGAATTAAGCGAAAATTCGACTTATCCGATTTCGAATTAAGGAGAGCCGACTGTATATATATGTATATTCATATATAATTCTCGAGATAATTATGACTTAGTGTATCGAGTTAGTCAAATAATCTTATGTTATTATTAGTTTTATATAACCATATATTTTCCCCATTATTAGAAGGTCTCCTAATGGGATACAATAATCATACCACCCGAGAAGGCCACGGATAGCGCTTAGTACGAATAAGCAGTCAAAGGGCTTTCCAACGATATATAACATGAAAGTTGCCGGCTAAATTTAGATAAGTGATCGCCCGTGATATATCACAAGAGAGATGTAGACCATATTTAGGAAATTGTCCTCCATACCAGAATAGACCCTTCCCCTAACTGATTTTCATATATTATAAATAATATTTATCGGAGGTCCCCGTAAAAAAAAAACGAACTAAAATGATAAAACGCTACAATTTCGAAAAAAAATCGAAAATTATCCCCGGTAGGGAAATAGGAGGGGGTCAGCAGGAAGAAAGATAGATTTATAATATGAAAGAGTAATCTGAGGGTTTTTCTATGATAGGTCACATGATGGGCCCAAAAAAGTGAGGAATTTTTCCACCCCACTTGAAAATCCTCGTGGGGGTGGAAATTTAAAAATATCGCTGAAACACGTATTTAATTAGTTTTTAATAATTTTATTTTCTGCCGTTTCACGCTCTTATTAAAAAAAACTGCTGAGATGCGCCAAATGTCCAAAATTTTTCGACCCCCTTATTTTTAACCCCCCCCCCTTCCCACTTATGGGAATTTCTGAAATCGTTGGATTATGTATTTGATAATTTTTTTAGTAGATTTATTTTCTGAAATTCCACTCTCCCACCTTAAATGTTTGCTGAGATATGGCAAGTTGTTCCAGAATTTTGACCCCCCCCCCCCCGCCGCCGGTTGTCCCTCTTAGAAGGATAATTTAAAAAATTCCATCTTAGTGCACGCTTACATCATAAATATTTTCACTCAATTTTCGAGCTGTAAGTTTTGCAACTGACACATAGGGCGGGAGGTCCAGCGCCCAGTCGTCTAGGTGCCCAAGCGTGTAAGAGTTACGTTGAAGAGAAAACAAAATGTTCTATCTCTATTTTTTTGCAATCAGTTAAAATCTCTTTAGCGTGTTTTTTTTTTTTTTTTTTTTTTTTTTTTTTTTTTAAGTAAAATTGAAATTTTTTTTGCTTGGGGAATATTTTAGAGACAAAAATTTATCAAAAATACGGAATTTCTTAATATAAGATTTAATTCTTTCTAACGACAAACTTTAAAGCAGCGTACAATTTGGTGATACCCGTTATTCTTCCGATTAAACAAAATGTAACAGTATTAATAAAAATATTAAAAAATTGAATACAATTGATTCAGGAAAAAGAAAACGATCGTATTATTTCTGAGAGAAGTAAACTCGTAGACTGTAAAATATTCGGATTATTTTGAGATAAAAATTCAAAGTATTTGGGTATTTTCAATTTTCATCCTGTATCATATAAATTTCTTAAGCGCCTTTTTAAATCAATCAAAAATTATGTAACAAAGTAACTAAAAACAATTTCACATTTTTAATTTTTTTAAAATAAAATGAAAAGCAATTTCACATTTTTAATTTTATTATTATTATTATTATTATTTTGATAAAATAAAAAAAAACACAAAATTAGTTAGTAGGAATAATTAAAACCATAATTATTTTCAATTAAAGGTAAAATTTGTTTGGAGTGGAAAATACCCAGATTTTGATATGGAAAAATACAAAATATTTGTATTTCAGTTTTGAATTTTCATGGGATACCACCTAAATTCTGTGATACATATTTCTAACTAAATTTAAAGTTTAGTAAAAAGAAAAATAGAAGTTTCTTCACTTTAATCAGTATACCGTAAAATTTCGACACTAAACTAAAAACTTTCCGACAGTAGATCAATACAGGTGGATTTCGATATCTTGAAGCCAAAAGGCACAGGAAAAAAAATCGGAATATCAAGGTTTCATTCAAAATATCACGGTTACAAATAACATTAACATTGCTAGAATATGTACATTTTTTTTTTTTTTTTTTTTTTTTGTCATATTGAGATTTCCGAGTACACAGTGTTTGTCAAATCAAAATTTTTCTGAATAGTTTTATCAGAAAAATAAAACCCTATATATTAATAAATTGTATTAATTAATTAGTAAATTAAAGTACTTAGTAAATTACCAGTTAGTTAAATTATTAATAATAGTTCCGGATAAGAATAAATTTATTTTCTTCGTTCTAAATTGTTTTTTATTTTTCTAATTAGAAACTGCAAGTGGAAATAAATCCGATTACGAATAAAAATTTACAGGTTTTCTTCGACCAAACTTGTTTTTCTTATAATTAAAAAATATTATAATTAAACTCTTATAATTAAAATATTTCTCCAGTTCATAAATATTTATAGATTAATACTTTTTTTTCGGCTAAATTTACTTTTTTCTGATCGAACAAGAATTTTTCCGACTGACTTTCCGTTTTTCCAATTTATAATTTTTTATAGGTTAATACGTAATACTATTTTTTGCGACTAAACATGCCTTTTCCGATGGAACGGAAAACTTTCCGAATGATATTTTTGTTTTTCTAATTTATAAGTTTTTATAGGTTAATAATCTTTTTTTCCAATCGAACAAGAATTTTTCCGACTGACTTCTTCGTTTTCCCAAGAATAAATTTTTATAGGTTAATAAGTAATGCCATTTTTTTCCCACATGCCTTTTCCGATGGAAACGATATTTTCGTTTTTCCAGTTTATAAATTTTTATGGATTAATGCCATTTTTTCCGATCGAACAAGAATTTTTCTGACTGACTTTTCCGTTTTTCCAATTTATAAGTTTTTATAGGATAATATGTAATACTATTTTTTCCGACTAAACACGCCTTTTCCGATGTAACACGAGATTTTCCGAATGATATTTCCATTTTTCCAGTTTATAAGTTTTTATAGGTCGGTACCATATTTTCCGACCAAACTTTTTCCGATCGACCTGGGAATTTTCTGAATGATTTCTTCTTGGGGAGGGGAGGGGGAGGGGGTGCATACATATCGAATATCATACATATTATTTTCGACTAAACCTACCTTTTTCCGACTGACTTTTTCATTTTTCCAATTTGTAAGTCTTGTAACCATAAACGGTAAATACCATTTTCCCGACTAAACATACACTTTTCCTATATCGAACGGAAAATTTTCCGACTGATTTTTTCGTTTTTCCAATTTGTAAGTCATTATAGTAAATAACTTTTTTCCGACTAAACGAACATTGTTAAAATTTGTAAGTCCTTATAGGTAAATACCATTTTTAAGATTAAACGTACATTTTCCCTATCGAACGGGAATTTTCCCGACTGATATTTTCGTTTTTCCAGTTTCTAAATCTTTGTAGTAAATAACATTTTTCCGACTAAACGGACATTTTCCCGACTGATTTTTTTCATTTATCCAATTTATAAGTTTACATAGATAAATACATTTTTTTCCGACTAAGTTTATAGTTTTACAACTAAACACGAAATTTTCCGACTGATTTACTCGAGGGGGGTACCGCACCCCCCATACCCCCCCCCCCGGGATTTACGCCCCTGTATAGATCGTTTGCTTTTGGTAAAGAAAAGTGTTGCTCGTCAAATCGCGTAAAGTTTCCTTTTCACGCCAAATATTGGATAGTATTTTATTTTTTTACAGATTTTGTACTGTAATTCCTTGCTAAATTTGATTGATTTTTTATTACAACACATAAGCAGTTAATTTTTTTTCTAAATATTCAGAGTATGTCCAGTAAGGAGAATTTCTTTGTTAGATTAAAATACATAAAGCAGCGAACAATTATAAATATTCTCTGATAGAAGATCAATTTACAATGTTTCGACAATAATGTCGTTATTTCTGAGCGTAACTTGTGATTGAGATGCTCTGAACATTTTCTGCATTAAAATAATCTATTAAAAAAACTCATAATTTTATGAGATATCATTTACTGTTCATTTTATATAGAATGCACTTATTACGTACGTATCATCTGAAACAATTTAATTTTTCTAAACAAAACTAGATTTTTTTTTTTCAACTGATATCGAAAAGCGGGGATTTTTTGTTTTTATTTCTTCTCTTTTTCTTTTTCTTATTTTTTTTTTTTAATCTTTCTACCAATTTCGAATATTCTTTGATTTTTTTTTCATATTCTTTTTCAACTTTATTTTATTTTTTAACTTAAAAAACCGAGATAAAATAGGTTTAAAACAATTTTCGTTTATCTGGCAGGATTACAAAATGATAGAAGGGGAGAGTATTTATTTCGAATGTGAAGAAATCTTTTATATCTTAAATAAAAAGGGGAAAAATTTAATATCTCCTGAAACAAAAACCCATTAATAACAATTTTATAATACAGTATAACCTCTTTAATCCGGCGTTCTATGGTTAGGCATGTTCTATAATCCAGCACTGATTGAGCCTCTTGCGATTGTATTTTTCCGGATTGATTCGAGCTGAAACATACATCTGACGCAGTAAATACAATTATAAATTTTGTAAACAAAAGTAACAACTCTGAAGAATTCATATATTTGTACAATCCATGACAATTTTATGAAGAAGAAGCCCGAATAGTGAAAGTAAGGAGATGTATGAGTATTTTTAGGTAGATTTTGTAAGAAATATTACCAATTGCATTCGTTACCATGATATGACTTTTGAAACATTTCTTCATAAATTTTCATTATATGAACCTCAAGAACCCAAAAGCACCCCCACCTAAAATGTTTATACGTGTATGTATATGTACTAAATTTTGTCCATGCGATAAAAGTCTCAACTATGCACTTCAAACTAGCCAAAAACATTGATATGATTAATCGATTCTTGAATAATGTTTTGTGTTAATGTTTTTAAATCCCTCTCAGTAGCACAGTAAGTTAAATTCTCACTTTTCTATTTCAATTTCCATGAAAGGTTGAAAAATTACAGTTTTATAAAAGAATTTAATAATACAATATTAAAATTAATTGATTGTAAATCAAACAAATTCAAAATTATCATCGCCAAAAGTAATCTATTAAAACTTTTTTTTTTAATTATAGTATCGAAAAACGGTGAATCACAAAGATTTTTTTAACTTCCATTCAATTACGAAATCTTTGATTTTTTCTCCTTAGACTAAGAAAACTAGATAAAATAACTTTAAAACAATTTTCTTTTATCTGGTACAATTACGAAATGATAGAATTGGGAAACTTTTTAAAGAAGAGAAATCTTAGATATCTCAGATTTAAAAAAAAAAACGGGGCAATAAAATATCATCTGTCAAAAAATCAATTTATAATGATTAGATAATAATAGTCATTGTTCTGAAGGTTGATCTTCACTTATATCAAAAACGAAATGTGGGTATTGAAAAATAAATCAAACTTCTGTCGCCGAAGTTAATCTTTTTCGTCAAAAAAGAAATCTATCTAAAAATTATTTCACAGCGATATTGCTGTAATACAAAACAGATTATTTTTTCCCTTTCTGATTAAATTGTGTTCATAAAAAATAAATATTTCTGGCATTTTTCCATTGTTTTTCAAAATATTTACATTTTACTAAAGCAGTTGTTCTCACACTCTAGATCGCTTTCCTTTGATGAACTGATAAACAAACACGCCAGTGGCGTAGCTAGCGGGTGGCGGGGGGAGGTCCGCCCCGGGTGTCACCCTTTAAGTCAGGCATGTCAAACACGTGGCCCGCGGGCCACACTTGGCTCGCCAGCTACTTGTCTGTGGCCCGCCAACCATTTGGCATTTTCCTCATGTTTGATTTAGGCTTTTTTTTGTTGAAAAAATACACTTTACACGACCATGTTGGTAAACATTGCAGTGTTGGCAAGTTGGAGAGTATTTTTATTCAAAATGTCTACTACTATTTCAGAATATTAGTCTTTTCTATATTTAATAACAAAAATTCTGTGATTAAAAAAAGATAAAATTACTAGTAAAAAATATTTGTAATTATTTCGGATGAGAAAATTCTGTAATCTGACAACACTGCTAAGTAAAGTAGATTGCAAACATCAATATATGGTCAAAGCTAACTCTTTTTAAAATTTCAACTCCAATAGATTAATCATGCAAAAATAACCAGTAGAAAAGTTTAAAAAAAAGTAAATCTTGAATCTGAAATTAAAAAAAAAAAATTTAAAGTCCTATAGTATTTGATTTTCTAATAATTTATTGTTTCATGTCAAAACTGTTTCATACTAAAAATAATGAGTTTTTTACTTTTCTGTTTTATTTACATGACATTACAAAATAATGTATAGTATTTATTACAAAAATCTATGAAATAGCTATTAAAAGTTTAATTAATAACTGAAAGAAAAAATAATGAAAACTGGATTCCGATTTAAATTTCTAAATGGCAATATGCGGTTGAGCATATTTGTATTTTCATTATTACATATTTTTCTTTTTGTTTGACAGTGCACTTATGTTCGAAATCTTTGATATTTTTATTTTTATAAAATCAGAAAAGTGTGAAGGTATAAAAATTAATACCTTTATAATCTTTTGAAATTTTTCTGGTTAGTGTTTTTAATTTTTCCATCTAATAGCTTTAAAATTTTGCAATTTTTTTTATAAAGTTTTTTTTTAATTGCAGATTTTATTTGATGTGATAGTAATAATATTAATAATCTGCTTGTTGTTTTTGGTATTGTGGCCCGCGGCTTCCTATATAATATTTAATTTGGCCCGCAGTGGTAAACGAGTTTGACATAACTGCTTTAAGTGGTGCAAATAAAGAGGGGTGACACCCAATCTTTATTTACAAATAAAAAGGATAATCTTATAAGAAATCTTTATTTGGAAAGGAATTTTGAAATAAAGTGAAATTTTTAGTGCACGACCCAATAGAGTTAGTTTTCTTTTCTTTGAGAATGTGAAATTTTATACAGAATGGTGTATCTAAATAATACATGCACCAGTAAACAAAAACCTACCTATCCAACGGGTGGCTAGCAAAAGCAAATTTTATAAGAAAGAATTTTCTACTACATATAGACACCACATTGACTTATGCGAACTATGGGTTAAGTGATGAGTCGCTCATGTGTTTTTTTATGCAGGAGGGCAAAAAGTAAATAAAGAATTGCATGTCATCTGTTATAATAACGTAGAATTCTGATTGAAAAAAATATGACGGATCGGAAGGGGGATGAAACCATTTTCATCCGCCCTGTGTGTCACCCACTCTAGATACGCCACTGACACGCTTAACATTTCACTATGTATATGTACTAAATTTTGTCCATGCGATAAAAGTCTCAACTATGCACTTCAAACTAGCCAAAAACATTGATATGATTAATCGATTCTTGAATAATGTTTTGTGTTAATGTTTTTAAATCCCTGTCAGTAGCACAGTAAGTTAAATTCTCACTTTTCTATTTCAATTTCCATGAAAGGTTGAAAAGGTTGAATGCTTTCAAAAGGATCCGGAACAGAAAAATCTTCAAATTTTCTAATAAAATATCATAAAAATAAAATAATAATCTCCTCCCTGGTCCTATATCCCTAGTGTAGATAATCAGACGACAAAACTAAACCAAACCAAACCAAACCAGTATATTTTACAGCAAATACTCATTAACAACATTAATCATTACTTGGATTCTTAAGCTTTCAACATTCGAATAAAGATTCATTAAAAAATTAATATGGCTTAAAATAAAAGAAAAAAGAAAGAAAGCTAAAAACATCGTTAATTTTGAAGCTATTTAATAAAAGAAGATTTATAAATATATTTCTATATCATTTTATTATAGATTTCAAATCCAAATTCATTCTTAAAGTCAAAGAAGCTCCTTTCTGATACATTTCTAAATTCATTTTTTTTCCTCAGAAACGCAAAAGATTAGCAGATATCTTTATTCAGAAACTATATAATCGAATGGCGTTATCCATTTTTTGATACAAGCAATTTAAGAATACTGCAAACAAATAAAATACTGTCATAATTAGCGTTTGAAATAGAATTTCCGGAAGCAATAGCAAGGGAAGGGAGAAAAACCTGCAATCATTTCAGAAACTATTATATCTCAAAAAGGTTATACAAGTATTTTATTTACCAAAAATGAAAAACGCTATTCGATTCCAAATCCCTTCAATAGTTAGGCTTATCACTTTTATACTTTTACAATTTAAAATTAATCAGAAAATGTGTCAAACTTTCGTATTATTGAGAAATTAATTTAAAAATCATCAAGAAGTATATATCCGAAGACCAAGCTAACATAAGTTCTTTATCGCTGTTAATAATTTTACAAATCATGTTTTCTGCCAATAATTAAGTCTAGTACCGGTCCGCCCAGTCTATATGTAGAAAAATAATGCAAGCGTGATCTCGGACAGGCATGAGTCAGCTAAAAAAATATTAAAACGGGTTACACATAATGTAATTATCCGATGCCGATACGCTGTACATTTTTATATTGACGCTGTCAAACTAGTATGGCCACATTTATACTTATTCTCGTTAAAGCCATTTTCGTTGAAAATAGCTCATATTTTATCGTTCCTGCTTAAATCTTCAGAACGGGCCGGCAGGCCCGAAAATTTTTTTTATCGGCCCGGCCCGTCTGGCTCGTCCAATTTTTTTGCCGGCCCGGCCCGTTTATGTTGTTTGTCGACCCGGCCCGCTGGCCGGGCCTGGTACGGGCCACGGGACCGTGCAGACCTCTAAAAGAGCATAATCTTTAAGAGCTGGTAGGGGACTTAAGATGAATCCCAAACAAAATGAAATTTTAACCTTATATTCCGTGTGCCAAAAGGCAACTTTTTAGACCTATCCAAAGAAAAAATTCTGAAAAAAAAAAAATTCTTGGTCTTTTTCATTCGACCCTAATACACACTCTAGGATATACCCTCTGCTTTGAGTGCATATCCTCTGCTTAGCTGCTTAGAACGTATATCCTCTGTTAATTTTATGACTACACCCCTGGACTTAAGGAACAGATTTTAAAATTTCTTTCATCACAGCATATACAATAAAGACTTCATAAAAATATTGCATAGTGTCTGTTTTTTTTTTATTTCATTTTATTTTTTATTTTATTTATATATATATATTGTGACAGAATGTGATTGCAAATGGGTTAGAAAATATTATTCTTATTAATTCAAGTCGCATATTTACTTAATTCAGTACAGAGTACAACGAATGCGATTTCTTCAAACCATGACTAAATTACTAATACATCTGTAACAGTAGAATTTTCATTTACCTTAATGTAAGCGGGAAAAATCTGCGAGATATGCCAGTTATTCATAATCATAAATTACAACAGTGATTAGTGTACATAATAAAAAGATAATAAGCAAATAAACTACAATTATCGATATAGATTTTTTTCTTACATACATACAATATCATTTGGGTAAGCATATTTGAGTTCTTTATGCTGAAGCGCCATCTTTTAGCACTTATATTAAGTATAAACGCGCCGCAAAGAACGATTTTTTTTCTTTTCTTTTTATGCTTTTCAAATTAATTTCAGATGTAAAACAAGTTTAGTGTTAAAAAATACTTAAATTTACCCATGGACAAAAAATAAATTTTTAGAGAAATGAAAGAAAATTGAAAAATTGAATGAAATGAAAGAAAAATTGGATTATTTAGTTATGATAAACGAACAACAAAAAAAAAAAATTGGGAGAACTGAAACTAGCAGAATTTTTTTTTTCTATTGGCTTAGCAATTTAATAAATCAAACATTTATTTTAATTATACTAAACATGTGAACCTGTTCTATTTCTTTTTTCTCCATCCAGCGCTGTTGAATACATTTTAGATTAATTACTTACATTTTAAACACAATTGACTGTAGTTTTATCTAAAACGAATTACTAAAACCTACTGATGGTAAATTTTAATTTGATAGTCGAAATATTTTTTTAATCGTTGATTGATTTGGATATGACATAATGGATTTTATTTTCCTTCTCAAGAAACTTATGCCAGTTTTATTTATTTTTTTTTTTTATATATATATACTTAACTATTTTTATTTTAAAATAACAATTTTTTTTTTTAAGTATGATAAATAACGCGCCTAAAAGCTAAGTTATTAAAAGTTCAGTAACTAATCTTTTTTTAATCGCACATATAAAAGTGGAGTTTTTTTACGAATTTAATTAAGAAGTTCATTTTACACCACTTCCAGTAAGTTCATTTTCTCATTTCAAGTTTATTTATTTAAATCTTGGCACCAATCACTATGCAGTCCCCCCCCCCCATTTTTTCCTTTAGCGACCAACATCATTAAAAGCTTAATTAAACTTCACTGACTTTATATGATACGAAATCAATATTTTATCATTTCTTTCCTTCTTTGCCGTCTTTGAAATTTTTTCTTCCATCTGGTCATTTTCCAGATTTTTTTTTTTTTTTTTTTTTTTTTTTTTTTTTTTTAGGTGGAAAATCTTTTTTAATGATAATGAAAAAAGCATGATGCTTGACAGGTATTATAAAATGGCATTAAGCCAGAAAGCTTATTCGGTAAAGTTTAATATATCGAAGATTAATATATAAAGATGGGTACAAAATTAAAACTTCCGGTAACTGAAAGTAAAAAAAAAAACCTTTCATCACTTAAATTAATTAAGAATGTGTAAAATGAAATAGTATTTTAAAAAAATTAAGCAAGTAATAAAATTTAAATAGAAATCGGGCAATTGATTATGTTCTGAATTTCACGAAGCATTCTAATTCATATGATAAAAAGATGATCAATTTTTAAAAAATTATGATATCACTAATTTAGGAGATTTTTTATGTAAATTATTTTATGTATCCGTGTAAGTATCCGTATAAGTAGCATTTGCACAGCACACTACAGTAAAACCTTTTTAAATTGAAATTCTTAAACAGAGAAAATTTCCGTTTTAAATGGGTCTGCCTTCTCGTCTCTGGGTTAAATTCTGCCTTCAGATATATTTATATGGCATTCACTCAGCCGGGAACACATTTTTTCCCGTTTAAATCAAAATTCCATTATATACAGCTTTTTAACATTTTACTGTATTTGTGAAAAGTGTTTTTTGAAATGTGGATTAGAAAATCAACATACTCTTTTAAATAATATTTTCTCTAGAATCTTGAACTGTAGTAATAAGGATTATAGTAAAGTCTATGTTTTTAAAGTTCAATTAAATGATCGAAATTAAATGCATGTAACTGAGGGGATCGTGTGTTAATGGTAAGTGAACATTTTCGAAATTTCTCTATTCGCAGTTCTAAACATTCGTTGCTCGCTCCCACACACGAAAACAGTAATAAAAATAGATATTAAATTCAATAATACAGAAATAATAGGACTCCATCTTAAATAGGACGCAATTACCATGGCAATCTAGAATCATTACCTATCGTGGAATATTACTGAATTATGATAGAATTAAAAGAATGAAGAAAACTTTTATTAATATTTTTGAAGTTTTGATTCGATTTTCATAAAAAATGAAATGATAAGACAAATTCTGCAACGATTATGTATATTTAATTTCAAGCCATTCAATTGGGTAGTTTCTGTTTTGTTATATCGAGACAGACGAACAAGCAAAACCATGACACTAGGTACTTACGTCTTTATCTATAATTACAAATGCACCTGAAAGGCTGTGAAATATTACCTGCAAAGCTGCTCTGTGGAATAAAAATATTTATCGGAAAAAGGTGCAGAATTTGATGCAATTAATAAAAATATATTTGCAATGAAAGTATACATACACCAGCGCGTAAAAATGCTAATAAAGCCATTTATAATGTATCTGAAAAATGATAAAGAAATCATATTACTAAGGCGTTGCTCTTAAGGTGTAAGTGAATTTATTTTTATAGCCATAATCTCATTATGTCCTATGTACTGTGAACATGAGAAACTGCTAACGTATTTTTAAAGTCAAAATATTGTTCTATCCTATGATAAAAAAAAAAACTAAATTAAATTAAGAAAGCTGAAATATTATATTTACACAGCAAACAACCTATGCTTTAACCACTTTCCTGTTTTTCCCGGTTTTGCCAATCATAATTTACCCGTACCACGTACGGGCATATACACTCCAGTCATTATTTATTATTCTCACTAACATTATTTAATCCCAACTTTTTTCTGATTCAATTAGGCAAAAGATTCTGTTTTTGAAAACCGGTAATTAAGAATTAAAAATTCTGTAAAAGGCATAAAAAATAGACATTATTTGAATGTATTTTACAAAAATATTGATCAGTTAAGTAGTTAAATACGTTTTCATCAATTCGTCGGAAAAATAACGAAATGCTTTGAAAGAAAGAAAGAACTTTTTTATATGTAGGTGCGTGTGTAATGGTTTAAATCATGTCAAAAAGTGTTTCACATCAATGAATTATGTTATTGGAATATTCTAATCATGTATTTCATGGTTATATATTAGCATGTTAAATGGAATTCTAATTGTTATAAAATTATCAAGTATAAAAAGAAATTGCAATGTAGAAAACTTGAAGCCCCACCAGTGGCCGAGAGGTTCTGACCTCCAAACTGATAGACGGTAGGTTCAGGGTTCGATCCCAATCGCGACCGCCGGCTTAACCGTTTGGAGTTTTCCGTGGTTTTCTTCTAACCTTGGATTTCCTTGGGTAAATATGGGTTCGGTTCCCCTTAAAAAAGCCTCCACGGAGGGCACCCTTCCCCTTAGGGCCTATATCCCACGTGTAGATAATTGGCTGACATAAATACAAAACAAGACTTGGTATCTTTTAACTCCGAAAGTATTCATTGCAATCCAATTCATCTGTGTATTGAAAACGCGCATCTTGACGCTCTCATGACAAAAAACTTTCAAATTCATTTTTACCGCTGCAAGAATTTCTAACGAATATGAAACAGCCATTTCGCGAGAAAATTCTATAGTTTTTATCATTTCGAAATTCATACGCTTAATTCGTAAAAGAGAATACGGTTAACTCATAACTGGTGTTGGCGGTCTCACAGATCATCATTTTTCATAATTTAGCTTGTAATTTTTCTGTTTAACTCTAGATACTAGTGAAATTGTACTTCGTTTCGAGCTCTAGTAATATCGATAGAGATTTTTAAGTAAGTAATTTTAATCATAAAACCCTGCGATTTTGTGTTTTTAATAGTTAAAAAAAAAAGAAAAAAAAAGAAAAAAAAGAAAAGGAAAACCACTTTTGGAATTTTATAATGTTTCCTCCACCGGGAGCCACAGAAATCCCTCCCGAAGAAAAGTGTCTGAATTCAACACTGTTTTAATTATACATTCCATACCTCTAGATCTTTCAAAAATGTAAACGAAATAGACTTTTTCAAAAAAAAAAAAAAAAAAAAAAAAAATACGTAAACGGGGTTTGTTTAAACACGAAATAAGAAAAATAAATTGCATTCAACCAAAACAGTTCAGTCACGATTTATAATTGAACTACAGTGGGCAAAAAAAGTATTTGCACGCAGACCATTTTCTGCATAAGTAACCATAGAAAGCAGATTTGATACTATTCTCTTAATTATTCATTTATTTAAATAAGAAGAAAATAAAAATAACTACCCATTTTCCTTAAACAGTAATATTACACATTTAAAAAAATATATTAATATTATCTCATACCAAACTAGTCGTTGGGGGCCACCGTAATACTTACCCATCATGGATATGTATATGAAAATAAAACATGTGAAACTATTTATACAATGCATTGCAATTCATAAACAAAATTTAAATATTGTTAATACACATAGTAATGCTATATTAAAGAACTGCTGATGTACCAATTTCAACAAATTATATAAAACGCCAAACTACTCGAGTAGTACCGAACTGCGTAAAAGAAACATCCTTATAACTCCAAAAATAATAATTCTGTTAACTAACAATTAACTGCGTTGGATTAAGCGTCTCATTTCCAATTAAAATATACTTCTGAATTGAAATTTGAATGAAATACAGGGTCATGAAAAATCGAAGAATGTGGAAAACAAGATTAAAAGTATCTCGGCAACTAATAATCCGATCGACTTCGTTCTATATGCAAAATGTGTGTTATTTTATTGCCTTTTACGTCCATTGCTTAGAACAAAAAAATTCGAAAATTTTTATATACCTTTCATCAGAACGAATTTTTCGAGAGTCCGAAAAAAATAGTTCCGGATAATCGAGGTTGCTGATATTAAATAGGGTTCGTCCCATTCTTACATACTAACTACATACAAAATTTCAAGTCTCTATCTCAATTTGTTCGGGAGATAGAGCGTTTACAGACAGACAGACAGACAGACAGACGGACGGCAAAAATTTTTTTCTAAAAATATGTTTTTCGGAATCTCCACTATCTAAAATGTGTAAATCCGTCAAAAAAAATTTTTCGATTTTCAAAACGATTGCAAGACTTACCCTATACTACGTATGATGGGTAAGTAAAAAGTATTTGTACACGAAGCATTGACTGTTAAAAAAGAAATTAAATGTGAACATTATGCAAATGTTTAGCAAATCAAGTCCTGCGGTACATTAACCCCGCACTTTAAAGTCACGTAATATATTAACTGGAGCAGGGATTCTGGGGAATTTTTGTTCTTATGGCGCCAAAAACGTGTGAACTGTCTGTTGCTACCAGTGAGATGATTATATTTCTTAACAATTCTGGATTAAGTTACCGAGGAATAGGTAAAAAATTAAATCTAAACTTTTCTAGTGTTTGTTATATAATTAAGAAGAAAAAAGAAAGAAACTGGTTCGACAATAAATAAGCAGCGAACTGGGCGTCCAAGAAAGCTAAATACCAAGCAAAGGAGAGTCATCATAAAAAATCTTCAAAAAACCCTTTTCTAAGTGCTCGAGAATAGGCTGTTGATGTCGCTTCAACGTCGGGAACAATAGTTACACCACAATCAATTAGAAATATTCTTCATGATGCAAATATTCGAGGAAGAGCCTCTCGAAAAAAAAAAAAAACATTTATTAGTGAAACAAATGGGGTGAAAAGACTTGAATTTGCAAAAGCTTATGTCAGCAAACCACGAGAGTTTTGGAAAACTGTTATTTTTTCCGATGAAAGCAAGTTCAATATTTTTGGCTCAGATGGTAAGAAAACTGTATGGCGAAAGCCAAATATTTCTCTTCAAATTACAAACTTGAAACCAACTGTAAAACATAGCGGTGGTCATGTAATGATTTGGGGATGCATGTCTTTTAACGGAGTTGGCGAAATGACCTTTATTGAAGGCAATATGAATGCTAAAAAATATATTATTATGTTGCGAGACGATTTATCTAACAGTGCTCTGAAATTAGAAATTCCTAATTCGTATTATTTTCAATAGGATAACGATCCGAAATACACTGCATATATTACGAGGTTATGGTTGCTTTATAATGTAAAAAATCAATTGAAAACGCCACCACAATCGCCAGACCCCAATCCGATTGAAAATTTGTGGCATATTTTGGATGTGAAAATAAGGGGGGGAAATTCTAACAAATCAGAACTTAAGCAAGCTCTTAGGGAAGAATGGCTACAAATCAGCAGTGAAACATGTCACAAATTAATAGAATCAATGCCCAGACGATTACAACCTTAAATGAAGCAAAGGGCATACATACTAAATATTAGCACTGTTTTTAACTTATAAATAATTCCTCTTGTTCTATTTTTATTGCTAGTGTGCAAATATTTTTTTGGCAGTACAAATGCTACTTTTTTATGTTTACATATTTTAAATATAATTATTATGTCAGATATTAAACATGTTTATTTGTTTTGTAAAAGTGTTGATATTTTTAATTCTTAGTTGCTTTTTATTTATTTATACATATGCTACAAAAAATTTTCCTGGTGAGCAAATATTTTTTCTCTCACTCTTAATCATTTAATATTATTTTAGCATGTATCAAATGACAGGTTTTAGAAGATATCCATTTATGGTTATTTATTTGTGTTTTATTAGATTAAAGGCATCCTAAATCATTTTTAATACACTGAAGACTTTTTTTAAACTTATTATTTTTTAAAATTACAAATAAAATTAAAATTTTAAAAATTGTCTGACTCCATACTGCTTTTTTCAGTTTTTAAAGATTAACTTGTAATTTTCAGTTTAACTTCAAAGACTACCGAAATTTTGTTTCGTTTGAAACTTTACTACTATCACCAGAGATTTTTAAATAGCTCAATGTTAGTTATAACATACCCGTACAAAAGTTTAGGTACAAAAACAAAATCCTATGAGTTAATCATGCCCTCTTTTGATCTTGTGCTTCACAATAGTTATGTTATAATTTCTGTCACATCAGTTGGAGATTAAAATGATTTTAAAGTTCCTTTTAAAATAATATTAACACGTCAGCACATGCGCTGAGATAAAATTTACCCACAATCACATTACACACCCAATTTTGAACTGTAGGTGGGTATCTTAACGGTTTAAGAGCCCACTCTAGTCACTCAAAAAGACCCGGATGATAATGTAAAGTCTATGGGGGCGTTATTTTCAAATATCTCCCTCGAATTTTAATATTTTTACATGATTATTTTGCATAGGATAACTGAGGATGATCTACAGCCAAGTTAGTTTTTTTTTTTTTTTCGATTTTAGTTTCAGATTTAAAAAAAAAAAAAAAAATTACTTTAACTTTCGAAATCGGTTAGAACCGGCTCTGAAATTGAGACTATCATAACATAAAAAATATATAGCCAAAATAGAAAAAGTAAAAACTAGCCCAGCTGTAGATTTTCCTCGGCTATCCTATGCAAGAAAAAAAATCACGTAAAAATATTAAAATTTGAGCGAGATATTTGAAAATAACGCCCCACATAGATTTAACATTATCATCCGGGATTTTTTCAGCGAGTGGCCTCTTAATCAAGTCAAAGAGTGCTTTACATTAATGAAATATATTATTGAAATACTATAATCATATGTTTCATAGTTATATATTAGCATGTTGAATTGAATTTTAATTATTTTATTTCATTGACTATTTATTTTATTTATTTGTATATACGTACTTTACAAATAAATCCTTTGAAAAATATACAAACGAAGTATAAACGGTGCTACACTGGTGCTTTACAAAGCTAGAATCTCCGAATAAGAAATCTAAAGAATTCTCATTTAATCCTACCAGGCGATAACATAAAGTATTACTAGAAAAGAATTGATTTTCGTGCTCGTCTGACATCAATCCATTAAAAAATCGATATCGGGATTCGAAAGATTCTTTCTCAAACTCTCGTGATCTATAAGATTTGTATCACATAACAAAATTAAGTCACTTGGCAGAAACTGTATTAACTTAAAGCAGGGGGTTCATTCAATCAAGTGATTGTTTAACACTTTTACAATTTATAAATCCAAGAGTCAATTTATCAAACATACAAGGAAACGACGGGGGATATTTCAACATTTTATTTAATAAAAAATAATAATACGCATATTTAAATCTGATATGCAAACGTTGGCCGGGGGGGGGGGCGCACAACCTTCATGCTATTTTATCAGCAAATTATCAGAAAAAAAGATGCGAATGATATCTTTTGATTAGATGTTATGTTTGTCATATTACTCGTATATTATGCGCATTTTATTTACTAAAATTTACGGATAAAATATAGAAAACACATTACACATGTAATTTTCTCATAGCTAAATGAAACCACATTGCTTTCAATAAATCACAGACTTACTAAATCAGTAAAAATTTTGCACCAGTTCTTTCGGAGGCGTGGGATGAATTCACCACTGCCACCATGATAGTTTATAAAGAAGAATGCTTTTTTTAGAGCCATAGCTTGTTTAAATTTTAGATCCACCTTATACAGTGATATTAGAAGTCCGTCATCAGCGTTTTATTGTAAAGATGCGATAAAAGAGAAATTGGTTGGATGTACCAATCACAAAACTTTCTTTTATCTCATACATACATTTTTTTTTAATATTTCAAAAAGTAGTTACACATGTTAATAATTTAATATTATTAATACAATACTATTTTTCCTTATTCTATTACCATCAGCTGTTTTCTAACAGCTGGCTAAGCAGGACGGGAGTTCCCGTCTCTCCTCGAACCGATGGAAGATAGCACAACGAAGAATCGATAAAATGATACAAAAAGCTCTTTCGCATTGCTCCTTTAAAAACGAAATATTTCCAAATTCAAGAAAGATCTGCTGGACATAATCAAAAACATGCATACAAAATTAGGTTTAATTCTACACATAATTTGATGCACTTTTCGATGGTATAATAATGAAAATAGCATGGAAATAGCTTTTACAGCAGCCCCTTCCAACAGGTTTTTTATTCAAGTTCAAGGAGGACCTGCTTGCCATAGCCAAACATTAACACAAAAATTTGAATCAGTTCTATGCATAACTTCATACACTTTTCGATGATAGAATATTGAAAATCGTAAAAAAAAAACGCTATTACAGCGCCCCCTACCGACTGATTTTTTTCAAATTGAGGGAGAACTTATTAGCCATAGCCAAACACTTACACAAAAAAATTGGATTCAGTTCTATGTATAATTTTATACACTTTTTTGGTTGTACTTTACTGTAAATGTCACCAAAAATAGCTATTACAGTGCCCTCTTCCGGCTGATTTCTTTTAAATTCAGGGAGGACCAACTAGACATAGCCAAACACTTACACAAAATATTTCGTTCAATTCTATGCATATCTTTATACACTTTTCGATGGTGCAATGGCGGGCACACACACATACACACACACTCGGATAGACAGACAATTTTAAAAACATGTTCTTTGGAATTTCGAACCCCTAAAACGTGTAAATTCATCGAAAACCGGAAGTCGAAAAAAATTTCGATTACAATATTTTCCAGGTCTGTTCGGGTCAATATTTTCTAGGTCTGTTCAACCGTCGCGATGAGCGACCAATTTTCGTCGACGACCCCTACCTACGACCCAAACAGACCTATTTCCTCCAATTTTACGCCACCAAACTTAGACGTGAATAAAACGATTTACTGTGAAGTTGGGTTCAATGATCTAATGAAGTTATACAGTGCGTGTCAAAAGTTTAAGCACAATAGCAATTTTCAAATAGAACTTTAAATATTCACTTTATTTCAATATCTGTCTTGTATATGTTAATAATATCTATTTTAACACCATATTCATTGAAATTAACTTTAAAATTTTATTTCAAACCATGGAGTTTAAGAATAGAACAAAAACAGCCGTGTCAAAAGTTTAAGCATAAAATAGTTTTTATGCAAATTTTACAGTCTGACGTAAGCGGTTGCGCACGCAAACAATTTCTGGGTGTATAAGAAGTAGTTAGTTGTTGTTTATGAGTAGTACAAAATGCCTCGGTCGAAAAAATTTACAGAGGAGGAGGTGATAAAAATATGGACTATCAGAGCAAAATCTAAGTCTGTTTCTGAAATTGCAAGTACAGTCGAGTCTCTCTATAACGAAACTCTATACATCGAATTTCTCTATACAACGAATTTTAAGTAGGAACGGTCTCCTTTTCGCATGATTACATTAAAAACAGTCTCTATATAGCGAAATATCTATCTCCATATAACGAATTTTTTCATAAATTGGTCTTAATTTATTCAGTTTTAAAAAAGCTTCGAAATCATATGGAATCAATTTTCCATCACTTATTTTTGATTTATCGTTCAGTGCTGAGTTTTTTTTTTTTTTTTTTTTTTTTTAATATTACTTCTTTTCGTTCTTTAAATCCAACGAGTTCATCCCACCTCACACACACCTTTCAACATCCTTCTCAAAACAGAGTCAATTGGATTGTTACGCATATAAGAGAGGAATCAGTGAGAGGCACATAGGAGAGGCCTTCAAATGGAGGAAAATGTTAACTACAATTTTTCATTCCTTGCTAAAATTTGAGCTTTTTTTTTTTTTTTTTTTGGATAGCGTAATAATTTTAAAATCAAAACAACAAAAAATTACAGATTTCTTCGTCTGAAATTAATGCAAGTCTTCCTCATTTGATTTTCATTAGGCTTTCAATTAAATGTCTGTTCTCTTTTTTGAAACTGCTAAAATAATTAAGAAATAAAATGTTAGGTTGATATTTACCTTTAAATACTTCAAATTCTTAATTAAAAAGATTTAAAATAATATTTGTTCAAAATTTACACATTAAATACGATTTTTAACATCATTCTCTAGACATCGAATTTCTCTATGTAACGAATTTTTTACTGGAACGATGGATTTCGTTATATAGAGACTCGACTGTACATTAAAAAGATCAAAACGAGGTATTCATCAAATTTTGGCTCGTGGTAATAATTTCAAATGAAAATTTCGTTCAGGAAGGCCGCGAGTGACTAGTTAGCGCGAAGATAGCCGTATCAGAAATTTGGCTTCAACTGGTAATTACACCCTCTTGCAAATAAAACATGCAGTTTGAAGACAAATATCGCAAAAAGCTGTTTATAGAAGAGTTTTGGAATTCAAATGCATAAAATACCGTAAAATGGCTCGATTACCGTGTCTCAAACGACACCATAAAGAAGCTAGATTACAATAGGCCAAAGAGCATATGTCATTTGGTGAAAAGTGACTGAATGTCATATTCAGTGATGAAAAAAAAAATGGAACCTCGATGGCCCTGATGGGTTTAAGTACTATTGGCATGATCTCCGCAAAGAACCTAGGAGTGTAATTAGCCGACAACATAATGGTGGTTCTGTAATTGTATGGAGGGCTATTTTTTTCAATGGTCAGACATCTCTAGCATTCATCAGTGGTCGTGAAAACTCTGAAAACTATGAAGAGACACTTGCCAATCATTTTCTTTCTGTTGCCGAGGTTTTAGGGGGGAGAAAAATAGTTATTTTAACATGACAATTCTTCGATCCATACCTCAAACTCAACTTCATCGTGGCTTAAGTCGAAAAAAGTGTCTGTTTTGAAATGGCCGGCGATTAATCCTGATTTAAACCCTACAGAAAATATGTGGGGTATTCTCACTCATGCAGTTTATCCAAATGGAAAGCAGTATTCTTCAGTTAAAGATTTGAAAGATGCCATTGAGAAAGCTTGGTTTAAAATTAAACCAGAAACAATACAGAATCTCATTTCATCGATGGAAGACCGTATATTTAAAGTAATTCAGCAGAAAGGAGCAATAATCAAGTATTAATTTTTTGTTATTCTTGTTCTGCTAAAGACTAAAAACTACTGTGCTTAAACTTTTGACACACACATTTTTCTTGTTGTGATAAATTTTATTATTTAAGATAAATTTTATAGCATAAATCTGTTAACTATCTTTTTAAAACTACAATTTGTAGATTATGTGAAAAGGAAATTAACTTTCACTCATTAATAAAATTTTATTTTGAAATTTTCTGTTGTGCTTAAACTTTTGACACGCACACTGTACTAGTCAAATTCAATCAAACTAATTGTTCCATTATTTATATAAGTGAAAAAAGAAATTTACTAAATTGGAACATGCTTTGATATCATATTACATAATGCATCTATATTGTAGCGTATATAGGGTTCTTCTGATCTTATGGTTTGTCAAGTTCAGAATCCAGTCTTATAAAAAAATAGAAAATAATTTATTTACAAAACTTCACAGCTACAGAGTCTTCGAAACTCACAAATATTACTTTTCAGAAATAATTGCGTAAATCCAACGTACAAGTACAGATATATGTTACAGAGACTCTTTAGCCGACGTTTTGACACTGTATCAAATTCAAAACAGCGTAGATAAATCACAATACTCAAGCAAACCTGCTTAAATAATCGTTTAGTAGTTCACTCAATAACTGACTGACAAGGAAGGTCTCCATACGGGCATACTCAGAAATTTTTTTAAAAAATACAGAATGTTCTTCTCATGAAGCTATGTATGTTTATAAAAACTTTTTCGGCGGAACCTCTTTACAGTGTCCGTAAAAAAATAATGAAAATTTCGTTATTTGGCGATTTATCATCGGTGGCGATGGAATGAAATTTCAAAAAATACTTTTTCATGTCTAATACACTTAAAGGAAAAAAAGTGCCATGTTGAACTTGTTTAGATAAATTTAATGTAAATAACTTTAGTTTTGACAGTTTAGTTTGTTTTAAGTATAATTTTGTTATATCGATATTTATATGCATTTATATTCATATTTAATCATCAAAATTTGCGATTTAAAAGGAAATTCATAATTTAAATTAATTAAATTTTTTTCAAGTTCAAAGTCCAACTGTCGATTTGATTTTGTTGCCATGGAAACATCTGTCTTTTATTTTTGAGTACGCTTAAATGTATCAAAATAAAGTTTCTCTATGACTATTTTTATTTATTAAAATATTTTTTCCAATGATAATTTAAATAATCACCCCAACTGTCAATATATATATAGGTAATGCATATAATATGCATATAATAAACTCTCTCATTGTTTGTATTTAAATTCATTAAATACCATTAACACGCATTCCAAACATCCAACATTTTTTCAGTTACATTAAAATCGTTTGCTTTTGGCGAGGAAAAATGCTGCGCGCCAAATCGCTTGACGCTTTCCTCTTTTCACGCCAAATATTCAAAAGTATGTTATTTTTTTACATATTTCCTATTGTAATTCCGCCGCTAAATTTGACTGAGCCTTTATTACCTACATGAGTAGTTTAATTAGTATTTTTTTCAAAAAATTCTGAGTATGCCCAGTATGGAGACTTTATTTGTGAGAAAGAATAATAACCCGCACGCATCGCTCTCCTATATATAGGCGCGGGCATGCACTGGAAATTTCTACAAGTCTCTAGAGAAATCCAGAAAACACCAGAATAGCATTTAATGTATCTGTATACCTATAAGGGGCGTTACCATAGAGAGGAAAGGGGTACCATCGCCAACAATCGTCAAATTTGATGCCAACTTGGCGATAACTATAATATTTCGCCAAATTGCCATAGACATTCATTGAAAAATAATAGACAGGTTTGCCTATGCCTGATAACAAATAGAGACAATGTAACAAAAACTAATATTAGTAAAGGAATGGAGCTTAATAAGATTATTTACATTATTTTAGAATACAAATACTAACTATTTGCAAAATTCGTAACAATATATATATATTCGACGTGATTATAATATGAGTTTCTCATATATGTGTTGAAAATACATAAATTGGCCCATGACCACCAACAGCCGTTCTCGACCAAAAACATTAATCTTGACGCTTCATAATTATCAAAGTATCTCTCACTGCGCATAAAATGTCAATGACCAAATTATAGTGTGTTTCCAGCCCTTTCCTCTAGGTAATCATATTTCATACAAAGCAATGTTAATCTAGGTAAAATATTGTCATTATTGTCAAAATTGGGAATTAAATTTTGTTTTAGCTTATTAGTGATATACCTGTATTTTTGAATGAATAAGTGGATTGTGACGCTTGTTTCCTACACAAAAGTTGTATAACTTGGCTCTTATTATCACATATTTGACGCGTACTATGTATCACCTAAGTATGATACCCATTAAGAAAATTGCCTTCAATAATTCAGAAATACCTTGTATCAAATATTTACGCTTATTAAACATTGCTAACACATTTATGTTAATTTGAAATAATCCTCTTCCAAAATTAAAGACAAAATATCGAGCAATGTTTTGTGAAAATTCTTATAGTAACAAACTTATTTGAAATTTATTTATTTATTTATTTATTGTTATTCTGTATCTGAATAAATGAATAATCAAAAATTAAAATGTTCAATTGTTTTATTATTTCTTTGAATTGAGAGTATTTTATTAGCGATTTCTATATTTAAACCTTAAAATTATATTTTTTATGATCAGCTAAAGTTATTTCTTAAAACCTAAGTATCTACGACCATTGACTTGTGCTGACTATATAGCTGACCTTTCAGTAAAATTAATTTTCTCATCTCTAAAGATTTTTTTTTTTCGATTTGTTTTATAAATGCTTTTAACTTTCTCGTTTTATATAGTTTTAAGTAGAACGGAAACAGCTGAGTCAGATAATACCTTCTTCCTCTTCTTATATCAGTTTTCGATCGAATAAAATCAATTTCCGACTTTTCTTCGACATTATTGGCCAATTACAAAAATCCTCTGAGACCCCTATAAAAGACACGTATCATCTTGAAAGAACAAAAGATGATATAGCATGGAAGAATTTATTTACTTGAAAAGCATTCGTTTATTATTTCTTTGGGGCTCTCAAATTTAAGTCGCTGCGTTCAGAAAAATAAAATATTTTTGTTGATAATAAAAATTACTTTCAGGTATATTTTTATTGCTTTTAACCCTTTCGGGTCTGAATTTGTTTTCAATTTTTAGAAATAAATACTTTTACTTTGATAACATTAACACTTGCTGTCCAAATAGATTAATCAATGTGTAACGAATATTTAATTGACTAAAACATAACGAATGTTGTTGTTTTGCATATTATTCATTTAATATTTATATGACAATAGGCTAAGGAAGAATTTTTGGAGATGTTTAGAAAATATTCTATTATGAAAATATTTCACTTATATTACAAATTTCTAGTACTTTTTGCGCTTTATTACACACTAGCTTTCCGCCCGCGTGGAATTCGGTTATATTGCGGTATAAAGCACAACTATAAGAAAACTTCTCATTTCCACGGAAAAATGTAAGAAGCGCGATGTAACGCTGGATACGATTAGTTTTAAACCAAAACTGAATGGTACACTATATTATATGTTTTCCCTTGTGGAGCAAAAACATGCAGATTTTGGGCACTGAAAACCCGGGAACACGCTACATAGAGCTGACCGTGCTGACGTTGAGCCTGTTGCGATAAACGGACTTGAGTACGAATATCATTCTCAGAAGCCCTCAACGAAACTTGGCGAGCGGCTTGCTCCTCAAGTCTTTGCTGGCGCTGAGATGGTAGCTCAGCAGCTCTCGAAGCAGCCTGACGCTCTGCTTGTTCGCGCCTTCTTAATTCAGCATGGAGAGACGATTCTTGAGATCGGGCAATTTTCATTGCCCGAGTTTTAGATGAGGTGCTTGTCAAATTAGATTTACGTTTGCGAGGCATTGTGAAAATATGAGTAAACTATAAACCTAAACTAAACTAAAATCCCAAACTAAACTATAACAATCTAAACGAAGAACAAAGCGACGTAATTACCTATCGAAAAAACAATAATTACTTTAGATAGCTACCTAGAAAAAAACTAACTAAACTAACCTAACCTAACTATTATACAGCTACTGCACATCGTTACCACGTTTTAAAAACACCCAGCGCCATCTATCGTATACCTCAAGAACAAAATAACGTAACTAATACTTATACCAATTAGTAATTCGTTGACTTATAGTTATTTCAGGATAAGTAGATGTAAAAAAAAACATTTTAGACGATAAAACAAATAAGTACGTCATCCCTCGGGAATTCCTCATTTTCGAGGATTCATTATCGTATCATTTAGCTTCTAAATTTACATGTTCATATTCGTTTGCAATATATGAGTAGATGTAAAAAAACAGTTTAGACGATAAAACAAATTGTATACGTCATCCCTTGGGAATTCCTCATTTTCGGGGATTCATTATCGTATCATTTAGCTTCTAAATTTACATGTTTATATTCGTTTGCAATATTTTATCTTGTTTTAAACGACACACAGCGCCATCTCCAATCCATCCATCAAGCAAACTATATATTTTTTTTTCCCTCGGGAATATCAATTTTTTCCGGGATAAAAAGTACCCTATTATTTAATCCGGACTTCTAACTTTACGTCTGCAAAATTTCAAAGCAATCGGTTCAGTAGTTACGGCGTGAAAGCGGAACAAACAAACAAACAAACTCACTTTCCGATTTATAATATTAGTAAGGATGATTCTTTCAGGAAAGTAACTTTTATTTTAAAGTTAAACAGTGAAATATGTGTTTAAAATAAAGGAATCGCATACGGTGCAAAAAGAATTAAACAAATAATAATTATTATTATTACTAAATGTCTAAACATAAATGAAGTCATATAGTAAATGCATAGACATATGCTAACATTACTACATGTTACCAGTAGTTGCTACATGTTAGCAGTAGTATAAGCAGAAGTATTTCTTAAAACAAAATAATACTGCATTGGAATACATGTACTATTAAACCGTTGGGGACGAGCGACACGTATACGTGCTGCAAGAAGGCTTAAGAATCCTTGTTTATTCCCGCCAGTAAAATTATACTGTAAAATTTCCCTTATTCAATCGGAGCATTTTCTCCATTTAAGAAGGAACAAATTTCTGTTTTTTAAAACCGGTGACAAAACAGTAACAATTTCGTAAAAGACTCCCGTCGCGAAGGGGTTAATAATCCGCCAGACCCGAAAGGGTTAAGTCTATTTTTATTTTTACATTTCCAATTTTTAACACTTTCTAACAAAGTTTATTAGCCGTTGGAAGGCCACCGTAATACTCACCCATCATGAATATGCATAATTTAAAGTATGAAAATAAAACATTTGTATACTATTTATAAAATGAAATCCAATTGAATCCAAATGAAATTTCCAAAATAAAATTTAAAAGTATATTTAAATATTTTTAATATTTATTGTTATGCTCTATTACTGAACTGCGGGTACTACTCGATTATCTCGTCGACCCATTTCGACAAATTATATGAATCGCCAAACTACTCGTAAATTATACAAATTGTCATAATTTCTATTTTGAATAACGAAAGAACAAATGAACTAGTGAAATATGTATTAACAAAAATACAAATTAAACGTCAAATTAAAAGTCACTTGATGACATATAAACACATGTGTTTAAGAGGCCACTCGATTCTTTCAAAAAGACCCGGATGATAATGTTAAGTCTATGGCGGTGTTATTTTCAAGTATCTCACTCAAATTTTACTATTTTTACACGAGTCTTTTACATAAGATAGCTGAGAACGATCTACAACGGGGTTAATTTTTACTTTTCCGATTTTGGTTTCAGATTTTTTTTTAATCGTTTAACTTTCGGAACCGGTTCCAACTGGTTCTGAAATTGAAATTATCATAATATGAAAAAAATGTAACCAAAATCAAAATAATAAGAATTAGACCGGCTGTAGATCGTCCTCAGCTATCCTATGCAAAGAAAAAAAGTCATTTAAAAATAATAAAATTTGAGCGAGATATGGCTCGCTGTGTCTGTGACGGCCAATTATCAGCACAACGGATATAGGCCCAAAGGGGGGTGCCCTCCGTGGGAGGTCTTTCTAAGGGAATCTAACCCGTATTTACGCAAGGAAATCCAAGGTTCGAAGAAAACCATGAAAAATTCTGAACAACTAGGCCGACGGCTTTGATTGGGTGTGAACCCAGCACCTGCTGTCTACCAGTTTCGAGAACAGAACCTCTCATCCACTTGTGCGGCGCGAGATATTTGAAAATAACGCCCTCATAGATTTAACATTATCATCCGGGTCTTTTTAAGCGAGTGGAGTGGATCTCTTAATGTCAAGTGAATCTGTCATTTACAATAAGCCATTATTGGCATTTATCTTATAGTTTGGCTATAGTTTTTTGGTCGAAGGAATAATCGAGTTGTAAAAGAAACATCCTTATAGCTTCAAAAATGATAAACCTATTTATTAACAGTTTAATGATGAGCGTTGGATGAAGTGTCTCACTTCCAATTAAAATGTATATTTGAATTGTAATTTGAATGAAATACAGAATCATGAAAAATTGAAAAGTATGGAAAATGGGATTACAAATATCTCAGCAACTAATTCCGATCAACTACATTCTTTATGATTTTTTTTTTTTTTTTTTTTTTTTTTTTACAACTATTCTTTTTTGGAAAGAAAAATCCAAAATGTTATATACCTTTCATCAGAATGAATATTTCGAGAGTCCAAAAAAAATAGTTCCGGATAATGGACTTTACTGATATTCAATAGATTATTTCTCTCATTATTACACACTAAATGCACACCGAATTTCTAGTCTTTATACCTGAAACGTGTAAATCATCCTCAATTTTTTTTTTTTTTCCGATTGTCAAAATGATTGCACGACTTATCCTATACTATGTATGATGGGTAAATAAAAAATAGAGTGCAAAAAAATCGTGATTTTTTTTTTTTTTTTTTTTATATAAGAAATTGGATTTTTTTTATTTAAGTCAGATTTTTTTTAATTAAATCGAACTTTTTATTTTTTTCCCCACCATTCAAATACTGAATATTTACCAGGAGTTTTAGTTTACCAAAACAATTAAACCTCTAATTGCTAATTAAACTAAGTTTTTATACTTCAATTAATAGAATTATAATTATCTATACTATTAACCGCAGTAAACGTCTGTCTGTCTGTCTGTACCGCTAAAAACTTTTCTCAACGGCCGAGTGGAGTGGCGCTCTGGGTGTCTATCGACTCGGGACGATTCGGCCTTTTGTGATAATGAATTTCGAGAAAATCGCCCGGTAATTACCCGAGATATTAATTAAAAACTACCCGGGAAACGTGACAAAAAATCCAAGTTCCGAGACGATTCTCTGACGGAGCTCTCCAGTCGAAACTAGCTTTCCGCGGATGAAAAACCACGAAGGTGTCGAAAATACGAAAATTAAGGAGTTTTATATAACGTCGCATCCGCACTGCAGATTCACGGATTTTAAAACAAATTACATATTCTTGAAGGAAATTTAAAGACCTTTCTGACGGTCTATTCGGTTTCAAGAAATACGAACATTAACCTTTTGAAAAAAACGTTTTCCCGAAAGCTTTCATTTTCCATTTATTTCCGCAGAATTTTCGACCGAAAACTATCGAATTTTAAAACGATTCCATCCTTTTTAATTTTGGAGGCACGACAAAGAAAAAAAATACCCCCTCAAAGACGCTTCTGTCTAATTTCCAACGGTGTGTTTATTTTTGAAATATTCTAATATTAACCCTTTGAAAAAAAATCGAGAAAAAGAGTCTCCGATCGTACAATTTTGTTTGCTTTTTCGACACTTTTTCCGCTCATATTTATATGAATAAAATCCCTAATTTTCAATATTTCTTTTCTATCTTTATACACCTCTTAGTGAATACATCGTTTTGAGTTGTGTCAAAATTTCAAAAAGATACAACGGTTAGAAGTATTCTTAAATCTGTAAAAACCGCGAAATTACGGCGTAAAACGGGCGATTTTTTTTTCTGCCATATTTTTAGGTAAAAGTAGCCCTTAAATCCTGTATTCTTCAATGATCTTTATATGTGTGTTTGGGGTACTGGTTTTACACCTTGCATAAAATTTTTGAAAAAATCGGGAGGTCGTAACTGTATTTTAAATAATATAATAGGCGAATTTTTTAATTTAAATTATTAAATGTGAAAAAGGAAAAAAACTAAAAATTAAAATTTTTGTACAAAATATGCATATTTTTACACGAAAATTATACTCGAGGTTTTTTTTCAAAGTGTGTAATAGTAATACATTGCGACCTCACTAATCCGACACTCGGTAATCCGTATATATTTAAAATATCGTTAGAGAACTTTATTGCAAATAAATACATTTTAAAATTTGACATTTCTTTAAAATCTTCATAAAAGCAGTTAGAGAATACCGTGGTACAAGTTGCATCACCATTTTGAAACGATACAACAGTTAGAAGTATTTTTAAATAAATAAAAACCGCGACATTACGGGGAAAGAACGAACTTCTTTTTTTTTTTTTTTTTTTTTTTTTTGTTTCATATTTTTAGGAACAACTTTTACTTAATTTCAATATTTCCTTAAAATCGGCTAATACCATTCTTGGTAATCCACTTTTAATGAGGTATGAAATTTTTGGGAAAATATGACTATCAGAACTATCTTTTAAATAAAATAATAGGTGTAACCATTTGCAGAACAACAAACATATTTTTATAAATATTAAATCTTCATCTTTTGTATAAACAGAAACAATGTTTTTCGCATTGCGCATGCGTGCAAGCTACGCCGATATGAAAAAAATCAATGAGTTTTTTTATATCCACATAAAAAAACAATTTTAAGTAATGAAAAAACAATTATGAAAATTAATAAGAAAGTATTTTTCTTAATGCACTTTGAAGTACGGGAGGAATATTTACGAGCACGAACAAAACTAAGATTCGACATTTTCCCGCACGAAATTGATTATCATGTAGGGTTGATGGTTTGTGGTCAGCGGTTAGAAAACGCAAGTGTGCACCGGGCCTTAGAGAGATTATTTTTTTCAGAAAGGGGCCGCTAGCGGGCGAAGCTCGCTAGTTAGTTAATAATTACATAAGTTATGAAAATTGCATTTTAATAGTTTCATTACTATCATACAACAATATTATAATAATTATGCAAAACTACATTAAAAGCTCGTGATATTTACATTAATAATTATTAAACAATTAACTCTTATAATTAAGAATATAACGTACATTTTAATGCTTTAATTACTAAATTAATAATTAATAATTTAGTATTCATTCTAGAAACAATTAGGGAGAATGCTAGTTCCAAAGAAGTTGGAAATTGCAGGTCAAGCGTAGCAAATGACATGCGTTCTTACTATAGCAAAGCACCGCACTATACCGTACTATAAGAACTACAACACCGTATTGTAAGAACTGCACTCGTACTATATTAAAAATATTCATATCTTGGTGTAATAGTATACAATACTTCGGATCGGTGGTGTAGTCGTAAAGACAACAGAGGGTATACGCTCAAGCCAGACAGTATACCCTAGAGCAGGGCTGTCCAAGGCCGAAGAAATAAGCAATCTTGTTTCTTGGAAGTGCTTCTTGAACGAACAACTTTCGTAGGATTCAGTTCATCTGTAAACACCAAAACAGTGGATTGTTGTATACGAATATACCCAAGTTTAATCACCTGTAAATAACGATGTTGTATATGAATTTTGTAGTTCCTAATTAAAAAGATATTTAACACTATCTTACACCAATTTGCACCAGCCTCTTTTTTGAGTTTTTGACAAATTGTGAGTAATTCATCTGGAACAAATCTTTTTAAAAGCTAAATGTTCGTGCAAAATTGCAGTCTGTGATACGTCAAAGGGATGCTCCTGTCTCACGATACGTGACATGCCGGTCTTCTTCAATCATCTTGCGCATAACATCCATGTTGTTTGGAATCACTACCGAGTTTGTTGTGCTTCACGATATTCATCATATCACTGACAGACGCTCGACCAAGAGGAAATTCAACAAACCCATTGTAATGAATCTTTTCTGATGGTAATTCATTGCCAAAAGTTTTACGAAGTGATAATAAGCATTCTGGTTGAGTGAAGCCTTTCTTAAAATAAAATTTAAAAAAAATCATCCAACGGAAATCTTCACGAGTTATTTTCATTTTTTCAGTCACTTGTTTCTTTAAAACACTCTCTGTAAACAAAATACGTTGACGATTTCTAAAATGCCATTGATTTCAAGATTTTTTTTTTAATGTGAAATCTACGAATATCCTCTAAGACAATTTTTTTAGTGCCTTCTATTGGTCATTTGTAAAAATGTAAAAGGCAACCGTCGTACACACATATTTTAACAATTCTGCTATTATTCAACAACACCAGTATTTTAAAAATACGAAAATTATCTTGTAAATTTCATTTATTCTTTTTGCATAAAATATTCATATGTAACAGTTACGTTAAAATTATTTTTTATTAAAAATCCCCAATTCTAACTTAAAAGAATTTACTTGTCAAAAGTACAAAAATAAGATAAAATATTTTATCGATATGAATAATTAAATTGATAATTTAGTTCTTAAATAGCTTTTCGGCCCCAAGCCATCTAACAGTGCGACTTTGCAAATGCAAAGAATCTTAGCTGAGTATTTTCGTAAATAATTATCATCTTTTCAAACAAATCACAATCCTTTCTTAATTAGCAATATAAAATGCAGTAAAATACTGGCCTGGGGTAAGTATTGAAATTTTCGAACGTTATGACTCAGATATTAACAAGTAAAATATGCAATTAAAATTTGGGCATTGAAAGAATTTTAAAAGAAATATGTACAATTGAATTTTAATTGAGTAAGCAAAATGAGTTTGCATATAAAATTACCTCATTGATGGCTTGCTAGATGTCACGAAGAAAATCATTAGTTTTCTCGTTAACAATAGTAATATAACAAAAAGGTATTAAAATATTCCTATTATTAGTAGAATATTTTCAGAATAAAATTTGAAATTTTATTTTTCGTTTGTTTAAAAGAGACAAAAGTAGTCGGAGAATTTTAAATGCAATTACATTTCGATACAATTTATGTTAGTGTTTTCTTCAGGGTTTTAAAGAAATAGAAGTTTTCAATATATTAAAGATTTGATATTGTAAATAAATATCTGAAAACAAACTATGTGTAACACTTAAAATATTAAAATTACATAATTCATTTGTTTAATAAGTCCTAATTTTTAGAAATACTATACCTGTTTTCAATGCGTGATCTACTACTATATAAAAATTCACATATTTGCTTAAAAAATTTTTTAATGTTATAGGATTTCAGTATCTGAAATTTCGAAAGATGGCGAAACATTTGATTGTGAGAAATATGAACTGATACTACATAGAACTTATGCTACAATAGTTCTTAAAACATCAAGTGTTAAAGGGCTACAAAGCAAATTTTTAGTGTACAATTTTACGTTTTTTTACCAAAGTTGTAAAAGTAAAAATGAATTAAAACTTTCTGATGCAAATCTTGATTTAAATTAAGTAGGATATTAATATCATATCTTATTGCCTCTCAACGGTTTAATCAGGGATTAATCTTAACTCCAAATGTTACAGTTGTAACCTTTGTAAAATTGAATAATTATTATAAAGTCTTCTTCTGTGCCACTGAAACTCAACACGTTCATTATTCTCTTCTGAAATGGTGAAATTATCATATTACTAATTTACGGTGATAACAAGCATTATTCAACTGTCATTCTCGCATTTAAATCATCCCATGTAGTGTCACAACAATTCTATCTTTAATTGCACATTACAAATTGTGCTTACACATTGCCACCAGTGATGAACATAACAGAAATCAGAAAGCTTATTATGTTGATTTTATTACTATTTACGATAGTACAAACTAAATACAATTATGTTAGCGGGTACCACAAAAGAAAGGATCACATTGTGCTAAAAAATCATACTCTTTCTTTCTTTCTAACCGATGACCAGGCCCCTACCTGCCGAGTTATCTCAGCTTAACGGGTTAGATACCTGGTATCGGAGCGGACGACCGCCTAATTGCCACGTAGCGGCAATAAACTTTGCTTCGCGTGCCATCATTTCTGCAGTATTTGCTTGTCGTTGAGCATACTTTGTTTCGCCTGTTAATTAATGGTACATCCTGTTGTTTGAACTGCAAATGGCTTCGCAAGATGGTCTCGTAATTTAGAGCCTTGATCAGATGACGAGACCTTCACCTGGCAAGGCACCTCCAGAGGTATAATCCACAGGTAACTTGGAGGACTTTGCACCCACGACGGATTTACATGCACCAGGCGCCATTAGCATAAATGATTTTAAAAAAATCATACTCGTCCGATCACTAGGGTGAAGCTACAAGTTGATACTTAGAATATTTATTACCTTAGAGCACATTGTTTTGTTGACATCCTCAGATAGTATTCACAGTAGCTGATTATTTAGAGTGCCCTGCCGAGTGCATAGCAAAGAGTTTCAATTTTATACGCAACCATTAAATCCCTGGCGTGTACATGTCCGTAAAACCCGTGGTGTTGAATGTTCGATCGATTTGTGGTTACTGAGTGGAAGATGGAGATGGGTACTAGGGTGGGCCGAAAAAAACTTTTTTTCGATTTTCGATTATGGCGGGTGCGGAAAAGTGGCCACTGGTGGCACTCAGTCCGTACAAAAAATTTGAGATTTTTTGGACATTTCCTTACCCTGCCGCAAACGGCTTGAAGTTTTGCAAAAATGTTCATTTTTGAACTTTTTTCGAAAAAAATTAAAAAATGTTAGATTAAATTTATTTTGGTTGTATTTACTTGAAAAGGCATATTTAATGTACCAAATGTTTAAATAAGATCCGATCATGCATTATTTAATATCTATGTGTATTATAACTTAGGCTATTTTTATAGCTTTTTCGCGTATAATAGGCAAAAGTTGTATTTGTTTGAATTGATCGTTAGTTTCTGTATTATTTACGTCCCTTGGTCTTCTTTATATATTTTCTATGTGTCAAACGTCATATATTTGAGGAAAAGACAGCAGTATACTTCAAAAACAAATCTGGAAGGTGAGAAAGTGGTGAAGCAGGACCCTAAGCGCGCGCAATGATTCGTCGTAATACTCAGGGAGTGAAGGACGAAATAGTTGAGAGCCAAAATGCGATAATGGATTCTTATTATTTATCCTTGCTAAATTACCTGCGACATTTGCTCAGTGTTTACGTGAAACCCTTTTGTGGTGATATACAATGCTTTTTGGGTCGTTTAATGTGCCATTATAGTGTTTTGTGCGTTTTATTAGAACGAGCTTAGAAATGGCTAGTATAAAGGGCCATGACAATGCAAAGACACGCGATAGCGTGAAAAGTAACTCTTTGGCGGCATCATGCATATTGAAAGAATTGCAATTGCCAACTTATGCTGATAATCATGCGCCACTAATACTGGTTGCTTCTCCATGTAGAAATTGTGACAGCAGAGAATACGAATCTGGTCGTCAATAAAAACAAAGTCAGAAGAGAGAAATAGAAACTTGGAAAGAAGATACAGACAGAAGAAGTTATTGAAAGAAGGAAAATTAAAAGCATATTTTTTTATGGTAGAAAGGATAAAAGTATATTCAGAGGAAAAAAAGAACAAGCGGCACTGTCGAAGGAAAGTCGAGGAACACATCACCGTGTTGTTTGAACCTGGTTAGGAATACTCGGGTCACTTGATACCTTGTTCCGGTCACGGAAAAGAAATAGCAAAATCATTATACAATCTTCCAAGTCACCACAAGTTAGACTTTTCTGAACTGACGAGATATCAAGGTAACGGAACGAGGTATCAAGTGACACAAGTATTCCTAACCAGGTTCAAACACGGTGATGTGTTCCACGCCTCTCTCGACGGTGCTGCTTGTTATTTTTCTTCCTCTGAATACACCTTTATCCTTTCTACCATCAAAAAATATGCTTTTAATTTTCCTTCTTTCAATAACTTCTTCTGTCTGTATCTTCTTTCCAAGATTCTATTTATCTCTTCTGACTTTGTTTCTATCGATGACGAGATTCGTATCCTCTGCTGTCACAACTTCTACATGGTGAAGCAACCAGTAGTAGTGGCGCATGATTATCAGCATAGGTTGGCAATTGCAATCCTTTCAATATGCATGATGCTTCTAAAGATTTCCTTTTCACTCTATCGCGTGTCTTTGCATTGTCATGGCCCTTTGTACTAGCCATTTCTAAGCCCGTTGTAATAAAACGCGCAAAGCACTCTAATGGCACATTAAACGACCCAAAAAGCACTGCATATCAATACAAAAGGGTTTCAGGTTAATACTGAACAAATATAGCAGGTAACTGAGCAAGGATAAATAATAAGAATCCTTTATCGAATTTTGGTTCTCAACTATTTCGTCCTTCACACCCTGAGTATCACGATGAATCATTGCGTGCGCTTAGAGTCCTGCTTCACCACTTTCTCACCTTCCAGTTTTGTTTTTAAAGCATACTGCTGTCTTTTCCTCAAATATATGACGTTTGACACATAGAAAATATATAAAGAAGACCAAGGGACGTAAATAATACAGAAACTAACGATCAATTCAAACAAATACAACTTTTGCCTATTATACGCGAAAAAGCTATAAAAATAGCCTAAGTTATAATACACATAGATATTAAATAATGCATGATCGGATCTTATTTAAACATTTGGTACATTAAATATGCCTTTTCAAGTAAATACAACCAAAATAAATTTAATTTAACATTTTTTTATTTTTTTCGAAAAAAGTTCAAAAATGAACATTTTTGCAAAACTTCAAGCCGTTTGCGGCAGGGTAAGGAAATGTCCAAAAAATCTCAAATTTTTTGTATGAACTGAGTGCCACCAGTGGCTACTTTTCCGCACCCGCCATAATCGAAAATCGAAAAAAAGTTTTTTTCGGCCCACCCTAATGGGTACAGTGCCACACGTTTTCTTACTTACGTTTCTTTCTTTATACGACCAGTTTATTTTTCATTGAAGGGTTCACAGATGGTGAAAGATGAGAGTTCTAAGTCATGCTATTTTGTTTTAATTATGTTGCAATTTTATTAAATTATACACTCATTCGTCTCAGTGTTTTTCCTTATAAAGACACTGATATTTACTGAAATGTCATGATATCGTGAACATGAATAGAAATTGAATTAGCAGGAAGTTAAACATGCAAAACATTTCAGTCATTTGGGATTTAATGGGTGTCAGTTGTAAAACTAAAACACGTGGTAATTTCCAAAATAAATTTTATCCGAAAGAGAAAGATGATTAATAAAATATTAATGAAATAAATAGCCAGAAAACTAAAAACTGGATACGCTCTGATTCAAAATTATTAAGTGGGCTCGGGCCCCACGGGCTCATATAAGTTGGCGCCACTGGGAAATCTAGTAGACCGGAAGACGGCAGCACAAACAATCAACTCATCGAGTTCCACGGCTGAAATTCCAGAATTTGTTAAAACTCGATTCGTATATTAAAACGCAGTCGGTCTGCCAAGTCATTTCTTGATGAAAAATACCTTAAAACCCGATATTAGTGGTCGACTCGTAGGTTTACTATTGTTTTTTCCTGCACTCAAAGGTCAAAAAACAAGAAAACTAGAAGTCGGAAAACACAATGGTAAGCTTACCAGTCAACCGCCAAAATCGGATTTTCAGGTGCTTTCCACCGAGATATGACTTGACAGATCGATTGCGTTTTAGCATGTGAATCAAGTTTTAAAAATTCTGGAATTTCAACAGTGAACTCGATGCGAGGGTTATCTGTGCTGCCGCTTCCCGGTCTATTGGTAAAGCAATTAATCTATAAATCAAAGAGGTTCACTGATTTGACGGATCTGGTTAATTAGAGTAGATTTTATTAGAAATTGTTAAATTTTCACATTATTTTTCGGTTTTCAGAAATCTATGACAAGAGTAAATATTAACTAATATTTCTATTCAACATGTAGTTATCATCAGACTTTTTTTTTTTTTTTTTTTTTTTTTGGAAATAATTTTAAATATTTGAAAACAAGACATTCAAAGTTTGATAGTTTGAAAAAGATGCAGCCGAATGTCTGCAAACAGCCACCCAGTCTCTATATGCATGACTTTATTTTTGTATTCTTTTCGCCCAACTAAATTTTAATAATATATTTTTTAGCAAGTTTCTTTTGCACATGTTTTTGAAATGCAAATAAGAACGTTTCTTTTAAAAATATGGCGCCAACCTAATAAAATTTTGTAAGAGATGCCCGTCTTTGGGAGGAGTACTTCAAAAGGAATGAAGAATATTTTTTGACCTAATTTGTACAATTACAATAAACAAAATGTAAACAGCAGCAATGAATAATTTAAATGTATTTCCCAAAATACAAAATCCCAAATGAATTCTTTCACAAAACACTTTCCTTTATCGATTCGAATTTACTATACTTTAAATCGATAGAATCGATAGACTAAGAGCGATATTGGCTTCTTTTATTCTAAACTGAAATTACTGAAGTATAAATCTTTATAGGCTCAAGCGTACTGTGTAGTTGAATGATATTTCCCTAGACCGCAATTGACTGCTTTGCCCGAGACGCTCATTTATTTACAAGGTATCCTGGATATACACGATGTATAATGCCTCCCGTTAATTGCCTGTAACATATGACGCTAGAGTCAGACCCATCATTCATGAGCTTTGACTAGGATAGAGGAGTGAAATATAATACTGTCATGCGCTGATTAGTTTAATATAAATGATATAAACGATTGTTATACGCGCACGATGCATCAAAATCACTATCCATAGGATTACTTACAAAGATAAATTAAAGTAGTTTACTGAAATAATTAAATTCGTTTCTTTTGGGGCATGAAAAATGCTATGAGGATTTATCGGTTTAATATTTTGATGTAATTATGTTCTAATAAAATGGCAAAATACTTCTTTTTTCAAAAGATAAATTATATTTATGGAGAATACAACTTTCATTTGACAGCGTATTTTGGAATTATGTTAGATTTTTAAATACTATGCCATTGCTTATCAACCTAAAAAGAATTATTTAAGCTGGATGAGCCAAAGTATGGTTGGCAAATTGGATTTTAACTAAATAATTTTTAGAAAAAAAATATAAAACTGACTTCAAAGGATTGTTTCTTATGTTATTGAATGCTAGGTGGTGAATATTGGTGAAAATGGTTCGCAAAGCAGAGCGTTTTTGTGCCATCACTTTATTGTTATCACATTAACTTTTAATCCCATTGTTACCAGTCTGGTACACAGTAACCGATCATTTAGTAATTTTTTTATGTGAACCCATAAAAAAATATGCACGATACGAATACTGTTTTGAGAACATAATACAGTAACTGTACTATCGTGGAGAAAATATCGAAAAATGTAATCTATATCTGGAAAAAAAAACCTGTTGCGAGTATTCAAAATTTGTCATTTGGAAGACCAGCAGAAGAATCGTGTATTATGTCAATCTTATGGCAGGATGAAACCACATAATACCGCGGAAAGTATTACAAAATGTAGTTATAGTCGAGATAAAAAAAAAAAAATAAAATAAAATAAAATAAAATAATAATAATAATAATAATAATAATAATAATCCGAGAAATTTTTTCCTCATTCACAAAATTCGTAAATTTTGTCTTCCGGTTGTGGAAAAAAAATTACGGTAGTGCACAGAAAGCACAACTTTTTACTTCTCCATCATACGTAATATAAGGTAAGTCTTGCAATTGTTATGAAAATCGAAAAGAAATTTTTTGAAGGATTTACACGTTTCAGACACTGGCGATTCCGAAAAATATATTTAAAAAAAAAATCCGTCAGTCTGTTGGTGTGTTTGTTTGTCTGTCTGTAAACGCTCTATCTCCCGAACAAATTTAGATAGAGACTTGAAATTTTGTGTGTGTAATAATGTTAATATATACGTAATATGTATGTATAATGGTAATATATGTAATAATGGGAAGAAGTCTACTTAATTTCAGTAACCTCGATTATCTGAAACTATTTTTTTTTTTTTTTCGGACTCTTGAAATATTCGTTCTGGTGAAAGGCACATACAAGTTTTCGAATTATTTTATTTGAATTATTATTAGTGGATGTAAAAGACAATAAAATAACACAAATTTCTGTAAAAAAAACGAAGCCGATTGGATAATTTAGTTGCTGAGATATTTGTAATCCTGTTTTCCACACTCTTTGATTTTTCATGGCCCTGTATTTCATTCAAATTTCAATTCAAAGATATATTTCAATTTGATATAAAACGCATAATCCAACGCAATAGACTGTTAGTTAATATGATTATTATTTTTTAAGTTATAAGGATTTTTTTACGCAATTTGATACTACTTGAATAGTTTGGCGTTTTATCTAATTTGTCAAAATTGGTTCATCAGCAGTTCATTAATAGAGCATTACAATGCGTTAAAAATATTGAAACATACATTTAAATTTTATCTTGGAATTTCTATGCATTTTATAAATATTTTACATGTCTTACTTTCATATTTTATATTATGCATATCCATAATGAGTAAGTATTATGGTAGCCCCCCAACGACTAGTTTTGTTTGACATTGAAAAAAAAAAAAAAAAAAAAAAAAAAAAAAAAAAAAAAAAAAACATGAATTGCAGGGCAAATTTCACCTAGGAATTTTTAAATCAAGATGGAGATTCTCGTTGAGGTAAGATTTTTTTAAATCGTCTAATTTTCATATAATTTAAAATCAGAAGCAGTAAAGCGTATAAAAATAAAAATAAAAACATATGACGGAACTCAATTTTCACCTTGTATTTATCACAAAATATGCAGGGTGATTCAAAATAACGTGGATAAAATGAAATAACAAATCAAGCATTCAACAAGGATAAAAAATCACATAGGAACATAGGGTCGCAAACTACTTATTCAGTCACAAATACAGGGTGTTTCATTCTAGCTAAACCCAGTTTGAAAGAATAATTTCTAGGAAAATAAAAACATTCTAATGAAAATGCGACGATATGTACCTTATTTTGTGTGAAATATCATAAGGTTACGAAAAGAACTGTAAAAATATATTGCTCAAGCAATCGATGATACCGTATAAACTGATTACACTGATAAACAAGGTTTCTGTTTCTAACTAAGTATGTGGTGACTTTTATATTTTAGGTGGTGCTGTGAAAGAATAGGCCATTAAAAAGTTTCCATCACCCACAGGTTTTTAAAAAATTCAAAATCTTGAAGATCTGAATTTTGTAGTGTATTTCAACATATCTACCTTATGAAATTTATCATTTGATATTTTAGTAATGACAAACTTTTAAATAAACACTTATAAAGCTTAAAATTAATATTTAAAACACTGAAAGTATGCATTGTTTATAGAGTTTCAGAAAAATATAGAAGAATTTTTGCAAAAAGAAATGATATTAATAAGAAATTTCATACTTTATGTAGCAGTAAATGTGTTATCTGTGGCTGCTCTCTTATAGGCCATTGGTCCGAGTTATATTGACAATTTAAAACAGACATTAAGCCACTTATATCATTACAATAGCATAAATCATCTTTTCTTAAAAATATTTTTTATGTCAATCTCGATAAATAGATATCTTTGTATTGTTTTTCAGGAGATTCCAACCTTGCAATCTTGATCTAAGTAATTTTGAGTTTTTCTTTGATAAATTTAAGTCTCTCACAAAATCATTTAATTCTTTTTGAGTAATTAGGTGTGGTTCTTCATTTATGCCAGGAGAATAGTTCATATCAAATGTAGAGGAAGTTTCAGTTTCATCAACTTCCATTTCTACTGCTTCATCGTCACATGTAAAATTCTCTGGAGGTTTCGGTATTTGTAAATCATCATTATGTAATGCTAGTTACACTGCTGAATCTAAGTTCGGGTACTTAATTTTATGTTTACTTCTTCAAGAGAATCCTTTAATTTTTGTAATACATTAGTAGCAGTCAGTTATATGATCCTTCGGCATGCGCCATATCATGGGTATAGCAAAGGACATACACTTTTTTGTATCTTTCATCCACGCCCGGAGGTTTGTAACACATCGTGTACAACAAGAATGAGGTGCCCATTTCTTATTTTGTTCACCTACTTTATATCCAATGTACATATGATAGGCAGTCTTTATTAACGACGTGAAAGCGCATGGATGCTTTTTCAAAGTTAGATTCCCGCACACATAGCAAAAAGAATCGAGTTCATTAACACATCCTCTAGACATGTTTTACATATTGTAGAGGAAAATAAAATAATTATAATCAAAATTTAATTAAAAAATCTTACAGAACAAAGAAATAGTAGTACACTCGCCCCAAAAGTTTCAACTGTCATGGATTTGCATTAAAGTCAAATACTGTGGGGGTGGCTAGAGCAGCCTGTTCAAGGTCGCTAACATAAAATTTATTAGGGGGACATCTGTTTTACTCTCTTGCTGTATCTTCTATCGTTGTAATAAGAAAAAGGAATGTTTGTGTGCATCAAAACATGAAAGAGAATAATGTAATATAATTATAATGCCTGTACGATGCCTACATACTCCAAAACGTATAAATGAAATTTCTCAAAATTGGAGGGTGATAGAAAATTTTTACAAACATATTCTTTTTCAGCACTTTGAAATCTATAAGAAACACCCAACCTATATTGAGAAATAGAAAATTCGTTAAAATTTGTTTATCAGTGTTATCACAGTCCAAAAGGTGAGGTGCCAAGTGCATACTGCTGGTGCGTATAATACAAACTTCTACCACTTTTTTTTTTTTTGTGTTATCACATTGAAAACAAAGGTGAGAATGTCTGTTAAATGTTTTGTTATAATATACTTCAGTTTTCTGAAATTTATGACCGTCAATCCAAATCGAGTTAGGATGAAACATCCTGTATTTGTGACTCAATAAATGGTTTGCGGCCCTAAGTTCCTACGTGATTTTTTATCCTTGTCGTATGCCTGATTTGTCATATCAGTTTGTCCAAGTTTTTTTTTAATCACCCTGTATAATATGAATTTTAAAATGTTCCGGTTTACTTAAAAGGTGATTAAAAGAATCAAATACAGTTGGATATAGTTAATTTTATTTCAAACTTCTTAGTATTTTCAAGCCTTAATCAGGCTCTTCTTCAGAGAATTATTAAAAGAAAAAGAAATATTTTTTGAGAAAGAGCCTGATTAAGGTTTGAAAGTACTAAGATGTTTTAAATAAAATTAACTATTTACATCTCTATTTGATTATTTTAATCACCTTTTAAGTAAGCCGGAACATTTTAAATTTCGTGTTATGTATTTTGAGCAAAATATACTTTTTTTTTATTTTGTAAAATGAACAAAAAACATTGATTTAAACTTATTGTGGTATTTCAAATAACTATAATTTTAGTATAGAATTTTCTTAAAACGTATGTCGATGATATTTGACCATTCCATGTTTTACCATTCTATAACAGGAAAAAATAATCGTCGGAATTTTTTTTTTTTTTTTATCTTATTATCATTGTGTAAAAACATCATAAATTCTATTTAAGTTTTAAAATGTCGTTAGTGAAAAGGTTAAATTGGGATGCATTATCCAAAGTTGTATTTATTGATACGAGTAGCAATAAATCATAAAGCAAATTCTTTGGAAATCTATGAATGTGCAAAACATATTTTCTCAAAGTTTATTTTAACAAAGTAATACTTAAGGATTATGATTTCTGTACCAGCTGAGAGGATATCGAAATTTCAATTACGAAATAGAAGAAGAAACAGAAAACTGGTTTGAATGGCAAATTATTATCACAGTCAAAATTTTGAAATGGTTTGCCTTAAAAAACTAGGAATAATTTCATTGACTTCGTAAATATTATAATTCAGAAATGTGTTCGTTTGTGAAAAGCTTAAAAGTCATTTTTTAATAAAATTTTAATCAAACAGAAATAAATTATTCCATGTATTAAAACATTGAATAACAATTAAAATATTCCGGTATATCAGACATAGCGATAAAATGAATCTGAAACATTTTGTTACCAAAGTCTTTAAGATGATATATCACAAAAACGATATCCGCTGATTTGAAAAAATTTTGCTATTTAATTTCGATTAACATGGAATAACAAATACTTCTGAAAATAATTCTTTCACCCAAGTATAAAAATCTGCATTGCATTTGGAGTGCTAGTTGTAATTTGATTTGAATCATTATTATTGTTTTGAAATTATTATGTTTACATAATAATTTGGACAGAATTTTTCTTTTTTTATTATCGATTTTAATTTTTTTTTTTTTTTTTTTTAGGTTAATTGGAAGGTGTAGAATATTTTTAGGCTACCAAATTCGGACATTACTATTGAAAAAAAAATCTTAATATTTAAATCCTCTAAGAAAAAGGAATCAATCAAATAAAATTACATGTTATTCTCAATCGTCTGGTACATGTTTAGTTTTTTCTGCCGTTATTTGTGGAGGACTTAGCACGGGATATTTTTTTTTCAAGTGTTACATCATTAAAATGTTTTAATTATTTTTTTTAACCAATTCTTTAATGACTTTTCTAAAGAACCTTTAAAGGATTTTTCTTTCATTCTTTTTTTTTTCTTTACGTATTAAATCTTTAAAAGTTTAAAAATCTATGATAAGGCCAAATACACTTCAACACTGATAAAATAAGAAGGAATAAAAATCTTTTTAAAAGTATATCGCCTAAATTGACTACTTTATTCAACCGTTCTTTTCTTGAGGAGCATAAGAAACTTTTTTTTTTTCCCAGTAAAAATAAACAATTGTCTTGAAGTACACAAGAGTGGGTGGATTTGATAACAATGGAAAGGCATTTCCTTTGTGCATAGTATTTTACTTTGTAAAAAGAAAAAAAGTAGCGGTTGTTAACATCAACTAAATAAAAATGTTCGTCACAATAAGTTACAGAATTTTATAGGGTGTAAATTCTCTTGCATAACTTTTTCTTTTTTACTGTCTTCTGTAGGAAGTTTTACTTAAATTAAATTTGAAGACCTTTATTAATGAATTGTTAGTAGTAGGAAAAGGAGAGTTTAAGCTCAGCCGCAGGTGGGGCTGTGGGGCCGCCCCACCTGCTCCTCCGGCTGCCCCGCCTGCTCCTCCAGCTGCCCCGCCTGCGGTCCCTCCTGCTCCCACCATCTCACCGCCGCCCTCCTGCGCCCCCTAGTGGAAAAAAGGAACATTCTATTCTAACAGGATAGGTGAACAACCTTCCCTAATTAAAAATATTATCAATCACATCTCAACATTGAATCATACTATAAGATGAAGATTAAATTTGTATTTGAATTTTGAACAACCGTAATTTTAATGAGTATTATTAATTAAGTGAAACAATTAAAATCTCAGTTTTTAACCATTTTATGTAGATTTCTTCAACTACAAGATGAGATTATCAATTTAACTCAAGAAAGTTAAACATATATTTGAATTTTGCTTCATAGACATCTTAATGAGTAGTATTAATTAAGTAAAAACAATAGAAAATATCCAGTTTTATAGAAAAAGACTGATTTCTTACAATTTTTATCAACTATATGATCATTGTAACGACTTAAAAGTTGAAAGTTAAACATGTATCCTAGTTTTTCAACAACTATAGCCTTAATGAGTATCGTTAATTAAGTAAAAAAACAATGGAAAATATCAAGTTTTATGGAAAAAGACTGATCTCTTACGATTTTTATCAACTTAAGAGAGAAAACTTAAACATACATTTCAGTTTTTCAACAGCTATAACCTTAATGAGCATTCATAATTAAGTAAAAAACAATGGAAAATATCGATTTTTATAGAAAAAGGCTGATTTCTTACGATTTTTATCAACTGCAACATCAGTGTATCGACTTACAAGTTGAAAGTTAAACATGCATTCTAGTTTTTCAACAGCTATAATCTTAATGAGTATCGTTAATTAAGTAAAAAACAATGGAAAATATCAAGTTTTATAGAAAAAGACTGATTTCTTACGATTTTTTCAACTCAAACTTCAGACTATCAATTTGGTAGAAAGAAATTTAAGCATGCATTCGAGTTTTGGACAACCATTTCCTTCATGAACATTATTAATTAAGCAAAACAACAGAAAATATTAAATTTTTAACTGATTTCTTCATATTTATTTATTTTTTTTATATATATATAAAATCAGAATACACAACTTAAAATAGAAATTTAAACATATTTTTTAATTTTTGAACAGTCGTTACCTCAAAGAATTTCAATAATTAAACAATTAACAAAGGAAACTAATGATTTTTTAACGAAAAAAGACGAATTAAACGAATTTGGTTAACTTTTACTCTAAATGGAAATTTCATCATACTTTTATATACTAACTAAGTAGAATTTTAATGCATAAACGAACACATTTCAGTAAATATTCAACGCACACGCAAATATGAAAACAACACCTGCTTCTTGTGACGTCATATTGAAACCAAAAGTTATTCCTCCAAAGTCCCTCACCATACCTTTTCACCCCCATCTCCCCCAATTTTTTACCTTAGGTAGGGAAATGGACAATGCAATGACCTCTCATTCTTGTATATTTAGAAGTCTGGGAGAAAAAAAGAGAAATTTTATACACTCCAATTTCATAACAGTTACCGCAATATCCCAAAATTTGAATTTTGGAAGACATAATCAGTATAATTAATTAAACAAAATAATAAAAATATTATTTTTTAAGATGAAAAGGTGAATTTAAGCGAATTTGATTAGTTTTACAATAGTCTTTTGAACAACAACTTGGAAATATAGATTTCTAACAGAAGAATTAAACGTATATTTTAATTTTAACAACAAAAACTTAACAAGTATCATTAATTCAACAAAAATAAATATCAATTTTAAAGAAAAGACGAATTTGAATAATTTTACACTAGTATTTTCAAAAGCAACATAGAAATATCAATACTTATTCACATATTTCACTTATTCACTGTATTCAGTACTATATTTAATAAATATGGATACAATTTAAGAATTTTCTAATCTATAATTAAATATTAGCTGTATATTTAATGTTACCCATGTTTTCAACATTAGTTCATAATCGTGAATTTTGTATTTTAAATACCATGTATTCAGGTTCAGATTATTTTCACTTGAAATCATACAGAATTTTTTAACAGAGTTTGTTTTTGAAATCATTGAAGCAACTGTATTTAATATTTTTAACACCAATTTTCTAAGATTTTCTAGCATTTTCCGATTATACATTCTTCAGAAGTACATTTCTAAATGTTACAATCACTTTACATATCGAAAAGATATCATTGAAGCAACTGTATTTAATATTTTTAATACCAATTTTCTAAGATTTTTTAACATTTTCCGGTTATACATTCCTCAAAAGTTATTATTACGTATTCTAAACAATAGAAAATATTAATTTTAAGAATAAAAAGACGAATTTAAACAAATTTTATTAGTTTTACACTATTTTTTCTCACCTCCAACACGGATATATCAATTTTAACAGAAGAATTAAACGTATATTTTAGTTTTTAACAACAAAAATGTAATAAGTATCATTAATTAAACAAAAATAAATATCAATTTTCAAGAAAAGACAATTTTTTACACAAATTTTCAACTTTGAAATACATTTGCTTACATATATTGTTACAGTATATTACTAAACTTAAACTTTTTAAAAAGTTTGAATGTCTTTACAAAGGTTCATACTTATATTTTTCACGTCTTGACTGCATTCGAAATCTTACAATAAAAGTATACTTTTATTATTATTATTATTATTATTCTAGAAAACCTAAAAAATCGTTTCTTGCTGCTTTAGACACTTGACATATTAAAACTACTCTACCCATATAATTAATCAAATTAGGACATGATTCATCTTACACTTCAAAATTTCTGAATTTTTACAATACTTATTTTCATCAAACTTTATTCTTGATCCTATATATTTTAATAGCACAGAATTTTAACATCTGTTTTTATCTACTTATCAAAAAATTATTAAAACACCCAACAACATTTTCCAAATATGAATATTATCTTTACAATTTAATAATGCAAAACATACACGAATACAAAGTTTAATTTTTACAAACATTTCATATTTCAAATCAAACTATTCGAAATTTTCACAACATAAGAGCAAACATTAGACGAACTTTTTAACATTAATATTGCTTACATCTTTTCAACATAACTTTTAACTATGATAATTATCCATTTTTAGGTTGATTGTCGAAAAACTGTAACTGAAATTACATAAACTTAATGTAAAAAACCATGTTCTCACACAATTTCTTGAAATTCAACAAAGAATTGACTATTACTCCAATACTTATCTACTTCAATCTCGACTCTCGATAGTATATAGATATTGCATCATTACATACTTACAACTCTTTTCAAACGTTTATCAGAAAATCAAGTCAATCAAAGTCTAGTAGTTATTACATACCTGTTCCTCAGAAATATTACTATCATATGAAACAGTAAAGAAAATTAATAGATATTTAATATTTAATAACTTCATACGTGAAATTACTGCTGAATAAGAATACTAATAATCAAAAAAATCAACTGTTGGACAAAAAATAGTACAGATTACCGAAAATTCAAATCATTTTTTCTACAAAAATTACAAAAATTAACAAATGAATGACAAGTTAGAGAAATAACTAAAAAAAAAAAAAAAAAATAATGAACATATTTACAAATTTATTAAAATCACACCTTTTTCTGGATTACAAACCACAATTTCTTGAAAAATTTAACACCGAATTTGTAAGATTTTAATCCTAGTATTACATACACTCAATAAATATTCAAAATTAACAAAAAATAATTTTTTAGTCTCATTAATAAGCAGAAATTCTATATTAAAAGAATATTTTCATAGTAGTACTTATAAAAATGAGAGTTTACAAACTGATTTTCATAATTTTATCACATTTAAACTTAATATTTTACATAAAACATTATTTAATCAAATTTTATGCTTTCTAATTCAGTAAAATTCAATACTTTTTAGTTTTTAAACCAATACCACAATATTTATTTACATCAAACTTGATTCTTCACCTTTTATATTTCCACATTACACACGTGAGATAAATACTAACTTGGATCAGGAGTTGAAGTCAATTGATTCCATTCGATTTTCATCATGTACGCATTGCTCCTACACGAAATTTCTTACTGCTATAATCATCTAATGTATTAAAACTAATCTACTCATATTTTTAATCAATTCATCAGATGTTTCATCTCGCACTTCTGAATTATCGTGCATCAAGTTGCTTAAAATATAAATACTATCTTTATAGTTTTAATGATATATAGTATACATGGTTTATCTTGAGTTAGCACTTCCATACACTCTTAAAACTGTGCCTCTGATATGAGAGGCAAATTCGGAATTTTTTTGCCTCTGAATATTGAGAGGCACATGGTGCCTTTGAAATTAAGAGGCACACTGTTAAAACTGTGCCTCTGATATAAAAGGTACATTTTTAATTTTTGTGCCTCTGAATATTTAGAGGCACACGGTGCCCTTGAAATTAAAAGGCACAATCTTTAAACAGTGCCTCTGATATAAGAGGTACATTTTTAACTTTTGTGCCTCTGAATATTAAGAGGCACACACTGCTTTTGAAATTAAGAGGCACATTATGTGCCTTTGAAAGTCTATTTTGTGCCTCTTAGTAAAAGTGGCACTTTTTTTTATTCTTATACATTTTTACTTTCCAGTAAAAATAACTCAAGTCAAACATTATTAAAATTTATACTGGGTGCCTTCCTTTATTAAATAATTTATTAATCATTATATAGTTTTAAAGGTATGGTTCCAACAACAAAAATGTTTCAAGGATTGTCCTCCATCAATGATTTTTTAGGATAAAATAATTATTACATCTTAAAGTTTATACATCTCTTCCCGATATAAATTATATTTTGAAAAAATTTCTCCACCCTCTAATAATAATAAAAAGGGTTCCTTTTTCTGATAACAGAAATATTCAGTGCTAAATGATTACTTTGAATTTTCAGTGTTCCCTGGCTTTAACCTCTTCAGTCCCTGAGTACCCAAATGGGTACATCAGTTTTGTGCCATTTTATTAATGATACTCAAATATAAATGAAATTTCGATATAAGAATAATATGTTTGGAATTCTAAGATTCGAGCTAATGAAAATAAAACAAAAATCTTGCTCTGAAGTCAAACGAGAGAAGAAATAATTCAGTAATAATTAAAAATACTGTAATAATCGCCAGTAGTGAAGAGGTCAGAAGCAAAATTTCCTGCACCAGAAAATGCTGAAAATTCAAAATAACCTAACTTTGTATGTTTTGTTCATAAACAGCGGAATATGCTCAGTCGAAAATTTTTCTTGCTTCCATATTATTTTGAGTTTGAAATATTTAATATTCTTTCTAGCAATGTCAAATGATACTTTTCAAAGTTTATTTATGATTATTTTTCTAATTTTTAAAGTTTAATAATAGAAAAAAAATGACTTGTGTTTGCTTTAATCTGAAAATATTAATATTCAAAAAATCTAAATCTTTTAAAAAGTGACATTTGATAATGCTAGAAATAATGATATTGTTTATGTTTAGCTAAAAAAGAAATACAGAAATTTAAGCTCTGACACCAATTAAAAAAAAAAAATAAATAATGAATGATCTTACTAGAAGTTATAAATCAAAATTTAGTTTGACACTTAGCAAATAAAAAATTATATCTTTTCCCCAAAAATAATCAAATTTTTTTGCATTTTGTATTTTATAGTAATTTATAGAAATTAGAAATCTCACAGGCAGTAGTTTACATTTTGTTTAAAAGGTTTCTTGTTTCCAATAAAGGGATAAAAAATGGATATCTTTTTTCAATAATTTAATAAAAATATGCCAGAAATAAAATTCTTAGCTGAAAATATGTTTTTTCAACTAAAAATTAACTTTTTTTTTTTTTTTGTTAATTTTTTAGTTTGAACATGTGAGAAATGAAGAATAATATTTCAACAATAAACTATTCTTAAATATACATACTAAATTAAATATAATTATTTAATATTCTCGTAAAATAAAACAAATTGAGGCAAATACTACTTTTAATTTATAGTTCTAGACAGTTTATTTTGTTTTTCATCATTTTATTAAAGTAAAGCACTTCTCAGAAGATACTACCAAAGTTAACATTTAAAATGAGTTTTAGCCACAATAAGATTATTGTAATGCAGTAAACAATTAACTTAGTAATAAATAATGTGCTACATTACAAAAAAAAAAAAAAAAACTCAATTAATATCTCTAAATATCATTCATGTTGATATAGAGCTACTTTGTTCAATGGAAAACATAAAATTTTTTGAGTACAAATTTAAGCCAATGTTAAATAAAATAAACAAAATAGCATTGCTAATTAACTACTTAATACATAGAAATTAGACAAGAATAATACTTGGATTTAACACATAAGTAGGGAAAGTGGAAAAGTAAACAATAACGATGATTTGGATAAAGCCAACAATATTTATTTGCTTAATTTGTGTTGGATGTTAAATAGTATTTTTTACATTCTTTGACTTTATCTTTTCTCCCCCCCTCTCATGTTATTTAATCATTAAAAAACAATATTCTGAAACAGAAAAAAGAACAGATAAACTTTAATTATTCTTGTTAATGCTGATGCCTAAGAACTTAAAAAATAAATAAATAAAAATACAATATATATGAAAATAAAAATACAGGACACATAAATATACAAATATATTTTATTGTAAAATATACACTTCATTCATTAAATTAATTCTATGCTGTAAGAATATTTAAATTTAAACTGTAATATACAACATAATAATGAAACAGTTACACATTCTAAAACAGAATTATCTTCTAAATATTTGGTCCGAAGAGTAGTTAGTTGCCATTTGAAAAATAAATTTGCAGGTTTCTTCCATTGAGGAGCATATCCTAGAGAGAAATTGATAAGAAAAATAATTAAATGCTTAATATTTGTTCATAAATAAATTCAAATACATGTTTTAAAAAAAATTGTATTTGCTACAATAAACTCCCGATTATCTGGTAGCAGCAGATGGGCACAGTGGATAATAAAAAAGCTTGATAGGGATGAGTTCTGTAAATATCCTTATCATGCCATCATGCTTCTGTTAAAAACACATTTTTGATACAAAAACTTATTCCTATTCATGTTTTCTGACTTGTTTCATAAAAACAGTCGCTCATATAAAATCATGTACCCTGTATATGAATACAGTGTATATAGTTTTAAATTAAACAAATCCTTGATGTAAAAAGCCTAACTAAAAAACAATGTAAATTTATTTTATTGACCCATGATTAGAATTAAAATATATAATTACATACAAAAGTCAAGATTAAAAACTAATACAAATAATAATTAATTATTGATAAATGACTGCTTTTATATTTTAGCAGTCTTATTAAGAACACATGCAATATAGAAGGATTACAGATGATAGAAAACATCCATATCCATCACCAGGGAAGGTTTTTTGACATCAAAAAAGGGTTTGTGACATGACAAGGGTTTAAAACGTCAAAAACCCAGAGTCACAATCTGCTGCAGTGCACTAGAGTTTGTTCAGGAAACAAATTTTAAAACTAGCTTCTATTGCCATACTTCATGTTGAAATTTAATTATATTATGGGTAATTAGCAATGTCTTAAAATATTTTTAATTAATAAAAATTAAGGTAAAAATAACAAATTCCAAATCCCAGAAATTTATCTCAAAATGGACATGCAGAAATATTTGCACAAAATTATGTTTAAACATTTTGTTTATTTATTGTTATTATTATTTTAATATTTGTAAAAAAATCTAAAGTTATTTAGTATGCATTTTGACATAGCTATATTTATAAGGAACAAGTTAAGTGTTATAAATGCAGGATTTTCAAAAGTGTTATACTTAATATACGTGTTTATTTATTTATTTATTTATTTATTTATTTTTTTTTTTTTATGCTTTACACATTATATACATAATATCTAGTAGGTTAATTTGAATTTAAATACAATGCATGCTATGATTATTATCTATCTTTATAAAGCATTTTTATATCAATCCCCCCCCCCCCCCAAAGCAGACAAACTAATAGTATCAAGAATACAAATAATGTTTACTTTAAAGTAAGGTAAGAAAAATCAAATAGCGAGGTAAATAATAGAAGTTCTCAGATTGGGAATGACTGATGAATGCTCAACCTGATTAAAAGAATTTTCTTCAAAAGTGTGTAAAGTTCAGAAAATGTTAATATTTATCCTTAAAAATGTCTAATCTTGAATATTATTTTAACTATACACTAAGTTAGGTTATAAATAAATTTCTTAATAATATAATATCCCAGCAGATTTTGAATAACACATTAAAATTTATTAAATAAAGTTACAAAAGATAAGTTTTCCAAAGTCTAAGATTTTGTTTACTCTTCAAAATATGTTTCTTCAAAAATTTAAATTTATTTTTTCTACAACATATTTAGAAACATTTTCTTTATTAAAAGCAAATAAATTTTACTTATTAAATATAAATATAGATAGATACATACATATGTAAATAAATATAGATTTTTGGCCATGGTTAAAGCCATCAAAAACTGTTGCATGTCAGAAACTTACCAAGCCTGTCAAACACCACCTTAAATCTATTCACAATTTTAATAGAGAATTTATCTTAACAACTTTAGATAGTTGAAAAGCTACTGGATATAATTAGGTGTAAAAAAATTAAAGTTAAAGAAATATGACTGAAATTACATCAACTTGGGGACATTAAAATCTCATTACATAACAATCAACCTTTTAAAAAAAACATATTTAATAAACTAAATAAAATATATAACACTTAATATGACGTGTTTTGATTTTAGGTAGTAATTATATAATTTCTTTAATAAAGGAAAATATATTTGTTTTAGAAAATAAAAACTGAAAGGTTGACAGCTATTGTTATCTTGAGTTAAGTTTTTAAAGAAATACTTTCAAAAGATTTAGTTATTTATAAGAGCAGTTAGCATGTTTATTGTAAATATTTCCTTCCTTTTAAATCAATGTACCATTAAATTAAATCATCTGTTTGAAAATAAATTGAATTTATACTGAATAAGCACATTAAAAAAAGACTGTCTGATAAAGATAAGAAAAAATTCAAAAGGTAATTTCTACCACTTGTGTTTTTCCTGGTATATGCAACTTCTTGAGTGATGCAATCAAAGCCCTGTTGTCGCATATGGCTGATTTTCTATTTAGGTATCGTGAATTTTCACCAATAAATTTTAGTAGTTATTTTTACTTTATACGATGATAGAAAATCCATAAATAAAATAAAATAGTTATTCATAATTTTCTGTTTTGAATTCAATATTTTTAAACAAAAAATCTGCCAGATGCTAAAGCAGTGGAGCACATTATTCTATGGTTACAACCTAACTTTAAAACATCATGGCCATAGTTATGTATAAAACTTCTTTTAATTTCTCATGCTAATTTCAACAAAAATATCAGTAAAAGATTCATACAGATTTCGCTCAATTACAACACTACCTAATCCTACAATATTACAGCACCCATTTAAACATACATTGAATGAGGAGAAAACATTGTAATAAATCAATAACCAACCTTCTCAAAAAAATAATATGCATAAATAATGTAATATTGTGATGCAATTGTGAATGGAAACTTTTCTGACAAAGTGAAAAGGTGCCCAGGAAAGAGTTAAATAAAAGATATTTGACTTAAATTTCCAAATTTTGCCTCTTGAGTTACCTGTACTGACAATAAGTTGACACATTTGACTCAAACTTAATAACCTTATTGGAAATAGTATCAGATCTGACATGTAAACAACTCGACAGACTATATCATAGATAATGAAACTTGTTAAAAAATAGATGCTACTGGCAATAAAGTTATCACAAAGAAATTTTTGTCGACTAGCTGTCAGTCTAGGTATGTCAAGATTTTGAAAATAATTGTACATGTCTTACGTTCAACTATCAACCTAAATACTTTTTCCTGCAGATCGAAAAATTTTAATTTGTACATTTTTACCAATGAATTTAAAAAGAAAATTTAAGAATGTAAAATGATATTGTTTCATATAATTTATTATTTTTATGAAATATATATTAGAGCTTGATATGAAATTTTAAAATGAGTTTACCTAATTTTCATGGATTTCCATTAATATAAACAGGTGAGCTAATTTAGTGAGTAACACTTGATAAACATAGAAAAATCAAGTTTAACTTTGCCTTACTACAGTTCTTTAGGCTATCCATAATAGCTTAATTACCACTAGGTGTAATTTTAAGTTTTAATTTATAACATATTGTAATGCAATTAAATGCTTTAAACTTGCAAGAGTAGCAATTTAGCTAAACGAAAACCTATCAATTGCACAGATTTTTGGAATACATCTTGTAGTATCATAGCTAAATTTTTGCAAATTTGATATTTCCACTGATTCGTGTTGGTGGTGTGTGTGTGTGTGTGGCGGGGGGAATTATAGTATGTTGTTTAAAGAAAAAAATATAATTCAGGAAGAAATTTCTTAATTTTCTTTAGCGTTTTACTTCTCAAATTAAATTTTCTTTGACATTCTGAAATTACACACCACTTTGGTGGAATAAGGGCACCTGTTCTGTGCTTAGTGCACCAATAGAAATTTTGTTCATACTAATCAAGGAATCATTAAAAAAATATATATAAAAAACAAAAAATACTGTACAAAAAAAGTGATATCTAATGACATTGATTACATGAATTATAATTTATGTATATAATGTAATCATGATATGTTTATAATAAATTTTACATGTCTTGAGAAATTTTCCATTTTGAATGAATGTGTGTGAATGAGATGGTTATCTCATTATTTTTCTGGTATCTAAAATAATATTTAATAGTTACAAATTTTAAGATGTGAACACAGAGCCTAATATAGTTGAATTATGAATTCAGCAGTATGCAACAGCAACATGAAATTAACATTAGAACAGATATATTCAGCACTAAATGCAGATAAATTTTAATATACCATTGTTATTGCACTCCATGTAGCTCTGTTTAGTTGTATCAGTTTCCTTAATTCCAGGAATTTGTTAGACATTGAATATCCAGTTTCTCTTGAATTTTCTTCATGTCACCGATTAAAGAAGTAACTCGTCTGTCGACTTCCATATCCAGCTGAAAGTAATTAAGAGAGTTATTAAAAAGTGAATCATCTGTTTTCAGTATTAAAATCACATGCTTATGATCTATAAAACAACAGACATACAGTAAATTCTGTCCAAAACATATCTAGCCCATAGAAATTTTCTGCCATAGATGATATTCTGCTTCTGACAGAACTTACTGTATCAAAAATCATTCAGCATGACTTTAAATCCTTTCTGTGTCAGACAAATTGCCATCTAACATAGTTTACTCTATGTAAACACAAATATAGTAGAGACATAAAATTATTTCCCCATTTGTAACTAAAGTTCAAAATCAACAGTCAGCAGGAAGCTGATCAATCAATTTTCAGAAATCCTGTCTTGGAACTTTTGATGAAATTTGTCGTTTTTCTTACGAGCTTTCGATATAACTTGTAGTTTTATCAAATGTATCTTTTTTTTTGTGATTTTTTAGAAAAATTGGTCATTTTTTTCACTATTTTTATGCGAATTTTACCTTTAACTGTGATCTTTTGATGAAATGTGCCTTTTTTTCCCATCCTTTGAAAAAATTTCTTGTTTTGCACAATCTATTTACCAAAATTTGTGCTTTTTGAAGTACTTAGACCGTGTTTTTGCGATTTTTTGATGAAATTCACATGTTTTATGATACCTGGACCAAATTTTTTCTTTTCTCGTGGTCTTTTGGTGAAATTTATCATTTTTCTTGCAAGCTTTCGATGTAATTTGCCGTTTTATCAAATTTATCTTTATTTTGTGATTTTTCTGCAAAATTGGTCATTTTTTTCACTATCTTTATGCGAATTTTACCTTTAATTGTGATCTTTTGATGAAATGTGCCTTTTCCCCCCCATTCTTTCAAGAAATTTCTTGTTTTGCACAATCTATTTACCAAAATTTGTGTTTTTTGAGGTACCTAGACTGTGTTTTTGCGATCTTTTGAGAAAAATTCCCGTTTTTTATGATACCTGGACCAAATTTGTTCTTTTCTTGTGGTCTTTTGGTGGAATTTGTTGTTTTTCTTGCAAGCTTTGGATGTAGTTTGCCGTTTTATCAAATTTATCTTTATTTTGTGATTTTTTTGCAAAATTGGTCGGTTTTTTTCGCTATTTTTATGCGAATTTTACCTTTAATTGTGATCTTTTGATGAAATGTGCCTTTTTTCCCCGTACTTTGAAGAGATTTTTTGTTTTGCACAATCTATTTAACAAAATTTGTGTTTTTTGAGGTACCTAGACTGTGTTTTTGTGATCTTTTGATGAAATTTGCGTTTTTATGGTATGTGGCAAAAATTCGTCGTTTTGTCAAGGTGTTTTGGTGAAATCGGTTGTTTTTCGGGGCCTTTTGATGAAATTTGTCGTTTTTCTTGCGAGCTTTCAATGTAACTTGTCGTTTTATAAAATTTATGTTTTTTTTGTAATTTTTTTTGAAAAATTGGTCATTTTTTTCGCTATTTCTATGCAAATTTTACCTTTAATTGTGATCTTTTGATGAAATGTGCCTTTTTCTACCACCCTTTGAAGAAATTTCTGGTTTTGCACAATCTATATACTAAAATTTGTGTTTTTTGAAGTACCTAGACTGTGTTTTTGCAATCTTTTGATGAAATTCGCGTTTTTTATGATACCTGGACCAAATTTGTTCGTTTCTCGTGGTCTTTTGGTGAAATTTTTCATTTTTCTTGCAAGCTTTCGATGTAATTTGCCGTTTTATCAAATCTATCTTTATTTTGTGATTTTTTTGCAAAATTGGTCGCTTTTTTCGCTATCTTTATGCGAATTTTACTTTTAATTGTGACCTTTTGATGAAATGTGCCTTTTTTCCCCCATTCTTTCAAGAAATTTCTTGTTTTGCACAATCTATTTACCAAAATTTGTGTTTTTTGAGGTACCTAGACTGTGTTTTTGCGATCTTTTTATGAAATTCACGTTTTTTAAGATACCTGGACCAATTTTGTTCTTTTCTCATGGTCTTTTGTTGGAATTTGTTGTTTTTTATGCAAGCTTTGGATGTAGTTTGCTGTTTTATCAAATTTATCTTTATTTTGTGATTTTTTTTGAAAAATTGGTCGCTTTTTTTGCTATTTTTATGCGAATTTTACCTTCAATTGTGATCTTTTGATGAAATGTGCCTTTTTCCCACCATTCTTTCAAGAAATTTCTTGTTTTGCACAATCTATTTACCAAAATTTGTGTCTTTTGAGGTACCTAGACTGTGTTTTTGCGATCTTTTTATGAAATTTGTGTTTTTTATGATATGTGGCAAAAATTTGTCGTTTTGTCAAGGTGTTTTGGTGAAATTTGTTATTTTTCTTGCAAGCTTTCGATGTAATTTGCCGTTTTATCAAATTTATCTTTTTTTATGATTTTTTTGAAAAGTTGGTCATTTTTTTCACTATCTTTATGCAAATTTTACCTTTAATTGTGATCTTTTGATGAAATGTGCCTTTTCCCCCCCATTCTTTGAAAAAATTTCTTGTTTTGCACAATCTATTTACCAAAATTTGTGCCTTTGATGTACCTAGACTGTGTTTTAGCGATCTTTTTATGAAATTTGTGTTTTTTATGACATGTGGCAAAAATCCGTTGTTTTGTCAAGGTCTTTTGGTGAAATTTGTCATTTTTCTTGCAAGCTTTCGATGTAATTTGCCGTTTTATAAAATCTATCTTTATTTTGTGATTTTTTTTGCAAAATTGGTCATTTTTTTTCGCTATCTTTATGCGAATTTTACCTTTAATTGTGACCTTTTGATGAAATGTGCCTTTTTTCTCCCATTATTAGAAGAAATTTCTGGTTTTGCACAATCTATTTACCAAAATTTGTGTTTTTTGAGGTACCTCGACTGCGTTTTTGCGATCTTTTGATGAAATTCACGTTTTTTATGATACCTGGACCAAATTTGTTCTTTTCTCGTGGACTTTTGGTGAAATTTGTTATTTTCCTTGCAAGCTTTCGATGTATTTTGGAATTTTATCAAATTTATCTTTAATTTGATTTTTTTTTTTTGCAAAATTGGTCATTTTTTTCACTATCTTTATGAGAATTTTACCTTTAATTGTGATCTTTTGATGAAATGTGCCTTTTTCCCCCCATTCTTTCAAGAAATTTCTTGTTTTGCACAATCTATTTACCAAAATTTGTGTTTTTTGAGGTACCTAGACTGTGTTTTTGCGATCTTTTTATGAAATTCACGTTTTTTTAAGATACCTGGGCCAATTTTGTTCTTTTCTCAGGGTCTTTTGGTGGAATTTGTTGTTTTTTATGCAAGCTTTGGATGCAGTTTGCTGTTTTATAAAATTTATCTTTATTTTGTGATTTTTTTGCAAAATTGGTCGCTTTTTTTGCTATTTTTATGCGAATTTTACCTTCAATTGTGATCTTTTGATGAAATGTGCCTTTTTCCCCCATTCTTTCAAGAAATTTTTTGTTTTGCACAATCTATTTACCAAAATTTGTGTCTTTTGAGGTACCTAGACTGTGTTTTTGCTATCTTTTTATGAAATTTGTGTTTTTTATGATATGTGGCAAAAATTTGTCGTTTTGTCAAGGTGTTTTGGTGAAATTTGTTATTTTTCTTGCAAGCTTTCGATGTAATTTGCCGTTTTATCAAATTTATCTTTTTTATGATTTTTTTTGAAAAATTGGTCATTTTTTTCGCTATCTTTGTGCAAATTTTACCTTTAATTGTGATCTTTTGATGAAATGTGCCTTTTCCCCCCCCATTCTTTGAAAAAATTTCTTGTTTTGCACAATCTATTTACCAAAATTTGTGTTTTTTGAGGTACCTAGACTGTGTTTTTGCAATCTTTTGATGAAATTCACATTTTTTATGACACCTGGACCAAATTTGTTCTTTTCTCCTGGTCTTTTGGTGAAATTTGTCGTTTTTCTTGCAAGGTTTCGGTGTAATTTGCGTTTTATCAAATTTATCTTTATTTTGTGATTTTTTTTTTGCAAAATTGGTCATTTTGTTTGCTATTTTTATGCGAATTTTACCTTTAATTGTGATCTTTTGATGAAATGTGCCTTTTTTCCCCATCTTTTGAAGAAATTTCTTGTTTTGCACAATCTATTTACCAAAACTTATGTTTTTTGAGGTACCTAGATTGTATTTTTGCGATCTTTTGATGAAATTCACGTTTTTTATGATATGTGGACAAAATTCGTCATTTTCTCAAGGTCTTTTGGTGAAATTGGTCGTTTTTTGGGATCTTTTGATGAAACTTGTCGTTTTTCTTAAGAGCTTTCGATGTAACTTGCCGTTTTATCAAATTTATCTTTTTTTTGTGATTTTTTTGAAAAATTGGTCATTTTTTCGATATTTTTATGCAAATTTTACCTTTAATTGAGATCTTTTGTTGAAATGTGCCTTTTTTCCCATCTTTTGAAGAAATTTCTTGTTTTGCACAACCTATTTACCAAAATTTTTGTTTTTTGAGGTACCTAGACTGTGTTTTCACGGTCTTTTGATGAAATTTGCGTTTGTTATGATATCTGGGCAAAATTAGTCATTTTCTCAAGGTCTTTAAATGAAATTGGTTGTTTTTCGTGGTCTTTTGATGAAACTCATTGTTTTTCTTGTGATCTTTCTATGTAATTTGCCATTTTATCCAATTTAAAGTTTTTTTGTGAGATTGGCTGTTTTTTTCACTATCTTTTTTGCAAATTTTACCTTTAATTGCAATCTTTTGACAAAAGTGCCTTTTTTCCCATCTTTTGATCAAATTTGCCATTTCTCGTAATCTATTTACCCAAATTTGTGTGTTTTGAAGTACCTAGACTGTGTTTTTGGGATCTTTTGATGAAATTCGCATTTTTTATGTTATGCAGACAGAATTCGTCGTTTTCTCAAGGTCTTTTGGTGAAATCTGTCGTTTTCTCGATGTCTTTTGATGAAATTTGTCTTTTTTTTTTTTTTTTTGCAATCTTTTGATGTAATTTACCATTTTATCAAATTTATCCTTTTTTTCGTGATTTTTTTTGCGAAATTTGTTGTTTTTTTCACTACATCTCCTCCCTCCCTCAGAGCATTGAAATGTCTCCTCCTGAAATTTTTGGGATTTCAATGGTCAGAAAGTACAATGTCCCCCCCCCCCCCCAGATCATAGAAGTTACTCTTTGAGAAAAATGTTTGAATACAGCACTAGTTGCAGTACTTTTACAAAAACAAAACAAAACAAAAAAAACAGTACTTTTACAAAATATATATATAGCAGCGTTTTTTTACACACTGACCATTAGATTCATTTGTTGACATATGTGACCAGGCCCAGTAGCAGAAAGTTCTTCACGTGTCTGTGAAGAATACTTCAGCAACAAAAAATAATCTGCGGCAAAATATTTTTAGAACTGAACCGTTTATTAATCAAACAATTGTTTACCTATTAACGTTTTTAAGCATTTTATAAATTTTAATAAATAATAATCTTAACTTTTTGTATTAAGTAATAAAGAGCTAAACATAATACGAAGTAATACAAAAATTTGATATAAAAGAATCTGCAAAAGAGAAAGAAAATCTGTCACGCCCGTCTCGAGCTTTCTACTACTGGGTGACGAGGTTCTTAATAAATAATTAATACTTAGTTTTTCCATCTTTTGAAAGAATATAAAAATTTAAACAAAATAATTATATAATTTTTCTCAAAAAAATATTTGTCTATTATTATTATCAGTTTCAAATATAGTTTAGTATTTGCTACTAATAAGAAAATGACATTAAGTACTAATTTCATCATAATCCCAGTAAAAAATTTTTGTGCCAATTAGAAAAAAGGTAAAATTGATATGTGACCCAAGATTGAGCAAAGCTTATTATTAAAAGAAATTGCAATAACCAGTATAACCCATAAAATAAGCAAAATTTGCATTTTGAAAGAAAACTACAATAAAGGTAGAAACAATGAAAATTTTAGCAACTGTTTTTAAGCTCATATATTTGTTAAAAGTATTAGATTAGTCTTCAGCATACATCAAACATATATTATATCTAATGTTGCTACACACAAATGTGGCACTACTTTAAAATCTATTTTTAAAAATTTTAAACTTTGGTGTGTCTGCAGAGAAGGTTTGGGGGGGGGGGGGAGTGCTAAATTACCAAGTGATTATTTATTTACCAATATAAAAAAAGAATTTAAACAGGGAGGGAAAATTTCCAGACAAACTCCAAGAAAATAGAGTAATTTTTGCTTTCTACTCATTCCTAGAAACCTCCATTTTCCTTTTTTTCCAGGGGTTTTAAAGGAATGATAGACCATCTACTGTACACTTAGTTAAAATGTAAAATATAAAAATTTTCCATTCTCGATACAGTTAGACCAAATGAGGAAGGAAAGGGGGGGGGGGGGAAATGATCAATTGTCACTAAGTGACATTTGTGATAAACTTTTGGTGATCCTTTGAAAAAAACTGAATCTTCTATTTTACTATAATTAATATTTTTTTTTTTTTTTTTAATCTAAGAAATTTTTATACCCATAAAGTTTTAGATGTTCAATTTTGAAATTTTACATTAGCAGGCTAGAATATTTACATTAATTGATATTATTACTAATTACGCTAATTAAAAAATAAATGCCTATGAAAAAGCAAACGAATATTTTAATTTAGTTTTCAATAACATATAACAGAACAATTTCATCTGACACAGCAATTAAAATTATGTACAGTTTCAGCCTCAAATAAATAGTCATGCAATAACATCAGCAAAATAAAAAAATCATGAAGTTATAAACAAAAATGAACAAATATGCTAAAACTGTGTGCTTACATAAATAATCTTCAATTACTTTATAATTACTTTTGTTACAATCAAAAAAGTTTTAAAGATTTTTGTTTTCATTAAATAAAATGCATTTTATGTTATAAAATGGAAGTTCTCTGATTATTAAAAGAAAAATACGGATATGTATGTACAATAAAGTCATACTAGTCCTCCACAGGATTAAAACTTATGAATTTGGTGATTTGCAAGGTCTGCGGTTGGCGATTGCTAATTTAGATAAATAATTCTTATTACAACTAAAAAAAATTAAGGAATTTTAACACTTACAGATTTTATGTATTTTGAGAAGGAGATGAAGCATATTTTCCTTTTTCTTGGAGGGATGAAGCAATTTGCTTTCCTTTTCTAATTAGGAAGAAGGAGCGACAGGGGTGCCCAGAGAGGGGTTTGGTGATGCAAGGTGCATCATACATTTTAGTTTTGGGGGGGAATTTGAGAAAAAGTACATTTTGGGGGAGAGGGGGGGGGGAGATTTTAAATTCTTAATATATATATATATATATATATATATATATATATATATACACAGTCGTCCCCGCATAAACGAATATCGACGGTTCCAGAGAAAATATTCGATTAAGCAGGGTATTTGATTAAACGGGAAGGCATATAAATGTAATATTTAAGGTGCAATAAAATGAACATAATTATTAAATGTAGTATATTTAGTTACCAGAGTAAGAAAATCGTTAAAAACTTTAATAGAATAATACAAACTGAAATAAAAACAAAATGACATGTAAATACGCAATAGTTCAATGACAGTAAACACATGAATTTTGTTTACATTGCATTTAATGCAGATCATGTGAATTGGATCCAAACTTTGTTATTAAAATTTAATTTACGTAATTTATACAGATTTAAAAAAGTAGATGAAAACGGTTTATGTGAAATTTTAGAGTAAAAAAATGGACGAGATTTTTTTCGAATGGTATCATAATTACCATCTTGAACCTCTAAATGACAACACATTATTATTGAAGGGTTACTTCGAGGATTTGCTTGTTAATGCTAATGCTATAGAAAAATTTATAAAGATATCTCTTTTGCATTTCAATATTTTTAAATGATCTTTTTTTGCAATGGATAGCTGAAATCAATCTGTACAAAAGGCGTCGTCGTTTTTAACTTTTTCCATTTTTATCGCGGATATTTTTAATGAGGATGATTTCTGTTTCCAGACCGGTTTTGAAAATGAAAGTGTCTCCATTAAAAATAATTGTAAAAAAAATCGAAAAAGTGAAAAAGAAGTCTTTTGACAAACAAAAGTAAACAAAATACAAAATCGATCGAAATTCCTCTCCAATTTATGTCACCATTTTTGAAATTAATTCGAAAAAATGAACAAGGAAGGGTACTCCCTTGACCAGTACTTATACACCTGCCAGGCGAAATCCATGCTGGAAGTTCTGGAAATTTGTTTTCTGTGTAACAACGGAAAATGACAAAAAGTGTGGAGGAAATTCCAATTGAAACATGTTTTTCACGCCCATTTTTGAAATTGTCTCACTCATTTGTTATTCGATTAAGCGAGGACATTTCATGAAAAGTATTCGGTTAAGCGGGGAAAAATAACATTAGCCCAATGGGATTAAATTCGGTTCCGGAGGATTTTATTCGAATAAGCGGGGTTTTCGATTATCCGTAACCCGATTAAGTGGGGAGGACTGTATATGTGTATATATATATATATATATATATATATTTTTTTTTTTTTTTTTTTTTTTTTTTACTGTAAAAAAAAAAAAAAAAAAAAACCTTGATTCTTTTAATATCACTTTTAAATTTTTTCAACATTGAATTTTCAGAAATGTTCCTGTGTTTTCTTTCTTTAAATTCTAGATAAGGGCAATAAGAACTCATTCCGCTATGCTCAACTCGCTATCTATTGAATGTGCAGTATATTATAAGTAGAATATATTTTATAATTCATATTCTGTTTAGCGGGGGGGGGGGGGGGGGGGGGGGGGATCAATGTTAAAGTATGAAGATTTCTTTTGGGGGGGAGGGATTTTGCGTCATTAGATTTATGGGGGGGGGGGATGGTCACCACTGAGGAGCGATATTGTCTAAACATTTTAAACAAGAAGCAGAAATATACTGAAATGCGAAAGATTATGTGCCTGAAATGTAGGCATAGTAGTCAGTGTTGAATTAAAGGGGTGACCCAAGGGGGACTACCCCAAAGCATTGAAATGTCTCCCCCAGAAATTTTGTGATTTAAATGGCCAAAAGTGCAATGCCCCCCCCCCCCCTGGAGTGACAGAATTCCTTACTCAAGAAAATTGTTTGGATTCAACATCAACACTGTAGTACTTTTACAAATAAATAAATAAAATAGCAGTTTTTCACCAAACACTGACCATATTTTGAAAGAATATAAAGTTTTAAACAAAATAATTACATAATTTTTGTCACAAAATATTTGTTTATTATTATTATCCTCACCAGTTTGAAATACAGCTTAGTATTAGTTAGTACTAATTTTATCATAATCCCAGTAACAATTTTCTGTGCCAATCAGCAAAAAGGAAAAAATTGATATGCGATCCAAGAATGAGCAAAGCTTATTATCAAAAGAAATTGCAATAATCAGTATAACTCCATAAAATAAGTAAAACTTGCATTCTGAAAGAAAATTACAATAAAGGTAGAAACAATGTAAATTTTAGCAATTATTTTTAAGCCCATAATTTTTTTTTAACTATTAGATTAATCTTCAAGGTGTAAAATTAATCTGCAGTCGTGTTACACTGTTTATGCTATTTTGGGACTATAATTAACAAAAAATAAATCCACATATTTTATAATTTGTATCATTTATCGATTTTGTCCAATAAAAACTAAGAAACTACATTTTTTTCTTTAACTTTTAATTAGAAAAATGCAGCATACAATTTTTTAGAAAATAAAATAGTATTCAAAATTGTAAGTTTTAAGCATCATAAAAAGTAGAAATACTCAAGAATGTTGTGAATTATAAATAAATATATAAATAAGGCCTGGCCTTGGAACATTAATCTGGACTGAAGTATGAAAATATCTATATATATATCTTCTCTGAAGATTTTCAGCGCAATAAAAATATATACATACAATCCATACACAGAGATGATAAGCAAACAAATGGTACGGTACAGCTGCCCTTTTTAAAAATATTAAGATATAATAATCTGAAAAACTTATGACCAACTGCATACAATTGCTCCCTTCCTAATCTTGAGTGTCCCCATGTATATGGAATACATTTTCAAAACACAATACATTGTTTTTTGAGTAGGTAATTTTTATATTATGTAAACAATCATATTAGAGAACAGAAATACAAGTGAAATGTACTTACTTATTCAAGACTCATCTTTCCTTCCAGTACGGGCGACTGGTGGGATGTTTTGAGCTACAAAAACATTGATTTACTCTATTTTATTAAACTTAATTCCTATATTATAAAGAAGATATAGCTGCGTACGACGCTGCATCGTCAACAGCGTACGACGCCATGAAAATCCCGATCTACCGCCAAAACACATCCAGATGCATGACGGTAAACTTTTCGTTGCGCATGCGTATTTGCCACCGTACTGCTTCTCGCTTTGACAGGGAATTTTGAAAGGTACAGAAATGGAACTCCGTGCCTCTAACAATTTTTAAAGGCACAAATCGAACTTCGTGCCTCTGACAAATTTCACTTTCGTATTGGTGACTCTCATTTTGTCGTGGCTTGACGTTTTTCTGGAAAATCAGAGGCACTTTTTCTATGTGCCTCTCATATCAAAATAATAGAAGGCACGATATGCTTGTGCCTTTTATATGAGGGGTACAGTTTTAAGAGTGTAGTATTAATCAAATTATATGTTTCATCTTGCACTTGATCTTAATGTTTTCATCTTGCATCTGAATTATCGTCCATCGAGTTTTTTAAATAATAATATATTTATAGTTTTTGATTATACATAGCATGTACAAATACAATCTTTAATTTTAACATTTCATATTTCAAATAACCTATTTCCGAAACCAAGCTATGTGAATTTTACCACAATGCTTATTATCATAGAATAATTTGTGTTTCACACTTTTCTAAAAATTATCAGATATGTACCCCTCAGAGAAATTACTATCATATGAATAAATGAAGAAAATTTAATTTATATTAAATGTACACGAAATTGATTGCAATATACATGTATTTAATAATGATTCATCCCTAACACAAGTAGCGTTAACGAATAACACATATGTGAGTACTTATATGAGAAATACTAGAATTCGTATATGAAACGTAATTAGAGTAAATACAAAATGATTTGTCTTACTACCTACACTTTAACAAGTGCTTTTTACCTATATTATTGAAGAGAATCCTAACTGTGTCCATTTATTTCTACTACAGATGTGCTCTATTTGCTACAAACACTTCTTAAGTAAATGGAATTTAACAGAACATACAAAAATCTATACAGATGAAAAACCTTACACTTGGAAAGATTACCATAAATGCTGTTTTCAAGGAGACGTGAATCAAAAATACACACATCATCATATAAAGCATCATCAGATATATGTAAACTTAGCGAAGATATTCAAAAATTAGTCAGACTTTTGAAGAATTTAGAAATAAAGGAAGATATTTAGGCTATTTATCCATCATATTTTCACAACATTTACCACAATATCTCAAACTTAAAATTTGGAAGACATACACACTGCTGAAAAGTAATTTTGTGATTCTTCTAACCAGTATGAATGTATAGATGTTATTTTGCAGTGTATTCTTTAAATGCTCACATTAAATATTCTTTTATATGCATATATCGTTGTGTTTATTTTTCTAATACCCATTATATTAATGAAATACATAACATTTTAAGTGAAATAACACTCTCACAACTTAAAAAATGCATAAGAACATACAAAAATAAACAGATGTATGAAAAAATATGCAAGTTTACAAAATATTTTCATTGTTTTCTAGAAATATTAACAAAAAATATTTACAATATGAAAAAATTGTAAAAGTGAAAAGAAAAAACATAAATGTAAAAACAAAAACCACAAAGTGAAAAACTCATAACAAAGTTTTTGAAAAAAAATATTTACAACAAAATTTTTTTTACAAAAACCAAAACTTCCAAAAATATTTTTTTCAAAAAATTTTTTTTTTCAAAAACATTTTTTACAAAAAAATTTTTTTTCAAAATAAGTTTTTACAAAAGTAAAAAAAAGAAAATCACAACGTTAAAAAAATGAAAAATTTTTGTTAAAAAAAGTGTAAAAAAATTGCAAAAAAATGTTGCAAAAATTTCAAAAAAAGTTATGAAAAAAGTCTCAAAAATTTCGTTGGTTTTAATGCAGTATGCAATGGCGAAACCATTGCATTTGCTATTAAAAACAACAAAATTTTTGAGACTTTTTTCATAACTTTTTTTGAAATTTTTGCAACATTTTTTTGCAATTTTTTTACACTTTTTTTAACAAAAATTTTTCATTTTTTTAACGTTGTGATTTTCTTTTTTTTACTTTTGTAAAAACTTATTTTGAAAAAAAATTTTTTTGTAAAAAATGTTTTTGAAAAAAAAAATTTTTTGAAAAAAATATTTTTGGAAGTTTTGGTTTTTGTAAAAAAAATTTTGTTGTAAATATTTTTTTTCAAAAACTTTGTTATGAGTTTTTCACTTTGTGGTTTTTGTTTTTACATTTATGTTTTTTCTTTTCACTTTTACAATTTTTTCATATTGTAAATATTTTTTGTTAATATTTCTAGAAAACAATGAAAATATTTTGTAAACTTGCATATTTTTTCATACATCTGTTTATTTTTGTATGTTCTTATGCATTTTTTAAGTTGTGAGAGTGTTATTTCACTTAAAATGTTATGTATTTCATTAATATAATGGGTATTAGAAAAATAAACACAACGATATATGCATATAAAAGAATATTTAATGTGAGCATTTAAAGAATACACTGCAAAATAACATCTATACATTCATACTGGTTAGAAGAATCACAAAATTACTTTTCAGCAGTGTGTATGTCTTCCAAATTTTAAGTTTGAGATATTGTGGTAAATGTTGTGAAAATATGATGGATAAATAGCCTAAATATCTTCCTTTATTTCTAAATTCTTCAAAAGTCTGACTAATTTTTGAATATCTTCGCTAAGTTTACATATATCTGATGATGCTTTATATGATGATGTGTGTATTTTTGATTCACGTCTCCTTGAAAACAGCATTTATGGTAATCTTTCCAAGTGTAAGGTTTTTCATCTGTATAGATTTTTGTATGTTCTGTTAAATTCCATTTACTTAAGAAGTGTTTGTAGCAAATAGAGCACATCTGTAGTAGAAATAAATGGACACAGTTAGGATTCTCTTCAATAATATAGGTAAAAAGCACTTGTTAAAGTGTAGGTAGTAAGACAAATCATTTTGTATTTACTCTAATTACGTTTCATATACGAATTCTAGTATTTCTCATATAAGTACTCACATATGTGTTATTCGTTAACGCTACTTGTGTTAGGGATGAATCATTATTAAATACATGTATATTGCAATCAATTTCGTGTACATTTAATATAAATTAAATTTTCTTCATTTATTCATATGATAGTAATTTCTCTGAGGGGTACATATCTGATAATTTTTAGAAAAGTGTGAAACACAAATTATTCTATGATAATAAGCATTGTGGTAAAATTCACATAGCTTGGTTTCGGAAATAGGTTATTTGAAATATGAAATGTTAAAATTAAAGATTGTATTTGTACATGCTATGTATAATCAAAAACTATAAATATATTATTATTTAAAAAACTCGATGGACGATAATTCAGATGCAAGATGAAAACATTAAGATCAAGTGCAAGATGAAACATATAATTTGATTAATACTATGGAAGTGCTAACTCAAGATAAACCATGTATACTATATATCATTAAAACTATAAAGATAGTATTTATATTTTAAGCAACTTGATGCACGATAATTCAGAAGTGCGAGATGAAACATCTGATGAATTGATTAAAAATATGAGTAGATTAGTTTTAATACATTAGATGATTATAGCAGTAAGAAATTTCGTGTAGGAGCAATGCGTACATGATGAAAATCGAATGGAATCAATTGACTTCAACTCCTGATCCAAGTTAGTATTTATCTCACGTGTGTAATGTGGAAATATAAAAGGTGAAGAATCAAGTTTGATGTAAATAAATATTGTGGTATTGGTTTAAAAACTAAAAAGTATTGAATTTTACTGAATTAGAAAGCATAAAATTTGATTAAATAATGTTTTATGTAAAATATTAAGTTTAAATGTGATAAAATTATGAAAATCAGTTTGTAAACTCTCATTTTTATAAGTACTACTATGAAAATATTCTTTTAATATAGAATTTCTGCTTATTAATGAGACTAAAAAATTATTTTTTGTTAATTTTGAATATTTATTGAGTGTATGTAATACTAGGATTAAAATCTTACAAATTCGGTGTTAAATTTTTCAAGAAATTGTGGTTTGTAATCCAGAAAAAGGTGTGATTTTAATAAATTTGTAAATATGTTCATTATTTTTTTTTTTTTTTTTTAGTTATTTCTCTAACTTGTCATTCATTTGTTAATTTTTGTAATTTTTGTAGAAAAAATGATTTGAATTTTCGGTAATCTGTACTATTTTTTGTCCAACAGTTGATTTTTTTGATTATTAGTATTCTTATTCAGCAGTAATTTCACGTATGAAGTTATTAAATATTAAATATCTATTAATTTTCTTTACTGTTTCATATGATAGTAATATTTCTGAGGAACAGGTATGTAATAACTACTAGACTTTGATTGACTTGATTTTCTGATAAACGTTTGAAAAGAGTTGTAAGTATGTAATGATGCAATATCTATATACTATCGAGAGTCGAGATTGAAGTAGATAAGTATTGGAGTAATAGTCAATTCTTTGTTGAATTTCAAGAAATTGTGTGAGAACATGGTTTTTTACATTAAGTTTATGTAATTTCAGTTACAGTTTTTCGACAATCAACCTAAAAATGGATAATTATCATAGTTAAAAGTTATGTTGAAAAGATGTAAGCAATATTAATGTTAAAAAGTTCGTCTAATGTTTGCTCTTATGTTGTGAAAATTTCGAATAGTTTGATTTGAAATATGAAATGTTTGTAAAAATTAAACTTTGTATTCGTGTATGTTTTGCATTATTAAATTGTAAAGATAATATTCATATTTGGAAAATGTTGTTGGGTGTTTTAATAATTTTTTGATAAGTAGATAAAAACAGATGTTAAAATTCTGTGCTATTAAAATATATAGGATCAAGAATAAAGTTTGATGAAAATAAGTATTGTAAAAATTCAGAAATTTTGAAGTGTAAGATGAATCATGTCCTAATTTGATTAATTGTATGGGTAGAGTAGTTTTAATATGTCAAGTGTCTAAAGCAGCAAGAAACGATTTTTTAGGTTTTCTAGAATAATAATAATAATAATAATAAAAGTATACTTTTATTGTAAGATTTCGAATGCAGTCAAGACGTGAAAAATATAAGTATGAACCTTTGTAAAGACATTCAAACTTTTTAAAAAGTTTAAGTTTAGTAATATACTGTAACAATATATGTAAGCAAATGTATTTCAAAGTTGAAAATTTGTGTAAAAAATTGTCTTTTCTTGAAAATTGATATTTATTTTTGTTTAATTAATGATACTTATTACATTTTTGTTGTTAAAAACTAAAATATACGTTTAATTCTTCTGTTAAAATTGATATATCCGTGTTGGAGGTGAGAAAAAATAGTGTAAAACTAATAAAATTTGTTTAAATTCGTCTTTTTATTCTTAAAATTAATATTTTCTATTGTTTAGAATACGTAATAATAACTTTTGAGGAATGTATAACCGGAAAATGTTAAAAAATCTTAGAAAATTGGTATTAAAAATATTAAATACAGTTGCTTCAATGATATCTTTTCGATATGTAAAGTGATTGTAACATTTAGAAATGTACTTCTGAAGAATGTATAATCGGAAAATGCTAGAAAATCTTAGAAAATTGGTGTTAAAAATATTAAATACAGTTGCTTCAATGATTTCAAAAACAAACTCTGTTAAAAAATTCTGTATGATTTCAAGTGAAAATAATCTGAACCTGAATACATGGTATTTAAAATACAAAATTCACGATTATGAACTAATGTTGAAAACATGGGTAACATTAAATATACAGCTAATATTTAATTATAGATTAGAAAATTCTTAAATTGTATCCATATTTATTAAATATAGTACTGAATACAGTGAATAAGTGAAATATGTGAATAAGTATTGATATTTCTATGTTGCTTTTGAAAATACTAGTGTAAAATTATTCAAATTCGTCTTTTCTTTAAAATTGATATTTATTTTTGTTGAATTAATGATACTTGTTAAGTTTTTGTTGTTAAAATTAAAATATACGTTTAATTCTTCTGTTAGAAATCTATATTTCCAAGTTGTTGTTCAAAAGACTATTGTAAAACTAATCAAATTCGCTTAAATTCACCTTTTCATCTTAAAAAATAATATTTTTATTATTTTGTTTAATTAATTATACTGATTATGTCTTCCAAAATTCAAATTTTGGGATATTGCGGTAACTGTTATGAAATTGGAGTGTATAAAATTTCTCTTTTTTTCTCCCAGACTTCTAAATATACAAGAATGAGAGGTCATTGCATTGTCCATTTCCCTACCTAAGGTAAAAAATTGGGGGAGATGGGGGTGAAAAGGTATGGTGAGGGACTTTGGAGGAATAACTTTTGGTTTCAATATGACGTCACAAGAAGCAGGTGTTGTTTTCATATTTGCGTGTGCGTTGAATATTTACTGAAATGTGTTCGTTTATGCATTAAAATTCTACTTAGTTAGTATATAAAAGTATGATGAAATTTCCATTTAGAGTAAAAGTTAACCAAATTCGTTTAATTCGTCTTTTTTCGTTAAAAAATCATTAGTTTCCTTTGTTAATTGTTTAATTATTGAAATTCTTTGAGGTAACGACTGTTCAAAAATTAAAAAATATGTTTAAATTTCTATTTTAAGTTGTGTATTCTGATTTTATATATATATATAAAAAATAAATAAATATGAAGAAATCAGTTAAAAATTTAATATTTTCTGTTGTTTTGCTTAATTAATAATGTTCATGAAGGAAATGGTTGTCCAAAACTCGAATGCATGCTTAAATTTCTTTCTACCAAATTGATAGTCTGAAATTTGAGTTGAAAAAATCGTAAGAAATCAGTCTTTTTCTATAAAACTTGATATTTTCCATTGTTTTTTACTTAATTAACGATACTCATTAAGATTATAGCTGTTGAAAAACTAGAATGCATGTTTAACTTTCAACTTGTAAGTCGATACACTGATGTTGCAGTTGATAAAAATCGTAAGAAATCAGCCTTTTTCTATAAAAATCGATATTTTCCATTGTTTTTTACTTAATTATGAATGCTCATTAAGGTTATAGCTGTTGAAAAACTGAAATGTATGTTTAAGTTTTCTCTCTTAAGTTGATAAAAATCGTAAGAGATCAGTCTTTTTCCATAAAACTTGATATTTTCCATTGTTTTTTTACTTAATTAACGATACTCATTAAGGCTATAGTTGTTGAAAAACTAGGATACATGTTTAACTTTCAACTTTTAAGTCGTTACAATGATCATATAGTTGATAAAAATTGTAAGAAATCAGTCTTTTTCTATAAAACTGGATATTTTCTATTGTTTTTACTTAATTAATACTACTCATTAAGATGTCTATGAAGCAAAATTCAAATATATGTTTAACTTTCTTGAGTTAAATTGATAATCTCATCTTGTAGTTGAAGAAATCTACATAAAATGGTTAAAAACTGAGATTTTAATTGTTTCACTTAATTAATAATACTCATTAAAATTACGGTTGTTCAAAATTCAAATACAAATTTAATCTTCATCTTATAGTATGATTCAATGTTGAGATGTGATTGATAATATTTTTAATTAGGGAAGGTTGTTCACCTATCCTGTTAGAATAGAATGTTCCTTTTTTCCACTAGGGGGCGCAGGAGGGCGGCGGTGAGATGGTGGGAGCAGGAGGGACCGCAGGCGGGGCAGCTGGAGGAGCAGGCGGGGCAGCCGGAGGAGCAGGTGGGGCGGCCCCACAGCCCCACCTGCGGCTGAGCTTAAACTCTCCTTTTCCTACTACTATTGTTTATTTTGGTATTTTCTAATATTCCATAAAAACGTAATTTAGAAAGCTTTTAAAGACTTTTTTAGAACATTTGTTGTCTCTGCTTACCTCAGGTGGTAGTGGCACCGACGTAGAACATAGACTATATAAGATTAGAAAGTGTCACCATTGATTCGAAGTCGAAACCATTACTCTAATAATCGGTTTATTACTTTCTAAACTTGCATAGAAATCGTAATATTTTAGAAAGCTTTTCGCTCCGTCCCTGCTCTTCACAACTTTTAAATATCAAATTTATTTCCTACCGTTCTTAGAAGACATTTCTATCTTATAAGTAACTACCATGCCATATTCAAAGTTTTTAGACTCCTTAGTACAATAGAAATCACCATTTTGAATATTTTTGGCTCCTGTAACACTCTCTTGATAGTGTCACCGACATAAATTATAACTTACGTTTGATATGTTTTAATAACTTCTATCACCGCCAATTTACTTTTAAAATCGGTTTGATAAGTGCTCAGATTGCTTATAATCGCCATTTAGAACGTTTTTACGTTGTTACAAATATGCAGCATTTGCTGCATCGTCACTCCATATCTTTTGTAGACTGTCTTTATCCTGATAAATGAGAATGTTTCATTATATAGTTAAATAACCGCTTTTTATAGAGAAAAAGCGAGGTAGGGATGATGCAGCAAATCCTGCAGAATTTTAACAGCGTAGGACGCTTTTTCGAACCCCTTTTAAATTTCGAGATTTAAAGAAAATATTGTTAGAGATCATTTATATCTCAAACAATCATGCTAAATTTCATGCTTCAGGGCCGCTTAGTAATACAAAAATTGCATTTTTAGAGCGTTTTTAGCTCCTTGCATCCCGTTTGGGGTTGTGACACCGATATAAGTTACATCCTATGTTGCAACATAGGCTGTGGAGAAAGGATTTCACCATCATTTTGGCATCATTATTATTTTAATCGGTTTGTTACTTACCGAGATTGTTTAAAAATCGCTATTTAGAACGTTTTTAGAATTTTTTTTGCGTATTTTCACCTGTTTTAAATTTTTGTATTTTTTAACAAAAGTTCTTAGTGATCATTTATGTCTTGCAAGTAATTAAAATACTGAATTTCATGTTTCTAAGCCCTTTAGCAATACAAAAATCGCATTTTAGAACATTTTTTGATCGTACACCGCCTTTGGATTAGTGGTATCGACAAAAGATATAGCCTATGTTTGATTCGGGGTGAAAACCATCATTTTGGTTCCATTGCTTTTAAAATCGGTTCCATAGTTCCGGAGATTACCCCTTACAAATAAACAAACTTTACTTCTTTATAGTATAGGAATAGATAATTCTAAAGTGCAATAATGACGCATTTTTTTCAAAATTGCTTACATTTTTTTTTTTTTTTTTTTTTTTTTTTTTTAAATCGTTGGGAGTGATATTGAATGTTTGTGAATGATATGAGTTGTTGTTGAATACTTCTGATGATAACCATACATATTTAGATTAGAAAAAAGATTAGAAATATTTATGTTGAAAAGTCTTAAAACAAATAATTCTAAAAAGTAATATCACTGCATTATTATCAAAATTGCTTATGTTTCGCTTTGAAATCCAAGGTAGCATCGAAAAATATCAAATAATTCTGAATAATAAGAATTGTTGTTGAATATTTTTAAAATTCATTAAAAAGAGATTATTTATTAATTAGGAGTTATTTTTAATCATTCATAAAAACTATAACAAAACTTTGAATTCCATTCTTGCGTAAGTACTTACAACGGATACATTTTATATGATTTTTAACTGAAATAATAACTTATTTAAATGGAAATAATTAAGAGCTCATTAGTTAGATACATCGTGTTTGAAGAAGTCACTCTCTAATAATAGGATTGCTTTAACCATCAATTAGATTATTTCTCAAATGTTTTTCCTTTTCAGTTTGAATAGAAGATAAAAGTATTTTTTTTTTCTTTTTCCAGAGGTACATCGGTATAAAGTACTTTTAACTCCTTGAGTTTTTTTTTTACTGCTCATTAAAATCAACTTCTTTTGATTAAAACCCAAATTTACTTTGATCTGAAAAAGTGCGAGGGATAGAAAAATGTTTATTTTCTCTGAAATTTGATTATCAAGAAAAAAAAATGAAACTGTTTATCTTTAATTGTAAATAAATGAATAGATAAAAATTTATGCGAGCTTAATTATAGTTTCTTTTTAATTATAAGTATTATCATGATTATTTCAGAATTTAATTATTATGATATCAAATTTATAGCAGGAATAAAAATAGTCTAGATAACATTTCTTGAGAAACAATAATTAAGATGGCTATTATAACCCTTTCTGGCTTAAGAACACCGATTTCAAAATATTTAGTCAGATGTTAGAAACACTGTTTTAAACATGTAAAAAAACGTAGAACATAAAAATAAAAAATAATAATTACTAAAACATTATATACTGTGAAAAAAAAAATCCGTTAAATTTGCGGCAAAAATTGCTGGCAGCAATGTTTCCAGCAGTTTTTGCCTTAAAAATTGCAGTAAAATTAGATGTAATTATTTATTAAAATTATTTATTTATTAAAATTAGGTGTAAATATTTAGTCAGATGTTATAGAAACACTGTTTTAAACATGTAAAAAAAAGGTAGAACATAAAAATAAAAAAAATAATGACTAAAACATTATTATACTGAAAAAAAAAGAAAAAAAATCGTTAAATTTACGGCAAAAATGACTAGCAGCGATGTTGCCAGCAGTTTTTGCCGTAAAAATTGCAGTTATTAGATGTAATAAAAAAATTACATCTAATTTTACTGCAATTTTTATGACAAAAACTGCTGGCAACATTGCAACAAGCAGTTTTTGCCATAAATTTAACGGATTTTTTTTCCCCGCAATAAACAGAAAATTACATATTTGCCATAAATAATGTCTATTTTCGAATAAAAAAATTATAAAGTATATTAATTTACCTTTGTATAAATCCTATTTTTGGACATATCCAGCCTTTGTTATTCTGGAAAATTTGTAAAAGTTTATCCTAGCAACAACATTGCGGAACTGCTCAAATGATAAATAAAAGTTTGGCCTGAAAAATTAACTCACTTACTTTAATGTAGTAAAAATGTCTAGAAGTAATTTTAACAATTCTAGAAGCTTTTAAATTCATTTAAAGGGTTTTTTTAGTGGATTGTCACCTGCAGGCGACATCAGGACTGTGGAGTTTAAAACAGATAATTTAAAACTCTTCTATCACCATAATCATTTTGGTCCATAATCTTTTAGCTCTATATTTTAGGCCGATAATTAAAAACTCAACTAGTTGGATGTGCCAATCTCAAAACTTTGCTCTATCTCATACATACATTTTAATGTTTTAAACAATAGGTACACATGTTAATACATTAATATTATTAATTCAATACTATATCAACTTTGATTTTTATCTTAAATTCCTGCTTCAGTTAATTAATCGGAGTAAAATTGACTTAATATGGATCATGATAATTATTAAATTCAGTACTTTTCCCCCTATTCTGTTATCATCAACTGTTTGAAAATAGCCATTTTATTGTTGCTATTTTAAAGGGAAAATTCATTACTTTGCCATTGTTTCCCTTTTCAAGAAGAAAGTATTGGATTCGTGAAAAAATTTGACTTCCGGTTTTCAACAAATTTAGACATTTTAGAAAGTTTGGAATGCGATTTAACTGTTTTTAAGAAGTGTATGATTGTGAGTCTATCTTTCTGTATCTGGCACAAATTTTGTGAGTTTCTTTAAGAACTAATGCGCGAATTTTAATAAAACTTTAGATTCAGTTATATCTTTATATAAATGGCTTCTGATTAATTTTTGATGGAAATCGCCCGACAGGTGGCGCTTCTATGCAACATTTTCTCCGATATCTGCAATAGCTGTATATCTAGAGCTATTGCATGGATTTTAGTCAAATTTCAGATTCAATGCAATACCTTAATGCAAATTTGTGATGATTAGATTTTATTGTTATTTGCTAAATACGTGATGTTGGTATTTTGAATTTTCCACAATTTGTGCAATAGTTCTATCTCAAATACTAATGCGCTGACTTTCATCAAACTTCAGATTCAATTAGATGTTGACAGAAGTTATTTCAGATTAAATTTTGATATAAATTACCCAACAAGTGGCGTTGTTATGATACATTTTTCAGAATTTACACGATTTTAACAATATTCATAACTCAAGAACAAATGCATGAAATCTCATAAAATTTAAAGAATCCTCATGGTGGGCAATCAGTAACCGTTTAATTTTGGCACTGTGTGACAGTAAATTTTGAAATCTTAACAAATTTGAGATAGAAGGAAATTTTGGGATTGGCATATCCGATTATTTTTTCTTTCCAATAAGTGACTTTTCACCCTTTATTTCATTTTTTCCAACTTTTTGATTAACCAGCGTTTCATACATTTTGTTATTTAAAATACATTTAAAGAAATGTTAGATTTAGATCGAAAATGGCTAACTGAGATATTAAAAAAAATAATTTTTGAGCATCTGAAATGTATATAATTAATTATAAAGATTTTATTATTGATTTCTTATAATCATTTTTCAATTTGAAAGAAAATCGTTTTCGTGTTTTGTATTTCTTAAGATCAAAGAAAATCGCATTAATGATTTTTTTTTCTTTTTATCTTAATGTGCTGAAAATTGTTTATGGCACTGTGATATCATTCTTTAAAAAGAAAAAAAAAAGTTAATTGCTTTTGTGTTAAAATGGAAGGGATAAGAAAATTTAATTGAAGTAATTTAACGGAGGATAAAAACAATCTAACTATCGACCAATGACTTATACAAATTGTCCTTCATAATTAATACATTTTATAATTACTTATTTTTCAGGCAAAAAAAAATAATTAGGAAAACTTATGAGCATTAATAATTAGTTATAGAATAATTTTTCTACATATTTTCTTCTAGAAATAAGAAAATTACATTTCATTAACTTTATTATATTAGATACTAGCGGCCTTCGCCCGCTACGCTGGTCGGTTTATCTAAAGAAATCTTGAAGAAGTAGTTAGATAAGGTTCAGACATACATTAAAAAAAAAAAAAGAAGCAAGTCGATCATTCAAAAAACGTTGGGAAATATCAAATATTTACTGTAATTTTTTAAGAAAAACAAAGTTTCGAAAAAAAAAATTAAATCGAAAAAAAAATTACACTGACATATTAATGCAAGGAAATTTTCCCAGAGAGAAAATTCGCCTTGAATACAATATTTCAAATTCTTTTAATTGCTTATAGGCGTTAATGCCAACATAGTGAAAAAAAATTCCATGCTGGGAATCGAACCCGGGCCATCAGTATGGCGCACTGACGTTCTACCGACTAAACCACATGGAACGACAGCCAGCTTGAAACTTTCTCATACTTAAGTAGACTGGCGAAAACATAACGATAGCGCGTTTTAAAATCGCACAGTGACATCTATTGGATTTTATATGTACTAAAAAACGTTATGTACTAAAAAACGTGAGCAGCGCACCTAATAGTTTCTTTTGTTTCTTTTTGTTACTTTTTTGTCTGTTGTCCGATTTTGATGAAACAAAGCCTATACACTGCCCGGGAGTGTGCATTCTTCATTAGTGAAAACCGCATAAAAATCCATTCAGTAGTTACGAAGATAACCTCGAACAAACAGACAGACAGACAGACAGACAGACAGACAGACAGACAAAAAATTCAAAATTTTTTTTTTTGTGTTTCATTGGTTTTCTTTTATCGCCCTGACTCCATTTTTGTCAATTATCTTCAATGTACAGACACACCGGGTCCTACTGTTTTATTATATGTATAGATAGTTATGCATTTATTTTATTTTATTACAATAAATAGAAGAAAACTTCTTTATGCGACTCCTAATTATTTAACTATCCGTTTAGTAAATTTTATAATTTTAAAGAAAACTAGAAATCAAAGTTTGCGTCAAGAACAGACTATGAACCTTTTTGCAATACATTCAAATCATTATCATGAAACTTCACTTTTTAATCATGTGAGAGGGGTAAACTATTTAAGTACACAAGGTTCAACTCTGTGAAGAGGCCTACCCAAGGGTAAAACTCTAGTAGGCCCACCCCAGAATCTAAATACACAAATTATAAAACTAATAACGGATTTCAAAACCCAATATCAGTAATTACCATCTACATCAAAAAGTACCTGAATTCTTCTGTACAGCTCTGTATGTAAACTGTGTTAGACCGGGAGGCGGCGGCACAGATAATCACCTCATCGAGTTCATGGCCGAAATTCTAGAATTAGTTAAAACTCGACTCGCATATTAAAACGCAATCGGTCTGCCAATTCTTATCTTGGTAGAAAACGCCTAAAAACCCAATTTTAGCGACTGACTCGTAGGTTTACCATTGTGAACTGTATAAAAACATGAAGGACGGGGAGCAGGAAAACACAAAGGTCAACCACTAAAATCGGGGTTTTAGGTTTTTCAACCAAGATATGACATGGCAGACCGAATGCTTTTTAATATGCGAGTCGAGTTTTAACTAATTCTGGAATTTCAGCTGTGAACTCGATGTGGTGATTATCTGTGCCGCAGCTTTCCGGTTATCTATATTGCATAATATTCTACAGAGTAGTATATGGTCTTTATCTATACTACATAGGTTCTTTATACTACTAAAATTTAGTTCAGTTAGGAAAGACATGACACAGTTGAACACCCTCCTTCGGCTATTTTCCTTAACAGACGGAAATGTACTCCAATGTACATATGCAGTTCCATACATGATCTAAGGAATTTATCCACACCAATTATGGTGTAAAAAATTTAGATAAAGTAAAAAAATTATACCACAACTCAAAACATATTTACAGAAATTTTTCTTTCTTTATTTATTTTTCATTTATTTATTTATTTATTTTTGGGAGAGGCAGAACTCCCTTGAACAACTCATTTAAGCATGCAGTTTTGCATAGAATTGAACGAAAAATTTTGTGCAAGTGTTTGGCTATGCGTAGTAGGTCCGCCTGAAGTTGAAAAAAAAATCCGCTGGAAAAGGCGCTATAATCACGCTATGCCATTTTCATTATTTTACCGTCAAAAATTGTATGAAGTTATGCATAGAACTGAACTAAAATTTTTGTGTATGATTATTTTTGGGTATGGCAAGTTTTCCTTCCTGAATTTGAAAAAAATCTGGCTATCATTCTATCTATATCTATTGCCATCGGCTCGTGCAGAGACGGAAATTCGCTTTTACTCCGAATAATTGACTGAAGCAGAATTTTAAGATGAAAATCAAAGTTGGTATAGTATTGAATTAAAATTATTAAAGCATTAACATACGTAACTTTTTTTTAAATATTAAAATATACGTATGAGATAGAAGAAAGTCACGGGATTGGCACATCCAACTAGTGTTTTTTTTTTTTTTTTTTTTTTTTCTCATTTGTGGAAGAGGTAGAACTCGCTTGAACCCCTTGTTTAAGCAGGCAGTTTTGTTGAAATAAACTAATAATCACTCTTCAGCTAAATTGAACAATGTACTTAAAATAGAGATTTATTTATTTACGATGTAAACCTTTTTTGCGTGTCATAAAAAGAAAGTAATTATTTTTCCACGATTACGAAATAAACTGATAAATGGAATGAAGTGATTCTTTCAAGGACGATTCATCCGAATAAACTTATTACTACGGCAAAGTCACGTCATCAAAAAACAAAATAAATGAAAAGAAGGGAAAGAACTCCTTTTTTTTTGTAAAAAGAACTTTTTGACTTTTTTAGTTGTTAGTTAGTTGTGTGTTTTGAGTGGGAAAAGAAATATGTAACGGTTTTTCGAAGCTGCTTAAAGCAGCACTGTATCAATATATAACATAATATGATTCGTTTAACTTCCGTGGAGTTTGTTAATTTAATAAGTTGAATATTAATCAATCATTTATTATTCCAGATAACTAAATTTATTATTAAATTAGCTAATAAGAGATCATCTAAAAAATAATCCAAATAATCCTCAAATGGTGGATATGGCTGGTGAAACTGCCGAAGACAAAGATGCATGAAAGGTAAGATCATCTTGCCTATTTATTGACTTGTCTATTTCATGATTAATTAATAGCATTTAATTAACTCTTTAAAAAAGATATCTATTATCTATTATACTCATCCTTGTGTGAAGGCGCAGCGTTACAAAGGAATATTTGATAATTTACTATCAACAAGTTTGACTTACAGAAATTTAACAAATGAAAAATAATCAAGAACATAAAAGTAAATAGCTAATATTAAAAAAGGGAAATCGACTTTTTGACTAATTTTGAGACATATTGTCCCTTTAGCCCCTTCTCGACGGAAGCCTTTTACGAAAATTTTAATATTTAGTCACCGGTTTTTAAAAACAAAAATTTGTGCCTAATTAAATCGAGAATATACTTCGATTAAATAAGGCAAATTTTACAGTAAAATTTTATTGTAGGGATAAACAAGGATTCTGAGCACTTTCTGTGGCAGGTATAGGTGTCGCTCGTCCCCAAGAGATTAAGATAGCTTTTAAAAACATGAACGTATAGAGAAAGCAACACTAAATATTGTGTTTTTTGAGGATTCAACAGGAGCTTAAAGCTTTTTGACTAAAAATGCTAAGTTATTTTTTCCCTTAATGTTTAATTATTTTAATTCACTTGAGATTAGTAAATTTTACTTTTTTTTTTTTTTTTTTTTTTTTTTTTTTTCGCAGTCGAAAAAAAATTACTTAGTTGAATTTGAAAATTTAAGGAGCACCAATGGCCACTATACATATTTTAAATTTCATTAATTATGAAATGTGAAAACACGAATTTATAATAAGAAATTTAATTTTCCTATTCTATATACATAATGCATTTGCTTAATGTTGACTCGTTCAGATTCATTCAGTTAAAGCAGTTTCTATAAACTGCAAACAGGAAACTAGAACAGATTTAAGACAAACCTGTCATCTTATGTCTTCAGAATTCATCTGTTGAGAATTACATTCAACATATTTTAGACAACTGCTAATTCAAAAGAGAAGAATCTAAAAGTCATGTGTCAAAAATTTTCTGAGCGAAGTTAAATTAAATTTCCATCGCCCATTGCCCCATTAAGCTTTGAATTTTATTGCTTTGGGATTACACTAGCCTCCTAAAATTAAGATTTAATTTAATCCGTTCTGTATAATTTTCTGAAAGATAAAATTATGACACTTCGGCGGAATATTATTTCTGTAATTATTTTATATTTACCGGTGTAAATTATAAATTACAAAATGTTATTTTTGTTTAATATCTATTTCTCAACAAAAGGAAAAAATTAAAATTTTTGTCACAAATATATTTTTTTTCAACATAAATTTTACTACAGCATTCCTAGTCGTAATATAATGAACTAAGGGCAGATCTAGAGAGTCGGAGGAGGAGGGCACATGTTACAAACATGGGGTTTCCATGTAACGACGGATTTAGAATTACCTTAAACAAATGATAATTTACAAAGAAAAGTAGGCATCTGCTATAACGATAGATCTTGAAAAGGTTTACTATTCATAAAACTGATTATGTACGGTATCGATATTTTCTTATAAATGAAACTTTTATAAGTTTCAAAGCTTTCTGTATAGAATCGCTTTTAAAATAAAGAAACACATTTCTTTATTTGATATATAACTGAAAATTGGATTCTTAGTCGTTGGATTCATTTGCAATGTTAAGATGGAATGAAAAAGGAGAGGAAGAAATTTCCGTTTTATATAGGGGAGAGTGGAGAAACTTGATCATAGGGAATACTTGAGCCACCCCTATTATCTCTACAGTTGGTTATTTTTTTCTTTCTAAAACAGGTAACATGGTAACATATTTATAGTTCTGAACGTGTAAAAAAGAAATCACATACCTTGGTACTGTTTTGAAAGTATGGTGATTAATAGTTGTTTTTTCCCTATCTAAAATAAATATTTCGGTGCTTTTTTTTTTTTTTTTTTTTTTTTTTTTTTTTTTTTTTTTAATCAAAGTTTTGTTTAAAGCTGCAACGATATAGATATATTTAATAAGTATAATTTCAGTTGTATTTTGAATCTAAAATAGTTTATAGCCGCCTGCTTTATTTAGTAAAACTCTGATTAACAAAAATGGTGGTAATGGGGATGCTTCAGCCACTGAAATTGGAGACACATAAGTCATGGCTCCACCATCCCCACTAGGAAATTAGACATATGGATGAAATAAAAGAGAAAAAAAATATGGCCTTATCATATTCACTGATAGATTTATTTATTTATTTATTCTTGATAAAAAGAAGGATTTTTTTCTTAAAAAAATAATGCTTTAGAAAAAATATGTACATTTTTTTAGTGAAAATATCTTTTTTTTTTTTTTTTTTTTTTTTCATTTTGACTAACAAAATAGCCTGTCTAGATAAATATTTGCATAGTTTTCAATTTAACTTTTAACTTATTACATTAAAGTAACTTTTTAAAGCTGTTTTACAGGTCATAATCGCTAATATCTTAATTAGTTAGGTCCAACATGTAAAAATATTTATTTTTTAATATATTATATTAAGATTAAATATTGTATAGTGAAATTGTAACCTCTGTTACTGAATGAACATGAAATTTAATCAAAGAATTCGAGGTTCCAAATTTAAATGGCCACCAACTGAGGATGTTGCTACCATCGATGAAACCCAAGTTGAAATAATCCTTCTACCATCAATTATCACTAAAAATATGATCGTGTTCCTAGTTTTGTTTCCACAATTGGTTTTGAAGAAGTTTATGCATCTTAATTTATCATTATGTAAAATATTTGTGCAAAAATAAAGCAAAAAACATTACTTTTGTAGATATTTTTCCGTACTGGCTCATGTATCCCTTCACCATGACTCAAGTATTCCTCTCATGAAATACTTGAGCAACAATGTGAAACAAAAAGTAAAAAATTATTAAACATCAAAAAATAGTTCGAAATTAATTGAAAATAGTTTCCAGTTGAAGAAAAAATATCAAATTTTCATTTTCAATATTTTATTTTGTTCTAAGAAATTACAAAAAAAAAAAAATATATATATATATATATATATATATTTTTCAAGTGGCTCAAGTATGTCTATCTTCCCCTACGTTTTAATATTTGCAAGTACATTGTTTCTTTAAAATTACCTATAAAACATGATTCTGTTACATTGGTTTTGGTTTAACAGGTTTTACTGTAGTGCTTAAGATTCATTTTCTCCACTATAAAAATAAACGTATATCGACATTACAACAAAACACATGAAAAAAAAGTCATACCATGCAGTCTCCGGAAAGAATAAAGTACAGTCCCAGTCCGGTCAAAATCTACAGAAAAAATTAGTAAATTTGGTACCTGTCCCGCAAAAAATAAGGCTAAGACCGGCCAAACTTTTCAAAAAATAAATTTAGTACGTATCTTAAAGTAAAATTAAGCTCAACCCGAACTTTATTGAAAGGAAATTACACTGAGCTCAAGCTTCTGAATAGGTCCCGGCAAAGTTTTGCAAGGGCCGAAATTTTCAATTCCAGAACCACCATTGGCTTGACATGACCTGGTTCGATCAAAATTCAGTAAAATTTGGTTTAGACGAAAAATGTTTGCAGATAAAACATGTATTTTTATACATTAAAATATCGCCATTATTCTACAATTAAACTTTAAAGTTTATTGTTTTAAAAGAATAGTGGATTTTTAGACAATAAAATTAAAATACAATAAAACCTGTGATAAATAACATTCCTATGACGGAAAAAAATCTTGTCTGAACCAAGTCTGTCTAAACCAAATCTTGAATTGATGCAACAGACAAAAACAATGTGCATGTGTAAATTGTTTACTTTCTCGCCGCTATTTTTCAATAAAAAAATAGCCTTACTTTTAAAGACACAAAATTTTAAAATCAAATTAAGCAAAAATTATTTTTCACAATTTGTAGTGGAATAGACATTCAGCCAAAAATTTGAAAACTTCAACCTTATAATTTTGGCGGTTAATGAATTAAATGTGTGCAAAATAAATATATTAATATGAAAAAAAAAAGAATAAAATAAATTAACACCCACAAAAAGAGAACTCGACTGTAACACATTACTTTTTCTTTTCAATGAATTCTATCTAAGAAGATTTTACTACATAACATTTTTCAGATTTTTAAGTGTCCAGTACATGGTATACGGATTAACGATATTAATGATAACTGAAAAAAATACATATGAACAGAGATTCATTAAAAAAAAAAAAAAAAAATATCGCAGCCTTGGGGACTACTTTTAAAATAAAGACTATAAACAAGACAAAAAAAGCTAAAAATTAAACATATAAAAATTGAAAGTATTTCTGGTCAGAACTCCTCATAAAAATTCATGTTTTGTAGAAATTCAGTCGAGGTAGGTCGAGATTTTAATTTTTTTCCTGCCCAGGTCAATTTTTTCTTTTTTTTTTGGGGGGGGGGGGCTGAGCTATAACCTAACTTTTAACTTTTATACTGGGTAGGCCTTTAATTTTCTTACAAACCGACCTGGTTCTGAGGCTGGAAATTTTGGCACATGAAGACATTTAACCTCCGGTCAGGCTCGTAGAGGCTTCTGATATATGTTGCGAATATGGCCCCCTGTCGGGAATACGAACACATTCTGGCACCGCCAGTCCTTGTTGACAAGTTCAAAATTTCGAACTTTAATATGTAATTTCACTAATGGGTATTTGCGATAAGTATCACAACAGGAAATTAGTAGTAATAAACTTTAAACAGATTGTATGTTACAGCACAATTATTAGGAAATTTCGTAATTAAAATTAATAACTACCTTATTTAAAACGTTTGTATTCGTCCATCAATATTTACTTTAACTTAATATTTTTTAAAGAGCTTACTTATATAAATTTTTATTTAGAAGTCCTTTTTCGGACGTATTGTACAAATATGCAGATATGTGTAAATTGAATACAATTCAGCATCAGTTTTTATAGGTGCGTTCGTAATTATGTAAATACGTAGCACCTTATAGTTGTCGTTCAGTCCGTCCGTCTATCCGCATATAACAACGCAAAAACTATCCAACCGAGTCGTATGAAACTTAAAATATGTAATTATCACATAATTTTGTTGAGTCATTTCAAATTTTATGAAAATCGGATGCAATTACAAAGGTCAGTTACAGGGACAAACAAAAGTATTCTGTTACATTACGGCCAATGGGGAAAAATATGTTTCAAATGCATTTTAATGGTGTTAAACGGATTCGAATATAATAGAATATGAAGCATATACATACTAAAATATACATTCTGTACAATCTGTGATAAAAGGAATATTTATTATTAAATTACAGGGTCACACAAATGTATTCCACAACATAATGCTATACGGGAAAACATTGTTTGGGGCGTGTTTAAATTCTATTAAACTATTTCACATTTTATGAATGATATACGTTGTTGAGATGTGATAAAAAGTTATTTATTGTATATTTACAGGAACACAAAAAAGATTTCGACCGAAGTACTGTTTGCTATAATAGCAAGATCTGAATATTTTTAAAATTTCGTTATCGTACGAACGCACCTCATTTGCTACGCTTCACGCGCAATTTCCAACTTGTTATTTTTATGCACTTATTTTATTTTAGTCTAACATTACACTCCTGTGAGGGAGACCAGTAAATAATATACGTTTAATTCTCTTAAGAATGGTGGTCCAGATGTCGTGACACCTAATTTAATTTCCACGGCTGACAAATGCCATCAAGAATATTTTATAATAAAAATTTTGCTTTTATAATGATAACGTAGAAAAAAAGGAGGTTTTCATTTTCTGAAAAAAACTGTAAATTTTGATGTCAGTCAATTATTTCATCCTTTTAAGACCAGAATTTTTTTTTTTTTTTTTTTTTTTTTTTTGCTCTATAAAAGGCTAATATATTTAATGCTCACTGGACGCGTCAGATTTTCTAAGTTTAAATAAATTTTGAAAAAGTTGTTACTCTTAATAATGTAACAATCAAATGTTTAAAAAGTAGAAATTATGCCTTAAATTCTAAATTAAAATAACATGCTTTCAACAATTTTTATCAGATCAAATAGAATAAAATCATTGACATTTGTGAATTTAAAGTGCAAAAGATACTTGAAGCATTGAAAATTTTTTCGAACAAGTTAATAAATGTGAGCATAATTTTATTTAAAAAGAGTACTCCAGATTTCAAAATATCGTCTGCATATCTTTAAAAAGTTACGAATTACGACATCAAATTAGTTTAAGCGTTGCGCAGAATAAAAATTCATTCAACACAAAAAATTATTCTGAGTTTTCACCATTAAAAGATTGCTTTTAAGTTCGTTCTTAAATAAACTGCATAGACACTCCTGTTAATAACTATCTTTTATTTATGATCATGAAAGGTGAATAAATTTTATACTTGACTGAATAAAATTGATGAAACAATCACGTTTGCTTTACACCTTTAAGGGGAAATTTTAAATAATCTTTTGAATTTCAGTGCGGACTGAATTTTCACTTCTGTTTAATGTAGAATGGAACTGAAATAAGAGAAGAGAAAAAAAAAAAAACTAAATTTACGCTTTATTTACGCTTTTGTTTTATTCCTTATATGCGTATAAATTTAGATTACTTTAAAATGTAAAATATATCTAGTAAATGTAAAGACGCTTATTTATTTTATAAAATGGAAGATTCAAAATAGTAAAGCAAATATTTCTCAGTTTATATTTATTCACGATTTCACAAGAAAGATTATTTAGAAATTAATAACATTAATGAGGGTACCGGAGATATTTGATTTATAGTAAAGGATACATATTATGTAAAGTCCTTTTACACATTAAACCAATGAAAAGCAGTTGATATTCAAATAAAATGTATGTTTAAAATAAACAGAGTTTTAAAATTTGAAATGAAATGCATTGCTGGTTTTAAAAATATTGCGCGTATCATAGTTAAGAAGTTGGTAACATTTTTAATGAATGCTGATAAAGAAAATTTTATTCAAAATTACATTTAATTTCTACAATAATTTACACAAGTTTTTTCGGTCTCTTATTCATACCGAAATATATAGTTACACTCAAAATTTTTTGTAAAAGAAATTCATAATTATAAGACGCTTCATGATTATAAGGCAATTTATTCATTTCTCGTGAAAAAAAATTTAAATATTTTTGCAATACAATATATATACAGGGTGGGCATAAAAAAAAAAAACTTTGCCGATGTATCGAACTCTAGCGAACGGTCTGTTAAACCGATCGAGATGAGATTTTCAAATATAGTTACTCACAGATATGAGCTTGGTATTCTGTGAACGGCAACAAATTGGCGCTCACGGTTACGGTTACAGCTACAGAAACTCGACATTTTCAAATGGTAATGACTATTTTTTTTTTCATCGCAAAATGCTTAGCGCATGCGAAAACCCTAAAGAGCGTTGGAACGGTACGGGTATCGCAATAAACGGGCGCGCTTACGATCGCTTAAAATCAGCTCTGCGAACGGCCCCCAAAAAAAAACACGACCAGGGCACACGAATAAAATATGAATATGACAGAGACAAAATACCAATCACGGAACGTCGTTTGTCAGATAGAAAACGAATAAAAAGTGGGGTAGGAATGTTAGTTTTTCAGTTGGGAGCTCGCAGATGGCAACAAAATGACTTCGTTCGTGGTGAATTGGTAAAACTCTATCACCAAAATGAAATGAATGCTGCGAAAACCTGGCGTGTATACCGTCAAAATCATCGAGAAATACGAGGCCCATGCATTCCGCAAGCTATTTGTGATTTAGTAATGAAATTCGAAGAAACTGGCTGCACCTGTGATAGACCGCGATCGGGACGACCAACTGTTCCTGAGGATACTGTTATGGAAGTGCATCACATAGTGACCACGGGACGCATACAAACTACAAAAGGTGCATCTCGTGTATTTGATATACCGAAATCAATGGTCTTAAAGTTACTGCCCTCTGTAATCCGGATGCTTTTTACCGGTACCAGCACGCCCAAATGTTGGAAGTGAGAGACCATCAACAACATATAGACGTTATTAATGAATTTCTTATCCAATATGACGGAGATAACGATTAGCCTTTTCGCATATTATGGACGGACGAGGCACATTCCCCCTTAATTCGTAACGTCAATGTCAACACCAAAAATTGTGTGCTCTGGGCAGACATGAATCCGAACACTGTGGCGCCAATACCTTTACACGACGTCAAAGTTACTGCGTGGTGAGGCATTGCAGGAACAATTATTCTCGGGCCCTACTTCTTTGAGGAAGCGACACCAGCGTTCAAACTAATTATGGTCATTTTTCAGATACTCCAGATTTCCTTCGCCTGCAGGGGTGCCCAGATAGGTGTTTGGTGACGCAAAATGCTTCATATATATATATATATATATATATATATATTTTTTTTTTTTTTGGTGGGGGGATTTGAGAAAATATAGATTTTGGGGGAAGGGGATTTTTTAATTCTTAATATTTCCTTTTTTTATGGTTAAAAAATTTTTTTGAGTTTTTTTAAATATCACTTTTAATTATTTTCAACATTTACAACTGATTGCAATCGATATTCTGTGGTATCAATGTTAAAGTTTGAAGATTTTTTTGGGGGGGGCGGGAGGGGGAGTTAGGCGTCATGGGGTTTGGAAGATGGTCACCATTGTTCGTCTGTGTAGAAAAAAATACAGCATAGAAAATAAAAAACTAAAACTAAATAGTGTTCATAGAAATCTCTTGGCTATAACAGTGACTGATGGACTGACAAATATTGTTATATACCAAATAAAGTAAAAATGACTTTTGTTGTTGTTGTTATTGCTGTTGTTAATGATGAACACTGAGCTCGACATATAACAGGAGGTCTGACTCTGCGGTCAGTCGTCTGCTAGCCGAATTACAACCCGGAGAAGCATAGTAGGCAAGAGAGAAAAATAGTCCGCTTTTTCAATGTTAGACATAGGAGAAATCTCTTTATTATTATCCCAATTTATTCTTCACTAATTCAGTAAATTATAAAAACAATGAGAGTAAGTGATCTATAAGAACAGGAACTACCCGTTTAGAACTTATTTAGCAGAAATATTTTTAATTAAATTGTTTATAAACCCCATCTTTCACATCCATTCGAAATCGGCAGATAATGTTGTTTTGAAATTGGCATTTAATTATCCGGCTTTTTTATTACTCGAATATGTATTTTTATTTTATCATTTCTGAACGAAAGAATACTTTGTTTTTATCATTATGTTTATAGTTTTAAAGAACAATTTACAAATTAATTTCAACAAAATAAAGCTTCAAATTTTAATCAAGGGGTTTTAAGTAACACAAGAATTTCAGAAGTATTAAAACATAAGATAATTTTTAATATAATAAATGTATTTATACATATGTTTTCATAGTTTCAATGCGCATTATTATCGCCGTAAAACAAAATCTAGAGGGAAGAGGAAGCAGTTATCCTAAAAACTATGAGATTGTTCCAAATATTCAATACCCCCCCCCCCCCCCCGCGTAAATGTTAATATTTTAGCAATAATTTGTTGTCATTTTATGTAAAAGCATCTTCTTTTTGGATTTAAGTTTTTTTTTTTTTTTTTTTTTTTTTTTTTTTTAAAGAATTATAGGTTAAGGCAGCTGTTAAAAGTAGCCTTTCGATGATAAATTAAAGTATACTCTCAACCATGAGGATAATACAAGAAATACATTCACTAAAAGAACAAACGAAGTGTAAATACTCATATCAATCAGTTTTTGTTTCAATAGCTCATAAAAATTTTGAGAAATAAAAAATGTAAAAAGTTGTTCACATGTGCCCCACTTTTCCCTATATTTTGATGTTCAATGACATGTCTATTGTTAATCATTTGGTGCAAATATAAACATAATACCATTTTTTAAAGATAAACGATAAATTTATGAACGTGAAAATATTAAATTAAAAAGTAAACTGTACGATAATTATACACTATTTTTCAGAAAATTTTAAAATGCATCTAAAAAATTATAACAATAATTGTTACAATAAATGAATTTATAGAATTACGATGATGCATTAAAATAATAATAATAACAATAATGGAATAATGTTTTACACCAACTATCTAACCAAATATTAATTTAAATATTTATGTATTTTTATTAAATATTTATCCATATATATGTTAAAGCATTTTCTCAAAATATTTTCCAATAAGTATTTTAGTAATCTTTGTATTAAACACTAGACAAAAAATGATACTTGAAATTAAAATAAATCAAAACAAAAAATTATCATTCACAAAGTTTGCACATAGTCAAACCTCGTTAACAAAAACACGTTTAACGTGGATTACATTTAACATAAACTGTTTTTACAGTCCCCTACGAAAATGAATACAAATGTTTAATACTAATAACATGAATTACTGTTAATATGAACAAAATTTCGATACCACTTGAGATTCACATTAACGAGGTTCGACTGTATCACACTTGTGGCTGGTTAACATGTGCATAGGAGTAAAAAAAAAAAGGCATTTTACCTGTGAAATTGCAGATTTCCCTCTTTTGTCCAACGGTTTTTACAGCCGTAAGCAGAACAACTGCTCACCATGATATATGGTTAATAATTATATCAAGAAAATTAAAAGAAATTAGAAAATAAATAAACTGCTCACATAGTAGGCAATGAGCGAAACAGCGCTTTCTGCCTAGTATACGAACCAAAACTCAGCTAAAAGTGCCGTCACTGTATTCATCCGCGCTGACCGCGGGAGCTAACGTTGTGAAATAGGAAGCCGGATCTCCTGTTATATGTCGAGCTCAGTGATGATGAATGTGATTAAAAATCCAAATAGGCCTCTTGATTGTTTTTTATTCGAAATTATTTTACAATTAATGTTAATGTAGAATAGGAAATAAGAATAAAATAACTCAATGGAAAACAATTGGTGGGGAAAAGTGTGTTAGAAAGTTAGAAAAGATGTAACTGCCCTTTCTGTAAGTCAGAAACTTTGATTACTAAAAATGTTCTTTCATTATTGTTATTATAGTTTTATAAAATATACAGATTTATCAGCAAACTAAAACCAATAAATATGAATCCAAATAGAAAAGAAAAATTTTTTCATGTCTACAAGTTTGATTATTTCCTCTTAATAACTGTTATTGACTCCTTCACAATGAATGTCCTCAGGGGTGCATCCAAGCCAAGACTGAAAAAATTTTCTGAGTATCAGAAATAACTAAATTAAAATAGGTTAGAAGGTTTCTTTGGCTAAAATTTTATCCCTTACAATAAAATAAAATCATTAAAGATTCTTGATGGTAAAAATGGATATTTTTTAAGTATCTAAAGTTGAATTTATTATGAGTCAAAATTCTCTTCAAGACTGAAATCAGTCCTGAGGCTGAATACAAAAATTTTAATCTTTTATCAGTGGTTTTAAGGAATTTTTTGTCTAATTTAATGTCAGAAATAACAGTTCAAAACTCTTAAAAAGAGAAAGAAAGAAAAGAAAAAAGAAAGAAAGAACAGAGGAACAACAAACTGGGTTTAAGCTTATAAGAGCTAATATGTTATCAGCACTCATTGCAAAATGATTGCACGGGGGTACTGAATTGATATTATATTTATATGATAAATAAAATCATCATAACTGAAGAAATTTTGTGGTATTTTTCTAGTTAGCCACTTATTTTCTGAGATTGACTCATGAAGGTACCTTCATCATCCACTGCCTAACAAACCTACAGTTGAGGGGGGGGGGGGGATCTCATGACCTTCAGCAGCACACACCTCGAATTTGTATGATTTTATATTTTAAAACGAAAATTTATCCAAATGATAATGATTTTTATAGTTAAGGAATGCTTCAAGAAAATTCAGCTCAAGCATAGAAGAGGGCTTAGAAATAATTTTAGCTAAAAAAGTCAAAGGTGTGATCCATCTCCATCAATGTTTTCCAATGACTAATTTTTTAAATTCTTGTTCATGAAAATACTGCCTATGTTCTTTATTTCAATATTTGAAACCATATTTGATTTGTCTAATATATAAAAGGTTGTACCGTAACTACCAAAGGAATTAACAATCTCAACAGACATTAGCTACAAATGGTAACAGCCATGCTTCTGTGGGTATATAGCCTCCAAAAAAGACTGTTTTATGGATGAAGGGAAAGCAGTGTTAAAAAAATCCTTTACCCCTATTGATGTTACCTTTCAGTATACCTGTGCCTGACATCACATGGTGTAAAGTCCATGAGATCTTTCAGTTAAAAGAAAGCAAATTTATTGGCAGGCTGAAAATCTTTTTGAACTCTTGTACCAATGGAAAAGCTATATTTGAACAAGAATGGTAAAATAATGCTAATATACAGGGTGAGTCATAAATATCGAATAGGCTATCTCCTTAAATATTGCCCCTAGACCCATACTTCCAATTGCAAAAATTCATAAAAAAAGGTGAAATTTCTGATAAGATAAGTTGCAACTCCATGGGGGAGGGGGTCTATTTGAAAAAATACGAAAATTAAATTTTTATACGGCCCCCGTAGGGCAAAATTCCCAATTAGAAAATTATTCCTTATCCATTCCTAAATTGAATAAAAAAAATTTCATCTCGACATCTAAAAACTTGACAGAGGTATAAAAATCCGAAATTCTCCAAAGTTCGTGACTCACACCACTTTACCATGCCTATAAACGAAGAGTTTTTGATCAAGTTTCAAAGCAAATGAGGGATCGTCCACAAATTATCCGTTCATATATGTCGATTTAAGACTGTGCCTCTTATTTGGACATAATAAAGCAGCGTATTGATTTAAATCAAAACTTGTTTTCAAAATAAGTTTATCGTTATCACTGGGGGTCTGCACGGATCGAAATATCTTGGTCCGGTCCCAAACCGAACCAAAGGGGAAAAAATTCGGCCCGGCCTGAAAAAATGTTGAAACCATAACCCGGACCGATCTGGAAAATAGCTTAAATCATAGCCTAGCAAATTTCTAGATAGTTTTTTACTACGATGAGGGAAAAAATTGTTCGTATGGAGGAGTTCTGACCAAAAATTCCTTTTATAGCTTTTCGCTTTTTTTATTTATACTTTTTATTATTAAAGAAATGGCAAAGCGTGTAATGTATTTATTTTATCAATGAATCTCTATTTATTTGTAAATGTTTCACTTATATTTTAATATGTTAATCCATATCCCATGTGTCGGAGACATTAAAAAATTTTATACAGTAAAACCTTTTAAGACGGAATTGCGTAGGAAAGAAAAAATACATTATAGACAGATGTCCTCCCTAGGAGGTGTAATTGGAGTTTATTTTTTTCTCAGGTATTATTGTATTTATTTTGCATGGATCAATATATTTTCCGTTTAAGACAGAATTCCGTCATAGACAGATTTTTTTTCATTGGTTTTATTGTATTTAATATTTTAGCCTTTGAATACACTATTCTTTAAAAAAATACATTTTAAAGTTGTTTTTTTTTTTTTTTTTTTTTTTTTTTTTTTTTTTTTTCAAATTAAAGTTTTAAAATCTATGTATTTTTCGAAAAAAAATTCGATTGAGCCGAATTTTATTTATTTTATGCACGTATTAAGTTAGTCAGAGACAGTGTTTTAGGTAGATTTCGTATGAAATACTACCTATTGCAATCGCACCAGTTTATATCTATCTATCTATCTATCTATATATATATATATATATATCTCACTTTTTTATGGACACAATAACTTCTATAATTCTTCACCAATCTCCACCAAACTGGTACATAAAATCAAAGGGGATAAAATCTCGGCTAAGTTCGTTAATGGGCAAAATCGGACCAAGGGGGTCGGAATAGGGGGCGTTTTTGTGAAAACCGAAAAAACGCCATAACTTCTTAATTAAAGTAGATATCGAATCAGTTTAAAGTTTATATTACTTCTTAAAAATGGGCCAAAAGTTTATGCATGACAGATTTTTGATAAATTTAGAAGTGGGCTCAAGGGGCGAAAAAAACAGGGGTTTTGAGAGAAAAAAATTCATAACTTCGTCAATTTTCAAGATATCAAGTCCAAATAAATTTTTTGTAAATGTTCTTAAAATTATCTAAAACTTTTGTATTTACAAGTTTTTGATAGGACCAACTTTTACCGATGAAAAAAATTAAAAACAAAAAGAAAAAGAGCGGTGAGAAAAGAGAAAAATCCATAACTCCGTCAATTTTTAAGATATCAAATCTGATTAAATTTATTTTACATCTTCTCAAAAATATCTACAACTTTTATATAGACAAGTTTTTCATCGGACTAATTCGTATAGCAAAAAGAAATTAAACAAAAATAGGAGTTGGTGAAAAAACCTCAAATCCAAACTGCTTATATTCTGACTCATTTTTAAATTCACTTTTGATTTTAAAAGCATCCAAATGATAGATCCTCTTATTTAGAAACTGTATAAAGTGAAACATTGGTCAATTTTCTGATAAAGACAGAATATATTTCAAAAAAGGCTACCAAAAAGGGTATTTTGAACAGAATTTCCCAAAGTCATCGACTCTGAAAATTTAAGGAAGTATTCAAATAAGAAATAGCGTTTTTTTCTGACTCGTTTTTAAATCCATTTTTGTTCTCAAACGCATACAATTTACAGATCCCCTTATTTAGGAACTATATAATCTGATGCATTGGTCAGTTTTTTGACAAAGACGGAATACATTTCGAAAAAGGCTACCAAAAAGGGTATTTTGAACAGAATTTTCCGAAATCATCGTGACTGAAAATTTAAGGAAGTGTTCAAATAAGAAAATGCGTTTTTTTTTACTCGTTTTTAAATCCATTTTTGCTCTCAAACGCATCCAATTTACAGATCCTCTTATTTAGGAACTATATAATGTGATGCATTGATCGGTTTTTTGATAAAGACAGAATATATTTCGAAAAAGGCTGCCAAAAAGGGTATTTTGAACAGAATTTCCCGAAGTCTTCGTGATTTGAAAATTTAAGGAAGTTTTCACATAGCAAATTGCGTTTTTTATGACTCGTTTTAAAATCCATTTTCGCTCTCAAACGCATCCAATTTACAGATCCTCTTATTTAGGAACTATATAGTGTGACGCATTGGCCAGTTTTTTGATAAAGATAGAATAAATTTTTAAAAATGCTGTCAAAGTGAGTATTTCGCACAAAATTTTCCGAAGCAATCATGATTAAAGAATTAAGGATGTATTCAAATAACAAATCGGTTATTTTATGACTCATTTTTAAATTCAATTTTTTTCTCAAATGCATTCAACTGACAGTTTTTTGTTATTTAGGAACTGTATGATGTACGGTTTTGGTCGATTTTTTAATAAATTCACAATTTATTTTAAAATATGTTGTCAAAATGGGCATTTGAGCTGAATTTTTCTTAAGACGATTCTGATAAAACCAGTTTTTGCAGAAAAATGAAATTAAAAATTTTTCATAAACGGCCAAATGAAATTATTAAACTTTTTTTTTTTTTTTTTTTTTTTTTTTTTTTGAAATGAGCATTTTTTGAAATCTACCTCCGCCTATAGGCCCAGCCGACAGGGATTTTTAATACGGGTTTTCTCGAGATCGGGATTGATAATTTCGTCCAGTGTACACCTCGGAAGAAAGAAGCAGTCCCCTCCTTTATGAAAAGTACGTTAAGTCCGGCCTGGCGAGTCTTCAGATAAAAGCAACGTCTCGGTTCTGGCCCGGCCTGGGCCCAGAATAGATTTTTTAACATCCTGTCCAGGACGATAAAAAGCCTGAAGTTGTCAGAGCTAAATTTAGAAAAAAAAAAAAAAAAAAAAGACGAAGTACGTCATTTTTGATTTTTTTACATTAGTTTTGTTTCGGCAAATTTGAAAAAATATTTACTTTTGGAAATATGATTTTTTTAAGCTTATATTATTTTTTCAATAAATATTTTTAATAGTTTTTAAATTCATATTAAAAAACAAAAACCCTAGAACAAAACTAAAATCAGATTTTCATCTTTAATTAAATGGAAATTCTATAAATAATGTTACGAGTTATAACTATTTTTAATTATCCCATTTAAACCAGTACTAACCATATGAAACTTTTATAAATTGTATGAGAAATTTTAGGATGTGATTTTCTCAGCAAATTATAAGGCTAACCATCACAAAAATGTAAAAAATTAAAATTCTAACTCAAAAAATAGATTTCTTACGCGTTTCCTAGAACTGTTAAAGTAAAATTGTTTTTTGAATTGAGCACATTTCAATTTGTGTCTTATCCCTTAAAATCTGATGAATTTTTTAAATGGCTATAACTTTGCGAGTTTTGAAGATATGAAGATGCAACTTTTTGTGTTTTATTCAGGACTGAATAAGAAAAGTTTTCCTAATTGGAATTTTTATCCTACGGGGGCCGCATAAAAATTTAATTTTCGTATTTTTTCAACTAGACCCCCCCATGGAGTCGCAATTTATCTCATCAAAAATTTCACCTTTTTTTTTTTACGAATTTTTTCAATTGGAAGTATGGGTCTAAGGGCAATATTTAAGGAGATAGCCTATTGTTTCGATATTTATGACTCACCCTGTATATAAATACATAGATATGAGGAACGAAAAGCTATAGTTTAAAAAGTATCAAGAGTGAAATGGTTATATAACCTCTGTTAAATATCAATGACTTTAATATAATGAATTTCAAAATGTGAAGTAAACTGAACTAATCTCTGGCTCAATTTACAAAGCTATAAAAAGTACCATTTTCTCGACCAGGAGGATCAGTGCTGTAGTTGGGAAAAAATATTTCTGGGAATTCAAATTTTCATCATAGATTATTTGCTACGGTATTTTGCTAACCAAAAAGCCAATTTGAAACATTTAACCAAGAGCAGACTTTTTTTTAAATTAAAACAGTTCTAATTATTATATTGAAGTTTTTATAGTAATTTAATTTGCTTTCATTCAGTAAGAATAGGGCCACTGATGTCAGTTCAGAACCTCCGCCCCCTGAATAATAGATCTCAGCGCTGACAAAAAAATGGCGGCTGCCAAAGGTGAATTTTTTTCTAGCGTGTGTACGGTTCCTTCAGTTTTGGTGCCAATAACTTTAAGCTTTATTTTTCTGAGATTAAAGCAGTCTAATATATCGATTATAAAATACTGGAGTCAAAAGTTAAGAGACCGTGCACATTTTTAAAAAAATCCGTCTTTGACACCTGCCATTTTAGTTTCAGCGCTCAGGCCTAATATTCAAGAAGCGGTGGCAGCACGACGGCTTCAAAGCATATGATTGCTCGAAATATCTCCTTTCTTAATAAGTGGTAACAGGTCTCTTTAAAACTAGCAAAAATTCAGCGTTTTGCTTGAAGAAAAAATAGAGTGTGCTCGTAAGCAATTTTTTTTTTTAATTTTTAAATAGTAACAAACTAAATATTTCTGGGAACGGCGCTCCCACGCGTTCCCGCCCAATTACAGCACTGAGGAGGATGATATGAGGTGCTAAAGAGACACAAACTTTGCGATAGACAGATGCAGAGAAGCCTTTTTCAGTACTAGTGAGACAGGTATTCCGTTTTAAACTTGTATATTGCTGTCAATAGAGCTCATAATGTTTAGAATGTTATCAACATTGTAAATAGAGGTGTCAATTAGGATGAATGTGCCATCAACATTAGGGATATTACAATTCAGATTGATGCATCAAATATTTTACTTTCCACTTAAATCCCACACGTCATGACCAATCGTTTTTTTTTTTTTTTTTTTTTTTTTTTTTTTTTAATTTGCAATTAAATGATAGCATGAGTCAGTCAAAATTATAGGAGCCTTAATCAAGATAGAGTCATTAAGAGAACAGAAATTTACTTCAAAATAACTCACGGAAATGTTTGAGGGTCAGAAAACGAGGGAAGCTCATGACTAACAAGGATTAATCCAGGCAAAAATTCATTTAGTAAAAAGACCCTTAAAAAAAATTCTATTATATAAAAGCATATTCTTTATTAATAATTTTTGCATAGTTCAGCTTTAAAATGCATAATTTGAAACAAGTTTATGAAAAAAGGAAAACTTTAGCTGAAGGACTTAAAGGAGTTATAGTTAATAAACATTAGTTCCAATTTGACTAATTAATTTTCATTTTTCTTTACAAAATATTATCTTCCACAAAAATAAATTAAATTATATATATACATATATATGTATCAAAATATTCCCCAAGGAAAAGGATAATAAAACTTTGACTTTAACTTAACCAAAAAAAAAAAAAAAAAAGGTTTTGGAGCAACATGTGCAAGGTTGACTCTTGAATTAAAAAAAAAAAAAAAAAAAAAAAGAGTAAAATGAAATTTTCAAAATCTCTTTTTTTAGGCAAGACATATGTAATACTGCATCATTTGTAGGAATATTTGTAAAGAGTAATTTAACGTCAAAGGATGCCATTTAGATTAGTAGAAGGTAAATTCTGAATTACTTTGGCAAAGTTGATTAAGTTCTTTATAGTAGTATGTATATTTTCAAAATGTAAAGAGGATAATTTTGTAAAGTGATAAGAGATATTGCTCATGTTTGGTAACAAAGGAGTGAAAAAACATATTAAGTTTATGTATTTTTGGAAGGGCATAAAATCTTGCGCAATTAGCAATTGAAAGAAAAGGAACAAATTTAGTAAAATTTCTAAATAGAGGACAAGAATTAATAATAGAGTTAATTCATATTTCTTTTAACAAATGGTTACAAGATAGAAGTCTGTATGAACCATCATTACACAAATTCTTCACATACCATCGACATAATACTTTTTGTCAAGGATAACAAGTTATAGAAGGAAATTATCAAAATTAGTCAATTGACATTTTTTCTAATTGCTAAAAAGCTGTAAGGAAGATTTTAAAACAGAAAAATAGTTTTATTTAACTGTTAACATGTTTCAACACATCACCGAATCAATTTTAAAAAAAAATGAAAATGATAATCTGAAATAAAAATTGCACAGTCTAAGGATGCATTGAATTAAAACACCATCATTCAGTCTTTCATGTTACCAAGGTTGCTACTAAAAAGGAAGAATAAAATTTCCCGATTTTTCCAGGAGTATTTCACAAAAATCCTTTCTAGTGGTGAACACACACACACACAAATTGCTCTGAAGACTACAAATGGAATTACTCACTTTAATAATTTATAATCATTGTAAGTTTATTGTTTCTAATAAACTATTAAAACTTGCTATACAATATTTGTGCACTGAACTACCATTTACTTCAATTGTATCACAAAATCACAAATGCACAAATAAACTATATTTCCAAAAGGAGGTAAAGCAAGAAAAGAAGCAGACACTTCAGGGGGGAGATGGAGCCTTTCATAACTATTTATTCTAATTTGAAAATAAAAAACAATGCAAGGAAAAGTTTTAAAATCTGTAATACTGAGTTTTAAAAATTTTAAACTTTGCACTATAGTGAATGGTGGGGATAAGAGATAATAGAGGTCGTAGGTGGAATTATCATTATTCATTTTATTATAATTTTTTTTAAATGAATTTCCCAAACTATGAAAGATTTTTATCTGTGGTACCCCAAAAGGTGATATTTTCATGGCTATCACAACCAAATTTTATCAAATTCCCTGATTTTTCCCAATTTCCCAATGAACCTTATGCATGTGACATCAGACGCCAGAGCTGACGGTATGCTAATCTGTTATTCTAGCCATTGCACCGCCAGAATGCCAGTATGCACAAATGCAAACATTGCTAGCAGACGACTTCAGCCTTGATCCATGTTGAATGAATATATTTTAATGGAAAATTTACAAATTTAGATAATTTTCTCGCAAGCAGATCAACAATTTTGATTTCATATTATAGTATATCAAGTATATTCTGCTACAACTAGAGATGGGAATGCTCGGAAAAAAACCGGAAAAATTGGGGAAAAAACCAGTTTTTTTCCGAAGGCTTATTTTTCAATTTTTCCGAACTGGAAAAATTGAAATTTCATTTATGAAATAATATAGTGAAAATTTTCTAATAGCTACATTCTCATACTTTTTATTTATTTTATTTTTATGTTGAGTGTCTCACATGAAAATTTTAATGTGGGTTATCTGATCTCTGAGCAGAAATCTGTTTAAGAAGACTTGAAAGGATTCTTCACATTTTTTTCTTGTTTGAAACACAAGACCCTTTGCAAAATTTCTCTTGAAAATAGACTTTTCAGAAAAAGTTTAATCAACAAATTGAATCTTTCGCAAGTGCAGTGATTGAAGAAAAATAATCTCATGCCATACAGCAGCTGAATCTTATTAAGTTGGATATATGTATGTAAATAACCTTATTAAAAATGTCTAAATAGGAACCTAAATATAGTAATAATTTCTTATTCAAAAATTCTGAATATATTTTGTACAAGTTTATACAAAAAGTTCACAATTTCACAAAAACTTGATTACATAAAAAAAAAAATCTAGGTATGTAATTAAATGCAACTTCTCTTTTTAAAAATTAATTCATGTGTAAAATTATTGCAATAATATGGCGATTAATGGAAGTGATAAAATTAAAAATTCAACATAAAATTTTGAAGTATGCATTTATTACTTTAATGTATATTTTCAAGAAGTAAGTATTGAATTCGTGAAAAATTTGACTTCGAATTTTTGGTGTATTTAAAACTTTTAGAAGGTCCTGAACACGTTTTGATGGTTTTTGGAAAATATCTGTCACTCTATGAGTCTGTATGTGACAAATTTTATGGGTACTCTATCTCAAGAACTGATGCACGTAATTTCACAAAATTTTAGATTCAGTTACACCTTGATATAAACTCGAGATGTTTAGTTATTAGTATATATCGCCAAACTGATGGCGCTGCTATGCTGCATTATTCATAATTTCCACAATAGTTCTATCTCAAACTAATGTATGTATTTTTATAAAATTTCAGATTAAGTTAATCTTTGACATAACTTCGTGCTCATTACTTTTTGGTGTAAATTGCTCAACAGATGACGCTGCTGTGCTGCATTATTCATGATTATCACAATAGCTTTACCTCAAGGACGATTTTTAAAAAAAATCAAACTGTAGTTTCTGATATATATTAATGTTGTTTAGTTTTTGGTGTAAATCCCCTATGAGTAGCACTAGCTGCATTTTTCAAGATTTCGTTATAACTGATTAATTGAATGTTTTTTTCAAGGTGTTGAATCTAAAATTGACCTTTTTTTTTACCCCCATAATGTACAGTAATGTTGCAAAAACATGGACAGTTTGCATTAGAAAAGTACAACTGCGATGAAAAAAAAAACCCCATATTTTATTACAAGTAACTATGTTCCAAATTATACTTTCCCTCTTGATTAAACTTTGAATTTTTGTAGTTTTATAAAGCACAGTCGAAGTTTATCTCTGTATGTAACTGCTTTTATTAATTCTTCAAATAGTGAGCATTTTCTATTTGTAGTGTTCTGTTTTCATAACTTTTGAGTTCCACTCTTAGAAATATAAAATTACCATGTGGAAACATTATTGAATATGGTTTCTTACTCAAGAATAGAATACCGGATTTCAGGTTAAAAAGAAAAAAATTATATTTAATTAAACTTAAAAAAAAAAAAAAAAAAAAAATTCTGGTTTTAGTGAGTAAAAATTTAACAGTCAATAAATCCTACGCTATTTTTTAGTTGCAGACCTGAGTAAACCAAAGTAAAACTTAGTTTTGTTTGAATTTAGATTATAAAACTAAATCAAAGCTTTTTTGAGTTGAGATTGGAAAGCTATACCAAAACTAAACATATTTTATAAAGGAAATAAAATTAGAATGCCAAGAAAAAAAAGTAATAATGTAAAAATATACATTTTTTAAACAAACAATGGAATTTTTTAATACTGATATTCATATTAATGACAAAACTGCCTTAATTTCTTTAAACTAGTATCACTTACTTAAAAACTATACTTATGCAAATGGAATGCATAATTTATTTCATTCCAAACTGCAGACATATTGGCTCGGGTTTTTACATTAGGTCAATTGGTAGTTAAACATGTAACTGAAAAATCCTTTCAACAGAGGTATGATATAATAAACAATAGAATTTAATAAAAATTCTTAGACTGTGGGAAAAAAAAAAAAACTAAACTTTTAAAAGCAGGTTTTGCTACTTTCTTTTTATTTTGTAATATGAAGTGAAAATAATTTTCATTTAATACATATAAATGGGAAAAAAATGTTTATTATTTAATATTATCTAAGAAAATATAATTCATTTGGGAGAAACTGTCATGAAAAATCAATTTTTCCAATTTTTCCATTTTTTTCCGAAAAAAACCGGTAAAAAACCGGTTTTTTTCCGACACTTATATTTTTCCGGAAAATTTACATCTCTAGCTAAAACAAAGAATCCTTTTCTGTTATTTTTAACAAACAAGCATTAATAACTTGCACTCCATTATAGACTGCTATGGTAAACACCGCCAGTAGCTGAATTTTAACCTCAACCTCAGGCGGCGTTCATAAGGTCCATTCCCTGACTTTTGCAGATTCTCCAGATAGTGTAGCAACCCTGTGTTATGCATATTATCTTTTATTCTATTTTGATTTTTATTCATATTTTTTTTAACCATTGAGTAACTCATGCCACAGTTTTGGTAGGTTGAATGATTTTATATCATTATATATAGAATTTTTGTGTGTTAAAACCTCTATTGTTCTCTTATAATGAAAATGGATAATGCTGTTTGGAGGGAAAAATTATTTTACATTCGTTAAAATTTATATAGATATTTTCTTCTTGATTGTGCCAAGGCTGTTGTTTTTCTATTATATTTAATACAGGGTGCTTCAAAAGTGACCGATATATTGTAAAAATCAATAAAAATTAAATGGTCAGCGATAGAAATACACTGTTTGTTGCAATATGCTTGGGATAACAGTAAATTTTCAGGCAGACAAACATTCGAAATTAGTTACAGTTTTCAACAACAGATGGTGCTGCAGGCGATTTGAAAGCTATAGAAGAAAATTCAGTCTGAGTTTGCCATTCTATATTCTATTCTGTAAGTCATGTTTCTGTTACAAAGCATGTGCTATTCACAGATTGCAAGTTTGCTGTGAAAAAATGGTTTATTCCTTAGAACAGAGGATTTTTGACTTGAAAGACAGATGTATCACCACAATCCAGAAATAATTGAACAACTGAAGAAATACATCTCTTCTGCATGTGAAGCCATCCGACCTGACACTTTTACAAAGGTTTCTGGTAATTTCGTTCAGAGACTACACCACATTATTGCTGTGCATGGTGGATATGTGGAAAATATCATACTTTAGACTTTTGAGACTGCAGTGCCATCTGTTGTTGAAAATTCTGACTAATTTCAAAAGCTTGTCTACCTAAAAATTTACTGTTGTCCCAAGCATATTGCAACAAATGGTGTATTTCTATCGGTTTAGTTTTTATTGATTTTTCAATTATACCGGTCATTTTTTAAACATTCTGTATCAGTTATATGATCCTTTCTTCCTGTATTTAAATTTCCTGCTTATCATTTCGATATAGAAATTCTCTGATCTGTCTGCTCTAATTAAGAGTATTTCATAAATCCCTGAATAATTCTTGGAATTATTGGGATCAATCTTACAGCAAATGATATTCTTCGATTTCAAAGATGGTTTGGTTACTAAACAAGTATTGAAATACTTAAAACTATATTTTAATTTGCTCTAAAAAGCTTGGGTAATATTCGATGGAATAAAGTTTGTGTTTTTGCAAATCAAATTTATGCTTGGGCTTCTTATTACTATTGGCAACATTTATGGTTATTTATCAATCTGTTCAACATTAAAACCATTAGTATATGCTACAAATGTTCTCTAATTCCATATTCAAACTATTTTTAGTACATACTAAAAAAACATGTCTTATGAAAAATCTGTAGATGTTCAATAAGACGTGCTTTTTCTAGTATGTACTAAAAATAATTTGAAGAAATTAGAGAACATTCATGGAATTTCTTATAAATAATGGTTTTAATGTTGATTAAAACACAGGCTATGGCTTAGCCTTTGTTGGATTTGTTCAAATAGCATATCTAAATGCACAGAGATGGGAAATTGCATCATTCTACACATTAAACATCAAAAAGCTGGCCGAAAGTCAAAATATCAAGTTAATATTTACAGAATGTTAATTACACAGTTGGCTAGAATAATGTTTGGAGGATCAGAATCTATGTTTAGAGAAAGGCTTTTGTTTTACACTGCTTACTTGCATCATTTCAAAGTCATATTCGGGCAAGAAGAATCAAAATCCAACAAAATAGCAGTTCCTTTAAACATGTGTTGCATTGTTCAATATTATCAGATTTTAAAAATTTAAAATGGATTCACATGATAATATTAAGCAGATTATTTACATGTCTTACAAAAATATATTGATCATATGTAATTTTTGATGAAAAAAAAATGTTTTTGATTTCAAAACTTTAAAAGCTTATAAAATCCAGGGTTATGCAAAAAAATGTGAGATTTGATAAAAACTGCTATTCCACATTTTGTGCAGGCTTTTGCAATAAGTAGAAATGTCACATTTTTAGTCACTTAAAAAACTTTAAAATTTATTATTTTTCTCATTAATTTAGCTGGCAAATATTTTTGAAAATTTTAGATTATTAAATTTTGAAATAATTCTGTTTCACATTAAAAATAAATATTATAAAAACAAGTTTAAGCGAATTAAATAAGCAAGTTTAGTAACAGAAAATTAAAGTAATACCAAACCATTGATCTGATAGAAAAACACTATCTTTTCAAGTAATAATTTTGTTCATCAAATTCAGAAAAATTATGTTATCAGTTAAATAAATGAATGAATGCCAGATGACATGCAAGAATCTAACAACAAATTGATAAAAATTTATAGAGAAGGATTTTCACGAAAATATCATAGGACAAAAATGATGAAATATGCAGTTTTACAGCTTTTAATCACACCAGACCCTCTGATTTCAAGCTTATTTAAATTATATAAATTACAAAATGAAGAAATTATATAAAGTAATATGAATAAATTACATAAATTAAATTTTAGCTTTAGAATCATAATTAGCATCCTCAAAAGCACCTAAATATAAAGTTTCATAGAAATTGAAAAACTTTCAGTTCTTTATATGGGATCTACCATTTTGTTTTTTCGAATTTTAACTTTGGAATTGCAATCAGCATTCTAAAAAAACACTTGTATGAAAAATTTCATGCAATTTGAAAAACCTTTTCATATTTTGGCTAGATTTACTGGATTTCAACCTACTGTGCATCAACGGTGAGTTGATTTTTTGACTAGACGAATGAATTTTTAGGAAATTTTAAAAACTACACAATAGAAAATACACCAAAAATTTTATATTTTTATCAGATACTGATTTTTCAGATAATTAATTGAAAAATAGATTATAATTAAAATGATGTATTCACTGATGTTGAGTTATTTGTGTCTCATGTTACAACACAGGTTTGTGTGTTCATGTAGATGTTATCATCTTGTGCTGCAGTTGCGACCTTGCCAACAAAATGTAAGTGAGAAATGACAAGCTGGGCATTGTCCTTGTAACTTAAATGGTAGAGCACTTGGAGCGCTATTCAAAGGATTCCAGGTTTCATCCCCCGGCTTGGACATTTTTCATTATGTTGGTTCTACAACTTGTTAGCAATGTGATATTCACATATTAAATATTCATATATAAATGGTTTTTATGAGAGGTGGTCTTCTTATAGAGGTAATCTTTCAGGGAGGCTTCACTGTATATTCTTTTTATTAAACAAAAGTAATTTTAGGCAATTTTTTATTTCCCCAAATAATTTCCCTTTTTTATGATCTGAATTATACACATTTCTGTACATCTGGCTTACAGTCCATAATAAATTAACCCTTTTTGCCCCCACAATATTTTAAAATACTATTAAAAATGAAGTGTTGATTTGATAAATCAATATTGCAGCAATACAATTTACAAATATAGATATTTTACTTTTTGTTTGTACAATTAATTTGTTCCAAAAAACTTCTCTCATTTGCATCTGTTTAGCTTTCTTGATATCGGAAGAACTGGGAATTCAGTTCTTAAGAATTTTGATACATTTACTGTAAAAAAAAATTTGTAAAAAAATTTCTTGATACATTTCTTAATTCTATAAAATACTTTAGAAAATATCTTACATTAAAAATTTGAGTGGAGGTATAAATATTCTACAAACTCACAATAAATAAATATTTTTTTATTCATTAATTTTAAATTTTCACATCCTTCTACAATTTATTAAAATTTATTCTAATGAATTTTCTAATGAAATTCTAATGAAATTTATTCTAAAGAATTTTCATAGATTCAGCAAATATAATTTAGAAATTATGCATGAGGATATAAAAATAAGATATGAAATTTTTATTATTTCATAATTTGGAGAATAAAGAGTTAATCCGGAGAGCTGGAGTGACACTGTAAAAAGAAAGAAAAGCAAAGAAGGATAGAGATGAACATAAAACATGAATTCTTGTTTGTTTTTAAAATACTTAGCACAAAATATGTAAAAGGATGATTTTAATAATTTAAAAAATAGTATGTAATATAAAAAACACAAGAAAAATATTTTAAAATAATTTATTTATTCATTTCTTTATAACCCCAATTTCCATAGCCTTTTATTGATAATAAATTAGTATCTTTTAATATTTTATGTTTTTTTATACTTTTCAACATGCATTTATATAACTGCATTTTTAATGCTTGTCTTTGACTTTCAACCCAAGCATTATAGTGAGATGATTTTGAAGAAGGCAAGTCTGATGCCTTGTATTCTTCATCGGATTCATCTGATACTTTATCCTGCTCTTTTGTACTAATATTATCATTTGAGTTAATCTCACAAGATGCAAATTTTTCCTCTGAATATGCATTGTCACTAGAATTATTTTGATCATTGTCTGTTAATTTGTCAAGCAATGTATTTTTATCTAAATTTTCACTGCAAGTTAGAGGATCCACAGATGTCACTTCAGAATCAATTATTCGGTATGATACAGTTTCATTAAAAGATACACTTTTTAGGGAATATGAACCATGTTTATTTTTTAAGCAACTTTTTAATTTTTCTTTCAATTTCTTTTTTAATTTCTTTTTCTTTTTTGAAGAGTCTTTGTTATTTGACAACACATCTTCAACAGACTCTACACATTTACCGTTCATTTCTTCATCAATTTCTGTTACATTATTTTCATACAATGAACTTTCTGAAGATAATTGAATTGCTGTAGAATGTTTTCTTTTTTTCTTCTTTTTCTTTATAGTAGATGGTAGAGAAGTTTCCAATTCAGAAGATTCGACAAAATCATTTTCAACTTCCTGAGATATTTTTCTCTTTTTGTTCGATCTAGAAGACTTCTGATCTGTGACATTTTCAACTGCTTCTTCTTTTTTAATATTAAAATCACAAGGTTCAATTTCATTTGAATTTACTTCAGTGTCTTTAGTATTGTCTTCAGATTTCTTCTTTCTTTTTCTTGATTGTTTTTTATTAGATGAAACTAAATTTTCTGTCCCTACATCTTCAATTCCTGTAGCAACTTTGTTTAGCTCTTTAATATCATCAGAATTTCTTTCAATGTCACCTTGTAAATCTTCCTGTTTTTTCTTATCTTTTGAGTTTTCATTAACAGTTAAAGTGGAAGATTCAGCATTTTTAGATTCTGAGGATGGCTGATGTTGGATAACAGTGTCACCAGAATTTTTATTCAATACATTATCTGAAAATAAAGCATAAATTTATATTAAAATATAAAAGCAAATTAAAATATAAAAACAATATTCTATTCTTAAAAGGGATATTATCAGCATAGCATATTGATAAAGACAATTTACAACAATTGCTCTTAGGTATAATATGTTTAGGATCTACTAAAGATAAAATTAAATTTTAAACTGAAAAAAAAGGACATTTTATGCTTTTGCCATTTAAAAAGGGACAAAATTTGAAGAAAAAAAATAATTAAAATAAAAAAGATGAATGTATATAAACAGCAAAATGAACATTTTTAATACAAAATTTAATGAGTACAATCACATTTCATTTTTAAATTTAAGCAAAAATTAACTAATACTGGGAATACAGATACAAATAATATAATTAGAAAATATTAAAATATGTTATTCTATTCTATTATTATTATTTTGAAACTGCAATAAATCATACAAAAATCTATTTAGAAACTGAAAACAAAAGGAAATGTTTAGAAAAAAATGACATACCCCTCCCCCCATACACAGACACAAAATAAATAAATAGAAGAAAATAATAATTAGTAAAATAAAAGTTCTGAAAATTTGGCAGAGAAATGTGTTTAAGAAGTGTGAATGAATTACACTTTTTATAATTAAATAAGCATAAAGCAAACATAAAGCGCATAAAACTAGTTGCAGTATAAGATATGATTAAAATATTAGGTTAGCAAGAAATATGTTGCCCACTTCAGAGGATTCTAGGGTATGTTCTATAGGTCCAAATAAGATCAAATTTGAATTAACCACAATTGAAATGATATGCTTGACATTAAAAATAAAAGTTACAAACATTGAAAATTCAAAAAAGTGCCAATTTAGGGCACTGTAATATAAATACATAAAACATTTAATTTACTTTATAAATAATATTAAAAAAGTGAAATTGGCCAATAAAAATACAAAATCTGAGAGATTTTTTATATACTTGAATACAGCATATCCAATACTCAGCAAACAACCGGCACACAGTACCATACGGAGATCGATTACATGTCTCAAGGACCACAGTGAGTAGCCACATTTTCAATGCTTGAACAGTGGTTTAACTTTCTTCCTCTATCTTTTGAAGAATGCTAAATTGGTCAGTTATTTTAAATGTATTTATCATTTTGCGAAGTGCAAATGGAGACATTCAACCTCCAACTCTTCGAATTTGCTTCACACGACAAGATTCTTTTACAGTAACAATGGAGTTCTGTAGATTCTTGTAGAAAGATTTTACTAATAGCTCTTTTATGATATGCTGAGAAGTAACTAATGCTCATAATCTGCTTTTTAGGTGCGTTCGTAATTATATAATACGTAGCACCTATAGTGGTCGTTCAGCCCGTCCGCATATAACAACGCAAAAACTACCCAACCGAATTGTTTGAAATTTAAAATACATAATTATTACATAATTATTACATAATTTTGTCGAGTCATTTCAAATTTTATGAAACTCGGATGCATATATCAATTACAGGGGCAATCAAAAGTATTCCATTACATTACGGTCAATGGGGAAAAAAGTTTCAAATGCATTTTAATTGTTTAAAAATTTAAAATACGCAATTATTACATAATTCTGTCAAGTTATTTCAAATTTTTTGATAATCGTGTGCATAGATCAATTACAGGGGCAATCAAAAGTATTCAATTACATTATGGTCAATGGGGAAAAAGTTTCAAATATATTCTATACGTTTGAAATTTAAAATACATAATTTTGTCGAGTTATTTCAAATTTTATGAAAATTGGATGCATAGATCAATTACAGGGACAATCAAAAGTATTCCGTTACATTACGGTCAATGGGAAAAAATGTTCCAAATGCATTTTAATCGTGTTACACTCATGCGAACTTAATAAAATTTATATGCAACTATAAAGTAGATATTATAATTTACATCTTACATAATTTGTTTTTGATTTACAAGGCCACACAAAAGTATTCCATTACATAATGGTACAGGGAGAACATTCTTTGATGAGCGTTTTAATTGTAATTCACTATTTACAATTTTATGAGATTGATATATGAAAGTAATATTTTTTAAACTTCGTTATCGTACGAACACACCTAATTTGCTATGCTTCACGTGCAATTTCCAACTTGTTTTTTTTTTTTTTTTTTAACTAAATAGATAGCACTGCTTAATAGAGAGTGTTGTAATGCAATGATGTTTCAAATTTTCAATACATGCAAATAAAAACAAATATCATTTGTATTACAGCATCACCTATTGGTGAATTTTCACAATAAAGTTTTTTATTTAAAAGAATGTCAAATGCATCATTTGAATGAGCCGTATTTCAAACTTGATTTCATTTAGACCATTAGAACAGATCTCTCTGAAATGGGAAATTCTTTTCTTGCAATATATGGATGGTAGTGTGTGTGTGTGTTAGTTGTTTTTCTAGTGTTGGATATGCCATAATCCACTGTACAAAAATTCTTATAGCAAATTTTGCATTTTTTTTGACCAGTTTCACTTTAATATTATTTATTATGTATACAGCGAATTAAATATTTTTATGTGTATTACAATGCTCCCTATCAGTGGAATTTTTTTAAATAAATGTCAAGCGCATCATTTGCATTATGTATAATTCAAATTTCATCACATTTCGACAAACAGAATGCATGCTACAGCCCTTTGAAGAAGACAACATATTTCTTGCTAACCCTGTATATTATATGACTTGGCATGAAAAACTTTAAATAATTAAAATGAATTACCAAATTTCAGGATTTTCCGTTTTGAAAAGATTTTCTGGAATAACTCATCATTTGTGTTTCATCTTGCTATAATTATTTTTATTTACCTAAGCATCTCATCAAGTAGTCTCACAAAAATTGCAAAATCAGATTCCAAAGAATATCTGGTAATTTACACATATGATACATTACCAGTGGTCAGAAAAATTATTTTTGTGGTAGACTACAATTATTTTATTGAAAATGTACTCAGCAACAATTACCTCTTTTAAAAAGTAGCAACTACAAACAACTTTAATCATTACTTGGCTATTTTCAGATTTTATCCGAGGATTCAATCTACATTAGGATGAAGCAAAACTATGGATGATTCTCATTTCTGGCAGTGCAATAATCAAACTTTCTTGGAGATCACAATGAAAATCCATCAAATCCCCTAATGTTTCTCTGACTTTTTTTCTCAATTTTCTAACTTTCCCAGGTCCTCCAGGATGTGAAGCAACCACAAAAATATTACTTAATACTGCCCCATGATCATTAATACATATATTTTTTTAAATAAAAATTGTACATTTATTTTATTTTTTTTTTTTTTAGTCATAAAACTACTCAAATATTAATTAATTTAAAAGGATGATAAGTTCGTAATAAAATTGTGCAATATTTATAGCAAATTCAGTTTTCTTACATTGCTCCAATGATTTCAGAATTTAGAAAAATGAATAAAAATTGAACAATTGGTAAAACATAATCAAAAGAAAAAAATTGTGCTATATTTTTTTAATTAATTATTGTAAGAAAATATATTAGAAATTTTTCTTAAATATGTAGAATTATAAGGAAAAAATAATTTACTATTACAATTTACAAGGGAAAAATTACTATTTTTTTAAAGTAACCTTTTTTTAAAAATCCGCCAAGAATAAAAGAACGCCTCCATCAGGGCCATAGCTAGAAGTGATCTATAGGGGGGGAGGGGGGAGGGGGGGGGGGGCTCATAATTTTTTTTTTTCTCTTTCTCTGACACAGAAAGATAAACTAGTGTATATTTACACTGTAGGTATTATATTTCTTATTAAACTGTTGTAATAACTTCGTTTTATACTAAGAAAAGTAAATGATGGTGAAAATTTTGAGTGTATAACTGGTGCAAAATTAAACATCATGTTAGCTTCATATGTACAAATTGGATGATAGAGTTGGTAGTATTGAATTACTTATTTTAGATGCAATTTAGTAACTCTGCAAAACTGTAAAAGGATCTCAAAACTAAATTAGATTTTTGAACAGAATTTAATTTGAATTTTCGGAATTGAAATTCATTGAGTGACCTTGGAATCTTTTCTAGGGGGGCTGAGCATAAAGAATAGAAAAACACAAAGACACATAGAATAAAGAATAGAAAAAAGAAGTTAAAAATACTAATTCTCTGGGAAGATACATTAATATATATTTAAAACCCCTCCGTGTATAAGAATTCCGGGGTCAATCCATCTATAACAGTTATTTCGTTATATATTGTTTATTTCTTTATATGTTATTTCTATGCACCCCCATTCCCTTTTCAATTCAAAATTCGATTAAAATTGTGTTTCATTTCTTTTTCATTTCCCCCGGCTATTATTCTTTAACCTCCTAAATTTCAGCTTCCCAAGATTATTCGTAAGAAATATGCCCACATTTAATCAACCATTTGAAACAATTTCCAGCTGTCAGCTAATTCAGATCGGATGTCTTTTCATTGCCTTTTATGGTCATGCACACAGTAACAAGATTAAATATACCACTTAATGCATCTTTTTCCTCTCATGAAAATATGCTAAAAGAATTTAACATCTGCATATCTAGATTTTGTCGCCCTTTGTTTGGGCCTCTTCTGTAGACACAACGATGGCAATTTTATGGATGTGAACATTCTTCTCGGCTGTTACTAAGCCCGCTTATCTGCACATGTAACTTAGAGTTGTGGCAACCACAGGAATTTTGCAACCCTTTTCTCTACTGCGCATTCAAATTGAATACCGATCACGCATGCTGCGTTTTGGCAGCAATTAGATATGTCTCCTCCATCGTGCATAGGCAAATTTTTCGTATTTTGGCGACTTTATTCTACGCCAACACATGTGTGTGTTGTCTCTGTACGACTCCACTTGATCTCTTGCCATGAACTGAAAGAGTTCTAATTTTTGCTTGGGAGACTGAGTCTCCGATGATCTGTTTGTATCTCTCCCTGCTTCATATGGATACAATAAATGTGTGACTGATTAACTACTGTGGGTTTTTTTGCAGTTTTAACATCGAACCTGGCCAATGTTGCTTTTTATTCAGTTTACTCGCTCTGCATAGTAATCTATTAAGAATCAATACACGAACTTCCACAATAAATCTCCTTTATATACAATTGATGCCAGACCATTTTTTTTTTCCCCCACGTAAAAAAAAAAAAATTATGGGGGGAGGTACAACCGGTACTTCGCTGCTTATTTATCCGCTGTTTATCCTGAGTATGCCTGATTCATCGATGCTTCCAGTTTCTTGTGCCTGCATGCGTCGGTACGGAGCGTCCCCCCCCCCGGTGTTTGTTTCGCTTGCTACGGGTCAGCTGCTGTGAAATTGGCACCCCTTTCCTCACCTGCACTCTGTGTCAGAAATTGTTGCAGGGTTTCGAATGCTGAAAACCGTCTGCTGGGCACCCCCCTTTTCTCCCCTGTGCTCTGCATCTGAAGTCGTTGCGGGGTTTTAGGTCGCTGTCGTTTCCAGTGCTAAAAATCGTATGCTGCCAATTGTCCCCTGGGCGTCCCCCCTTTCTGTGCTCGCAAGGTGTATCAGAAATCAAGGATCGACACCCCTCTCCACTGGTGTCCAAGGTGTGTGTGAGCAGCCACTATCATCGATACCCCTCTCATCTTGTATTCCAGTGTGCTTCGCTAACGTGTCCTACAAAAATGTCAGAAAGTCCCATAGAAAACTTTGTGTGTGATAGTGTAAAATAAGTGTTTCTGCGTAGTTGTGAAGTGCTTCAATACATCTTAAAGTGATTGTGCTAAAAAAATAATGAATTGTGTGTTGTGCTTCTGTACTTGGTCGCTGCAAAAATTGAGAAATCTCAGATGCAATGTGTTAGTCCCTGCAAAAATTGAAAAATAAAACACGCAGAGTGTTGTGTCTTTTGTTCATGGTGTGCAATGTTATGCAGATTTCTGATGGCTTCACAGGTATAGTTGTTCATTAGTAACCATCTTTGATAGTAGAATTGAAGATATCACCATTTGTGTATTAAAGATATATGTTTTGCTACTTATGCGTGATAAAAAATTTTATCGAAGTGCAACATCTTACATCAACATCGAAATACTACATATTTTGAGTGTGGGAGCAGATCTTGTCCATTTCTCCATTTTCTATTTTTGAGTAATTAAAAATATAGTAATTAATTGATTATTAATTTTTTAAACAAAAACAGTAAGTAAACCTAATTGCTTTGTTTATTTCACGTTCTGCTTCCACATTCAGTACACCACTTTCAACATTGCAGTGGTTTTTTTTTATTGTGTTTGATATCCAAATCATTAATATAATGCTGTCATTGTGTTTTTGCAAAGATTTTTAATTTGCAAAAGCACGGTAACTGTTGCTATTACTATTTGGTATTTCATTGGCATTTTATGCATATTTTCCCCTCAGTTATTTGCATTTATGTGCTGTTATTTCATGTTTAATGCCTCCCCCCCCCCATCTGTTTGATTCAAATTTTAGATATGCATATTTTGTTTTATGCTTAAAAGTGAATTTTTCTACGCATTTTTGTTCTTTTAGTTCAAAAGTTAAAATAAGAGTATTTTTCTTTTGCACCTTGTTTTTCTTTGGTTAAAAAAAGAAAAAAAAACTTTTTTTTAAATTCAAGACAATAAATCTTCTTTATACCATCCAAGAGAAAAAGAAACTTACTGCAACTGCGACCACGTTAGGCTTAAGTATTCCAAGCCGTTCACAAGTATTCTAATTGTTCAACTTATGGAAATATACAAGTAAAAGATTTGTTCATAACTCATTTTCTTCAAAACCTATAAAAACTACTTAATTATAATGTTTAAGTTCTAAATAAAATAACCAGCAATTACAGAAAAGACAAACGATAAATTATAAGAAAAACAAATGATGTAAGCAAATTAATGCTGTTGCTATTCAAAAATGACAAATTACAAATCTATAAAAAAAAATACTGCAAAAAGTTACCTCAGATTTTAAAGGACATAAATTTTCTGACTAATGAAAATGTTCTATAGTCGTAAAGGAGTGTTCTCATTGGTCAGATTTACAGTGGGAACTGTAAATGATGTCACTACATTTTACTGAGCTTTAAAATCTTTTCATGATTTAAAAAAAAAAAAAAAAAAAAAAAAAATTATTAAAAGTTTTTTTTTAAAGAAAGCGGAGGTCTGTTTTAAATGCAATATTGTTAGAATTTTTATATTCGGATTGCTTTAATTTTATTTATAGCCGTGAATGACTCTTTAAAATGACTCCATTGTCACATCACGACTCACGAGTGATTTGGCGTGTTTGGGAGCTAAGCTCAGTGCATGTAGCTCCCAAGCAATCCTTACAAACAAAGAAAAAAAATATGATTTCATAAGTGATTGCAATTTAATGTAGACTAAAACTACATTGCTTAATCATTAAACAAAAGCAAAGCTATATAAATTACATTTTTTTATTCTTTGTTCTGAGTTTTTGTATTTTTCTGACATTTTTGTATTTTTGACTGTTTAAACCAGTTAAAATCCTCTATGGTATGTTTATGGTATGTCAAAAACTAGTTTTTGACAGCAAAAGCACAATACTGAAATATGCGATACTAAGAGAAATAGTAATGTCTACTTTAATAACATATTCAAATATCTGAGTAATTGGATAAATTTCACAAAAAATTAAGAGTATATAAAATTAAACAAAATCAAGAAATCCAAAAAGCAAACCTATTTTTGAACCATAATGAAATTTATACAAACATTTAAATTGTGCTCTTTTCGACAAAAGGAAAAAATATATTTAGCAGTATCAAAGCATATGTACACAAAAGTTAGAAAAAATGATAATACAATATTCTTTAGAACTTTGTCAAAAGGCCATAATAAACCAATAACCTACTTCTCTTCGCCTCCATTTTCTTGGCAAAATAATCTGAAACACTAAGACTGCTACTGTAAGTGACAGATGTCTCCATTGGCTCACTATCCAGATCTTTTTTGTCAGTACTAACAGGCTTTTCAGATTCTCCCTTTAAAAATAGAGATACCACTGAAGATAAAGTTAAAAGAAAACAGTCACAGAAAGCAATGGAAGCAAAAAAATTTTATTTATTACTGATTTTATTATTCACTTAATACTGATACAGATTGTTAGTTAATACAATGCGACACATATATTAAAATGATAAAAACTTAAAATATGAATTTATGAATGCACATTTGTCCCCCTAGTTACTTAATTGTCATTATAGTTCATGCATCTATACTGATAAAAGAAAGTTTCATTCTGTATGTCTGTCTCTAATGGCTAGGAAAAGCTATTGCATATAAAAGTCTGAAATTTTAGGTATTGATAATCTAAGGCAGGTTCTGATGCATCCGAAGCATAGACTTTTAATTTTTATTGATTATTCAGATATTAATTAAAATCTCATAGAAAAAAAATATTCTTTTTCCACAAATTAGCAAACATGCCAGCACATGCTTAGTTAATAGGCAAAGCACCAGGCTGATATTTTTTCTTTACATTTTTTCTTAAGGCGCAACACTAGGCACAGAAAAAGATCCGGACGATAATGTAAAGTCTATGGGGGACGTTCTTTTCAAATATCTCGCCCAAATTTTAATATTTTTACATGATTTTTTTGCACAAAGTGGTTAAGAATGATCCACAACCGGCCTAGTTTTTACTTTTTTAGTTTTGGTTTCAGATTTAAAAAAAAATTTACTTTAACTTTCAAAACCGATTTAAATGGGTTCTGAAATCGAAACTGTCATGCAACCATTCTCCTTCCAACCTTTTTTATTAAAAGAAAAAATAAAATGAAATGAAAGACCAGCGCCCTCACCGAGAATTGAAGAGAAGTGAAGCGAGGAGTGCAGGTAAGTGTGTTGGAGTGTTGAGATGTTGGTAGGATGTATGGAACACCCGAGTAAAGTTTTCATTAGGAAAGCTGAGAGGTTATTTGGTAATGATTAATCTTTAATTCATCTTATATATATTCATTTCATGTATATAGATTGTGTACATAATTCAGCATATTAAAAATTAGTAATTATTAAATCCAGCATCTTTAGTTCAGCCAACAGTCACCCAGACATCACAGCACGCTCTGGATTGAGAACCAGAGCTTTTAATGTTTTAAATAAAATGCTATTAGTTTCTTACTTTTGGATTTCAAAAGAGAGGTGAGCAAAATTATTTTATTTTTGATTTTGTGCTGTATTGCTAAGTAAAATATTTAAAAACGTCACAAAAGCGGATTTGATTACTGTTCTGCAAGAAATCGGCGAACAGGCTGATTCGAGTTTAAAGGTATCTGAATTAAAAGATTTATTATTAAAATCTAAAGAATATGAAAAAGATAAAGACTTTGTTACCAAATATTTATCAACTACAGTTACCGAAAGAAAAAATGCAAAGGAAATGAATAAATTGCGTTTGCAGTAACAGACGGGAAATGAGGATATGTCCCGTAATGAAGGAGAAAATACAAAAGTTTTGTTTTTTGATTCTTTAGAGAGAGCATTTAAACATTAAAATGTACCTAAAGAATTTAAATCTGAAATTTTATTGAAATTAATAAGTGAAAAAGCAGAGAATGTTTTAGTGTATATTAATGATGAAGATTTAACAGATTATGATAAAATTAAGTCATTAATTTTAAAAGAATACAAGTCCTCCCCATTTTCCTATATGCAAAATTTTAGAAACTCTAAAAGACTGCATGGGGAAACACATCAACAATTTGCTTTGCGATTAAGATAATGTTTTTTACATTATTGTAAAATTTGTAATGTTAAAGATTTTGATTTGCTTATTAATTTAATATCGGATAAAATTTTCGAAATGTTGGATAGCGAACTATCTACTCATATTGCAGTTAAACAGGGAGAAAGTTAGTTTTTGCCTGACCAGCTATCACGAGATTGTGATATTTATTTTACTGTGAAGGGCAGATCTTTTGAGGAAAATAAATTTGAGAAACAAGCTACTTATCCTGAAATAAATAATGAAAATGCTAAATATATCCCGCCACAACTAAGAAACAATCCCATTACATCTGAGAACAAATATTTTTTAAAACCATGTGACTGTTACAACATTTGCAAATCTTTTCATTAAGCTAAGTGCTGCCCAAACCGAAGAAATAAATATGATATCTCGAATAAAACAAGCGTTGATCCAGGTCAGAAAAAGTCTAAAATACAGGGAGACTCAAATAAATTACACTCAAAAGATAATGCTGTAGTCACTTATGTCAATTCCATGCATTTACAGACTAACAATCAATTAAAAGAAATTACTTTTTACCCATTAAAAAAAATCCTGCTTTATATCGATTGCAAAGAAATTGAAGTGATAATTGATTCAGGAACTGAAATTTGTATCTTAAATGCACCTCTAATCCCCAATTTAAAAAATCGAAACGAAAGGGAGCATTGTATTAACATCTGCTTTTAAAGAAAAAATAAAAGCAAATTTAGTATCAATTCCTATAAGTTGTAACTTGCTCTGCGATTTATGCAACAATCACTACTTTATTTGTTTTGACTAACAGTTTAAATATCCCTTGTTTAATCACTCCAGAAGACATGTTAATAAATTTTCAGACTGAAGAACTGAGTAATGACAGCTCGCTGCACGTTGAAACGGCTCAGTCTAAAAATAGTTCAAACGAGGGGGAAAATTATGTGTGTTTCGTTTCTTCGAATGAAAATGTTTTGCAATTTTCAGAATGCAATTTATTTTGTATGGCGCAAAAGGAGTGCCCTACTTTATAGAATTCTTTCAGGGATGCTAGTTTAGGAAAACATAATTTTTTGATAAGGGATGATTTGTTGATTCATAAAGAAACAATTTGCGGAGATAAAATATATCAATTAGTGTTACCAGAGAATTATCGGAATAAAGTATTGTGATTAGCTTACTATTCTATATTCGGCAATCATTTAGGAGTACGTAAAACAAAGGAAAGAATTAAATTAACATTTTATTGGCCAAATATTTCTAGAGGTGTAGAAAATTATTGCAGAACTTGTAAGGAATGTCAATTAAAAAGCCCTGAGAAACAAATGGATAAAATTCCTATAACACCTGTTGTTTGTCCACCATATCCATTTCATACTATAAATATCGATGTGATAGGTGAAATTGTGCTGTCCTCAGGTCGGAAACATAAATATTGTCTTACGTTAATTGATCAACATTCAAAATGGCCAGAAGTAGTAGCTTTGAGGAATCTTTCGGCGAAAACAGCATGTGATGCATCATTAGATATTTTTATGCATACAGGAATTCCTGAAATTACATGTTCGGACCAAACCATTAATTTTAGATCCAAATTAACTAAAGAATTTGAGAACCGATTAGGGACATCTCCTCACTTCTCAACTCCCTTGCATCCCACCTCAAATGGCACGACTGATGCATCATGCGACCATTCTCCTTCCAACCTCTTTTATTAAAAGATAAAATAAAACAAAGTGAAAGACTAACGCCTTCCCCGAGAATTAAAGAGAAGTGAAGCGAGAAGCGCAGGTAAGTGTGTTGGAGTGTTGAGATGTAGGTAGGGTGTATGGAACACCCAAGTAAAGTTTTCATTTGGAAAGCTGAGAGGTTATTTGGTAATGATTAATCTTTAATTCATCTTGTATGTATTCATTTCATATATATAGATTGTGTACATAATTCAGCATATTAAAAATTAGTAATTATTATTAAATCCAGCATCTTTAGTTTGGCCAACGGTCACCCAGACATCACAGAAACTATTGTAATATAAAAAATATACAAGCAAATTCGAAAAAGTAAAAACTAGGCCAGTTGTGAATCATTCTCAGCTATCTCGTGAAAAAAAAATCAGGTAAAAATATTAAAATTTGAGCGAGATATTTGAAAAGAACACTCACATAGACTTTACATTATCATACAGGTCTTTTTCTGTGCCTAGTGTGGGGCCTTAATGTACTATTGGCCAAACCATAAAAAGTGTAGAAAAACAGATGAAATAGTCTTAACTTTTTACTTTTATGTTTTACACTATGCAAACTGTTTGAAAAAAATAATATTATAAAATATTAGTCATATATATAAAACCATTACAATTTTTTTTTTTTTTTTAATTATTATTCTGTTTTACAAACCTTCCATCCAAATAACCAATCAAAAAGAAAAAAACTGATAACACTAAATTAAAGACTGTAACTGTACTTTTCAAAACACCTTAATTTTTTTAGAAGAAAAAAACAGCTTAAATTGTGGTTAAAACCAATTGGTTAAAGCTGTATTATTTGATCTGTTAAATTATCTGATTACCCAGATTCTAATGGAAAGTAATATATGAAAAATTCTCTTATTTTTTCACCGACCATTTCAAATATTTAAAAATTTCCCCGACTTTTCACCTAAATATTAAAGTTTCTTGATTTTTCCATGTTTTTCAGGGTTTTTTTTGACTTTCAGAAACACTGCTGGAAATTACAATGAACAAATTAACTCTGGAAGTTTAGAAAATTCATAAAAAAAAGTTATTGTCAAATTTGAAACATAATAACATGATTATCATAGATAATGCTCCATCAAAATAACTCAGTCCTCTGCCCACTAAATTTGTATGAAAAAATGAAATAACTAGTTGGATGTGCCAATCCCAAAAATTTCTTCTATCTCATACGTACATTTTAATATTTAAAAAAAAATAGTCATTTTAATGCTTTAATAATTTTAATTCAATACCATACGAACTTTGGTTTTCATCTTAAATTTCTGCTTCAATCAATTAATCGGAGTAAAAACGAATTTCTGTCTCTGCACGAGCCGATGGACAATAGAATGATTAGCAGATTTTTTTTTTTTTTAATTCAGAGAGGATCTACTTGCCTTACCAAAAAATAATCATATACAAAAAATTTAGTTCAGTTCTAGAACTAACTTCATGCATTTTTATGTGGTGCAATATTAATAATGGCATAAAATTCGCTTTGCAGTGCCCCCTTCCAGCGGATTTTTTTCAGATTCAGGGCGATCCAACTAGTCATAGCCATACACTTATACAAAAAATTTTGTTCAGTTCGATGCATAACTTCATGTACTTTTGGTTGGTACAATATTGAAAATGGCACAAAAATCATGATTGCAGCGCCCCCTTCCGGCGGATTATTTTCAAATTCAGGGAGGACCAACTAGTCATACACATACACAAAAAAATTGGTTCAATTCGATGCATAACTTCACATACTTTTGGTTGGTACAATATTGAAAATGGCACAAAAATCACGATTGCAGCGCCATCTTCCGGCAGAATATTTCAAAACTGAAGCAGGACCTGCTTGCCACAGCCAAAAATATTCACAAAAAACTGATTCAATTCTATGCATAACTTCATACACTTTTTGATGGTAGAATGACGACATACAGACACACGGACAGACAGACATTTTGTGAAAACATGTTTTTTGGAATCTCTGACCCCTAAAACGTGTAAATCCGTTGAAAACTGGAAGCTGAAAAAAATTTCGATTACAATACTTTCTTCTATTGAAGATAGAAGAAAGTAAAAATAGGTGGAGGAAAACAAGGTACAATATGACATAAATAAGAGAAAAGTTGAATTATCTGACCTAATATCAAATATGTCTATAACAATGAATTAAAAAATTTAATCTTTATTAAAAAATAAAAGGCACAAAGATATGAGGTAGCCTCCTTATCACAAAGACTTAAATACCTTTGAATATACAGGGATAGAAATGCCTAATTCATAAAATATGACATTTTTTGTGAAAAATATAGGACATTTAGAAAATAATGGTATTGTAATTATTTTTCTAAAAATAAAATAAATAACACATAATCTATATTTATTACTTTATAAAATTTTGCTAAATAATTACATTAAATAAACATACAAAAACAGATATAAAATGATTTTTTCTATTGTTGTTTTTAAGTTTTCATGGCTAAATATAAATTTTCCAAACCAACAATGTATATTTTTGAGGAAATCTGTGATGTTTGAAAAAGAAAAGTTCGCATCTGTTAAATACATTGCCAAATGGATTGTGAATAATGTGCAAATTACAAGTTTCAAAAGTAATGTTTTTTTTTTTTTTTTTTTTTAATAGATTGTACTTCTCTATTCAAAATTTTAAAAGCTGATTTATTTACATTAGAACATATTTTAACATAATCAAATAATTTAGCTCTACTGAGACTTTAATAACATTCATAGTGCTGTTTTCTATGCCTGTTGCAGTTGCATGACCTAAAAGCTCATTTCCAATAGATTTTTCAGTGATACCACTGATTTTCTGATTTCAAAACCATACAGAAATGTCTTCTTTTATTAAGTTCTAATTATTTATTGTCTCGTCTCTCGTCATACATGAGAGTGAAAAAAGAAGATTCTTGCTTGAAATCACCATTATCTAAAGAATCTCGAAATGGTAGATTTTCTCTTCTTCACTTAAAGTCAAAATACTCAATTGACGTCTTTTTTTTTCTCTTTCTTCTTTGTTGTTCATTGCTTTGGCAAGCTGTGTTAATTACAAATGACCACTTTTGCTGATGGGAACCAGATGTGGTAATCATCTTAATCCTTCACACACCATTCATTGATCCTGACTGTGCAATTAATGCTGAAAATGGTGGGAAGGACAAGCACAATTAAAATCTCGTGTTAGTAGTGTACTTCCATACAAATGCAAAAGTGTTTGCAGTCCCTTTTCCTGATTACTGCAATCTTGAAAACTATAGACAGAACTTTGAGAAAAAGAAAACTTTATTATGTGTAGCAAAAACATACAGAATGCAGTAATTCAGAAAAGGAACCACGAACATCATCACAGAAACAGAACAAAATAAAAATATGCAGTAAAGCATTCATACAGAACTATACAACTAATGCAAGAGATTTTCAATGTGCTGTCCACTATTTTCAGCATCAATGGCACAGCCACTGTGGATATATCTGTAGAATAATGATCAACAGATATGCCTGCTTCACATTTTTTTTTTTTTTTTTTTTTTTTTTTTTTTTTTTTTTTTGCCAATGTGCCTGTGTCGAGTCAAGCTCTTCTGCATATACAGCACTATCTGCCAATTGTTAGCCTAGATAAAAAAAATTCCCATTGCTTTGGCAGCATAATTGTGAAATTTCAGGTCATTTCGACCAGTGGTTTCTTTGTTATAAAGTTTTACTTTTATTGCTTTAAAAAAAATTTATATTTAACAAACTTTTTTTTTTTAAATAAAAATAAAGTGCATGTATATGAATTAGGAAAAGATACTTTTAAAAATCTAATTTAACCCAAAAGCCAAAAAACTTGTTTTAAACCAACAGTTTTTTTTTCTTTTTTCCTCCAACTCTGGCAACAACTAAAAAAGACAATTTAAGGAACATCCTTTATCAACCAGCAGCTTTTAGAGAGCAACTAAAAATTTACTCATTATATTGTTAATATCTTTCAGAATTTTCACAATATTTGACTAGCTTTTTTTTTTTTTTTTTTTTTTTTTAATAAATTGCTCCATTAATATGGATTTGATTTCTCCACAAATGAATACTGTAGAATCAACTCTATGAAATCTGCACACTTAGGGACAGAGATTTTGTAGATTACAGATCATTCCTATGTTTACATTCTTATTTTTAAAGTAACTATAAATTAGCAACAATTGCATAAAAATTGTAATTATAATTATTTTAACGTTTTAAGATAAAATTTTGTTACTCAAAGAAATTTAAATATTTATATCCAATTTACAATATTTTCATTCCAACGTGCAGTGTGGGTAATTGATGTCTGCAATTATATACAAGTGGATTTCATACAGCCATTGGACTGTACTTGTAAACTATAGCGAAAGACATTTTCATGCATTTCATTTTACAGGATGATCTCAAATATAATTACTTTTCCATATTTAACATACATAAAAAAAACTTAAAAAAAATAATAAAAAATTTACCACCCAAAACATTAATTTCTAAAGCAACTGTCATACCTACCACCCTGATTACAGCACTACTGACTTTAAACATAATTTTTTTATTCAATTTATGCCAACCTTCCCTTCTCCTACCCCTCATAAAAAAAAATAATAAACAAATAAAATAAAGTTTAAAAAATAAATAAAAAATATTAATTTTGCCAATATTAATTCATAACAATAGAAACTTACAGACAAAAAAAAAATATTTGTTTCAATTTAAGGCATAAAATTAAATACCTCAATGCTTTTAAGTGGAGTACTGCAAATAAATATACTCTTCATATCTTTTTCAGTGTACTTAGTAACATCTTTTCCAAAAAATAGCTTTGGATATCTAAAAAAGTATAACAGGGACATGATTTTTATAGCAATAGCATAAAAAATGAAATAAGAAAATATAGTAATAATTTTATGTTATAAAAATAAATAATAGATAATCACATTGCTATGTTTAATACATTAGAATTAAAATTTAACATAAAACTAGTAGGATGTGTCAATCCCAAAACTTTCTTCTATCTCATAAGTACATTTTAATATTTAAAAAAAAAAAAAAAAAAAAAAAAAAAACGTGGTGACCCCAAAGTTACCCACTATCGAATTTCCTCGAACATTTGACCTAGCCTAATGAGATTCTGGTATCCGAAAAGCCTAAAATGCAAAATTTAATTAATATTCTGAGAAAATGAGCTTAGTAGTGCCTTATGTTGGGTAATTTATACTAAAACCTAATAAGCATCTATTTATGTCAAGACCTAATAGAATCTGAAATTTGATGAAATTTCATCCATTAGTTCTTGAGATATAGCTATAACAAAAAAATTCCAAAACGTAGCACAGCAACACCATATCTTGACCAATTTATGCCAAAACGTAAAAAAGCGTCTAATTATATTATGGTGTAAAAGAATCTGAAGTTAGATGAAATTCTGTGCATTAGTTCTTGAGATATAGCTAGTTTAAAAAAAAACCGTGTAAAATATAGCACAGCAGCACCATCAGTTGAAGGATTTATAACAAAACGTAATCATCGTGTAATTATGTTATATGTCATTTTGTTACAAAATCTGAAGTTTGATGAAATTCTGTGCGTTGGTTGTTGAGATATAGCTATCAGAAAAATCGTGCAAAATGCAGCATAGCTGCACCACCTGTTGCAAGGTTAATACCAAAATGTAATCAGCGTCTAATTATGTTATATATTCTAGTGTAACAGAATCTAAAATTTGATGAAGTTCTCTGCATTAGTTCTTGAGATATAGCTATCGCAAAAATCGTGCAAAATGTAGCATAGCAGCGCCACCTATAGGGCAGTTGCAGTTCACACCAAAACCTTATCAGCGGCTATGTATCTCAAGGTATCGCGGAATCTGAAGTTTGGTGAAATTCTGTGCATTAGTTCTTGAGATATAGCTATCATGAAAATCATGAAAAACGTGGCATAGCAGCGGCACCTGCTGGCCAATTTACACCAAAACTTAATCAGCATCTATGTATATCAAGGGGTCACAGAATCTGAAGTTTGGTGAAATTCTGTGCATTAGTTCTTGAGATATAGCAATCTTGAAAATCATGAAAAACGTAGTATAGCAGCGCCACCTGCAGGCCAATTTTCACCAAAAACCAATAGGCACTAATTCATATCAAGGTCTAACTGAATATAAAATTTTATTAAATTTCGAGCATTAGTTCTTGAGATAGAGCGCCCACAAATTTTTTGTCACATACAGACAGACAGACACACAGACAGACAGACAGACGGACAGACAGTTTCTAAAAATAGTCAAAACGTGTTCAGGACCTTCTAAAACGTATAAATCCGTCGAAAACCGAAAGTCGAAAATTTTCATGAATCCAATACTTTCTTCTTGTAAAGATAGAAGAAAGTAAAAATTCAGTAATAGGGGGAAAAAAAAAAGAGAGAAAAAGAATTTGCTGATATGAAGTTTAACTAAAGTACTGCTTAAATGGATCTTTGCCTATAGAACCAAAATATTTTAAGAGTTTTAAATTTGATATAACACAGAACATAGTGCTATTAAGCATTGTGCTATGATGACAGAATTAAATTTTCATTGTATGATTTGAAAAAGAAAAAAAAAGATCAATATAAAATAACGTCAGATTGAAACCGAATTTCAATTCTTGGGGGGTTTCTAATAAAATCTAAATGAAATAGTCATTTTGAACTATTTTTTTATTATTGGTATCATATATATGTAACGATTTCGGGGGTGTTGTAGTCGTGGCATAATAAGGACTCGGGAGCCTCTTGTTGGTTCAAACTCTTTTTATTTAGGCCGCTCTTCGTACAGAAGGATACGCGAGTCCGGTCGGAGGTCGCCCGGGCCGTTTACATTGATTATTTAGCGTTACATGACCGTAGGTTCTGCAGGCTCCTCAAAATTGCAAAGTCTCTCGTTTTTCGCGCGTGTTCTTGCTAATATGTCGGGGATTGTCATATTTTCCAGCAGAGAGCAGAGTTGTGAATTAGGGAGGAACATTTAATTTAATTGGTTCATTAGTTTTTGATTGATATGTGGTCAGAGCCCGCACAATTCCCGGGTCTGTGACGTATGAAGCCCTAACCACAAATGGCTGCAAAAATCCCTTAGATCATCAATTTTAATCTTAAGAAGTGTCCAAAATCGATCTCTGAAAGTAATAAATGTTAGGCTGGAAAAGAAAGTTAATAGGGGCAAACTAACGTTCAGCTTCAGAATTAATGTTAAAAAATATTAATTGGGACTTTAAATTTTTGAATTTTAATTTTAAATTAAAGTTTTAGAAAGGGGTTAGTTTTTATCCTTTCATATATATATAGAACCATTAGATAATACTACAAATCCACATCAATTACTGTAAAAATTTGTTAATGCCAAACCATATCACACAAAGGAGCTGTCAGAATTAGAAATAAAATTGAAAATGTGGTATTTAGCTCGTTATCAAGGGCAATACTAAATAGCCACATTAATTGCGATTAATTTCTGAGTGGAAATCAGGATAGACCTAAAAATGGTTTCCACATTGCCCGATTAATCGCAAATGAGAACTCATTTCAAAGAAAAATATCAAGAAAAATAATGAGAACACAATAGAATCATCAACATAGTAATTGCAATAGAAAAACCATTTCAAAGAAAAAATATTAAAAAAACAATTAAACTGTAATTAAATATTTATAAAGACAACTTACAATTATCAATCGCAACCATAATTTCCACAGAGAACAAGAAATAAAAAATAATAATATATTTAAAGTTATATATATATATATACTATCTAATATATAACAAAGGTATCTTTTATATGTTTATCTAAAAAAGGTAGTAATACTTTGTTAATACAAATAAAGGTATTCTTAGATAATAAATTTGTTATACTTAAATGCTCTAAACTAAATAAATAAAACTTATTCCATGCCTACCGTAATTTACTCTTTACAACTTTTGATTTATGCACAGGTTCTTCATTAGAATTATCAACATTTTTATTTAGATTTGTTGCATCTGGACATGAATATTCAGCAGCTAAATTTTTCAAAATTGATTCATACTCAGTTTTCATAACATTTGCATATGCATCATCTTTGAATCCAAGACCTAAATAAAATTTAAAGAAATAATTAGCAGAGGAGATTAACTATTTAAATTTCTGCATTTGAAGAAATAAAAAAGAAGTAAAAAATAAATCAATAAATATTAGGTGACAATTTTTTTTTTTTTTTTTTTCAGTGAAAAATAAAATGCAGCAAACTCAATCAAACCTGCAAATGCCTAAAATCCATACATTGTCACATATATAAAACAATAGATTAAAAATTCAAGATTTTTTTTTTCATTATTGTATCATTCTACACACATTTGAATATGTAATTCTGGTTAATGACTAACTCATGCTTTTGCATAAAAGAATTTTTTTTTTTTTTTTTTATTACAAGATTACGTGCAAGCCTACATATTACAAGACAGGAGTGAAAATATGCAAATAAGAAAGAAGAAAGTTTTACCTTCTCCCCTCCCCCATCTACCAAAAAAATTCTCCCCACATACAAACAAGTATTGTCTCACTATAACTCTACTTTCCACTACCCTCCTCCCCCCAATACAACAAAAAATATCTACCAACAATTCCCAATGCAAAAAATGCTGCCCTGTTTACACCTTATAATAAAGCTAAAGCAATTTTTCTATTCTCAAAATATCTATTTTTGGAATTGAAAAAAAAAAGTACAGTTAAACCTCAAAAATCCGAAATTGTCGGGACCGCGATGATTCCGGATTTTCAAATTTTCTGGATTTTGGAGGTTTATTAAAAATTTTTTTCATGGCTATATAATAACGTAAAATCCCGTTAATCCGCTCTTCCCGATCAAATGCCCCCTCCCCACTTTATAAAGAATTTGAAATTTTCAAAAAATCCTGAGAAAGCACCCTCCCTCCCGATTCTCAAAGGCAGTTGAAAGTGAGACTAATCATTATGAAATGAATGAATCATGAATCTTTGATGAAATGTACATTTTTTCAAGATTATTTAATTGATTTCATGCTTGTTTTGGCTTTCTTTTTTTTTTTTTTATACAAATTTCTCCGTTTTTTCTGGATTTTTTCGGCAGAATTTACGTTTTTATTTATTTTTATTTTTTTTTTAACCCAAATTTTTTCAAGTATCAAAATTCATGATTAATACAACGATTCATTCATTTCATCATGATTAATTACTGTAAATTTTGACAACCGCTTTTTAATTTTTTAATTTTTGTAATAATAAAGCCTTCAATTAACAGCAAGTCATTACAATATTAACCAGAATATATCTATTTTTTTAGTATATTTATCAGAATTTAACTGCAGTTGATGAAAATTACAGCTATGTCTTATTTTAAAAATTAATAAAACTGAAATCGGAAAAATGTCCGGATTTTAGAGATTTCCGGAATTTGCAGGTCTGGATTTCCGAAGTTCAATTGTACAGTACTACTTGATTATCCCGTCGACCAATTTCACCAAATGATACAAATTGCCAAACTAATAACCAAATTATACATGTTGACAAAATTTTCATTTTAAATAACGAAAAAGTAAATAATTAATAAAAATATTAATAAAAATTAAAATCACTTAATGACATTTTAAACATGTGTATCATGTTTAATGTCATTGAATGTGACATTTACATTACTGGCATCATCCATTATTGGCACTTAATCTCATAATTTGGCAATAGTTTTTTGGTCAACGGGATAACCAAGTAGTACCAAAAGTACATAAGATAGACTTTGCAATAAAGATTAATTGATCATCAAAATAATAAACAAAGAGAATTGAATAAAAAAAAAATCAATTCCCTAATTATTAATTATTTTAATTGATATTCCACTGGCAAATTTTGTTTTTGGTTAGTAAATAAATCATTTGACATACATTTATACTTTTTGGAATTTATTTTCAGAGCAGATTTGTCATTCCCATAATTCTTGACACTTTTTGTTTTCAGAACAGATTTTTCATTCCCATTTTCAAATCAAATTTTTTCCCCTTCGGAACTTATTTTTTCATTCAGATTTTTTTAAAGTAGTTTCTGGCACTTGAATTGTGTGAACAGTATAGCAGGGTTGGCACGGTTTAAACCAATTGGTTTTAACCATGGTTTAAATCATGGTTAAAACCAATGTTTTTTTTCTCAAAAAAAAAAACAATTTTTTTTTTTTTTTAAGAAGAAATCTAATATTTTCTTTTTTTTTTCTTTATAATTTACATGTTTCAGATTATTGGACATAAACAATTTCTACTTTTAACACTTTATTTCAGTAATAAGTATTATATATAGTGGGTTTAGGTCTTTTTTTATGCATAGGATTAAACCAATTATTTTTTTCTATAAAAAAAGCAATTCGTTTTTTAGAAGAAATCTAATGACATTTTCTTTTTTTTCTTTGTAATGTATGAGTTTCAGATTATTGAATATAAATAGTTTCTACTTTTAACACTTTATTTTAGCAATAAGCATTAGATATATTGGGTTTACGTCATTTTTCTATGCACAGGATTAAAATCAGTACAGATTGGTGAACATATCTATTGCTCTAAAAAAAAATCTTTAAACATGTAAATTGATCAAAGATAAAGTAGATTCAATATTTAGTAAAGGTTAAAATTCAATATTTGTATTAGTAGCCAGTGGCCAGCAGAGGCTGAATGTTTAGTAGCCACTATTATCAAGTTAGTGGCCACTAATTACTATCAGCGATTCTTTGACAAAATTGCCGTCACGGCTACAGAGATTTGGTTCCCAACTGGGAACCTGAATGAAAAAGAAATATGTTCCCCGAAAGGATATCTAGGTTCCCCGGGATCGCTATTTTTCAAGCCCTATTGTGAGATATTGTAAATTATGTTAATAAATCCAGTACAATGACCCTTATAAATAAAAAATTTAAACTGATTTTTCTCCCTATTTATGTTTGTATAATTTGCTTGTTTGAAAAAGTAGTAAGGTTTTTTTTTTTTTCACTAATTGAGATAGAGGTTTGATTTAATTGCTCGCCATGGTGTATTTAATATTTTTGTATACAGATTTAACATTCAAGTGTATAGTTACTTTTTAAAAAAATATTTAAATTGAGAGTTTGCTGAATTTTGTTAATTTTTTTTATATACACAAGAAAAAAATTATATATAACAATATATTACGTATACGCATGTATTATTGTATTATTCAAAATTGAAGAAATGGTTTCAAAAGGTACTGGTGTCCCTTTAAAATGTTTTATAGCATTTTCTATCAGGGTTGTTATGTTTAAAACATTTCGTTTAAAACAGCTGTTTAAAACGCGTTTAAAACATTACATTTAAAACAATGTTTAAAACATGAATATTGCTAATAATGTCACAAATTAAAATTTACGAAATAAAATTGTATTAAAAATTTCTAATTAGCTGTATGTACTAAAAGACATTCAAATTTTATTAAAATTATAAATTGGTTATTTAATTTTAATTAAGTATTTAAAGTAAATTTATTTCCTCTAAAATTGGAAATACATAATTTATTTTTTTAAATATCTCAATTATGATTTTTTATATAATATCAAAGTTCTATAATATATTAATTTTCGGATATACAATACAACAAGCCTAGTACAGTTTTATCTAGAATGCAACGAAAAGAAAATATTTTGATAAATTTCTACAAAGCTAAAATAATTTTTTTAACATCAAATCATTACTCTTCAACTATCCGTGAATCCCTCGAAATTTTGCTTAACAATGATACTATTTGTAATGACGTCATTTCTTATAATATTCGACACTCTGGTACAATATCCTTGGTGTTTTGATGAATTCATTGTGACTTTGTTTGTACACGTGGACTCCCATCAATAGATATTGCTATAATACTTTATAGATATTTGTTTAGTAGTCAAAAAAGATTTTTTATTGTTTTTTTTCTCTTTCTTTATTAAAATTACATGACTTCAGTTTTAAAATATTCATATATAAAAAAAAATTCAACATTAAATTTCTTTTAATAGTATTTCCTTTTTAATAATTCATTTATGAAAAAAAAACTGAAATGAAAAAAAAACAAACAAACTTATCTACTTTCAGTTCGTTTTAAATTCTAATTGTTTAAATTTGTCCTCAGGGTTATAAAAGTATGCTACCTACCAACCTATCTATCTACTTTGATTTTCAGTTTGAATATGTTCTCAAAATAATAATAATAATTCAATAATAAAAAATGGACATGTTTAAAAAATATTTATTTCTTAACTAATTTTTTATGTACTTCATATTTTTTTACACATTTATTACATATTTTTTACATATTTCATTACGCTTTAAAGGAGAATCGCATGCAATTGATGAGACTGAAAAAGGCATGAACCTTGCTGCCAAATTATATCCTGAACTAATTAAAATAATTATAAATTATAAAGCTAAGTCAGTTCCATTCTCTGATTATATGTTTGATGCAGTTGCCAATCATAAATTTGACATTGGAGAATCAAATAAAGTGGAAATAACACAGGTTAAGCCTTGAAAAACACATTGATAAAAATGCCATGAATATCATAAAACAGTTACACACAGCTGTATGTTCTACTGCTGGATTATAAAGAGTTTTCTCTACTTTTGGTTTTGTGCAAAGCAAAACCAGAAATCGTTTGGGTGTTGATAAGGCTGTTGTAAGGGTATTGACAAACTTGTTACCATTTTTAAAGAACTGAACAATTAAATGTTTTAGTTTAGAATAAAAATAAAATTTCTAATTAATGTTTGGTATTTGTTATATAATTTTTTTCTTCCTTACTGCCGTTTGAAAATATTTCCATTCTTTATATTTAATAATTTTTGTTCACTTTAATCAAAATTGTGCTGTGTGAGAAAAAAAAACGTTTTAAATGTTTAAAACATGTTTTAAACAAAAAAAAACATGTTTTTTGTTTTTTTTAATAAAAAACACGTTTTTTTCCAACCCTGTTTTCTATAATAAATAAACTGCATTTTCATAGTTGGATTGGTGTAAAATGAAGAGTTGCTTGCTACCTGTCAATGTCTACAATTTCATACTACACTAACATTATTTTGTCCAAATATAGAATTTGGTTTCATGGAATTCTAATCAGAATATTAAATAGTTAACAAATTATTTTAAATGTAAAGAAAATCATAACTTCTTTCAAATTTATGATTTTTTACCTCCATCACCAATTATGAAAATGGTAAATTTTTTTATGAATTTAGTAATATTTTCCGCTATTGGTCATGGATTTCGCGATCTTTTGAAGAAATTTGCTGTTTTTTCGTGATTTGTTACAAAATTTATCGTTTTTTTGCGATTTCTGAAAGAAATTTGCAGTTTATTCGCGAGTTCTTGACGAAATTTGCCATTTTTTGCATTTTTTTTGACGGAATTTGCAGATTTTTTGCAATTTTTTGAAGAGATCTGACTTTTTTCAAGAATTTATGGTGAAATATGCCTTTTTTCGTGACCTTTTGTCAAAATGTCGTTTTTTGCGATCTTTTGATGAAATTTATCGCTTTTTCGTGATCTTTTGATGAAATTTGCCGTTTTTTCGTCATTTTTTTTTAAGAGATCTGCCTTTTTTTCGTGAATTTTGTGAAGAAATATGCCTTTTTTTGCGATCTTTTGACGAAATTTGCCATTTTTTGCAATTATTGGCAAAGATTACTGTTATTCGTGATTTTTTTGACAAAATCTGCCTTTTTGTGATGATCATTTGGAGAAGTTTGCCGTTTTTTCACGATCTTTTGGAGAAGTTTGCCGTTTTTTCACGATCTTTTGGAAAGGTTTGTTGTTTTTTTTCGTGATCTTTTGATGAAATTGTCATTTTTTGTGATTTTTTGATGAAATTTGCCATATTTTCACCATTTCTTGACGAAATTTACTTTTTTCTGCGATTTTTTACCGAAATTGGTCCAAATACTTTGATTAAATCTGTATTTTCATGCAATCCTTTGACGAAATTAGCTATTGTTCTTCGAACGATTGGCGAAATTGGTTATTTTCGGTGATCATTTGTTGAAATTCACGATACTTTTTATGTTTTAATTTTCGGATTTATGACCGATTTTTATTTTTTGATCACCATTTGATTGATTGCCACTTTGGTGATCAGATGCATAACAAAGTCACCAATTTTTTACATTTAGTCACCCTGTGGCCGGTGGCGACCGCGAATTTTAACCTTTAATATTTAGTATAGAATGTTTTAATTTTTTTAATAATGCAGATTATTTAATGCAATTAATAATGTAACACAATGATCTTTTAAGATTTTGCACAGGCTGTAAAAAAAAATTTTCTTTTGGGAGATTATCTTGAAGAATTAAAAGCCAAGACTGGTTGCTAGTTATAGCATTTTAATAATATTTTTTCCCCCCTCTACAATCTGCTGAATCTAACGACTAAAAATGTTAACTTCAAATTGTCACTCAGAAAGAAAAAATCCTAAGAAGTATTTGTAGTTTATTATTTGAATAGTTGTCAGTTGTGGAAGAGAATATTTATCAAACTACAACAAAATGTTTATTATTAGTAATCAAAAGATTGTTTATAAAGATTTACAGGGCATCAATGGTTCGCTGTGTAGAACAGTTAAAACTTTCAACATAAGACTGTTTGCTAAAACTGTTTAAATTGAAAAATGAATTTTTTCAATTTTCAGCATCAATTCACTATAATTATTAAATTTAAATTATTTTAAATGAAGTTATACTGCTTATAAACCAATAATGTCTGTTTTTAGCAGTAAATATGCATATATATGTAAAAGAAAGGATGTTTTAAAAAAACCCGGTTTAAACCAAAAAACTTTTTTTTTTCTTGGTTTTTTCGAAAAAATCTGGTTTTTTTTCCAACCCTGCAGTATAGTATTTCTTGCTTTGGATTCAGTAGATTTTAGAGTTGACATGCAACTTTGTTCATTGGTTTCTATATTTTTAGTCAATTGTAAACATTTGTTTGATACAAATTTATTTTGGAACTTTTAGTTTTGTAAATGGAATTTTCCTTTCTGTAGTTAACTTTCTCTGGTTTTTCTTCATTCAACTTATTTTTAACATTTAGAAAATTTCTTTGATGTTTTATTATCTCTTCTTGTTGCAATTACACACAATTTTTTTGCTGTTCTGCAAAGTGATGCTGCTGTATGTAAAAAATCTAAGGCCTCCAAGACCGAGGACTTCTAAAAGTCTGAGTCCTTTTTTTTTACAAAGGCCAATCCCCACTAATAAGTTGTATTTTAAATACATAAATTGAACTTGTTCATTTGGAAAAGAAAAATGAAAATTATTATTGAATTGAATTATTGTTATTAAAACCAGTACACATATACACTGGTGTCCAAAAGTTAAGCATAATTGGTAATTAAGTAATTATTTTTAAGTAATGAAAGAAATATGAATCGGAATGTGCTGAAACTCCAGGTGTGTAAACAAAATAGTACGCGTCACATATTTTCGCGAAGAGTTTTCCCCGAAATCGAACAGGGGACCGTCAACAAATTGAAAAAGAACGAAGATCTTTTGGATAACCCTGTCAAAACTAATGTAGCAAATGCGTTCAAACTGCATATTATGATTAATTGGCTTATTGTAATGTACTGTGTTAATTTTTACAAGGATAGCATGTATACTCGTAGAGAAATTAAGGTTTTTATAAAAACAGTCCTAAATTTTTCCAAGTTTTTTGCTTATAATTTGCAGAGTTCTTATTATAAAATAATGTTCTTTTCTGAAAATATGACAAACATCATTGTACATAATACCCTGTCATCAGAATTTAAAAATAATAAAAATTGTATGAAAAATGAGCATGTTTGGTAAATAATTTTTCATTGCGCATGCGTCAACGATATCAAAATGTCATTTGCATATTGTGTTAGCTAAATGTATAGAGCAACTTTTGTAAAAGTTTCTAAAACATAGCTTGAAAATTCTGAAAATGGGAGCGTATAGAATCAACTCAAAATCCGTTATTCCTAAAGGAAGCAAAAAAATCAGGGGTTTTACCTAAATACCTCTCTGTACGTGCAATATTGTGTAGGCACTATACAATGGAATATGGATACAGCCCCTCATCTTTTTGCTTCCTTTAGGAATAACGGATTTTGAGTTGATTCTATAGGCTCCCATTTTCAGAATTTTCAAGCTATGTTTTTGAAACTTTTACAGAAGTTGCTCTGTACATTTAGCTAACACAATATGCAAATGACATTTTGATATCGTTGACGCATGTGCAAGGAAAAGTTATTTACTAAACATACTCATTTTTCATACAATTTTTATTATTTTTACATTCTGATGACAGGGTATTATGTACAATGATGTTTGTCATATTTTCAGAAAAGAACATTATTTTATAATAAGAACTCTGCAAATTATAAGCAAAAAACTTGGAAAAATTTAGGACTGTTTTTATAAAAACCTTAATTTCTCTACGAGTATACATGCTATCCTTGTAAAAATTAACACAGTACATTACAATAAGCCAATTAATCATAATGTGCAGTTTGAATGCTTTTGCTACATTAGTTTTGACAGGGTTATCCAAAAGATCTTCGTTCTTTTTCAATTTGTTGACGATCCCCTGTTCGATTTTGGGGAAAATTCTTCGCGAAAATATGTGACACGTACTATTTTGTTTACACACCTGGAGTTTCAGCACATTCAGATTCATATTTCTTTCATTACTTAAAAATAATTACTTAATTACCAATTATGCTTAACTTTTGGACACCAGTGTATATACATATTTCCTTATTAAGAGAAATTTTCTTAACTTTTTAAAAAATAAATGTGCAAGATTAAAATTTAATTATAAACAATGCTTGTAATGAGTATAACAGATAATAAGTATCACTATTGTTTGCATTTCTTTTAAAAAGAGGCAAGACAGATTTATTGAAAAAAAGAATTACTACAACAACAAAAAAAAAAGCAGCATCAACCTACACGATGTAAGATTAAGAGACAAAAGGCTCTATAGATTTCTGAATCATATCAATTTTAAATCACAAAAAATCATTATTGAAATTTTTCTTCACTCTGAACAAAACATGTGTCAGATTTGAAACCTATTGATGATGGTTTGTGTGATATTACAGTGTAAAACAATTGAATTTCACAAATTTTTCTCATTTGAGAAATTTATTTGTTTTTCACTATCCCATCACGAAATTCGAGTGTGTTATCAGTTTTTTGATGAAATTTGCATTTTATTTAGAAATTTTGGCATAAATTGCAGATTTTTCAAAATCTCCCGTCCAGATTTATATGTGTTTGTGATCCTTTGCGAAAATGTTTTTTTTTTTTTTTTTTGTGATCTTTTGATGAAAATCATTGTTTTTCATGAATGACAAAAACCACAAGGTTTTTTCAAGATATTTTGATGAAAAATTGCAGAGATTTTCACAATCTCTTGATAAAAACTATGTTTTTTTTTTTTTTTTTTTGTCTTTTGCAGAAAGTCACATGTATTTTGTGAACCTCTGCTACAATTTGCATGTTTTTGATTTTTGTATAAAAATCACTCCTTTTTTCAATTTTTAATGGAAATCATGTTTTTTTTTTTACATAATCTTTTCATGAAATTTGCATGCTTTTGGGGATCCTTTGCTGAAATTCACATTTTATTTTGAAAACTTCTGATAAAATTAACTTTTTTTTAAAACAATCTTTTGACAAAATCACGTTTTTCACGATTCTTTGACAAAATTTTTACATTTCCTTGCAATCTTTCTAGAAATTCACATCTTTATCACAATCTTTTGAATGCATTTTATGCTTGATATTTTAACAAAAACTGCATTTTTCACCATTTTTTGAAGACTTTTTTTTGTGTGTGTGTGTGTGTGATCTGTAAACAAAATTAAGCAATATTTTTTTACCTCAAGACTGATTATTAAAATCTGACATAACTTGAGCATATTTATGAAAAGTACTATTTTTCTGCTAATCTTGGGTAAGTGATGTAAATCATTAAAATTTAAAATAAAGGTCAGTTAACAGCGTAGAAAAATCAGGCATGAAAGTGAGAAATAGAAAAAAAGGAGGAAAAAGAATGTCCATTTATACAATACAGTCAAATTCATATAATTTTGACAATTTTTAGCAGTTAGTCAAATAATAAAATGAAATATAACTGTACATATGATTGTAATTTTCTATTAGTAATTTATAAAGTATTTAAAAAAAAATTAACTAATAATAAATGTATGGATTCTTTAAATCAAAAAAAAAATTGAAGACAGTTTACAGTTATCTAAAAGTAATAAATCAAATATATAGGCAATCAAATATACAGGCATGAAAGTGGGAAATAAGAAAAAAGGTGAACAAATTTTTCTATCTATACGATGGTGCCAAATTTGTATAATTTAGGCACAATTTAACAGTTATTTATAAAATAAATGAAATATAATTTTACATAGGATTGTTATTTTATTTTTTGTAACTTAAAAAGGTTTTTTTTTTTTTTTATTACTATTTAAGTTAACAATAAATATATAGGTTCAGCTAATTAAAAATAAAAAAGATTTGCTAAAGCTAAAATTTCCAAATGTAACTGGTGAAGGTATCAGTTATTAGTTTTTCAAGATAAATATTATTTTGAATGGTTTGGCTGTTTAAAAATTGTCCCCACTTTCAAGAAAAAAAAAAAAAAAAAAAAAAAAAAAAAAAAAATCTCTAATAAACTTAGGCATGTTAAATTGATCTTTGCTTCAGAAACACATCTCCAAAAATGCATGACTAAAATTGTCCAAAGTTCTGTATAAACAGACAAAATATTGTATTCCAAAAAGAACCTTAAGGGTCAGCTTCATTACCCATTCGCTAATGCTAATCCTATGGAAGAAATTTATAAAGATATCTCGGTTGCATTTTAATATTTTTAAATGATTCTTTTTGCATTGAATAGCTGACATTGATCTGAATGCAGGCCATTTTTTACTTTTTTGATTTCGTTCACAGATATTTTTTACGAGAATGCTTTCATTTTCAGAACCGGTTTGGAAAGCGAAAGCACCCCCATAAAAATATCTGTAAACAAAATCAAAAAAGTAAAAAACGTCCTAAATTCAGATCAATCTCAGCTATTCAATGCAAAAAGAATCATTTAAAAATATTAAAATGCAACCAAGATATCTTTATAAATTTCTTCCATAGGATTAGCATTAGCAAATGGGTCTTTTCATTTGAGTGAAGTAGCCCCTTAACAAAATTCCCTTCTGTTTTAAGACCCCTTCATTTTTTCATGACTTTCAGATACTTATAAAAAAGACACAGCTTTGATCTGATGGCTCATCTGGATAGCAATTCAGAAACAAATTCAAAGGATTTGAGTAGACAAAACTGATTGTTAAAATTTCAAGACCCCTTATTCCTATATAGGCTTCCAATATATATATATATATATATATATATATATATATATATATTTTTTTTTTTTTTTTTTTTTTTTTTTTTAAGTGGAATTCCTCTTTTAGGAGGAACTTTTTCATGCCTGAATATACCTGATGAAGTTAATGTGAAGTACAGTGATTAATATTTCAAAATAAGCACTTTTTTTTAAATGGTTTAACTGTTTCATAACCGAAATTACCCAAATGCACAACACATTGGAATTTTGTTTAATAAATAAAATACACTATTCCAAATTGAATCATGAAGAAACTTCCTTTCCCTTTTAAGCAATTTTGAAGAAACTCATTTACATGCCTCTCAGATGCTTATTATGACAACTTGCCCGTGATTGGATGGCTCTTTTAAAAAACAACTCAGAAACAAGCTCTAAGGAGTTGAATAGACAATATGTCTGATTATTATATTTTTCAGCCCTCCTCCCCTCCCCTCCATATGTTCCCAATTTTTTCTTTGCATTTTTGCATCAATCCAGAGAATGTTTAAAATTACTTTTAAAAAGATGGAATTCCTCCGTTAGGAGGAACTCTTTCATGGCTGTAGACTTTATGGACATAATAATGAAAAAACAGACCAATATGAACTTGAAGCAAAAAAATGGACCAGTTCTCAAAAAACAGACATAGTATGAACTAGGGATGCACCGAATATTCGGTATCTATTCGGTATTCGGCCTATTCGGCCATGTTACCGAATATTCGGTTAGGCCGAATATTCGGCTTGGCCGAATATGAAACTATTCGGCCTTCCAAATATCCGGTATGGCCGAATATCAAAGTATTCGGCCAAATCCCATACTTAATAAAACCTTTTAAAAACTTTTCACTATTTCTACTTTTAACTGTCAATTTTTTAATTTATATTTAAAAGAATTAGAAACAAAATCATTTTTAAATAAAATAGAATGTTTTTACATTATTTATTTGCTGTTTGTAAAGTATAACTTAAGAAAATTAACCATGAGAAGGATTAAAATGGTGATTTATTAGGATTCTCCTTAGGAATAAATTATGTGCTGATACAAGTTTCTAAATTTTGTTTAGTAAATAATCTGTTTCTTGCTTTTCCCCAAATAAAAGTCCTTAAAAACAAAACAAAAAATTGAGATTAGTAATAGCTATCAAGGCAGACAATTTTTGTTCATGAAACCATAATCATAATCAACTTATTGAGTCATAAGTCATTGTATTTCATCTCACTCTAGGTCAAAACTTGTGTGTTCGTTTATTACATTAATAATAAATAAGATAACATATTTTCAACTCACATGCTTTGATTTCTGTAAAATATGATATAATGGGAAGGGTGGAAAATACCACCATTCATAAGAAACAAACTATGAGCCAAACATACCTTTATTCAGAATTAAGTTGAAAGTATTTGTACTTTATATTGAAAAAAATCTGCCTTGAGTTATTTAAAAAGAACAATTATCAGATTGTAAAAATGTTCTTTGGCCATATTTTCATTATTTGATTTTAAAATGTTTGTTTTGATTCATAGAAAATTTTATTAATTAAAGTTTCATAATTGCGCTTCTTAAATAACTCAAGCCAGATTTTTTTCAATACTAAATACTCTTATTTATCAAATCTAAATGCTCTTGTTTATCAAAATATAAGTTTCTTTTATTAAATATTATGTAAAACTAGTTTAAATAGTAACATTTTAATACCTTTAAATTTTGAACTATAAAAAGTATTTGGAAAGCCGAATATTCGGTATTCGGCCGAATAGTTAACTATTCGGCTGGCCGAATACTCGGTATTCGGCCCAACAATTACTATTAGGCTAGCCAAATATTCGGTATTCGGTTCACTTGTCGGCCGAATATTCGGCATTCGGCCAAATTCACTATTCGGTGCATCCCTAGTATGAACCTTCTTAATTCTATATATTAAAAGGAAATTTTCAAAATGCATGTCAATTTTAACTAGTAAATCTGCAGATCAAGAGCCTCAATGTCAGCTTTTCACATCTTTTTTTTTTAAACACACTTATCGTAATATTCAACTTCCAGGAAACTGCAATTTAAAATCTTCGAATTACATAATTATTTATTAGAATAAAATAAGAATAAGAAATTTGAAGCCATCAAAAGCCATTAAATTAAAGATTTAGTTGTTATGTTAGGATATTCTGAAAAATTCATGATCTATTATTTTTGTTTTTTTATTATACCACAGTAGATTTCTTCAGGGGGCTCTGCCCCCCTGAACCCCCCGTAGTCTCATTAAATTTAAATTTCTAACTTTCTATCAATCTGCTAATGGTTATCGTATGTCTTGCATTTCTTTCTACAATTTGATTTATAAGAATAAGTGACAGTTTTAATAAGCATTTTACATTATCCTCATACTTCTAGATACCTGCCCACCAAAAACACCTAAATCTGATGTGTCAGGAACTTTTGAAAGTGTAAACTCAGTAATCTAGGGTTTTACAATTTTGTTTACGAAAAAAAGAACTTTTGATTGCATTTTGTGGCAGATAGACAGAAAAAAAGACTGAGAGATGGAAAACAATAAATTTTGCGTCGCCAAAATAAGCCTTCACTGAAGTTTCGGCAATGACGTTGTTATTGCTGTCCATGTTTCTTGTATTTTTAACGACAACTATAAAATACCTGTTTTATTTCAATTATGACGGCAAATTTTACCAATTGAAATATTTGTTAAAAATATAATTTTTTTTTATTTATTTTAATTCTGATTATTCTCCCATTTATGTCAGAAAAATTCTTATTAACGAAACAAATTTCCGTGTTTAATATTTAACAAAGTACTATATTTATTTTTATTTTAATTCTGACGTCATATTTATTTATTTTTATTTTAATTCTGACGTCATATTTATTTTTTCTTAGTTTAATTTTTCGAATGGAAATTGCTCAATTGAAACTTATTGCCGTTAAAAAATTATTCCAGATTTTTTTTTTTTTTTTTTTTTTTTTTTGCAACGATAAAGGAAATTGGTTATATTTTATCTAAAAAATCGCTCTTGATTCTGTATGAAAAAGAAGGAAATTTTGAATTATTAAGGAAAATATTTGACTAAAATTAATAAAACATAGCCTATATTCTTTTCTGGGCTATGTTATATTTATCCGCAAAGATACAAAGACATTAAATAATTCATCAGTTTTGACGTTGACTTAATTTAAATTTCCGTACACGCTTTCAAATTTATAGCATTAAAATATAATAAGGATTAGGTTGAATGGTTGCTTAGCAACCATTAAGAGAAAGTAAAGAAAATGAAATAAATACATTTTAAATAAGTAAATCTCTAAAACAAATTAATTTATATTATTGGAACACATTTATAAAAAATCTCCAAAATTTACAGTAATAACTTTAAAAATCTGACAAATGCACTGACAAAATTTCAAAACAATACGAATAATTTAACTGGTAAATTTCAGTGTCCATTTATCATTGAATTCCATTAATGAAATGTGTCACTTTCTCTCAAGGAAAAAAAAAATTTTGAAAATCATTGGATTTGCCATAGAAAAGCATTATTGCGCAAAATAAAATATTCTATATTTTTTGAACAAATGAATCAAATCTAACAAAAAACTATACAGCTTAATCCCAGTGCCTCACTAACATACCCACTTAATTTCAAGCCAATCGGATGTTTTTTGCGTTAGTTATCGCGGAACAGACAGACTGACAGACAGACAGAAACCAAAAAATTTTGTGTCTCCAAAGTAAGCCTTCACTGACGTTTCGGCAATTACTTAACTTATTTTTTAAAGTTACTAGGGGGGCCCCGCCCCCCTGCTCGCCAACCCCCCGCATAATCTCTTCGAGATTCCAAATTATTGTCTACCCCTGCTTGCTGCGCTCGCCAATAACCCATGGTATGAATAAGCAGTTGCAGACCTTTCAAATGATGTGTCACACGACTGGTGTTGTAAAGAAATAAAAAATGTGCCCCCCTGGGGGGCAGAGTGGGGGTGACACTCAAGACATCCATAAAATGAATAAACAGTTGCAGACCTTTCAAATGATGTGTCACACAATTGGTGTTGTAAAGAAATTACAAAATGCACCCCCTCTGAGGGCAGAGGGGGGGGGGGGTTACACACAAGATATCCATAATATGAATAAGCAGTTGCAGACCTCTCAAATGATGTGTCACACAATTGGCGTTGTAAAGAAATTAAAAATGTGCCCCCCTGGGGGGCAGAGTGGGGGATGACACACAACACATCCATAATATGAATAAGCAGTTGCAGACCTTCCAAATGATGTATCACACAACTGGTGTTGTAAAGAAATTAAAAATGTGACCCCCCTGGGGAGAGCAGAGTGTGGGGGTGACACACAAGACATCCATAATATGAATAAGCAGTTGCAGACCTTTCAAATCTTGTGCAACACGACTGGTGTTGTGAAGAAATTAAAAATGTGCCCCCCCTGGGGAGCAGAATGGGGGATAACACACAAGACATCCTTTAAATGAATAAGCAGTTGCAAACTTCTCAAATGATGTATCAAACGACTCATGTTGTAAAGAAATTAAAAATTTGGCGAAATATTACAGTTATCGCCAAGTTGGCGTCACTTTTGACAACTAATTTTGGTTGCCAAATTTGGCGATATATCGCCAAGTTGGCGACAAACTTGGCAATTGTTGGCGATTGTAACCTTTCCTCTCTTTATGGTAACCCATATGGCGATGCATAGACGGAGCCCTTTCCTAATTGGTCTATTCGACTCATGGAAGGAGTGGACAACCCGGATTCGTTAGTTCCGGAAATCTTCCACATCAGCATCATTTCAGGAGTCATTCCTTTTAAGGCTAGTTTTTTTTTACTATAGAAGGATTATTTAGTCAAATTTACATACTTATAAAAACAAGAAATGATTTTTACAAAAATATTTTAAAAATATACAAATTATAAAAAGTACAATATTAACATAAATAAAAATATAAAAATGGATAAACAAATGTACCTGAGTTTGTACTTCTAAACTTTACTTTAATATTTTCTTTAATTCCATCTTCATTTTTACCAAGACCTTTTCCTTTATTCCATCCCATTTTCATCAGCAATTTATGCCCATATGTAGAATCATCTAACAATGTTATAAAAACTTAAATAACAATATATACTTTTAGAAAATAATATAAAAAAGAGAAATATAATTAACATAAGCAACTGGATACTATGTTAATAATTTTATGCCTATTTTGTTGTAACGTTTTATATTATCTGTTTTTTATATATTTCTCATGCATGCAGCCCTTAAGACTGTTGTGCATTTTTTAGAATGTTTGCTGTATCCAATACTTTGCTTTTGTTGTTGTTTTCACATGCATTTACTTTACTAACAGCTGCTTTAATGAATTTCGTGCATCTTTGAGATTGCTGAAGAACAACTACACTGCTGTATCCAATAATATTTTTTCCCATGAATGTGAAGCATTAATACTTGTATAAATAAAGATTTAAATACTTCAGTGTTTATTTTTATATAAAAATGCACTTTAAAAGATTTAAATTGTGGGGACATGAAAATTTTAGCAATATGGATTTAAAGAAGTTATTTTTAGTAAATGCTTGGTTCTAATTTGAGTAATTAGATGTCGACATTCATTATAAAATGTTATTTCTTATAAAAATATTCTCATACTTTTAGCAGGGTTGGGTTTTTGACATGACAGTGGTAAAAACTATTTTTACTGGTTTATTCTGTCAAACACCTATCATATTCAATTTTCCTCCGATTTAAAATATAAGTGTAGCATACATTTCTAGATTGATTTTTCCTTGTTGTTATGGTTATTCACAATTACATTTGTTAAATTTATTTAAAAGAAGAGCATTTCTTAAATAGAAAAAATTTAAAAAACAACAATAAAGGGAAAGGACAATATTTGTCATAGTCTCCTTTACTATAGATTGTACTAAATGCAATGAACAATAATATTAAATAATAAAAGGTTATTATAACTATCAAATAACATTTAATACAATCAAACCCAGTTTATAACGAACAAAAATTTTGGTTCCGTCGTTTTCCTATTGTATTTAATGCTATTTTATCCTTTTATAGTGAACCTCCGGAATCTTAAGAATCGGTTATAACAAACTTTTTTTCTAGTAGACCATGATTTTTTTTTCTCTTTTTACTTTTCTGCTGATATAAAATTAGAGTCAAAAACCTTTTTTCACAACAAAATGCATGCCGGCTAGTAAAACATGGTTCAAATTAACGATAGTCTTTTTATGAGTATTAAGACCAGCATTCTTTCTCTTTTATGGTAGCCATTCTGCAGGTGTAATCATGCCCATCCGTCAGTTACTTTCCATTACTCCTGCCATAGCAATTCAGTAACACATTTAAGCTAACTTATTTAACTAATATATTTAAGAGTAATTTGAGATATAGCAGCATTGAAAACGCCTTATTCGAAGCAAGCAATAATCAAAAGCTTTTTTCCTTAATTTATACTCTCTAAAGTTCACAAGATGATGAAAAAAAGGAAAATTTAAATGATAAAAAGTAAACAAACAAAATAAAACTATTTTTTATGTGCCAATAATTAGTATTAGTCATCCTAAGCTTGGATAAAGTGTAAAGATTTTAGTATAGTCAGGCAGGCTCAGTAAAGTAAGGCATATATAAAAATTCATACAGTTTTAAATGCCATAATTATATAAAACAAGCTTGGCATTGGTGGCTCAGCTTTACTGGCGTGCACGTCTTTGCCATTATTTAAATTTTTTGTGTTATACATTTCTCTTATGTTTAAGACACTGTCGGAACATCTTGATCAATGGAAACATAATAGAGTTCATCAGTGGTGACATCACAACTCCAGAAATCGGGTCAAAACAAACCACAGAGTTCAGAAAAGATAGAGATGAAATTCAACCCTGAAACTAATTTAAATGAGTTACAATTTGTCCCAAACACTTGCGGTTGCTTTTAAAACTTCACCCAGTTCAATAAATTCTGCCTTTGAACGATGTCTGATTTCATATTGAAAGCCTTTTTGATGGTATAGAGTACATCTCTATCACACTCTAAACTCTCTCTGTTTGTATTGACCCAGTTACCATGGAAATGTGGAGTTGAGTTGTCTATGACGTCACACTAAAGGTTAAAATTCAATATTTGTATTAGTAGCCAGTGGAGGCTGAATGTTTAGTAGCCACTATTGTCAAGTTAGTGGCCACTAATTACTATCAGGGATGCCGCCACAGAGAAGAGAATATTGTGTAAAGGAAAAATTTACGACATTTTTCACAACATTTATGCTTAGCTTTAGTGAATTACATTGTATTGGATATTGTATTGACATATTTCTTATGTTAAAGAGTCACAGTGCCTTGAAATTAGTCAAGATATAGATTTTCTTTTTTTAATATTGACTGAAAGCTTCTCTAATTGTTAATGTTTTGACACCTCATTCTTATCTACACGGCAATTATATTGTCATTGTGAGATACTGTAAATTATGTTAATAAATCCAGCACAATGACCCATAAAAATAAAAGTTTTAAACTGATTTTTCTCCTTGTTTATGTTTTTATATTTTACTTGTTTGGAAAATACTAAAGGCTTTTTTGCTAATTGAGATAAAAGATTTGATTTTTTTTTTTTTTTTTTTAACTTGTTCCTCTGTATTTAATATTTTTGTATATGGATTTAACATTCAAGTTTATAGCTATTTTTTAAAAAGTATTTAAATTGAGAGTTTGCTGAATTTCTTTCATTTTTTTTTTATATACACAAGAATAAAATTATATTACATATATGCATATATTATCGCAATCTTCTGAAGAAATTTTTTTTCGCGATTTTTTGACGAAATTTATCGTTTTATCATGATTTTTGGACAAAATGTATCGATTTTTCGCGATTTTTTGACGAAATTTGCAGCTTTTCGGCAATTTTTGAAGAGATCTACCGTTTTTTCGCGATCTTTTAACGAAATCCGCCGTTTTATGTGATCTTTTGACGAAATCTACCGATTTTTCGCGATCTTTTGACGAAATTTGTCATTTTTCGCGTTCTTTTGGTGAAATTTGCCGTTTTTTCGCGCTTCTTTTTAATGAGATCTGCCTTTTTTCGAGATCTTTTGACGTTTATTCCGTTTTTTTCGTGATCTTTTAATGATATCCGCCGTTTTTTCGCGATCTTTTAGCGAAATTTGCCGTTTTTTTTGCGATCTTTTGACAAAAGTGCCGTTTTTCCGCGATTTTAAAGATAAGTTTACCGTTTTTTCGCGACATTTTGTAGTTTTTTCGCAATTTTTTGAAGAGATCTGCCCTTTTTTTTTCGTGATCTTCTAACGAAATTTGCCGTCTTTTCGCGATCTTTTGGCGAAATCTGCAGTTTTTTCGCGATTTTTTGATGAGATCTGCCATTTTTGTGATCTTTTGATGAAATTGCCGGGTTTTTTAGATCTTACGGAGAAGTTTGCCGATTTTTTTGGTGAAGTTTGACGTTTTTTCGCGATCTATTGAAGAAGTTGACCGTTTTTTGCGATATTTTGATGAATTTTACAGTGTTTTCATGATTTTTTGACGAATTTTATTTTTTCCGCTATTTTTTACCGAAATTTCTCGAAATCCTTTGATTGAATTCGCGTCTTTCCGCGATCCTTTGACGAAATTGTCGATTGTTCTTCGAATGATTGGCGAAATTGGTTATTTTCGGCGCCCATTTGTCGAAATTCGCGATGTATTTTATGTCCTAATTTTCTGATTTATGGCCGATTTTTCTTTTTAATTTTCGGAAATGATTGATCGCCATTTTGGCGATCAGATGCATAAAATAAAGTCGCCATTTTTTTACATTTAGTCACCCTGTGGCCGGTGGCGACCGCGAATTTTAACCTTTACGTCACACTGATGAGCTTTATTCAGAGTTCATTCTAGGCGTTTTTCACAGGGCGCGCCGCCCCGCCCGCCCTTCTCTTTAAAATTTGCCGCCCCGGTGGCCCCATCGTCCGAAAACCCCGCCCCGTCAGCCCTTTCACTCGGAAAATCGACCAGGAGAGAAAAAAAAATCGCCCTTTTAAGTTAGTTTCATTGCTTATTATTTCAAACCAACTCTAAACTATTTGCAAGCATTATGTAACCCGATAGCTCCATTCCTAATCTGTCCCTTTTCACACCTGCCCCCTCCCCCACTAACCAAACCCCAACCTCTTTATATACAAACACCAATTACTTTCAGTTAAACTCTAGCACCCACAATGTCATAAATTTTTCTTTGTCTGCCCTGTACAGTGTCTCGACTACCGTGAAAATTCGCCGAAATAAGAAAAAAAGAAAAAGTAAAGATCCCCAGCTTCTCGTGGAGGATCCCCAGAAGTGGATGACCTGGGGGTCGTGAGTTGAGTTTTCAGAAAATGACCGTAAACACATACTCTTTGTCCATAGTAGTGATTTATAGAGTGAAAGATATGCACACACAGTACTGTGAGAAATTCACAGGAATGAATAATTTCTTTCCTCAGTTTTTAATATTACAGCCTGGTATCGACTGCTAGAATCAAAGCCCAAAACTCCCAAAAGATTAGTCATCTATATATTTTTTTGCACTGAAACAAAAGAAAACTTCAAAGAAATAGGCGAAGAGAAATATTAAAATATTATCTGTCATATCAATGAAAGAAGTAAAAACTGGCCGTTTTGTCATAAACGTAAATGATTTTCTATTAATTTAAAAAGTTATTCCTCAATCTCTGATACCTCAAACAGTCAACTATGCATTATGAATAAACAAGGGCAGTACGCAAACTCGGCCTTCTTGAATTAACCTGAATGAAAGAAATAATTTAGTATCTCACTTTTTTTTGGGAGGGGGGGGGGGGGGGTTAAATAAAAATAATTTATTCTGCTACATTGGAGTTTTTCTATACTGCGAAAACTAGGTGCTAACCTTTCTCTTCATACTAATATTTTTTTTCTTTCTTTTATTGGGGAAAAGCTTTTAGTTTCGTTTGAAGATCTTCTATAATCAATTTAGTTTTAGCATTGTATTTGCCGCGTCACACTTCCGCTTTATTGCCGCTACCGACCGTATGCTACACTAACTTTATGAAGTCTACTCTATTTTCTTACATTTCCAATTTTGATTCATCGAAAATTCATTCATTTTATCTTGCTTCACTATAAAAGGTTTATTTTTACTATCAGAAATAATTGCCCCTCATTTCATTTCAGATAATGACTCACAATACCGGATATTCTTTAAGAGTCTTAGTTGGTGGTTTTATAATGTAAACACATCGCGAAAGAAACTCAAAATATCAAGTGCATTAAAAGCTAAATGTTTTCTATTTTCATCCTTTATCTTCTTGCTTAGTAAAATTCTGTGTCCCGAATCAAATTAACTGGACTTATTTTGGAAAACTGGAAACTTATTTTATTCAAAATAAGTTTCGTTTTCAGCTTATTAATTTTGTTTCAATTTAAAATTCATATTATTTTTATTCCATAAGTCAAGCAGCAAAATGATCGTACGATCAGCTCTTGCGGCTTGCCTTAATGATTCTATACTATATTATTTTTTCCCCTCTTTTTCTTTTTCTTTTTTTTTTTTTTTTTTTTTTTTTTTTTTTGCAAGAGCAATTTTGCCATTGGAAGTCTCTTCTTTTAAATATAAAAATGATCCTACGAATGTATTAACCAATTTGCGTTGCTAAGTGCAGAAAAAAACTACTGAGTTGTAAAAAAAGAAAAAAAAAAGAAAAACCAATTTTTTTTTTTTTCATCACTGTTAGAAAGAAAAAAAAATCCATATCTCCTATGTAAGTTAACCAATTTCTTTCAAATTTTCAGCAAGTTGAAATGATAATAAGTTAGGCAGTGTAATAATTTTTTGTTAAAATATAACCAGTTTTTAGAAAATTACAATGCCTGCCAAAAATTTCCACTATACAGAAACTGCGAAGAAAGAGTTGTTTATTAACCTTGCTCACTAAGTGAAATCGAAAATCTACTGTTGTTTACTCAATCAGATCATCAAAACTTTGGATGGATAATGTTTTGCTGTGCAGAAAGGAACCACGACTAGATTCTTTTTTTTATTTATTTTTTCTCTTTTTAATTAAGAGGTGATTTTGAGGCATAATTTTGAGTAAAAAAAATATTTTCTGAAATTTACAGCAATTTTTCTGAAAGGTTGCAACAGTCTGGGGGGGAGGGGGCATCCACTCTCGGCACAATGGTTTTTTTTCTTGTTTTGTTTTTTTCTCGTGATCCTTTGACAAAATTTAGAGTTTTTAACAATTTTTTTTAATTTGCTTTTTTTTTTTTTGACGTAATTTGCGATTTTTTTAAAAGAAATTAGTGTTTGTTTCGTGAACTATGGATGAAATTTGCGATTTTTCACGATAGTTTGATCCCGTTTTTTCTGCGATTCTTTGACGAATATCGTGATGGATTTTATATTCAAATTTTCGGGATTATAACTTTTTTTTTTTTCTTTGGATAATTATCGCCTTATTTTTTCAGAAAAATTGGAACAGAATCACTCCTTAACTAAAGATACTTTTATAAAAACTTGTATTTAGCTTTCATAAACAAAAAAATCTCAAATTTACTTCTTTTTACTTCAGATAGCTTACTTTACTTTTTTTCCTATTAAAATATCTGTTTTAATATTAGCATTTTTTTGTATTGAAAATGCGTTCTTGACATAAATCATGAACCCCCCTTTTTTTGGGGGGGGGTGTAAAAAGGGGGCAGTAGATTTTTTTTTACATAAACAGAAAACGATCTGAAATCCGGAATCGCCGAGATCCGGGGGGGTCCGGATTTTTTATCCGGATCAGCTGATAAAAAAAATTCCAGATTAGTAATTTTATTTGATAACTTCGTTTGAAAATAATAAAATTGAGATTTTTCTGTCAATCAGTTGTTTTAATTTTTGAAAACAAGGACCAAAATTAAGTGTCTGAGAGATTTTACGGATGCAAAGTAAGCAAAATAAGTGTAAACTACGCTGTCCTGATTTTATTGCTATTCGAAGAGAAATCATACAAAAAGTACTGTAAAATAGCAGGACACTCCCTTGTTCTTCCCCACTTAGAGGCTTATTCTGAATAACAAAAAATTCCCCCCCCCCCACACTCACCCGAAATTGACCTTTCCCCTTCTCCCTCCCCCTTTTTATGTACACAAAATATAAACCCTTTAAAACTCTTTAATTTAAATTATTTTCTTTTATTTAAAATCTTTAATAAAATAAATAAAAAAACAAGTGATTCAATAGCTGCTTAAAGGGAAAAAAACTGTTTCTTATCTTTTGATTCTTACCTCATTAAGTCAAAAATCTTTCAAAGTCTTTTCTCTTCTTCTTTAATAGTTGCTTCATTTTGCTATAACAATGAAAGATCGATCATGTAATTCTCTCCTCCCCCAACCCCCATCCATGATTGAATATTCCTCTGCTCCTCTACCTAACATATAAAATTTGAAAAATTTAAAACTCTTATTATTGTCTTATTTGTAAATCTTTAGTAATTGATCAGTCATCTAATAAACTCCCTCCCCCCATTCTCAAGAAAATATACTACTTTTCCTCTCAGTTTCTACTAATTTGTAAAAAATCATGTTATTCAGAGGGTAAACAACTTTTTTTTTTTTTTTTTTTTTTTCCCAAAAAATAAATAACAATACGGTAGGGGGGGAAATGTAAGCTTGGCTTGTAGAAGGAAAAGGAAAGGAAAATGGGACTGGGGGAAATATAAAATTCTAGAAAGGGAAATTAATATGATTATTTTATATTGTCACTGCAAAGTGTGAGGGGAGAAGGTAAAGGGGGAGAAGAAAATACTTTTTTATGGATGGAGGAAGTTCGATTAGTTGATTATTTATAATTACCAGGAGTGTTTCTCGTCCGAAATTTCCGAAAATTTAAGGCATCCTCTTCCGAAAATTTGATATTGGGTTATCAGTTCCGCATAGTTGTCAACTTGTACGGTTTTGCGCGCGGAAAAAACAATTGCGTAGAAATGCAAATTTCGTGATAGGATCGCCAAAATAGCATACATTTCGTCAATATTTCGTGGAAAAACGACGATTTCGTCAAATGTTTTTGCGAACGAACTTTGTCAAAAGATCGATGAAAAACACGAATTTCCTGTGCGGATCGCGGAAAAAGCGGCAATTTCACCAAATATCGCAGATAAAACGCCGATTTCGTCTAAAGATTGCGGATATAATGCTGATTTCCTTAAAAGATCGCGGGGGAAAAAAACGCCGTTTTCAATAAAAGATCGCTTAAAAATATTTTGTCAAACGAATATTTGAAAAAATACGCTGATTTCATCAAAAGATCACGGAAAAAACGCCGATTTCGTCAAAAGATCGCGGGAATAAAACGCCGTTTTCGAGGAAAAAATCGCGGAAAAAAAGCAAATTTTGTCTAAAGATCGTCGAAAAAACGCCAATTTCATTAAAAAAAACCATGGGAAAACACTGATTTCGTCAAAAGATCGCGGAAAAACCGCCGATTTTGGCAAAAGGTCGCAAAAAATCGCCGATTCTGCAAAATTATTGCTGATTTCGTCCGAAGATAGCGGGAAAACGCCGATTTTGTCCGAAGATCGCTGGAGGGGGGGGGGACTCACGACCCCCCCCACTCCCACCGATTTCCGGAAAAAAAAAATTTCATCCGGAATAACCCCTGATAATTACATTAATGTGCCCCTTTTTTTTCATCGTGCCCTTTTATGGCAAGGTGCGCCCTGCCTGCCCTTGATCCTAGAGTGAACTCTGCTTTATTGCAACCTCAGCTATATACAACTTACTCTTCATTTGCATTATTATCACCTTCATCAACACAAACAGCACAAATGAGTTCTTTTAAGATAAAAGAACAAATTCCAGTTTATATATCACATGAATTCGCATGATTTTCAATTTCATTTCGGTGAGGCAAACATTTTTTCGACGATGAATGCAGGAAAATGACTTTTTGACGAACAATGCTTGCAGGTTTCGTTAACATTACTTAAATATAATTTGTGCAGGGATCATAGAAATAAAACGATCAATGTGGAAAAACGATAGATCGGGGTTTCACTGTATATATATGGGTGATTCTCAAAATAGGGGACAATTTCAAAAATGAAATCTTAAAAAAATTACTGTTAGCAAAATTTCTGAAAAAAATATGTGTTGTTAATATAGTATTAGGTATACTTTACATGTAGTCAGCAGAGCTAAATATTTAAAAATTAACTTTAAAAAAAATAATTAGTATTTTTTGAGCCATGCTAATGACAAAACAAATTGCATGGAATAAATATATTAAGAAATTTTTATTTTCTTCCTGTTTAAATATTTTTTTCTATATTTATTAGCCTTCCTTTTCAGCAAATGGTTTCCATTTTTACATATATACATATAAGGAGAATAAAAACATTACCAAAGAGCAAACTTTGTTTACATGAACAACATTCTGACACTAACAGTGTAGGAAGCTGCCTTAGTGATTTTCTGACAGATTTAATGCATATTTTAGGGATAATAAATGTAATACCTAAATTTATATGTAAAATTAAACTTTAAAAAGGATACAATATAAGTACTGGTTACATTTATGCACATAGAAGTCTTTAGCATGGACAGAAAAACCATGCTAATGACACTGATATTTGTCCATGTTAATGACAAATTTTAATTTAAATAAGATTATGAGCCATAATATGATCACAATGCAATAGTCCTTTCTGAAGCTTTTTAAAACACAAAAGTTCTATGCAAATAAGTAAAATAAAAATTTTAACTATAAAATAAACATGAAAATTATTATCCATTCTAATGACATACAATTGATGTACTCGCCTAATATTCAACTTCTATTCTTAAAATATAATACATGCTTCTATTTTCAGGTTGGAATAAAATGGCTACTTGTTGCCATGGAGAAACTTTATATTTTCAAAGTATTGTCATATGTGAAAATGAAATTTTGATTAATAAACAGCTGTTATAGTATGACTTTCTTTTGAAAACAGAATATGGAGGACAAACTTTAATTCTCTTTTTATATACAATAATTTTATTTTTAAAAAGAAATTTATTGGATAAATCCTCTCCTTGATTAATTTAAAGAAAGAATAACATTTGTTTTATTTTATAAACATGATATTAACTCTTGAAAAAGCTAGTACATACAAGGCACAGCTGCTGTGGACATCCATGCTAATGACATTTTGAACATTTATTCTGTTATTTTAAGGTGTTTTTAACTAAAAAGTGAGTAATTCTTGAGTGCAAATAATGAATAATATTAAGACAAACATATCTAAGTATAAAAACATGACAGAAAACCTCTCAATTTTTTTTGTATGCTGAAAGACATAAATTGTCCCCTATTTTGAGAATCACCCATATATATATATTTAATTTTTTTTTTCTTTTCCTCATTAGAACCCACATAATTTGAATTATTCTAAAAATAATTTTTCCAATCCAAATTAATTTTTATTTTTTCTTTTCATTAGAAATTTTTTGAGTCTGGAGGACACAGCAAAATAACAACTGAATTGTAACAATTTTACTTTTTCTTCTCAATCCACAGATTAAAAATAGTAAAATTTCCATTCAATGTACTTTAAACTTAGATAGTTGTATTTTTCTGATTTGTGTGCACAAAATTGTAAAATTAATAAAGTGGAAAATAATTTATTATTATTATTATTATTTTTTTTTTTTTTTTTTTTTTTTTTGAAACCAGAAAAAGAAAATTAATGATGAAATAATGCAGATCTGCCAAGTTCTGAAAGCTAAAAATCAGGAGATTTTATCTCAGAAATCAGGAGATGTTTTTGTCAATGAAAACTTATTAATTTTTAAATGTAAACATCTTTAGTGAAAGTTTAAATTTCAACTGGGCTTGGTTATTACTGAAAAGTAAAAAGGAATATGTCACTCTTACTCAAACAAGGAAAATATGTACTCATTTCAAGTAGAACACATTTAAGCATATGATATTTAAGATGTTTCAACACATTTTTAATTTGACCGAATATTATTAAAAGAGAGATGTTTTGTTACTTATAAACTTATATAACTATAGTAAAGGTCATAAAAAAATCTTAAGACAAATTATTAATGATTCAATACACGGGTTATTCTCTACAATACTGCAAATTTGACAAAGCAATCTGACTTGAATGTTACATAGGTAAATTTTCATAAAAATTGGATAAATTGCTAGTAATCGGTCAATTGTTGAAGATTTTAATAGCAGCAGAAATCATTATAAAATTTTAAACAAAAGTACATATTCCCCATTTACTTTATCATTAACTCATAACAATAAATGTGAGGGAATGACGAAATTAAGATGTTTTTACTAATTGTCATGAAAAATGCAAAATTATAGAAAAAAACAAACTGATTCCTTAAAGAAGAACACATAATATATATTGTATGATAAAATTAAAAATTTTGAAAATTGCTAAAAATTTAGCATTTTGCGTGATGGAATGACTGCTAATAAAAATACTCCCTGATTTTCTGATTGAAAAAAATCTGTAGAAAATTAACAAAAACTTACACCACCAATTTATGTTGCTAGACTGACAAGTACTCAAATTAGCTTCCTCTCTGTGAAGAATGCTAGACTGCTGCTCATCTTTAGTGATAGGATATTTGCGATAATAGCAAAGTGCGAGGGAATGATGGTCTAACATGGGGAAACATAATTGATTGAGCAGACTACATAATTATAGTAAAGAATAATATTTTTATTATTTTTTGTAAGGTACCAATTAAGAACTTTATTTTGCTTAGGGTGTTTTTAAATATTTTTGTTTCTGAATGGAAAAAATCAGGCAGTAAAGTATGGTAGTATGGGTTGGGGAGAGGTGAGGGAATGATATTTGCATGATATATTTTACATTTTTAAATATTAAATTTGTTTATTTTTAAATTTTACTCCCTGTCCCTAATAAACAAACTTTAGACCTTCTAATAAAAGTATAAATAAATAAAAATAAAATGAAATTTAGAGCATTTATATGGTTGGGAAACATTTTTTGCACTATTGCAGAGAATCACCCACACGATAATAGTAACAGTATTAAATCTTAAAGATTCATTGTTTATAATGAATCTAAATTTAGTTTATCACATAAAATACTACTGATCAATCATACTTAAAAATAATTACTTCTGTATTAGAGTTTTCATCAGTGAATCACAGAACATTTGATTGTAAAATAGAATACTTTAAAAATGCGAAAAATCTGGAGAAATATGTCAAATATCAAGAGTATGGAGAAACATTTGAAAATCAGGAGTCACCTGCTGAAATCAGGTGACTTGGCAAGTCTGATAATTAGATTTCATCTTTATTTTAATTTTTTATTCCATTAGTATTTTGACCAAAAGGTAACACTAGTTCATTAGCCAGCCCGGAGTCACAATAGGAATCGTTAAAACATCTTGCTGCTGGACATTTTTCCCACCAACTATGCAACCAGGATTCTGTTTTTGCAAAATTGTGAACATCTTTTTGCATTTGTGAAAAATCTAGAAGCTAAAAGTTTTTCGATTTGAAATTATCTTTATATTTAGGTACTTATAAATATATTTTAAAGAAAATACATTGTGAAAGGCATATTTTTAGGGCAAAGTATTTTGATTAAGGTCCTATTTTAAGGCAAAAAGCTTGTAAATGTCCTGTTTTAAAATGAAAATTTGCTACTTACATATTAATGCCACCACAGCAGAAGTTGCACTAATGCGCCAATAAAGAGCAATCTTGTTCGCACGCACACGCAGTTATCTTTTGGATTCCTTGTTGCATTGTTGCTTGGTGGATTTTTGATGCCATTTTTTAGTGTTTAAATGCCTTTTTTTTTTTTTGCTCATTTTTTATGCCTTTTTTGTGCACGTGCAAAAAACAAGATTGCTCTTCATTGGCACATTAGCGCAACTTCTACTGCAGTGGCGTTAATACATAAGTACCAAAAATTTTTGTTAAGAATCCTTTAATTGCATTTCTTTCTTTATGAAGAAAATGTAACTCTCTGATTTTTTGGAAGTGGATGACAATCTCTGTATTGTGCAGTATCCTACTGATGCGGATATTTTAAGCAGCATTATAAACAATGATTGTGAGAGTGACAATGAGCAGGAAAACGAAAACATAGAGATAAAGCCATCATGGAGTGAAATGATGAGTTCATTTGACCTAATAAGGAGAGGACTTCAAATGGAAGAAAATGTTCCCAATACAATTTTTCATTCCTGATGTGTTTAAATTAAATAAAATATTGTTGGGCCATAGATATGAATAATTTCTATAAAATGTGTGCTTAATAATTTTATAGAGTCAGAATGCAAGTAATCAAGATATTACAAGAATAAAGTAAATATATATATATAAAACCAGTAATTATACACATACATTCGAGTCTCTCTACTCTACAACGATACTCCATACATTGAATTTCACTATATAACGAATTTTTAATAGGAACGGTCCCCTTTCCTCATAATTACATTAAAAATAGTCTCCATCCATATAGTGAAATATGGATCTCCATATAACGAATTTTTTCATAAAATATTTTTCAGTTTTAAAAAGACTTTGAAATTATATGGAATCCATTTTATATCATTTATTCTTAATTTATCGTTCAGTACTGAATTTTTTTATATCCCTCCTTCACCTTGAATCACCTTTTGAACTTAAAGTCCAAGGAATTTGCCCCCCCCCCCCCCCCCCCCGCCTTCACAAATATCTTTCAACATCCTTCTCGAAACAGTGTCAATTGAATTGTTAAGAGCAGGATCAGAAGGGTAATTGAGTTGAGTCAGTGTTGATTTCAGGAAGGGGGAGGGAGCAAAGTAAGAAATGAGATCGCCCCCAGAAGATTTGAGGTAGTGTATTTTTAATGGTAAAAAATCTCTCCCCCTGGGAGTAACACTAATCTCTTTCAGAGAAAAGTATCAATATTTACCACATTCAACAATGATTAAAGTTTTAGGTAAATGAGATCGAAGATCATTCAGAAGGTTAAATTAGAAAAATAAATTCCCCTATAATCAAAGACAACATGTCGAATTATTAGCGATATTCACTGCCAGAAAAATTCCTGAGAAGCCACCTGCATACCATGTGACTAGATGTGTTTCATAAAAAAGCAGGTGGGAAAAAAAGCGCCACAGACCGCTGTCACCATTTAAGGCCCAAACACATTTGACCATTTCTTAAATTTCGGTATTGGCTTGTTTGATATGGCAACTTGGTGTATTTGATCTTAATGAATTTTGCAGGAAATTGACGGTTTTCCGGCAAAAGCAAAATCTTTCCGTCAAGTAGGGTGGATTGCTTATCTCCGAACCTTTTTATTCACTACCCTATTTTCTATTATGAAGAAACCGCAAATGGATCCAATACAAAAGGCTTCTCCACTTTTTTCCAAGAATTCAGTTGAAGGAAAGAGTATTGCAGTCTGAATCCATCCTTAGAACACGATTTCATTATCCAAATTAAAGCTTGCAACCCTAAAAGTTAGAGCAAATGTTTATTGTTCCTAGCTTTCATTGGTGTGAAAGATTCAAAAAATTTTATTTGTTTGAGTACATTTTTTACTGTTTCTGGGAAAAATGCCTCTTAGGAAGTGCATAACTCTCAGTGATAAAATGAAGATTTTGAAAGAAATCGATAAGGGATTGAAAAAAAAAACAGACGTTCAAAACAGTTTGGGATTCCAGCAAGTACTCTGTCAACATTCATAAAAAATAGAGTCAATTACTGAGCAGAATTCATATCTTAGTTCCACGTGAGAAAAAAGAGGATGTGCCAATATGAGGACTTAGATGAAGCAATGTTTCAGTGGATTAAAGGGATAAGAGATCGGAATTTACCACTTTTGGGGCCAATGATTTTAGAAAAGGCTCTAGAATATGCTTCATCCCTTGGGCATTCTGACGTCCAAGCCAGCATTGGTTGGTTAGAAAAATTCAAGAAGAGACATGGATTATCTCAGAAAATTATCTGCGGTGAAAGTGCGGATGTTCTGGTGACAGAATGTGAGAACTGGAGTCTTAGGGTAGAAGAAATTCTAAAAAAATTTGTCCTGAGAACATTTTCGGAACAGGTGCTTTAGCGTTCGGCCCCGTAAATTTGGCGATTTTTTTCGCGCCAAAAAGCCGTTTCCAAAAATGATCGCCAAACTGAAATTGCCGGAGAAACCCGTTTTCAAATATAGCGATCACTTTCAAAACTCCTGAAAAAATGCATTTTTGTAAATATATTTAAAAAAAAAAAATGAATAATTTACACTTAATCAGGGGGGCTCCGCCCCCCTGAACCCCCCGGTTTTTTTTTCAGGAGAAAAAATTTAAAATGTTTAAGTGATCGCCATATTTAAAAACGAATTTTATTGCTAATTCAGAAACACGATCATTTTGAAACGAACTTTTTAGCACGAAAATGCTCAAAAAAAAAAAAAAAAAAAATAGTACCACTTGCATTTTGTATACTTATTTTTATTTATGAAAAAACAAAATAAGGGCTACAAATGAAAAAAAATACATATAAATAAAACGGGCGAAATAATTTAAATTCTAAAGAAAATTTAAAAAAAATCTATATACAGGGTGCATGTAAAAATTACAAAAATTGCCGATTCCAGGGCTCCCAACAGATTTTAGGTCGCAAAAAGGGGGAAAGGGGACCATTTTTCTTTAAAAAGGGGACTTTGGGGGACCATTTTTCTTTAAAAAGGGGACTTTGGGGGACCATTTTTTTTAAAAAGAGGGGACTTTGGGGGACCTTTTTTTAAAAAAAGAGGGGACTTTGGGGGACCTTTTTTTTAAAAAAGGAGATTTTTTTTGGGGGGGGGGGCATTTATTTTTACTAAATATGTTAGCAATTTTTTTTAACATTACAGTAAACTTGTTAGTTAACTTTATAAGGATATCATTAAATAATTTCAAATATTGTTGCAGAAATTGTACAATTATATTTGAATACAATTAAATATTCTACTGCAAGAAGTGAAAAAGTAGTTTAACACTTACCTTGAAAATTTTCTTTTAAAAGAGCCTGTACTTGTAATTCAAAGTCTTGATTTTTTTAATATTTACAATAGCAAACTGATTTTCATTAAAATAAAAAGTAATCTTAGCTAAAATGTATCTAACAAATTTATTATCACAATATATTTAGCCATTAAGTATTTAAGGCAAAAATTTCTTGAAATGCTTGAAATAAAAAACAATCTGTTCTAAAATGTCACAATTTTGTAAAGATCAAATATTTACAAAAAAAAAAAAAAAAAAAAATGAAAAATGAAAAAAAGAGAAGCGTTTATAAAATAACTATATACAAAACACCAAGCAATTCCAAAATGTTACTGAAAAACTGATTCTTCTGACAAAAATACAGAGAGAGAGAGAAAAAAAATAGTGCGTTTTGTCAGTCTGTCACGAAAAAAATATTAAAAATTTCGATAAATAATCGCCCTCCCCCCACCAAATAAATAAATAAATAAATAATAATCGCAGAAAAAATATCTAATTCTGTTAAAATATCCTGAACTGAAAGGGGGGGGGAAGCAAATTTTGCAAAAAATTGTGGAGAGAAGGAAAAAAACTTTAAAAATTTCAAGATCGCCAAAAAAAAAAAAAAAAAAAACACCTCTATTTTGTTTTCTTATTGCATTCAAAGGTTTTTCTCAAAGAAACAAAACAAACATATCAACTTCGTCAAATGTGCGCGTTAAGGTTAAAGAGCAATGTGCCACTAGATTGATCATTCTGTTGGAGAAAGAGCAGGTGTTAATAGACCGATTATCAAGTGTGTTTATCTTTTACTTCAATTAAAAGAAAACCAAGTTTCATGTTTGCTTCTTTTGTTATAAATATGTACTTGAGTGATTTTATTAGAATTAAAATATATGAAGCTTCAAGTCATAAACATATCACGCCAACTTTTTTTTCTTTGTTTTAATGCCGTTTTTTAACTTTCCAGTTTTTGTAATAATTAAAATCTTTAATTAACCGTCAATCATTATGTAAAATTACAAGAATATATCGCAAGAATATACATAATGTCTACTTAGTTAAAAGAATTTAACTGCATTTGATAAAATTTAAAGTTACTAAAATTGAAATTGACAAAATGTCCGGATTTTAAAGATTTCCGGAATTTGAATGCCCGGAGTTTTGAGGTTCAAATGCACCGGACAAAGTCTTAAAAATCCGACATCCGAAATTCGGAAATCAAACAAAGTCCGGACGTTTTGCTAACTATTTTTATTATTTTTTTTAATATACATTTTAAAAAAGCATTTTTAAATTAGGAATTTTTAAAACCGGAACTAAAACCTCTCTACTCTTAAAATTAATTTTAAAGAATAAAGATATTCATACTTTTTTCATACCACACGTCTGGTTTCGGCAAAATGATCTTACGATCTGTTCTTCCGTAATGCCCGCGATCCAGTGTTGAATTCATGGGAGGAAGGGGGGGGGGGGGGGGGGGGGTATTCCTGCTCAGAGCAATGAAATTTCCCCACTGGCAGATTTGAGTTTATGTTTTGAATAGTCAAAAAGTACAAGCCCCCCCCCCCCCCCCCCAGAGTCGCAGAAATTCCTACAAAAAAAAAAAAAAAAAAAAAAAAAAAGTCTGAATGCAACATTGCGCGACACCCGCATCAATGCGGCTGTGATGATTCACAACCATTATTTTTTTTCTTATTTAACTATTCAAATTTTATTCTTTTAAATATATAAAAGACTCCGTTAATGTGTTAACAAATTTACATTGCTTAGGTGCGGAAAAAAAAATCTGTTAAGATAGTTTAAAGCAAACAAAACAAGAAATGGAATGAAAAACCAACATTCCCCCCCACACACACACTTAAAGCTTTAAAAAAAAAAAAAAAAAAAAAAAAAAAAAAAAAAAAAAATCCATATTTCTTAAGTAAATCGACAGATTTCTTTCAAATTTTCAACAGGTTGTAATAATAGTAAATTAGGCAGTTTAACAAAATTTTATTAAAATATAACTAGTTAATAAAAAGTTCCAACGCCTGCTGAAAATGCCCAATTAACAGAAGCTGCCAAGAAAAAAATAACCATCTGTGGTTTGTTTACGTTTTTTTTTTCCCCCCACCTCATTAAGTGAAATCCGAAGTCGAATATTGACGCAATCAGATCATTTTCTTTAGGTGGATAATATGTTTTGCCAGGCAAAGTAATCAAGGATAGATTTATTATTTCTTTTTAGCTAACGATTTTGGGGGAAAAAAAAAAAACTACCGGACAGGAACTGAAGTTCGTTTATATAATAAAAGAGAAAGGTTATCGCCGAAAAATCGAAAATGATGAAGCAGCGCAAAATAACTGACATGTTCAGTGTAAAATGCACAAAGAAAAATTAAGTTTGTCATCAAAATTTGACGCATTGGCTAGTTTTTATTTACTTTATATATATAAACTCCGAAATACCTACTTTTGTTTTATTATTTTTAAGTGGAGGTAATGATTTTTGATTGGTTGCCGAGTTTAAAACCTAATAGCAGAAAGCTATAACTTAGCGAACATTCCACTTTTGGAGAGAAAATGTGAATGTTTTTCCACACCCCCTAAAGAAAAACAGATGAACGCAACTCCAATGTTTATTACTTTCTTCTATCTTCAATAGAAGAAAGTATTGTAATCGAAATTTTTTTCGACTTCCGGTTTTCGACGGATTTACACGTTTTAGGGGTCAGAGATTCCAAAAAACATGTTTTTACAAAATGTCTGTCTGTCCGTCTGTGTGTCTGTATGTCGCCATTCTACCATCAAAAAGTGTATGAAATTATGCATAGAATTGAACCAAATTTTTTGTGAATGTTTTTGGCTGTGGCAAGCAGGTCCTCCTTCAGTTTTGAAATATTCCGCCGGAAGGGAGCGCTGCAATCGCGATTTTTGTGCCATTTTCAATATTGTACCGACCAAAAGTATATGAAGTTATGCATCGAATTGAACCAAATTTTTTGTATATGTGTATGACTATGGCTACTTGGTCCTCCCTGAACTTGAAAAAAATCCACCGGAAGGGGGCGCTGCAATCGCCATTTATGTGCCGTTTTCAATATTGTACCGACCAAAAGTATATGAAGTTATGCATCGAATTGAACCAATTTTTTTGTGTACATGTATGACTATGGCTAGTTGGTCCTCCCTGAATTTGAAAAAAATCCGTCGGAAGGGGGCGCTGCAATCGCGATTTTTGCGCCATTTTCAATATTGTACCGACCAAAAGTACATGAAGTTATGCATCGAATTGAACGAAATTTTTTGTGTAAATGTATGGCTATGGCTAGTTGGATCGCCCTGAATCTGAAAAAAATCCACCGGAAGGGGGCGCTGCAATACCGAATTTTATGCCATTTCCAATATTGCACCACATAAAAGTGTAGGAAGTTAGTTCTAGAACTGAACTAAACATTTTGTATATGATTATTTTTTGGTAAGGCAAGTAGGTCCTCCCTGAATTTGAAAAAAAAAATTTGCTTATCATTCTATTGTCCATCGGCTCGTACAGGGACGGAAATTCGTTTTTACTCCGATTAATTGATTGAAGCAGAAATTTAAGATGAAAATCAAAGTTGGTAAGGTATTGAATTAAAATTATTAAAGCATTGAAATGAGTAACTCTTTTTTTTTAAATATTAAAATGTATGTATGAGATAGAAGAAAGTTTTGGGATTGGCACATCCAACTAGATTTTTTTTCAGATAGGAGAAAATTAATATTAATTAAAATAAATTTGAAAACAATGCATCTTTAAAAGTTTAATTTACTACTCTTGTGGAATTATTATAGTTAGAAAATAATATATTTTTTTTCAATCATGAAATTAATAAATCTTGATTACAATTTTAAAAGAATGAAAACGGAATTTCGCGAAAGTAAAAAAGTTATTTCGCAAAAATTAAAAAGGTATCCCTTTGTCTCTCTCCAGAAGGGTATCTACATCTTACGATGCAAATATGGAAAAAGAAAGTGCGATCTGCATAGTTTATTTCGTTAATGTAAGAAGCAAGCTTGTCAAAACATGCTTGTCTTAAATAAAGAAAAACAATACTTTGATCACGCTTTTTCTTCTGGTTTTTTTTTTCTTTCTTTTTCATCAACAATAAGAATCCATGAGACTAATTAATCCAATTGCAGCCTATTGTCACTGAAATAAGGTACTTAAAAAAGTAAAAGCACCTGCGAACGGGTCACGTGAACATATTGGGATGAAACGGTAACGATTCCAATCACAAGAAAAGGAGGATTAATGAAACCACAATATGATGAGTAGCCGGTTCCATTTGACTTCAAAACGCTAATTGATTGCTTACTAGGGAGGGGGTGGAAGTGTTCTTTATTTTCATGCCTTAAAGAAAGTGTGAATTTAGATATTGAAGGAACATAAAACATCAGCATGCAGTACAATTTTGCCGTTTTCTAAAAAAAAATATTTTTTTGTTTTTTAAATGATTTCTTCGTTTTTTAGTCATTAAAAGCGGACTAAGCGGACCAAAACAGATAAAAGCGGACCTTTTTCTAAAAAGCGGACTTTTGCGGGAAAAAGGGGACCATTTGGGAGCCCTGCGATTCAAAATCGTGATCATTTTAAAAACGATTTCTTTGCATATTTATGAAAAAACAAAAAGAGGGCTACAAATGAAAAAAAAATACATATAAATAAAACGAGCGAAATAATTTAAATTCCAAAGAAAATTTAAAAAAATCTATATACACGGTGCATGTAAAAATTACAAAAATTGCCGATTCAAAATCGTGATCATTTTAAAAACGATTTCTTTGCACGAATAAACAGAAAATAAAATTAAAATAATGACAAAAATAGTACTTACATTTTGTAGATTTCTTGAAAATTTCAAATAGTAAAAGATCAGAAAACGGGTTACGACATAATATTTACATATAAATGAAACGAGCAAAATAATTTAAATTCAAAAGAAAACAATTTAAAAAATATATGTATACAAGATGCAAGTGAAGATTACAAAAATAAAAATACGCTATTACAAAAAAGATAATTAAAAATTTTAAACCAAAACATCGATCTTTACTGAAAAACCACTTTCGTTTCAGATTAATAATTCTCATGTCCGATTTGCAGTTTCGGTAGTTTCGTTCAAAATAAATTATCCAAAAAATGAAAAAAGAAGCCATGCACCCCAATAAAAAAATTTTAAAAATGCCCTTTGGGCTAAATATAACGTCCTAATCTATCCTTAAAAAGATCACTCGGAGTTGTTACTCGCTGTCGACGGAAAGCGTAAAAGAAAAAACACCGTTAGATAGTTCAAAAATTTGAATTTCAGAACATAAATTGCGCAGATGTAAAAAACAAAACAAAACCTGCGCAGCTCGTAATCAAATTACATCACAGGCTCAAAGAGAAAAATCTCCCCCCTCCCTCACCTCAACCTCCCTCTTGCTCCGGGAAGAGAAAAGCTCCCCCCCCCCTCCCTCACCTCAACCTCCTCCTTGCCTCCGCGAAAGCTGCTATTAGGGTTGCCAAAAATATGGGATTTGGCAACATTTTGACAGGGTTACCAGAATTAGGGGTTTATCGCCATACTTGGCGAGATATTTTCCCCATTAATTCTGGCCGAACGCAAAAGCACCTTAGCCAAAATGCTCGTCATTGGGGGAAAGTAAATCTCCTCGGTGATTTAAAGGCGTGAATTCCTTAGAAGTATACTATGACTTCAATAAGAAGGCGTGGATGACAACTGAAATTTTTGACAAATGGTTAAAAGCACTTGAGAAAAGAAAATGAGAATGAGAAAACAACACTGAAAAATTGCTTTGCTTATTGATAACTGTCCAGCTCACCCAAAAAACTGCGCAGAAAAATTGCAAAATGTTGAAGTTATTTTCTTACCACCCAATTGCACATCAAAACTGCAGACCATGGACTTGGGAATAAAAAAAAATCTAAAAGTGCATAAGAAAATTCTTATAGAATTAATAATAGCTACTGAAAAAAATAATTCCATCCATGACATCATTAATCTTAGAAAGTGTATTGCGGAACTTTATAAAGTTTGGAAGTTTGATGTAACTGAAAAAACAATTTACAATTGCTTCAAAAAGGCCAGCTTTTCTAAACTGGAGAAAGATGTAGACTCTGAAGACGAAGAAGACCTGACTTTAGCAGACTTAAAAGAGAAGTGGAAATTAATTAAGGAACGTGGGATTGTCGAAGAAAATGTTGCTCTCTATGATTTTTTGGAAGTGGATGACAATCTCTGTATTGCGCAGTATCCTACTGATGCAGATATTTTAAGCAGCATTACAAACAATGATGGTTAGAGTGACAATGAGCAAGAAAACGTACAAGAGATAAAGCCATCATGGAGTGAAATGATGAGTTCGTTTGACCTTATAAGGAGAGAACTTCAAATGGAAGAAAATGTACCCGATGCAATTTTTCATTACTTGCTGAAATGTGAACATTTTTACGAGAGTGTAATATTTTTAAAATCAAAACAACGAAAAATTACAGATTCTTTTGCCTTGAAATAATGTAAGTTTTCTTTATGTGATTTTTATTACGCTTTCAAATAAATGTCAGTTCTCTTGTTTGAAACTGTTTAGATAATTAAGGAATACAAAATATTTAGGTTTATATTTATAATTAAACATTTTAAATTCTTAATTAAAAACCTCAAAACTAATATTTGTTCAAAGTTTACACATTAAAATGAAATTTTTATGTCATTCCCTATATAACGAATTTCTCTATATAACAAAATTTTTACTGGAACAATGGATTTCGTTATATAGAGACTCAACTGTATATATAAATATAAAGATACAGAAAACAATTTTTTACCATTAAACCACAGATTTCCCCGAGGATTGTGTGCATGTCCACCAAGGCCATTTATTGTAGCTACAGATGCCATCATAATAAAAACAATATTAAAATCTGTAAAAAAGTAAAAAGAAAAGATTAATTAACCTTAATAATCAGGTTCTTTTCATTTTTTTAATTACGAGTACCATTAAAAAGGTCATTTCATTATTCAAAATTTCATCTGGGGAGAGTGGGGCACTTGTGAACATGGGACAGATTATGAGCAGAGTTCCCCCAAGCAGGATTAGATTTTTAGCGATAAAAACTAGGTTTTAACCATTAAAAACCAAGAGAAAAAGTGGTAAAAACCTAACGATTATTTCAGAAAAAAGTAAAGCCCGGTTGCGGCTCGAATGCGGTCAATGAAAATTGGCCTGAACCAGGCCCGTGCAGATCTCTAGCCTAAAGATTTCAACAAACAAATAAGATATATTAAAAGTGGTAGTTACTGTGAGTAAATGTGCTGAATACTATGCAAAAAAATTCATTTCAACGAGTAAATTTGAAGTGACCAGAAAATAGAATCATTTACCAAGATTGTTAAATCCAAAATATAATCTCTTACCAGTAACGATAACGTTCAGAAATAACAATCATTTAAAAAACATTCACAAACACATTGCTAATAATTATTAAAAACCAAAATACGAGAAAATGATTTTGCATGCACAGACAGGAGAGACACGACAACGAGAACACGAGGATAAAAAAGAAAACAAGTCCATTTCATAAATAAAGCAACAACATTCCGGCAAAACAGTTTTATTAGCTAATGTACCGATTAAATTATTTTTCCAGGTTCTGGAGTTCAACTGTCATCACAGGTGTAAAGGACTGAATAAACTAATAATATTATAAGTTTATGTGGAAAATTACAACGAAATCGATTATTTTTTAAAGTTATGTACAAAAAAGCAGAGATTAGAGATGCAAAAGTTGAAATGTGTACCTTTTTTTGAGAAATCAACCTCATCAATGTCAACTAAACTTTGCTCTTTTGTTTATAGATACGGTCGGTCATTCTTTTACATCTCCAGTTTCTCGGCGGCTGATTTTGCCTTTCATCCATAAAGTTTTAGCCGGGAAGATGCCCACATTTAAAAGGTTTTATTTGAAATTCTGTTTTAAAATTATTACTTCAATGAGAATTTTTATAATTGATGCAAGGCAATTTAGTTAATTTTAATGTTTACTATGTAAATAATGTTTGAATACTTAATGTTTAATAGGCCGCGTATTCAAAGCATTATGGTTTCAGCGTTACTTTAACACGTCATTTTAAGGATAATCAGATTTTTTTTTATTATTGTTGTTCTTAAAATTGCCTACATAAAACAATAAATGTTATATTTTATTATTTTCTTTTTAACTTATTCTCCGCTTCCGCATTTAGCGACTCCAAATTATCTTATATTAGCCTGAGGCTATGTTCATAATGTGTTATAAGCCATTAAAAAAGACTAGATTTTTTCTGAATTAAATTCGTTGTACATTTTCTTTTCTCGCATAGTTTAGAAGTGTTTTTTATGTTTAAAATATTATTAGAGGTGGGTCATTCCATGCCACTTCATCTAGACCATGTCACCCACCGTCACAGATTTCTATGAAATTTTATGCACAAAAACAATGCCTAAAGATTTGTTGTTACACCAGTTCAAAATAGTGAGTTTTACATAAGTTGCAAGCATTTAAAACACCCCTCTCAGCCAATTTTTTCTGAAAAAGGTCTTCCATCAAACATGCATTGCTGAATAAAATTGCTTAATTTTCTAAATATTTATTAATAAAATTGGATAAATATTTTTTTAGAGATTCTTAATAATGTATTTTATGAATAGAATGGTTTATAAAGTTTTTTAGAACTCAAATATATAGTTAAAAAATATTTTATCCGAAGAATTAAGAAAAATATGCAATTCATTTTTATTTTACCTGTGCCACCCATTTGATTTGGCTGATTTATATATATATATATATATATATATAGTTTAAAAGGAAAGTATTTAATAATAGTAAAAGATTAGAAACTTTTTTTTAAATTCTTAATTTTTTTTATGTATTTTTTGTTAATTTTACAGAATTTATCTAAAGTATTATTAATGATCAAAATTCTTCAAAAATACATGTAACAATAATAAACAAATATTGTAATTATAATTTTGTCTCTAAAAACTTTTTTTAATATTATTTAAAAATATTAAAATATAAAATTCATATTTCTGTTATAGAAAATTAATTTCCCTCTATGTATTCAAATAAAACCTCAATTGCACCAATTGAAAAACAACTATTAAGGTTAAGTATAAACTGATTTATTAAGCTAATATTCATTTAAACAGTCTAAACTTTACATCTTTAGAAAATATGGAAAGTTTAAATTCTGTTTCACCATGGTCTTCAAATGGAATAAAGTAATATAAACATAAATATATGACATTTACATCCTTTTATTTAGAATCTACAACTGTGTGTTTAATCAATAAACTAAAAGTTTAAAAATGCACTGAAATAAATAAATTTTGAATTTTAATTTGAATATAACTCTAAAAAAAAAGTTTTTTTTTTCCTTCATAGAATTAACTTGATACTTATTTTATTGCAGGTCACAGTTTAAAATCTTGTATATTGTATTGCAGAATCATAAACAAATATTTAAAGAATATATGTTTTCTAAGTTCACCATAAGAAAAAATATATATATTTCTCTTAGTTTTTGGGTGATACAGTAAAACCTCTGAATAACGACCATCATTGGGAGCACGATAAAGTGGCCATACTTCAGAGGTTCCACATTTTAAAAGCTCAAAATTGCATTGCATAAAAACCAAAATAACTTATGATTTTTTTTTTTTTTTTTTACAGTAAAATAATCTGTATTTTTTATTCATATTCTACACTAAAGAAATCACATATTCACAATTTTTTTTCTTTTTTTACATTATTTAAGAATATTATCTTTTTGTCTAAATGCATAATTATTTCCACATATTTGTTGTAGAATCCGTTATCGTTTTGAGTGAATATAAAATTTTTAATTTCTCAGCTTCTCTGTATTTTCTTCGGCACTTTCATGAAATATTTGTGAGGATATAGCGAGTTTTTTCTCTCAAAAGTTTGAAAATTGCTTATCAATCGCATCATAACCAGTTTTTTCTAAACTTAGTTTTAAATTCCAAATTTACACATTTAAACGTCTTTTTTCTAAATGAAAGTTGCCTTTTTTTTCATTATCTGTTTGGGTCCTTCTGCAATCATACATTTTAGGTAATGTTCGTGTACTTGCACTTTTTTGCTCTCCTGGATAATTTTTAACTTATCACTAAAAGTTGAAACTTATCACTCTGAACCTATTTTTTAGTTGTAAACGTTATGCTATACATGCACGATTCACAAAGAGTACAAATGACTACTGCTTGCTCGTGATTAAATTTAGTCACAAGCTCCCCCTCCCCTCTCTCACCGCAATTTTACAAATGGGTTTTGCTAAACAAACAGCTAGATATTAGTAGAGAAATTGCAAGGACATCAGTTAAGAAGATCCTTCTCTACTTTCTTTGAATTCTCAGATGCAGCCAAAACATAACATTAAAAAATTTAAAATATGCCGTGGGGTGACCATTGTTTGGAATTCGTTATTCGGAGGTTTAGTGTAATGTTATTTCTATGGAAAATATTTGGTAATACTAAAATATGACTGGTATTTAGGGTGACCATTGTAAGAGGTTTCACTGTATATTGAAGCAAAAGATTATGAAATGAAAATTATTAGATTGTGTGAAATAGCTTAGAGGATTTATTTATATTGTTGCAATAAAATAAAAAATAAAGAAGTAAATTTGAAAAAAAAAAAAAAAATACAGTATGGGACCCGTTATCCAGAAACCGCATATCTAGAAAGTTCTGAGAACCAGAATGTAAAATGAAAACGGGAAAATAATTTGTTTTGATAAAAAACATAGAAATTAAAGATATGTTATACATCAAGTCTGGGATATAGCAGACAAGTGCACACATATCCAAAAGTGATACAATTTGTGGCCATCTGTGATGTTTTTTGATGATGTGAATGAACATGAAGTAGAAAGCTTTAAAATTTCTAAAAAGGAATTTATTACAGATCTGCTGGACTAAGGGTCAATCCATGTGAAATCATCCAGACCATGTTGCTCAATATTTTTGATTTTTTTTTTTTTTTTTCTTAAATTTTTTACCAGTTAATTTGTACTTTTAGAAGTCTAAAACAAGGATTTGAAAAATTTTAAACCTTTTGATTTTTTTTTTTTTTTTTTTTTGTCATGTCACAAGCGGTTTTTCATGAAAATAGTACTTTACAGAATCCTTTAACTTTTTTATTTCTAAACGTATCAAAATGATTTAAAAACCATTATATGTAGTAATGAATGAACTAAACTTTCCTAATCGATATTTTTATGGTAATTAAAAAAATTGCATATAAAATAAGATTAAATGTATCATTTTTACAGTGAAAAAAAAAAATTTTGACATAAAAATTTTAATAGAAGAAAGTAAAACTCACCTTTACATTTATTTTTCTGAATATATGTACCCTAATGAACTATTCTCAGAAGAAATGTGAAACATTTAGAGGCACTCCTTCTTTTTCCATAATTATTCAAAGTTGGCATCTCAGCATCAAAACGCTAAATTTGGAGTTCAATATCTAAAAAAAGACTGGCTAAAAAATTATGAAAATTTAGCAGGATAACCTTCTTATGGATGTAAACATGTACCAAAAATCTTATGACATTCTGAGTGATATGTACGTGGTTTTAAAAATATGGAACTTTGAAACTGTCTTGAAAATCACATTTGTTTTACACATTTTTTAAAAGAAAAACTACTCCTAAATGCATATATATATATATTTTTTATTATTATTTCATGCTACTGGGGTATTCCATGGGAAATGATACCTAGCACCACAAAAAAAAAAAAAAAAAAAAAAAAAAAAAAAAAAAGTCTTTATTACTTTAAGTGTGATATATCATATTGTTCTGTAGGATTTGAAGTTTTAGGATCTGGAAACAGTTTTTCAAACAATTATCTGGCCTAATTTTTGTTCTTAAGAGAACACATACATGTATATGAAAATTTTGAAGCCCATTTTTTCCCATTAAGTGCATCACATTTTTGTAAAGCTATGTTCATTTTCCCTGCTAACTGAATACATTTTATGGAAGATTGTTTAGTTAATTGCTTATTAAAAAAATATTTATTGTCAGAGTTAAATATATATACTTAGACAAATTTTTTTGAAGGTGTGGCTTAGTCACAAAAAAGTAGATTTTCTTCTTTAAACTATGGAAAAAGCTTACTGAATTTTAATTTTTTTAATTTTCTTTACTTTTTACCTGAATGATATAAATAAATCCACATTTTAAATTTATGGCAATTTTTCTGGTATTCAGCAGTGTGACTAACGTAACATGTCAAGAGTGACAAACTTAACTAATGTATTTGTTACGTTTGTCACATTTTTTTTAAGCTTTAAAAAAGAATTATTCTTAATATTTACTTGAAATTTAAGATTTACTGCTTGTATTCTGACATTCTGAGGAATTAAAAAAGGAATTATTTATTTTTATTTATTTAATTTTGAGTCAGAAAATTAAAATGGTAAAAAAAGTGCAGCAGAAAGAAAATGAGTCATGCTTGTAAAACTGTAACAAAGAAGCCTGAAGATAAAATCAAATCTAAAATTGGAATGGGAATGTTATAATTGAAAAGGAAAAGACATGGAAACTAAAAGAATAAGAAGCAGAAGCAGCTAAACTAAAATTTCTAAAGATGTGAGAAAAAGAAAGTTGAAGTCTCTGAATCACCTGTCCCATACCAGTGCAAATCCATATTAAATTATCAAACATTTAGAAAAGAAGTAAGAAAAAATAAGCCATTACTATCTAATTTAAAAAAAAAAAAAGCAATTGTTGAGAATTTAGCTTTTGATTTTGAAATCGTATTCCATCCACAAAACTTGAAAAAAAACATTTTCTCTCAAAAGAAGCTATTGAGTGCATGAAAATTTTCTATTATAGAGATATTTCCCTGACAGCTACCAAGAAAAAAAAAAAAGTTGTAAAATCTGTTAACTTTTTGAAAATTAATAACTAAAATATACTATACACAAGTATATATAATTTAAGAATTTCTGGCAATTGTTGGCAAGCAAATTGGAAGGGGGGTTAACGTATATGTGAGTTAAGAAAAAAAAGTAGTAAAAAAAATTAAATATTGAGAAATTCTAGATTTTTATGTGAATAAATGATATAATCTGTAAAAAAAAAAAAAAAAATTATTAATAAAAATTGAATGATGTTTTTTTTATTTACTTCTTTTTTGCATTGACAAGTAAAATATTCAGTTTGATTTTGTGCAAAGTTAACGTAAAAAGGTAAGTGGTGGACTTGTATGTAGGTTTTTTATTTTTTACAGAATTTGCATTCGAAAGTTTAGAGGTCGATTTCAAGCTAAAAAATAATTATTTGGTTCTGACAGTACATTAGCATATTAGGAACGGCTACAGTATGACTCAATGTTTTTAAATTAAATGTTGCCTGAATGTCACTGACACTGTGTTCACTGTTTCTTATCATGCAAAAGTCAGCATGATAGAGTTAACGTTGTTTTAAAGTGTCAGGTAAGTAAAAATGTATTACAAGGACCCAAGATTTTTTTAATGAATTGAACATTGTACACATCTATATAAAATGCATTTTTGTTGATGAAATAAGGAATTACTCCAGAAATGGAAGAGATTGAAAGGAACTTGAAGAGAATAAATAAATGAAAAGGGGTAAAGTCTTGCTACAAATAATAAACTGGCTAATTAAGCCTGAACATTAGATTTAAAGAAAACATCAACCTTATTAATTCAAATTAAACTCATTTTGTTCAAAGCTACATAACTTCTGTAGAATTCGAATGATACTTAGTATATATTATGAACATGAACGTTACATTGGAAAAATATTTTCCTGTGAAAACATCAGATAGCTACAAAATTAAATTTTTGCATAAAATTAATTATGGTTTCAAACAGCTAACTTATGAAGGCATTTAAATGGTTAATAAAAAATTATTTTATCAGTATCTATTAAAATAAGTGATAATATGCTATATTAATTATGAAATAAAATTTCATATTAATTATTAAACATTTCATTATGTTCCATATTATGAAACAAGAAAAAAAAAATCCATTTTATCAAAAATACAAAAGGGCATCATTGAACATAAATTTGGACAATAAATCTTTGTTATTCTATGAATTCATATTGATAATCCATTTGTTACATTAGTCACACTACTTGAATAAAAATACTGTCAAAAAATAGTGGTTATTGATTATTATTCAAATTAAAACAGATTTTTTTTTTTAAAACCTCATATTCATATGTATTTTTGAAATTAATTGCAGATTTTTCTATTCTCAAAATTCAGAACAATTTAAAGTTAAGCTATCTTTTAAGAGGTACAAAAATTGTTACGTTAGTCACACAGAACAAATTAATTTTAATTAATTAAAATATTTAATTTAAAAAAAATTTCTGAATGAATATAATAAAGTGATTTGTATTACATAATATCTAAGGTCATTCATTTTCATGAGAGTTCAATAAAAATATGTCATATTATAACTTTTGAAAAATGCTCTGAAGTTACGTTAGTCACAATGGAATGACCCTACTGTCAAAGGTATAATACATGTTTTTTCTTACATAGAATACATAATAATTAAATCTACTTTACACTCATAGAAATAAATATCTGGATATTTCATTTCAAAGTGTTTCAGTAATATTCTAGCTGTGCCCAGTGACTGTAATCAGGGTTCGTGATTTTTTTAATAAAAATCAAAACAATCGGATTTTTTTGATTTAAATCGGATTTTTTTGATTTAAATCAGATTTTTTTGATTTTTTAAAAAAATGCCACACAATATTATTTTATAACTTTTTGTTTAATTTAAATAACAAATTTTATACACATAGACATGCATGTTATAAATATTATCTATTATTAATATTACACAATTTACATAAATGATTTATATTATTTCAAGGTAAAATTTTAGGCTATGAATAAAAAAATCTTGATTACACAAAATGCATGAAAAACTACAAATCAGATGTAAAGAATTAATTCAAGCTTCAGTACTTTAATTATAATAAAAATACCTGCAACACATAAAAAATTTAAACAAAATTGGAAGCAAACTAAGTTTTTAACTTTTTTTTTTTTTTTTTAAGTGCTGGCTGAGAAAAATGAGTTTAATTGCTGCCATCAAAATACTTAAGACCAGAGGATACAAATTGAGATGTCATCAGCAATTGACTGACTTCTCGGTAGTGTTGGAATTTACACAGGAAAATTTTGAATAGCAGTTTTATTTTATTTGTGGAATATCTATCATCTTATAAAACAATAACTATTTAAACTTACTAATGAGAACTTGGAATCCCTAAATAAAAATTCAGCCAGAGAAAGAATGCTGCAGTGTTACTGCATCTGGCTGGTTTATTTTATTGGGGGATCACAAATCAGTAAATTTAAGAAGTAATTAATCATAAGTTAATCAGTAAGTTCAGTGTTTTATAAGATGATAAATATTACACAAATAAAATAAAAGTAAATTGCTATTCATAATTTTCCAGTGTGAATTCCAACACTAGTGAGAAGTCAGTCAATTAGCGAATACATCACAATTTGAATCCTCTGGCCTTGAGCATTTCGATGGCAGTGGTTTAACAGTTTTATCTGTGGATTTTTAATTACTCAAAGTACCAAACCAAAGGCAGAAAACATTTGTTGTACTGAAGCAGATAAATCTATTGCAGTAAAAAGCTAGTTGATCATTAATTCTTTAAGTTTCTAGTATCAGCCTTTTCGATAACTGTAACAAAAATAACTTCCACTATTCTAAAGGGCTAAAATCAATTATATTATATTAAATTAAAATAAATAAATAAATGACTTATTCAGATTTTGCTGAAATCTTAATATAACATGCCTCACCAAAGTACAGCACATAAAGTCATACAATTTTATTTTACCTTGACTTGCAGAAGTTTTTCTAAATACCAATGAGTAAATATTCAAATATTTAATATATTTCTGCTTAGATTTCTTTACTGTTGCAAGATTTTTTAATAATTTGATTCAAATGAAATTTGAAAGCATTTTTTTTTTCTAAACTTAACATTTATTTTACTTTTTTACAAAGCTTAAGCTTTATCTTTCTGAAAGTTGTTTAATGATATTTATAAAACTAAATTATGTTAAAGCACATTATTATGTTTGTTTACATCTTAAATTTATTTAAAAATAACTTAAAAGAAAAACTGATTTAAATCAATGATTTTTTTTAAAAAAATCAATTGATTTAAATCGTGATTTAAATCATGATTAAAATCAAGCTGATTTAAATCAACGAACCCTGACTGTAATTAGTTCCAATGGTGTTGGTTTCTGAAGCATGTTACTTACTGGAACCCAAACTGTATCATTTTTGGACAATAGAAAAAACTTGTAGGTCCATACAGGTGAAAAAAGTGAATAAATAGGGCATTGCTTTCTTTACTTAGCTCAATTTTTTTTTTCAATCCACCACTTTTTATCATAAATGCACACAATATAATAATTTACTTTGAATGATAGCTAGCTATTCCAAATTTTTGAGATATTGTTTGTGATCATTATACTGTTCACATGTAAATGTTACAAAGCACCTGATAACACTTTCACATAATGGTTTAAATTGGCAATATGCTTGTGTACCAGGAATTTGTTAGCATAACAACTTTTAAGACAGAACACAGAGTTCTCCTAATGAGAAGTTAAATAAATTCTAGTAATGAAGAAGTTAAAAAATGATAGTTATTCACTATTTACTGAGTGATGATAACTGAATAGGATAGAACAAGAAAAACTGTTTTCAATCGCAAAATCAAGCATGCAACAGTTTAAGTTACAGTTTGAGACATTATATATTTATACACTGAATAAATAAACAGTAAAAATGCAAATTTGTTCTAAATTCTAAAATGAAGTATGCAGTGTTTACAGTTTAAACCACAATATATTTATGCACTGGTACATTAAAAATAAACAGGACAGGATAAGAAAACTTGTTCTCAGTCATAGAATTTAACAGAAGAGTATTTGTAAATTTGTTCTTAATCATACAATTAGTAATCACATTCACTTAATCCTGGCTTAAAACTAAATGAAATATTTTTTTGAACTAAATGAAATATTTTTTTGAGCTAAATGAAATATTTCTTTGAGCTTTTTTAAAATTTGTGAGCATAAATTAAGTTTTAATATAATTATACAGGGCTTGAATTTCTGGGCAGGATCTGTGCCCAAAAGAATAAAGTGGGCAGGAAGCTCCCGCCCAGAAAATTTCACCATTTTCCAAAAATTTTTTTTGATTTTTGAAACTACCATCAATTCCTACGCCCATTTTGCAAATTTTTTGATATTTTCGGCAACTGAGTGACACATTTTGCCAGTTTTTTACCATGAAAGATCACTGAAATTCATGACTTTTTCCATGACCGATTTACAAATTTTGCAATTTTTTTCCTGCGATCGATTGACAAGTTTTGTTCTATTTTCTGCGGTGAAAAAGAGATGATTCTGTTCCGAAATTTCCAAAAATGATTAACGCATTCAATTTCAAAAATTATGAAAAATCAGATATCAGATCAGAAATTCGGACATATAGATATCGCAAATTTTGACACATGGTTGCCGAAAAAAATCAATTTTGAAAATCGTGCACAGAAAATGGTCAATTTTGTCAAAAGATCACTGGAAAAAAAGTCAATTTTGTTGAAGAGGCCTGAAAAAATGAAAATTTGGTCGAAGGATCGAGAAAAAAACACAAATTTCTTTAAAGGATCATGGGAAAAACCGCAAAATTCATCAAAGTATCACTTCAGGGGTGATTCTGAGCGAAAAAAGAAAAATCTAAAATTCACAGCAGTTTACTGAAAGGTTTGTATGGTGGGAAATCCTGTTTAGACACTGTTTTTTTCCGCGGCCGTCTGACGAAATGTGCCTATTTTTCCTAATCTTTTGAGGAAATTTGTGGATTTTTAATAATTTATTGACGAAAAATGCCGATTTTTCATGATCTTTTGATGAAATTTGTAATTTTGTGGCAATTTTTTGTTGTAATTTGCAGTTTTTCATGATTTTTTGCGAAATTAAGTGGATTTTTTGGGTTTTCCATGATTTTTTTAAAAATGTTTGTGTTTTTTCAGTGATCCTTGAACGAAATTCCCGTTTTTTCTCAATCCTTTAATGATATTTGCTGTTTTTTTTCACTATTCTGTGACGAAATTAGTCTTTTTTCCATGATCTTCTGACAAAATTATCCTTTTTTCCCTCAATTGTCTGACAAAATTTGCATTTTTCACGATATTCTGACAAAATATACTTTATTTCTGCGATCCTCTGACGAAATTCATGATTTTTCTGCGAGCGATTTACAAAATTGGATTTTTTTCAGCAACCATTAATGTAAAATCGCTTTTATTTTTCTTCAAAATTTTAGTTTGATGACAGATATTTAATTTTTGTAACTGAATACCTTAAATTTTTGGAAAGTTTAGCACAGAATTATCCACGATCGCTTGATGAATGTAAATTTCGTCTCAGGATCGTGGAAAAAACAAATTTCGCGAAATAAGTATGTGAATTTCATCAAAAGTCGCAAAAAGCATAAAATTTGTCAAAGGATCATCGAATAAATGTGAATTTAATCAAATAATCACAAAAAAAAAAACATGAATTTCGTTAAAAGGCCACGAAAAAATGCGCATTTAGTCAAAAGGCCATGAAAAAATGTGAATTTCATTAAAAAATCACAAAAAACGTGAATTTCATCAGAGGGTCGCGGAAAATGCGGCTATCTCCTTAGAAAACAGCACATACACAGACATATGTATTTATTATTATATGTATAGTTTTTAATTGAAAATATTAAACTAACTTTTTGTAAAATTGGGCTTAACCCAAACACAACTTGCAGGAATCTACACTCAATATAAAATCGAGCCGAACCAAAATCAGAGTTTATTAGATCTGTAAAAAAAATAGTTAGCACCAGGAGAGAATTTACTATCTGTAAAGATTAGACAATATAAAAATTTAACTTTAAAAAAAATCCCATTTTGCATAAATATTTTGAGTTGTTGATAAAAAGTGATTCAGTAGTATTTTATTATGTCTCTATTCTTGTAATTCTTTAAGTAGCACATAAAATAATAGGGGGTTTTAAAGGTTATTTTTTCTCCCTCCCAAATAGCTAAACTCCCCTCCATTTATAAATGTTGGTAGAGAGACTCCCCTCTTTTGAAAAATTAAATTTCAAGTCCTGTTATACTTATGTAAAAAAGTTATATACAGTAGACTCTCTCAAATCCGCACAGCTTGGGACCAGAGGTTGTGCGGATTTTAGAATTTTGCAGATTTCTGGTCATTGCTTTGTTTACATTTTTTAAACAGTCATTTGAGTGCAATTAATAGTGCGATCGGAACTATAATGAATGCTTACAATATAATAAAATGATAAAATAAGTAATAAACTAAAATAATAAAAATTTAGATAATTTTTAAAATTATTAAAGTACTAATAGCCAAGGTCAAGTTAATAATCAATAGTATATGATTAAATATTCATTATAAAGATTAAATGTATTTTTCCAAAATTATTCAGCAAAACTTGCCTCATAAAAGTACATTACTAATTCACATCAAAGTCATAAAATAAGGATTTTTTTTTCAAGTTTAGCCAGGCTTAATAACCAAAAAATCTTAATGCATAAATATATTTGGTAAGACTATTGTGATTACCAGTGATATCAGCAATATCTTGATTTTTTTCCAAAAAAAATTAAGCTTCCTTCATGAAAAAAAAAACATAAAGTATTATTAAGAAAATTACAAATTAAAAAATGTATGGAATTGATACAAAACTAAAAAAAAATCAAATTTTGTCCCAATATCTAAATTGAAAGTTTCATTGTTTACATCCGTAAAATATGTGCGGATTTTAGAGTTTTGTGGATTTCTGGTTTGCAGATTTGAGGGAGTCTACTGTACTTTAAAAAGAAGCATCTGAAGAAATGAGCAGAATATATTATGCATTATGAGTTCTTCATAGTGTGGAAATGTATGTAAAAAAATGGATTTTCAAGCCAATTTCAAAGTTCCATATTTTTAAAATCTTGTACATATCGCTAATATTTTTGGTACATGTTTCAATCCATAAGAAGATTATCCTGCTAAATTTTCATAATTTTTTAGCCAGTCTTTTTTTAGATATTGATTTCAAATTTACCGTTTTGATGCTGCGATGCCAACTTTGACTAATTATAGATAAAGAAGGAGTGTCTCTAAATGTTTCATATTTTTTCTGAGACTAGTTCATTAGGGTATATATTCAGAAAAATAAATGTAAAGGCGAGTTTTACTTTCTTCTATTAAAATTTTTATGTTAAAAAAAAAAAAACAATTTTTCACTGTAAAAATGATACATTTAATCTTATTTTATGCAATTTTTTTAACTATTATCATAAAAATACCTGTTATGAAAATTTAGTTCATTTATTACTAAATATAATGGTTTTTAAATCATTTTGATACGTTTAGAAATAAAAAAGTTATAAAGGATTCTGTAAAGTACTATTTTTATGAAAAACCGCTTTTGACATGACAAAAAAAATTCAAAAGGTTTAAAATTTTTTAAATCTTTGTTTTAGACTCCTAAAAGTATAATAAATTAACTGGTAAAGAATTAAAATCAAAAATATTGAACAACATTTTTTTTCTTTTTCTGGATGATTTCACATGGATTGACCCCTAAGCTAAAGGGCATTCATGTTCAGAATCTTAAATGTTAAAGCGGAAAATTGTCCTTGCTGATGGTAATACTTTTGCAAGTCATCTGAAGACTGGGAGTGAAATGTGTGACATAATGACAAATGATATGTCTAATGAAAGTAATGATGATGTATAGGTGAAAACTTAGAAATTTGATTAGTAGCCAGTGGCCAGTAGACCCAGTTTCATTAGTGGCCACTTTTTAAAAGTTAGTAGCCACTTTTTAAAAATAGGTCAAAATGGCTCTTTTTTATTTATTTAGTGGCTAGTGAGTTACAAAGTTACACATATTTGGTTAAAAATAACACTGTCATTCCACTCAATGGGAAAATATGAATTGGTGATTAATACTGCAGATAAAATTATAAGATAAAATTATAAGTGATAAACTATATTTAAATATATATTAATGCATTGTATAAAACAAACAAGGAAATTGTATTTTTAAGTTTTAAATTTAAAAATAATTTCACATCTTTTTTGGATATTTTATTCTTACTTAGAATTGGTAGTAATTATTAAGTTTGGCGAGTGTACAGATAAATATAAATATTCTTTGCTTTGGCTGAGATTTCAAAACTCCAGATGTCTTATTAAGGCAAAATCAGAGAGTGCCAATGTGTTGGTGAGGTGGAGATCTGCTTGGCAGCAGTAAAGCCAGATGCTAAATTTGCAGTATTACTCGCCTAAGTGGCGAGTGCTAATTTTGTCCTATATTTTTAAAGTAATTGGCTATAATTTTTCAATCTTTCTTGACAGCTACATAAACTTTAATAATAAAATTTTAAAAAAATGCACCAGCCAACTATTACTGGTACAATTAGTGAGCATATGGCAAAAGTGAAAGATTTAAGATACAGCAATGTCCTTAAAATCTCCTTGCATCCAGAGGTAAAAATGGTATAATTTATTTGAAATGCATGTGGAGTTAAAATTGATGACTATATTTTGTAGGAAAAAAACTATTTCTTGAAAACATAATCCAAATAAAGAGTTCATGGAAAAAAGCCAAAATATGGAAAATGCAACAAAGCTGCTAAATCTGCTTCCATCCGATAGAAAGAAAGAATTAACCAATTCACTAATTAGATGTAAACAAAGTATAGATGCCATGAAAAAAGATGTATTTCACAAAGCAAATTAATAAGATTTTTTAATCGCCGAGTGGCGACTAGGGTGGCGATTGATGGCCGATTTTTAATTTAAAGAATTAACCAATTCACTAATTAGATGCAAACAAGTAGAGATGAATATATCCATGAAAAAATCTGTATTTCACAAAGCAAATTAAGATTTTTCAATCACCGAGTGTCGACTAGGGTGGCGATCAATGGCCGATTTTTAATTTAAAGAATTAACCAATTCACTAATTAGATGCAAACAAAGTAGAGATGAATATATCCATGAAAACATCTGTATTTCACAAAGCAAATTAATAAGATTTTTAATCGCTGAGTGGCGATCGATGGCCGATTTTTAATCGCCACTTTTACAACTTTAATCGCCACGTGGCGAGTGGCGACCGTTAATTTACACCTATATGATGATGATCAACAGAATGTTGTAAGTAAAAAAATTTCAAATGAGCCACTGATATTTTTTAACTGACCAATCGATTTGTGGAATGGAACAAGAAGTTACTTTCATGAACAACAAATCCTGTCATAATGCAGGATAATCAATATAAGTAACACACTATAAGCAACCAATCTTATTAAAAATTTTCTAAAAACCAAAATAAAAAGATTCTGCTCTCAAGTCTTCTATGTTAATGTTTTTTAATTTGAATTGTAATTTAGAATTACTTTTTATTTTGTGGAAATAAGCTATTAACAAATTTGTAATTATATATTTACATATTTTAATAATTTAATACTGTTATTTTGTACCATTCTTAAACGTATAGTAAAGTGTTCTGAATTACAGAAAAACCCCTTATCCAGAATATCTGATGTCCCAAACATTCTGCATAACAGATCCCATACTGTAAATAAGCCTTTAAATTTTGCTTAGACAGGTTTAGTTAGGAGAAATTTTATGGAGAGGTCTTTTAAATAATATTTATCAGAAATCTGCTGAAATGAAATAGTCTCATCCCTTTATTTACTTCTAAATTACTGATATAAAAGGATTTTCTTATTTTTTTTTAAATTTTGATTATAAGCCTCCTCCCAAATTTAACTTCTTTTACTTTTGAAAGAAGAGAGAAGGGGACACTTACAATCAAGGTTTTAGCACCAGTTCAAAAATTTTACTTTCTTAAAACATTACTGAAATCTATCTCCATTCAAAATTCAAAGCATCATATACATAGCTTTTTAGAGATAGAACTAACTGGGGAACTGCAAGAAGTGTAAGTCACCGATTTTGACAAAAGTGGTATCGTCGGAAAGATCTCATCAGGAGTAGTGAAAAACTCAATGGAACTACCTGTCCCAAATAATTCATTTTCGAGATATCCAACAATTTATGTCATGTAACTAGTGCATACTTAATGGGGGATCGCAAAAAAATTTAGTCTCAATTTTAACGAAGTGGTTACGTTAAAAAGATATCATCATGAGGCAGAAACAACTCAGTACAAACTACCCTTCGGAAATAAGCGGTTTTCGAGATATCTGATAATTTATATCAAGTAACTAGTGCATACTGTTCTAGAGCACACTTAATGGGGAACACAAATTTTTTTTTTTCTCAATTTTGATGAAAATGGTGCCATTGCAAAGATATCATCGTGAGAAGTAAAAAATTCAATGGAACTACCCATCTGAAATGAGCCGTTTTCGAGATATCTTACAATTTATGTCAAATAATGCAGTTTCCCAGCAGTGTACATTAGCAATGTGACACAAATTGTCGGATATCTCGAAAACGCCTCATTTCCAACGAGTGATTCCATTGAGTTTTTTAATCCTCGCAATATCTTTTGAACGATGCCACTTTCGTTAAAACCGAGACTAAAATTTTTTGCTGTCCCCCATTAAGTGTGCACTAGCTACGTGACATAAATTGTCGGATATCTCGAAAACGAATAATTTGCGACGAGTAGTTTCATTGAGTTTTTTACTACTCACGATGAGATCTTTCCAAAGATATTACTTTCGTCAAAATCGGTGACTTACACTTTTTGCAGTTCCCTAGTAAGTCATCATTGCAAGTTTGGAACAAATGAATTAAAAAAAATTGCAAAGTTGTTTAACATGATACTTTTTGTGTTAACAATACATAAAAAATATTGTTGTAAACAGTTTATATCAATCACCTTGATTTTAATCATGATTTAAATTGATTTTTTTTTAAATCATCGATTTTAAAAAGTTTTTTTAAAGTTATTTTTAAATAAATTTAAGATATAAACAAACATATATTTTAATATAATACAGATAAACCTTAATCTTTTTCAAAAAATAAAATACAATGTAAAGTTTAGAAGAAAAAAAAATGCTGTCAAACTTCATTTGAATCAAATTATAAAATAACCTTATAACAGAAAGAAAGAGTTAGTAAATTGTAATAATTTCTAACCTAAGCATTATTAGTAAGAACTATATATAATGTTCAAAGAATAGAATAAACTGCTCTACACAATGAAACATTGATACCTTGAAAATTGCATGAAAAATATTTTGATTATAATATGTCGATAAATATTTGATGCAGTTTTATGAAAATAATGTTATTATTATTATTTATTTTTTAAGTTATTATTCAAATATTTCTGGTTATTTTTTTATGTGAGTGATAGGCACATGCATCAAAGTCATTTTTTACCATTAGATTCAGCAAGTAATAGAAAAGATTAACTGGTATTATTGCAATGCTATAACTAGTATTAGGTTTTGCAATCTATGTTATTCAACTTCATACCTTGAGTTACTCTTTTAAATTCCTTAAGGATGATCTCCTCCAATTCAGAAAATTTTCTTTTACACTTTCAACCAAAAACTTAAAGATCATTGTATTTTGTTATTAACTGAGCTGTAGATAATCTGAAATTTTTAAATAAAGATATTTTATGCTAAATATTGAATATTATTATTTTAAAGTATTTTCTAATTTTAATTTCACTTATTTTAAGATAAATGAGTAATTCCATGCATGCCTGTAACGTGAGTTACCTTCTATGATTTTTTCTACCAATATTTTTGTTTTGAAAAATGACTTATTTTATAGGGGATACCTTATTGAGTAAAGCCAAGAAAACTTTTTGAAAATAACGATGGACAACAATTTTGCAATTATAATCTTGTTAACTCGCGTTACAAAACCTCATGGAATGACCCAAATCTTTAAATATGAGATGTGATCATCAGCACATGACCTAAACTCATTAGGTCTCATGTTGACTTCTTAGATAAAATGTTAAAAGTAGAAATTTCTTCTATCAATAATTTAAAATACTTAAATTACAAAACAGGAAAAATATTAAATTTATTCTAAAAAACTTTTTTTTACATACATATACAAGAAAAAAAAGATTTGAACTGTGTCAGCACTGCTTCATAGGTTTTTTTTTTTTGTTTTTTTTTTTTCCATACGATTTGCATGAATAGTAGATATTGAAGGCTCCACATTTCTATTTGTGAGACAAAACTACTTTTATCTAAATTTTAATAAATCAATGAAGAGCTCCCTTTTGTTCTACTTGTATTCAACATCCTTGAGAATTATCACAATGTATAAAGTCACCCTCCATTGAGAAACATAGCTTGAAATATAATGCAATTAAGAACTATGCAAACTAAACATATATGAATGAGTATATATTCAATTTACTGCATGATATGTGAAACAAATTGTTTTTTTACTATTCTATCTCTATTTTATATCTTCTGATTTGATTTTATCCCCTGAAAGGCTTCATCCTTGCAGTGGCGGATCTAAGGGAGAAGTCATGGGGGTCATGACCCCCCTCTGAACGAAAAAAATTTCTAAAGGGCATTTAAAAAATAAAATATGCCATTTTTTTTTTCAAATTTACCCCTTGCTCAGTAATGAGAATCTTTCTGGCTCTTTAAAGCTCTATTTAAATTCAAAATATGTCATTTCTAACACATCCATAAAGTCATTTTTAATCCCATATCCATATGTGAAGCATTTGCAAGTGCATTTATTCAGAAAAAATGCGATTAATGTTTTTTCTTTTTCAATAAAATGAAAATTTTTTGGAAAATATCTGCAAAATGTGAGTTTTAAATTGAATTTTAGGCTGCGACTACCAATTGCTTCCTCAAGATGGTATTTCTGTAACTGTTAAGTTCTGAAAAAGTCTTAAAATGCTCAACTTCTAATTGATTACCTTTAGGAAAAATTGGGAAATTCTTCAATTTCTCAATAGTTCAATAAAATGTGAAAATTAAAAAAAAAAATATTAATGCAATTTTTTTTTCCATTTACCAATGAAAAAGATTTCTAGAAATGATCGGAAAAGCAGCCATTTTGAATATGGTAACAGCCTTCAATATAAAAATTGCTTATTAAGAGATGTGACCTCCCCTCCCCCACAAAAAAAGAAGCCATGATTCCCCTCTAAATGGAGGGCTGGATGTCCTTGCAATTTATTTTATGTATTGATTGTTAATTGATTTGTTTATTTATAGCTGTGAATGAATGTTCTTAAAGTTATCATGTATTTTTTTAATTAAATATTTAAATTGTAGTGCTTCACAATTAGTGCCTTAACATATTTTTTAATGTTTCAGATTGTTCCCTTTTATTTCATTCATACTTTTACAAATTCATGTTGATTCTGTTGATCGAGGTAATTTTAAAACATGTGATCAAAGTGGATTTTGCAAGTAAGTGGCTAATGTTAATTGCTTATATATAGTTTTATCAATTTGGGTGTGTAAAAGTTAAAAGTTCTTTTAAGTCATTGTATTTGAAAATAAAAGTACAGTAGACTCCCTCAAATCCGCATAGCTTGCAACCAGAGGTTGTGCTGATTTTAGAATTTTGTGGCTTTCTGGTCATTGTTTTGTTTACATATTTTAAACAGTAATTTAAATGTAATTAATAATGCAATTGGAACTATAATGAATATTTACAATATAATAAATTATTACAATAAAATAAAATAATAAAAATTTAGATAATTTTTTAAATATTAACAGCAGAGGTCAAGTTAATCAATAATGTATGATTAAATATTCATTATAAAGATGAAGTGTATTTTTCCTAAATTATTCTGAGTGCCCTGACTTTTAATAGTAAATGTGCCTTTAAAAATGAAAATGTGGTTGAAAGGATTTTAAAGTGCACATCAAAATCTAAAGAGATGTGCTTTTCCCACCAGCAGTGCTTTGCCATTTTTTTTTTAAATCTGAGAGAAATTTTGTATCTTTATTAAGGAATGAACAGCTCTTTATCTTTTATCTTGTTCTTAAATTTTGCTTTTTATTTCAGGCGACATAGAAGCATTCAACCTGGCCATTCTCCATACCATGTAGATATGAATAGTTTTAAAGTGGATTCCACCCATGTTGAAGGAGTGATAGTAAATACTCAGACTGGTGTTACTTTGAAATTAGATTTATTTGCTTTGAAAGACAATATGCTTCGTATGAAATTGAATGAATTGAATCCCATAAAACAAAGATTTGAAGCAAAAGAGGCATTATTAGGTGAACCTGAATTATCAAAGTATGTATTTACGTACTCTTTAGTTTAATTAGTCTGGATTAATTTCAAACTCGTTTCAATTTAAAGCAACTATTAAGATTGGGATTTCTGTTATTTTCAAATCTTTATTTAAATCCAACATGTCCTACAACTCCAGGAATTTGAAAATTTAGTTAAAAAATATCCTTGATTTTTTTTTTTTTTTTACTGAATTTTCAAATCTAAAATTTTTCTAAAATTTCAAATCAATCTAAAATTTTTGCAAACTATATAACAATAAAAAAAAAAATAAAAATATGAAGATCATACAGTGCATATTTTTAAAAAAATATATTTATCTAGATTATAGCTGTTCATTGTGGAGGATTTTACAGTAATATATAAACTGAATTTATATTTAGAGAGGTCAGAGAACTTTTGAAAAAAGTCACGATTTTTTTTTTTTTTTTTTTTTTACCAGAATTGTGTAGGAACCTTATAAGGCTGACAATATTGCATATACACAATGTACTTGGCAGTAACAGTGTTTGCTTTTGTAAGAGTTGGTGATTGGGGCAGACATTCAGATTTAAACTTTGACATATAAAACAATATAAAAATTCAATAAACATCATTTGGAATTAACCAGTATTGAAATTGCAATAAATATCCATGTCAAAAGAGCATGTAGTTATGCTGTGATGGTATTAAAATTTTAAAATATTGTTATAAATTAGTCGTAAAAAATATTTTATTGTCAATCAATATTTTTTAAGTTTGGAGTTTGTGGCATATAATTTATATTTTTTTGGTTTTTATATACATTAAGTCAGATGAATATGAGATACTTTCATGCTAAAGAAATGTTTAAGAATTTTTTTTCCTTTTTCCAAATCTATCTACAGGTTTAAAAAAAAAATTGCAAAATTAGTTTGGATAGAAACTTTTACATCACTTTATTCAAGATGTCCCGATTCTGAAATAGCTGATTTAAAATTACATTTCACAGCATGAACAAAATAATTGCAAACTAAAAACTCGGTAGTTCTGTAATGTTTTAAAAGCAAAAATCAGGAATTCTTTTCTGGATGAATTGTAATTTGACATTACTCACACACAAATAGGAAAAAAACAATTTTATTTTTAAAGAATATATTGTTAAAAAGCATATATTTAAAATGCAATCAGGATTTTTTCTTTTTTTTTAATATTAAAATTAAAACTATCTTTAGTTTGTTAGTAGAACAGGGTTTTCAATCGCTATGCTGTGAGCAGTGATCAGAAACACTTTTTGTTGCAAGCTACCACTACAATGTTTTCAAAAAGGTAGGTAACCACAAGTACTTGTTTTAAAAAGTAGACTAAGTGCTTTTCAAAAGTAGTCACTACTTCAGTACTTTCAGATTTTTGTCTGAAGACATGATTATAATTAATGGTCAATTAAAAAAAAAAAAATCTAGATTAATACTCTATTCCTGAATATTCGTTTTTCCCTGTTTGCCTCCCCCCTCTCAACTCCACACTGAAAATTTCAAATATTTAAAAAATTTTAAAGTAGATCTGCTTAGTTTTTAAAGATATTTATAACTTTTTCCTATAAAAATAATTTAACCCATTACTTAAATTCTTCATCCCAAAATGTTAACTTTCTATTAGATCTGTTTTAAACTTCTTGAAACTTTTCTTTCCTTCCACTGTTTGTTACTAATAAAATAAAAATAAACAAATGATCAAATATTTGCCCCCCCCCCCCCCTCTCTCTCTCTCTCCCTTACTAAAATTTTTACTAACTGTTTTGTCGTTTTCTCATCCAGCAAGAAGGTAGAATTTTTAGATATGGGAGGGAAAAGCCTTTTTTTTTTTTTTTTTTTTTTTAATCTAAAAATTATTTTAAATCTTATGTAATCATTTTAAAGTTGTTGTTTTTTCTAATTTAAAGTGATTTAATTATAATAACAAATATTTCATAATAACATGAAGATTAAAAATGTCTTATCCCATATATTTTTATTATTTGTATAAAGGATTTTCTGCTGTGAAAATTTTGAGTTTTCAGAATGAAATAAGTTTCATAAAATTGCTAGCTGAATAATCACTGAATCTTTTCACAGGTTGTTTAAAATGCAAATTAAAGACAAAAATTTTTTTAAAAATACTTAAAATATTTTTTTTTTTCCAAAATTTAAAAATACACAAAATTATCCAACAAATTAATACAATTGAATATAATGGAAAATAAAATAAATTTTTATAATTATGCATTTTTCTAACAAATTGAATATTCTTTTTAATATTACACGATGCTTTTACATTATATTTCTAAGTTTTTAAATGATTTTTGAAGATGAATCTGTGTGAAAGCTTTACTCTGATAGAAAGAATTGAATAAGACTTATTCTTCTTTAAACTGCTTAGTGATGTCATAGTAGGTGATTCCTTTTTCTTAATTGTATCCAGTTGATTCAAGCACCATCTATCATTCAAAATTGGATTGATTTCAGTACCATCTATTCCTCAAAATTGGAACTAAAGCCGAGAACCATGATATAGAAATTCTTGACATCATTATGCTACTGGGTCATTCTTGAAAAAAGGGTCTATTTCAGTCCTGGCATCATTTACAAAATTTTGCTTTATTTATTTGTGATTTTTTTTTTTATTGTTTTGAATATTTAAAGAATAGAGAATCTTTTCATACAATTTACTAATCTATAGCTATTTTATTTTGTCTTAATATTAAGTAATACATGGGGAAACCTCACCTCCGTGGGTGTCCCCCATTCACATTTTAAAAAATTCTTCGATTAAAAAGTGAAATAAATTAAATGTTAAATAATTTTTATTGTTAATTCCTTTTTAAATGAACCTTAGCTAATTTAAAAATGGGTTTCAATAAATTAAATAATTTTTGCAAATGCATTTTTAAGTTATGTTTGTGCTTGTCCCAATTGAAATTCTCAACTCCGTTACTAACAGTTTTAGCTTCAAACATTCATTCATAGAAGGCAGTACTGGTAAATATTTTGTATTAAAACAAAGGAAAAGAACTCTGTTTGTTATCTCTGTGAAAAAAAAAAAAAAAATCATCATTTGCTCTCAGTTAAAGCTTATTTTATTCAAATAAATAGAATTTCTTTATTTTGTTTTTTGGGATACTCCACTCCATTACTGCCAATGGAAGGTAAGCAATGCATTATATTTATTTATTTTACATTTGAATTTAAAAGTTATCATAACACATACAATCCTGTGTGAATAACATTAGTTTTGATTCAAATATTTACAAACAGTGCATCATTATATGAAATATCTTCATCTCCATTACTTTCACCTCCGTTACCTTTGTTAATCACAGAGGTGAGAAAGTGAAATGGAGGTGGGATTAAATTAAATATAAGTACTTAAAATTAATCAAAATAAAAGTTACTGGTTTACTTAACAATTAATATACTAACATAAAATAATAAATATTGATATAGTTTATTTCTGTTATTGGACTGATCAATTGTAGCCTAGATTTCTAATTAAGTTGCTATCAACTATTTCATGGCTTTCACTAGCTATGTTTTAATAATTTATCTCTGTTGATTTAATCGATTCTTTGCTCCAACTAAGCAAAAAAGTGCAAGAAAAAATAATAACTATTATAATTAAGAATTTTTTAGATAATTGATTATAATTTTAAGATTTATTAGAGAGCAAAATGATTATTATATTTCAAATGTTTTTAAATAATTTTCTGTTATGAGATTCTAATAATGGATATTAAGTGACTAGCATAATTTAAGTGATTTAAATACTTTTATATCTTAATATTCTATTAGTGGCATGAAATTAAACATATAGGGTAGCTAGCATATATTAAACTGTTACTTTAATTCAATAAATCCTATACAGTAGACTCCCTCAAATCCGCACAGCTTAGGACCAGAGGTTTTGCAGATTTCTGGTCATTGCTTTGTTTACAGTTTTTAAACAATAATTTGAATGTAATTAACAATGAAATTGAAACATTTATGAAGGCTTACAATGTAATAAAACATTAAAATAAGTAATAAACTAAAATAATAAAAATTTAGATAACTTTTAAAATGATCAAAATATTAAAAGCAAAGGTCAAGCTAATAATGTAAGATTAAATATTTATTATAAAGATAAGATGCATTTTTCATATGAAATTTGCTTTATAAAAATACATTACTAATTCACATCAAAATCTTAAAATGAGGAAGTTTTATTTCAAGTTTAGTTAGACTTAATAACCAAAAAGGTTTGGTTACTACATAAATATATTTGGTAAAAAGATTTGAATACCAGTGATACAACAAAATCTTAATTTATTCCAAATTATATTTATTCTTCCTTCATGAAAACACGTGAATTCAGTAATATTAATGAAAATTACAAATTAAAATAAAAATGGAATTGACATAAAAATAAAAAAGTCAAATTTTATCCCTAAATCAAAATTGAATGTTTCATTGTTTACATCTATAAATTATGTGCAAATTTTATAAAGTTGTGGATTTTAGGGAGTCTACTGTATATAATTTTTTTAGTACTATGTCAAAGAAAAGAAATGAGCATAATAGTATAAAAGGTCGAAAAAAAAATGTATTGGCAATCAAAAAAAGAAAGAGAACATACAGAGACTATGTGATGCGACAAAAAATGACTCACTTAGGCTTGAGAAGGAAAGGAGAGATACAAGGAAAGGTAAAATTAAGATAAAATTAAAAGCATTAATAAAATAACACCACAAGAACAAAGAAATGTTAGAAAAAATTGACAAGAAAAGAGCAAGAAATCTTACAACCTAAGCAAAAAGAAAAAAGAATTAGAGAAAAAGATTGAAGAAAATACTTCTCCAGCAAGCCCTTCTTTAGGTTTACCAATATTGGTATAAAATGTGCCTTCAACAAGTAGAGAAAGCCTGTATAGCAACAGACGATGAAAAAAATATAAGTGATCTGAAGAATGAGAATCTAAAGTTAAAAGCCAAGCTTAAAGAATCTAATAATAAGATGGAAAAGTACAACAAAAGAGCACAAAGATCTCAAATAGCAAAGTTAGATACTCCAGCAATATATATATATATATATATATATATATATATATATATATATAAAGTAAAAGAACTTGTTAAAGGTCAGCATATTTCACTAGCAATTAAAATATATATATATTGTATGGTGAAGTCTTAACAAAGCAACTAAAAGATAATTTAAAACAAAAGACAAAATATAGAAAAGTGATATCAGGTGTAGCAGAATAGATTGTGAGAAAATACAAATTAATGTCTGAACATGGCAAAAATTGATGAGTTTAAAGAGCATTAATAAGTTTTAAATATATTAATTTTTCTGACATATGTCTTATGCTGTATAATTCATAAAATGCACATAAACCTTCTTTTTTTTCCTTCACTCTCATAATTGGTACTTCCACAATCTGTTTCAAGCAACTTTTTTCAAAATTCCCAATGTTGGTGCATGGGTAAGGGTTGAGTATTTGTGAAAACGAACAAGTATCAATTCATTTGTAAAATCATGTCTGCAGAAATAAATGAGATGTATAAGGTGAACTTTCTGAAGAAATCAAAGATTGGGGTGGTTTTTATTTTTCCAGAGAATGATGACATAGACTTTATTGATCAGAAACAGATACTAGAAATTCTAAATGAACCCACTTTTAACAGAGGCCATTATGTGTGCAATAAATAAACTTTATTTTTGATCATTTTCAAATTATAAAATTTTGGTGCAGTATATGCATTTGTTTTTATTTCAATGTGTTATATTCCTTCCTATTTTAAGATTTTTAGTTACTTTTAATAAGTATATACATTAATAAGAATATGCATCTCCACTCCGTTACCACTAAATTTTTTAAATATTTTTTTATTAAATAAATAAAATTAATTGAACAGGACCATAGCTTTATTAGTGTTCCTCACTTGCTTATAAAACCCAGAAAAAAAAATTAAGTGAAAAAAAGAGTTTTTAAATTTAAAAAAAAAATTCTGAAATATGCCCTTTTTTGAAGAATGACCCTACTCAAGAATTTTACATTACTCTCCTACAAGATTTTTTTTTTTTTTTTTTTTTTTTTTTAAATAACTGTACAAGTTATTAGATTCTAAATCCAATCAGTTAATTTTAGGACAGCTTGTATTTGCATCATAAAAGAGGCTCATTTTTAAAAGAAGTAAAATAAAATCTTTATATGCTTACAAAGGTTAAGTTTAATTCTGTTTTTCTTTCTCTTTTCTTCCCCCTAACTTTTTACGTGAATTTTGCACAAAATCAAACCAAAGATTTCATTTTCCAATTCAAAAATATAAATAAACAAAAGCAAATCATTGATTTTTTTTTAATGATAAATTATTATTTATATATCTTATATATAACTTTATTATTCATATACATAAAAGACCAGAATTTTGTAATATTCAAAGTGTTTGACTGACTCACGTTTAAGTTGACCCATCAGTTTGCTTGCAGAAAATTCTCAGATATTCCTCAATTTGTATGTGAGTATATACCGTAAATAAAGGTAGTTGCCATACATTTTCATGCATTTTCACTTCTAGGAGTCCCTTTTTTAAATTTAAGTCATAGATTTTGAGAAAATATTTGCAGATAAAGAACATTTTTTTTTCACTTTTGAGTAATATTTTGCATTTTTTTTTTCTTTAAAATATTAATGTCTGAAAAAGGGTCAAGCTCACATTTAAAATGTAGACTTAAACTTTACAAAAATTCAAAATAAGTTTTCGTGCTTCAGCAGTGGACATGAGTAGAGATGGGAATAGTCAGAAAAATTGAGAAAAAAACTGTTTTTTTTTTTTTTTTTTTTTCCAGTTTTTTCCCGAAGGCTTATTTTTCAATTTTTCCGAACTGGAAAAATTGAAATTTCATGTATGAAATAATATATTGAAAATTTTGTAATAGCTACATTCTCATACTTTTAATTTTATTTTTATGTTGAGTGTCCCACATGAAAACTTTAATCTGGATAATCTGATCTCTGAGCAGAAATCTGTTAGAGAAGACTTGATCCTTCAATTTTTCCTTTTTTGTTTGTTTGAAACACAAGAGCCTTCGCAAAATTTCTCTTGAAAATAGACATTTCAGAAAAAAGTTTAATCTACGAATTGAATCTTTCACTTTTGTTTTCTATGGTAAAAATGTATAATTCCTCTCCCGAAGCCAAAGAAGTCCCTCATGGAAAATAGTAAATTCAAGACTGGTTTCAATATCTATAAAATAGACCAAAATAGAATAATTATATATTATAGTCTCACTGTTTACATATATTCAAAAAATAAGACATCATACTAAAATAAATTGTTATCTGTGTATTCTAAAGCATTGTTTCACTTTTTCATTCATCGAATAATGGTGATACGATCAACTGTGTATGTATATTTTAACTTATTCATTTACAATGTCCAATAACGTTATGGGATGGTTCAATATCTATAAAATAGACCAAAATAGAGTAATTATATATTGTAGTCTCACTGTTTACATATATTCAAAAAATAAGACATCATACTAAAATAAATTGTTATCTGTGTATTCTAAAGCATTGTTTCACTTCATTTATCGAATAATGGTGATACGATCAACTGTGTATGTATATTTTAACTTATTCATTTACAATGTCCAATAACGTTATGGGATACAAAATACATTATTTAAAATAATTTAATAAAATCTTTAAGACCTAATTAGGTTTAAGGCAAAATTTTTTAATTATAATATTTATTATCAAAATTATATGAACAAGTAGTTTTTAAAACGTTGTCTTCGCTTTCATATTGACAACAGTGATATTACTTTTTTCCAAATTGATTAAAGTATTTTTTAAATCTTTACAAATTGCTCTATAAAATAGAAATCTCACTGCTTTAGTAAAATTAATTCCATGAAAATATTTTCTAGCAGTCACAGTTATGACAAAATGTACAACAAGTAAATAAACAGTTTTACAGCACCCACTTGCAGTATTAACTCACGGACTTATCCTTCAACACGTAATCGAAAACATACTTTACCTCACCTTAAAACATCCTCAACCATGAAAAAAAATGCAAAACCAACACCTCATCAAAATATCATCCGTCACCAAATGCTGCACGATTCCAACTTACAAATTTGGAAAAACTTTTCCTTTTCTCTCAATAACGTAAAATTCTCAGATTCTAATGCTACCAGTCTAGATAAACAGATTTGTATTCAAAGCAACAATATACTTTTAGTATGATTGCTTCATAGTTATATATTACAAGTAACTGTAATCTCTTAAAGGAGTGATTAAATTTTTTTATGCATTGGTATTGAAACAAATACAGATTTCATGCTGAAAGAGAACATAACATTTGAACATTTAACAGTTGGTATAGAATATTTGATACAGACGGGTAATTAACTATAAGATAATTTTTATTCCCAACAACCAAAGAAGTAAGTTTGCCGTAAGTTTCCCAGGCATAAAGAGGGAGGTTAGGTTGGGTTTTGATAGGACGCATCTATTATTGTTAGTGGGGGTGACTAATGAATGAATGAATGAATGAAATGAAAGTGATTTTGAGTGTTGGATTTTCTTTTTCATTCATAAGACTATTGATTAGTGATTGATTATTCTAGGCCATTTTTGAAAAGTGCAGCACCCTGTCTTTTTTCAAATTTACAAAATGCACCCTGCCCTTTTTAAAAGTAGTAAAATACACCACTGGTTTTATCCAGAGATTCTTAATAAATATTTTTTTTTTATTCCGTAGTATTTCTAAATTTGTGTGCCCAAAAATGATGGATTTTTTTTCTTTTCTTTAAGAAAAAGAACATGAAACTATTCAATCATGTTTTAATTTAATTGTATTTTGAATTTTAATATCATAAAATCATTCAAAATTAATGTTACTTGATTTATTATATTTAAAAATTATGTATATTGCCGCTTTCTTTTTTCTCCTTCTAAAGGCAATAAAAAAAAAAATCTTGCAAAAGTGCCCTTTTCTGTTGCCGTAGTGCCGTTTTTAATGAATAACACCATGCCCTTTTTATTTCTAGAGTGAACACTACTGTTGATTGTTTTTGGGTTTTGTTTTTTTTCGCTGAAATTTGGATTTACTTGACTAGTGTGCAAATCTAGGTTTATTTGACTCATTTGTAACAGTGGATATTTTTTGTTTTGTTTTTGTTTTTTTTTTAGAAGATAATTAAAAGTTTGAAAAAAGATTTTGTAACTTTATTTTCATTACAATAAAAAGTTAAAATAAAACTTAAGATTTTTTGGTACTACTAGGTTATCCCGTCAACCAAAAAATTATTGCCAAACTATAAAATTAAATGCCAATAATGGATGATCGTGAATGTCACATTCAATGGCATTAAATACGATTCACATGTTAAAAATGTCATTATTAACTATGTGATTTTTATTTCGACTTTTTATTAATATTCTACTAATTATTTGTTTTTTCGTTATTTAAAATAAAAATTATGTCAATATGTATAATTTGGCTATTAGTTTGGCAATTTGCATAATTTGGCAAAATTGGTCAACGGGATAACAGAGTAGTACAGATTTATTTTTTTTAAAGGTAAATAGATAAATCATTATAAAATTAATAGGGAGTTTTTAATATTCTGTTACTAAAAAACAAACTTCAAAGCAGTAACAGTGTTTTTTAACTGTTGTGTCAAATCATATCCACCTCTAGTCTGAATGAATAAGATCTATTGATTCATAAGCAATGCATTTTAAAGTTATCGTTTGTAACTTGGGATAACATATTAATGTAAATGCTATGGTTATATCTGTATGGTTAAGATCTTCTGATTACAATTATTGTTTATTCTCCCTCCCTTTTACTACAGTGGCTGTTCCTATTAAAATGTTTTATTATTTTAGTTTGGAGGTTGAATCCCAAGATAATGAAAAAATGGTCATCAAATTTGGTCCCAACAAGGCTATTTTAAATGCAAGTCCTTTTAGATTAGATATATTCACTGATGATCAACTTGTTATTAGTGCTAATGCTCGTGGATTATTGAAATTTGAACAGTACAGATTAAAAACAGAGCAGTAAGTTTGATTTTATTTAATGACATTATATTGTACTAAAAGATATAAAGTTTTGAGAAATCTCTTAAGTATTTTGTAGATTGGGAAGATTTATTTACTTATTTTGTAAAATAAAGTATCTTAATGTCCTTTGATTGTCTTCCACTTTTATAAATTCATTTCAATTTTAATAAATATGTAAAATATTTTGAACTTCCATAAAATTTAGTACACAATAATTAGAAGCTTATTTGTAATTCAGTGGTGCCAAAATTATGTAGCATAAATAAAAGGAGGGATGTAATTTAAGATCATTTTTGTATAGAATGATTGGTCATGATTTATAGGTATTAATTTTAATTTAGTTTAAATATCTTCTATTCATTTCTGTGCTCAATTAATATAATTACATTAATGAACATTTGCCAAACCATTTGTAAAATTGGCACTGTTGCTCTTAAGAAAATAAAAATTGTCACTATGAAATATAATGTTACATGAAATACTAAATGTTCATGTAAGATTTAGAGTGATTAATGCGTCAAAGTAAAATTTTATCCTTCATAATTAAATTAAAAAACATTAACTGTATATAAATTTTTTAGACAAGGATTCTTGTTTCAATTCGGTACGTCTATGTTTTTAAATATTAGATTAGTTCAATTTATTTCAAAAAACTTGAAAATTCATGCACTATTGCTTATAATTTTTTATGTTTTTATTCATTTTGCATTGCATTCTTTATTTACTAATTTCCTACTTTAATTTCTTTTAAACAATCTTTTTTTTTTCTTTCTTTTTGACAAAAAAAAAATATTTATGTTTTAAATACAGTCAACTCTTTGAAATCTGCCAACATCTGCAATTGTCTGTTATCTGCACAAGATATTAGAATATAAATAAAGAAAATTGTCATTAACTGTTAAATCCATAAAATTAAATTTTGTATTTGTTGGTTCTTTTCAGTAATCAATTTTTCAATACATAAATATTTAAATATAAATTGGATATAAATATTTAAATTTCCTTGAGTAACAAAATTTTATCTCAGTGCAAGAAAGAATGGATGTGCTTCATAAACTACAGTAAAAAATTATTGGCAGCAAATTAAAACAAACTACCATTGTGTTTTGTCAATGTTTGAAATATGTACTGTACATAATTTAAATGTTCTATAGTTATTAAATGTAATTAATTGATGTTGTATTATGTTTTCCTTTCCAATTATAATTTTTGTTCAGTTGTTGCTAATTTATAGACAGACTTTAAAAAATAAACTGTAAACAAAGGGATGATCTATATTCCTCAAAAGTGGTATAATCCACAAAACCTTGGCCCCTAAGTTTGTGAATTTCACAGAGTTGACTTATGTATAACAATCTCTCTAAAATCAAAAATGAATTTTTAGAGTAAACTCTTGGTTAAATTAGAAATTTCTGAATGCATCATTGCAATTAATCTTCATTTGCATCAGTTTATATCTTATTTTGGGGTCAATCCATTTCAAGTGGTCCAGAAAATATTATTTTGGTCGCTCGACCATTTTTAAAAAATATGAAATTTTTTGTACAACAACCCTAACATGGCGGAAGTTCAAAATGACCGTTATTTTAATTTTACTATTTTTTGTTTGTGCATGGCAGCCATTTTTGTTTCATCGTGTTCAGCCATTTTCTCAGATACTAGGATAAACAAAATTGTAAATATCTTGTCTTTTATTTTACCAATTGAAATGGGGTTTGCAGCATTTTGTTCAGAATGAAATAGGCTAAATGTACAGTGGTAGAATAACTTTGAAAAATAAATTTTTACAGGTGAAATTTTAGCACAAAATTTAAGATTTTTTCCAAAATCTATCCGTTTGCCAGAGGAAATTTTTTATGCAAGGAAAACTCTCAACCTTACACAATTTTTTCTACAAATAGGTCAAAAGTGTGTGTACTCATACACTAAGTTCCAGATCTGGGAGTTAATTTCTCTTTGCGAAAAAAATTCCGAAATTCTTCAAAAATTTCAAAAATCGCACTTTTTAGGCTTTGATATCTCTGGTGGGGCACGAGATAAAAATTTGAAATTCTGGCCTTTGATAGTATTGTGTAGTAGTGTTATGTATAAAAAATTTCAAGAAGGAGATTTGACTACAAGCGGAGATATGACATGGAGAATATGTGAAAACAATACTGCCAAACTATTTTAACCTACTATGTAATTGTTCAACAAGACTGTCAACCTTACACAATTTTTTTCTACAAATAGGTCAAAAGTGCGTGTACTCATACACCAAGTCCCAGATCTGGGAGTTGATTTCTCTTTGAGAAAAAAATTCCGAAATTCGTGAAAAATTTCAAAAATCGCACTTTTTAGGCTTTGATATCTCTGGTGGAGCACGAGATAAAAAATCTGAAATTCTGGCCTTTGATAATACTGTGTAGTAATGTTATGTGCAAAAAATTTCAAGAAGGAGATTTGACTACAAGCGGAGACATGACATGGACAATATGTGAAAACAATACTGCCAAACTATTCTAACCTACTATGTAATTGTTCAACAAGACTCAACCTTACACAATTTTTTTCTACAAATAGGTCAAAAGTGCATGTACTCATACACCAATTACCAGATCTGGGAGTTGATTTCTCTTTGAGAAAAAAATTCCGAAATTCGTCAAAAATTTCAAAAAACGCACTTTTTAGGCTTTGATATCTCTGGTGGAGCACGAGATAAAAATCTGAAATTCTGACCTTTGATAGTATTGTGTAGTAGTGTTATCTACAAAAAATTTCAAGAAGGAGATTTGAGTATAAGCTGAGATATGATGATTAAAAAATGTTAAGAAATGCTATTATGAGTACATTAGGAGAAATGAGATTAGTCTCATTTATTTCAATATTTACACAGAAAATATCATTTTTTGAAAACAGTTTAATAATAAATGTTTAATTTACAAAGATACTATATATGCTCAACAAAGAGCTTAACACTATTTACGAGAGATGTTATGAGTTGGAACAGTTACTATTGTCAGTTCATATGACTGTTCTTCCTCAAAATTTTATTTGAAGCCACCCAAGTCTTGTCATCCCTTATTATCTTGAATGAAATTCTCTAGATTTAGTAATTGAAACTATGTCAACTCGATCAGTTGCAACCCATTGTCTGAAATTTACTTCTCCTGAAATGTGTACCGAATAAAATTGTTGCAATAGCATTTGTAGTAGGTTTGTTCCTCTGGACAAATAGTGTATTGGCTTAGCATACATTCTGAATTTTTTGAATCACACAGACGCATTTGAAGAAGATATTTGTAATTAACATTTAACTTTGTACCATAAATAATTAATTTAAAATTTTGGAGGTATGAACAATTACATAGAAGGTTACAATAGTTTGGCAGTATTGCTTTCACATATTGTCCATGTCATATCTCAGCTTGTAGTCAAATCTCCTTCTTAAAATTTTTTGTACATAACACTACTACACAATACTACTAAAGGTCAGAATTTCAGATTTTTATCTCGTGCTCCACCAGAGATATCAAAGCCTAAAAAGTGTGATTTTTGAAATTTTTGACGAATTTCGGAACTTTTTTCTCAAAGAGAAATCAACTTCCAGATCTGGGACTTGGTGTATGAGTACACGCACTTTTGACCTATTTGCAGAAAAAAATTGTGTAAGGTTGACAGTCTTGTTGAACAATTACATAGTAGGTTAAAATAGTTTGGCAGTATTGTTTTCACATATTCTCCATGTCATATCTCCGCTTGTAGTCAAATCTCCTTCTTGAAATTTTTTATACATAACACTACTACACAATACTATCAAAGGCCAGAATTTCAAATTTTTATCTCGTGCCCCACCAGAGATATCAAAGCCTAAAAAGTGCGATTTTTGAAATTTTAGAAGAATTCCGGAATTTTTTTCGCAAAGAGAAATTAACTCCCAGATCTGGAGCTTGGTGTATGAGTACACACACTTTTGACCTATTTGTAGAAAAAATTGTGTAAGGTTGACAGTTTTCCTTGCATAAAAAATTTCCTCTTGCAAACGGATAGATTTTGGAAAAAAATCTTAAATTTTGTGCTAAAATTTCACCTGTAAATATTTATTTTCCAAAATTATTCTACCACCATACATTTAGCCTATTTTATTCTGAACAAAATGCTGCAAACCCCATTTCAATTGGGAAAATAAAAGACGAGATATTTACAATTTTGTATATCCTAGTATCTGAGAAAATCGCTGCACACGATGAAACAAAGATGGCCGCCATGCACAAACAAAAAATAGTAAAATTAAAAAAACGGTCATTTTGAACTTTCATCATGTTGGGGTTGTTGTACAAAAAATTTCAGATTTTTTAAAAATGGTCGAGCGACCAGTGCTGGACCACTTGAAATGGATTGACCCTTTGTTACTTTATTTTTTGTTCATCTCTTCATGAACCCACTTATTAACTGATGTAAACAAATGCTTTGTGTGTGGATTATATGTATAACAACTTTTCAATTTTCATTATTACTGTGAATAAAGTCTGTTTATCTTGTTTAATGAAATTAACTTCATGTTGATTATTAAAAGTAATTGTGCATGTATTACAAATTTTCATTAAGAAATGCATTATATATTTATAATTTAGGAAGTCTGCAGAAGATGAACAAAATCAAAATGTTGCACAGGTAAATTTTAAATAAATACTGCTGCAATGTTTTGTTTAATGGTAATAAACTAAATTCCAAATTTTATTTTTATCATGCTTCAGCTTTTGCAATTTAAGATAACTATTTTTTTTTCCTTTTTTAAAATCTAAATTCCAGCAACAACCACCTCTGTCACCCGAGGATGAGCAATTCAAAGATACATTGTGGGAAGAATCATTTAAGGGTCATACTGATTCCAAACCTTACGGTAAAATCTATATTTTACATATAATTTTTAAGCTATCTCCACTTTTAATATTCTATTTAAAAAAAATAGTGTAATTTATTTGAGTATAATCCAAGTATATATATATATATATATATATTTTTTAAAGTCAGTTGGGTGATACTTAATTTTTTAATTATTTGATTAAATGAATGGTATTTTTTGTTATTCCTTAACATAGCTTTTGTTATTCCTTAGTCTTGAAAAAGTGCATTATTTCATCAGGCCAAATTTTATAAACAATTGCAAAAAAGAAATTATCTATACATAATTTGTTTTCTTTAATATAAAACTTCACTGCTATTTTTTTATTTTTTTTTATTCATTTTTTTTTTTTAAATACTATCCAACAAAGTTGAAAAGTAAGTGTGTATGCTTTCGGTTTGTCTGGCCATCTGCCTGCGCTTTAACTCCGACAAATATACTCGGATTTCTATGAAATTTTTATATGTTATTGATGTTTACCCTAGCACAAATCCTATTGGATTTGTGTATCGGAATACTAGGATTAGTTCATTTACAGGGATACTAAAATGTTTTCCGATACATTACGGCCTATGGGAAAAAATCATTTCAAATGAATTTTAAAAGTGTTAAACCCTGTCATACATATTCAAATTTATTAAGACTTTCCAACAAAGTTGAAAAGTGTTTATGCATTTGGTTTGTCTGTCCGCACTCTAATTCCCGTAAATATACTCAGATTGCTATGAAATTTTTATATGTTATTGATGCTTACCCTAGCACTAACCCTATTGAAAATGCAGTTTCTACTATGATTAGTTTATTAACAGGGATAGTGAAAAAATAGTTTCAAATGAATTTTAAAGGTGTTACACAATGTCAAACATATTCAAATTTACATGGATTTGCAAAGTGCACTAAAATATGTATTCTGTAAAGTATGCAGTGAAAATAATAGTAATATGTATTCTGTAAAGTATGCAGTGAAAATAATAGTTACTATTCATTTACAGGGCAACCCAAAAGAATTCTATTACGCAATAATAAAGGGGTGAATTGTTTGCGACATATTTTAATTATGCTAAATGATTGCAAGTATCATAAAATTCATATATGTCGCTGAGCCTTAATATTTAACACATAATATGAAGTGCATAGCATTTACAGGTTACACACAAAATATTTCAAATATTACGTTCTTATCCAAAGTGCTGTATTTTATCGATGATAGCTGATGGATGGATGAAATACTTTTTTAATTATGATATGCATTTTTAAGTTTTACTAAATGTCTGCAAATTATATGGAGTGTATACATGTTATAGTTGATATACAGGGTTACACAAAAGAGCTCGTAAAAGTTACTGAATGTGAGAATAATTAACTTAAAGGTGGGTTCTAAATAAATTATGCATTTTTACATTGAACTGCTTTCAGTTTACTAAGAAATGTTTGTAGAATATAGATAAAATTATATACATAACATGGTGTGCAAAGAATTATAAGTTATAATTTCTGGAAATGTGATTTAAGTAGTTTTAAGAGTGTTTTTTTTTTAAACTAAATTTTAACAAAATACTGGTGTGTAATAAAGGTACTAGGTAAATTACAGGGCTGAAGAAAAGTATTCAAGTATTTTCCATCTTTTAGAATAAAATGCTGAATGAGAAATTTCAACCAATTAGATATTTTTTTCCTAAATTTTCCTGTTATATAGTATATGTATAGCAACTGACCCATCAAATACAGAGTTGTTCAAAAGTATTGGAATACATATTTGTCTATGAACAGTAGCATCTTATTTCTTTAAATAACAAAGTTATGTTAAAGATATCAGGAAGTGTTGGAAAGTGTTTGATAATCTTTGCTTAACGCATGATTTCTCTTGTTAAAATTTTCAACATGTTTTACTATCTTTAATTTTCTAGCAGCAGACAATGAAGCTGTAGCTTTTTGGCAACAAAGAACATTTTATAAATGAAAAACATATCAACAAAATTTTGCCAGTGAACTGTAAAGTAAAGTAGAAATTCAGTGTGCAAATAATGCACATACATGATGAAAATATGACTGCCAATAGAAAAGAAAAAAAAAAAAAGCAGACCAAAGATTACAATATCAAAATAGGATGCATAGCGAAGGCAAAAGCTGAACAAAATTATAATCTTTATTTAAGATTTATAAAAGTAGCTTAAGCATATGTTAATATATAAATTGTATTTTGCCATTTCCAAAAAAAAAAAAAAGAAAAAAAAAGAAAGAAAGAAAAAGAAAACTGTATCCAAAACAACTTGCTCATAAGCTATGATATCATTAATGCAAATGACTGCCATGAAGGTGATTTAATAATTATAGTTCTGGAATACTTCTAAGTAATGTGTTTACTGCAAAACTAACATAAAGTAATGGTGCTTTGATATTATACCTGTATATTGAACATTGTAAAATAAAAAATAGTATGCCATTTAAAAGAAATATTTTAAATGTATTACTAATAAACTATCATGACATAGCATACAGCCCCATTTTTAGCATTCCCAAATGATTTTTAAAAATTCAAACACGAAAAATACACAATTCTTAATTTAAAAACAGTTTGTCTAATTGACTATGGATATGGCCTTAACAAAATCCATTAGTAGGAACTGATCAACGTGATCAGAATTTTATAGATTAAATGCTTTTTTATATTGAAATTTTTATAAAATACAAACTCTTGAAAAATGCAGTTTATCAATGTCAAATTAAAGTGCCTACAAAATTTTATTAATTTTTTTTTTACTTAAGGGTTTAAGAATAAATCTGCAAAATTTATTAGCTCTTTACTTTAATTTAGACACTAGAATATATTTTCTTGAACCTAGTTTATAATGTAGTTTATAATCTTTTTTTAATGTTTTTTTTTTTTTTTTTTTTTTTTTTTTTCAAATGAATTACAAAATAAATTACTGTCAAGTTTAAACTTTTCTCCCAAAACACTTTTATTTCACATGTATCTATTGAACTTCAGTGAGATTTACATGTTCTGTTTCCGTGTGCAAGAGGCTTATACATCTTTGTTCAAAGGTTTTCCAAAAAATTAGTAATTCATCTAAAAATAAAATGTAACTTGCTATGGAAATACAATTATCATTTTTTCCTACTAAATCTGAATAACACAAAAACTTTGTTATTTACTCTGGATTTAAAAATCTTTACTATATTTCAAATAGTAAACTTTTCTGTAGTTTCATGTTGTTTTTAAATTAAAAAAATAAATTAACAGCATACATTATGTATGGTCTTATTCAATCAATAATGAAACTTAAGCCTCCAATGTGATTCCTATGTGAACATTTAGACATTTGATCAATTTCATACTAAATAGAAGTAAGGTACACGTTTGACAAAACTAGCTATTTATTTCTTCGAATTCAATACCAAAAAGCTTTTTAGTTTTCCCTAGAACCTTTAAATTGAAAAATATCTTTAATAAATCTATACAAAATTTGCTTTAAAAAAATAATAATTGTGCAACACATAATTGCTTCCTTTAAAGATTTTTATTGGTTTTAGCTCCCTCACTGCCAATATCTGTCTTATGTCCCTACGTCCAGTTTTATGAGGAATTGGGCTATGTATCCTGTTAATATATATGTATAAGGAATTAAATCAGTGCTATCACTTAAACTTTGGAACTTCATTTCTCCAAAATTATCAAGATTTTAAAACAAGTTTCCCTAGTATTTGATAGACTGACTTCTTCCTCTTGATTTAATAAAATCAACAATCATATGAGAAATTTCTCAATTTTCTAGGAAATCTAAACATGAAAAAGTATAACTTTGTTCTCTTTAAATTACTTATGATATCATCAGCCCTCTTTTTATACTCATCAAATATTACATTATTACTTTCAAAATTTTTCTTTTCACTTATTATCCAAATATGTTACCTTTTAGTCCTTAGAATATACTACACACTATAATAAATTTAGCTTGTATATCAAGCTTCTGTACACAGACACAAGTTAGTCAAGTAGAATTTTTAAGATCATAAACAGACAACTTCCTTCTTGAATACAATACAGAAAATGTTTTATTACAATTTTATGATGTTGTTTTACATATGAGTGAAACATAAACAAAGGATGTGACACTAAATGTGACATTTTTCTTTTTTAAAAAAATTAAAATGCACCTATTTTTTGTGGCATCATACAGAATACAAATTTTTGTTGTCTTATAAAAACAATGTATACATGCTAAAATTTGTTTATTGTAGTTTAATACTGAAATTAAATTCAAAAAGCCATGTGATTTAATATTGGCTGTATATTATTATAGTTTTCTTTTTTGTTCAGTTTCTTTTTAAGATGTTGCATCATAAAAGAAAAAGAAATAAATGATAAAAAAAAAAATATTTATAAGTTTTAAAAAAAAAGGTTAGAGATTGTCCGGGAATTTGTAAAGTAGCCATTATTGCGGGACAGGTCCTAAAACATGTATGCCAAGCTTGGTCCAATTTGGTTAAAAATTGTATTTGTATAAAAATAAATTATGCGGGTGGTCTAAAAAATTTTGTAAAGTAGTTTGTATTTTTCATTGGCTTCTAAAATATCTGCGCATCACATTTCATGCAAATTGAACACAAATTTAAATCTGAATAAAGAACATGCACATAAACTTTGAATTATGTGTAGAGAGAGATTGTATATTTTCTTTTATTTTTTATTTCAAATAGGACCAGCATCTGTTGGAATGGATTTTTCATTTGTGGGATTCAAACATGTGTATGGAATACCAGAACACGGTGATGTTTTTCCATTAAGAAATACAAAGTATGTTATTAATTTATTTTATAAATATCAGTATTTCAATAAAAGAAAATTTATTAAATATTTTAAAATGTGAGAATGATAAAATTTATGTAAAAAGTTTAATTTTTATATAATCAGTAATTTGCAAAAATTTACCGTGCAGTGTTTTTTCTTTCTTTTTATGGTCTATTGAGATTTATCTTGCTAAGGATTATATGTAGATAACAATTTGTGTGTGTGTGGGAGGGGGGGGGGAGACTATTTATGTCTATCTAAAAAAATATTTCTAACTATAAATATTAGTTTTTAACTAAAGTCCTGTCTTAAAGTTTAAATTTTTCTTTCAGAGGCTCCACAGATCCGTACCGTTTATATAATTTAGATGTGTTTGAATATGAACTAAACAACCCAATGGCATTATATGGATCTATACCTTTTATGGTTGCACATAGGTATGTAGGATAATTTCTAGCAATAAAAATTTTCCCTGTATTAAAAATTTTTTTGATCTGAAACTGTTTTATGTATATATGGTTTATTTTAAAAGTAATACTATCAAATAAATTATTTTGTATTTATTTTGTTGATTTTTTTCTTAATGGGGAACATGTAATTTGTTAGTGATAAAAGCTAATCGATGCAGATATAAAATGGAATGGATACAATGTTCAAGGAATGGGTTTGAGAATGAGGTAAATAACAATGATTGGGGATCTTGTGGTTAAAATTTTCAAATTGCAATACCCTTTTATTTATTTATTTTTTCCTCACAAAATACTTTTTCTCACCGAAAACCATAAATAATCTTAAAAAACAGCTATAGAAATTGTAGCATAAAATGAACACAAAGATGGCCATTTCATGCTCCGTGTGTGCTACAAGTATCTACTGACATTTTACATTTCTGTAGTTGACATCATCACCCTAATATACCTCTATTTTTTTCTTTTTAATTTAAACTTCTTTGTAAGCATGTCACATACATAGATTCTCAGATTTAAAAAAAAAAAATGGCACAAAACTCTTTACACAGTTTGGTCTTAAATAGACTTTTCATAAAACTAACTGAATTTACAAATTTCATCATTTTAAAATAAAATCTGATTTTAAAAAACATCATATGTTAGATAGTGTTAGACTAGTTATAGTTAGACTAGTGGTAAACTATGTAAAATTTTTTCTTTGTATTCTATTTTTTTTTTCTTTTTTTTTATCGTAGTTTTCAATTAACTCTTAGCATTCAGTCATATTGCCAGCTCTTTTGAATTCATCATGGTTGGATAACCTTCTGTAATTCAGGACTTTTAAAAAATTTAAGTTTTTTCATTTAATGTTTTAAAAGTTTATAATAACAATAAAAAAAGCAAATTTTTATTTTTTTATTATTTATTTATTTTTTTTTTTTTTTTACTTCTTTTTTCCATTTACTTCTCTGCAGATACAAATTATAATGCTTGAATAATGCTTATTTTTTAGAACTTCTATGTTTGTCAATTTAAAAAAAAATTAGGTGGTCTTTAGTTATCATAACAGTATGGTAAATTACAATAATGTAATATTGTACTTTTTGTTTTCTTAAATACAAATAATATTGTGCAGTATTCTTGATTTATAAATATTGCTATTCCCATATCAAGTACTTAAAGTAAAAATGTGTAGGCAAGAAGTGCATTTGCATATTTTTAAACGTAAGTTTTTCTCGACAGTTATCTAAAATAAGAAGAATGTATGGATTCTTTTCATGGATATGATTAATTTTTCTTTAATATTATAAAATTGAAATCATACATTCTTTTATTTCCATAGAATTTTTTTTTTTTTTTTTTTTTTTTTTTTTTTTTTTTTTTTTTAGGTATTTGGTTCTGTTAAGTGGCATGGTGATAAGTTTATCTAAAAAAAAAATTGTTTTATTTATTTTTACTGTGTGTGTGAATAGTTCTTGAAGTTTTTATTCAAATAATTTGATTTTACTATACTGCAATCAGATGTGTGTGTGTATTAGATCTAATTTTTCCACATGTTAAAATGGGTTCTTAATAATCTTAAAACATTTTCTATTGTAATTGTGCTTTTCTTTTTAATGAGTTGTATTTTGATTTCTTAGTGATATTCAAACTGTTGGATTATTTTGGTTAAATGCTGCTGAAACTTGGGTTGATATTGAAGAGTCATCAAACCAGGTCAGTTTTATAGCTAAATGTAATTAAAAAAATACATATTATTCATATTACTGTAAATGTCTTTGTAATTTTTTTATTGTACTTTTTATTTTTCTAGGGTGTAGTCTCATCAATTGTAGATTTTGTAAAAGGTAATACTCAGATTCCCCAAGAAGATACTCATTGGTTTTCAGAGAGTGGGATTATTGATGTATTTTTCCTTCTTGGACCTAAACCAAAAGATGTTATGTTTCAGTACTCAAAATTAACAGGAACAAATCCACTGCCTCCAGTAAGATATCTTTTAATAGCATAATTACTATAAATTATTTCAGTGTTTCCCTTTATTCTTTTTAATGCTCAATAATTACAAATCTGAGAGGTAATGCTTAGTAAGTTCTTTGTTTTTTGTAAAGTACATATTTTTGTAAGTATTACTATTTTAAAAATAAATCATAATTTTAATTGCCTTAAAACTTTTTTTTAAAACTAAATATTGATTTGAATATGCTGTATTAAAACATGATACTGCTGTTTATAATGTTATTAAAGCATTTTATTTAATAATTAAATATTTTTTTTAATTATTTGCATTTGAATGCATCCATTACTTTGTGTTAGTCAACAATTTATTTTACAACCCATTGTCAAATGGTGGTAATTTTCAGTATTTAAAACTTCTTTTGAGTGTCTACATATAAAATTTCATGCATAAACTACTCTAATTAAAAAATAAACTTTATTTTTTCACTTTAAGTATGCATTTTTTGTAATAATGCAGTTTGCATTAGGTAAAGGTAACAATATTTAAAAGTTGGGGGTAATTATAGTTGTCAGATTTATCTCAGATAAAAAGTAGTTAACAAGTCAGATATTAACAGTAGTTAATTTTGATTTTGTTACGCTAATGCCCTTTTTTCATATCATACTAAACCATATTGAATGGGTCAAAAATGTTTTTTGCTGGTGAATTTTTGTTTAAGTAGAAGTTATTGATTTAATAATTATTCTTCTACTGTATTTGCACTACATTATTCTATTAACTTTGTTTAACTAGTTTTGCAGTCGTATATCTCATTATGAATGAAAATTTCTTTTTATAAAAACAAAAATAAAAACATCCTACAATTCAATGCTGAAAAATTCTGCAATGTACACCCTACAAAAATTTTTGTATTTAATCCCTTAACTTTAACCTGTTTTATTCCTGGTACTTTTATAGACAAATTCCCCATGAATGTGTCAAGTATGACAGTTAAGAATCGAAGTATAAAGAGATAATAAATTAAACAAAATATTAAAACATAAGATAGGTAAATTAAACTAAAACTTTTATGTAGATAGTTATAGTCTATAATAAGGTCAAGTCAGATGATCTAATGCTGCAGCTAATGTGCAGTTAATATCGCATAACTCTCCCAAGATTTTTGTATTCCTGATATCAGAAGAAGTTGTTTTTATGTTTGATGCACATGTGAATAACTTATTTTTGGCAAAGGGTGAAATTTTGGAGCAAATTGAAAAAGATAAGATGAGGTAAAAAAAATAGAAGAAATCATTCTATGGAACACATTTAAACATATACCGTAGGATAGGCCTAAAAAGCAGTAAAAAATGTACAACTTGCAAGGAAAATATACAATCTGGCAACCCCAGAGGGGATAGTGAAGTAGAATGAGCATGTGTGAAAATTTCACTCAACTATTTCAGCAGTTGAATATAAATGTAATTTCTCACAGATGAATTTAATGCTGACAGTGAAAAATCACAGTCAAGCTTTCAGCCTATGTAAATTCATAATTTTTCAGCAAAAGCTTGTAACTGGTAATGTACTGAAAGCTAATGAGATTCAGTATCACATTTCTAATCTATAATTTATTTTTTTAGTGATTGAGACTGAAAAGCATATTTTCAGTGTATGTCACATAATTCAACATTTAAGCGGTTGCTGCCCTTAATACAACAGAAATAATATACAGAGTGTAGTTAATATTTAAATTCTTCCACATATAGATTTTAAGTTTGTTTAGTTTTAATTATTTTCAAACACCATGTGTTTATTTTTTATTAATGGAAATTTTCTTAATTTATTTGCAATTAGCTTAAAAATAAAATAAAAAATTTAATTTGAAAAATATTTAATGTTTTGCAGCTGTTTTCTTTGGCTTATCATCAGTGTCGATGGAATTACAGAGATCAAGATGATGTACGAAATGTGGATGCTGGATTTGATGAGCATGACATTCCATATGATGTTCTATGGCTTGATTTAGATCATACTCATGATAGAAAGTAATAGAATTTTCTTAACTGTAGTTTTGTTGACTAATAGTAATCTTGATTTTATATGGGAAATTGCTTATATGGGAAGCTTTATAGAATTCATGATGATTGCAGTGGTTAAAACTAGGATTCAAATTTTAAAAATTAAAAATATTAAAATAGTTTTTGTGGCTAAAATTTGTTCTGTTTTATGGTATTTTAATATTAAGCATAAATTTATTATATCTATATATGTGCATTCATACAATTCTTACAACTTCTTAACTTTTTAAAAGATATTTTTTGGCTCTTTAAAAACACTTAAGTTTATTCTCTTTTTATATTTGTGCTTATAAATTAAGGATAATGGCCAAACACTTTTGATTTGAAATTTTTTGTCAAATATCTACAAAAATTCTTGATAAACTGTCCTTTAACTTTGAGGATGTAAAGGTCATGTTTGATTTTATATTTTTCATTGAAGATGTAGTCAACAGACCAACAATAAATTTAATAGTAAAATAATATTTATGATCATCAATGTAACAAATAAGCTAAAAATAACCTGTCACTATAGTAAATGAATTTGTGAATCTTGTTAAGCATTTGTGCATGCATAGCATACGTATTCATGATGACGTTGGTTAACATTTCGGTAAAAAATAAAAAAAAATTTCTTTTTATCATGCCAGCTAATTATGCCAATTTAATGTGGTTGAAAATCATATTTAATACCACTTTCTGAAAACTTGACAAAAGACAGTGGAAACAATATTCTGGAATTAAAAGTTTAAGATATGAATTTCTATATCAAATAGTTTTTAATTGTGTATATGTAACTAACACTAAAATTTGTATTTCATAATTTAGTAGTCAACTGTTTAAGACAACATATATAAAATGTGTTGTCAAATATCATAAAAATTCAAAAAGATACTGGTGATATAGCAACTTGCTTTCTAAAAATAGTTCACAAAGAAATGTTTTATAAATTGATAATTAGTTTTTCACATTACTGATGTCTTCAAATTATCATTATATTCCATTGACCATGTAATAAACATGTCCATATGCAGTGGATTAATTATTATTTTTTAAAAATTGTTGATGTAACTAATTTTTAATAATTTTTTTTAAAAAATTAGACATTGTTTGCATATGCACACTTAAAAATTATTTCATACAAATGCTCATATCTTGTTTAATATGCAATTAATTTTTTTATTGCAGTGTTATATGTTGCATTTTCTAAAGTTTTTGGAAAATGGTGCTGAATTTGGTTAATTCTATATGCTGTAATGAACATTTGAATGCTTTACAAATGCATTTATCTATATAAATGTGCATGCTTTTGTTACACAAATACATACAAACAAAATAGTACAGGGCCAATATAGTCAATTGTATATTTGCAGACTATTATTAACATTTTTTTTTTTTTTTTTTTTTTTTTTTTTTTTGCAGGTTAATTGCAAATATAAATTTTAATTCCATTTATTGTTACCCTTCTTTAATTGCCCTTCAGCAGGGCTTGAAAATTCTAAAAATTTTAAGGTTCCCAGCTGGGAACCTACATGAAAAATATAGGTTCCCAGTTGAAAAGTATAAGTTCCCGAAAAAATTCACTATTTTTGGACAAAATTTGCTGTTTTTTTGCAAATTTTTTTTACGAAATTTGTTCTTTTCCATGATTTTTTGAAATAAAATTTGCTGATTTTCGCAATTCTTTAATGAAATTTGTGTTTTTCGCGATTTTTTTGACGAAATCTGTAGTTTTATCGCGATGTTTTAACAAAGCCTGTCGCTTTTCAAAAGAAAATCTTTACAAAATTTGCCTTTTTTGCGATAATTTAATGAAATTTGCCTTGGTTCATGCGATCTTTCAACGAAATCTGTTTTTTAGATATTTTTAGATGAAATTTGCCGTTTTTCGTGATATTTGACAAAATTTGTTGTTTTTCATGATTTTTTAATGAAATTTGCCATTTTTTTTTTACGAAATTTGCTATTTTTTGTGATTTCTTTGTTGAAATTCGGGCTTTTTCCGTAATATTCTGACGAAATTACGCATCCCTTGGACCGCTTCAGAGCTATTTTTTGCTTGATTTACGCGTTATAATGCGTCCGCGGCATTGCTAGCAGATACGGCAAAAGGTTAGGTTCCCGACCGGGAACCTTAGTGATAAAATATGCGTTCCCAAAAAGGATTTCTGGGTTCCCTGGGATCCCGGGAACGCTATTTTTCGAGCCCTGCCTTCAGTTAAAATTATAAAATCAAACATCTTTACATCTGTGATGTTCAATTCAATCATCAACCTTTTTACAGATATTCAACAAAATATCTAAAATTGAAATTATCCAGTCATTACCCTTAATTTGTGTATTTTGTTAATTATGGTTGAAAATGTTAAGTGCTTTGCGAGAATTTTGTCTTTATTTTTTTTTTTTTTTCCATAATCTTTGCATGTGCATAGTACATAAAGTTTAAAATCTTTGAAACTATTTTATGTTTTAATTTTTTAAAAAATATGGTTGAAAATTATGGATGGGACAAATAGTGATTTGGCCGAATACCGAATATTCGGCCAAATTTTAGGCCGAATACTAACATTTTTTTCCAATTAAAAAAATTAACTTTTTATTATATGTAATTTAAAAAATAGGAGCTCATTAATCATTACTATTCTTAAATGTGCTTTTAAAGGTATTTTTAAATTTGAAAAACTTATTTTAACACAAAAAAAATTATGAAATTGCATTATATCCTTTCATCCTAATGTACATCAAATTCATTTTCAGTAAGTCAGGTAGGTAAGATATTTCCATTAAAATAAAGAAAGTACTTCATGTTTGCTATCAAATGATACTTTTACCCTTTCTTGCATGCAAAATCAATAATAATATTAATCTCTCTCTCTCAGAACTCACAAGGAGATATTTTCTGGAATAACCTCTAATGAAGTAAATTTTATCATTGAGGATAAAAAAATTTGTAAGAATGAGACTGTTCTGGAATCAGTTGCCGAGCTTTAAATTACAAATTATGTTAAAGCAAAATGTATGCTTAAAGTAGAATGCATATGTTAACAAAATCTTTGACATTTGAATCGTACACACAATATTCTGCTTATTCAAGAAACATTAAAAAAATAAGCAGAAATTGATAATAACATGAAGGAAGGAAAATGCAAGTTAAAAATAAATGCATAATAATGTTACACATTAAAGTCAGTAATTATGCAAATAATTATTTAAAAGTGAAAACTATAGAATAAAAAAAATTATTTTGTTCAATATTTAGAATTTATATTTAAATATTTATAAAACCATCTTCATAAAGCAAGTTGTGTCATCTAATGAGTATCTAGTTTGACAACAGCTCTGTTTTCATACGTACTGTTGCACTTGGAATAGAGATATTTGATATTAAATCTTAAAAAGGAATCTTCATTAATACACTTAGTGAATGAATTTTTTCATTTCTTACTTTGTAGAAAATAAGTTATGAATTTCATAAGAGCTTTTATATGTGCATGGAATTTGCAGACATTAATAAATATTCGAATGTTTTAGAATAAGGCAGTGTTTTTCTTATCTATATCTTTTATATCTTGAGTTGTAATATGTCATTCTCTAATGAAGACATTTGCCATGCATTTGAATCTCCAATTTGGGCAGCATTTTTTTAAATATCACTAATTTTTATAGGAAACACAGAAAGACTGCATATTTTTAGTATCTGAATAATTGTATATTTTGTAGGTGTTGTGTTTGGTAAATGGATGGAAACGCTTTTCTGTTTCGTTCCATCTAAGAGGCCAAAAGTATAGTGGGAATAAATACATCGTGTTGAATGCGGGCCAGCAAAACACCCATAAAGACATGACAAAAAAATATCTTGATTGCACTTCACTAAGATTTTTAATAATAATAATAAATCAAAAACTTGAGAGAAAATGAAATAAGATAGGAAGATGTTACCTGTAACTTGAAGATTGATGACTGAGACAACATGAAGAATAATCACTGGAGACGATCTTAAAATTTGAAGAACAAACTTTATTTATTTTATTTTTATGAAAAAGAATGAAGATATGGTTGCTTTTGTTATAATTTCCTTTTTTTTTATGAATCACTTGGTAAATGAGATCTATCTTAATGTTATAGATCATACAAAAACATATGTGACATCTTCATCATAAAAAAGAACATTGAATTTGATGGGCTCTCTCTCTTCTTGTGGGGATGCCGTCATGATGAGATTACATTTTTTAAAAATCTTCAAAATCGAAACTTCCTTTTTTTTTTTTTTTTGCGAGAAGAATATTCTAGCATAGCTACATACGATACTTTCGAAAAATAAAATACCTGTATCCATTAGGAACAATTCTACGAAAGAGGGCGGTCGTCTAATAGTCAAAATATTGATAAGTATAAACGAAACAATATATTTTTCTTCATAAGGTTTTCAAGAAAATAAGCTTCGTAAAAATATAAAATGGAAAACAAAATTTGAAGAATCGTAGTTAAAATAATACCGGACAACGCCACAGATACTGTAAAAATCCACAAGTAACTCCATTATGTTCTGCTCAGCTTATCGAGTGCACAACGGCCGACAAGCCACCTGAAGGACCAGGCCGCAGCGGCAGAGGTGCCTTACTCACTCCCAAAAAGTCAACTGACTACCGGCCGTCTCTGAGGGCAGCGCAAAGAGAAAGGGTTGCTGTAATATCGCAACTCGCCAATTGGCAAAGTTAGAATGGGTGAAGCGAGAGGGAAAAGCCAAGCTACGTACAAATACATGGGGAAATATGAATTTAATAGCATAAATATGATAGTATTTTTAAAGAAGCAAAGCCAAAAAGGTGGCCAGGAATTTAACTGCATAAATCACATCATCAGTTGAATTTAATTTCATAGGCCAAGGGGAGGACCTAATTTAAAGGAAGTAACCGCCTCAGAGAATTTTGGAGAACCTTCTAGAAGCATTTTAAACCGGAAGGAATGAATTCGAAAAACATTTTACCGTTTTAGAATATTCGAAATGTTACGTACAGAAGAAATATTTACAGGAGAAGGCATCAAAAGAGACGAAATCAAAATATTTAAAATGAGAATATTAATGAAAAAATGAATGATGGCTAATAAAATAGTTGATACAATTAAATTAAAATAAAATATGGCAGGGGTTTACGAGTAACCACCACATGTAGGTAAGAATGAGAATGCTTTCATGAATGTGCCAGAATATAGCCAATTTGGATTAGAAAAAAAAATTGCAAGAAATGAAATTGTTTAAATCGTAAATTTATTTGGCAAGATATCTTTCACTATTCGGCGAGACTTTAGCAATATTCGGCCAGATATCTCTAAACATTCGGCAATAAGTATTCGGCCGAAGCATTCAGTCAACTAGCCATCAATGTTCGGCAAAAGGGCCGAATACTGAATAGTGGCCGAATATTCGTCCCATCCCTATTGAAAATGCTAAGTTCTTTGAGAGAATTTTGCTTTTATTTTTTTCCCATAATCTTTGCACATGTATAGTAGGGTAACACCCCCAGTAATTGGCATGCACCAGTGATTGGCACATTTTACAAACATGTCCTAAAATAAGATTTATATCCAGTCTTTTAAAAATGCAAGACCATATACCAGTTATATGCTCATTTACGTTAAAGATTATAACTTTGATTTATTTTACAAGATGACAATAGAGCCTAGAAAAGAGAAACAATTATGGCATGTATTAAATTAGCCATTTTTGTTGCAAATTCTTCTTCTTTCGCTTAAGGAAGGCATGCTTTTCAATTCATTATCTGATTTATAATATATTTTAAATTTTAATTGACAACAGTTTTGTTTAGTTAAAAAGGGTTACTTTCATTGTGTAAAAGTATTTTCGACACAAATATTTGGATTTCTGAATTAATGGTAGATGCCAATTAATGGTGCTTCAATTTTGCTAGTTCCAAGTAATTGGCACCTATTCCAATTACAAGGAATTCGCAAGGAATTTGAGTTTAAACCATTTATTTTGGAAGTACTTTTAAAATTATAGACTAATTTTGTTTATCATTTGTTTTTATTTGAAAATATAAATTTTATCAGTAATTAGAATCCATTAAAGTTTCATATGACAATTACTGGGGACAGCATGACAATTACTGGGTATTAATGTAAGTATATTGTATTGTTTTAAAGTGTTCACATTTCAGACTAATGTGCTGATTTCTTACTCTCAAAAACCTGAAATATGGCATCTTCATCTACAATAAATTCATTTAAAGCGATCAAACCCAATGAAAAATGTAAAGTTTTTTTTTAATATAAATATATGCCAATTACTGGATCACAAGGTGTCATACATTGGTGCTCTAGGTGCCAATTACTAGTGATTTCAGCAACTTTTTATAAATATATTTTTATAAAAATACTTTTTCAATTTTTTTTACTTTTAGTGGACAAAATAGATGCACAGATATACATTCTTTGATTTAAAAATATTTCCAAGTAAATAGCTCATTTCTTTGTAATGAAAATTTCAGTAAGTTTAACGACAAATTCTTAATGTGCCAATTACTGGAGGTGTTACCCTACATAAAATTTAAAATCTTTTAATTTTTTTTTTTTTTTTTTTTTTTGTCACGTAACTGTGACCAAAAACTAATCAGCTAAATTCCTCATCCACATCCCTATCCAAAATCTTCATCTCCCTCCTCCCTCTTCTGACATATCTACGATCTCATTTACCAAGCAAATAAAATTTTATGTCTTTAAATCCCTTTAATTTTTTCTCTCCTATTTTAAAATTTTTATTGTATGGGTGATTCTCAAAATAGGGGACAATTTCAAAAGTGAAATCTTAAAAAAAATTACTGTTAGCAAAATTTCTGAAAAAAATAGATGTTGTTAATATAGTATTAGGTATACTTTACATGTAGTCAACAGAGCTAAATATTTAAAAATTAACTTAAAAAAATAATTAGTATTTTTTGAGCCATGCTAATGACAAAACAAATTGCATGGAATAAATATATTAAGAAATTTTTATTTTCTTCCTGTTTAAATATTTTTTTCTATATTTATTAGCTTCCTTTTCAGCAAGTGGTTTCCATTTTTACATATATACATATAAGGAGAATAAAAACATTACCAAAGAGCAAACTTTGTTTACATGAGCAACATTCTGACACTAACAATGTAAGAAGCTGTCTTAGTGATTTTCTGACAGATTTAATGCATATTTTAGGGATAATAAATGTAATACCTAAATTTATATGTAAAATTCAACTTTGTAAAAGATACAATATAAGCAATGGTTACATTTATGCACATAGGAGTCTTTAGCATGGGCAGAAAAACCATGCTAATGACAAATTTTAATTTAAATAAAATTATGAGCCACAATATAATCACAATGCAATAGTCCATTCTGGGGCTTTTTAAAACACAAAAGTCCCATGCAAATAAGTAAAATAAAAATTTTAATTATAAAATAAACATGAAAATTATTATCCATTCTAAGGACATACAATTGATGTATGCCCCTAATATTCAACTTCTATTCTTAAAATACAATACATGCTTTGATTTTCAGGCTGGGATAAAATGGCTACTTGTTGCCATGGAGAAACTTTATATTTTCAAACTAGTGTCATATGTAAAAATGAAATTTTGATTATTAACCAGCTGTTATAGTATGACCTTGTTTTGAAAATAGAATATGGAGGACAAACTTTAATTCTTTTTTTATATGCTATAGTTTTATTTTTAAAAAGAAATTTATTGGGTAAATCCTCTCCTTGATTAATTTAAAGAAAGAATAACATTTGTTTTATTTTATAAACATGATATTAACTCTTTAAAAAGATAGTATATACAAGGCACAGCTGCTGTGGACATCCATGCTAATGACATTTTGAACATTTATTCTGTTATTTTAAGGTGTTTTTAACTAAAAAGTGAGTAATTCTTGAGTGAAAATAATGAATAATATTAAGGCAAACATATCTAAATACAAAAACATTACAGAAAACCGCTCAATTTTTTTTTTTTTTTTTTTTTTTGTATGCCGAAAGACATAAATTGTCCCCTGTTTTGAGAATCACCCGTATAGATATATAAATAACTAGTAAACTTTAAGTCTGGAGCCTAAATGTCCATTATAAAAGATATTTTAATTTCCATATAGTTAGCACAATAGCTAACATCCTGAAAATCCACAATTTAAAATTAGGCTATATGTTTCTATAATTCTAACCATGTAATGTTTCCCCAAAATTCCAAAAGGGCTATGCATATATAATTTAATCACTTTAGGGTGGGTGGGTGGGAATCTGGCATATGATATTGAAAGATATCTCTAGGAAGGGTTTTTTTTATGTATATTGTTATCATTTTGATTCAACCAAACTTTACCTTCTATTTATAATTGTTTTTACATCAAAATCTTCTTTTTTTATTTAAACATGTTCTTTACATTAAAATAATTGCAATATTTGTTTTAGTCTGTTATCTATTTTTATGAAAATACAAAGTTAATACAATTAAAATTATTAAATGATTATAAATTATTTCATTTCAAAGCATGATCCTCAGGAAACAGGAATACCTCAATGTTTGGCATTCCTATTCTTCTGCATATACATACATATTCTACATATGCATACATAATCTGCTATTTGTGAAAAGTGATTCAAAAGTATGTTTGAAATAACTCATGTTTAGCAGTAAAAAAAATAAAATTTTGGTCACCTGTTTAGTTGATAAAAAAGTTTTGCCATATCAATTTTCCACATAAGAATAAATCCAAGAAGGCGTTATTTTTGCTGAAATGCATTATTATGTACCAAAATCCCATTATTAAATACTTTTAACTAATGACTGTTTCTTTAAGTTTCCTTTTATATAAAAATATTTCATCCATAATAATGATATTTTAATAACTTATCTTTATTTGAATCAGTAAAGTATGCAAATAATAAATATGTAACCATATCTGTATCCTGGAAAAAAAAAAAAAAAAAAAAAAAAAAAAAATGAAATCAAAAGAACTTTCCGACATTGATAATGATATCATTAGAGCAGGAGCCAGGGGTTTGAGGACTTATAACATATGACATCATAAGGCAGGAATACATTTAGAAAAATTTTAGGTATTTTAAAGGAACCTTCACAAAATAATTTATCCCCAAATAGGATCCTTCACAATTTTTTTATCTCTAAACAGGACCCTTCGCAAAATATTTTATCCCGAAACAGGACCTTTCACAAAATTATTTCTCTCTTAAATCGAGCTTTCACAGAATTTTTTCACAATTAAATTGAACTTTCCACAAATTTAATCATTTTAAAATAAAATCTGGCCTGTAAATAAACAGTTGATCTCACCAAAGATCAGATTACTTAAATTTTTCATATATGAAGGATAGAATCAGAAGACTTTGATAATTTAAAATTCACAAAATTATGACTAGAATTTTCTTAAGTATAAGAAAAACTTCAGAATTACACAAAAACAGGACCCTGTGAAAAAAGTGGATAGACCTCTGTAAGAGATTGAGGGGGTTCAAAATTGTCAAAAAGCTGATAATGTTATATTTGTTTTGCCCAAAATACTTCTATTTGTCCAAAGGTTTTCGAAATTTTAGTAGGTGACATAAATCCAGTCTGCAAAGATGTTCTAAAAAGTTTTTGTTGAAGCATGAACTTTTAGGTACTTTAGTAAGAAAAAAAATCATTTCCATATTGAGCAAAGTGACCTGCAATCACAATTTTTTTCAAAAGAGTTAAAATTAATATTTTAAATACTGATTGCTTCTTCGAAGAGAAGAAAGATTCAGCTTTGCATGCACATTTTTTGTTAACTTGTACCTCCAAAATTGTGCCCTTAAGAAATCAGTGCCATGAAAAAAAAGAGAACTGCAAAAACGACTCATTTTGAATTTTTTTTTCAAAGGGTTAATATCTGTCTTTTTTCAAAGGATTGTGGAATTTAAAATGTAACAGTACAATCTTTCGGAATGTCTACCATTTTTAACTTTAGAGATTTGGCTGGTAAAGATTAAAGAACAGCAGAAAAAAAAAAAAATCCTACTTTCCATTCTTCAGTTTTGACTTGCTCTCTGAATTAGGTTCTGAGCATATGTAAACAATCAAAAAGATAAACATGAATTTTGATGAGATTTCTTTCTGATTTTAATTAATAACTCGGTTAACTATCAAAAATTTTAAATTTTGAGTCTTAGGTGCACCAGGAGAGGGAGACCTTGGACTACCCTCAGCCAAATTTTGTCTCATATTGTACACTACTTTTCACTATCAATCACATCTAGACAGACACACACACACACAGAATGAAACTTTCTTTTATTAGTGTATAGATGATTACTCATTTAAATTTTCTCTTTACCACCTGAATTTTTTACTTTTCCTCTCCCCCTCCCCCCTCCCTCTTCTCCAAAACAAAATTTAATAAATAAAGTACAAAGTATGCAAGGTTAATCTTTCTGAGCAAGTGTTTGAGCCTGATAACTGACAAGCAGTATATCCCATTTGGCAAACATAATAAACCAATATCATAAACACTGTATAGATTTTCATACAAATTGGCTGGCATATTAGATATTCAGATTTTAAACATTTTTGAACAGATTCTAGAAAATAAAAATTGCCAAGGAAATAGCAGGTTATAAGTAATAAATATTATAGCAATGTTATCTAGTAGAAGTAGTCTCCAGTAGTCCTCCAAAACAGAAGTCCAGCATTTAAATCCAACCTATTTCCATTATGTCAGAAATTTTATGTATATATATAGAGAGAGAGAGTTTTTATTTTCAGAATATATCAACTTGTGTTTAGAAAATTGAGTGGAGTGCAGCCACTTTAGATTTTGTTCTTTTACCTATTATAAATAAAGGGCTCTTAACTGATTTCAGACAGCACATTTTATAATTTCACACAATTCCTAAAATGTTAGTGTTCTGTTATTTCTAAAATTATGCCTAAAATTCTATAGTAATTAATTTTTAATTTTTCTACTTTTTAATGCAGCCAGTGCATGCCAAATCTTGTGTTATTTTATAAAACAAACTTAATATTATTTAGAAAAATGGTTTAAGAGATGTGCTACATATATTGTTAAGTCAAATCCAGAAGTTCTGAGTCGGTGATAAATATCAACTATTGCAGCTTGCCGTGTGACTAATAAATATAAAAAAGTGTTAAGTTGTAATTAAAGAAAATTTCGACAGTATTCTATTTTCCTCTGTTTTCGTTTGCATTGACAGTTTTAAGCAAGTTTTGTGAATATATTTTATCAAATTATCTATAGATAGCTCATACACTGCCAGCTTCTAAGCTTGCTAGAATTATATTTAAATTTCATAAATATAAAGGAAATTTTTATTTAAACTATGCAAAAAAAACATTGACATTAGCTTTAGAATTGCATTAAGTATATTTTAATGTAATTTTTAAAATTATATTTTTGTTTTAAATGTTTTTTAAAATATGTATGATAAATGCATATATATATTTCAAGTTTAAACTGAGGTAGGGGTGGAAGAGGAAATAAGCAAAGATACTAAATATTACTTTCTTTTTCTTTTCACAGATTATAAACAGCATCAATCTAATGGATAAATGTTAATTTTATATCCCCCTTAGTAACAGTTCTTTAAAAATAAATATTTTGCTTTCAAATATTTTGAAGTATTTCTTAATTATCTTGCTTTAGGTACTTCACTTGGGATCCTTTTAAATTCTCTGATCCGATTGGCATGCTTAATAATCTTACTGCTAAAGGTCGAAAAATGGTTACTTTGGTTGATCCTCATATTAAAAGAGATAATAACTATTACATTCACAAAGAAGCCACAGAGAAAGGACTTTATGTTAAAAATAAAGATGGTCAGGATTATGAAGGTTGGTGTTGGCCTGGTTCTTCAGGATATCTTGACTTCTTAAGTCCAGAAGTAAGAGATTGGTGGGCTTCAAAGTATGCTCTTGATCAATATCAAGGATCAACTTTATCTCTCTTTACATGGAATGATATGAATGAACCATCAGTCTTTAATGAACCAGAGGTCACTATGGCTAAGGATGCAAGACATGTTGGCGGATGGGAACATAGAGATATCCATAACATGTATGGTATGCTAATGGTATGTAAATCTTTTATTAAAAAAATCTACTTTTAGTTATTTTTTTATATTTTATTTTACTATCACCTTAATTTTAAATGGTTATTATATTTATTTGTAATAACTTTCCGATGTATTTAAAAAGGGTTAATAACTTCGGCCTTGTTTAGCCATCTGTGTGCCTGTCCACACTGTAAATTCCTTTCCTTAAATATACTTAGATCTTCATATTATAATTGTTATATGTTGATGACTTTTATTATGCATGCTCAGTATTGAAAATGAAATGTGTAGCATTAATTGTTCATTTGCAATGTACTTAAAAGAATCCAGTTACATTATTATCAATCCTTTGCAGTTTATTTTATTGACATTGTGATATTTCAGATGTATTGAAATTGATATAAATCACTGCATTTCCTTATAAGACGTTTACTGTAATAGATGTTTATGGCAATTCTTGTTAATTTACACACATGCTTGCAAATAATTCTGTGGCATAATGGTTAATGAAGAAAAATTGTTTGCAATTTATTTTAATGTAATTACTCTATTTAAAATATATTGATATAAATCACTGAAGTTTGGTACAAATTACTTAGTTTAGAATAGGAAGTTCATAGCATTCATTGTTTATTTACAGGGACACATAAAATAATTTGCTAGCAGTTCTGTTTCTGAGCAATAATTACTATAAGAATGTTTTCAATTTCAATCTGTGCTTTTAAATTTATCAAACTTCTATATTCACTAAATTTATCAAACTTCTGTTATCACATTCAGAGCTGCACAAAAGAATTAAAGTACATTTTTCCTTATTAGCAAAAATGCTGAAGGGGAATTTTCAACTGTGATAAGTATTTCTTAACTGAACTAAATGCTTGCATGTATAGTTTATCGATATGTCAAATACAGGACTGTGCAAAAATATTTGTATAATATTCCACTTGTAGATGGGAATTGTTGAAATTGGGTTTCCACTTGGATTATGTTTTTAAAAAAATTTTAAGATAGACATGGTTAAGGCTTCTAGATATTTAGCCCTTGCTTAGAGCTTTCTGTGTAGTTGAACTTGTTTAAGTAGACATCATACTTCAATTTATTACATGGTGAAGTTTTGTTACATTTTTTTCTGAAAATGTTGGAAAATATTTGATAATACACTATATAGCCAAAGGGCCATTTCCGATTTTAGATACTTTGTTAATTATCTAGAGAAATACATGAGAAATTATTCTGAATCTCTAAGTGTATAAACAGAATAGTACACATCATATATTTCTGCGATTATTTTTTCCTGAAATTCCATAGGCGACCATAGGTTTTCAACAAATTGAAAAATAACAAAGATCTTTTGTCATTTTTTTTTTTTATAAGACCTTGTCAAAACTAATGTAGCAAAAGCATTCAAACTTCTGGTTATGATTAAGTGGCTTGTGTTCATTTTTATGACGCTAGCATGTATACTCATAGAGAAATTAAAGTTTTTATAAAAAAAAAGTCCCAAAGTTTGCCAAATTTTTTGCTTATAATTTTCAGAATTTTCAATATAAAAAAGGGTCTTTTTCAGAAAATATGACAAACAACATTGTACATAATACTCTGTAATCAGAATTAAAGAATAATAAAAATTGTATGAAAAATGAGCAGATTTACTAAATGTTTCAGTGTGCATGCGTGAATGCAATCAAAATATAATTTGCATAATGTTTTATTTAAATGTATAGTACAACTTTTGTGCAAGTCTCAAAAACATTGCTTGAAATTTTTTAAAATTATAGTCGATAGAACAAGCACAAAATGTTATTCCCGAAAGAAAGCAAAAAAATGAGGAGCTGTATCCATATATCGATTGATTAGTGTCAATTTAACATACACAGTATTGCATGTACTACTATATTTGGATACAGCCACATCTTTTTGTTTCCTTTTTTGGAACAATAGACTTTGAGCTTATTCAGTCCATGATAATTTTTAAGCTATATTTTTGAGGCTTTCACAAAAGTTGCTTTATATATTTAGCCAACACATTATGCAAATTACATTTTGATTGCGTTCACCCATACACAGTCAAATATTATTAGTAAACCTATTCATTTTTCTTGTAATTTTTATTATCTTTTAATTCTAATTACAGAGTATTATATACAATGTTGTTTGTAATTATTTCTGAAAAGAATAGTTTATATTTAGAACTCTGAAAATTATTAACAAAACATGACAAAATGTGGGACTGTTTTTATGAAAACATTAATTTCTCTATGAGTGTATATGCTATTCTCATGAAAATGAACACAGTTATTACAATAAGCTACTTAATCATAATTTGTAGTTTAAATGTTTTTGCTACATTAATTTGACAGGGTTATCTAAAAGATCTTGGGTTTTTTTTTTTTTTTTTTTTTTTTTTTTTTTTTTTTTTTTTCAATTTGTTGATAATCCCCTGTGGAATTTTCAGAGAATCTTCGTAGAAATTTACGATCTGTACTAATCTGTTTACGCAGTTAGTTGCAGAGTAATTTGATTTCTCATGTATTTTTCTAGATATTTTACAAAATCTCTAAAATCGCAAATGGCTGGTCACCTTTGGCCATATAGTGAATGTGCATCATGCATAATTTTTATTATTTTTTTTTAAGATTTTTTTTTTCTATTATAATTGTAACATTTATCTTTGATAAAAACATGTGGGTTTAACCTTGAAACTAGAAAATAAAATAATACTACATTCATTGCTTTTTCACAAATAAAATACCATAGTTGACAAAAGGAACCTTTTTATCGAATATATAGATGACAATTTTCGATTTAATTTTATCAAAGTAATTAAAAGTAAGAATCCTTCCCCTATCCTTCTTCCAAAGAAAAAACTAAAATACTTTTTAGACAATGATGGTTTGATTCCATCTTTTAATTCTTTATCTTTTAGGTGTTATGTTTTATATGTACAATGATTATGTTATTAGTATCAGTTAGTACAGTTATTAATTTTTATTGTTATATATATTTTTATTATTTATGGAGACAAAGTCATAAAAGGTTTCATGAATAGTACATGGTTTTGGCAATTTTGATGACCTTCAAATCATCTTTATGAAATGACCTTCATGAAGAAATCTCACATGACACTGATTTTGATTATTGCATTTTGAGTTCATTTAATAAGTTTGAGATTTAAAAAGACATTGAATATGTTATAAAGAACATTTCTTGAACATAAAATAGATGTAACAAAGCTGTGTTTAAAACACAATTTTTGGCTTTGTATTTATAAAACCTGCCTTAACTTAGTAATGAATGATAATATTGACAAATGGGTGGTACCAGTTAAAAAATACATATTCAGATACTTTTCTCTAGGAGCGATTTCTGTAGATCCAGGGAGTGGACATTATAATTCCATGGGGAAATCACACTTTTTAACCATTGAAAGCTTAATTTTTCAAATATTCTGGGACATCTGATTGCTCCAGGGGTAATATGTCCCCTCCCCCAAGCCACTTCCTGAATTCAACACAGTTTAAAAGAAAGGATGCTTTACTGACTATTTTTAAAAAGTTGAGTTTGATATATTTTTAATTTTATTTATATTTATTATTATGATAAATTTCTTTATTTTAGGTTATGGCCACCTATAAAGGACATTTAATGAGGAATCCAACTCAAAGACCATTTATATTATCTAGATCAGTTTTTGCAGGCTCTCAGAGATATGGTATGTACTATTCTAAAATGAATGTATACAGATAAATGTATATATGCAAGTCTCTCACTATTTTTATATTTCCTACTCTTTCAGAATTTGTTTTACATTCTCATATACTTCCAGCTGGTCTTTCTGTTTTTACATTAAAGGTCAAAATTTCCAAAACATTGGCAAACAAACTTTGCAAATTTACATTTCCTGAATATATGGTGATTATCGCAACAGTGACATGGCTTCTTTTCATATTCTTAAATTTTATTATTTTGACTTGATATTTTCCTTTATTTTCATGACATTAGTATAATTCAAAACAGTTCCACGAATTTGAATATATTGTTGCATTTCTCAGAGTTCCTTGCAACATGGAAAGTCAGGGAAATTTTAGATGCGTAAGAAAATTCAGGGAATTTATAAATATTTTCTTAAAAGTCATGGAAAAATCGGATTGAAAATATGAAATTTGTCAATTTCTTTGCTGCCTTATTTATAATTTCCACAATAGATCTATCTCAAGAACTAATGAATTCATTTTCATAAAATCTTAGATTTGGTTAGTTAACTTGAAGTCTAGAATTTGACATATAGAATGAAAGTATAAATCACCTTATTCTTTAAAAGTTATTAGAAGAGTACACAGACAGCCAATCTTGTTTTAAACATTTTAATAAAATGGGCATTTTCACCAAAATAAATTTAATAAAATGAGCTCTTTCACAAAAATTAATTTAATAAAATGGCTCCCTTCGCAAATTTGCTCTTAATAAAACAGGCCCTTATATAAAATTTCTTTTCATAAAAACTTTTTTTAAATGTGTGGGCTACTTTTTGGTGCAAATTGCTCAACACGTGGTGCTGACATGCTGCATTATTTCAAGAATTAATGCACAAATTTTCATCAAATTTCAGATTCAGTTAGTTCTTGGTATAGATTAGTTTTAATTTATGATGTAAATTGTCCTGCAGGTATCACTGCTATGTTGCATTTTTCATGATTTTTCAATAGCTATATCTCAAAAAAGAAAGCATGGATTTTCATTAAACTTTAGATTCAGTTAGTACCTGATAAAAATTTATCTTGGTTAATTTTTTAGTGTACAGCACCCAACAGGTTGCAGTTTTAAGCAGAATTTTTCAAAGATTTTGCAATAGTTCTATTTCCAAAACTAATGCACAGACTTGCATCAAACTTCAGATTCAGTTAGAGGTTAACATAAGTTATTGCTGTCAGTTGACTTGAAATGATCCAAATATTTGTATTATTGTACATTAATGTTTTATCAATTTTTTTATAAACATTTTATGATCTGTAGAGAGTCACCGTAAGCTTTGCATACTATACACTAAGTTGGAAGGTAGTGGTTATGCCTTCTGCAGAATATTCTATGCATATTTAAAATGTCTAAATAGGCTGGCTGTCAGTTTTTATATTTTTTAAACAGATTTGAAGTATGGGAACTTGACACATAGAATGAAAATACCTAAGACCACCTTATTCTTTAAAAATTATTAGAAGGGTACAGAGGCAGACAATCAGATTTTAAAGATTTCAAATTTATAATATCTTTTGAAAAAAAGTCTTAACAAAATGTGAATTTTGAAGAATTTTGAATTTTGGTTGTCTGTATTTGTGACTTTATACTGTGTATTTATCTCAATAAATTACATTAATAATGAAAGTTATTCTTTGTCATTTGATATATATGATAGATGAAATGAGGAAGGAATGGGCTGTGAGCAGCTTATTGATTTGGATCAAACCTAGATTCGTACAGCTAGAAACTTTTTACTCCTTTTATATGTTATTTTTATCTTTATAGCATATTTCATATCAGCATGCAGCCTAAATAAATTGGTGCCGTTTTTAGGTAATTTGCCAAATATTGTATGAGTTCTTGTGAAAATTTAAAGATATTAGGAGTTGTAAAGTTTTTTTTTTTTCATTCTTCTCTTCTTTTTTTTTTTTTCCATTATTATTCAATGACCCTTTAACAAAAATAAATTTAATAAAATGGCTCCCTTCACAAATTTGCTTTTAACAAAACAGGCCCCTGTGTGAAATTCCTTTTCATAAAAACTGTTTTAAAGTGTGTAATTTGTAAATAAAACTAATTCATCAAAAACAAACTTTACCAAGAATATTTTAGAAGTTTTTGTTTATTAATGCTTGGTTCAAATTTGAGTAACTGGATTCAAACTTCTTTATGTATGTATTTTTTTACAAAAATATAATAACTTTCACAAAAATATAGTGAAATTTGCAAAAATAACTTTTACTTTTCCTAAAATGGGTCTCAAGAATAAAAACCAGCATCACCACCTGTAGAAGAAAGTTTAAGAAACAAAACAATATTTATTTCTTCCAGTTCTTAGCAGTTATATAAGGAGTTAAGAGCTTTCATATTTAAATTTTGAAGAGTAAACTAGTGATTGAAAATACATTGTAAAACTTGGTAAGTTCTTTGGCAAAGTTGTAAAATAAAAATGTACTTTTGCAGTGAATCAGTATATTGTTGATTTCCTAAACACAAACTTTTTGTAGGGTTTGTACAATCTTTGAAAGTCATTAAATTTTTCAAAGCCTTTTGGGTCCTTGAAAGTACTGTTTCATAAAATAAAAATTCCTTAATTTTACTCCTATTGCAGGGTTGCTACGCCACCTGGAAAACCAGGAAAACACAGGGAATTTTAAAATTCTCTCCCAAAACAGGAAAAATCCAGGCAATTTTGAAAAAATCTGGAAAACACAGGGAATTTTTTCCCTACTACATCCAAACATATTTTTTTTTTTTTTTTTTTTCTGAGTATTATCTTATATTTTTTATGAAAAAAAATAGCCATGAAAGTTATCCTATATTTTATGTGTCCAGTATTTTAATATAAATATTAATTTGAATGCATTAAGTGAGTAGCTTTTCCCCTTTTCTTTTTTTCTGCAATTTTTGTGATATTATGTTCAAGATAATTGATTTTTAGGTAGGATTCTTTAAAATTTTATATTCTTTAAATTTTTAGATACAAAGTTTTTAGATATTTTAACATTCATTTACAAATATTTCAAAGTAATTTTTAGCAGAATGTTTGAGTATTGCTTTATTGTTTTCATTATTATTAATGTAAAATGTGGGATTTAATAATAAGTGTAACAACTATAAAGGGTTTTTTCATTTCCTCATATCATATAATGTACTACATTTGTTCAATTAATTGGGTAATGGTAAATTATAAGATATCTAATTAGCATACATACACGCATATATTTTTATGCACTCAACATAGAATAAATGTGTTGTAGTACAGGGAAGACACAGGGTTTTTTTTGTTTTTTCAAGATTAGATTGGCAACCCTGGTTTCTTAACTAACTCCTATTTTACTCCTATTGTATGTAAAATTCTTTTATGTTTCAGTAAATTTCTATTTTTAATTAAATTTTTCCATTTTCGAAATGTTGCTTCTCCCTTTTCCTCCCTTCACACACATGGTAACCAAGGTTTATAATCTATAATTTTTCCTGGTGTATTTGTTGCTTTATGGTTGTGAATGAAACCCTGTATTAAAAATGTACATATTTAAACTAAAGACCTATAAACGCTCATTAGTTTATAGGTCTTTAATAAATATATATAATATGTGTGTGTGTCTTAGCTATTCTCAATTTGTTTTTTACAAAAGTATTATAATTTATTTAGGTGCTGTGTGGACTGGAGATAATATTGCTGATTGGAATCACTTGCAAATTAGCATTCCTATGATTTTAAGTTTGAGCATCTCTGGTTTATCTTTCTCTGGGGCTGATGTTGGTGGATTCTTTAGAAATCCTTCTCCCGAATTAATGTTACGATGGTATCAGGTAAGTATTTATAACATAAAAGACAAATTTTGATATAATTTATATTTAAATTTTTCATATCAAAATAGTAATCTGGTTTCTTGTATTAAGATTTTTCTACAGCTGTATTGTGTTTGTTATTCAGAAATGTCAAGCTAAGAACTATAGGCTGCAGAATTGTATGATACTAAGGAAAATCAGTATTAGATGTAAGCAATATGTTGTAGAAATAAATATAATAGATGAAATATAGTTTTATCAAGACTTGGTGAAAAAAGGGATATCAACATCCTATTGAATGAAAGTAAATTGATTTATAAATCTTATTTTTATTTTTAACTATTTGAAAGGGAAACAATTAAAAATTATATGAGAAGTTCAAAAGTATGTTATGATACATTGTCATTTTATATTCTGATTATTTGGATAGAATGGTTGAACAGCTTTGGAAAGCAGACTATAGATAGAGCAACAGGCAGTATTGAAAATAAAACGGACATTGTATCTTCACCTTATAATAAGGACTAATCTCACATTCCAGTTCTTTATCTGAGGTGTCTAGCCACATGGATAACTTGGAAAAGTCAGGGATTTATGTATGGACTGGAAAAATCAGGGAACCGTTCATAAAGGAAAAGTCAGAGAAATTTGAAATTTCTAAGAAAAAGTCAGAGAAAATTAACTTTGAAATGTCTGAGAAAATTTCAAAAAAAAAAAAAAAAAAAATCGCTCATGAAGTTCAGGATTTAAAATTGCAATTCCAAAAATATCTAATTTTGTTCTTCACTATGTACTGTTTCAACCTTTTATTTAATTTCTTATGCTTATCACCTTTCACTCCTTCTTTGAAAACTCTTAAAGTTTTTCATGTAACATCACAACATTTAGATACCTGGAAGATTTTTGTTGTTATGGAAAAACTAGAAAAGTCAGGAAAATTTGTCACTGTGAATTCTTAATTAAAAAATTACCTGTCTGACATTAAAGATATTGATTTCATTAAACTGTTTAAATGATATTGTATGTTTATTCTTATTGCTTCTTTTTATCTGAATAACTTACCATAAACCGAGATATATGTATGATTGACAAAAAAAAAAAAAGTACAGGAAGTATTTGCATATTTTTTGATTCTCTGTTCTTGCAGTACTTACTGAACTATTTTACATAAAATATATGTATTTTAAATGTTAATTTTGATATTCTGAACTACGGATGGTCATTATTTAATATATTAGGATAAATAACAATGTTATTGTTTAACAGTTTATTATTTAGCAAGAAGTCCCTGTAAAATTTACACATTACTTGATAAGTATTTAAAAATAATAATAATAATAAATTGGAAATACATATTTAAATTACAATAAAAATAAATATTTTTTATATTAATTTAAAAAAAAAAACTAAAACATGCATATCTGAAAATTCAAAGCTGAAATGAATTATCATAAATGACCAAAGCCACAGACAAAAATATCTTTTCAAGAGTCATTCAATTGCTCTAAGCACTTTGATTGTCATGATAATGAAAGCTTGAGAAATCGCAGATCTTGTCAGCTGAAAAGCATATCTCACAAGCAACCAATCATTGCAGACTTCCTATTTTCCTCTCAGCTTCCTTATTTCTTTTAAGTTCAATTTCATGCACAGGTCTGTGAGATAATTATTTCATTACTGATTTTGTAGAATAGGAAATTAAATAAAATAAATCTTACTTGATGAGGATGAATGAAAACAGAAGGCCATGTTAAAATGAAGTCAGAAACTTGAATATTAATTTTCTTCATTAAATATCTTCGCATAAGAAAATGAGATCAAGAAAATTCCTTTTTGGTCATATTCAAAGGTTTATGAAGAGGCAGCACATTGAATTCACTGGTTTTAATTTAACTTTGTGAAGATTATTATTATTTTCAACTGGTGGAGAGGTAGCACTTAGTAAATTTTTAAAAAGAAACGTGGAAAATAATTTTCGATAAAAACTCAACATCAGGCGAACAAAATTGTAAAAAAAAAACTTTATTTGTTTACTCGCCGAACAAGTAGGCGCACTTCTAGCAAAAGCCAGGTGCTACCCGATGAATTTCTTAAAAACTACATGTCTTTGAAACTGTATCAAACTCAAATCTGATTTTTATTGGGTGAAATCTAAAATGATTTCATCTGTTTGAATTAAAAATTTATATATGTGATTGCTGAAGATATTTATTTGTGCAGGAGACAATCTTTGGTCACTATAGACAGTTTCTTTGAATATGAATATTTAAAAAAGATGTTATTATGTAGAGCCATACCGAGTACTCGGTAAATACTCGGTATTCGGCCTACTCGGCCAATACCGAGTAGTTGTAAGAATTTCATTTTTTAAGCATATGAATTGATAACTGATCTGTAAAAATTATTTGAATATCAATGTATAATATATGTAGTCATTCATAAAACTATTTACTCTGTATTTAACAATATGTCTGCAAAATATAAAAAAAAAGTTAAGAACAAAATCCCTAAAAAAATTTCACATTTATACAAATAAAAATACTTTTTTATGTATAGGAAAACAGAAACGACTTATTTTGGATAAAGAAACTGAAAATACAATAAATGCAATAAAAAATTAGTAATAATTAAATTTATTATATTTCAAATTATGGTGCAAAAACAACAAACATTCTACATTATCAGTAGACAGGGCATTTCTTTTACTACTATAAATTTGGCCGCCCTCTATTATGTTCAGAATAAACAGTTGTTGAAGGTGCATATAAGAGTTTTTTGCAAATTTGTACATCAGGCCTGTCCAACCTTTTACTAAGCAGGGGTGTACCTTAGCTTTTGGCAACCAGTTAAGGGTGCCATTATTAATATGTCTCAAAACATACAAGAAAATCATTTTTTAGTAGCAATAGCAATACATATAGGCAAATGCATAACGCGGTAGAGACATAATTCGCCTATAGATAAAAAATACCATGGTTTAAAAAATAAAAATTTTAAAAAAAGTAATCAAATTGTAAATTGCTGTAAATTTTGAATAATGCATTTTTCTGTGGGGGGATTATCTCAATTATTTTTGAATTGGAAGGAGCTAGAAAATATCACCAATTATTAAAATAAAATGGTAGTCAGATATACTGTCAGGTTTTCGGGGGATGCAAATATTCTGCAATAACTGTTTGTTGTTGTTATGTTTAGGTGTAAAAAACAACTACAACAACCCAAGTCATAGGTGGTTTCAAAGATAGAGCCCGAAATAATTTTCATTGATGGAAATCATTTCGCGCGACCTTATAGATTTAATAAAATCATCAAAATTACATAAAGTTACAAAGGTCTGGGCGAGAAAAAAGACAGCCTTTATCCTGTCATATAAAATGGAGAATGAAACAATGTCAATAACAATAATAAACATGCTGAACTTTCATGCATGAAGGAGGGAGATGATTGCTTGTTTTTTTTCTACATTTTATTTTTTAACATATTTAAAAAATTATTGCTGACATTTAATAATTTCTATTCGCATAATTTCCATAAAATGAATAACTAGAAATTATTAAAGAAATGCAACCACACATGATTTGTTCCTTTAAAAAAGTAATCATGTGCTGTTGCCTTTCTTTTAATGCGTCGCGTAAGTTATAACTGAGACCATAATCATTTGTAAAGATTTTTAAAACATCTCTCAAAAGATATCAAATATTTTAAATAAAGTATTTTTTACAAAGGAATTTTACTTAAAAACAGGAAACCTTCAAAAGGGCGCCATGGTGTCTGCAGGCACTGCGTTGGACAGCCCTGTTGTACATAATCGAAAAAGTTTTTTTTTTTTTTTTTCCCCTCTCCATGCAAATGGAGTGTCAGTTTTACAAGTCTTCTGTTAAGAAAGCCTGTAACTCTTTTTGTACCAATTCTTCATGCAGTTATGTATTTTCTCTCTTGGTTCGTTTACATTAGCATTCTCATATTTATTTTTAGGTGCGTTCGTAATTATGTAAATACGTAGCACCTTTTGTTGTCGTTCAGTCTGTCTGTCCGCATATAACAATGCAAAAACTACCCAACTGAATCGTTTGAAATTTAAATTACATAATTATGTCGAGTCATTTCAAATTTTATGAAAATTGGATGCATAGATCAATTACAGGGCCAATCAAAAGGATTCTGGTCAATGGGGAAAAAAGTTTCAAATACATTTTAATCGTTTGAAATTTTAAATACATAATTATTACATAATTTTGTCGAGTTATTTCAAATTTTATGAAAATCGGATGCATAGATCAATTACAAGGAGAATCAAAAGTATTCCATTACATTACGGCTAATGGGGGAAAATGTTTCAAATGCATTTTAATGGTGTTACACTCATTCGAACGTAATAAAATTGATATGCATCTATAAAGTACATATTATAATATACATTTTGCATAATCTGTGGTGCAAAGAATATTTGTTATTGATTTACAAGGCCACACAAAAGTATTCCATTACATAATGGTATAGGGAGAACATTGTTTGGTGCGCATTTTAATTGTAATTATTTACAATTTTATGAGATTGATATATGAGAGCAATATTTTTAAAACTTTGTTATCGTACGAACGCACTTCATTTGCTACGCTTCATGTGCAATTCCCAACTTGTTTGTTTCGTTGGTGCATTTTCAAGTTCTAGATCATCTAAACTCATCAATTTTAGAGCTTGCTTTTTAAGGCAATTTTAATTTACACATTTATAATTTCCATTGAAAAAGTTTAGTTTTTTACTGCGATATTTAAAAAATAATAAATTTAAAATAACATAATATAATCTGTACACATAAAAAATGAAAAGAAACTGCAAAGCCAATACATTTTTTTTAATCAGAAGAAAATAAGGTACAGACAGTTACAAAATAAATATGAAATGCTTGCATTATTCAATGAATTGTTACAGTAACCAATAAACATTTTTATTTTTGATAGACAGATTTCAATGATTGGAATAAATTGGAGGGTTAAAGAATGTTTAAATTTTATATTAGTTAATAACTGTAGCTGTCATGTATCAATTCTCCTTTTTTATTAGTTTTGAACTGTCAAAAATTGTCTTTAAAAGGTGCACAGATAAATTTCAAATTTAATGAGGTAATTTGTTTATACTATATATGTATATTATATGTACACACAGGTATAGATATGTGTACACAGGTATATTTATATATATTTACACCTAAGCTCACATGCGCACATCAGTGTTTTCTTTTCTTATTACACATCTACTCGGCACTCGGCTACTCGGCCAAAGTACTACTTGGTACACCACTATTATTATGTACTTATGAAGTTTGGGGAGGAGGGGGGGGGGAGAAATTAAGTTTGTTTGGATGAATTGCATTTCATTTAAAGTGTATAAATGATATTTGCATGTGGTTGTGGGATTAGCTTTGAATATGGTTTGATAGATATGGTTGCAATTAAGTCAAGATTCAAGTCAAAGCTGCTGTGAAGTGAAGATAAATTTCTCTTTTTTACAAATCATGTTATCAAAACTGTGTGTGCTTTTATGCAGGGTGTTTCTTATTATTATTTGCAAAAAGTTATTTTCCAAACAGTTTTAGGTCTGTAGTTTGAGTTGTAAAAAATTTTTAATTGTTATTCTGCATCATATACTAATTAATTTATGTTACTATATTAACTTTTTTAATTACTAAGAAATTATAAATTTTATACAATGTCTGAAACCTGTGAATTTTATTTTAAAAAATTGTCATATTCTAACAAGTAAAATAGCAAAAATTTATTCTTTTATGAGCAAACCTTACTGAGTTATGATACTTAGAATTTTATAAACATTAATATCACCATAAATAGAAACAAGTTGGAAATTGCACGTGAACGTAGCAAATGAGGTGCGTTCATACAATAACAAAGTTTTAAAAATATTCAGATCTTGCTGATATAGTAGAGCGTACTTCGGATACAGTATAGTAGTCAAAATCTTTGTGTTTCTGTAAATATGCAGAAAGTAATTTTTATTACACCTCAGAAACGTATATCTTATTCATAAAATGTGAAATAGTTGAATATAATTAAAACACACCTCAAACAATGTTTCCCCTTATAGCATTATGTATTGGAATACTTTTGTGTGGCCCTGTAATTTAATAATAAATATTCTTTGCATCACAGATTGTACAGAATGCATATTTTAGTATATATTTCATAGATTCATGCCAATTCTATTATGTTCGAATGAATGTAACATAAAAATGCATATGAATCTTTTTTCCCATTGACCGTAATGTAATGGAATACCTTTGATTGTCCCTGTAAATGATCTATTCTTCTGACTTTCATAACATTTGAAATGACTCGATAAAATTAAGTAATAATTATATGTTTTAAATTTCAAACGATTAAAATGCATTTGAAACTTTTTTCCCCATTGACCGTAATGTAACGGAATCCTTTTGATTGTCCCTGTAATTGATCTATCCGTCCGATTTTCATAAAATTTGAAACAACTCGACAAAATTATGTTATAATTATGTATTTTATATTTCAAACGATTCGGTTGGGTAGTTTTTGCGTTGTTATATGCAGACGGACAAACAGACAGACGGACGGATTGAGCGACAACAATAGGTGCTACGTATTTATATAATTATGAATGCACCTAAAAAGTGTTTTTAGTGTTAGCAAAGGTTGAAAGTGCATGAAATTGAAAGTTTCATAATTAGGTAAGTTTTTGTCTTGCAAAAATTAAGTTTTTAACCACAAGCTGATTCTAATTGTGTGAAATTCATCTTGATAGCGTTTATACTTATGTCCCAATTTCAAACACTTCATTTAAAGTACTTCTGATTAAAACACTCGTTGATGGTATGCACAGTAAATATTTATATATATTACAAAAATAACAGATTGTTGAAAGCTGTTATCAATGCAAATGTAAAACAATGCAACCTGTTAAATAAAAGTAACCCTATTTCCCATCTCTATACTGAACTACTTTTCTACAACCTAATTTCCATAACAAAGTCATAACAAAGTCCATGAAGTATTATAGGTTGATATTCGAATAACATACTTTTTAAAAGTCCAAAGTGCAAAAATCTTAGGGTAATACATCATACTTAGCAGGTGTATCATATCAGTGAAAATTGTAGCCAGATTACTTTTTTTTTTTTCCATTGGAAATTAACAGTGGATTATGATGTGTGGCTGTTTGTTTTACCTGGATACATTACAATAGATTGATGCAATGGGGGTTAAAGATATGACATTTCATACTTGAAAATTGAGAGTAAAATATTTTTTTGGTAGAATGTGCAGACAATTGTAACAATCTTCTCCAATTTTAATTTGCTGTTATATGAAAAACCAGCAAATAAATCATTTACTAAAAAACTTTATTTAGATACCAAAGGTTGTGTTTTTTATGTGATCCTTTGACAAAATTTACATACTTTTGCAATCCTTTTTTCCGTTAGCCAATGAAATTTGTAAACCTTTGTCAAAATTAGTATTTTTCCCATGATCCTTTGCAGCAAAATTGATTTTTCTGGTGAGCATTTGTCAAAATTTGTGATATTTTTCCATTATATTTTTTAAATGTGAATTTCAGGACTGAGTTTTCATAATTTTTTTAGCTAAATGTTTTAAATGTTTGGAAAAGAATTACCCCTGAATTTGCCAGTCTACTGCGGAAAATAACGAAAAAATTGTCAATCAATTGCAGGAAAAAAATCATAAAATTTCATATTGATTGTAGGAAAAAGTCATGAATTTCAACAATCTTTCACAGTAGAAAACTTGCAAAATGTGTCAATAGATTGTGCAAAAGTATCACAAAATTCACAAGGCATTCATGAAAAATGGTTGTAGTTTCAAAATGCAACATATTCCGGAAAATGATGAAATTTTGTGTACAGAAGTACGAGATATTCTTTTGGGCACAATTTTAAAATTTTTGTGTACAAATCCTGCCATCTTGCCTTAAAATTCAAGCTCTGCTATCAGGGTTGGCATTTTTGCCGGCAAAAAGGTATTTTTGCCAGGACAGTGGAAAAAACTGGAAAAAACCAGGGAAAAAATGGAAAAAACCAGCAAAAATGGAAAAAACCTATGTCTTTAATGTGTAATAAAATCTGCACGCTAATAAGGATAGTAATGGTATAAACAATTAAATTCAACAGTGTATTATTTAATATTTTAATTTCATTTGCTAATTAATATTAAATATTTTAAATCTTTAAAAAAAAGGTGGGATTCAGTCTTACTTAGGAATTTAAGAACAAAATAAAAAATTACATATCTAATTTTTTTTACTTTAAGTCAGGGATATGTTTAGGAAAATTTTAGGTCCTTTAAAGGACCCTTCACAAAATTCTTTAACCTCAAACAGGATTCTTCATAAAATTATTTGTCTCTAAAATCGAAATTTCACCTTTAAACTGAACTTTTCACAAATTTAATCATTTTAAAATAAAATCTGGCCTGTTAATAAACATTTGAACTCACCAAAAAATATATTACTTAGCTTCTCTATATGTGAAGGGTAGAACCTGAAAACCTGATAATTTAAAATTCACAAAACTGTCTAGAATTTTCACAAAGACGAGAAAAGTCTAGACAGACCCCTGTAAGTAAAGTATTTTATCAGCCATTAACATACATATTTTTTTAATTATCAAAAGATTTTCACTTACAAATATGTCCAGCAAGCAGTGCTGCTATTAAAAGATTTTTTTCAAATTTTTCATTTGTGCAAACTGAGATTCGAAATACTTCAACAGATACTCTTTCAAAACTTGTTTACTGTTATGCCATGCTAAAGCAGCAAAATTTAGGTTGTGAGGAAGATATTGCTGAAATATTTGAAAATTAATAGTTTTCTGCTTTAAATATAATTTTATATTAAATTAAATTTAGGTTACTATAACTGTTTCTTCGAATTTCTAACATATATAAACTATAAATATAAATGCTTTACTCAGTCTCAACAGTTCTATTATGTGAATTAATAATTGTATAAGCATGAATAAATGAAGTTTCTATTTATTTATATTAAAATTGGTATTTTTTTCATTTATAATCTTGTTATAAAAGTTAGTATTCTTTCATAAAGTGCATAATTATACTTATTTAACTTAAAATAAATTTAGAATAATATTGATTTTTTAATTAAGTATGCAGTTTATTTTTTCTTTTGTGAAATATTTTTCTCTTTCTGGGGAAAAAATTTAAATGGACAGCCTATTTTTGCCACTTCTTTGGCAAAAACCTATTTTTGCCGGGACGGTTTTTACCAGGTTTTTTCCACCTTCGGCAAAAACTCGTCAACCCTGTCTGCTATGTATAATTAAGTACTTTTAAATTTTTATTTTATCATACAAATTTCAATATGAATATTGAAATCCTTGTTATTGAAATATATATTTTATCGAATTATTTTTCTTTTGTAGGCTGGTGCTTATCAACCTTTCTTCAGAGCTCATTCTCATCATGAAACAAGACGTCGAGAGCCCTGGCTTTTTGATCAAGAATATAAAACGCTCATCCGAGATGCCATTAAGGAAAGATACACATTACTTCCTCTGTGGTATACTTTATTTCATGAAAATGAAAGAACTGGTGTACCCCCTATGAGGCCAATATGGATGGAATTTCCAACAGAAACATCAACTTTTGATATGAATGATGAATATATGATAGGTATGTGTTTTTATATTTATAATTTACTTACAGTTATTAATTTTAATAATTATTTGTCTGAATTCTACATATGTTTTTGTGCGTTAATCAGGCCCTGACAAACCAACCTTGATTTGTCGAATAAGAAATATATAAGCAATTTTAGCATGATATATATTAAAAAAAAAAAAAAAAAAAAAAAAAAAAAAATGCATTATCTCTTTTTTTTCATTTTAGGTTCATCTCTCCTTGTAAAACCTGTATTAGAAACTGGTGCAACCAGTGTAAATGTCTACTTTCCTGGGGGCAGTGACGAAGTAAGTTTTGTTAGTTATATGAATTTTAGATATTCTTCCACTTTTTGTACTTAACTGAAAAAATCTCATTCCATTAAACAGATCATTTACAGGTGCTAAAGTCTGGATATTAAGAAAACTAAGAATTTCCATTAAGTTATTGTGATTAGATATATTCTAAGTAATTGAACTGTTTTATTAATTGCATTTGTATAAAATTTTTCAGAATGTTAAGAAAATAAGTAAGATTTAATGATAATTTTAAAGAAGTTTGTTTATCTTTAATGTCTTCTCCTTTCATTACTTTATATATTTCATACTACTGTAGGCCATTGAAAACAGTACAGCTAAATTCTATCCTGTTTCCAAGCAGTGCCTGATTTACAGTAGGGCATTCAAGGCATGGTGCCTAATTTTTAGGGGTCCCCAAATGCTGCTGAACTTTTTTCAATTACTGTCCAAAACTTGATGTAGCTTTAAGATCTAATGGAATTTTACATTTCATTCTGTCTTTTTTTTGTGTGTGTGTGTTTGTAGTATATTTTTATAGCATCGTATATTTTGTCTATATCCATTTTAGTTTTTTTTAATCTACATCCACAGTTTGTTATATTCATATTTATTTGCTTTTATTTTTATAAATATTTTCTTTATTCTTGTTTAATCCTGTTTCTTTCTTGTCAGATTATTTTAAGATTGGAAAGCTATGCTCATATGGGGTATAGCCCCCTAATACCTTTAATAATTGTAGTTTGGTATTGCAAAAAATGTATTTGTTATTGCATACTTTATTTTAAATATATAAACTTTCTTATAAAAAGATTAATCAACAGAACACAATGTATTATAAAACGTCTATACATTTAAATTTCATAATTGTGAAATATTATTTAAAACAGAGATGAGATTCATCCGCGGTTTTCAGCTTTTTTGTCATTTTTGAATTTCCGCTTTTTTCGGATTTTTTTAAAATTTTCGCTTTTTTACTTTTTTTTTTTTTTAATTTTTACTTTTTGAGTTTTCAAGAATTTATTTCGTGCAGAGTTCCGTTTTTTATTTGTTTAAATAAAAAAAGAATCGTAATTTTAATCCACATTAAAATATGCCTCTATTTCAACACTTCAACTACGAGAGGTCCTTTATCGCATGCGATGGTTATCTTATTTCATCGCGTTCGCCGAATGCTCATTGAAAAACATAACGGCATTATCTTAAAACAGAACGCTTCAATATGGGCGATTGTGTTCCGTGTATACCTCAGATTTCCGGATTTTTCAATCGATTTTTCCGAGTTTATGAGATTATTATATTTAGTGGAAAATTCGAATTTTAAAATATCATAAATTGCGACACATGGTCGGCGAAAAAAATCAATTTGTCGATTGTTCGCAGAAAGAAATTGACAATTTCGTCGAACGATTGTGAAAAAAAAAAAAAGAAATTTCACAAAGGATCGTGGAAAAAAAAAAAAAATCTTTAAATTTTAAATGTGATTTTTGTCCCAAAATTGCCAGAAAACGGATATTTTGACACAAGATCATGGGTAAAACGGAAAATTCGTCAAAGAGTCATGGAAAAACGTAAATTTGTTAATGGGTCACGCAAAAAAAATCCCACGAATTTAATAAAAGAATCGCGCAAATAACTAATTTCTTTATAGAATCGCGGGGTAAAAACACAAATTTCGTAATAAAAAGATTTAAATTTCCTCAAACAAAATGTGAAAAACGATGAATTTCGTCGTAAAACGATCAAACTAGTAAAAAAATTGCAGAAAAACAATCAATTTCGTCACAAAAATCTTGGAAAAATGATCAATTTCATCTAATAACATCGCGAAAAAACGATCAATTTTGTCTAAAAAAAATCGCAAAAAAGCGATCACTTTGGTCTAAAAAATCACGAGAAAACAATCAATTTTGTTGAAAAATCGCAAAAAAAGATCTATTTCGTCAAAAAATCGCGAAAAAGCTATCTATTTCGTCAAAAAATTGCGATAAAACGACCAATTTCATCAAATAAACGCGATTAAACTGCAAATTTTGTCATAAAAGCGCAGGAAAACGGCAAATTTCACGAAAAAACTTCAAATTTCATTTTAAAAAATCGCATAGAAACAGTAACTTTCGTCAAAAAAGTGCGAAAAAATGGCCAATTTCGTAAAAAGATCGCGAAAAAACGACCGATTTCGTCAAAAGATCGCGATAAAACGACAGATTTCATAAAAAAATCGCAGAAAAGCCGCAAATTCCGTCAAAAGATTGCGAAAAAAAAAAGGGTTATTGTTGGATTGGAATTTTCTGTTTCAAAAACTTTTTTGCTGCTTTAAAAACTAATTTTGTTGTCATATTTTTTTTTTTTTTTTTACTCCAAATGTTTCTGATTGAAAGGGACCTTTGAAATTGGTATATTTTGCATTTTATAATTTCCAGGGTTTTCTACTTTGTATCACTTAATTTTCAGGATTGTTCATTCTGAGTCACAATCACCCATGATATTAGTAAAATAAATTTTCATTATTGTAATCAAATACTTTCTGCCTATTTCATGTTAATAATTCCTTTTTTATTTATGCAAAGCTAAATTGTATGTAATTTATATTTATTAATATCAATTGTATTTGTTGCGATTGAAATTCCTGTCATTGCTCAAACGTCGTTCGCGCAGTTTTCAGCTTTTTTGCTTTTTGGTCAATCTCATCCCTGTTAAAAATAAATTATTAAATCGAATATTTGAGAGTAACTATTAAAATCAATAGTGTTTGTGTCTATGATCGTAACAAAGTAATTACTTAAATCATAAAAAGTACCTTTTTCAATGTACATATTTTTTTTCAATTGCCCTATAAGTAGACTTGTATAAAACCAAAAACTTTCTGTGCACATAAACATTGGGTTAAAAAAATTTCTACAAATTTAACGTTTAATAAAATTACGTTTTATATTATTTTGACATGGAGGAAATTCACATTTTATATGCGATTCACGGATGGAATTCATGTTTTTTATGTGCTTTACAGACAGAATTCTCGTTTTTTGCACAATTCACAAATGAAATTCGCGTTTTTTGCGCAATTCATGGGTGGAATTTGCATTTTGTACGTGGTCTTTGGACGAAATTTGCATTTTTGCGCGGTCTTTCCTCGAAATACGAATTTTTCGCGCAATCCTTTGTCCAAATGCTCGTTTTTTCAAGCGATTTTTTATATGATTCTTTGTCAAAATTAGAGGTTTGTTTTAGGCAATTCTTCGTTGAAAATCATGGTTTTTTTTTCTTTGAGGTCTTTAATTCTTTCTTGTCACGATCTTTAAACGAATTTTTTTTCCACTATCCTGTGACTAAATTTGTGCTTTTACAAAAACCTTAGACGACATTTTATGCTTTCTTTGTGGAACTTTGTCTAAATTCATGTTGTTTTTTTGTTTGTTTTTTTCGTGATAATTTGATGAAATTGGAGATTTTTGTTTCTGCGAACGTTTAAAGAAATTGATTTTTTACGAGAATTGTTTGTCAAAATTCACGCTTTTTGGTGTCCAAAATATTGGACTGATGAATTTTCAAAGTTTTCAGCATTAAATGGCCTTAATTTTAGAAAATTTCAAAATCAGTATTGCTTTTAGTTGTACTCTAACAGTAAATAAATCTTACATAAAATAGAGGGAATATTTTTAAATTTTTGGTACTAAAAAAAAATTACAAAAATAAAAATTGTTTCTTTCCAAAAATTTTCTGCAAAGTTCATAAAATTTTCTGCATGTGTGTGTCTGTATTATATGACTCTGCCTATAAGCATTAGTGTTGGGGGCTCCCATAAACATCTATGCCCAGGGCCCTTCCCCCACCAGGGGGCTTTTATTTCTAAGTTCTTTCATGTGTTTAACCGCTCCTTTTACATATTTTTTTTTGAAAATGAATGGTCAAGTGCAAGTATTACTTGCACTTAGAGGGTTCCATACAATAAGTGTATAAATTATTAACTATTTAATTAAAAAAAAATTGCTTTAAGAATAATAAGACTTAGTGAAAAAAAATTATACAGCATAGAATTGGGTATAGCTGTATATACTAAAAAATGTGAATGGATATGTTATCAAAGAGATAGGAATATTTTTTTTTTTAATAAAAAAAATTTACTTATTTATGGTTATTATTTCTTTTTTTAATTTTTCTCTGAGACAGTTGGGTCAACCGCTACAAAAAGAGAGGCCAAATTTTGCCAGCGACCCTACCTCCGACCTGAATATCTTACTCTCTGGAGGAATTTGGGAAGGGGGGGAGTTGAGAAATTAGTCCAGACAAAGAAATTGACAAAATTAAAAGGAAAATCATACAAATTAATGACACTGAAAAGCAGGAAAAGTTGGGCTCTAGGCGATGAAGCTACCAAACAACCCCAGCTAAGTCTTGCTTATTGTTTGTCTCAGACGCAGTTGGATCAACTGCTGTAAGAACAGCCAAATTTCATCCGTGACCTTACATTTGCACAGTAGATTACACAAGCACAGGATTTTACTCAAAATCCTGGTCATAATTATTTATCCATTTCTGTTGATTTATTATCATAGCAAATACGGTAGCGTTTGGCATAATATGTATAAGAAATGGAAAATGCAAACATCGTTTTGAAATTCCTGGCAAACCAGTTGACGTCTCGACGAGACAAATAAAATGATAGCATTAAAAAAATTATTGTAGTTTACTGTAGTTTTATATTTAACTTTTAACGAAAAAACGAAGACATAAAATTCAACAATTGATAGCTAACGATCAAGTGGCTAAATTAACTCCATTTTCGGTTTATTGTAATCCTTTTGGTAAAACTTAATTTTTTTTTTTTTTTTTTTTTTTCATCTTTATATGTTTGACAATCGTCGAGGAAATCAAATTTGTGCCTTAAAGCTCTAGTTGAACATGAACATTGTTTCTTGTTGTAACTGTAATAGTTTTTTTTATTCATTGCCACCAAGTTTAAATAAACATAAATTTTTTTATGTATGTAACACAATTTATTCAAATTAAATAAATCATGTGATAAACATGGTTATTTGTTTTTATTGCAAAACATTTAGTTTCAGTTCTTTGAATAAAGTTGTGAGCACACTTTAATTTTTTTCGTTCAACTCCTTGGTTTATTTTTCTGACATCATGCATTTTATATGGCAATGCAATAACTTTCTTAATTATTGTAATAGAAGAATAAAATTTTGACAGCAGCAAATATTTTGCTTTTCAAGATGTAAGAAAATCTTCAGTTTTTATCAAAAAAATTAAATGACAAATATTAAAAATTGCTCTGTTGAGCAACAAAAAAGGTTAATATGTTTTTAAGTATGAAAAAGTGTTTGAAAAGTGCTTCTAATTGAGCATGAGAAAGGACAGGGGTTCCTTCTTGTCTGCAGCTCACTGTCAATGCCAAATTTGAAAAATCAAATTTGTGCTTTTTCCTTATAAAAGAAATTTGCATAAAACTTCTTTCATTTTAGTAAAATTTTCAATCCTGCTTTACGTGTGAACTGCACTGGTGACTCTGCAGTGCAACTGCACTACAAATCAATTTTCTGTGCAGTTCTACACTGCAACCAAGCTTGGTGGTACTGCAATGAGTATGGTACGCTGCAGGAAGTAAAGTTTCTGGTACTATTTAGCCTGTTTAATTACACTTTTTTTTTTTTTTTTTTTTTTCTTTTTCTGCTTTGTCTTTGCACTACACATTTTTATCTTAATTGTGATTAATTTATTTTATATTGGAAAAGTGCAAATATGATTTTTTTAAATTTGGCATTGACAGTGACCTGCAGCCAAGAAGGGAGCCTTGTCCTTTTTCTTACCTTACCTCCACTCACTTTAAAAGCATCATCATTTATTTAAAACAAACATTTTGTAAGAGGTCAAATTAAAATGTCGAAGTAACATTAAATCATTAAATAAATAAATAATTATATGATCTCCCTTTAAGCCATACAGAATTTTAAATGACTATTTATCTGAAATAAAATTGAAAAACAAATTCATAGGTTTATTTCCAGTGCAGAATTTTTCTCAAATTCAACTTTTTTATTTAGTCTCAGATACTGTGTAGAATAGAGGCATTTGCAAATTATAAAGTTGCAAATTACCAATGTTCTACTGTATTAGCATTTCTATATATTAACTCTCAATTTCATCTTTTTATGTAATTGATCATATGAAATTTAATCTCTCTCATAGATTACTTGATTAACATTAGAAAGGCCAGAAATTTAACTCAGTTTTTATAAAAATAACATTTTACATTAGAATTTTTATTCAAAACTATTTATTTAACTTATTTAATTTTTTTCTTCTTTGTCTTTTGAACTTATTTTATAAAGAAATTTCTGGTTTGAATTTAAATATATTCATATGGAAAGGGTCAAAATGGCCCTCGTGGTTCTTCTAGTGTTAAATATTCTTTATAGAATGTATATTAGAAGCAGAAATTTTATAATTTTTGAAGTTATTGTATACATGTATGCATCTAATCTTTTTTTTTTCTTTTTACTCTGTGTACTATTTTAGATCTGGTATGATGTCAAGACACATCAAAAATATGAAGGTGGACAAAATGTTGCTATTCCTGTAGATTTATCAAAGGTAATTTTCTGGATCATTTTGTTAATATTGTATGGGAATACACATTTTTATGCATTTTCTTATTAATTATTATTATTATTAAATTATTTGCTAAACTTGCTGTCAAAAATGTTAGGGCATAAACATATGTTGCCTTTTATTATTATTATATCACTTCGCCAAGTTGGAAAAAACTTTTTTTTTTTACCTAAGAAATTGGTTTATTTAGTTTAAACCAGGTTTTTGATTTTGATTTTTTTTTTTTTTTTAATTGTTTGATTTATAAGTTATGTAACTTCATTTAAAGATAATTTAAATGTAATAACAGCAATCAATTATGTAGAAAATTGAAATTGATTTAAATTTAAACATTTTTATTAGCAGTTGTCTTATGTTCAAAGAGTACAGTGAAACAGTAATGCTTTAAAAATCTTAATCTTTTGATTACTAGTAAACTAAAAAAAAAGTTTAGCACTACTAACGAAAACAGTAAAGCTCGTATTTTAGTAAGAATTTTAAAAATATATATATCACTTCAAAATTATATGCTTAAAGTTATACAGATGTTGATATTTGTTTTAAATTGCAATATTATATTTAAAAAAACTAAACGAATATATCAATCCCAAAACTTTCTTCTATCTCATACATAAAGAGTTAAAATAGATCATTATATACATTAAAAACAAAAGTTTTTCCTTATTCTGTTGTCATCAGCTGTTTGCAAATAGCTGACTGAGCAGGACACAAGTTCCTGTTTCTGCACGAGTTTGGTTGACATTAAAACTATGAAGAATAAAAAAAAGATACAAAAAATCATTATCATAGTGCTCCTTTCTCACAGAATATTTCCAAATTCAAAGAAGATCTGCTGGCTATAGGCAAAAAAATGAACAAAATAATTCATTCAATTCTATGCATAATTTTATACACTCTTTGATAGTACATTAATGAAAATAGCACAGACCTTGCTATTATAGCGGCCATCTCTGGCGGAATATTTCCAAATTTAGTGGACACCCCCTCAACTGGTATATTATTGGAAAGCCCTGTCATCACTTATTCTTGTTATGCCCTTGATATGTTCTTCCCTGCTATTTGCCCCTTTCAGGGAGGTTGCAGTTATCATATTCCATCAAGAGGTTTTCCAATAATAGGAAAATTATCGAACTGATTTTCAATTACTTAGAAAAATCAATAAAAAGTGTTGATCCCATTTATTATCCATTTAGTTCTTGTTTTTTTCCTTTGTGTGCCTTTAATTCCTTTTTTTTTTTTTTTTTTTTTTTTTTTTTACATTTTGCTGCTTATTGTCAAAAAATTCTAATTTTTGTTACTTAAACATCCTTATTTTTTTTATACTTACTCTTGTCTTTGCAACCAGGGAATACCATCACATGACTTTTTGACTATTGTGGCTCTTTTTTAGTTTTTTTTTTTTTTTTTTGGTGTGTTGTTTTTTAATTTCATCCGTTTTTAATTGCCATATGTTTACTAAAATTCTTTATAAGCATGTAAAAACAATTATTTTAATGATCGATTGTAGGATATCTTGATTGTAGATTCTCAGATATAATCGATGACTGTATTGATTATGTTTTTTATAATGACAATATTTTTTGATTGGTAAATTTTCAAGAATCGCCCATCACTAGCGATATCCTAGCAGCAGTTTTAGGTAGAATCATGAAATTCGAGATAACAAATCTATTAAAAAATTATTAACATTTATGCCAGCAATTTTAGGAATTTCCCCCATTCAAAAGGATTAACAAGAAGTATAAAAATTTAGGCTATTTCGTCATATCTCAACTGCAGTTTTAGATACATGAATTTGAGGTTGCCTAATCAACTAAAACAAACTGTATTTTATGTGTATTAGACTATCCCACCAAAGCGGGTTTTATGGCATTTTCTAGTTTTAAATGCTTATAATAATTTGTCTGTTATGGATTTATAATTTATATATTTTGTTTAGATACCAGTATTCCAAAGAGGTGGAACAATCATATCAAAGAAGGGAAGAATTAGACGAAGTTCTTCATTAACATATAATGATCCATATACTTTAGAAGTAGCTTTAGATAAAACAGTAAGTATTTTAAAGATGACTCTTATAATTAAATAATTATTTGTTGCGTAACAGTGATTTATTTTATTTTTAGGGTAGCCATGCCAATGGATCTCTATTTATTGATGATTTTAATTCATTTGAATATAGAAATGGCAATTACCTATTACTTGAATTTACTTTTGATAAGAAATCTATGCAGTCCAAGTAAGTTTGATGCTTACAAAATTCATTTTGTAAATTTTTATTGTGTTAGTTATCTATCTGGAATATATTTATTTTTCTTGTTTTACTTTTTTGCAGAATTATTGAAGGCCCTGGCAAATTTAAAACAAATGCATGGTTAGAAAAAATAATTGTGATTGGACTTCAATCTCCTCCAAAATCTTTAAAATTATCTACAAAAAGTAAGTTTTAGATTAATTTTTATCTTATAATTTTTGTTTTTATTATTAAATACTTGTTGTTAAACTGGGGAGCTCCGCTCCCTAGGAGCTTCAGTCGTCAATTGCTATTCAGAGATAGCAGACTCTAAAAAAATGCTATTTTGATTGGCTTGAAAAAGATTACAAAAGATTGAATTATAATTAAAAAAACCAGTGGTGATCTTGTAAATGGGTTTCTATTCATTCCACTTGATTGGAGAATTTTAAAGTCAAATCAATTTCCATTTAAGAAATGAAATGGCTGTTTTTGTCCTTCATTAAATAAGATTAGTTATGCATTTGCAAATAAGCTAATATACAATGAATTAAATAGAGTCTTTGTGTGCTGCTATTTTTGAACAATACTATAAGGATGTTGTTTTAAATAAGACATTTTAAATGTATCCTTTTAAATCTGATGTAATTATCACAAATGTTTTCTTTCTTTTTTTTTAATATTCTTGTGAAAAATCTTTTGTTAGAAAGGAAATATTTATGCTGTCTTAGAACTCATAGCACTTATTAAAAAGACCATCTCAAAATAAGAAATAAATGTCTGGTTAAATTTATTTTGCAATATTATTGTTTGGTCATTTTAACTATGACATAATTTCTTCTATTTAATGCTTTTAAATCATATTGATTTTAAATTATTTTTAAATTTCCTCTTTTAAAATTCATGTGGAAATACTTTTTATCTGCACTGCCTTAAAGTGCTTTTGTGTAACTTTAAATATGTTTGTCTTATCTCTTTTAATTTTTTTTTTTTTTTTTTTGGGGGGGGGGGGGGTTATCAATTTTTAAAAATAATAAATCATTGTTATAATTCATTTTATTAAACTCTTTATTTATTAATCCTTAATGATATTTCGAGCATTTTCACTCATGAGTATTTTAAAAGAACAGATATCATAGCAAACGCGGTAGCGTTTGGTATAATATGTTTAAGAAATAGAAAATACAAACGTCTTTTTGAAATTTCTGGCAAACCAGTTGACGTACGACAGTGATTTTTTTTCAAAAGATAGAACTTGACGAGACGAATAAAATGATACCGTTTAAAAATTTATCGTAGTTTACTGCAGTTTTTTATTTAACTTTGAACGAAAAAATGAATCAACAAGCGAAATTCAACAAGCGATAGCTAACGATTCTATGGATGGATTAACTTAATTTTTGGTTTATTTTAATCCTTTTGGTAAAACTTAAAATAGATTTTTTTTTATCTTTGTATGTTTGAGGATCGCTGAGAAAATCGAATTTGTGTATTGAAGCTCCAATTGAACATTGTTTTTTGTTGTTGCTGTTGTAGTTTTTTTTATTCGTTGCCACCAAGTTTAAATAAGTATAATTTCTTTATGTATGTAACATAATTCATTCAAATTAAATAAATCACGTGAAAAACATAATTATTTGTTTTTATTGCCAAGCATTTAGTTTCAGTTCTTTGAATAAAGTTGTGAGCGCACTACAATTATTTTCGTTGGACTCCTTGATTTATTTTTCTGACATCATGCATTTTATATGACAATGCAATAACTTTCTTATTATTTTAATACAACAATAAAATTTTGGCAGCAAAAATATTTTCCTTTTCAAGATATAGAAAAATCTTATGTTTTTATCAAAAAATTTGAATGACAAGTATTAAAAAATGCTCTGGTGAGCAACAAAAAAGGTTAATATGTTTTTAAGTATGAAAAAGTGTTTGACAAGTGCTTCTAATTGAGCATGAGAGAAGACAAGGGGTCCCTTATTTGCTGCAGCTTACTGTCAATGCCAAATTTCAAAAAATCATGTTTGTGCTTTTTCCATATAAAAGAAATTTGCATAAAATTTTCTGTCTTTCTTTTTAGTAAAACTTTCAATCCTGCTTTACATGTGAACTGCACTGTTGAATTTGCACTGCAAACTGCACTGACTCTTCATTGCAACTGCATTACAAATCAGTTTTCTGTGCAGTGCTATGCTGCGGGCATGCTTGGTGGCACTGCATGAGTATGATATGCTACAGGAACTAAGGTTTCTGGTACTATTTCACCTGACATTCATGTTTAATTACGTTTTTTCTGGCTATGTCTTCTTTGCGCTAAACATTTTTATCGTAATTGTGAGTGATTTCTTTTACACGGAAAAAGAGCAAGATTTTTTCAAATTTGGCATTGACAGTGAACTGCAGCAAATAAGGGAGCCCTTGTCTTCTCTCATACTCAATTAGAAGCACTTGTCAAACACTTTTTCATACTTGAAAACATATTAACCTTTTTAGTTGCTCACCAGAGCATTTTTTAATACTAGTACAATATTCCTTTGATTTATCTAAATGTTATTTCTGGTGTCAACACCTTTCCTTGCATCTACAAAATGCAGAACAATGACTGAAAAATTATTAGAAAGGTTTTTGAATCATCTTTTAACATAATATGCTCAAGCTTTATTAAAACATATTTTTGGTTAAAATTTTCAATTAATTGAAAATAGAATAAGCATTTCATAAGGGAAATAAGTTTTCTCATCAATACTGTCACAAGAATAAAATACACTGCATTATATCATGCTCAGCAATGATCTTTTTTTAAGTACAAAAAAGATAGTGGTATGTTTCTTCCATAGATTTATTTTATATTAAAATAAATTTTAAAACTAAATTGACATTTAAATAAAGCATATTTAAATAAGCTGAATATTCCCAACTCCTAGAAAGAACAAATCAACTCTGAATCTTCAGAAGGTTTTAAAAAAGTTTCTTTATAGCCTATGTATGGTTATGTTTATTCTTTCCATTTTAACAATCCTACACTAAGTTAGATGATGAAAAGTTACAATCAAAATTACCAAAACTATTCCTGTTTTAAATAAAATGATGAAAAATTCCTTGTTAAAATTGCATGTAAATTTTGAAAACAAATTGTGAAATTTTTAAAACTTGTTGCAGGAAGCTACAAAACTTTCTACCACTAGGACTATAAATAAGGTATCATCCAACAAGTTTTTGAGCAATATTTATTTATTTATTTATTTTCAACATATTGCCTTCTAATTTCGTTAAAGCTTGTTCCTGTAATTAAAAAAGACTCCTTGTTATCCTCTTCGTTCCCTGGATCTACATGTGCAAACCTCCATTCTTTCTCTTTTTATTAATGATACTCAAACATAATTGAAATTTTGATCTTAGAATGATATACTTTGATACTTACGATTTGAAATAAACCAAATGGACTAAAATTCTTGCTCTGAAGTCAGTGTGTGCCCCATCAGTTGCCGAGAGGCTCTGACCTCTCAACTGGTAGACGCCAGGTGTTGGGTTCAAACCCAGTCATAGGCGTTGGCCTAACCGTTCAGAGTTTTCCGTGGTTTTCTTGAAATCTTGGATTTCCTTGCATAAATACGGGTTAGGTTCCCATAGAAAGACCCCCACAGAGGGCATCCCACCCCTTTAGGGCCTATATCCCACATGTAGATAATCGGCTGACATAAAATAAACCAAACCAAAACCTGATGCCAAAGTGGAGAAGAAGTAATTCAGTAATAATGAATAATATTGCATTGATACTCAGTAACAAAATGGAGAGTGAAAAATTAAATAATATAAGCAAAAATTTAAAGAATTGCACTGTGAAAACCTCACACAGATCCATTGATTTTATCCACACATCCAATTTTTTTATTATTATTATTCCAACCTAAGTTCTTAAATTTTACATTCATTATAAAAGCTATTTATTTACTATTTCTTTATATTATCTTTCAAATTTTAAAATTCTTAAATAAATTGACTTTTTGATATTTTCAGTATTAATTTATCTTATTGTTGTTGTTCATTTCGTTTACTTATTCAATTTATTGCAATTTTAAATTATGTATATATTTTTTAACAGGTATTAAATCAAGTGAACTTATATTTTATTATGATGAAACAAAACAGTTGTTGACAATAAGGAAGCCTGGAGTTAATATGGGAGAAGAATGGATTATAGCATTTTAAATTGCTAGATATTATATTTCTGAATAAATTCACCAATTTTTTAAATTAAAAATTTGATAGAAAAGAAGATTGAAAACTGGTAAAAAATTATGTGCTGATATATTGGAATATTTTAATTTTTTAATTTTTGTGTTTTCTTTTCTTAAAAAATTAATTATAAATTGTTTTTTTTTTCTTCTGATTTAAAAAATAAAATAAAAGTGCTAATTTCTTCTAATTGTGCAAAGTCTATTGTGAAAATTTTCAAACATCAAAAAATTTACTGATGATTTTTCTTATTTTGAAGTTGAGTGACTAAATCATCAAACATTATCAGTCGTGTTTATTTAATGGTTGATTATTTTCTCCATTCAAATTTGTCATCAAAAAACAAGGTTCTATTTCAAATATTTATTAAGAATGAGTAAAATTGCTTACAAATGAGTGAAATATGCTATTTTTAGTTTAATTAATTTTGAACTTTTATTATATACATAAGATTTAAAATTCCATTATAGATTATGTTTTGGTATATTAGACTCTTGATGTATTGATGATGTTCTGAGTAAGATTAAAATTGCTTGTTCTTTTGTTTAAATGTTTTGCAGAATAATAAAAGTTTTACCTGATTTTTTTTTTTTTTTTTTTAATTTCACAGCTTTATATTTATTTTATTTTGTTAAAACTGAAAGTTCAAAACACTGTTAATCTAAACATGCTTTGAGTTTTACTAAGCTTAAAAATTGTATAACACCTTTAAAATCAAGAGAAAATAAAAAGCTGCATGCAAATGGCAATTATTTAAACTTCAAGTTGTAGATGAATAAAATCATAAATCCTACAAGTACCATATTCAATAATCAGTGTGCTGTAATCGACCTCAATGTTTTTCCATTTCAAAACTTCCCATTCATTTTTGTAAAACTCTGCACTAGAAGACAATATGCATTTCAACTATGTGAGAAAAGATTAAAAGTTTAAGTAAAAGTAAAAAAATCTTTGAAATGATACAACTTAATAGCAAATTAAGTTATGTATTATCTTGTATTATCTTTTTTTTTTTTTTTTTTTTTTTTTTTTGTCAAAGTTGGTTTAGTGTTGTAAAAATTTATTATAATATCGACTCACTTGTAAAATAAGAATTAGACATGATTCTTTGTCCTAAATGTTCCAGATGGTCACTCTCTTTATAATAAAATTTTGCTGTAACTGTTTATTTATATTTAAGTCATTTTTATCAAGCACTTTTTTTTTAAATACAGTAAGAAATTAAAAAAGACTATGTAATTGTATTTTTGCATGTAAGAATAAAAAACTGTTTATTTGCAGTGTTTTCAGTTTTTTGTAATTCTGCAGAATATTAAAAGGAAAAACTAACCCAGGCTTGTATGTCAAAATTATATTTTTTGTTAAGTCAAGTCACCAATCTCTACTTGTATCTCAAATAAAGTAAAAGCAAAATTTTACTGAATAAAGGAAATAATTAATAACCATATGAAAAGAAGGGAAATTTCATAAAATTTATTTTGGTCTAAATTATGTTTGACTTGGAAATACTGGAAAGTTGGCAGCTGTGCTGTTTTAATTTTCTTTTAATTATTTCTCCCTTTTTTCCCCCCGTCCTTCTTCACTGATATTTGTTCTGTCTTTCAGGTAAGTAGACATCTGTGTTAGAATAATTTTTGGAGCCCTTTTAATATTTAATTATATGATGGTGAATACATGCTTTCACTGCAATGAAATTGCCTAAAAAACAGTTTATAAGCATAACATTATTATTTGAAAAATATCATTAATATCTTACTATATATAATTGAAGTGTGACACAAGTCAAGTAGTTTTCAGAAAGCAGATGAAGTTTTTTTAGCATAAATTATACTATTCAGTTCAGTTGAGGGAAAAAAAGACTATGTCCAATATAAATTTTCCTCCTAGTTATTGGCATTACAAATGTACAATTAAAATATTTACTTAAGCATATCAGAATTTAAATCTGCATTTTAGTATTTATAATCAAAAACAAAACTTGCTATTCTTTTTGCAATGATTTGTTATTTATAGCGCTGTGCTAGGTGTAAATGTAATTAGCAAAAAAGAAACTTTTGAGTTAGCCATTTTTAAAGCTATATTAATATACATTTAATTACATGCTGAATAGCATTTTTGTCATTCACTAACATTAACTTCTCACAATTCATATTTTTTTAAAGTAAGTATGGGTTAACATATTTATACAGACTATATTATTATTTATTCATGCAAAACATTTGAATAACTTTACAAGTTTATATATTTTTGTTAAGCATTTACTTTTAACATTGCAAATTATTATTATTATTTTAGTATAAATTTAACATTTAAGAATTCTACATGTTATTGAAATAAAATATGGTAAATATAATGAATTTTAGCCACTTAAATAAATTATTGCATAAGCAGACTGACTGAAATGTTGTTTTAATTTCCTTTTAATGTTTGATTAGATTTTGACTTTACAACATTTGTATACACCATTTAATAAATTTGGTTTATATTTTCATGTTATTATTGATTGTTATTTAGATTTATGTTGTATTTTTCCTGATATGTTTCTGAGCCTAGTATATTTACTTTTATTTTCATTATTTGTATTTTGGGATGTTAAAGTATGGTTTACTTCAAAATTGTATGAAAAGAATTGCAAATGATGCAAAGATAATTAAATATTTTTTTTTATTATTATTATTACTAAATGCCTAAACATTAATGAAGTTTTGTTGTAAATGCATAGCACATACTAACTTTACTACATGTAAACAGTAACAAAAGTATTTGTTAAGGTAATATTAAAATAAAGAACATGTAGTATTAATAGTAATCCATACCCGAAAGGGTTAATCTGTTTTTTACACTTTGAATCTTTTTAAATATATTTTTGAAATGAATAAGTATCATGAAAGGGATTGTTCACCTCTGTTTTGGAATTGTCACAAATGATGTTATAGTAAAAAAGAAATTTTCATAGGTAAATTTGTTATACTGAAAGAGAAATTTAAAAAATAGAATTTCAAAACATACATTTTTATTTATTTCTAGGACAAAATCATTAAAAAATTTTAAAAATATTTTATTTAATAAATCCAATTTGCTCACTAGATGCTCATATTAGCAAGTAATCAGGATAGAAAGTACAATTTACATAGATAATTTCTTATTTGATCATTGTCATAATTGTTCTCTCTCTCAGTATTGCAATTTACATGTCATACTCTCCCTGTTGCCTTATCAAGCATTGTACATTATCCTCATATAAAGTTCCTATACCATGTGTGATGTCAGTCCACGTGTGTTTTAAAATGTGATGTCTCTGATTCTGGCGCCTAAGCTGTGCCACCTGAGGGATGAAACACCGGTGATTAATAATGGCTGTCACTTCCCACATTTTACAGTATATTTCTGTTAGTGATAATCAAATGGGAAGTTAATGTGCCTTTCATCATTTGTGCTGTTTTATGCATTATTTTAGCTGTAGAATTATTACATCAGTGCGGTTCTTAACCCTCCTTTATGTAACATTATTACTAGTCATTATGTCAGGGGCGATTGTGTATTATTTATACACAGAAATGTATTTACTTTTCCTTCTTATTACTTTTTAATTTCCAAACCAAAATTTTAGATTTTCTGATAAAACACTTGTTTTAAATATTCTTACTTTTCCTCCTTTTTTTTATATTTAAAGTTTAATATAAAATAATACTTTAACTTTTTTTCCATATACATAAAAGAATAAATTATTTCTTCTCTCTCTTTTTTTTTTTTTTTTTTTTTTTTTATTAGTTGTTTGCATTATCTCATTTTTGCCCCTGTTATATTATGTGCTTAGCTTTATTAATTTTTAGATTTATCTTTAAATCTATGCTCTTTCTCACTTTTACACTCTTTAAAATGCTCAATTTTGTGTTCAATAGAAACTCTGTCTGAAATCCTATTTAATGTTGTGACCATCATTCAACATTATCTATTTAGTATAGAGTACAAATGTTAAAAGTTCTATTGGAAGGACTAATATTAATATTTATAAGAGAATAAAAAATTTAAAATGTGCGTAGAACTTTTTTTAAAAATAAATCTTTGATATTTTTAGTATTGATTATTTTTAATTCTTAGTAATATTTTAATCATTTATTTTTTGGTAAAGCTTATTTATAATTAATAATTGATAAAATATTTTTGACTAATCCGTATGTGATATTTTTGGTAATTGTCTTTTAAACTATTTGACTATAACTTATTGATTGTATCAGGTATTCTAAAACAGGCTGACTGATTTTAAAATTCAATAACTAGCAAACAGAGATGGCTATTTTAAAAAAAATGCAGGAGGGTTGTGTAAGATGTCAAGAGATTTCTTTTACTGTCATTCTGTGTTTTAATTTAGAATAGCAGCAATAAATGGCACTTCAAGAAACAGACACTAAATAAGGTATGATTTTTGGTTTTCTTTTTTCTCCGTATTAATGCAAAAAAAGGAGATTAAATATATGCAGTGATTCTCAACAGCCAATGCAATTTTGTTGGGGGCTCACTCCATATATTTAATCTTTCTTTTGCAATAATATAGAGGGATGAGATAAGCCAAAAATTGGGCCCCAACTTAGTGCCTCTTGCTTGTAGTACCATATTTAAGAAATCTTACATACATTATAGGAAATATTAGTTATAATTTCTGTGTATTCTCTAACTATGCTATATTGTGTAGCTTAATTAACAATGCTAATAACATGCTTTATTGTTCATTGTAATAAATTCCTAAAATACTGCTGCAGTTTTGCATTTAATTTTATTAAATATTTCTATAGACACTTACAGTCAAATAATAGGTTTAGATGTTTGTATATGAATGTTGATGTTCATAATTGTAGAAACTAATCTTCCATTAGAATTGTAATTTCCAACACAAATTTAAACATCTGTGTAGGTTAAGAACCCCTGTTTTCAAATGTATTTGTATTATTTTAAAATGTATTTCATTTTTCACTAGTGTAATTATTAGCCTTTAATTTTGAATATTGTATATTAAGTTCGAATTTTTTTTCTCTCTTTGTATATTTTCTTTTCTCATTAATCTATTTTTCTTTTTTTCCCTTTTAAGATGTAAAGTATATGAACTGTATGTCGTATATTTTCCCTTTAATGTTTTGTGTTTTGAATGAAACACCGGTGATTACATTTTGTACTTTTGCTCTTATATTCATATCAATAATCATTGTAACCTGTAATCCCTTTCTTGTTGCTTATTCTTTAAATTTTACAAAATTGTTGAGTGCTTGAATTTATTTATGAATAAATTACTTTTTAATTCCTATTAATTTTTTTTTTCAAAATTATTTAATATTTATAATTAGCTTTAATATATTATTTATACATATACTCATATATTTTTAAAATAAAGAGTTGATTTGTAAAAAATGTTAAAATTCCAAAATAGAGCTATTAAAAGCTGCTTCCTCTTAAAATAAATTTTACTGTAAATGTTAATTCATTAGTGTTTTCTGTCGGAAGATTTATTATGTATGCAAATAAATTGCTAATTGATTTCAATTTGAGTACACTAGGCACAGAAACAATTATTTATAAATTGTAAAAAAAATTTAAACTTCTTTGTTGTTTAATAAAGTACCTTTTCTTTTTCCCTGTATTTTAATGATAATCTAACATTTATAAGTATAAACTATGAAACTTTAAGATGTGTTAAGTTTAAATTAAAACTATTTGTTTAGACACAAGTAGCATTTTTGAATATTTAAGTAATTATAACTGGTTGGTTATAATTTTGAATTTATCTAATTTTAATTTTGTAGTAGAAGTTTTCAACTTGTATTTATTCTTAAAACTGTCCAAAAATAAGTAAAAAGTTCATAAAAAATAAGAATTTATTAATCAAATAAATTGTTAGGCAATCATAATCAAAGAAAAATAGGACTTTGTTTTGATGTTAATATTTTGTGGTGAAAAAATTTTCATTACAAATGTATGTTGATTTTATATATTTTTTCTTTTCTTTTAATGTTAATCTACATGAAATATCTTTTGAATTCAAATTATTGTGTTAAGAATCTATGAAAATTTTCTATAATATAATGTGTGAGCACACATTTCTTATAGTTTTTATCATACCATTTTAAAAAAGAGTGGGGAGAAAAAAAAAAATTGCTATATTGATTTATTTCTTAATTAATCCAAAGGATGCAAAAGTCAGTACACTATAATATAATTGTCTCAACATAAACATAGGCCTTTTATGTATACATGTATTTGTATTTTTTGTTAAATTATCTCAAAGTTTATACTTTGAAAAATTGTATAAAGTTAAAATTAAAGAAATGTCTAAACAGAATTCTACATGTAAATTTCTCTTCAGATATGTCAATAATAAAAAGTATCTTGGATTACTTTGTGCGAAATTGTCAACCAGTCTTTTAATAATAAAGATATATCAAAATATTGGGTATGAATAAATTAATAAACCTCAAACAAACTTCTTTAATTGTTTATTCAATGTATGATATTCACTTTAAATGAAAGTGGGTGTTTTGCATTAAAAGAAGACTTTGAATCAAGTTTAAAATTACTCACATACAAATTTGTGTACTTATTTTGCATGTAGTTGTAATTTTATTTATGTAGTTTTAAATTCTGACAAAATATAAAAGAGTCATTTTTAGTCAGCTTCAGAGTAAAGTATCAATATTTTGTTTTTTTATTCAAAAATTTGGTGTTTTTGCTGTTTTTCAAAACGTCACAAAATGTTTTTTATTATAAATATTTCAAGTTGCACAAAACTGTCCTCATTTTAGTGTATTATTTATGTACTCTACTTCTGTTTTAGAAAAATGGAAATATGTTAAAATAACCTTTTTCAGTACAAAATAAAATATTTTTTCAAAATCTTTTCTTATTGTCATGTCTTATGTGATATCTCAAATTTTCTTATTTTTAACCCCTTGAGGACGAGCGACGTGTATACGTGCTGCAAAAAGGTTTAAGAATCTGTGTTTATCTTACCTGTAAAATTTGCCTTATTTAATCGGTGCATTTTCTTGATTTAATAAGGCAAAAATTTTTGTTTTTAAAAACCGGTGACAAAACTAAAAATTTCGTAAGAGGTCCCATTGTGAAGGGGGTAATGGCATATATTTTTATTAATGTAATTCCATTTAGTTAGTTTTGAAAAACATTGCTAATATTTTTCAATAACTTGGATATTGTATGATTCAAAAAAGGCATTATGGCAATTGTATCTGTTAATTTTATCGGTTTTCTAACTGATGCCTATAGAGCTATAAAATGCACCAGGTCTCAATGGTAGGTGCAAGTTTTACCAAAACTGAATTTTTTGTTTGGTATGGCTTTTGTATTCAATGTTTTTCTGGAACTAAAAATAAAGAGATATGCATTTGGTTTCAGAAAATAATGAGAATTTGTAAAATTCAAAGTATTATAACTAAGTAAAAAAAATGGCATTTTACTTTTTACTAGCTAACACTTTCAGCATTGCCCTAGTCCATGATCATGACTATAAATATACCTAAAACCAATGCTTACAAAAATCTTTTCCAACAAACCTAATCTTGGGTCCCCACTGCCTCTGGCAATGTATACCCATTAATTTGTGTGATTCTATATTTTTAAATTAACCTATTGGCAAATATTTATGTGACATCATAGTGGAATTATGTGGTGTAAAAGTTACTGGTAGCATGCTTGTTTACATTATTTCATAATTTGATACAGCATAAATGCAGGCAAATATATGCTTAAAATACTGGAGTTTATTTTGTATAGATTAATTAATGTGCATACATGTATTTAATGAAAATAAACTCCATATATACTGATTAATTCAAATTTAAAATTTTCATTTTACAAATGAAATAAATATGCGTGAAATTGAATTAAAATAGAGAACATAATTCATGTAAAACCTACAACCTGTCTGTGAAAAGGTCTAAAACTTGATATAAAAATAAAATTTAAGCATAAATGTTCTAAACACCAATGCTTTTCAGTGGTTTGGTTATGAAAGTTATTCCCAAGGAGACGAATTTTTGTAGCTTCGAACCTAAAAGATGAATATTGTCAAAAGTTGAATATCAAATAAAACGAGTTGTGGGGTTCATTATTTTTGGTTGGTTATATGGGGCAAATTATATATTCTATCTGTTTGGAAATTTTTATTTTTATGAAAAACTGGTACAGTTTACACCCTCTATGATATTCTTATATAATACCTGAGTATATTTAAATGAAGATCTTTCGCAACAAATCTAATATTGAGAGCCATTAAAGGGCAAAATTAGCACTAGCCACAGGGCTAGTAAATCAGAAAAAGTGGCCAGTGAAAAACTGTATCAGTGGCCACTTTTTTACAAGGAGAGAATACAATTTACTTATATTTCACCAGAGATTCTACTTTATTAGGTTTCAAAATACTTATATTAACATATTTATTTGGGCTATTCGGTTTTAGATTAATATTTATAGAAATTTTACTATTTAATATTTTTAAATAAAAAAGTAGCCACTGGTTTAAACAAAGTGCCCACTTGAAAAAGTCTTACTGGCCAGTGGCCGCTAATGAAATTTCTGAATTTTGCCCTATAAAGGCCATACTGATTTTGGCTATATTCATCCTCGAATTTGCATGCTTTTATATTTTTAAGTGAAAATCTGTCTAAACGAACTAAGCGGCCCTCGTTCTAGTGATTGATTTAATTTTTGAAACTTTTAAGCCTCACCAAAAGTTTATGAAAACTTATAAGCAACATAAAATACTGCCATCACACACATACACACTTTTCCTCTTTTAAGTTCTAAAAGATGTCTCTTTCTGTTGAAAATTTTAAATTTCCTATTGTATGCACAGAACCAAAAACTGGTCTAAAGAACAGGAAAGCCTCTCGAGTACAGGAAAAAGTGAGTTCAAGCATCACAATACAGTAAAACCTCTAAATAACGGACACCTCGGGATCGCAGAAAATGTCCGCTATTCGGAGGTGTCCGCTATTGGGAAAACCTCAAAAATTCAAAAACTGCTTAGAAATGCTTAATGTTTCATTAATTTACTTTTATGTGTTCTAAAACCTCTATTATATTATTAATCAGAAATTAAAATTATTTTTAAGCAAAAAAATTGAAATAAAATTGTGCACACTTTTATCCACTGTTTATTATACTAGTAAATCTGCAGATCAGGAGCCTCAACATCAGCTTTGCACATCATTAAAAAAAAAAAAAAAAAACACTTTGGGTAATATTCAACTTCCTGGAAACTGTAATTTAAAATTTTCAAATTACGTAATTATTTATAAGAATAAAATAAGAATAAGAAGTTTTCAGCCATCAAAAGCGTTAAATAAAAGATTTAGTTATGTTAGGGTATTCTGAAATTTTCATGATCTATTATTTTTTTTTTTTATTATAACATAGTAGATTTCTTCAGGGGGGCTGCACCCCCCTGAACCCCCCGTAATCTCATTAAACTTAAATTTGTAACTTTCTATCAATTTGCTAATGGTTATCGTATATCTTGTATTTCTTTATACATTTTGATTTATAAGGATAAGTAACAGTTTTAATAAGCATTTTTCATTATACTCATACTTCTACATACCTGCCCACCACAAACACTTAATCTGATATATCAGGAACTTTTGAAAGTGTAAACTGAGTAATCTAGGGTTTTACAATTTTGTTTCCGAAAAAAAGATGTTTTGATTGCATTTTGTGGCAGTTATCGCGGACAGACAGACAGACAGAACAGACTGACAGGCGGAAAACATTAAATTTTGTGTCTCCAAAATAAGCCTTCACTGAAGTTTCGGCAATGACGTCATTATTCATGAGTTATTGCTATCCATGTTTCTAATATTTTTTACGACTACTAATAAAATACCTGTTTTACTTCAATTATGACGTCAAATTTTATCAAGTGAAATAATTGTTAAAAATATAATTATTTTTTATTTCTTCTAATTATGCCCCCATTTTTGTCAGAAAATTTTTTATTAACGAAACAAATTTCCATGTTTAATATTTAACAGAAAGTACTATATCTATAGTTATTTTAATTCTGACATCATATTTATTTTTTCTTAGTTTAATTTTTCGAATGGAAATTGCTTAATTGAAACTCATTGCCGTTGAAAAATTATTCCATATTTTGATTTTTTTTTTTTTTTTTTTGGCAACGATAAAGGAAATTGGTTAGATTTTATCTAAAAAATTGCTATTGATTCTGCATGAAAAAGAAGGAAATTTTGAATTATTAAGGAAAATATGTGAATAAAAATAATAAAACATAGCCTATGTTCTTTTCTGGTCTATGTTATAGTTATACTGTTATACACAAAGATACAAACACATTAATTCATCAGTTTTGACTCATCAGGTTGACTTCATTTAAATTTTCGTACACGCATTCAAATTTATAACATAAAAATAAAGATTATGATGAATGGTTGCTTAGCAACCATTAAGAGAAAATAAAGAAAATGAAATAAATGCATTTTAAATAAGTATATCTCTAAAACAAATTAGTTTATATTATTGGAACACATTTATAAAAAATCTCCAAAATTTACAGTAACAATTTAAAAAATCTGACAAATGTGTAGACAAAATTTCAAAACAATACGAATAATTTAACTGGTAAATTTCAGTATCCATTTACCATTGAATTCCATTAATGAAATGTGGCATTTTCTCTCAAGAAAAAAAAAATTTAAAATCATTGGATTTGCCATAGAAAAGCATTATTGCACAAAATAAAATATTCTATATTTTCCGAACGAATGAATCAAATCTTACAAAAAACTATACAGCTTAATCCCAATGCCTCATTAACATACCCATTTATTTTCAAGCCAATCGGATGTTTTTTGCGGTAGTTATCGCGGAACAGACAGACTGACAGACACAAAAAAATTTCGTGTCTCCAAAGTAAGCCTTCACTGACGTTTCGGCAATTATTGTTAGAAAAATCTGTTACAAAAGTTTATTTTTGCTTGCGATTATATGTACTAATTTGTTTTTCTGTGTAATGTTATTAGAAATTGTAGAGTTCCGGGAGAGGAGGGAGGAATTGCACTTTTTGATCTTTCAAAGCATAAAATCTCAAAATGTTCTTGGATGACATTTCAATAGTCTGGGAGATTACTTCTCCCTGGCAACCCCTGACTTTAGTACTGAACGTTGAGGGGGAGGGGGGGGGGATTTTCCCCAGATCTTTATTTACAATTAACTGCGATCACAAAATTTGTGACACATTGTCTTGATAAATTCAGAGGCTTTTTTACTTTTTCTTTTTCATTTTTTTTTTCTGTTTAGAAAATACTTTTTTATCCTTTATCGCTATTCGGAATGTCCGTTATTTAGAGGTTAAACATACAAAAAATTAAGTTTTGGGAGTGGGGATTGGAAAACTGTCCGTTAAATAGAGGTGTCCGCTATTCGGGAGTGTCCGTTATGGAGGTTTTACTGTACTTCTATATTTTTCACGATTTTTATTTAGGCCTTGAACTGAGAAGTTCTGCAATCTGCAGTTGATTTCTTCTCGAATATATTTTTTAATTTAGTAAAATTCTACAAGTTATTCTTAACAAAATTCTTCAAATCTACGCAAAAAAAAAGTTTTTTTTTTTTTTTTTTTAATTTTGCGATAGTGGAAACTTTGTCATTTGGATACGAAAAACAATTACAAATTTCCCCAATCTATCTCAGAAGAAAACTTGTGAATTTCACCAACCAATAATTGCAAGTTTTGTTAATCGCTTTTGTTGTCGCTGATAAAAATCGCATGCTTAGTCTATTAAGTGTGTATATATATGTTATATATATTTTTTTTAAAGTGAATTATTTCAGTTGCATTAAAAAATCTGATTTAGTCTGTCAGTCGTAATATATCGCTTTTTTGTCGATCGTTGATAAGAATCGTAAATTTCGGCATTCACTCGCGGTTACGTCAATCAATCGCGGCAAAAAATCACTAATTTTTTTTTAGCAAGTCGCGACGAAAAAGCGCGAATTTCTTCAGTTACTTGCTTCAAAAGATCGCTTATTTCATCAGTCGGTCGTTGAAATATATTGTGAATTGTGTTGAACGCTCGTTGATAAAAATCGTATTTTTTGGCATTCATTTGTAAAAAAAAAATAACTGATTTCTTCAATCAATCGCGAAAAAAATATTTGTTTTGCAATCGCTGCGAAAAAATCTGTCGTCGCAAAAAAAATAGCTGATTTTTTTTGTCAAATCGCTGATCTGTCATTGAAATATATTTCGAAATTTGTCGATCGTTCAGTAATAGAAATCGTAATTTTATTAAGCCGCTTAAATAGCCACAGAAAAAAAAAAAAAAAAAAAAAAAAAAATGCGAATTTTATCGGTTTGTCGTTTAAAAAAGTTCGACATTAGGAGTTTCATTAATCGGTTATGGAAGAAGAAAAAAACTGCACATATTGCATATAGGTTGTTGAAATAAAGATCGAGAATTTTGAATCACTTGTAAAAACAAAAACTAGATGAATGTGCCTATTCCAAAACTTTCTTCTATCACATATGTACATTTTAATATTTCAAAAAGTAGTTACACATATTATTTTATTAATATCATTAATTCAACACTATGCTAACTTTAATTTTCATCTTAAATTTTTGCTTCTGTCAATTAATCAGAGTAAAAACAAGTTAGCTTAGCAAAAACGCGAGCTTTTGTCTCTGCACGAACCGATGTACAGTAGAACAACGAAGTGTCGAGAAAATGATACAAAAACCGCTATCACAATGCTCCTTCCCCACGGAATACTTCCAAATTCAAGGAAGATCTGCTGGCCATAGCCAAAAACATTCGCCAAATTTTTTTTTCAATTCTATACATTAATTCTATACATATTCTATATTCTATACATTACTATTTCAATTTTATACACTTTTCGATGGTTCAATAATGAAAATAGCACGGAAATCGCTTTTACGGCGTCCCCTTCTGGCAGATTTTTTTTCAAATGCAGGAGGACCTGCTTGCCATACCCAGGAATTCGATGCATAACACCACACGCTTTTTGATGGTACAATAATGAAAATGACACTGATATCGCGATTATTGCGCCCCCTTCTGGCGGATTTTTTTTTTTTTTTTTTTTTTTTTTTTTTTTTTTTTTTTTCAAATTTAGAGTGGGCCTATTAATTATAACCAAGCACTTAACACAAAAAATCTTATTCAGTTCTGTACGGAACTTCATACACTTTTCGGTGGTACAATATTGTAAAAGGCTCAAAAATCGCTATTGCAGTGACTCCTTCCAGAGGATTTTTTTCAAATTAAGGGAGGACTAACTAGCCATAATCAAACGCACAAAAGATTTGGTTCAATTTTATTCATACTTTTTTCGATGTTACAATTTTGAAAATAGCACAAAAATCGCTATTGTAGCGCCCTCTTTCGGCGGAATATTTCAAAATTGAAGGAGGACCTGCTTGCCTCTGCCAAAAACATACGCAAAACGTTTGGTTCAATTCTGTGCATATCTTACACTTTTCGATGGTACAATGGCGACATACGGACAGACAGACATTTTGTAGAAACATCGTTTTCGGAATCTCTGAACACTAAAATATGTAAATCCGTAAAAAATCGGAAATCCAAAAAAAAAAAAAAAAAAAAAAATCGCATTTATTTCTCCAACCATTGAAGATGAAAGTAAAAATTACGAATTTTTTTATTCGCAGTTATAAAATGCGAAATTTTTTGATCGGTTATTGACAAAAATCATAAATTTTGTCATCGATCGCAAGAAAAAATTCTTATAATTAATCAGCTTATAATAATTTACACAATTATATCGATTTTGAATTTTTGCTCTATATGGATAAAATAAGTGTAGTTCATTTCAGGCATGAAAGAGTTTCTCCTAAAGGAGGAATTCCACCTTTTTTAAAGTGATTTTGAGCATTCTCTGGATTAATGCAAAAATGTAAAGAAAACTTTAGAGGAATAATAGAGGGTGGGGGTACCTGAAAAATTTAGTAATCTGACATTTTGTCCATTAAAACCCTTGGAGTTCTTAAATTGTTGTGCAAAAGAGACATAAAATGAAAGGTGAACTTATATCATATAGGCTTATGAAAGTCACTTAAATGAATATGATTTTTTTTTTCAAAGTGAAAGAAAGTTTCTTTTTGGAATAGAATATTTTGTACTATTTATACAAAATTTTAGAGTGATTTCTTTTTCAATATGTATTTCTGAAGCAAAGATCAATCTAGCAGGGAGATTGTATATTTGAAGAAAAAAAAAGAGGGGGGGGGGATTTAACAGTTAAATCAGCCAGAATATTATTTGTTTTAGAAAATTAATGACTGTACTTCACATAAGTTGATTAGATATATTTAGATTTATACCTTTAGTATTAATATTTTTTAAGTTATGAAAAAAAATTGCAGTCATATGTGCAATTAAATTTAATTTAATTGTATATGTAGCTGTTAAAATGACACTTAAATTATACGAGTTTGGCGCTACTATATAGATGAAGAAAAATTTCCACCTTTTTTCTTATTTCTCACTTTCATGCCTGTCATTTAATTTAAATTTATCAAAAAAAAAAATTATAAATAAAAGAAAAAAATTAAGTAATTCTTTAGCTCAACTATTTTTATATAAATGCCAATGGTAAGGGTTGAGGATTCAGCAAATGCAGTAAAGTGCCGATTATCGGAACTCCAATTATCCGAAAAATCTATTTGTCAATTATTTTAATCGAACTTCCAATTATCCGAGAAACCTATTTCTCTCAAAATATTTTTTTAATAGAATTTTCAATTGTCCAAATAACCAGCTCCTCCCTCCCCCCCCCTTCAGATTTAACATGTGAAATTGAACCTCTGATTAGTATACCGTTGGAAGCAATAACAACGAAAAAGAAACTGAAGAAGATGAAACCAAATGCTCTAAAAATATCCCTGATCTATCACATAACGAAGCCTTTGGATGAATGGAAACACATATAAAATGGCTCGGACGGTAGAAGAACGCTGATCTTATTCAACTGACGCTTTTCAGAATAATAAGAGCTATGGCAACACTGATAAGAGTGTTTTCTTTGAAGCAAGCAACAATTGAAAGCTTTTTTGCTTAAATTACAACTTCTGAAGTTCAGAAGATGATAAAAAAAGAAAGAAAATTTTAAATCCTAAAAACTAAACAAAACAAAATTAAAAAGACAAAAATAAATAAAAAGCAAAAATGAAATTAAAAAGCTTTTAAACATGCCTTCACTACTTGTTGCTGGCAGTCCGGATAAAATGTACCCATTTATCCGAACTTGGCTCGGTCCCGACCTGTTCGATAATCGGCGCTCTACTGAATTTGTCAGAGAAAAAAAAAACATTAAAATAATTAAGTTGAAAAAAATTACAACTACAGAAGAGCTAATATTTTACTAATGAAGCGTCTAAAATTCCTAAGATAGTCAGAAACGAATTTTAAATAGTTTATTCCTGCTTTAGTCTTTACAATGTTGACGTCTATGACATTATATATGCACGTGTAGGTGTATTTTTATATGAATAAAAGTTTCTATAAAATTCCTAGATTTTCTTGTAAAAAAATCCTATTTTTCCTATCATACAGTACGATAATGCTGTATAATATTTTTGAAGAATGTCACTTCTAGGTCTGCGAGTTTCGGAAAAGTCTTATTAAAAGAGTGAATATTTATTTAACTGAAGATGTCGTTTTAAAGAAAATTGTCTATCCTTATTGTTTTACAAATGTCTCGAGAAGTCAGATATATCACAAGATTGGTATAATGCTGAGATGGCATTAGTTTACAAGAAAGGAGGGAAAGAAAGTATTAAAAACTACCGTCCAATCAGCTTACTATCAGTGATTTATAAAATTTTCACGAAAGTTTTAATGACAAGATTTGAATCAGCTCTGGACTCAGTTCAATCTAGAGAACAAGCAAGATTCCAAAGTTGATTTATAGTCCAGTCATATAGGGATTCAACCTCGGAATGAAAGACAGCAAGCTGAAAATTTGCAAACAGCTTTATTTTGACATTCTAAAAGTTGCCTGAAAAATCTCATGTACGCGTTGCCAGATATTTAAGACCAAAGGTCACGAAAATCACATTTTCGTTTATATTTCGAAAACCATACTTTTTATTGAAAAACCCAGTTATAAAATGAAAGCAGATAAAATTTCCTATCGAATACATACAGTAACTTTTATTTTCTGACACATAGTTTTGGCGATAGAGCCTCGGATAGAGCGCGCTGAAGAAAGGCAATATTTTGACCTTCTGATCAAAACGAGGAAAAAACCCTTGCCCATCCTCGATTTCTCAGAAATTATGCACTTTATCTAAAATAAAACCAGTTAAAAAGTTCAAGTAGACTATTTTCTAAAAATTTCACAAAAAAATTTATTTTTCTGACGAAAAGTTTCTGTGTTAGATCACGCTGGAAAAAAAAAAAAAAAATTGCATTTTTTGACTTTTGATTCAAAACGAAAGAAAAGCTCTTTTCTATCCTAGTTTTTTCGAAAATTACGCTTTTATCGAAGAACCTCAAAAAATTAAAATTGATAATATTCTCTGAAAAATTCGTTACAATAAATTTAATTAGTTCTTTGCCTTCTCGCCAAAAGAAAGAAAAGCCAACTCAAGATTGCGAACTCCAATAATATTTGGAACTTTAATTATTTACTAAAGATATTATAATCTTTAAGAAAATTACATTATGTTCTTGTTTATAAATATTGTTCATAAATAAGATATCCGCATGATAATATTTAGTTATAATATATTGTATTAAAATTACTAAAATACATTTAATTACATTTTTATTTAACATAGTTTATCGTAAATATATTACAAATTATTCAAGTTAAAATGTAAGACGATGCTTTTTTAACCTCTAATTATCAATAGCAGGCATACATCTTAGTATTCATCTTGACCATCCTTTTCTCCTAGTTCAGGTGATCTACATTGAATATTTAGATCGTTATCATTATCCTCGTTGTCCGTCACATTTGGTTCTAAAGCCTTAAGAACCTCCGATTCATATTCATTTTCTTCATTAAGATCATTTGGATATGATGAAGCATTGAGGCAATGATCACAAACTGAGGAACATTGCAATCCTACTTTTTGACATCCACAGTTCGCACCACATCCTTAATTGCAATTACAGAAGATCAGTTATATACAGTTTTCAAACAAATTGCAATTAAAATTATTTTCTTTTTCACTATACGACGATGCAAAGATTAAAAATGTGCAGAGTCTAAAAGTTTAAAAATTTGCAGTACCGAAAATTGCAAAACCGAAATTTTGACCGGCAAGTGTTGTTATTCAAAATATGACGTATACATGTGGGAAATGTCATTATTATTTCTTTATTATCATTCATTTCTTTATCATTGTTGTACGTAATTTAACTATAACTGTAACTTATTTTCGTTGTTTCAATTTATACTCTTATGTATCTGGCAACGGTCGAAGAGGGAAGACGTCATGTGACGTAACAGGAAAAGGCGGGTAGTTGGTTTTTCGACTGTGTTATGTGAGGATGCAACCCTTTTTATGTTCTTTAAAATGTTTGCTGTTCTGAACGACATGCAGAAGGCGCGTGTCATGAGTATGCAACCTTGTAGCTATTGTATCTTTTTTAAATTGTGTGTGTGCGGTTTTTAGCACTTTCCAACAAAGTTGAAAAGTGCTTATGCATTCGGTTTGTCTGTCCGCGCTCTAACTCGTTAATATACTCGGATTGCCATGAAATTTTAGGACGTTATTGACGTTTACCCTAGCACGAGTCCTATCGAAAATGAAGTTTCTACCATGATTAGTTTATCTAGAGGGCGAATCAAAAGTTTCCCATTACATTACGGCCTATGGGGAAAAATCGTTTCAAAGGAATTTTAAAGATGTTATACTTTGTCAAACATATTAAAATATGCATTCTATAAAATATAAGGTGAAAATGTAGCTATTATTCATTTACAGGGCCACACAAAAGAATTCCATTAGATAATGGTAAAAGGGGGAATTGTGTGTGACATATTTTAAATATATTAAGCTTTTTCATGTATAATAAAATTGATATATGTCACTGAAGCTTAATATAAATTATACGCTACTGTCTTGCATAATATGAAGTACATAGCATTAACAGGGCCACACAAAAGATTTCAAATAGTATATTTTTTCCGAAGTACCGCATATGTGTCCGATGATGGCTGATGGAGGGATGAAATGCATTTTAATTATGATATGCGCGTTTATATTTCGCTAAATATATGCACGTTATATGGTGTGTATAAATGTTATAGTTGATATACAGGGCTACCCAAAAGAGCTCACCAATGTTACTGAATATGAGCGTAAATTATTTAAACGTGGTTCTTAAATAAGCTATGCATTTTTACGCTGAGCTTCATTCAACTTACTGAGAAATATTTGCAGACTATAGATAAAAGGATATACACGTCCACGCAAAGAATTCGGTACATGGACGCCTATGAATGATGATTTATGAGAATGTGATTTCAGTTGTTTTAAAAGTGTTTTAGTTTACAATAAATTTTAGCCTAATGTTGACGTGTAATAAAGGTACAATGTAAACTACAGGGCTGAACAAAAGTATTCAAGTATGTTTCCATCTAATAGCATGAATTGCTGAAAAAGAAATTTCAAGCTACTGGGTATTTTCTTGCTAAATTAAATTTTCCCATTATATCAACTGACATATGAAATACAGGGCTATTCAAAAGTATTGGAATACATATTTGGGTATATTTGGCTATACACTATTATTTCCCTAAATAACAAAGTTTTGTTAAAGATTTCATTAAGTGTTGGAAAGTGCTTCATAATCTATGCTTAGCGCATGATTTTTCATACTTGTTTTTTAATTAAATGTGTTAGTCTTAACAAAAGACTGAGAGTGACTATTCATTATCCCTAGACGCTGACGTCAGCACACAGTGAAATTGGGTGCTCGACGCGGAATTATTATTATGGTGAAATAACGAAACATTTTTGCTCTCGCTCAGATCGTTAGAATCACCCTGATTCATCCTGCGAAATGTTCTTTACCAATCAACTGTGGTTCCGAATCGTCCTGCTTTTTTTTTTTTTTTTTTTTCGTCGTGGATTCAGCAACTGTTTGTGAAATCTTCAAAATCCTGCATCACCAGTTGTTTGTGAAAGTGTTTTCTTCGTTGTGAAATTGGAAATATAAAAGCCACCCGGTTTTATCATAGTGCCTTTATATCATCGTGCCTTCATCATCTTTTCGTTTTGTATTTCTAGTGAAAAAAATTGCGTCATTTGTCACAAAAGAAAGTGTGTTTATCTGTTTTCTTCGACAGGAGGAAGAAAATTAATTATGAAGAGAACAAGTGATTTTTTTTGTTGTTAATCTCATTTATTTAGGAGTGAAAGAAAAGTTGTTGTTTTTTATTTTAGTTAAGTTATTCATCCAGTGTGGTATTTGAAAGACAAATCTATTTTTATTTATTTTTTCTTTCTTATGCGTATATAAGTTAAATGTTTATGAGTGTCATTTTTATTTTTGTTTTGCTTTGATTTTAATATGGTAAGTTCTGTTCTTTTCAGCAGTTTTAGGAGATAAAAAGGATGCAGTCTGCAGACTAAATTTATTGTTCTTATCATTATTTCTTATTTAATTGTGGTAATAAAATTGAGTGCACTCAAGAAAAAAAAATGGTTATTTTATTTATTTATTTGAATGCATATTGAATTTATATTTTTGAATTTATTTGCTTTATTTCGCTTTGATAATTATCAAAAGGTATTTGAATTTATTTTACTTATTTGCATATTTTTGTAAATTTGTACTAACATACTAACAACTAATAATTCACGTATGTGTTTTTAAGATTAGTATCCTGCTTTTCGTAATATTTTTATCAGAACTATTCTTTTTACTAGTTTGAAAAAAAAATAATCTTTTGGCGGTGATTTTATTTTAAAAAAAAAAAATCTTTAATGGTGATTTAATAAGAATTGAATTTTTATTAGTGATAATTCTATGGGAGTAATTTTGAACTTTTATTGATTTAATTTTTATTTTTTTATTGAATTAATTTTGATTTTTGATTTGACAAATTTTAATTTTTGGGGCCTGAAAGTTGATAGCATAAAACTGAGTAAAATGCCCTTCCTTAGCAAAGGTACCAAAAAAGATTTGCAGCACATTGCAACCGAATTAGGAATAGAAAATGTGGAAAATTTAAAAATCGTTGAGTTAAAAATTGCCATCATAGCTGCCGAGGGATATGAAGAAAATTTTTTCAAGGGATACTTAGATACCGTTGTTGAGGAGAGAAAGCGTAGATATGAAGCACTTAAAGAAGAGGAAACGAGAAAACAACAATTAGAATTTGAGTTAGAAAAAATTCGACTCGAGAATGCAATTGCCGAAACCGACAGTAACGAGGGTCAATCCGAATGTGGGAAGGTGCGTATAAAGTTGCAGGACATCATTCAAAAATTTGATCCGCAAACATGTGACATCAGTATTTATTTAATTCTTTTTGAGCGCCAGGTCAGAAAAGCAGAAATCAAAAAAGAGTTGTGGGTGACTCACCTCATTGGGTTTCTACCCCAGGAAATTACAGAAATAATTGCCAGGGAGAGTGAAGATGTAACCAATAGTTACGACAATGTTAAAGAATTATTATTAAAAATATATAAATTTACCCCCGAAAAATTTAGACAGTTGTTTGTTAAACATGTGAAAAAAGCTGATATAACATGGCGAGATTTTGCGTATGAGTTAAAAAATTATTTTACCGAGTGGGTCCGTGGTTTAGAAATTTCAACTTTTGAAGATTTGTGCGACTTAATGGTTACTGACCAGATTTAAAAAAAGGTACCTCCCGAAGAAAAAGAACATTTTTTTTTTTTTTTTTTTGATGAATGGGCGATGTTCAAATCAACGAGCGTTATTTCAGAAAAATTAGATGATTATGAAAACATTAAACTGACGTTTAACAGAAAACCAAAAGAATCCCCTTTCCGAGAGAATAGAAATTTGTTTGGAAAGCCAAATTTTGAGAATAACGGCAATGAAGATAGGAAGACGTTTGCGAGGTTGTACCCTGAACAGAGGGATTTTAGCCGAAGAATAACTTCGAATCGACAACCTGAAAAGTTTGACAGACAAAAAACTTTCCAATGCTACGAATGTAGGGAGGCAGGCCATGTGAGATTATATTGCCCCGAACCTTTGAGAAAAAACGGAAGTGCGAAGAATAAAATCGATGAAGACAGGGTTTCGGATGCACACATCGCGAGAAATAGTAACGTCGTTGTACTTAAGAAAGTCCAGACAAAAGAAGTTAGCTTTAACAATCGAACTATTCCTGCACTTGTCGACACTGGTTGTTCAGTCTGCCTTCTCCGTGAAGACTTATATCGACAAATTCCTAACCTTCCCAAACTGTCCAACGACTCTTTAATATTATCAGGAATAGGATCATCCAAAGTGTATTCAAAGGGATCGATGGAGCAAGAAGTAGAAATACGGAAGCAAATACGCCCTAACATGGCATGTAGTGCCGAAATCGCAGTTAGATTACCAAGCAGTCATCGGAATGGACATTTTAGACCAAGCTAGTTTAAACTTTGGTAAAGATGGTGTTGAATTTCACAAGTACGAGAAGGCAAATGCATTATTTATTAAAGTATATGAGCTAAGCGATGAAGCTGAGATGAAACACGTTCGTGATATGCAAGAAATCGCAAGAAAACCAGAGAAGACCGAATCGGTCGATGTTTCTGTGAAAGTCGCACCGACTGACCTCAATCCCAGATAATCTGAAAAAACTTATTTTAGCAGATCCCTGCAGAATAGAAAGCCAGATGTAAAAAATGAAAATTCAGCTACAAAGCAAAATGTTTCACGAAGATTATCATTTAGAAGAAATGATATTGCTTCCGTTGCACCCCCTTTTAAGCCTAACGTGTTCCGGTGGAATGGTGTTCGAAAAGGTCAAGGTTGTAAACTTGGAAATATACCAGAAATAAGAGAACGAATTCAAAAAGCAAAGAGTGTCCGGCCTTTGTACAGAATTTTATTTTTCCAGTGGCCCACAAACGGTCAAGATGTAGTTGGAGACATTCTGAATTTTAATGGTTTCCGATTTAATGAATATTCTTATGAATATAGTAAATGTGAGAACTTTATGAAAATAATGCTTGGCAAAACCATATTCAACATATGTGAATTACTGGGTATTAGAAAAGGTGATAAACTTTCATGTATCAAGAATATTCTTGGCTTAAAACCTTTTGCAAAAACTGACTCATCTAGATATCCTAAATGGCAAACAGCTGTATACGTCTGGAAAGAATAAGAACTGATAATGCATTATTTCATCAGTCATCAAGTAGTGATAAACTAAAAAAAGATAAATATTTTAGCCCTATAAAAAATTCTCAGATTTAGTTGAACTGTAACAAAGTTTTAAAAATATTAAGATTTTGGTGTAATAGTGTACAGTACTTCGGATACAGTATAGTAGCCGAAATCTTTTGTGTGTCCCTGTAAATACTATCTACTTTATATTCTACAGGAAGTAACTTGTAGCAAACTTCAGCAACGTATATCAATTTCATGAAATATGAAAAAAATTAATAGTATTAAAACGCGGCCAAAACAGTGTTCCTCCATACCATTATGTAACGAAATACATTTTTGTGGCCCTGTAAATCAATAACAAATATTCTTTGCACCACAAATTGTGCAATTTTTTTTTTTTTTTTTTTTTTTTTTGTAAATACTACATAAATGCGTATCAATTCTATTAGCTTCGAAAAAGTATAACATCATTAAAATGCACTTGAAACTATTTTTCCCCATCGGCCGTAATATAAAGGAATGCTTTTGATTGTCCCTGTTATTAAACTATGCATCCGATTTTCATAAAATTTGAAATGACTCGACAAAATTATGCAACATTTATATATTTTAAATTTCAAACGATTCGGTTCGATAGTTTTTGCTCTGTTATATGCGGACAGACGGATGTCCTGAACGACAATTATAAGTGCTATGTATCTATCTATATTATAAAGGCCAAATGTATTTGTGCCTAACGCATACGTCATTTTGCGAATAGCAACACTTTCCCCTGCAATTTCGGTTTTGCAATTTTCGCTACTGAAATTTTAGAGTTCTAAACATCGCACATTTAAATTTCTTACATCGTCGTATAAAGAAAAAAAAATGTACTTTTAAATGCAGTTTGTTTCAAAGCTGTATCTCAATTTATTTTTGAGATATTAATTTTTTTTATAGTTTTTAGCACCAATTTTGTAATTGTGGCATCAGAATCACTCCATTTCCTCTTAAAATTAAAAAAAAAAAAAAAAAAAAAAAATTAAAATACGGAACACTTTCTCATGCAATTTCGGTTTTATTACTTTCGGCGCTGCAAATTTTACACTTCTAAAAATCGTACTTTTTAAATTTTTACACCATCGTATAGAGAAAAAAATGTACTTTTGAATGCAATTTGTTTCAAAGCTGTATCTCAATTTATTTTTACGATATTAATTTATTTTAATAATTTTTAGTACCAATTTTGTAATTGTGGCAACATAATCACTATATTTTATCTTAAATTTGAAAAAAAAAATAGAAATTAAAATGCGTATACTATTTGATAAATATCGTCAATTATAAAATCCAGTGAATTTCGGTTTTGTTTCGTTTAATAATTTGGATTATTGAGTTTTATAGTATTTTGTTAATTTTAGCTTAAAATAATATTTGTTTGAGGGTTATACTTCGGGAATTAGTTATGACACATTGTTGAGACAAGAGAACTTTCATAAAAATATAAGTAAATACATAATTACAAACGAAAATATTTATGATGATCTTATTCATTTCTTCGGTAATAAGAATAACATTTTATTTTTTTAATTATTGATAGGTAGCTTGTGCTTTTTTTTTAGTGGCAGATTTTTTATTACTTTCAATCGCCGTAAAAAAAGGTTGTGTTATACTTATGGTAAAAAATCCTGATCATGGAAAGAAACTATTGTAGTGATGCTGTGTCACGAGTTTCTATTATGGAAATGTTATCGGAGATCCATTTGTCATTTTATTATTGTAGTTGCTGAAGTAAAGAATGTTATTGATGTTACATATTGGACGAGAAAGATATGTAACTTAATTTCTGTTGAATAGATTTTTTAAATACTTGAACTGTTAGGTAAATTTGCAAGGAAGATTTTTAATTAAATTGAACATTTTTATATTATATTTGATTACGGAGTTGTGGTGATATTTGTGAGGTAGGTCGCAGAAAAAGTCCCCCAAATGACAATAACAGACAAATCAACTTCAAGTCTAAACCTCTGGTGCTTTAATTCCTGAATTTGAAAGATACAGTGGCGCAGCGAGGGGGGGTTTTGGGGGTTAAACCCCCCCCCCAGAGCCATGACAAAAATACAAAAATTTCCACTTTTATGAACCGAATCATAAAAAAAAACTAAAGTTAGAATTTTTTTTGTTTTGATTTCGAAATCTGCCGCTTTATTGAATCAAATTTTATTTAAAAATTTGACTCGTTTAAGCGGCAGTAATGTATTTTCTTTGAAAAATAGGGAAAGCACATAGCAACAGTATCAGTATCGAAAACTGGTCACTCAATTTCGGAAAGGGCCGGCATTCATTTATGCTATAGGAAATCAGCCGAAGGCTAAAGGGAATGGTCATTTCCTGTCGCTGCCAATGCCGTCTCAGGTTTTTCAATACTGCACCACTGGAGGGAGGGGGGTCTTAATTAGTTGCATCTGTTTCTTGCTCTTTTTTTGGAAACGAGAACTCTCGAATTCCAGGAAAAACACTAAAACACATGCTCGCATGCTTTGAAGGATAGACTTAATTCCACAAACATTGTGTTGTTAGTTGCTGTAGTGCTAGGGTTTTTTTTATTGTGCGTTTCGCTATGGAGGATATTAAATCCTCTTCAGAGAAGAAAATTATGAAAAAGATGGATATAAGAGATCATTTTTTTAAATCTTTCAAGCATTCTTGAAATCCAGGTATGTTTGGAAAGTATATAATTCGTTTATATTTATGTTTCTGGAAAGATATTAACAGCGCCATGAGAAAGGGGGAGGGAAGGGCGGTCGCCCAGGGCGCAGAGATTTAGGGAGCGCCAAATTTCTAACTCCTTTCTACTTACTACTACTTTAAAGGGGCTACTTTCAGACAATTTTTTTAATTAATATTAATTCTTATTTAAAAAACGCCCGAAAAAGGCAAGTGGGTAAACGGGAAAAAAGTTACCTGAAAAACAGTTATTCAAAAAAAGGTGACATGACTACAAAAGCGAAAAAAATGTTACCGGAAAAAAAAGAAACATAGAATTGATTTTGGGAAATTATTATTGATTTTGGGAATTCATTATTGATTTTGAGGATTCATTGGTTAAGTATTTAGAAGGGATCAGGGAGAGGCTCTTAATTTAGGTAAATGGTTTTTTTGTGCTGAATTAACTGTTTTGGTTCAGTTTTTGGACATATGATACCCCCCCCCCCATCCGTAACCTCTCAAATTAAATCAATAGTTTTTTAAGCAGATTTATCCGATTCACTTGGAATTTCGGACATAGGTTCATTATGATAAGACGTATCTCTGATTAGTTATAGGGTTCTTTTGCTTATTATAAAGGGAGGATGGTCAATTAACCCCCTCCCCCCACAAATTAGATAGATCGGTTTTATGAAAAATTATCTGATGTATTTCAAATTTTAAATAGAGATTCTTTCTGATAAGGTGAATCCCTGAATAATTTTAAGAGTTTAATGAGTAAAGGGGAGAGTGGACGGGGGGGGGGGGGTAATCCCTCTTAAATTAAATAAATGTCTTTTCACACAGAAATATCCGATTTGCTTCCAATTTTGGACATAGGTTCATTATGATAAAACGTATCTCTGATTAGTTACTGGGTTATTTTTCTTATTATAAGGGGGGGCAAGCAATTATTTCCCCCTCAAATTAGGTAAATCGGTTTTATGCAAATCGTTGTTTTAACCGATGTATTTCAAATTTTAAATATAGGTTCTTTCTGATAAGGTGAATCCCTGAATAGTTTTAAAGGTTTAATGGCTAAGTATAAAGGCAAAAACGAGGATAACTTCCCTTAAATTAAATAAATAGCTTTTATGCAGAATTATCCGATTTGCTTCAAATTTTGGATGTAGCTTCTTTATGATCAAGCGTATTTCGGATTAGTTATGAGGTTCTTTTGTTTATTAAAATAGGAAAAAGGACGATTATACAACCCCTTAAATTAGATAAATTGTTTTTTATGCATAATTATCCGATGTATTTCAAATTTTTGATATAGATTTTTTCTCATAAAGTGGATCCCTAAATAGTTTTAAGGGCTTAATGGCTATTTATAGATGGGGGAACTGGGGATAACCCCACTTAAATTACATAAATGGCTTTTTACGCAGAATTATCCGATTTGCTTCAATTTTGGATGTAGTTTCCTTATGGTAAGGCGTATAAGCTATTGAATGTAGTTAAAATGGGGAGGGATGCACCAGTTCCTTCAGGAAACTCTTTCGGGGAAACAAGCTTGCTTTCCCCATTCGACGGAGGGGGATGTCCGGTAGATATCGCGGGCGGCTAGTCTCTTAGGAAATTTGTCGATCAGGGGATTTCCCGGTAAAGGTTTGACGCAAAAATATTCAAGTAACATAAAAAAGCGAGTTGAATGCAATTGAACGCAAATAACAAATAAAAACAATTTTTCTTTCTTTTTTTATTTAATGATTGAAAACTATTATGTCAGAAAACATTATAACACATTTTACCTTTTTTTCTTATAATGATTAATTTCCATTCATTTTGCATTTAAAACTGGTTTATTTATTTATTTTTTTTTTATTTGTGAAAAAAGTAATATACTAAATCATTTGTTGTAATTTTCATTTTAATTTACGCCAAATATTTATCATTTAAAACTGGATTTTTATTAATTAATGTCCCATATTACACATCACAAAATATAATATAAAACATAAAAAAATATATGTTAGAAAACTTTAATGTACAAACTATATTGTATGTCACGAACGAATGAACAAGTGAATTAATTAATTTGTAGTAATAAAAATAGTTTTTTTTTATTACTAGTTTATGTTAGTAATTAGAAAGTTAATTGTTTAAAAACCTGTAGTTCTTGATAGATCTTCAGGTTTGAGCGCTTAAAAAATAAAAACAGATTTAAATTAAAGGGAAAAAACGATTTTAAGAAAAACAGGATATTTTTTTCTTTGTTACTATATTTATAGAATACTGAAAAATGCTATGCAGCAACATAAATCACAATTTTAAATGCAAACAGCTATTGAGGATATATAAACAAACACTTAAAACTATTCAAGGATTCACTTTATGCGAAAGAACCTATAGCTAAAATTTGAAAAACATTGGATAATTGTGCATAAAAAATAATTTATCTAATTTAAGGGGGGGAATAATCGTGCCTCCCCCCTTTTTAATTAGCAAAAGAACCCCATAACTACTCAGGGATACCCTTTATCTTAATGAACCAACATTCAAAATTTGAAGCAAATTGGATAATTCTGTGTAAAAAGCTATTTATTTAATTTAAGAGAGGTTATCCCCCATGCACCCTCTATACTTAACCATTAAACTCCCAAAATTCTTCAGGCATTACATGCTGTGACGACGTACTGACAACTTTAATCGTGGCAGAAGATAGATAGCGAAGTCTTATTCTTAAAGTATGCATAGTTGAAAGTATCTTCATTCAAAAGCTCTTAAGAACAGGTTCTATTGACCTCAAGGGATATGCCTAGAAAATAATTGCACTGGTCTAGTGGCAATGAGCTGAGGGGGACACTGGGATTATTGCGCATCGAGAGGGAAGGAAAGTAGTTAAAAGAGAGACATGTGCTGGTAATGTACAAGAAAGTACATTGATGTAAGATGGTTTAGACGTGCTAAGCGAAATGTAATATTGGAGTGAGGCTCCTATGTAGTTGTAATGTCGCTTTATTTAATTTTTTAATAATTGGTTTATGGATCTAATAAAGAACTTGAGGAATTAAAAATGTGTTATTGATGAACTTAACAAATAAACCAATTTAGTAAAGAGAAACTCAGGGCGCGACACCACAATACTATATATAAGCCTCGTCAGAAAGAACCTATATCCAAAATTGTTTGAAATAACACGTTGAATAATTCTGCTTAAAAACCATTTATCTTATTTAGGGCGGAGGGGAGGGGGTAATCGTCCATTCCCAAAACTAATCAGGCAAGCATATTTTCATTATGAACGTATATTCAAAAATTGAATCAAAGCAGTTAATTCAGCATGAAAAAAACACTCACTTAAATTAAAAGCCGACCCCTGACCTCCCCCCCCCCTTTCATACTTAGTCAATAAATCCCCAAAATCAATTTCTTGTCACTTTTTTTCCGGTAACATTTTTAGCTTGTCCCTTTTTCCCGATAACTCTTTTTCCTAGATTCAGGCAAGTAGATATCATGATTAAAAAGCTATGTAACTGAGAAATGTTCTTCATTCTTTGATAAGATCTTTCAGAAGACGATTCTCACAGTTGCCAACTTGTATGGTTTTACGCGCGGATAAAACAGTTGCGGAAAAATGCAAATTTGAAAGGATCGCCGAAAAAGCACACATTTCGTTAATATTTTGTGAAAAAAACGACAATTTCGTCAATGTTTTTGTCAACGAACTTTGTCAAAAGATTGCCGAAAAACGCGAATTTCCTGTGCGGATCGCGGAGAAAACGGCAATTTCACCAAATATCGCAGATAAAACGCTGATTTCGTCTGAAGACCGCGGGGAAAACGTCGATTTCGTCTAAAAATTTGTGATATAATGACGATTTCGTTAAAAAATAGGGGTAAAACCGCCGTTTTCGATAAAAGATTGCTTAAAAATATTTTGTCAAAAGATCATTGAAAAAAAAGGCCGCTTTCATCAAAAGATCACGGAAAAAATGCCGATTTCGTCGAAAGACCGCGGGAATAAAACGCCGTTTTCAAGAAAAGATCGCGTAAAATTGCAAATTTTGTCTAAAGATCGTCGAAAAAAACGCCGATTTCATAAAAAAAAAAACTCTGAAAAACACCGATTTCGTCAAAAGATTGCAATAAATCGCCGATTTTGCTTAAATATCGCAGATAAATCGCCGATTTCGTCTAGAGGTCCCGGAAAACGCCGATTTCGTCAAAAAATCGCGGAAAACCGCCGATTTTGAAGAAAGATCGCAATAAATCGCCGATTTTGTCTGAAGATCGCGGATAAACCCTCTTAAATAGGGGGGGGGGGGGAACTCGCGGAATCCCTCCCCCCCCCGCCAATTTCCGAAAAAAATTTCTACCAGAATCACCCCTGAAACAACTCTATCCCCCCCCAGAGCCGAATTCTGGCTGCGCCACTGAAGATATATATCTTTTATAAAGTAACTATCTGCAACGAAGAAGATTTTGAAGAATGTGAAACATAGTAGAAGTAATTTAACATTTATTTATTTATTTACTTATTTATTTTGTAATCAGCGTCGGGTATAAGTAAAATCTGTCCACAAGAGATTTTTTAAATTGTTATTTATATTTTTATTTTTTTATTATTATTTATTCTTATATTATGTTTTAAATAGCTGCAATGCATTTTCAAATTTTGTATGCTTTTTAGGTGCGTTCGTAATTATGTAAATACGTAGCACCTATTGTTGTCGCTCAGTCCGTCCGTCTGTCCGTCTGTCTGTCCGTCTGTCTGTCCGCATATAACAGCGTAAAAACTACCCAACCGAATCGTTTGAAATTTAAAATACATAATTATAACATAATTTTGTCGAGTCATTTCAAATTTTATGAAAATCGGATGGATAGATCAGTTACAGGGACAATCAAAAGGATTCCGTTACATTACGGTCAATGGGGAAAAAAGTTTCAAATGCATTTTAATCGTTTGAAATTTAAAACATATAATTGTTGCGCAATTTTGTCGATTCATTTCAAACGTTATGAAAGTCGGGTGCATAGATCAATTACAGGGGCAATCAAAAGTATTCCATTACATTACGGTCAATGGGAAAAAAGTTTCGAATGCATTTTAATGATGTTACACTCATTCGAACATAATAGATTTGGCATCCATCTATGAAATATATACTAAAATATGCATTCCGTACAATCTGTAATACAAATAATTTTTATTATTAAATTACAGGGCCACACAAATGTATTCCACTACATAATGCTATACGGGGAAACACTGTTTGGGGCGTGTTTTAATTATATTCAACTATTTTACATTTTATGAATAAGATATACGTTGCTGAGGTGTAATAAAAATTACTTCCTGCATATTTACAGGAATACAAAAAAGACTTAGACTACTATACTGTATCCGAAGTACTATTTACTATAACATCAAGATCTGAATATTTTTAAAACTTCGTTATCGTACGAACGCACCTCATTTGCTACGTTCACGTGCAATTTCCAACTTGTTATTTTTGTGTATAGAATTTAATAGAACTTCATGTTGGAGCAAGCACTTTCCAATGTAGTTTAAGGAACACTCCCCCTTCTCCTAAATGTTTCAGCATCTTGTTATGCCAATTAATTCTAGCTGCTTCATACCTAAACAAACATTAGGCATGCATTGCTACGATTTAGTGACACAATGCGAATCAACTCATCCCATTCTGTTGTCTCTAATTCGGTCTCGAAGGGGTTTAAAATATCTTATTCACGTTTGGCACTCTGTTCACTTCTCTGTCCCAAGTAACAGACTGATCAGACGCATTGCACGATAAACAAGTCGAATATTCAAATATTTGCAACAGGATTTTCGAAGTGTATATTCTTCTTATTTTTTTATTTACTTATTTTTTATTCCTCATCGTGAGATTTCGTTGTGACTTTACGATTCCATATTATCTACTTATAGTTTTGAAATATATATCTATTTCAACCAATAATGAAGAAAAATACATCAATTGGATATTTTCGTCAGTTCATTGTTATATTGATGAATAATTGGTAGAGAAGATTACATAACATTTCCTCTATATAAATGTTAGGATATTAAATATATTAATTTAATCATAAATATGAAGTTTAAATGTTAAATCTGTAAATCCATAAAAAATTGTTACAGTTGCGATTGAGAAAATTCTGCTAATATTTTTTCTTTCCGTTTGTGTCAAGCATAATTGATTTCTTTTGGTAATATATATAATTATTTTTCGTACGTTTTGGAATCTCTTTCTATTCGAAACTATGTATCAACCACCTCCTGGTCCAGAAATAATTCCTTTTAAGTATGCTAAAACATACATTAGTCCACATAAGATATTTCCAGGTAGATATCATCTCTTTGAACTAGATGATAGTTTTTATGGTGTGAAAGGTCTTCAACCACCTGTACCTCCAAAAACACCGAAAACAGCACCTGGTGAAATCGGTGTTTACAGGCCTGCGAGTAGGCCATTATGTGGTGGAGAGACAGGCACCGGTGACTGTAAACTCTTCAGTCAAAGTTTTGGGGTAAGTGCATTAATCCCTAATAAAATTTTATTCTAAATTTATGCGTATCCTTTCTGAATATTGATGTGTGAGTGTATTTTCAGAATGTTATTGAGATGAGCTTTTTACGATGTTTTTAAAATGTCATCAATAAAATATAAATCATTTGTTGAATTACACAAGCCGAAATATTTTTTTTTCTAATAAATGTGCAGCATTCGAAATTTGTTTAAAAAAAAAAAAATCGTTTTTATAGCCTTTTTTCCCCCATCCTCTTCTTTTTTTTATACATATATTATTTAAATTTTATTTTCAATCTATTTTTGACGACTGATAAGTGTGTGTATCTGGAGAGCATTTTTGAAATGAGTTCATTATGATGTTATTAAATAACTATCGATTAAATATGAATTATTAGTTGAATAGCACATACCTAAATAGTTTTATAAAAAGTCCAGCATTCAAAATTTGTTTGATAAATCGTTTTTATAACTTTTATTTATTCTTTTTTTCGAAATTTATGCTTATTCATTGTTAATTTCTGATAAGTGTGTGTATTTGGAAAGTATTAATGAAATAAGTTCATAATAAAGTTATTAACTTGCTATAAATGACATAGAAATTCATAATTGAAAAACACATACGAAATAGTTTTTTAAGTGTGGATCATGCAAAATTCTTTAGATAAATCGTTTTTATTGTTTTTTAATTAGATAAAAAAAGTTTAAGAAGACGGAAAATGGTAGTTTAATATACATAAACATTTACATCAAGTATGTTTTACAGATTTCACGACAATTATATATTTAACAGTATTTGTATTATTTATAAAACTTTCAGTATATTCTAATTTTTTGCAATCAAATTTAATCATAAAAAAGTCTTATTCCTGACTCTTTTGCTTTCCACTGGATTTTTAAAATAGCGAAAAAGTATCCCTGTAACATGTTCATTAAATATAGGATTGAAAATAGCTACAGAATTACGTCATTTGAATCGTAGCCTAATCGACTTCATTTAATTAGATAGTTTGAATCACTTTTTTTTTTTTTTTCATTTTTTAAGTAATAAATTTTGAATGTATTAAATTTTGATATTCAAAAATCCTTTTTGCTGCATTGATAAAAATGAAATATCACAAAATATATAAAAATCTCAGAATATTAAAAAATTGAAAAGAAAAATCCGCTAAGCAAATAATTAAAATGAATTGGTGAGGCGGTCACAAATGCACTTCATACTGACTAATAAATACATTTTACTTTAATCTACTTTAAGAACACATCGTATTTTAACCCACATTTTACAGAAGATTTGAATTCGCAATGTTAACATGACTAGTACAAGAGATGAGACGTGCTTGGTCTCAGCGTGAAAATTTCATTTACTTACAAGATGAAAAAGGGAGGGGAAAATTTGCTTATTTAAGAAACAAGAATGTAGTCTAATAAGCTTCTTAAAGTCATTTACAATCGTTTAAAAATCAGTATAAGGAGAAATAGTCTATCTTATTTTGAAGCCTTGACGCAGCCAGTGTAGATAGAATAATAATAATAATAATAACAATAAAAGCTGTCAAATATTTTTGGGCTATCCTCACTTTCTGCTTGAAGTCCTTTTCCAGAATTATTGGGAAATAGAACTGTGACTTTTTATCATATTTGTTAAATTACATGTTAAAAGAATAAGAGTGCTATGATTTACAGATTTCGGCCAGTAGTTGGGTACAATAACAAATTTGCTCCTTTAAGTACATTTTCAGGGACGTCGAAATTGCAAAATCATGTCCTGAGAGAGTGTTTCTGATTGATACATATTTTTGTGCAAAAAGGTATTTTTAAATAAGAAAATTAATCTTTAAACAATTAAAAAAAATACATTGACAATTTTCTACTGCGTACTTTAGGTATCGGGCTCGGGCTCTGATGACACAAATCTTTAATAGACACTGTTATCATAAGTGTCATGTCCACGCTATTGGGGTAAACGGATTACAGATTCAAATGATATGTATTATTCAAATAACTAATCACTTTAGATGATAAAGCTTTCAAAATTTAAATGTCTCTGTTAAAAAAAAAAAAAAAAAAAAAAAAAAAAAAAAAAAATCAGGAAAACGGATTTTTTTTAACGGGGCAAGATTCTGCTCTATATGAAAATACTTAAATTTTCTGACTGTGAATGGTAATTAATACATTAAAATGTTTGATTCATTCTGTAAAAAATCTAAAATAATGCGGGAGATATTTTTAATAAGGAAACATAACAAAATGCTGCTACCTTCATTAAAATTACTTTCAAGTTCTGTGATAATCTGTCATTTTTAGGTGCGTTCGTAATTATGTAAATACGTAGCACCAATAGTTCTCGCTCAGTCCGTCCGTCTGTCCGCATATAACAACGCAAAAACTACCCAACCAAATCGTTTGAAATTTAAAATATATAATTATTACATACTTTTGTCGTGTCATTTCAAATTTTATGAAAATCGGATGCATAAATCAATTATAGAGACAATCAAAAGTATTCCATTACATTACGGTTAATGGGGAAAATGTTTCAACTGCATTTTAATGGTGTTACTCTCATTCGAACATAATAATATTGATATGCATCATAAAGTACATATTCTAATATAGATTTTGCATAATCTGTTGTGCAAAGAATATTTGTTATTGATTTACAAGGCCAAACAAAAGTATTCCATTACATAATGAGTATAGAGAGAACATTGTTTGGTGCGCATTTTAATTGTAATTAACTATTTACAATTTTATGAGATTGATATATGAGAGTGATATTTTTAAAATTTCGTTATCGTACGAACGCACTTCATTTCCTAGGCTTCACATGCAATTTCGAACTTGTTTTACAAAGGTTGAAAGTACGAATTTTTGGTAAGTACACGAATAGACACACATTCCACTTTGTGATCTAATGAAGTTTACATGAGAGACCCAGAAAATTGAGCTTTTTCAAATTTTTATACAGTGTGTGTGTCTTTTGCATATACGCAGGTGGCTACTATGTCCGTCTGAAGTATCCATTCAGTACTTATGCGCATATACACTATATTGCCATTGATTATGGGACACTTGTGATTTTAGATATTTTACTAAATATCTAGAAAAATACATGAGGAATCATCTCGAAACTCTTAGTGTATAAATATAATAGTATAAGTCATACATCTCCGTGAAGATTTTTTCCCGAAACTCCATAGGGGACCGTCAACAAATTAAAAAAGAATGAATATCTTTTGAATAACCCTGTCAAAACTAATGTAGCAAAAGCGCTCAAACTCTAGATTGTGATTGAATGCCTTATTGCAATAAACCTTGTTCATTTTTATGCAAATAGCATGCATACTCGCAGAGTAATTAAGGTTTTTATAAAAATGATCCCAAATTTTTCCAAGTTTTTTCCTTATAATTTTCAGAGTTCTTAATATAAAATATTATTTTTTTCAGAAAATATGACAAATAACATTGCACACAGTACCCTGTAATCAGAATTAAAAAATAATGAAAATTGTATAAAAAATGAGTTGGTTTACTAAATAATTTTTTACTGCGCATACGTCAACGATATCAAAATTTCATTTGCACATTATGTTAGCTAAATGTATAGAGCAACTTTTGTGAAAGTCACAAAATCATAACTTGAAAATTCTGACAATAATCGTCAATTGAATAAGTCGAAAATCCGTTATTCTCAAAATGAAGCAAAAACAAGAGGGGTTGTATCCATATATTCATTGATTAGTGTCAATATAGAATACACAATATGGGATGCATTTGGATAAAATCCCTCATTTTTTTGCTTCATTTTGGAAACAACGGATTTTGTCCTTTTTCTATAGACGATTACTTTCAGAATTTTCAAGCTATGATTTTGAGACTTTTACAAAAGTTGCTCTATACATTTAGCTAACATAATATGCAAATGAAATTTTGATATCTTTGACGCATGCGCAGTAAAAAATTATATAGTAAACCTACTCATTTTTCATACAATTTTTATTATTTTTTAATTCTGATTACAGGGTACTGTGTGCAATGTTGTTTGTCATATTTTCTGAAAACAATATTATTTTATATTAAGAACTCTGAAAATTATAATGGAAAAACTTGGAAAAATTCGGGACCATTTTTATAAAAACCTTAATTACTCTGCGAGTGTGCATGCTATTTGCATAAAAATGAACACAGTGTATTACAATAAGGCATTCAATCATACTCTAGAGTTTGAGCGCTTTTGCTACATTAGTTTTGACAGGGTTATTCAAAAGATATTCATTCTTTTTTAATTTGTTGACGGTCCCTTATGGCGTTTCGGTAAAAAATCTTCACGGTGATGTATGACATATACTATTATATTTATACACTAAGAGTTTCGAGATGATTCCTCATGTATTTTTCTAGATATTTAGTAAAATGTCTAAAATCGCAAGTGTCCCATAATCAATGGCAATATAGTGTATACATAGAAAAGAACAAAAATTGCATAGAGTTAAATAACTTCATTGTTTAAAATTCGATAAAAATAAAAATGTTGTTTAAAATTAATTCAAAAATTCCATCCAGAAATAAAAGAAGTTAAATCAACCTCTGTTATTGATATTTAATTAAATAATAACAAAATAATACTTTGAACAAAAAAAAAAAAAAAAGGGGAGGTTGAATAATGACCCGATTAAAAAGAATATCGTGCAATTGCAGTGGAGCATCGATTATCCGAACGGTCGGTTAACCGAACGCGTTCCAGAAGGAGAAATCTGAATTTGGCAAAATTCAAAACTGGCTGCGTTGATTCAAGAATCTTCAGAAATTGAAAAGATCGTGATCAGGAAAACATTCGAGAATGGCTCGAATGTGATGTTGGTGGCCACCAATTATCGACGAGCGTTGAAATTCTTTTTACTTTCTTGGAAGACCTCAGTTCTTCAGAAAATCATGCCAACGAGGAGGACTTTAGTAACGAAGAACGATTTGAAAAAGGACCATGTACCGAAGAGGTTTTTCGGTGCCTAGAGATATTCTTGAAGCAGGTGGAACCAAAAAAAAAAAAAACTGTTTTGTTCAACAACTTTCATTAAAACATATGATACTTAGCAGCAAGAAAAAACGCGTCCTGTTTAAAACACGAAAATTTTGGACTTCTTTTCTTAAAATGTTGACCTACAGTACTCAATTTTTGATTTCCTGGAGATTTTTTTTAAATCTCTTTATTCCTCGAAAGCTTCTCCCCTTCTTATTACAAGTACTGTAGTGCAAAATACATACATATTTGTGTTTATCATTGTTTATTTGTTTCTCTATGTAAATTATACAAGTTTTTCGTAACCCTCCTAGTATTAGTATATGAAAACATTTGTGTAATATATCCTAGGGAAAAAGCGAACTTTCATACAAAGTATACATATATATGAAAATATTTATAGGTATTCTTAATGTAAATAACCTTAATAACAATATTATAATGCGATATAATAATAAAGCATAACCATTTATTAGCACACATGGAAAAATATTTTTATGGTTCCATGCATTATTAAGAAAATACAGTTTAGAAATCATTGCCATTTATAAAATTGTTTTGCGCCAACATGAGAATCTACATCAAAATTGAAACTTTAACTTAAAGTATGTCATACATAATACATATTGTAATATGTATCTTATATCTTATACATATTAATAGATCGAGATGCGGCAGCATAGGTAATCACCTCAACCAACTGGAGGCTGAAATTCTAGAATTAGTTAAAACTCGGTTCGCATATTAAAATGGAACTGATCTGCCAAGTCATATCTTGGTGAAAAACATCTGCAAACGCATTTTTTGTAATTCACTCGTAGATTTATCATTATATTTTCCTACTCCCAGTCCTCCAGATTTTCGTATCTTTTGCTGCAAGAAAATATAATGATAAACCTTTGAGTCAACTACTAAAATCAGGTCTGAAGGTAATTTTCATCAAGATATGACTTGACAGACCAGTTGGATTTTAATACGCTAACCAAGTTGTGTCTAATCCTATAATTTCAGTTTCCAACTCGACGTGGTGATTGTCTATGCAATCACCTCCTAGTCTATGATATATATTATTTTCTACTTACATATCCACGCCTCAAATCACTCTCAGAACAAAGTTGGGAAAACAAACCAATGAAAAAAAAAAAAAAAAAAAAACTGTGTTCACGAAGATTTTCCCTCCTATATGTTTCAATCTTTTTTGCATTTAAAAATGTAACACAATGTGCCAGCTATACTTTTACAGTAGATAAAATTAATATAATTTTGAAGAACTGATTGTATTATTCTGCATTCTATACTGATTTGGAAAAACTGGATAAGTCGAAAGTGCACTGTCTCAAGCGTCAAGCTCAAAATTGATTTTTATAGTGTCTTCGTTTTTCCAGTTTCATTATATTTCTATCCATTACTTGTCATTCGTGAGCAAGACAATTAAACATTTCTTTTCGTCACTAATGGATTCGCTGAAAGTGTTTCTTGTCTTACTCAAAAGTTTTCTAGCGTTTAATTTATTTTAAGGAATTTTCAATCTTCCTTCCTGATTCTTTGAAAGTGGAAGTGAAACTAAACCTTACTTTGAATGCGAAACAAGTAGTCTTGGCACGTAACCATTGTTGTTAGATTTTTTTGTCCTATCTGATAAGAACGTATTTTTATTATCTCAGTCAATCCTCAGTTAATCAGTGCGCTCCAAATTCAACCAAACCTTAAGCGCTCAAACTATTTTAACCATTACATTTCAGCAAGACTCTTTTAAATAGTTTTTGAACATCAAAGAAATAAGAACTTCTAAAACTTTACCTAATAATACCAAAGAAAGATATTTCTTAAATACGCAAGAATAAGAAGATAGCCCAACGCGTTTCGAAAAAGAATAGTTTTTCTTCACCTGTTGTAAAAAAGGCATCCTATGAATACATCAACAGAATAAATAAGTTTTATCAAAACGAATAAGGTTTAATTACCTTAACCATTAAACCTTAAGCGCTCAAACTATTTTAACCTTTACATCTTTTTAACCTCAGCAAGACTCTTTTAAATAGTTTTTGAACATCAAAGAAATAAGAACTTCTAAAACTTTACCTGATAATACCAAAGAAAGATATTTCTTAAATACGCAAGAAAAAGAAGATAGCCCAACGCGTTTTTTCTTCACCTGTTGTAAAAAAGGCATCCTATGAATACATCAACAGAATAAATAAGTTTTATCAAAACGAATCAATTTTTGTTATTTTAAAACATTCGCTGTCGATCACGCGACAGCGCTTGATATGGCACCAACGTCAAGGGGCCACTCACGCGCCAGCGCGTGATGTCCAATAGCCAGTCACGCGTTGGCGCGGAAAAATCTTTCACTGATTCTTTGTTATAAAAAGTAAATTGGATTCTGGGAAAAACCCACTTCTACAGTGCGGCATTGACTATCATCTCACCTTTACGCAAGCGGCAGCGAAACGTGTTAAATGCAGTAATCCCACACACCTTAAATTTTATGTACAATTTAAACATTAAAGTAATCTTCTAGTTTTTATAAAGAAACAATCCAAAGAAAATAACAAGAAGAAACATTATGTATCAATCATACATTCTGAAACATTTTCCATCGCTTCCAGAATGCTTAAATTAAATTTCATCCTGCTTAAATAAGGTAAAAAGCAATAGCTGGCTAAAAACTTCAGAAAACGCATAACTCATTTCAAAACCAGCTTTCGAAAATTATCTTGAATAGGTGGAAAGTTACTCGAAATATTTTACGCAGTCCTATATACACTGATTGGAAAAATAAAATAAAATGAAATAAAAATACCGCCCTCATCTAGAATAAATAGTTAGTCGTTTTCTGAACCCCTAAATTAGAATGATAGCTCTCCGAATTATGCGAATAGGGTAAACAACCAATCTGAATAGGCGAAATGATCTAGAATTTCTAATCTCTTGTTTTCCAGATGGCGAAACGATAATGAATCGTTTTAACAATAATAAATTATAGCTTAATTTCTGGTATGGTTTCATAAACTAGAATTGTGGTTACTAAAACTAATTTTTTGTATTCGGAGCTGTTTGAAGAAATTTTTAAATAAGTATGACAACGAGAATATATGAAAACGCTCTTGAATTATAGTAGGTGGCCCTAGATATAGGAACTATTTTTTATAGAGCCACAATTCAGATTTTAGATGCCAGAACGACATTTTTTTTCTCAGTGTAGAATCTATAGATTTGTATATATTTTACAAAGCATGCTAAATTTACTTTAATTAAAAAATGTATAATGCAGTTGAGAATTCACTTTAACACTTTTATATTGTTAAAAAAAAAAAAAAAAAAGAAGGTAAAGTTACTAAATTTTTTCTAGGAAACTGGGATTTCTAAAACTGTTTATTTAACGGCAACAACACAAATTCATATAACAGAACACCTTTGCACTGTAAATCAAGAAATCTGCAAGGTTACTTAGAATGTTTTAAGAAACTGGAATAGCTATAAACTTATTATATAACTGCAACTCGGGTTATAGATAAAATTTAGTAAGATATTTGTATTTTAGGAGATTCTTTTATAAAGCTACAGACAGTAAAGATACAGAAAACCAATTTTGTAGATTTACATCTTTTTCTGTACAAAGTACAGGTAAAGTTTTAGTAACCATACAGGTTTCTGTACATTTACATCTGCAGAATTACAGATTTTTTTTTTTTTTTTTTTTTTTTTTTTTTTTTTTGTAGTGCACTAATAGATGGAAATGTACTCGGATTATTTTGTACAGCCCTGTGTATTATCTGCAGAATTTATGCATGCCACATATTAAGCTAAAGTATAATATCTATTCTTTTTGTAGCCCTGTATATGAATTTATCTAGATTCTACAAACATGCCTTAGGCTGGGAGCGAACAGCACTAGTTTTTATTACACTAAAAGAGCAATCAATCAATCTTTGTTTCCGAACGAAACAAGGGTAAAATCTCTTTAAATGATTTTTGAGGGACTGACCCTACCGAATTGACAAAGGAAGGGAAAGTTTATCTCGCCCCCATCTTCGGTCGTAAAGCTGTCAACTGATTTCGAGTTGGATTTCTCCCTTGAAGTTCCAAAAAGTTCACTGAAAAAGCACTTTATACATCACAGGGCCGACACGAAAGATCAAAGACAGCGCAAGAAGTTAGTGCTATGTGCGTAGACGTCCACGCGCATAGCACTAACTTTTTGCGCTATTTTTGATCTTTCGTGTCGGCACTTTGATGTATAAAGTGCTTTTTCAGTGAACTTTTTGGAACTTCAAGGGAGAAATCCAACTCGAAATCAGTTGACAGCTTTACGACCGAAGATGGGGACGAGATAAACTTTCCCTTCCTTTGTCAATTCGGTAGAGTCAGTCCCTCAAAAATCATTTAAAGAGATTTTACCCTTGTTTCGTTCGGAAACAAAGATTGATTGATTGCTCTTTTAGTGTAATAAAAACTAGTGCTGTTCGCTCCCAGCCTTAGTATAATAAACATAACAGCTCAGCTGGAAAATCCACAACTCAATTAAAAACAGTCTTTAAGGGGTTTCTTCGATTCATGTGAAAATACCAGCTCACTAAAATAAATCAATCTTATAGAAGAAATTTTTAAAGCTATCTCGTCCGTACTTTAGTATTTTTAAAGATTTTTTTTTCATTGTATAGCTGAGGCTGATCTCTACAAAGACCCTTTTTTGCTTTTTCTTTCTTTCTTTCTTTTCTTTTCTTTTCTTTTTTTTTAACGTTTGAAACCAGTTTTGCAAATTAAAATATCATAATAATGATAATAATAATAAAAATCTACAAACAAAAATGAAAAAGTAATATATATATATACATATATATTTGTAAAGATCGACTTTAACTATAAAGTGTACAGTCATACAAAAGAAAAAAATCATTTAAATGCAAACAAGATATTAAAAGAAAAAGCTTTTGTAAGCCTAACATTAGCGAGAGAATGTTTTTGAGTGAGCGAATTAGCCTTTCAGGTAATTCACAGGGCTGCCAAAAAAGACTATTTTTATATTCACATCAATATTTTTCTAATATAAATTTTGAATTATATTTCTCTTGCAGATGTTGTCCAGCTGTGTATTAAGGATTTATGATTTGAGAAAGTGGTGCCGATTAGAGTTTAAAAAACAGTCGCCTGTGGCAGCTTTGAATTCACTCCCATACACAGTGAAGCTTATGAAAGAAATAATGTTTTAGAGCACCTTAGAAATTCATATTAATTTCATTATGTTGAATTAGTTTAAAATAATTAAAATACACCTCATTTTTTTTCTCATGGGCCACAATGTAACGGAATTCTTTTGAGTGTCTCCCTGTAAAGGAATTATAAATATTACACATTTCATTTACAAAAATGAAAATGCAATAGTAAGCTTCAATAACATATAATTACAAGGCTATCTGTGTATATTTACTAGAGTCAGAACAGAGACAGATGACAGACAGATAAACCGAAGACATTAAAATTTTCAACTACATTGTGAAGAGTAAAAAAAGCTAATTCATTAATTGTATTATACTTACTACTTATTATTTGTATTATACTGCTATAAAACAATAAAATTACTTTTTATTTCCCTTTTCTTCTACTTTTTTCAATCCCCCCCCCCCCATTTCGACCCACTTTTTTTAGAAACTTTCTCATCGTATCGTTTGTTGCTAAGCTTGTAATGTTATACGGTTGAGTAACCACGAAAGCTTTCTGTAGCCTGAATAAAAGAACACAACTAAGGTCTCGTGCAAGAAATATCAAGGATTTTATTAAATTCAACATCATCCGTTAAAAATTTATTAATGATGAAAGAAGAGTCAAATATCACATAAAAAAATATTTTTAACATTTACATTAATACTGTTTTGGTACATTCGTAATAATATAAATGTGCAGTACCTATAGTCATCGTTCAGTCCGTCCGCATATAACAAAGCAAAAAACTACCCAATCGAATCGTTTTAAATTTAACATATATAATTGTTACATAATTTTGTCGAGTTATTTCAAATTTTGTGGAAATTGGATGTATAGTTGAATTACAGGGACAATCAAAAGTATTTCGTTACATTACGGTCAATGACAAAAATAGTTTTAAGTGCATTTTAATAATGTTACACTTTTTCGAACATAATAAAATTGATATGCATCCATGAAGTATGTACTAAAATATACCTTCTGTACACACTGAGAAAAAAATATAGTTCTGGCATCTAGAATCTAAATTTTGTCTCTAGTAAAAATAGTTCCATGTCATCCTTATAAATTCTAACTCACTTTACTAGAGAGTTCGAGAGTCTCCTATTAGAATTCAAGAGCGTTTTACAATATTCTCGTGGTCAAATTTATATAAAAAATCTCTGCAAATAGATGCGAATACAAGAGGTTTGATTGAGTAACTATGATTCTAGATTATGAAACCATTCCCGAAATCAAGCGTTAATTTCTTGATATAGAAACGATTCAATGTCGTTTCGTCACTTAGAAATCAAGAGACTAGAAATGCCGGGTCATTTAGTCTATTCAGATTAGTTGTTTAACCTATTCGCATAGTTCCCTCAACTGTAGTTCTAGTTTAGGTGTTCAGAAAGCGACTAACTATTCATTCTAGTTGAAGGCGGTGTATTTTTTTTCTCAGTGCAATCTGTGATGCAAAGAATATTTTTTATTAATTTACAGAGCCACATAAAAGTATTCCATAATATAATGGTGTAGGATGAAACATTGTTTGGGACGCGTTTTAATTATATTAAATTATTTCACATTTTATGAAATTGATATACGTTGCTAAGGTCTATTACAGGCTACTTCCTGTATTATAGAAAGCAGATAGTATTTACAGGGACACATAAAAGATATCAGATTCGTACACAGTATCCGAAGTATTGTGTACTTTTAAACCAAGACCTGAATATTTTTAAAACATTATTATAGTACGAACGCACCTCATTTGCTACGTGGGCGTGCAGTTTCAAACTCTTTTCTTTCAGTGACTTTTTCTGCTTTACTAAAATATCAGCTTATATAAACATATTGAAATAAACCTGGAGAAATACTGTATATATTTTTTCTTACTCGTGTTTTACTCGTATAACATGTAAAAAGCTATTTGAAAAACTGATTTCGTGTTTTCCGTAAAATAAGACAAAGAGATTTACGTATTCATTTCTCTTTGCAAAGGTATGTTGAAAATATGCCTATTAACTTTTGTATCGTATGTATTTCCAGATAAAAAAAATCCCAAAGTTCAGATGACGAAATATTTTTTCTTATAGCTACAACTTAAGAAACGCCGCACATTGTTATGTACAAAACCGAGAAACCTGTGACGAAATTTTATTAGAAACAATAACTGACCTATGAAACTACATTTCAATGGCTTGCTTATCCTTTAAGCTTTCTTTCAATCCTAAAAGTTATTATATTAAACATTATTATTCTTTATTTATTTAATTGGTTGTTTTCAATGCAAACTTTATTAAAAAAAAAAAAAAAAAAAAAAAAAAAAAATTTAAGACTTATATGTAGTTTATATTAGAGGTCTGCACGGGCCGGGCTCGGGCCGATTTACAATAGTGGCATCCGGGCCGGGCCGGGCTCGGGCCTTACTTCTGAAGACTCGGGCCGGGCCTAGTCACTAATCCTTTCGGGCCGGGCCTAGTCACTAATCTTTTCGGGCCGGGCTGGGCTCGGGCCTTAATTTTTTTGCTGGAGTATCGGGCCGGGCCTAACTTTTTTTTTCGTACGAAGCCGAGACTGATTCCATTCTTCCTAGTTTTCATGGACCAAAATAATCAGTTCCTATTGAATCTTCCTATATGAAAATCCATTTCTCGACTTTTTATAAATCAGTAATATTTGGCTTTGTCCAAAAATTTCTGCAAAAAAAGCATATACTTTTAAGCCGTCATTATTCTACAACTAAACATTAGAATTTATCCCTCTTAAAGAATCGTAGATTACTAGGCGTTTAAAAATAGAACTAAACACACACACACACACACACAAAAAAAAAAAAAAAAAAAAAAAAAAAAAAAAACATGATTATGACAGAATTTTTTTTTAACTGAAAACTGAAAGTTTCTTTTAAAATGTTCATCTATGCAAAATGAATACAACAATACGGGAGAAAAAAATATATTAAACATTTACATCTGTTAAGAAGGGAATGCATTTTTCGTTCCAAAGCAATTTCGTCTTTGGAAATTTTACCATGTACCACTTTTTCGATTTTTTGTCTCCATTACATGGAATATGGATTAATAATACTAGTGATAACTGAAACATTTACATACAACAAACAAAGATTAATTTAAAAGCAAATATATCGCAGCCTACGGCACTTCTGCATAAATGGAGATTATAAACATGGAAAAAAAAAGACTAATATAATTTTTTTTTTGGTCAGAACTCTTCCATAAGATTAAAGATCAATGTTCTGTTGAAATTCCCTCTAGCCGGGCCGGGTTCGGGCCGAATTTTAAACTTTTTTTCCGGACCGGGCCGAGCTTGGGCCGAAATTTTAACTCTCGGGCCGGGCCCGGGCCTGGAAATTTCGGCCCGTGCAGACCTCTAGTTTATATAACAATAATGCAAGTTTAATAATAAATGGTGTATTACTAAAATCAAACCTATACTACAATGCATTGGCTCTAAAGCTTTTATGTCTGGTAAAACTCATATTCAAAATTTTAGAATAATTGAGCAAAAAGTAATAAGAAAAAAAAAAAAATTATTTATTTTTGATACTAAGTAAATGGAAGATGAGATTTTAAAATTTACAGACTATAAAATAGTAATACAGTACAGTAAGTAGTACAGTAAATTAGTACACTGCTATTTGAAACACATAAAAATATTAGAATAAAATTTAGATTTCAAAATATTAGAATATTTTATTTTACGCAACAATATTACCGTATGAATATGAACTAATTTTAATAAAATGAATAGAAAAAATATACAATCAATAGTATATATTTATATATATATTATAAAATTTCCAAACTTTAAAAAAAAGCGCGTTTTTTAAATTGAAAAAAAGAATTTTTTTCTTTTTCTTGATTAACTCTTTTTTTTTTTTTTTTTTTTTTTTTTTTTTTTCAAAGAACATTTAGTAACATGTAAATACAAATAAAGTAATGATATGTAAATGTACAGAGATAAAATATTCGAATAACAAATACAATTGAAAGGATACCGAGTTAGTTCCCTTAAAGTTATAAACAAAGAATAAATTTATTTAAAGTATTTAAATTCAACACGCGGTGCAATTTTTATTGCATTTTTTTTTCTTTAACATAATAGAGAATTTTATGTTTTTTAGTCAAACCGTACAAAGTCATTTTTTCCTGGGGATTTTTTCAAAGCATAGTGGCCTGTTCTTTTCTTTTTTTTTTTTTTTTTATTATTAGTATTATTATTATTTAATTGAATTCGTAGAAACCAGAATAGTTCAGAAATTTAATTAAAAATCGAGACATTTAGAAAGTGTGCGGGATGAAATTCGTTTTGCGAAATATTTCTAATATTCTCAGCCAAAAGGTTATATATTTCAAATACATACTGGTTAAATGTTCCATAACCATTGAAAATTAAAATTCACCGGTTTGTAAAATAAGTCATTTTCTACTTTTAATCAAAGAAGTAACTTATTTCTTTATTGCATAAAGTGGAGAAAAGTGAAATCTTGAAAGTCAAATTCCCATGTAAATTAAGAAAAGGAGATGAAACATTTTGGGTGTCTGCATCATTTTTGGCATTTTCTTATTTTGCCGCATAACTAACACTGAGGCATTCATTCATTCATGACCTTGGAGGAACGGGTTGAAAATTACTACTCGATATAGTCATATTCTTTTTCTGACAGCTTATTCAACTGTTTATTAAGTGCGGGTGTCCATTAACTTCCAGTTCGGATAAAGGAAACCCCGATCCCTTTTACATATTCTCCGCCACTGACATCTAGTATGTGTGCGTTGCGTATCAGTGGCGAGCGCCAGTGACGTCACTTCCTCCTCCTATATTGATTGTTCTCGTGCACTACGATATACTTGAATGCTCTAGCTCTCAATCTTAGTTTGTACAGAGATAAACGGTCGTGATACGAGAACCACGATACGCTGGTTGTGTTTTCCTGCACCACACACATGTGGATAAGTTTTCAGGAGGTACTGAAGGGAAAACATGCCGTATACTTATCAACGAACAGAATACAGCAAGCCGATTGAAGTTTTCAGAGTAAGTAGACCGATGACATATGTTTTAACTCTTTCGGCACCGAATTTCGTTCTGTTTTTTGAAAAAATAACTTTTACGTTAATGACATTAACACTAGCTATTCATATAGATTAATAAGTGTCTAACGAATATTTCATTGTCTGAAAGATGTCGAATGTTGTTGTTTTGAGTACTATTCAATTAATAGTCATATCACAATAGGCTAAGGAAGAATTTTGGGAGATGTTTAGAAAATGTTTTATTACAATAAGATATAACTGATAATATTTTAGTACTTTTTGCCCTTTATTACACAAAATTCTTTCAGGAAAGTAACTTTTATTTTAAATTCAAAGAGCGAAATATATGTTTTAAATAAAAGAATCGCAAACAGCGCAAAGATAATTAAACAAATAACAATAATTATTATTATTACTGAATGCCTTAACATGAATGAAGTCATATATAAATGCACAGACATTTTCTAACATTAATTCATGTAAATAGTTGTGAAAGTATTTCTTAAAACAAAATAATACTTCATTAAATAGCATGTACAGTTAATAATACACCAGACTCGAAAGGGTTAATAGCATAAAAAAAGAATAACACCTATCATAGAATAACTCCTAACTTAATAATGAATTTGTAATTTTATTTTATTTTTTCTTTCTTTATTTTTTTTCATTCTTTTCTTTCTTTCTTCTTTTGTAATAATAATAATTATTATAATTACAATTATTATTATTACAATTTTAAGATTGAAAACACATTTTATATTATTTTTAATAAAAACTTTAAAAAATAATTTCATATGTTACTTTACATTAATCTGAAAGCTGTTCAAAAAAAAAAAAAAAAAAAAAAAAAAAGATAAATTGTAGATAAGGAATTTCGATAATTTCTTTATTGTTTTGACATTAAAACTACTTGCTATTTTTTTTCCTTAATATCAAAACTGTCATTTTTAAAATATTTGACTATTTAAATATTTATTTATTTATTTTAAATTTATAAAATGTGTATTATTCTTACAATACTCAATTACTGACTATGATTAAGAATTTTTAAGAAGTTTGCTTTTTTTCTGCTTAGGAAAAAAAAAATAATGCATTGTAAATTGTTTTTAACTTAGGATACATCTAATTTAGATAGATAAAAAAGTAATTCGAAAATATTTTTATTATTATTATTATTCCAAATAAAAAGCAAGTATTTTAGAAAAATGACTTTCAATAAATTTTTAATTATGCTGTCACTAAAATGGTTTACAATTATTATTTTATTCTTTCCCTGAATATATATATATAAAAAAAAGTATATTTTAAACCAAAACATGTGGTAGTATTAAAGATTCTGACTGGATATTATAGATGGCAACACCATGACGAATAAACTTCGCTTTTAAGTCTTTTTTTTCCATTTCTCAACTTCGCACAGTTTAAGTTTTTACACCGTCGAAAAGAAAAAAATAATTTGCATTCAAATGCAATTTGTTTGAAAATTGTTTAATTTACTGTTTTTTCAATGGTTTTTAAAATGATTTTCAAGCAAGAATTAAACATTCCAAAAGATTAACCTTTTTGCATTTAAAACAATATAAATAGTTCAGAATTTGTCTCTGGCTAATATTCTATAACGAAATTAATGCTTCATCCATAAACAAATAAAAATAATATAAATAAAACGCAAATTTAACAGATATATACATTCGCACTATGTGCTTAAACCTCTAGATCTAGATTTATCGGAATAAAAAAGTACTGTTTTGTACTTTTATATTACACAAAAGAGTAAAACTGGTGATAAATCTGGTTGTTAACTCCGAGCATGTGTTATAATGAAAGTATCGCTTTTAATGAACTACAAAACAGTATTTTAATATATTTTTCGTGTTAAAATACTTGTTGGTGTTCTTTGGTGGGAAACTAAAAGAAATGTACGAAAATAATTAAGGAGGCTCAGGGGTTGAAAACTTTTCAAAAAATCGATTTTTTTATGGTCTAGTTTGATTATTCAATTAATTCTTAACTGAATGCAAAAAACCGCATAAAAATATTTGCATTTTTAACGAAGTTATAAGCATTTATGTATCAACACTTTCATAGCCGAACCCATATAATTTCAACTTTAAGTTGCGTTTTCTCAAAACTTGATTTTTGACGACTAACATCAAGATTTAAATAAACAAACAAACTATTTGATAAAATAGCTTAATTTTTTTTTTTTTTTTTTTTTTTTTTTTTTTGCATGCATATAACATTGTTATTTATAGAATGAATTAATATAGTTTAGATAGTTTAATATTTTGAGTATTTTTAATGAGAAAAAAAGTTGTATTTTTTAGGGGTTTTTTAAATTTTCAAATTTGAGAGATTTTTTAATAATGTTTTTTTAAGTGATAGTTATATCCTTAATTCAATCTATAGATAATGATGTTATATGCATGCAAAAGAAAAAAAATTGAAGCCACTCCATCAAATAGTTTTCTTTTAAATCATGGTGTTAGTCGTCAAAAATCAAGTTTTGAGAAAACGCGACTTAAAGTTGAAATTATATGGATGCGGCTATGAAAGTGTTGATACATAAATGCTTATAACTCCGTTAAAAATGCAAGTATTTTTATGCGGTTTTTTACATTGAGTTAAGAATTAATTGAATAATCAAACTAGGTCATAAAAAAATCGATTTTTTAAAACGTTTTCAACCCCTGAGCCCCCTTAAGTTTTCAAAAAAAAAAAAAAAAAAAAAAAAAAAGATGTTTTCTTTTTAACCCGGAAAGCCTGGATCGAATCTTTTACTTTGCTTGTTATTTAGTTATTGGCGCTGTTTCAAATATGAAAAAAAAAAAAAAAAAAGTTAATTTTATGTTACACGTTACATATACTTTACATAAACTATAATGTTAAAAAAAAAAATGAATGCGACTATCTCAGAGTTAAATAGTCATATATTTTGGATATTGGTCGTATATTTCAACATATAACACACTATTGTTCATAACACCTGTAATTTCAGGCTTAATTTTTTCTACTTTTAGGTATATTCGCAGTATACCGCTCCCCCCCCCCCATATTTTTTTTTCTTTTGCAAAGAAACCTCCATCAGATATATAGCGAAAGTAAAATAAATATTATTATACAATATAATAACTATTGTTTTTCATATGTAATCTGATAGCGATTTTTTTTCTTTGTAAATAAACAGCATTTTTATTAAATTAGAAATATCATTTCTTCTTAAGGAAGTTTTTGTTTTTTAAAATTTCTAAATTTTCATTTTTTATAAGCAGCGTATAACGCGGTTCTGTCATTTTCGATCAATTTTTTTGTAAAAATGTGTGTGTGTGTGTTTTTTTTTGGGGGGGGGGAGGGGGGTGAAAAAATACGTTTATTTAATTGTTCTATCTTTACTGTATGGTTTCGCCAAAAAAATGGGGAATAAATAAATAATTAAAAGCTATTTGATATTATATGACTGTCGTAAAAAATTTTAAATGTATTTTTAAAAATATTAGTTCAAATGTTCAATAAAAATTTTGAATTTTAGTAATAATGATATATAGGTCACTCAAAGTACTGTTTACCCAATCTGGCAGGTATAATACAGAACCCACTCTATTAAAGGGCCATATATTTAACTGACAATATTTTAGATTCCACCTTTCATTTTTAATAATAATAATAATAACAATAATAATAATAATAGTAATAATAATAATAATAAAAGCACTTTTGCTGTATTAATGCCTAATTTGCCTTCTATGTTTTAGTAAAATCAAATGTACAATATTTAGCTAAATAGAGAAATCAAGTAGTTTTTAAGGTAAATCCACCTATAGTGAGCCAGGTATCAGCATAGTGGGTGATTAACTTTTAAAATTTAATAAGCAAGCCCAAAATGCATTTTTGAAAAATGACTGAAAGAATGACAGAAAGACTGAAAGAAGATTGACTATCATCCTTAAATGATAACTTTCTGTAAATTACTTGGAATAATTGGATTTTTCTGAAATATTTATTTTCTGGAGGGTTTTCAAAAACAGATTTTTTGGCAAATTCTTAGAGATTTCCTCAAGAGATAATTTTTTATCTAAAATACTGTTTCTTCAATATCATATTTTATTTTGAATTAAACTGCTGTTAATATACTCTATTTTCTGTTACATTGTAAGCAGAACCGTGCGAAGTGGGTTTTCCAGATCCCCTTTGCCAAAATATGAGTGCAATTTTCTTTTATATTATTTAGTTGTTAAAATTAAACCTTTTAAAGTTTTAAAATAAACAACAAACATGTATTCAGTAGAATTTATTTGTGTTTTTACACTTTTCAATTTTATGACACCTGTCGCAAAGAGACATGGTGATAAGGGGGGGGGGACACTAAATTGAAACTTCTCCCCGGACGCAATTTTCTCTTCGCACACCGCTGATTGTAAGTAGTAATTTGTTGTATAAGCTGAAAATTTAAAGATTAACGCATCAGAAATTTATTAGACACATTATTGGAACATATAGAGGAAGGTATCATTATATATTTTCCATTTTTTCCGAAGAATATATTTTGAAACTTTGAATGTTTTTTTCTGATACACGAAGGTTAGAACAAGGCTAAAAATGTATACACACACACATATATATATATATACGTACATTGAAATTCATTAACACTTTAATAATAATTAGATAAATATCCTTAAATGGACTTCTAATTGTTGCGTTGACCTTGTATTACTTAACTCATATCACCACTTTCATTAATACATCCGATTGTTTTGTTCCACATCTGATTGCTATGTATGTGGCTAGAGGAAATAAATATATCTATAGTAGGGGAATTCGCCCCCACGAGCTATGCTTGTCAACCACCTTTCAGATTATAAAAACATGAAAATTTGATCGGCTTTAAAAAGATTACGAAAAATTGAATTCTAATTTTAAAAAACAGAGGCAATCTCCTTGTAGAAGAGTTTCCATTCATTTCTTTTTTACTGGGGGGGTTTTAAAGCCGAATCAAATGTTAATGGTTGTTTTCGTGTTTGATTAAATAAGATTAGTAAAAATTTTAAAATTAACTAACATAAAATGAACTAAATCAACAGAGTCTTTGTATTCCGCTATTTTTTATTTATTTTTTTATTTTAAACAAGACATTTTAAATGTATCGTTTTAAATCTAATGTAATCTTTAGCAAAGTTTTTTTTTCTCCTTTTAATATTCATGTGAAAATATTTTTATTGTAAGAAAGGAAATATTATAATTTGCACTGTCTTAGACTAGAAATGATAATATTTAAAAAGATCCTCTCAAAATATGAAATTAATATCACGTGTAAATATATTTTGAAATTTAAACTGTTTGGTAACCTTATTATTTGATCATTTTAAACATTACATAGTTTCTCCTATTTACTGCTTTTAATGCATGTTTATGAATTCATTATCTTAAAATTTTCTTCCTCATTTTAATATTCCCCTTAAAAAAATATTTTTTAAAAGAAACTATTATTATTTGAGCTGTCTTAGTATCGGAAACGATAGTTTAAAATAAAATCATTTCAAAATATGAAATAAATATATCATGTTACATTTTTTAATTTAAATTGTCTGGCAGTGTTATTATTTTTCCTTTTTAAATTTGGTGTAATTTCTCCCTAGATCGTTTTTAATGCATATATTAATGGATTCATTATTTAAAATTTTCTTTCTTTTTTAATTTTCCCATGTAACAAAAAATTTTTGGACGTAATTTTTAATATTTTTTTGCTTTTAACACATTATAATTTAATTATAATTTAAAAGTTTTTTTTTTTAAATGATAGTTACATGTAAATAAATTTTTAATTTAAAGGCAATATTATTACTTACCTTGTTTTAACAATTGGCACTAATTTAAAATATTAACCTTTTTCCAAATATGTAAAAAATGTCTGTCTAAATTTTGAAAAATTGAATAAACCGTCAAAAAGTCAATCAAATAATAATAATAATAATAATAATAATAATAACAATAATTATAATAATAATAATAATAATGTTATATGCATTCCGCGAGATCCTCATGCATATCCTTAGATAATAATATCAAATTCCTATGTATGGTTTTTGTAGATATAAAACTTTTTTAATAGAACGATTTTGATTAACATTAAATATCTCTTCTTTGATTTAACTACTTCTTTGATTTAAAAACTATCTGTTTCAGCGTGTTTATGAAATAAAATACAATACTACCAATTTACATATTTTGTTTGCAGTATTTATTTTAATATTAATGAAGAAAAACCTTCGATCACAAAAAATCATTTATGGTTTGTGCGGTAACAGCGTTAGTTATTTTTTTTTTTAGAATACAGAGATTATTGGCATGTATTATATATGGTTCAAAAGATAACATTAGATTTTGTTTTATATTTCTATAATTTAATGCGTTAATAATGAAATCGGATGTGTTTTCTATTAAGCTCTTCAGACATGAGGTACACAAATGTGTACCTCCATTCTTTTCCTTATAAAAACTAAACTGTTCTAATTTTTGCATTTTTACTTTATTGCTATACAAATGAATGTTTTTTTTTTTTTTTTTTTTTTTTTTTTGCTTTAAAACAAAACCAATAAATGTCAGCACTCATGAACTCATAAAATAAATATTATTTTATCCGAGTTTCGAAAATACCTTCAAGACATTGTGGTCAAGAAAGTAAGAAATATTCATGATTATTTAACTTAAAGGCTTTACAATGAAAAATTTTGAGGATTTGCTGATCATTTACTTGTTTAAAGCCCTCAATTTTGTTATTGCGTAAATCTATATTACTGATAGTTAAACTGATGTTTTAAGGGGATTATTACTTTTATATCCATATTGTAAACCTAAATTACCAGTCCTCTTAGGTACTTATTTCATAAAAATGACTCTTTCTGCCATCTATGGTCTATGGTGTCATTTCGATTATGCAAAAACAATAAATACATATTTGCAGAGTTATTTTATGCTCAGGTCTGAAGAGGTTATGATAAGTATTGCATTTCAAAATACCAAAAAGTAAAATTATAATTTAAAAACAGTTTGGACTAATTTTGACTAAAAAGAATCAAATCACTTAAATAAATTAAATATCTATATTATAAAGGCCAAACGTATCTGTGCGTAACGCATACGTCATTTTGTGAATGGCAACACTTTGAAATTTGAAATGAAATTTCGGCTTTCAAATTTTTGCTACTGCAAATTTTAAAACTTCTAAGCATCCCAAATTTTTAACTTTTACATTATTGTACAGAAAAAAAAAATGTATTTTTAAATGCAATTTGTTTGAAAGCTGTATCTTTATTTGTTATTGAGTTATTAATTTTTTTGCAGTTTTTTATACCGTTTTCGTAATTGTGGCAATAGACGTATACTCCATTTATATAAAAATTACAAGTTTTTTGAATTTACTTGATCTTTTGCTATACACGAGAGAGAAAAAAATCATAAGAAATGCATTTAAAAATCCATGTATAGTTTTATGTAGTATATTTTAAAAGATCTGAAAAAAAGGAAGAAGAGTATTAATATTAAAAAATAGTAGAATTAAAAAAAAAAATAAATAAATAAAAAACATTTAAAATTTTAATTTTAATTAAATTGGTTGTTTTATAATATTTTTTTTTCAAAATTGTATGAAGTTATATTTGCTTTATAGTATTAAATATAATGCTACTATAGATATTACAAGATACTGTTCCCCCTTAAAAGAAAAAATTCCAGTAACTAAAATTATTAAACTCTAACTTTAAAGTATGGATTTTCTTAAAGCCAGATGCAACTAATAAGTAAAACTATAGAAATTCTTTAAAAAAAAAAAAAAAAAAAAAAAAAAAAAAGGGAAATATTATCAAAAACTAAATGACCAAAAAAATTACTATTTTATGCTAAGTAAGAGGCTATGCTTTCCTTCTCAGCTTCGAGTTAGTCGTGCTATTACTGATACTCAGAAGAAGTCTCGAGACTTAATAAAAATATAAAAAGAATAAAAGATTGAGTTTCAGTGTAAAACATTTAGCAGTGATATTCTATATCGTTCGGAAAAAATATATAATAATATCTCTGTATGTTACTTAAAGATTCTTTTACTACCACTACTGAAAATTATTCAAGATTTTGATGAAAGGAGGCTAATAGGCGAAATACTCAAACTCATACGTCATGCATAATGATCTTAACTCAGAAACGCCTTGAAAGTATTTTTCTTCGAAAAAATGAACGGAAGAAGATATAGTTGCGATACGTAAAATGAAGAGTTTTTTAAGTCATTCATATAAATATCTATTTAGAAGTGCAATTATTTACTTTTTTAAAAATAGGAAAATTTTATTTTCTTCCTTTCTAAGTTAGTACATCAATCATTATGTAATAAACGTTTTTGTGACACATTATTACTTATACACTGTAAAAATAATAATAATAATAATAATAATAATAATAATAATAATAAATAAATAAATAAATAAATAAATAAATAAATAAAAATTCGTTAAATTTACGGCAAAAACTGCTGTCAACAATATCTGCTGGTAACATTGCTAACAACAGTTTTTGCCGTATTTTTATTTATTTTTTTTTTTTTTTCCTCAATGTAAAATACATGAAATACATTTTTCCTCAACATCGCTCACTAGCTGATTTCCCAAACATTAATTTAAAATGTATACCATTACTTTAAAAAAAGTTAGAAATTTTTAAATTATGTTATAAGCCATTTATATCCATAAAATCATTCAAACAAGAAAGAAAAAAATCACGCAATAAACTAAGTTATGAAACACTTTCTTGTTTACTACAAAGTGCTAACTGTAGATTAAGGTGTTCATAGTATTTATCGTTATTTACAGGGGAACAATAAAATAATTTTGTTACAGTACTGTCTTTGAGCAGCAATTCTGAGCATTTTCAATTTCGATATGAGTTTTTTAATTTAAGTTACTATTTTTGAATTACTATCATTACTGAGTTACTATGTTTTCTTTTTCGAGGGATTCATTCATATGATAAAAACCTATTCTTATCTGTCCTCTGTCTGTTCGTCACGGGGTCCATATACAAAAACTGTATAAGTCAGAGACTTCAAATTTTGTGTTTTTAAAGCTGAATATTTCGTGTCACACTTCAAATCATAAAATTTTGCAAAAAGTCTATTATTTTTATTAAATTAATTTTTTCAATGTCATCCGTTCATTTTTATGCTTTAAAAAGAGAATCTTCATTTGAACGCTTTTCGTGTAGACATCATGACTTGGGAGGAAAGCATATTTCTGGTAAACAGAAGCTTCTTAGTTTGATTCCCGATGCAAGAACTTGAAAATTTCATCATAAATGGATTTAATAAGAAGAAATTTCGTATTTTTGGCCAATTTAAGGATTTATATTATTAGGTTTCGTCCGTCTGACATCCAAAATATTTTTTGAAATTCAATTTTCTTTCTATTTAAAAAATTTTTGCGATTTATTAATGATTCAGCATTTTAAATTTAATTTAAATAATTATTTTCGCTTTTAGAAATTTAAAATTTTATTTATATCTCCGCTATTTTTTCGGATTTTCAAAAAATTTAGACTTTTGGATTTTGTTAAATTATTTGTTTTGAACATTTTTAATTTGATTAAAATAAATAATTTCCTTTTATATTTATTTTAAAATTAAATTTATTAATGCTACCATCTATGTAAGAATTTAATAATTGTAAATTAACAGTTTGGATTTATTAATTAAAGGATAAGTTGTTTTGAAAGAAATATTAAACAGAGAATATAAACCTTCTGTGCGATCTTCGATCATACTTATCCAATTGTTAGTTAGTATTATTACTGAATTACTATTTTTTTCCATGTTACCGGTTATGTATAAATACTCTAGATTGTATACAGGACTGTGCAGCAGAAGTCACGTATATTTCTCCTTGTAAGTGAAAATTCCTGAATTGAACTTTTCAACTGTGATACATATTTCCAAACTGAATTAATTTTTTTCATATATTTAGTTTATTGATATAAATAGATATACCAAATACAGTTCTGTACAAAAGAGAATTCGGAATATTTTCCGACAGTAAATGGGAATTATTGAAATTGTGCTTTTAAATATTTTATTTATTTATCAAATTGTTCCGTTAGACAGCATATTTATAAAATGATGAAATTTTGTTTGATCATACTGAATGAGTTGTTCATAGTCTATGCTTGACGCAAGATTTTTCTTGCTTATTGCTTTCGCGTTTGTTGCAGCCAAATATATAAGAATATCCGAACATATTTGTCAATATCCGAAACATTATCAATGGTTCCTTTACGGCAAATTTTCCATTTCTATGCGTTTCACTTAGCTTAGATGATTTAACGCTAAGAAACCATTGACATAAATATTACTTACAATTTTGAATAACGTGACACAAAAGATAAATCAATTTATCGAAATAAATACATTTCAATGCATAGTATAGATTCAATTAGAATTATAAATTTAACAACGAATTGGAAAATTAAAAGTATTTTTGATATTTGTAAATATACTTTACCAAATAAAAAAAAAATAATAATTTGAATTTAAAACAAACTTTTTAAAGCCACATAAAGGCGTCACTTAAATTTTATATCATATATTTTACAACTTATATTTTGAATTTATAAGAGATGCATGTGGAAAAAGCATCAGTGAATAAAATTTCATGCATCTTTTATGTTGAAGATAACTTTTGCACATGCTATTACAAATTGAAAAGAAATAAAATGATGAAAAAAATACAAAAATGCATTTTTTAATTAATAGCTTGGCGTCATTCGAAATTTGATATCATTATTTTAAAATTCTTAGAGCCATAAGATAAAGAGCTGCGTCAAAACTTTTAACCCGTTAAGTTTTTTTTTTTTTTTTTTTGTTAATAACCATTATACAATACTACTATTCAACATCTACAATTGATATAGAATAACCCAATATATACATATATATATATATATATATATATATATATATATATATATATATATATAATTTTTGCGGAGCATCTTAAGCATACTTTTTTTTTAATAAAAAACCTCATTACACTTTGAAATTTTTTTAAAAAAGCACAAAAAAAAAAAAAAAAAAAAAAAAAAATGGACTATATTATTTTTATTTTGATCCATCTCGGAATGTTATGATTTTTTTCCCTTTGTTTTGCAAAGTAAGGTTTTTATCTAACCACATCAGAGAATCTTAAAAAGTTTCTAAAATAAAGCTTTCTATGGGCTCCCAGTCATTTCTAAAATTTAAAATTAACATTACCGACATTAGTATCGTATAATAAAAATTGTATTACTTAATAAAAATACCGTGTATCCTACAAGCTTAATACGAATCTTTGAATGTAATATGATGCTAAGTTGAAAAGCGTAATATAATCCACGTGGGATGCCTTGTTTTTTTTAACCTCTTATTAATTTTTGTATTTAAGAATTGATCACTAATTCAGTTTTCATAGTTACCAAAAAGATTTTCTTTTTACAATAACAGTAAAAAATATTGAGAAGTGATATTGGAAATAAGATCAATTTTATGCAATTCTTTGCTTTTTTAGAATCCATTTTTACAATAGAAAATCCATTTTTAACACTTTAGAAACAAAGTTAAAAAAATTTTATGCATTCAGTTTATCTATCCGTCTGTCCGCGCTCTAACTTCCGTAAATATATTCAGATTTTAATTCAATTGGTAAACCGTATTTAAAGTCTCCTAGGCATGTTTGGTATTGTATATGAAGTATGTGGAATTAATAGTTCATTTACAGAGGCACCTAAAAGAATTCCATTACGTTATGGTCTATGAGAAAAAATAGCTTGCAGAGTATTTTAATGACATTACGCTCTTGATATATATTAAAACTCATATAAATCACAGAATTTTACTACGATTACGTTAGAACAGGACATTCATAGCTTTTTAATCCATTTACAGAGACAAACAGAAATAATCGGTTACAATAGTGTCTTTGGGTAATAATTGCTGGAAATGCGTTTTCAATTTTGGCATGCACTTTTAAATTTAACTGTTTTTAGATGCGTTTGTAATTATATAAATAGGCAGAATCTATATAGTCTACGTCTGATCAGTCCGTCTTTTTGTCTGTCTGTCGGCATATAACAGAACAAAAACTACCCAATCGAATCGTTTGAAATTTTAAATGTATATTTGTTGCAGAATTTTATATAATCATTTCAATTTTTAGTAAAATCGGATATATAGTTCAAATACAGGGAGAGTCAAAAATATTCCGTTACATTACAAACCGATGAGACAAAATACAAAGTTTCAAGAGCTTTTTACTGATGTTACACCCATGGAAACATACTGAAACTGCTATGCATTTATGAAGAGTACTAAAATATACATTTTGTAGAATAATGCTGCACAAAGAATATTTATTATTCATTTACAGAGCACTACAAAACAATTTTGTTGCCTTATGGTAAAAGGGGTTGGAACATTATTTGAAGAATATTTTATTATGTTAAACTATTTAACATATAATAAAATCTATATACGTTGCATAAATTTATTCACGTTGCATCGTGTGTAAGAAAATGCTTTTTCATATTGTTGAATTAGATATAATATTTTAATTTATTACACGGTGCAGTTTTGTTACATTATCCTTAATGTGTTGGAAAGTGTTTCATAATCCAGACATGATCTTTTTCTTTTTTGTTCTAAACTTTTAAGTAATAAAATGAATCTATCTTTTTATAAATGAAACAGTTTTTCTTATGTAAATTTATGTAATTTAATATTGCTCTGGAACAGGCTTGAAACAGTAAAGATGAACAACAGTATGAGGATTTTAAGCAGATATATTAAGCTGAAATTCATCGCTATTTATATGCTAAAACAAAATTTATGAGTTCTTAATCCGTTTATCAAAATGTAAAATAACATAATTTATCAATATTAGATTAAAGAGAACTGCGAGTGAAAGCAAAATAGGTAAAATTAATTTCTATCCCATCTGAAAAGAACGAAAACAGAATGGATCTCGTAAATGGATGAGTTAATGGAACGAGAATTTCTGGCTAAACACACTCCAGGGGATTTCTTCTGCATCTAACTAATGAAAACAGTAGGAATGCGTCATGTTAATTCGCATATAGGTTATATCATTTCCAAGAATTATTTATGATACGGCCATCTATTCAAATTGCTTCATACATGTATTTCAATTTTTTTTCTGTTTTTTCATCGTGAAGAAGATGCAACATGTGGCTTTGATAACTGCTTGTTTTTCTAGAAATAATTCAAAACTATATATTCTATTAAACAGAATATAATTTGAAGTTAAAAAGAAATTAAATCTTTTAATAATTTAAAATGAAATTTAAATTTACATCAATAATGTCTTGACTACCGTACTTGTCTCTGAGAAATCTTATGGTTATATAATTATGAAACCAGTTAAAATAAAATTAAGCATAGCAGACTTAACAACATTATTTTAGCATAAATTTAACAACATTAATTTAGAATAAAAATTATGAAATCTGACTTTCACTTTTAGGCTTTTAAAAATTTTCCAGCCTGAGGTGTAGGAAAACACTATTTAATACAATAACAATTAATATGAAGAAAAAAAAACTTAATAAAAAAGAAGTTTTCATTTCTATATGGCATTACCAAAACAAGGATTCAAGGAGAGATTACGTGACATAGGTTAAATTATGCTGAAAAAAAAAATTCAAAGTTTATGTTTGCCAGATACTACTTAGTGCATCAACATTTTCTGTTATGAAATATCTTGGTCATAATTTGCTTTGCCTTGTTATAAAAAGATCCTGCATAGCTTTATTCATATCTATTAATGATAACTTTAAACATCTCTGTAAGGGTGATAATGTTTTATACTTTAATAATGATATAATGTGCAATTGATTTTCAATTTCTTCAAAACAGGCTTAAAATGGTAAAGAAGAAAAACTGTATGATGATTTTAAGCAAATATATTAAGCTGTAATTCATCGTTGTTTATGCTAAAACAAAATTTATGAGTTATTAATCCGTTTATCAAAATGTAAAATAACATAATTTAACAATATTAAATTAAAGAGAACTGCGAGTGAAAGCAAAATAGAAAAATTTAATTTCTATCCCATCTGAAAAGAACGAAAACAGAATGGATCTGAGTAAATGGATGAGTTAATAGAACGAGAATTTCTCGCTAAAGACACTCCAGGGGATTCTTTCTGCATCTAACTAATGAAAACAGTAGGAATGCGTCATGTTATTTCGCATAAGGTTGTATCATTTACAAGAATTGTTTATGAAACGGCAATATATTCAAATTGCTTCATACAGGTACTGGGTGTCCAGCAAATAACACCCTGATTTCAAAATTAAATTTCTCAAAAACAAAGATCGATAGTAATATGCGGTAAACGGTTTTTTCATTAGGTAAGCTGTAAAAATTTTATACAAAAGTTTCGAAAGGTAAATATTTTGAAAAGATTGTGTTCTGATTGCAAAGTATGCTTTGATTTGATATTTTTCTTGCTTTAGATTGCTGCCAGAGAATATGTTTTCGGCTTAAAGTGCCACATTTCATAGTTTTTTTAAATTAAATTTTTGAAATTTCGAAATTCTAAAAATTTACTTCGAAAAATCTTTAAAATATTGCATTGTAAGCTGAAAAATTATTTCTCTGTAGGCAATCTAAAACAAGAAAAATGTCAAATCAAAGCATACTTTGCAATCAGAACACAATCTTTTCAAAATATTTACCTTTCGAAACTTTTGTATAAGATTTTTACAGCTTACCTAATGAAAAAACCGTTTACCGCATATTACTATCGATCTTTGTTTTTGAGAAATTTAATTTTGAAATCAGGGTGTTATTTGCTGGACACCCTGTATTTCAAAAATGTTTTGTTTTTTGTGTTCTTTTCACCATGAAGAAGCAAAATGTGTCCTTGATAACTGCCTGTTTTTCTTTAGAAATCTTAAAGCTACATAAAATGCAATAAAGCAGATAATAATTTGAAGTGAAAGAGAAATTAAATATTTTAATAATTTAAAATTAAATTTATTTTACATTAATAATGCTTTTGACTAGCCTAATCCCTGTCATTACTTGTCACTAAAAAAATCTTATGATTAAATAATTTTGAAAACAGTTAAAGTAAAATTAAGTATAGCAGATTTAACAGCATTAATTTATCATAAATTTAAAAACATTAATTTTGCCTAAATTTAACAACAGTAATTTAGCATAAAAATGATGAAATATGACTTATACTTTTAGACTTTTAAAAAATTTCCCGCCTGCGGTGTAGGAAAACACTATTAAATATAACAACAATAATACGAAAAAAAAAAAAATCTTAGTAGAAAATAAATTTTTATTTCTATATGGAACTACCGAATCAAAGGCTCATGGAGTAATTACGTGACGTGGATTAAATTTTGCTGAAAAATCGTTCAAAGTTTATATTTGCCAGACATTACTTACTGCATCAACATTTTCTCTTTTGAAATATCCTGTTGATAATTTGTGTTGCCTCTTATTAAAAAGATCTTGCATAGCTTTATTTGTATGTATTAATGATAGCTTTAAACATCTAAGTAAGGGTGACAATATTTTATTCTTTAATAATAATATAATGTGCAATTGATTTTCAATTTCTTCAAAGCAGGCTTAAAACGGTAAAGAAGAAAAACTGTATGATGATTTTAAGCAAATATATTAAGCTGTAATTCATCGTTGTTTATGCTAAAACAAAATTTAGGAGTTCTTAATCCGTTTATCAAAATGTAAAATAACATAATTTAACAATATTAGATTAAAGAGAACTGCGAGTGAAAGCAAAATAGAAAAATTTAATTTCTATCCCATCTGAAAAGAACGAAATCAGAATGGATCTACGTAAATGGATGAGTTAATGGAACGCGAATTTCTCGCTAAAAACACTCCAGGAGATTTCAGCATGTAACTAATGAAAACAGTAGGAATGCGTCATGTTAGTTCGCATAAGGTTATATCATTTCCAAGAATTATTTATGATACGGCGATCTGTTCAAATTACGTATAGAAAAACTGTTTTTTCCACAGTGATGAAGTAACATGTGGTTTTGAAGAGTGCCTGTTTTTCTTAAAAAAATTTGAAACTACATAAAATGAAGTAAAACTAAATAAAATTTGAAGTGAAAGAGAAATTAAATCTTTTAATAATTTGAAATGAAATTTACTTTGTAATAATAATGCGTTGACTAGCGTCATCCCTATCATTACTTGTCATTGAGAAATCTTATGATTATATAATAATGAAAACAGTTAAAGTAAAATGAAGTGTGTAAATGAATTGGCATAATAATGATGAAATCTGACTTTTAAAATTTTTTCTCAAAATTGCGGAGTAGGAAAACACTATTAAATACAACAACAATAACATGAAGAAAAAAAATCTAAAGAGAAAAGGTAAGTTTTCATTTCTATATGGCACTACCGAACAAAGGACTCGAGGAAAGGTTATGTGAGATAGATTAAATTTTGCTGAAAAAACATGCAAAGTTTATATTTGCCATATACTACTTAATGCATCAACATTTTTTGTTATGGAATTTCTTGTTTCTATTTTGTGTTGTTTGTTATAAAAAGATTCTGCATAGGTTTATTTGTATTCATTAATGATAGTTTTAAACATCTCTGTAAGGATGACACTATGTTATATTTTAATAATAATATAATGTACAGTTGCTTTTCAATTTCTCCTATAAAAAATAAAATAAGTTTTCATCAAGATTTCTTAAATTTCATCATATTAAGAAGAGAGGTGGGGGGGGGGGGGGATAAGAAAATTTAACTTTTCCTTTTCAGTACAGTATCAAAACTGCCTTTAGCTATTAATAAGTTCATGTTACACATTACAATTCTCTAACAGGTGAATTAAACGTTTTGCTTGCGATGTATGTATATCGACTTTTTAAAGGACACTCTTTGTGGGGTAGAGGGAGTGGGAAAAAATCTTATTTCTCGCATAATTAAGAACAAAAACAGTATGAAAAATGCATAATTAAATGTTTTTTATATTAATGTCTCAGCAGGATGTAATTTTTTTTTTTTTTTTTTTTTTTTTTTCAAATAGGAAATTTGGGTGTAGACTAAGAGTGTATTAAATATTAAATGATTCAATAATGGTGAAGACCACGACATAAAATCTACTAAAAAAAAAAAAAAACAAGGAAGGTGGGAATACCGTCTCAAATATCGATTCTTATTTATGAAGATGAAGCATGGAAATCTCAGTCTTTGCAGAATATTCCAGCAAGAAATTTAAAGGGGGGGGGGGATAATATAAGGAAGTAGACTTCTTTTTCCGATAATTCATTGTTTCATATAGTAAACTGAAATATTAAAGAGATGAGATTTTATTGTTCCTTTAAGAAAAAGCATACTACACTGTCCAAAGACAACTTCCTCGAACTCTAAAATTAAGTAACGGAAAATGTACAGCATATTTTTCGATAATTAGTGGGATTTAAACATGCTATTATTCGTAAAGGATAAAAAAGAAAAAAAACGCGTACAGAATGCTATAGTTATTAGAATCTCTTCCGATCCTATTTAATGGTCAGAGTGTTGTTAAACATTCAGGTTAAAATTATTGTTTATAGTTATAATTTCAAAGAAAAAAAAATGTTTAAACCTGGGAATAAACCGTTTTTTTTTTTTTGAACAAACCAGGTGTTTTGTGAATAAACCGGGTCTGTTGGAAATAAACTCGGGATTCCCTGACCGTCGAGCTAAAGGGCAAAACTATAATGTTCTTTTCTCCTTAATGTATAAAAAATATTAAAAAAAGACGTTCTTTCCAATCTGATACAAATTATTTTATTAAGTATATGCTTATAAGCTTTGAGAGTAATAATCATAACTTAATTTTTCAAAACTGGCTTTTATTTGTAGAATTATATTAATTTGAATTTTGCTCATGTTGCAGTGAAATCTACAGCTTAGTGAAAAATCAATTCGCGGAAGTGAGGAGGTTAAAACAACTTTTCACAACTTTATTTATAGTACTTTGGAATCAAGTAAAGTGAACATTCTGTTCACTTTTCTCTCATATGCATAAAATGACCGTAATTACTACGAAATACAGCAACCAGTTACTCATCTAAAGAAAAGAATCAGTGTTGAAAGAATATCATAAATATTGAAAAACAGCAGTTACTTAATTCGCTACCGTGGCTCTTTAAATAAACATAACTTTGCCAAGTAATCCCCCAAAAGACTGCATTCATGAGGATGTAAGACCTGAACCCATTCATTTTGTCAAGAAACTAATTCTGCTGTTGCGACTGCTTCTGTTCGTTACTCCTGTGCACAGAATGACTCGAAACAAAGACCTTGCAGTTAGTTAGTTGGTGGAAAACTCCCACAGATCGTTTTGATTTGTTGCCAAAAACACTGAAATAACTACTGTAATGTCAACAAAAGATTTTCAAGTTAGTGGAATAATAGTCTTAAAGGTGATGCGAACGGAATCGATCAAATATTTTGGTTGTATTCCAGAACAATAAAATGAGGAAAGTATTTGGGAATTGAATTATGCCATTTGTTTTCCTAGTTACTACAAAACGTTTAGAGTATTACCGCTTACACATTGATCAATACTTATAAGATTCAAACGTATTTAGGAATTTTACTTGAAAAAGGGGAATACCGTCTCAAATATCAATTGTTATTTATGAAGGTGAAACATGGAATCTTCAGTCTATCCAAAATATTCGAGCAAGAAATTATAAAGGGGAGATAATATAAGAAAGTAGACTTCTTTTACCAACAGTTCATTGTTTCATGTAGTAAATTAAAATATTAAAGAGACATTCCTGTTCCTTTAAGAAAAAGCATAAAAAACTGTGCAAAGACGACTTAAAGAAGGACGAAATCGGGAGATTCCTCGAACTCTAAAAATTAAGTAACGGAAAATGTACAGCATATTTTTGATAATGAGTGGCTTTTTCGTATGCTATCAATCATAGAGGATCTGGGGGGGGGGGGGGGGAAGTCATGTCCAGAATGCTATAGTTATTAGAATCGCTTCTAATCTTGTCAAATGGTCAGAGTGTTGTTAAACATTTAGGCTCAAATTATTGTTTATAATTAAAGTTGCAAAGATTAGAAAAAACCCGGTTTAAACCTAGGAATAAACCGAGGTTTATGGAAATAAACCAGGTGTTTCATGAATAAACCTGGGAATAATCCGGGTCTGTTGGAAATAAACCCGGAATTAAACAAACTTATTGCAACTCTATTTATAGTATTTCAGAATCAAGTAAAAGTGAAGATTCCGTTCACTTTTCTCTCGTATGCATAAAATGTTTACTTAATTACAACCAATACAGCAACCAAGTCACTCATCTAAAGAAAAGAAGCAGCGTTGAAAGATTACCATAAATATTGAAAAACTGCAGTTACTTAATTTGCTACCGTGGCCCTTTAAATAAACATAACTTTGACAAGTAATCCCCCAAAAGACTGCATTCATGAGGATGTAAAACCTAAACGCATTCATTTTGTCAAGAAACTAATTCTGCTGTCGCGACTGCTTCTATCCGTAATTCCTGTGCACAGAATGACTCGAAACAAAGACCTTGCAGTTAGTTAGCTTGTGGAGAACTCCCACAGATCGCTTTTGATTTGTTGCCAAAAGCACTGAAATAACTACTGTATGTGAGCAAAAGATTTTCAAGTTAGTGGAATAATAGTCTTGAAGATAATTGCGGCAATTGCAAACGGAATCGATGAAGTATTTGGTTGTATTCCAGAACTATAAAATAAGGAGAATATTTGGGAATTGAATTATGCCATTTGTTTTCCTAGTTACTACAAAACGTTTAGAGTATTACCGCTTACACATTGATCAGTTCTTATAAAATTCAAACGTATTTAGAATTTTAATTAAAAAAAAAGTGTGGAAAGGGGGAATACCATCTCAAATATCAATTCTTATTTATGAAGTTGAAGCATGGAATCTTCAGTCTATGCAGGATATTCCAGCAAGAAATGATAAGGAGGAGATAACGTAAGGAAGTAGACTACTTTTATCGATCGTTCATTGTTTCATGTTGTAAATTGAAATATTAAAAAGATTTTCCTGTTCCTTTAAGAAAAAGCATACCACACTGTCCAAAGACGACTTAAAGTGGGACGAAATCAGGAGATTCCTCGAACTCTAAAAATTACGTAACGGAAAATGTACAGAATATTTTTCGATAATTAGTGTGTTTTTCACATGCTATCATTCGTAAAGAATCTGGGGAAAAAAATCACGTTCAGAATGCTACAGTTATTAGAATCGCTTCTGATTCTGTTTTATGGTCAAAGTGTTATTAAACATTTAGGTTCAAATTATTGTTTATAGTTAGAGTTGCAAAGATTAGAAAAAAAAACGGTTTAAACTTGGGAATAAACAGGGTTTTATGGAAATAAACCAGGTGTTTCGTGAATAAACCGGGTCTGTTGGAAATAAACCCGGAATTAAATAAACTTTTTGCAACTCTATTTATACTGCTTTGGAATTAAGTAAAAGTGGAGATTCTGTACATTTTTCTCTCGTATGCATGAAATAACCGTAATTACTACGAAATACAGCAACCAGTTACTCATATAAAGAAAAGAAGCAGCGTTGAAAGATTTCCGTAAATATTTAAAAACTGCAGTTACTTAATTTGCTACCGTGGCCCTTTAAAGAAACTTAACTTTGCCAAGTAATCTCTCAAAAGACTGCATTCATGAGGATGTAAGACCTGAACCATTCATTTTGTCAAGAAACTAGTTCTGCTGTCGCTACTGCTTCTGTTCGTATAACTCCTGTGCACAGAATGACTCGAAACAAAGACCTTGCAATAATTACAATCAACGTTTAACACACAATACACAAACACACAGCACATACGTATACGTTTCGCGAGCACCAGGGCTCGCTTCCTCAGCGTATAAAATTTAAAATGTTAAAAACAGAAAAAAAACAGAAAAAAACCCCCCAACTGACAGATGAAAGCAAGTTTACTCCGAGTATCTTGAATTATAGCGCGTAGTAACGATAATTTGCAGTTATGTATACACTTTGAAAGACGTTTTGTCAGATGGAGGTTAAAACTTAAATGAATAAAACTAGGGATGACGCCACGTTTTTTACAAGTACATAAAAAATGTAGATGATTCAAAAATTTCTCACGCTTTAATCTCAGTTTATGAAAACGATTGAGATGCGACATTATAAAATAAGTTAGAAACAAACAAATAGGTCCGTTGAAACCAAAGATAATAGCTAAAACCTTGTGTGTAAATTACAATAATTACAATCAACGTTTAACACACAATACACAAACACACAGCACATACGTATACGTTTCGCGAGCACCAGGGCTCGCTTCCTCAGCGTATAAAATTTAAAATGTTAAAAACAGAAAAAAAACAGAAAAAACCCCCCCAACTGACAGATGAAAGCAAGTTTACTCCGAGTATCTTGAATTATAGCGCGTAGTAACGATAATTTGCAGTTATGTATACACTTTGAAAGACGTTTTGTCAGATGGAGGTTAAAACTTAAATGAATAAAACTAGGGATGACGCCACGTTCTTTACAAGTACATAAAAAATGTAGATGATTCAAAAATTTCTCACGCTTTAATCTCAGTTTATGAAAACGATTGAGATGCGACATTATAAAATAAGTTAGAAACAAACAAATAGGTCCGTTGAAACCGTTAGGACCAAATTTTGATAGGTCCGTTGAAAACGTTGTCCGTTAGTTAGTTGGTGGAAAACTCCCACAGATCGCTTTTGATTTGTTGCCAAAAAAACTGAAATAACTACTGTATGACAACAAAGATTTTCAAGTTAGTGGAATAATAGTCTTAAAGGTGATGGCGGCAACTGCAAACGGAATTATTTATATTTGGAATTATTAAATATTTGGTTGCATTCCAGAACAATAAATGCAGAAAGTATATGAGAATTGAAAGATGCCATTTGTTTTCCCAGTTACTGTAAAACGTTTAGAGTATTACCGCTTGAATATTACCACTTACACATTTATCAATATTTATAATATTCAAACGTATATAAGAATTGTAATAATAATATTAATAATAATAATAATAATAGTAATAAAAGAGTGGGGAAAAAGAATACCGTCTCAAATATCAATTTTCATTTATGAAGATGAAGCATGAAATCTCAAGACTATGACGGATATTTCCGCAAGAAATGGTAAAATAGAAATAATTCGAAGAAGTAGCTTTCTTTTACTGATCGTTCCTTGTTTCATGTTGTAATTTAAAACATTAAAGAGATCGTCCTGTTCCTTTAAGAAAAAGCATACCGTACCTTCCAAAGACAATTTTAAAAAGGACGAAATCGGAGGATTGCTCGAGCGTTAAAAGCTAAGAGGCGCGAAATGTGCAGTATATTTTTCGATAAATAGTAGGTTTTTTATATGCTATCATTCATAAAGGATCTGAAAAAAAAAAGTCATGTCCAGAATGCTATAATTATTAAAGTCGCTTCTGGTCCAGTATAATGGTCAGAATGTTGTCAAACATTTAGGTTCAAATTATGATTTATACGATTTTGGAATCCAGTAAAAGGTAAAGATTCCGTTCGCTTTTCTCTCGTATGCATAAAATTTTTACTTAATTACTATCTATACAGCAACCAAGTAACTCATCTAAGGAAAAGAAGCAGCGTTGAAAGATCACCATAAATATTAAAAAACAGCAGTTACTTTATTCGCTACCGTGGCCCTTTAAAAAAACATAACTTTGCCAAGTAATCCCCCAAAAGACTGCATTCATGAGGATGTAAGACCAGAACCCATTCATTTTGTCAAGAATGTCTAATTCTGCTGTCGCGACTGCTTCTGTTCGTAACTCCTGTGCACAGAATGACTCGAAACAAAGACCTTGCAGTTAGTTAGTTGGTGGAAAACTCCCACAGATCGCTTTTGATTTATTGCCAAAAACACTGAAATAACTACTGTATGTCAACAAAAGATTTTCAAGTTGGTGGAATAATAGTCTTAAAGGTGATGGCGGCAACTGCAAACGGAATCGATCAAATAATTGGTTCTATTCCTGAACAGTAAAATGGGGAAAGTATTTCGGAGCTGAAATTAAGGCTGCTGTCACTCATTTTCCGAATTCCTTTCCGTATTGGGTGTTTGATGCATTTTTGTATTCAAAATAATTCCTCAGGAAATTAATATTTTTAACTTCTTTTTTCTGCGTTCTCTTCTTATAGGTTCTCAATAATGTTAAGTCTATGGGCGTTTGATGCATTCGTATATTCAAAATATCTCCCCAAGAAAATTAATATTTTTAACTTCTTTTTTCTGTGTACTCTCTTCTTTAAGCATGTCTATTTTTTTCTTAGTTTTTAAAATATCTCTATTCTAAAATCTTTGATATTTCTAAGATCTTTGCTTAATTTAATATTCTATGTTTTGAAACTGACAAAGGGGGAGTAAAATTTTAACAGTTCCTATAAAAATAAGCGTAGCTTTTAGAGATATTTTAAAAACTAAGAAAAAAATAGACATGCTTAAAGAAGAGAGTACACAGAAAAAAGAAGTTAAAAATATTAATTTTCCTGGGGAGATATTTTGAATATACGAATGCATCAAACGCCCATAGACTTAACATTATGGAGGAGAATTCGGAAAATGAGTGACCAGTAGCCTTAAAACATGTCAGCTGTTTACCTAGTCACTACAAAACATTTAGAGTACGACTGCTAACAGTCGTTGGCACTGTACAGTAGAGGTCTGCATGGGCCAAAATTTCCAGGCCCGAAAGTTAAAATTTTGGCCCGAGTCCGGCCCGACCCGAACGAAAGAAATATTGGCCCGGTCCGGCCCGGCCCGAAAGTTAAAATTTCGGCCCGAGTTCGGCCCGGCCCGAACGAAAAAAATATTGGCCCGGTCCGGTCCGGCCCGGCCCGAAAGTTAAAATTTCGGCCCGGCCCGGAAAAAAGTTAAAAATTAGGCTCGAACCCGGCCCGGCTCGGGGGAATTTCTACAGAACATTGATCTTTACTCTAATGGAAAAGTTCAGATAAAAAAAACTTATCTTAGTCTTTTTTTTTTTCATGTGTATAATCTCTATTTATGCAGAAGTGCCATAGGCTGCAATATTCACGCTTTTAATGAACCTTTGTTTCTTGCCTGTAAATGTTTCAGTTATCATTAGTATTACTAATACATACAAAAAAAAAAAAAATAAAAAAATTGCATATGGTAAAAGTAAAATCTTCTAAGACATTGGAATGAAAAAAATATGTTTCTCTCTTAGCAGATGTAAATATTTAACATATTTTTTTTCTCGCGTATTGTTGTATTCATTTTGCATGAATGAACAGTTTAAAAGAAATTTGTATTTTCAGTTTAAACAAAAATTCCGTCATAATCATTTTTTTTTTTTTTTTTTTTTTTTCTTTTATGTGTTGAGTTCTATTTTAAGACGCCTAGTGATTTATGATTCTTTAAAAAAATAAATTTTAATGTTTAATTGTAGAATAATGACGACTTAAAAGTATATGCCCATTTTGCAAAAATGTTTGGACCAAGCCAAACTTTACTGATTTATGAACAGAGTTTTCCACGTCGAGAAAAGGATTTTCATACGGGAAGATTCAACAGGAACTGATTATTTTGGTCCGTGAAGACTAGGAAGAACGAAATCAGTCTCGGCTTCGTACGGAAAAAATAAGTTAGACTCGACCCAGCCCGATACTCCAGGAAAAAAAACTAAGGCCCGAGCCCGGCTCGGCCCGAATACCGCTAATGGAAATCGGCCCGAGCCCGGCCCGTGCAGATCTCTACTGTACAGTACATATACATTAATCAATGCTTATAAGATGCAACCGTGTTTCGGAATCGGAATTTAAAACACAAATTTAAATACATCTTCTTGCTGTAATATTTTCACTTAAAGGAATTCGCTCAATTGTTATAACAATCAAAATGTTTCAGAAAAAATTCAAAAAAGCGAAAAAAGTTTTGAAAAAAAAAAAAAAAACTTATGAAAAGGAAGTGGAAATGGATCTGGACAAACGTATCAGATAAAGAGTTTATTTATGAGCAAGTAAACTTGCGGCTTTACAGGTATGCGCTGATGTGGGTATGTAAGAGGGGTATGAGGCATTTATAACAGATAGAATAAAATGCGACATTCTTTAGGCAAAGAAAATTTTGAAATAATTTCAATGATAGGGAAAACACTGTAACTATTGAAAATTTTAAATTCAAATTTATATTATTGTATCATTTTAGGTACCACTTTAGGCGCATTTTACGAAAGTCTAACTAGAGAACTGCAAGAAGTGTAAGTCACCGATTTTGACGAAATTGGTATCGTTGGAAAGATCTCATCGAGAGCAGTAAAAAACTCAATAGAACTACCCGTCGCAAATGAGCCGTTTTCGAGTTATCCTCAATTTATGTCGCGTAATTAGTGCATACTTAATGGGGGACCGCAAAAAATTTTAGTCTCGATTTTAACGAAAGTGGTATCGTTAAAAAGATATTGTCATGAGGGAGAAAAAACTCAATAGAACTACCCGTCGGGAAAATGCCGTTTTCGAGATATCCGATGATTTATGCCACGTAGAGTACATACTGTTCTAGTGCACAAATAATCGGGGACCGCAAGAAATTGTTTTCTCGATTTTGATGAAAATGGTGTTCTTGCAAAGATACCATTGTGAGAAGTAAAAATCTCAATAGAAGTAACCAACTGAAATGAGCCATTTTCGAAATATCCAACAATTTATACCTCTTAATGCAGCTTCCCAGCAGTTTGCATTAGCAATGTGACACAAATTGTCGAAAACGTCTCACTTCCGACGGGTGATTCCTTTGAGTTTTTTAATCCTCACGATGATATCTTTTCAACGATAACACTTTCGTTAAAATCGAGAGTAAAATTTTTTGCGGTCTCCCATTAAGTGTGCACCAGCTACGTGACATAAATTGTCGGATATCTCGAAAACGGATCATTTGTGACGGGTAGTTCCGTTGAGTTTTTTACTGCTTTCGATGAGATCTTTTCAACGATAACACTTTCGTCAAAATCGGTGAATATTTTTAAAGTCCTCAGCATCATATACAAATTTTAATTTCGTAAACTTTAGAAAACAAATAATTGACGTGTTTCCTATTACGATGGAAAACAATATTTCAAACCTTTTTGAAAATGGAACGATACATAAAAAAATAAAGGTTTAGGAATTATTTATCGATCAACTACAAGAAGAGTCTCTATCTCTCTCTCTATATATATATAATTATATATGCGTGTGTGTGCATTTACATGTATGTGAAGATATGTATATATAATCATTATACAAGTTATATTATTACCATTATACTTGTAGAAAGGTATATTATGAGTACTTCTATTATGTAATTTTGAAGACATTATATTTTAAAAGTAATAAAAATGATATTCAATAACTCAAGTGCCATTACTGTCATTTTCATAAACAAAATATGGTAAATTTTTATTTCCTTTAATTATATTTTGTTTTACGATGTTTAAATCTTGAAATTTATTATGTACAAGATTTTATGGATACGATACAAAAACCAGATGACGATTGTTATTTTATTCAAATTATACTAAATTTCCTTATGTTTTTTGATCGAAAAGTATTTATGAACTTGATTTGTCTATATGTTTGTTGATTCCTGTCTCCGACTTGCCTTTTTTGAAACATTTTTTAATGTACTGGAACGGAGCCGAGGCGAAATTTCAAAATAATTTGAAAATGGGTTTTATTCTATAATGAAATTAACACGAATTATCATTTTACATTCAATCATTTTCCTTGATTTTAAATAATAGGTATAATTTTTAACCGCAATAAAAGTTTCTTTTTTTTTATTTGGATGAATTTTAAATATTAATTCTTGGCAATACTGTTATTACATGCTATTTGTTTAGTGTTTATTTTTAGACCTGGATTTACGCCAACCAACTGACCTAACGATCAATTCTTTTATTGTTATTGAAATGGTTTTTATTAAACACATACGTTTTAAAAAGTAAAACAAATTTATTGCTAAACATTGTAGCATATTTTTTTTAAAATAGATTTATTAAGAGGATACTTCAGTCATGTGAAAAGACCCGTTCGCTAATGCTAATCATACGGAAGCAATTGATAAAGATATCTCGGTAGCATTTCAATATTTTTAAATGCTTTTTTTTCTCATTGGATAGCTGAGATTGATCTATTACAAAGGTCGTTTTTTACTTTTTCAATTTCGATTTCTTTTTCTTTTCTTTTCTTTTCTCTTCTTTTCTTTCTTTCTTTCTTTCTTTTTTTCTTTTTCTTTTTTTTTCTACAAAAGTGTTTTTGCTTTAGGAGCCGGTTCCTACAATAATGTTCCAACGCCATTTTCTTCAGAAGAAGTTATATTGCATTTGCTGTTTGTTAGAGAGCGGATGAATGAAGCGAAGAGAACCAAATGTGACTTAAATATTATTAACTTTTTCTGTGAAAAAATGATATAAATATTAATCAATATAATTCCGATTTTTGAAATGATTTTTCTCTAAAAGTGTGTACTAATAAACATTCTTAGTTTTTTTTTTTTTTTTTTTTTTTTTTAATGCGTAAGGCGATAGATGATATCACATAGCAAGAAATAATTATTATAACTGGAACATTAATTTTGATTCATGGCATAATAGAGGTGATAAAAAAAATGGAATTGGGATGTTTAATGTTTGTCACTATTGTTCACGGTCGAAACAAGTCTTTTTTGCACCCTGGGCAAAACATGGATTTGTGCGCTCCCCATACCAACTCTTACGCAAATTAAGTTTACAAAGATATTTTCACTAAAAATACAAATAATTGACTTATTGAAAATATATAATCATAAAATATGCTATACTGTTATACTACGTAATAAGTTTTGTCAAATATAAATTCATTAAAATTTTGAAAACCAAATTCAAAATATATATATATATATATATATATATATAAAAAAAAAAAAAAAAAAAAAAAAAAAAAAAAAAAAAAGCTTTATACGGGATTTTTATATGACTGTATCGTCCTTAGATTCTTCTATGCTATGGCAAATTCCAGACATGAATATTTTAACAATGCCGTGCTAAATATAATCAAGAGAAAAATCGAGAAAAAAATACTTTTGGCACCCCCTTCTCCTGGCTCCCGGGACATTTGCCCCTGAGCTCCGTTCCTTAGTTTTGTGCCTGTTATTGTTAATTAATGCTTACTACCCATTATTCTGATAAATTAATTCCTTCATTTGTAATGAAACAAGGAATTTAATTTGAAGGATATTGCCTCATTTTGTCTTTTGGCTACATTCGTAAATATTGCAATACGATTGCTTAAAATAGCGCGATATTTTTCAAAATTTTTATGTACAAAATTAAGGGTTTTTTTTTAATATGCTCAGTATTCTATTAAGTCTTTATTACAAATTAATCAACAAAGTAAAGGTACATTGATTTTTATTATCTGCATGTTATAACAAAAAAAAAAAAAAAAAAAAAAAAAAAACCTATTAAAATGGAATGTGAAAAAGAAATTTTACTGGAGGTGCGGGGGATCGAACCCCGGGCCTTTCACATGCAAAGCGAACGCTCTACCACTGAGCTACACCCCCGATGTGAGGATTGACTTTATCAAAGAAGAGGTCCCGATACAGCTAATTTTAGTAGAACAGTTATTGTAAGTTTCATCTAAGGCTGTTGGATCAATAATTTTAGTATGAACATAAAACAATTCCATCAGCTTCGGATATATGATGTTATAAAAGTATGGAATGTAATATCGTAATCAGATAGAAATAGCTTGGGAACTAATCAAAATAAAACCTTAATCACTGATTTTCAGAAAGAGAATAGAGTTTGCAGTGCTGCCATCTATAGTTTTATTTTACAAATAAAAGAGATACACTTCGTACATGAATACGATAAGATGAAAGGAAAAGATAATTGCATGTATTATACTTAAAGTACGCGATGTTAAATATATGATATATGAAGAATTAAATTTAATACATAAATAATCAACAGAGAAAAGTTCCACGAAGAATTACAGAAATTAAAAATAAAAATTGGAAAAATCAATAAAAGATTTTTATTCTGGAAGGAATAATATTTGAGAAAAGTAAAACTTGTCTTAGATACGGTGATAATATCTTAATTTAGATTTAAAAAAAAACTTTTAAATTAGAAATTTTCTGAAGTAATAATCAAAATTTAGTGTTATTCGTATGCGACAACATTTAAGAAATCAATATTATTGAAATACCATAAATTGATTTTTAAAAACTTCAATAGGACTCCTCTCAAATTCCATTGATTGAATTCTTTCTATGATTTTCGAATTTTGACCTTAATCCATTTATACCTTCTATAAAGATATCATAATTTTGAGCTTTTTCTCAACTGTTTTAATAGTTCAGGCCCTTCTCCAGGGAGGAGGATTTATTTCGCCAAACTACTATTGGCAGGATGATGTTTTATTCAAAATATTCCGCTTTTTTATTTCCGCTGTTTTATTTCCGCTGATGTTTTATTCAAAACATATGTTTCCCTCTTTGACTTTAAACAAGAAAATAATTTTTTGATCTAACAATCGGGCTCAAATTACCGAATAGACAGAAGAAAAACTTAAAAAAATTTAAAGGGTCTGAAATTGAGAAAACAGGAGACGTAAATTTTATATTAAATTTATTCCATTCCAAAATTATAATAATTTTTTAACTCATTTATCCATATATAAATATTTTAACAAGTGTTTATTAAAAATACCTTTCATGACAAATTAATTTTTCATACAATAGATCACTTTCAACAACATGATCACAATTCCTCAGTTTGTCCAATAAATCTGAGTTTGCTAATCTAGACCTATACATAATTCTAATCATATGTAGGTCAAAATATCCGGCAGTATTATCGTCCAAACCAACCAAAATCGAGAAAATCAAATAATGTAATATAGTAATAAAATAACAAACTTGAATAAATATAAAAATATGTGACGGAATGAAATTTTAGCCTTGCTTTTAACACAAAATGTATCACTTTAAAATGTTCAGGCTTACTTAAAAGGCGATTAAAATAATCACATACAGATGTTAACCCTTTCTTGCGCAGTGTTACCGGGCCGGCAACACCTAATTTTAATTCCAAACTTGCAAACGGCACCAGTAATATTTTAATATAATTTTGCTTTTACAATGAAAGCTTAATTTAAGGAATTCGTAATATCTAGACAAGTCCTTTACAAATTCCGGTGTCAATCGACCATTTCGCATTTTACTAATAGAATTTGCTTGCGCCGGAAAGGGTTAATAGTTAATTTTATTTAAAAACAACTTAGTACTTTCAAACCTTTAATCAGGCTCTTCCTCAGAGAATATTTTATTTCTTTCTTTCTTCCTTTATTTATTTATATTATTTATAATATTTTAATCGCGTTTTAAGTAAATCTGAACATTTTAAAGTTCATGTAACGTGAATAATATTTGCAGTAATTTCAATAATATTGTCAAGTTTCCTGGTATGTCGAATTCAGCAATCTGGGGCTGTATATATATAACTTTATAATTTTAGTTGGGAGTGGGGGCGGACATAATAACTATATTTATTGGGTTTCACTAAATTACATATTTGGGGCTGTGCATGTACTTATAACGTAGTCACATTTGGAGAAAATGAGAGTCTGGCACTTGATATCTCTTGGGGAAAGGGGGGAAGGAGTTCTTTTTTCTTATATAGTTACCATTATTTATTCAAACAATTTTTTTTTTTTTCGTTTGTACCTACATAAATAAATCTATGACACCTATAGTCGTCGTTCAGTCCGTTCGTCCGACTGTCTGTCTAACCGTCCACGTGTAGCAACGTAAAAACTACCCAACCGAATCGTTGGAAATATATAATTTTTGCAGAATTTTGTTCCGTCATTTCAAATTTTATGGAAATTGAACGCATAGTTCAATTACAGGCACAATCATAAGTATTCCGTAACATTACGATCAATGGGAAAAAACAGTTTCAAGGGTATTTTAATGATGTTACACCCTTTCGAACATAATAGAATTGACATGAACCTATGAAGTATACATATTAGTGATGGGCGATTCTGGAAATTTTGAGAATCGATTAAAATCGATATCGTATAAAACAACATCGATCATAATAAGAATCGATTCCTCAGTTCTAGAATCGATACTAGAATCGATATTTCGATATTTAGGTTCACACAGAGAAGATCCAAATTACTAATTCCAAAACTTAGACAATCAGCAGGACCGTAATTACCGCCTCCCCCCCCCCCATCCCCATTTAGGGAGGCATAAAATTAAGCTATTGCAGATTTTAGAGTCGGATAATAAGAATTTTAAAATTTAAAATGATTGTCACTTATGGTTTTCAGTTACGCAAAAACTTTGACAAATTTAAGAGACATAACTCAACTAATAACAACACTGAGTAACTTGGCATTAAACCGAGTATAAAGAGTGCCAAGAGCGTGTAACTAGGATGGGGAACAAGGAGTATAGACAAAAAAAAAAAAAAAAAAAAAAAAAAAACTTTTTTTTTTTCTAATGCCAACCAAATGTTACACGAGATAGTTTGGAAGAACATAAAATATGCCCCATTCCCAAGGGGTCAGGTAACCCCCACTCTTGACGGAAAGGCGGTCATAGCCCAAATGTATCTTTTGTCGAAGTTTCGAAATGAGGATTTACAATAAAACAGAACGAGAATTGGACATTTTAAAAATTGCATGCATACTTTGAACGGCCCATTTAGTAAAGATTAGCGAGGAAGGGGAGGGGGGGCGAGGGATTAGAACGGACGAACTTGAAAAAAAAATAATTAACTAATAACCCAAATAACTGAGCTTCTAAACAAAAATATATTGTTTAACTTAGTGTTGAATTCATGGGGTGGCCCGCGGGGAACATGCACTCTTTGAAACTATAGAAAGTGCCAAGAGCATGTAACTAGGTGGAGAGAGGGGTAGTAACAGAAAAAAACGAGGAGATAAAAGCTTTATAACGATATGTTACATGAGATGGTGTGGAAGAAACAAAAAATATGCCCCCCATCCAGGGGGGCAAGGTGAATCCCAAACGGACAGAAGGGCGACCCCGGCCAGTAGCGTAGCTATGTTTTTTGGCGCCCGGGACCAGCAAGAAATTTTGCGCCCCCACCCCAATATAGATATATAACAATTTCTCTCAATTTGGCGCCCCTAGGCCTCGGCGCCCGGGGCGGACGCCCCCCTTGCCCCCCCCCTTAGCTACGCCACTGACCCCGGCCCAAATGTATCTTTTGTTGAGGTTTCAAAATATGGATTTATAACAAAATAGAACGAGGATTGGACTTTTTTTAAATCGCAGTCATAATTTGAACGAACCTGTCAGTTAACATTGGTGAGGAGGGGGGGGGGGGAGGAGTAGAACGGGCGAACATGAAAAAAAAAAATGGCACTCTGACAGTGCCGATAGAAGTGAAACCTTGAACAATTACGTGTGCATTTTTGAATCGTTAGGATGTATAATTTTGAATCGCCAGGAAATACTTTTAAATGAATAAAAAAAGGTTCTATAATACTAAAAAAAATATTAATGTCTATTAAAAAAAAAAAAAAAAAACACGCGATACCATATGTCCAGCTATTGTAGTTAACTCACTATAACTACTTTCCTACATTTTAAAACGCGATAAATACACCAACCAAATTTAGACCATACTATCGATACCTTAATCCTTATCCAAATAAATCATTTTGTATTAATGCATGTTACAATATCTGTAGATTACTTTTTGAATTATTCAAATCGGACATTCCATTCAAAATTTATTACGAATTTAAAGATGACAATCTAAAGAAATAATAGCGCTGCTGAGTACTCGGTGGCCATAAAGCTTAGGGATTATGTGTGCAATCAAACGATTGCGGGTTCGAACCCCAGTTTCGCTATGTATACTCGTTTTATATTTCGCTTTAATACACTATGGGTCCGTAATGTGACCTGAAATGATGGGAGAAAATTTCTTTTGCTAGATTTGTAATGTATGAAGCATAAGCTTTCAATAGACATATTGTATCAACAAAAACCCCCTCTGCCCCCCCCAAAAAAGGTCCTATAGGGAAAACCGGGAAACTGAAAAAGCCAAAAGAACGGCGAGAAATGGTTAGCTATACTAGAATTTTTCTCATCACTGTAATTCCTATAGAAGCAAAGTTATAGCCTTTTAAAGATTGAAATGAAGTGAAGAAATAAGCAAAATTAGGTGAGTGATCGACAGGGGGGGGGGGGGGGGAGAAAATCCACAGCTCTGGGGGTGCCATGTAGCTTAAACGTTTAAGTTAAAAATGATAGAAAATTAAATGAGCGAAATTTTAAGGTGTATATTGGGGGAGGGTGCAAGCCCACCCCCCTCAATTTTTTTTTGTTTCTTTTGAAGAAACAAAAAATATATGCCCCCCGGCGGGGCGCAGATAAACCCCAAACGGGCGGAAGGGCGACTTTTTATTTATCTTTTGTCAAGGATTTAAAATGTGGATCTAAAATAAAATAGACCGAGAATTGGACATTTTTAAAACTATGCATATTTCGAACGGCCCTGTAAGTTAAAACTGGCGTGAAAGGGGGGATTAGAAGAGACGAACGTAAAAAATAAAACATAATAAACTAATACTTCAAATAACTGGACTTCTAAACAAAAATATAACGATTTAACCTAGTGTCGAATTGATGGGGTAACCCGCAGGGGATACCCCCCCCCCCACAGAAGTTATGAGATTTTATGCTTTTTAATGCACAAATTGCGATTCCCCAGTGGTGACCATCCCCCTCCAAACCTAATGACGCAAATCCCCCCCCCCCGCAAAAAAACCTTCATACTTTAACATTCCCCCCCCCCCAAACATAATACAAATTGTAAATTATATTCTACCTATAATCTACTGCACATTCAAGAGATAGCGAAATGAGAATAGCAGAATGAGCTAATATTGCCCTTATCTAGAATTTAAAGAAAGAAAACATAGGAACATTTCTGGAATTAATTTTTGAAATATTAAAAAATTAAAAATCTCCCCCAGCCCCAAAAAAATGTACTTTTTCTCAAATTCCCCCCCCCCCAAAAAAAAAAAACTAAATTGTATGGCGCATCTTGCGTCACCAAACCCCTCTCTGGGCACCCGTGCACAAATTGCGATTCCCCCTCTCTTACAGAGCTCTAAAACATGATGCCTTTCTCCGGAGTCGCAGAAAAATACTTGCATTCAACACTGATTTAGCCTAGAAAGAAAAAAAAAATCGAAATTGAATCTAAAGATCGAAATCGAATCTAAAGATCGACATCGAATCTAAGATCGACATCGAATCTAAAGATCGAAATCGAATCTAAAGATCAACATCGAATCTAAGATCGACATCGAATCTAAAGATCGACATCGAATCTAAAGACCGATCTTACGGGCAGAATCGATTTTACAGTTTTACTTTCTTTTGTAACTTTACAAGAAGAGAGTATTAGATTCGTAAAAAATTTTGACTTCCCGTTTTTGATGGATTTATATATTTTAGAAGGTTTTTAACACGATTTCATGTTTTTTAAGAAATATCTGTCTGTGTGTGTGTCTGCCACTCTGTGCGTCTGTATACGACAAAAATTTCTGACCGTTCTATCTGAAGAACAAATACACGGAATTCCACAAAACTTTAGATTTAGTTTGACCTTGATATAAACTGAATCTAATTAATTTTTGGTGCATATAGCCTAAAAGGTGGCGCTGCTATACTGCATTTTTTTGCGATTTGCGCAACAGCTATATCTGATAAACGAATGAACGGATTTTCATCACATTTTAGATCCAGTTAGTCCTTGACATGAATTGATGTTTTCTGCATTTTGATGTATATAGCTTCTCAGATGGCGCTGCTATACTGAATTTTTCACAATTTCCACTCAGCGCCATGTGAAAGGGGGGGGGGAGGCGAAAGGAAGCGGTCGTTCCGAGCACAGAAATTTAGGGGGCGCCAAATTTTTACTAATAACATCACTTCTAGCCTATCACAAGAAAAAGTTAATGGGGGGGGGCTAAATTGGAACTTTGAACCGGGCGCAGTTCTCTTTTTGCACGCCCCTGTTTCCATTTTAGCTTTATCTGAAGAACTAATGCACGGACTTTCATAAAAATTTAGATTCAATTAGTCCTTGATATTATTTGATGCTAATTACATTTTGGTGGAAATCGCTTAAGAGATGGCGCTGCTATACTGCATTATTCATGATTAACGCAATAGCTCTATCTCAAGAACGAATTTTCATCAAAATTCAGATTCAGTAAATCTCTGACATAGATTAGTGTTATTTAGTTCTTGGTGTAAATTGCCCAGCAGGTGACGCTGATATGCTGCATTTTTTAACTCACAGGCTGTCATAGCCTGAGAGCTTATGTGCCCGTCCGTTCTGTATGTTCGTGCGTAACGCGATAACTCATGATAAAAATATCGGATCCACTTGAAATTTTGTATCTAGGTATATCCTGATAAGGTGCTTCCTTGATTAGTTTTTGGAGTTCATTCGATATGTATAAGGGGGAACGGGGGGCTCATGCCCCCCCCTTTAATTGATATGAACGGGATTTTCATGCAGAATTAACAGTTTTTGTTCAAAATTTAGATATAAGATCAATCGGATGAGGCGATACCGTGGCTGTTATTAGGTTTTCATTGAATAAGTATAAACAGGGGGAACGGGGGGCTCATGCCCCCCCCCTTAATTGATATAAACGGGATTTTCATGCAGAATTAACAGTTTTTGTTCAAAATTTAGATATAGGATCATTCTGATGAGGCGAGTCCATGGCTGTTATTAGGTGTTCATTGAATAAGTATAAACAGGGGGAACGGGGGTTCTAATGCCCCTCCCCTTAACTTGCATAAATGGATTTTTCAATCAGAATTGTCAGATTTCGTTCAAATCTCTGAATAGTTTTGGAAGTTTAATGGTTAAGTATAAAAGAGAGGAATAACTCCTCTTAAATTATATAAATGCTAAATGGGTTTTTATTAAGAATTATCCGATTTGCTCTGAATTTTGGATATAGATTTTTTAATATGATAAAGCATGTACTTGATAGTTTAGGAAGTTCAATGATTAAGTATAAAAAAGGAGAAAGGGGAGAGCTGTTTCCCCTTCTTAATTTTTTTTTTCGAACGGAATTAACGAAAATACAAGGGTGTAATGTACAATTAGTATGCGTAGCCTGTGAGCTCAATGCCATCAGTTTAACTGGGCAATATTCTTTTTATTATGATTTCGCAATAGCTGTATCTCGCGCTTTCATGGATTTTCATCAAAATTCAGATTCAGCTGGTACTTAATAAAAATTGATCCTGATCAATTTTTGGTGTACATCACTCAAAAAAAAAAAAAAAAAAAAAAAAAAAAAAAAAACGCTATTTTGCAAAGGGGGGGGGGGGGGGGGGTTCTGAGGTTTCTTTAATTCTTCTGTCTTAGAAACTAATGCACTGAAATTTTGGAATTGGCACATCCGTCTATTTTATCTTCGACTTTTGAAGGAAAATGAAAATTACATTACCTTCAGAGAAATCGATTAAAAATTTTAAAGTATCGATTAAATCGAGTTGGCCGTAGTATCGATTAAATCGATTTAAAAAATCGAAATCGCCCATCACTAATACATATATACAGGGTGAGTCATAAATATCGAAACAATAGGCTATCTCCTTAAATATTGCCTCTAGACCCATACTTCCAATTGTAAAAACTCATAAAAAAAGGTGAAATTTCTGATAATATAAGTTGTAACTCCATGGGGGGTCTATTTGAAAAAATACGAAAATTAAATTTTTATACGGCCCCCGTAGAGCAAAATTCCCAATTAGGAAATTATTCCTTACCCATTCCTAACTTGAACAAAAAAAATTTCATCTCCGTATCTGAAAACCTGACAGAGATATTAAAATCCAAAATTCTCAAAAATTCGTGACTTACACCACTTTACCATGCCTGTAATCGATGTGTTTTTCATCCGTTTTCAAAGCAAATAAGGGATCGTTCACAAATTGTCCGTTATTATATGTCGGTTTAAGACCGTTATTTGGACATAATAAAGCAGCGTATTGATTTGAATCAAAACTTGTTTTCAAAACATGTTGATTGTTAGCACTGGAGGTCTGAATAGATCAACATATGTAGGTCTGGTCTTAAAACGACCCATAGGAGAAAAAGTTCTGCCCGGCATGAAATAATGTTAAAATCATAATCAGGACCAGCCTGGAAAAAAGCTTAAATCATAGCCGGCTCAGCCGTGAATTTCTACATAGTTTTTTTTACTTCAGTATAGTTACAAATTGTTACGCGTGGAGGAGTTCTGACCAAAAGTACTTAATATAAAATTTCGTTTTTTATATTTATACTTTTTTATTATTAAAGAAGCGCCAAAGGCTGTGATATATTTATTTTATCAATGAATCTCTGTTTAATGTAAATGTTTCACTTATATTTTATTATCGCTAATCCACATCCCGTGCGTTGGAGACTTTGAAAAATGTTATACAGTAAAACTTTTTAAGACGGAATCACATAGAAAAGAAAAAATACATAATAGACAAATGCCCTTCCTAGGAGGGTTAAGTGGAGTTTATTTTTTTCTCAGGTATTACTGTATTTATTTTGCATGGATCAACATATTTTCTGTTTAAGGCAGAATTCCGTTATAAGCAGATTTTTTTCTCTGGTTTTATTTTGTTTAATTTTTTAGCATTTAAATATACTATTCTTAAAAAAATAAATTTTAAAGTTTTTTTTTTTTTTTTTTGGTAAAATAAAAGTGATTTTAAAATTTATGTGGTTTTTGTTAAAATATTGATTGATCCAAATTTTACTTATTTTATGCACGTATTAGGTCAGTCAGAGGCTGTGATTTTAATACGTATTGTTCGAGACCGGGATTTAAAATTTCGTCCAGTGCAGAACTGGGAAAAAGGAAGCAGTCCCATCCGGTATGAAAAATAATTAGACCCGGATAGGCGAGTCTTCAGAAAAAAGTAACGTCTCGGTCCTGATCTGACCTGAGCCCAGAATACAGATTTTTTAACAGCCTGTCCAAAACGATAAAAAGCTTGAAGTTGTGAGAGCTAAATTTTTAAAAAGACTTAATCTGCATCTTAGAAAAGCATTCTTTTAAAAAACCGATAAGCAGTAAAACAGTACATTTTGTTTTTCTGTATAATGACTTTTTTTCCAGACTATTTCTTGTCTTAATTATTAAAAGTAAAGAATTGTTATAAAGATAAAAAGTACAAACTTGAAAAATGTCATTTTTAATTATTTTACATTAGTTTTGTTTAAAAACAAGTTGGAAATTGCACGTGAAGCTTAGCAAATGAGGTGCATTCGTACGATAACGAAGTTTTAAAAATATTACTCTCATATATCAATCTCATAAAATTGTAAAAAATGAATTACAATTAAAACGCTCATCAAACAATGTTCTATATGTTCAATATGTTCTCCCTATACCATTATGTAATGGAATACTTTTGTGTGGCCTTGTAAATCAATAAAAAATGGTCTTTGCACCACAAATTATGTAAAATGTATATTATAATATGTAATTTTTAGTTGCATATAAATTTTATTAAGTTCGAATGAGTGTAACACCATTAAAATGCATTTGAAACATTTTTCCCCATTGACCGTAATGTAACGGAATCCTTTTCATCCTTTTGATTGTCCCTGTAATTGATCTATGCATCCGATTTTCATAAAGTTTGAAATAACTCGACAAAATTATCTAATAATTATGTATTTTTAATTTCAAACGTATAAAATAGATTTGAAACTTTTCCCCTATTGATTAAAATGTAATTGAATACTTTTGATTGCCCCTGTAATTGATCTATGCACCCGATTATCAAAAAATTTGAAATAACTCGACAAATTAAGTAATAATTATGTATTTTAAATTTCAAACGATTAAAATGCATTTGAAACTCCTTCCCCATTGACCGTAATGTAATGGAATAATTTTGATTGCCCCTGTAATTGATCTATGCATCCGATATTCATAAAATTTGAAATGACTCCATAAAATTATGTAATAATTATGTATTTTAAATTTCAAACGATTCGGTTGGGTAGTTTTTGCGTTGTTATATGCGGACAGACAGACGGACTGAACGACCACTATACACTGTAAAAAAAAATCTGTGAAGGTACTAAACATTTTCTAGGAAACTGGGATTCCAAGAACTTTTCATGTAACGATAACAGGAAAAATTCATGTAATCAATTCTGAAACTTGAATTTTTGCTGTTACCGTTACGGGAAAAGTTCTTGGAATCCCAGTTTCCAAGAAAAAGTTTAGTACCTTTGCAGATTTTTTTTTACAGTGTAGGTGCTACGTATTTCCATAATTACGAACACACCTAAAAAATGAAAAAATATTTACTTTTGAAAATATGATTTTTTAAAAGTTATTATTTTTTAAATAAATATTTTTAATAGTTCTAAGATAAATATTGAAAAACAAAAATCCCGGAACATATTAAAATCAGATTTTCATTTTTAATTAAATATAAAGAAATTTAAATCCGATAGATAATGTTTGGAGTTATAACGATTTTTAACTATCCCATTTAAACCAGTACTAACCATATAAAATTTTATAAATTTTATGATAAATTTTAAGATGTTATTTTCTTAGAAAATTATATGGCTAACCATCACAAAAAAGAAAAAAAACAAAATTCTAGTTCAAAAGATAGATTTTTTTTACGCGTTTTCTACAACTGTTAAAGTAACATTGTCTTTTGAATTGCGCGCATTTCAATTTGTGTCTAATCCCTTAAAACCTGATGAATTATTCAAACGGTTATAACTCCGCGAATTTTGAAGATATGAAGATGCAACTTTTTGTGTATTATTCAGGACTGGATAAGGAAAGTTTTCCTAATTGGAATTTTATAATTCGGGGGCCGTATAAAAAGTTAATTTTCGTACTTTTTCAAATAGACCCCCCATAGAGTTGCAACTTATCTTATCAAAAATTTCAGCTTTTTTTATGAATTTTTGCAATTGGAAGTATGGGTCTAGAGGCAATATTTAAGAAGATAGCCTATTGTTTCGATATTTATGACTCACCCTGTATATTAAAATATACATTCTGTACAATCTGTGATGCAAAAAATATTTATTATTAAATTAAAGGGACAAACAAAAGTATTCCATTACATAATGTTATAGGAGGAAACATCGTTTGGGACGCATTTCAATTATACTAAACTATTACACATTTTAAGAAATTGAAATGTGTTGTTGAGGTTTACTAAAGGTTATTTCCCGTGAAATAGAAAGCAAAAAGTACTTACAGGGACACACATAGGATTTCGGATACTTTAATAGTATTCGAAAAAATGTATTACAACAAGATCTGAATGTTTTTAAAAAGTCGTTACAATACAAATGCACCGAATTTGAGACGTTTGACGTACAATTTCCAACTTGTTTTCTTTGTAACTTTATTATCTTTTTTTTTTTTTTTTTTTTTTTTTTTTGCATTAAAACACAGTAAAATCCCTGTAAGTGGGATTATGAGTAAGACGGAAATATGTCTCACTCAGAAAGATTGTCAAGACCCTGGAAATAAACAAACATACAGAATTTTTTTTCTAAGGCGGAATATTGTCTACTATGGAAATTTTTAGCGGTCTCAATCAATTCCATCTTAGACAGAGTTTACTCTAATCTATTATCTTTTTATTTATTTATTTTGTTTAGTTGTATCTATTTTCGTGCAAATACAAAGTTATTATTAAAGCTATAAAGTAATGTAAAATCATTTCATTCCAAAATATGGCCCCACCAATGGCCGAGAGATTCTGCCGTCGAAACTGATAGATGGGAGGTGCTGGGTTTGAACCCAATTACGCACGTCTGCCTAATCGTTAGGAGTTTTCCTCGGTTTTCTTCTAACCTTGGATTTTCTTGCGTAGATACGGGTTAAGTTCCCTTAGAAAGATCCCCACGGAGAGCATTCCCTCTTGGGCCCAAATACATCATGCAGATAACTGACCGTCATAAACACAGCCATCCATTCCAAAATATGTAATGCCCCAATGTTCGGCATTGGTGTTCTTCTGTCATATACCCATATAACTGTTGGAGAAATCATGTTCGAAATATACGTTTCAAGTGATACTTGTTTCGTTTGCTAGTAAAGAAAGAGAAAGAGTGTTGTGCATCTGTTTTGTTGGCAAGAAGTAATGCTTTCACTTCATAAACTCAGTTTAAAATAAGTAATTTCTCTAAAATTAATCACACGCATTTCATTAAAATTTGAATTTTTGTCAATTAAGCTGATTTTATATACGTTATTAAAAAATAGACTTTGTTTCCAATTGCTAGGTACAAGTAACTTTCTTCTACAATAATTTGTTGTAGAATTAGTAAAGGTGTGTTTATTTATTTATTTATTACAACTGTATGGCCCGGCGAATACAATTTTAGATTGTCAGTCAGATTTAATTTGTTTTATCCGCTTTCATTCACAGAATAAGTGTACAATTTATATAAATCTTTTCTTTTTCCCTTTTCATCTTGAATATACACACTTACGGACATATCGTTAAAAGAAAAAAATTGGGTTTATTTTGATATGTAGATTGCTCCTTAACCAGATTTTATATACGTCATTTAAAATAGACTTTATTTACAATTTTAGGTACAAGTAATTTTCTTTTACAATAATTTGTTGTAGAGTTAGTAATGGACTGTTTATTTTTTATTTATTTTAATTTATTTATTTTCTAAAACTATACATCCCGTCAAATATAATTTTAGATTGTCAGTCAGTTTTTACTTGTTTTATCCGCTTTCATTCACTGGATAAGTGTACAATTTATATAATTTTTTTCTTTTTTCCTTTTCACCTTGAGTATAGACACTTACAGAGATATTTCCCTCTTGTATTTTCGTAAAAAAAAAGAAAAAAAAAGAAGAAAAGAAAAAAAAGAAAAGAAAAGAAAAAAGAAAGCAGTTTTAAACAAATCTGTTTTCCTTTCACCTTATTTTTTATTATATAAAGATTTCGGTGGCGGCCCTCCTGGTTTTGTCCTTGACCAACATTTTTTCTCTCTTTGTCGATGAAATAAATAGTTAAGATAATCTTGCTTTTCTTCTATTAATCGCTGTAAAAAAAGAAATCTGAGAGGACTCTGTAATTCCTTACGTAATTGTTCGAGTTTTGGTAACTGTGTTGAATTCAGACATATTTCTCTGGAAGGGACTTCTAATATGCGATGCTAAATATATGATGCCATGATTTGTTAATTACACTGAAAAAGAAATGGTTATTACTATGCTGAATTTAATTTTATGAAAAGCCAAATGAAGTTTAAATATGCAATATGCACTACCTTTTATTCTCAGTACCGAATTATGTTCCATATAAATAGATAAGGATAAGATAAAAAAAAAGAGAGAGAGTTATACAGAATAATAATATCTGATATTATTTACGCTTTATATCTCAATTTCATGGTATACCCATTCATAACTTTTCTATTATATACAGCTATAACCAATCCTACTTTGTATAGTATTTTACCATGGATGTAGTGGAGGGTATACGGGGGGTACACGCCGTATAATTTCTAGATTTTTAAAAGGAACACCATATACCCTCTGTTTCACAAGAAGGCTGTAGTATACACACTCTAGGGTATACCCTCTGCCTTGAGCGTATACCCTCTGCTTAGAGCGTATATCCTCTGTTATTTTTAAGACTACACCCCTGGCTAAAATCCTCTCGCTTTTTAGGTGCGTTCGTAATTATGTAAATATATAGCACCTAATAGTCGTCGTTTAGTCTGTCCGCATATAACAGAGCAAAAACTACCCAATCGAATCATTTGAAATTTTAAAAATATAATTTTGTATAGTTATGTCTAGTCAGCTCAAATTTTATGAAAATCGGATCTATAGTTTAATTGCAGGGACAATCAAAACTATTCCGTTTCATTACGGCCAATGGGAAAAAATAGTTTCAAGTACCTTTTTATGATGTTACACCTTTTCGAACAAAATAAAATTGATATGCATCTATGAAGTATGTACTAAACTATACATTCTTTACAATGTGTGGTACAAAGAATATTTGTTTTTAATTTACAGGGCCACACAAAAGTATTCCATTGCATAATGGTATAAGAGAAACATTGTTTGGGCGCGTCTTAATTACATTAAACTATTTCACTGTTTTACGAAATTGATAAACGTTTCTGATGTTTACTGCAAGTTACTATCTGTACAATAGAAAGAAAATATTATTTACAGGGATGCACATAATATTTTGACAATTATACTGCATCCGAAGTACTGCATAATATTACACCAAGATTTAAATATTTTTAAAACTTTGTTATAGTACGAACACATTTCATTTGCCACGTTTAATGTGCAATTTCTGACTTGTTGTCATAAATTGAGTAGGTAGAATTAAGAAGCTACAAGGTAAACATTTTAAACTTACTGTGTTTTCAACAAGGAAAAAAAATTTGCTACAATAAAATATTAAATATGAGACGAACTTTTAATTTAGCTTCTTACAATACTCACAATAAGGAAAAATATAAATTAATTAGTAAACAGCAATCAGTATCTTTTTGTCTCGTGTTTTTTTTTCTGAATAATTAATTTTTTTTTTCATTTTTCGATGTAGTAAATTCAGATTTGTGAATTTTTAATTTATCATATAAAAATGTTGATTTATTTCCTTTATGTATACGTTTAGAAGCCTGCACGGGCCGAAATATCCAGGTCCAGGCGCGCCCCGCCCGATCTACCCCGACACGATTTTTACTAATTCGAAAAAAATTCAGATTTTTATCATATAATTACGATTTCTTTTAGAATACTGCACGCATATTTATGGGATGAGTTTACAGAAAATACACAATAGCAACATTAATGATTACTTAGATTCTTAAATTTTCAACATTCAAATAAAGATTCATTAATAAATTAATATTGTTTAGAATAAAGAAAAAAAAGAAAAGTAAAAACATCATAACACTTGGAGCTGTATAAGATAAAGTAGATATATGAAAATATTTCTATATAATTTTATTAAAGATTTTCTCAAATCCAAAGAAGGTACTTTCTGATACGTTTCTGAATTCATTACAGTTAAATATTAGAGGGTGTTTTTATTCAGAAACTATGTAATCGAATGGGGTTATCTAATTTATATTCAAGTAATTTAAGAAAATGCTGTGAAAGTTAGCATTTTGAATCGAATTCCCGGAAGTGACCGCAGGAAGGGAAAAAATATGCAGCCACGAGACTATATCTCAACAAGTATAATCAAGTATCTTATTTACCAAAAATAGAAAAGGTTTTTCGATGCCAAATTCTTTCAATAGTCAGGCTTGTAAATTTTATACCTTTACAGTTAAAAATTAATCAGAAATTGCATCAATCTTTTGCATTGTTGAAAAGTTAATTTAAGAGCCACCAATAAGTATATTTCAAAAGATTACGTTAACATAAGTTCTTTATCGCTGATAATGCTTTTACAAATCATGTTGTCTGCTCTACACATCTTGAGAACAATGAAGTCTAATTTCGGACCGGCTCGACTGTATGTAGAATAAAATAAACTTTTTCAAAAAAAAATATAACCGACTTCAATCAACGCTCTAAAAAGAGTTAAATAATTTTTTAAAATACCCTAATGATGAATTGTTATCTAATAACCACACATCAGATATCATGTACCGACAAAAAAAAAATGGTTATAAGTTTAATACATAGAACTTAATATCCAGCAAACATGGTTTTTCGACAGAATATTTTTTACAAGAGATTAATTTACATATTTTTGATTTAATTTATGAATATATACATATAAAAAGTAATGAATTACTTTTTGAAGTTGGTGTCAAACGATCACAGTCAATAATGATTTTTACCATTTTATTTATGGTATTAGGCATAATATAACCATAATTCTTTCTATACTTACAATAGTTTGGCACCAACTTCAAAAAGTAATTCATTACTTTTTATATGTATATATTCATAAATTAAATCAAAAATATGTAAATTAATCTCTTGTAAAAAATATTCTGTCGAAAAACCATGTTTGCTGGATATTAAGTTCTATGTATTAAACTTATAACCATTTTTTTTGTCGGTACATGATATCTGATGTGTGGTTATTAGATAACAATTCATCATTAGGGTATTTTAAAAAATTATTTAACTCTTTTTAGAGCGTTGATTGAAGTCGGTTATATTTTTTTTTTGAAAAAGTTTATTTTATTTCTTACTTTTTAGTTATTTATACCGTAATACTTAGTTTAATCGGTTGGATAGTTGCGGTGTAATCGGTGAACATATATAAAAAAAGTACATACGCGGTCGAATTAATGATAACCTTCTCTCCTTTTTTTAAGTCAGTTAAATAAATTATAATACGGAAAAATACTGTATGTTATACATGGATGTCAGGAATGGGGTTCGAACCCACGATCTCTTTCGAGAACCAGAGTTTAAATCGGGCGCCTTAGACCGCGCGACTATCCTGACTGCAATCTAAACGGTGAACAACGCCATATTACTTTTCGCAAGTCTATTATTTTAGCACACTTTTACTGATAAAGTATTGAGTTGGTAAAAGATCTCTGATACTCTATGCTAACGGTTAAAACAAAATATTCTTAATAGCATAATTAGTAAAAGGAATAATACGGAAAAGGCTTTCGTATATATGTATGTCAGGAGTGGGGTTCGAACCCACGTTCTCTTTCGAGAACCAGAGCTTAAATTAAGCGCATTAGACCGCTCGGCTATCCTGATGGCAATCAACTCAGGGAACTTATTCAAGGTCATGTTATTTTTCGCAAGTCTATTAATTTAGCACTCTTTTACTGATAAGGTATTGAGGAGACAAAAGATCTCTGATTCTCTGTGCTAACGGTTAAATACAAAATATTCTTAATAACATAATTAGTATTTAATTTGTAAAATATATGTGTAAAAAATTATAATGCGGAAAAAAGTTATTGTATACATGTATCTCAGGAGTGGGGTTCGAACCCCCGCTCTCTTTCGAGAGCCAAAGCTTAAATCAGGCACCTTAGACCGCTCGACTATCTTGACTACAATCTAGTCGGTGAACTTATTCAACGTCATATTACTTTTCGCAAGTCTATTATTTTAGCACTCTCTCACTGATAAAGTATTGAGTTGGTAAAATATCTCTGATACTCTGTGCTAACGGTTAAATACAAAATATTCTTAATAGCATAATTAGTATTTAATTTGCAAAATATATGTGTAAAAAATTATAATGCGGAAAAAAGTTATTGTATACATGCATGTCAGGAGTGGGGTTCGAACCCCCGCTCTCTTTCGAGAACCAAAGCTTAAATCAGGCGCCTTAGACCGCTCGACTATCTTGACTACAATCTAGTCGGTGAACTTATTCAACGTCATATTACTTTTCGCAAGTCTATTATTTTAGCACTTTCTCACTGATAAAGTATTGAGTTGGTAAAATAACTCTGATACTCTGTGCTAACGGTTAAATACAAAATATTCTTAATAGCATAATTAGTATTTAATTTGCAAAATATCTGTGTAAAAATTATAATAAGGAATAGGTTGTTGTATACATGTATGTTGGAAGTGGGATTCGAACCCACGCTCTCTTTCGAGAACCAGAACTTAAATCAGGCGCCTTAGACCGCTCGGCCATCCTGACTGCACTCCATGGCAGGAACTCATTCAACAGTTTTAATTAGCAAAAAATCACTAATTTTAATAGTTTTTGCCCGTTTACTAAAAAATTACTGAACCAATTTCTATGAAATGGAAGTGGTACCAATCCGAGAGTAAGTTCTTTAATTTAACACCAAAACTAAATTAATAAGTTCGATAGTTTCGGCGTAATCAGTGAACGTACATTAAAAAAATACATACGCGATGAATTGATAACCTCCTCTCCTTCTTGAAGTCGGTTAAAATGTTCTTAATAGCATAATTAGTATTTAATTTGTAAAATATATATGTAAAAATTATAATACTGAATAGGTTCGGAAACTTATTCAATATTATGTTACTTTTTGAAAGTCAATTATTTTAGCACTCTTTCACTGATAAAGTATTGAGTTGATAAAAGATCTCTGATACTCTGTGCTAATGGTTAAATACAAAATATTCTTAATAGCATAATTAGTATTTAATTTGTAAAATATATATGTAAAAATTATAACACGGAAAATTATTGTACACATGCATGTCAGGAGTGGGGTTCGAACCCATTGTCATTTTCGAGAACCAGAGCTTAAATCAGGCGCTTTAAACCGCTTGGCCATCCTGACTTCACTCAATTGTAGGAACTAATTCAATAGTTTTAATTACCGAAAAAACGCTAATTTTAATAGTTTTTGCTTAATTACTAAAAAACTACTGAACCAATTTCTATGAAATGGATGTGGTACCAATCCGAGAGTAAGCTCTTTAATTTAACACCAAAACCAAATTAATCGGCTGCATAGTTTCGGAGTAATCGGTGTACATACATAAAAAAAAAAAATACATACGCGTCGAATTGATAACCTCCTCTCCTTTTTGAAGTCGGTTAATTAAAAACAATGCAAGCCTGATTTCGGTCCGGCACGAGTCTGCTAAAAAATATTACGTCTGGGTTAGACACAATGTAACTGTCCGATGCCGATCTCTACACTATACAAGTTACATTTCTGTATTGATGATGATGTCAAATTAGCATTGGCACGTGACGAATATTTATACTTATTCTCGCTAAAGTAATATTTATTGAAAATAGCTCATATTTCATTGTTATTGCTGAGATCTTTGTAAAGGGCCGGCAGGCAGATAATTTTTTTTATCCACTTGGCCCGTATGGCCTGTTCAATTTTTTTGCCGGCCCGGCTCGTTTAAAAAGTCATTTTAATTCTGCCAGGCCGGATACGGGCATCAAACCAGGCCCGGGCCTATACAGACCGCTAGTATACGTTAAATAAATATATCGATATTTGAATCAATACAAGCCATTATTTAATTGATATTACAGTGATATACCTTTTCTCTCCTTGATAATATCTTTGATTAGTAGAATCAGTGACAATATCGGATAACATCACTCAAGTCATTCATCATCGAAACACGTGCATAGTTTATATTCTGATACATAATTCATGGTTACTTTATAAAAAAAAAATATAAAAAATAAATAAATAAATATTCTTGATAAACACTGACGAGTGGCTCTTTGCATTAACTCCTCAAAATTCATCGAATAAACTCGATTATTAAAGTTCTTTCGCAGTCTTATCTTCCATTCTTAAAAACAAAAATTTACTCACTAGTATCAGACACACGTATGTTAGAAAAAAAAATCATTTCAACTTAGCTTATTACAAAAACTTGCAATAATGAAAAATATAAATAAATTGATTAAGAAACAGTAATCGCTATCTTTTGCCTTGTGCTACTTTTTTTTCTGAATAATTAGTTTTTCTTTCCTTTTTTGATGTAAATTCAAATTTATGAATTTTATATTTATCGCATGAAAAAGTTGGTTGATTTCGTTTGCGTGTACTTTGAATAATAATCTCGATATTTGAATCTAATAGGCCTGTAACAGATCAAAATTTGAATACCTAATGCATTTGTAATCCATTATGAATATCTATTGCATAGATAATAAACTGCTGTAGAATACAAGCCATTTTTTAATTGATATTGCAGTGAGATATCTTTTCTCGTCTTGATAACATCTTTGATTAATAGAATCAGTGAAAATATCTGATAACATCACTCAAATCATTCACCTTCAGAACGCGTACACTGTTTTTATTCTGTGAATTCATGGTTTCTTTTAAGAATAAAATAAAAATAAATATTCTTGATGAGCACTGACGTGTGGCTCTTTACATTAACTCCTCAAAGTTCATCGAATAAGCTCGATTATGAATGTTCTCTCACCGCCTTATCTCCCATTCTTAAAAACAAAAATTTACTCACGAGTGTCGGAAACACGTATGTCAGAAAGAAAATCGTTTTATTTTTAGCTTTGAAACCCACAACCTCCTCTGTGCCACGAGCCCGTTCCTTGCCTCTTGTTTGACAGTTTTTCTTGTGTGGTGGTACAGTCAGTTGAGGGAAATTATGAGTTACTACTACAGCGATTCTCGCAGACAAGCTTTTTACATAAGGCACAATCAAATACGTACTTTATATAGTGGATATAAGTTATCATGGCCTCCCAAAAGAGTAAGTTTTATCTAATTTTATATTCAGTTGGTGCTATAGCTTCCAGTTACTGGGATGCGGCAATTAATTCCTTTATTTATAAATATTTATGAGTGGCTGTGAAATTATAACGTTATCATTTTAGGGAGAGAGAGGTCTGGCATTTGATATCGAAAGATATCTCTAGGGGGAGGTGGAGGCAGGGCCGTAGCCAAGGGGGCGCTATGGGCGGCTCAGACCCCCCTAAAATATTTTGAGCCCTCCTGGAAAAGATTCCAAAGTCACCAAATGAATTTCTGTTCCGAAAGTCCAAATGAAATTTTGATCAAAAATCTAATTTAGTTTTGAGAACCTTTCACAATTTTGCGGAATTACTAAATTGTATCTAAAATAAGTGTTTCTGCACTCCCTTCATCCTATTTGTACGTATGAAACTGACATGAAGTTTAATTTTGCTCATTTTATACACTCAAAATTTTCATAGTCATATTCTTCTCTTAGCATAAAATGAAGTTCTTACAACAGTACATAGCATAAGTACATAGTACATAGTACTTTCGATGTGAATGTGCACTAATTTATCTTTCTGCGTCAGAGAGAGAGAGAGAGAAATTATGAGCCTCTCCTACATTCTTCTGAGCCCCCCCCCCCTACATTCTCTTGAGCCCCCCTCCTATTGTTCACTTCTAGCTACGGCCCTGGGTGGGGGGCTGTCTATTGATATCCTCATCATTTTTGATCTGCTCACTTTTTTTTTTCTTTCAAATTGTAGCTTTTCACATTTTTTTTTAATTTTAATTTTATTGGTACAAAATACAAAATAAAACGCTATCATCTTTTTTAGCCTGTTATCTATTTTTATGAAAATACAAAATTATTATTAAAATCACAAAATTATTAGAAAATTATTTTTTCCAAAATATGAGATACCTCAACATTTGACATTCCTATTCTTCTTCGTATGTATATATGCATGTATAATCACGTTTCGAGAAACTATAGGTGAAGTATATTTGAAATGAAGCTTGTGTTTACTAATAAATAATAATAATAATAATAAAAGGGATGTTACCCAGTTTTTTTGCTGATAAAAATTTCTATCTTGCCTTCCCCACCCCCCTCCTCCGTTCGGGGCAAGTGCAACAGGATTTTATTACTGTTGAATGTATTCTGTAACAAAAAGCTATTATAAAATATTTTTAGATAGTAACTGTTTCTTTTAAGTGTTGTTTGATATAAAGTTTTTTATTATGCAAAATATTATTTTATTGACTTTTCCTCACTTGAATTATAAAAGTATCCGAAAAATAAATGAAGCCAGTTTCCTATATCACTTCAAATAAAATAAAAATAAATAAATTCTAGGAAAAAAATTACACTTTGATAACGAAATTATTACTGGGGCGGGGGAGGGGGGATTCGAGGGATGATAATATATGATATCAAAAGGGGGGAAGGGGGTCCAAATTTACCAAAAAGTTGATAACGTTATATATGCACAGCTTCTGACATAAACTTTCTGATTACAGTATTAGTTTTTGCTTACCCTGCTCCGTAAAAAAAAAAAAAAAAAAAAAATTCTGTTTAGTGAAAAATTAACTATACTCTTTTTATACATTAAAAGAATCGAGATATAATTTAACAATGCATTGGTAAACCAATGGCTTAGTAATACAAAGTAAACATCTCATCTGAAATTACAGCATTTATCTCTAATTTTAAATTCAATTGGGGTATAGCTTCCATATACTGAAATTCAACTGTTAATTTCTCTATTTATAAATTTTTACGACATAAGCCTTTTGATTATTTCATTTTCTGATTGCAGTAATATTTTTACTTATCATATTCCGTAAAAAAAATTCTGTTTATAATGAAATATTAACTATATCCGTTTTATACATTAGCAGAATTTAGATATAATTTAACGACGCATTGATAAACCAATAGCTTCGTTGCTGTGTCGTCAATTCAAGGGCTCTATATTCTAAACTTGGGTCATTTTACGAATGAATGAGCGATATGTTAAAAATCCGAGACCATCTCTTTTATGATTTTAAAATTTACGGATTAGGTTTGAGTTAACAACTTTTCTTTTTTAAAACTCATATGTGTTTTTACAAATTTATTATACGTTAATATTGATAAATTTCCATTGTATATGTGTACTAAATAATAATAATAATAATAAAACCTGATATTTACTTTTTCTGTCTTCAATAGAAGAAAGTATTGTAATCGGAATTTGTTTCGATTTCTGGTTTTCGACAGATTTACACATTTTAGAGATCAGGCATCCCCAAAAACAGGTTTATATAATATAACATATCTATCTCTTCGTCTGTCGTCATTGTACCATCGAAAAGTGTAGAAGATTTTGCATAGAATTGAACCAAATTTTTTCTGTACATTTTTGACTATGCCAGCAGGTCCTCCATGAATCTGAAAAAATCCGCTGGTATGAGGCTATAATTGCGGTGGCTGTTCTATTTTCATTTTTGTACCCTCGAAAAGTGTATGAAGTTGTGAATGGAATTGAACCAAATTTTGTGTGTATATTTTTGGTTATGGCAAGCAGGTTCTGCCTGATTTCGGAAAATATCTGTTGAAAGGAGACGCTATAATAGCGATTTTTGTGCTATTATCATTATTGTACCATCGAAAACTGTATTAAATTACAGATAGAATTAAACCAATTATTTTGTGTATGTTTTTTTGCCTATGGCTAGCAGTTTCTCCTTGAATTTAAAAATATTCTGTAGAAAAAGGGCGCTGTGATAGCGATTTTTGTATAATGTTTTCGATTTTTCGCAATTCTATTGTCCATCGGAGGCTCTTGGATGTAGCAATGGGAACTCGTCGATTAATTGACTGAAGCAAAAATTTAAGATAAAAATCAAAGTTGCTATAGTATTGAACTAACAATATGGAAGTATTAACATGCGTAATTACTATTTGAAGCACTAATATCTATGAGGCAGAAGGAAGTTTTGGTATTGGCACATTGTAATCGTTCTTAATAATAAAATATAAAGAATATTTAAAATGGTCAAGATGAAAAAAAAATAAATAAAATAAAATAAAAAATAAATAAATAAAAAGAAAATCAAAGCGTTGTTATTATCCGCAAAAGGAATTGATGTTGTGAAATTGCCACGAAAATGCTGAGTGGCCGCGGAAGTCTAGTAGTCTGAATTTTTCTCCGGTTATTAATCATGTCAATTTAATTTAGAACGCGGAAAAAGAAATAAAGAAATCTTTGTGGTGTGAAAAAGAAAAGTAGCTATAGCTCACTTACACAAGAAAAGTCTTGAGTACCGAAGATTTTTTTCGCAGTTTGTTCGCAAAGGTTTGTAGTTCTCAAAATGTTTTAGTTAAGAAAAAGGGAAAAACATCCAATCTATCATTTTTAAATGAGTCAAAGAAACTCTCTTTTAATACCAGAATTCTGGTATTTGCGATAAGCAGTAGGTGATCTTATCTCTATTCTGTTGGTGGCCCTATTTGGCGTTAATGAACAACGATGTGAATTACTGAAACACCAGCTTAAACACATTGTGGACAGACAAAAAGTTTTTGGTATCTGTGTTTATCTAGTTTGTCTACCAGTATAATTCGTGATAACTATCGCAAAAAGAATCCTGTTAGTTTGAAATTTGTAGATATGTTGGTGGGGTATTTGGAATGAACTGTATCGTTTTCTGGTTAATTTGGTTAATTCCTTCCACAAAAATATGGATTTTATTTTATTTATTTATTTATTTATTTTGTATGTATGTGTGTGTGTGTGTGTGTTATAATATTTTTTATGGGGATTCAGGCGATTTTAAACTTCTATCATTCATAGAAACGGAAATAAAAGCCAAGAAATAAAAGGATTTGCAGATCTGATGCTGATCCTCTGTTTTCCAGATTACTAGATATAGTAACGAAGATTTGGACAATAATCTTGCTGACAAAACAGTTTAGTGTAATTTTTATATTGTTTTAAAGACACATCTAAAATTTTTGTTCTAAATAATTTAATCAAATATAATTAAATCTGAGTACTGTTTTAAAAATCTATGAATAAAGCATGACTCTTCTTTCTTTTCTGTTTTTTGAAATATTAAGACGTATTGAGATAGAAGAAAGTTTTCGCATTGGCACATCCAACTTGTTTTAAATTATAATATATAAAAATATTTAAAAGGGTTAAGAAAGGAATTAAAAAAAAATCAAAGCGTTGTTATTGCCCGCAAAAGGGATTGATGTTGCGAAATTGCCACGAAGATGTTTAGTGGCCGCAGAAGTTTAGTAGTCTGAGTTTTTCTCTGGTTATTAATGGTGTCAATTTAATTTAGAATGCAGAAAAGAAATAAAGAAATCTTTGTGGTGTGAAAAAGAAAAGTAGCTAATACATTTAAATTACTCTATACACAAGAAAAACCTTGAGTACAGAAGATTTTTGAAAAAAAAAAAAAAAAAAAAAAAAAAGCCATCTAATCTATTATTGTTAAATGAGTCAAAGAAACTCGCTGTTAATATCAAACTTCTAATATTTGAGAATAAGCAGTAGGTGATCTTATCTCCTTTCTGTTGGTTGGTGGCCATATTCTGCGTTAATGAACAACGATGTTAATTACCGAAACGTCAGTTGAGACACATCGTGGACAAAGAAGAAGTTTTTTATGCTTCTGTTTGTCTAGTTTGTCTACCCGAAGAGCCCTTGCGAAGATTTTTTATTGGTGGAGGAGAGAGCTTAAAAGCCCCCAAGTCAAAATTCAGTATTTGCCAACTCAGTGAAAAACAAACATAAATAATTCCCGGTGTTTGCCAACTAGTTTTATAATTTTACCAAGTTATCACAATTAGAAAATACAATATAGTTTTTATTTGTAAAATGCTTAATAATATTTCTAATTATATTGGTAACTTTCGTCAAATCTATTAGAAATAGAAAGTGCAATATAGTTTTTTTTATTAAAGTTTTGAACAAATTTGCCAGTTCAGTGTGTAAATTTTCCAGCCGAAACAGCATGTGCAAACGTTTGGGGGGAGGCTTCCCCCCCCCCTTAGCGGGGCCCCTGTCTACCAGTATGCGGTAATTGTCGCAAAAAGGATCCTATTAGCTAGAAAATGGTGGGATATTTGGAATGAACTATAGAGTTTTTTGAGTAATTAATTTTTTGATTAATTTTTTACTTATTACTTGTTGTGTAGAAATTATGTACCTCATATACAGAGCTGCACAAAAGAATTCACATAGCATTCTCCTTATAAGCGGAAATTGTTGAAGGGGAATTTTCAATTGCAATATTACTACAATTGAACTGAAATTTGCATGCATGTAGTTTATAGATACAAATCTATATATCACCTACAAAGCTGCATAATTTTCCGAGTGTGGATAGGAATTGCTGAAATTAGGTTTCCAAATGTGTTGTTTGAATTGCTTGAAATGGTTCAATTAGGTATCCTATTTTAAATTATTAACCGGTGAAGACTTGTAATGTTATTTCGGATGTGTTGGAAAGTGTTTCATTATCTGTACTTAAATTGATGCAGGATCTTTCTTCCTTGTTTGATTTTAAAATAGTCAGATGAATAATTGTTTAAAAGCATTCTTAAAAAATTATTTGATGGTGTGTAACACCTTTTTAAAATATACTAAAATTAACCATGATATTTTCGTCCTTGGTACTTTGGCACAATATTTCTAAACTTAAAAATAATTGAATTTTTTGCAAAATAACTTCGAAATTTATGCCTTGATTATATGTTAAATTACAAATAATAATAATAATAATAATAATAATCGTAATAATAGTAACAATAATAATAATAATAATAATTAAGTACTAAAAAAATAAAATGATACAGTCGGCTCTCGTTAATTCGAACTCGTCGGGACAACAACAAGAAATGTTTGAATTATCCGAAGTTCGAATTATGGAAAGTATAAAATGAGAACATGCTTAATATGGTACTTTTACAAAGGAATTATTATTATAGTGTTTTTTAAATTTATTATGTCTATTATCATCAGAATATGACTTAATATTAATTTAGAATGTATAAATATATAAACTAATTAAAAGATTAGAAACAAGCACAACGGAAGAAAAATTTGAAGCGTCTTTGATGGACAAACGGGGCACTTGAAAGTAGATATCAAATGCATGGGATTATATGTATACTTGTTCGGAACAATTTTCACAAAAATCAGAGAAAGAAAGATTTAGTCAAATGACCTTAAATCCGTGAGGAAGAAAGGAAGAATGAAAAATCGGAATTCTCGTTAGTTCGAATTAAACAATGTCTAGAGAAAATTAATGAAAAAGTTTAACGTTATTTTGCCAATGAAAATTTCGGGATTTCATGTTTAGTTCGAATTAAGCGAAGATTCGAATTATCCGATTTCGAATTAACGAGTATCGACTGTAAATGAATATTATTTGAAACAGTTTAGTAAAATACGTATCTTAGAGGTCTGCACGGGCCGAGGCACGGCCCGAAGCCCGAGCCCGGCCCGGCCCGCGGGCCGGGTTCGGGCCGATTTTTATTAACGGCATTCGGGCCGGGCCTTGCTTCCGAAGACTCGGGCCGGGCCGGACGGGCCTAGTCACTAATCTTCTCGGGCCGGGTCGGGCCTTAATTTTTTCTCCTGGAGTATCGGAGTATTAACTTTTTTTTTTTTTCCTTACGAAGCCGAGACTGATTTCGTTCTTTCTAGTCTTCACGGCCCAAAATAATTCCTGTTGATTCTTCCCGTATGAAAATCCTTTTCTCGACGTGGAAAAGTCTGTTCATAAATTAGTAAAGTTTGGCTTGGTCCAAAAATTTTTGCAAAATAGACATATACTTTTAAGTCATCATTATTCTACAATTAAACATTAGAATTTATTCTTTTTGAAGAATCGTAGGCGTCTTAAAATAGAATTAAACACATTAAAAAAAAAAAATAAATAAAATAAAATAAAATAAAACATGATTATGACGGAATTTTTGTTTAAACTGAAAATGCAAATTTCTTTTAAACTGTTCATTCATGCAAAATGAATACAGCAATACGCGAGAAAAAAAAAAAAAAAAAATATGTTAAATATTTACATCTGCTAAGAAGGAAACATATTTTTTTCATTCCAATGTCTTAGAAGATTTTACTTTTACCATATACCATTTTTTAGATTTTTTTTTATGTATTATTAATACTAATGATAACTGAAAGATTTACATACAACAAACAAAGGTTCGTTAAAAGCGTAAATATCGCAGCTTATGGCATTTCTGCATAAATAGTGATTATAAACATGGGAAAAAAAAAAAAAAAAAAAAGACTAAGATAAGTTTTTTTGGTCTGAACTCTTCCGTTAGAGTAAAGATCAATGTTCTGTAGAAATTCACCAGAGCCGGGCGGGTTCGGGCCGAAATTTTAACTCTTGGGCCGGGCCGGGTCGGGTCGAGCCAATATTTTTTTCGTTCGGGCCGGGCCGAGCTCGGGCCGAAATTTTAACTTTCGGATCGGGCCGGGTCGGGCCAATATATTTTTCGTTCGGGCCGGGCCGGGCCCGGGCCAAAATTTTACCTTTCGGCCTGTGCAGACCTCTAACGTATCTTACTCTTTAAATCGATCTTTTTCTTTGCGTTATCTTATCTGCCTTGATAAACGACGAGTGAAAAACTGATAAATTTGTTTTCTTAAACACTCAGTTTTTACATCAGAAATATTTTTAAACAAACGTGATAACATAATTCCTTCTTATATAAAAAGAGTTACTAAATAATCTGTAGATAAAGGGCAATGTTAAATTTATAAAAGCTAAGAATACTTTTTTTTTCTTTCATTTTCTTTTTTAGATACGTTCGTAATTATGTAAATACTATGTAAATACCTATAGTGGTTGTTCAGTCTGTCCGTCTGTCTGTTTGCATGTATAACAGAGCAAAAACTATCCAACCGAATTCTTTGAAATTTAAAATATATAGATGTTGCGTAATTTTGTCGTGTCATTTCAAATTTTATGAAAATCGGATGTGTAGTTCAATTACAGGGGCAATCAAAAGTATCCCGTTACATTACAGCGAATGGGAAAAAAAGTTTCAAGTGCACTTTTATGATGTCACACTCTTCTGAATATAATGAAATTGATATCAATTTATGAAGCATATACAAAAATATACATTCTGTACAATATGTGGTTCAATGAATATTTGTTATTAATACACAGGTCCACACAAAAGTATTCTAATACAAAATGGTATAGGGAGGAAACATTTTTTGAGGGGCGTTTTAATTATATTAAACTATTTCACATTTTACGAAATAGATATGCGTTTATGAAGTTTACTACAAGTTACTTTTCCTGCATAATAGGAAACAGGTAGTATTTACAGGGAACACATAAATGATTTCAGCTACTATACTGTATTCAAAATACTGTATCTAATATACCGAAATCTGAAAATTTTAAAACTTCGTTATAGTACGAACACACCTCATTTGCTACGCTTGCCGTGAAATTTCCGACCTGTTTTCATTAACACACTTTTAAACTGAATTTAATTTTTTTTTCTGGGGTTTACAAATTACTTATCTATAAATCTTAAATTCTTGGATGAATGAGAAAAAAAAAATCTCGCCAGTAAATTTTATGTTAGCTTTAAAAGGACAAGAAGAAACTTCCGTTCTTATATTAATTTATTTATTTCTTTTCAAAATAATTTAAGCGAAAATAAATTTTTCCATGCAACAAAGATTTACGGAAGAATGTTATAAAAATTATTTTAAAATTGATTGCCTACTAGAGGACAGTTTATACAAAGAATTTGGAATAATCGAAAACTAGCTGATTATTTAAAAATGATGATAATAATACTATTTTATACAAAATTTGTGCCTGTCTGAAACTGTGATCAATGCTATGCTTATAATACCAACTAATCAATTAAAACGTGATTTGCAAAACAGACATAATTTTTAGCCACTTGAAATCTCTTTGTTAGTTAAAAAAAATTATAATATATTTTTTTAAAAATATTTACTGTTTTTAAAAACAGAACTTATATTTTAGAAAGTGCTAAGCTATTTACTCCACGCTCACAGTTGAAAATCATTTAGACACTTTTATACGCAATTAATTTCATCAAGATGGAGGAGTTTTAAAGTAGAAAATGTTCTTTTAATGAAACGGAAACATTCCATTAAAAATATATTAAGGGTGATGGCCAGTGAGATCCAGAAAACCCCTCACTAACATTAAACCTATGCCATGGATATGAATCCTATTTTTAAAATATCTAATCAGTAATATAAAAAATTTAAGGTTTTTTTAAGATATATTTTTCTTATAGATTGTTTCTTTCTTTTTTAGTTGACAAGATATTTTTAAACTATACGCTAAATTTAATGTTTTATATGTAATGTAAAAGCTGACGAGCTGTGAGAAAGGTTTTAGTACTTCAAATAAAGTTTAAAATATATTTTATCAATATTTTGACCACTAAAAAGAAGAATATTCCATCAAGAACTAAATGCAAAATAAATAAATAAAAGGAATGAAAAAAAAAAACCCATTAATTTTCTATAAGATATTTAAAAAATACCATGCATTCTATGCTCATAGGTTTAACATTAGCGAGGGGAATCTGATATTTCACAGACCAACAACTTTTAAACATATTTAATTGCCAAAATATTTTAAGATCGGGACCCTGCTTCACGTTCATATATCAACTATTAATTTTATTATATTCACTCATAAACATAATTACATATACACATTTTAAAAAGAATATTTGCAAATAAATAATTTAAAAAAAGTTTTTTTTTTTAATTTTTGGAGTTATTAAAGTTATTAGCTTTATGCATCATCCTTCTCCCAACCTTCCGATTTTTAGGTGCATTCCTAATTAAATAAATACGTAGCACCTATAGTTGTCGTTCAGTCCATTCATTTGTCTGCCGTCTGTCCGCATATAACAACGAAAAAAACTACCCAACCGTATTATTTGAAATTTAAAATATATAATTATTATATAATTTTGTCGAGTCACTTAAAATTTTCTGAAAATCGGATGCATAGTTCAAAGTATTTCGATACATTATGGTCAATGGAAAAAAAAAAAAAAAAGGTTTTCAAGTGCATTTTAATGGTGTCACGCTCTTTTGAACATAAAAAAATGATATGTATCTATGAAGTATATACTATAATTTATATTCTGTACAATCTGTGGTGCAAAGAATATTTGTATTGAATTACAGGCAACACAAAATTATTTCATTACATAATGGTATAGGGAGAACATTCTTTGGTGCGCGTTTTAATTGTATTAAACTTTTTAACATTTTATGATGTTGATATACGTTCCTGAGGATTACTACAAGTTATTAAGATTTCGGCTACTATATTGTATTCAAAATACTGTGTACTATTGCACCAAGATCTGAATATTTTTAGGTGCGTTCGTAATTATGTAAATACGTAGCACCTATAATCATCTTTCAGCCTGGAGTTCGTCTGTCTGTCCGCATGTAACAGAGCAAAAACTACCCAAGCAAATCGGTTGAGATTTAAAACATAAAATTGTTGCATAATTTTATCGAGTCATTTCAAATTTTATGAAAATGAGATATATAGTTCAATTACAGTGACAATCAAAAGTATTACGATATTATATTAAGATCAATAGGAAAAAATATTTTCAATTTCATTTTAATGATGTTACACTTTTTCGAATATTTTGAATTGACATGAATCTATGAGGTATGTACTAAAATATACATTCTGTATAATTTTTGATGCAAGAATATATATTATTAATTTTCAGGGCCACACAAAAGTATTCCACTACATAATAGTATACGGGGAAATATTGTTTGGGACGTGTGTTAATTATATATTACTATTTCACATTTTATGAAATTGATATACATCGCTGAGGTTTAATAGTACTTCCTGTTACTTACTGTTAAAGTTACTTTCTGTGTAATAGAAAGCAGATAATATTTACAGGAAAAGACAGAAGATTTCGAACACTATACTGAATCCGAAGTGCTGTATACTGTAATAGCAAGAACTGAAAAATTTTAAAACTTCGTTATGGTACGAACGCATCTCATTTGCTGTGCTTCACGTGCAATTTCCGACATTTTTTTTTTCTAAGTTATCTATAATTTATCATGGGGTATTTTTTTTTACTCTTTCGAAGACTATATAATTTTGCCTTCATAAAGAACGGATTTTTTTTCTTTGATAGTGTTAGCAGGTGTAGTAAACACGGGCGAGAACCAGTTATCCTCGCCAGCGCACGTTTTTAAAGATACATCACTCAGAGAAGGAAAAAAGGCCTGTGGCTTCTTTTACTGGGATGAGATGAGATATAGCAGTTGTTTGGTAGATTGCGTCACAAAAGGTTTTATGCATGTGATGTGAGCTAGTGATGCTGGGTCATACTAGGCTGTGGTGTTTTGACGGATAAGCGACCGGCAACATGCCCACGGAGTACGTCACTTATTTCAGCAGTAGTAGGAAAGCCTTTCATGTTGTGAGGAAGGTAAGCTTTATCATCAGCGCTGGTATCTCGCGAATATTGTTAATATATCCGACAAAATTTATTTGAGAGGTGATAATTTTCCTTATCATGTGACTCAATGGCTCATGTAAACTGCTTTTAGCGCTTGTTTTACGGTTTCTGATTAAAAGGGATTTCTAGTTTATTTTCGTGCCTTCTAGAGATAATTCGTAACCTTAGAATAATAAGGTTCCATCTGTATTTTTGAAAAAAAAAAAAAATGACTTATCGACCTAGACAGATTCTATTTGTATCTATGAAGGCATTTTTGCATCAAAATGATGTTATATATAATTTACATATGACATTACAATCGTAATGTGATATTATTTTAATCCAGAAATACTTTCATAGATATAAATAGAATCCTTTTATATCGGTAAGTCATTTTTTTTTTCAAAAACACAGATAGAACCTTATTATTCTCAGGTGACGAATTTGATAATTATAAAATTAACCTTAACTGTTACAACAAATGTTGTAAGCAGTCTCTGAGACCGTTTGATCAAAATATGAATAAAAGTCTCCATTAAGAGGACTCGATACCCTATATTCGGCGGAAAATGACGAAAATGCCGATTTTTTAATTTGTTGCTTAACCTGTTCAGTCCTTGGGTCCCCATTTGAGGACCTCTGTTTTTTATTTATAAAAACTGAAATGTCTGTTTTTTTTACATTTTTACATCACTTTTTAATAGCTAAATGATTTTTTTTTTTTTTTTTTTTTTTTTTTTTTTTTTTTTTTTTTGAAAACAAACGAATAAATGCCTGCGTCTAAGTTGAATTCCTCAAAACATAAATGTTATTTTCATTGCATTTAATTTTGGCATGGTTAATGTTGGCAAAGTTTGAACCGAAGATTTGCGATATCTTGTTAAAATTGGGTATTGCCATTGGAAAAAAAAAAAGAAGTTTGTTTCATTTTCATGTGTAGATGGCCCCCTAAGTAAATTTTATATATATCACTTAAAAGTAGACTTTATTTCCAATCGTTCAATACCAGTAATTTTCTTCTACTATAATTAATGTAGAAGTTAGTAGGGGATGTTTGCTTTTTTTTTTTTTTTCCACGACTGTACACAAGATTAAAAATTTCAAAATTTTCTTGTTGATGTAACCCATTGTGCTTCAGTGTTCCAGTATATGGAACACCCAACTTAATTCCGAAATGCCACAGTGACACCAGATTTTTGGCATAAATAATTTCTGTTTTTTGTTGTATGGGAAAAATAGATTTTTGTTATTTTCAAATAAACTTGTACGCAAATTTCGATGTTATTCAGTCATTTCAACATCTTCGCAGTGAAAGTTCCCTACCCGCAAAGGATTAAGAGGCCCGAGAGGAAAGAGGCTAGAGCTGTGGTCTCGGTATAAAAAGACCCATTACTGAAAGAAGTGTTTTTAAAATGTACCTTGGAGGCAATGCAAATAAGAGGAACTGAAATTTCTCTTCATATCCCTGTAATCATAGAATCCTGATATAATAGTATTTTTAGATCGAATGTGGCATCTCTCAGCCTTTGTGAAAAATGCAACACGTAAGAAATATCATGCGCTAAGCATACATTATGAAACTCTTTCTAAAACACTTCCTGAAACCTTTAACATAACTTAGCTATTTACGGTAATAAAGCATTACGGTCATTAGCCAAATATGTATTCTAATACTTTTGAATAGCCCTGTGTTTGATCTGCCGGTTGATATATATATACTATATAATGGGGAAATTTAGTTTATCAAGAAAATGCGTAACAGCTCGAAATTTCTTTTTCAGCAATTTATACTACTAGATGAAAACATAATTGTATATTTTTGTTCAACCCTATAGTTTAACTCGTACCTTATTATACGCCAGTATTTTGCTAAAATTTAGTTCAAACTAAAATACTCTTAAGACTACTGAAATCACATCTCCATAAATTATCATCAATAGGCGACTCTGTATCCAATTCATTGCGTTACCCTGTATATCATTTTATCTATATTCTACAAACATTTCTTAGTAAACTGAATGCAGTTCAGCATAAAGATACATAATATATTTAAAAACAACCTTTAATTAAACTACGCTCATATTCAGTAACCTTTGCGAGCTCTTTTTGTGGCTCTGTATATCAATTATAGTATTTATACATTCCATCTATATAAATTTAGTGAAATTTAAAAGCGCATATTATAATTAAAAAGGCATTTCATCCATCCATCAGCCATCATCAATAATATACAGTACTTCGGACAGAATATACTATTTGAAATATTTTGTGTGTCCCTGTCAATGCTGTGCACTTCGTATTATGCGTGAAATAACTTATATTAAGACTCAGCGATCAATTTATATCAATTTTATTATATATGAAATAGTTTAATATAACTGAAATATGCCGCAAACAATTCCCTCTATATCATTCTGTAATGGAATTCCTTTAGGTGGCCCTGTAAATGAATATTAAATATTCTTTTTTTTCATATTTTACAGAATGCATATTTTAGTGTGATTTGTAAATGCATGTAAATATTTTACTATGTTTTACAGAGTGTAACATCTTTTAGATTCATTTAAAACGATTTTTCCCCCATAGCCCGTAATGTAACAGAAAACTTTTATTTGTCTTTGTAAATAAACTAATTATGCTAGAAACTTCATGCGCAATAAGTAGGGTTCGTGCTAGCGTAAACGTCAATAGCTCCCAAAAAATTCCGGGCAGTTCGAGTATATTTGCGAGAGTTAGAGCACGGACAGACGAATAAATGGACAGAGGAACAGTCGGCCAGATGGCCAGACAAACCACATGCATAAACACTTTTCAACTTTGTTGGAAAGTGCTAAAAAGAGATTTATTTTTCCGTAAGCACTGCTACAATCATAAATTACAAGCTTCATAAGTTCATTTGTAAGGTCAAATGTCAATTGCCAATAAAGTGTTGATTATGTATTTAAAAATACATTAGAGTGCTTATTTAATAAAGCTGATATAGAAAGAGCAAGTGTTCATCAAGGATTTTTATTGTTGAAAAATATAACCTGACTGTCGAATGGAATACATATTATGTGGCTGAACAGTGAACAAGTGACGGTATCAGATTGAGCTAACCTTTTACAGGCCAATGTTCCTAATTAGGAACATAAAATAAAAAAAATAGCAAAAAATAAATGTTTTCAAAATTGACTTATTAAAAATTAGCATAAATAGAATGAATTTTTGATATAGAAGTTACATTCCTATCAATAATAGGGAAATGTACAGAAAATCATAAAAATGACCAATGAACACCGGAAAAAGACAAATCATTAAAATGATTTTTTGAAATAGTTTTTTTTTAAATTGAAGTTACATTCCTATCATTAATGAAGAAATATACAGAAAACCACAAAAATGACCAATGACCACCGGAAGTGATCAATGTTCACAACTGGGAACATTCTGAAAATTATATATATAAAAAAATTCCACCATATTAAAAACAAATATCCCTTAACTAAGGAGTTAGGAGGCATAATGTACAAAATAAGTAAATAAATGATAATATAATAATAATAATAATTTAAAATATATCTGGATCTGCCTGTAAAAGGTTAAAATCAGACGTGCGTACTTGGGGTAAAAAGGCATATTAAACGAGTTGTTGTCTAATCGCGTAAAACTAATTTACAGCTTCATTTAACGAAAGTATCTTTTAAAAATTTTGCTGATTTTATATTAATGCACATTAAAAAATTCTATCATATTATAATAACATGTTATATTAATAAACTGTAATGTCAGTCTTCGTAAGAAATCAAAAGCTATAGTCATCTAACCAAAGCTATGAATCCATCCATTATATTTCCTTTTATTTCCCCTATATATTTATATATATCCCCTATATAGAATTGTGAGTTGAATTGTTTTTAAATTAAAAAATAACGCGAGCAGCTTCCCATCCTCCATAACTGAAAAAGAGAAAGAGAAAAAAATGGCGAGTAGTCAGAAATTTTTTATTCTGGGTGTGCTAACTAATTCTAGGCACCGGCCCTTTATATTTTCGCTGTTAACGGACCGGCTTGTACAGAAATTAGTGAAAATAGACCTGGCCCGTACACAAATCAATTAAATCAGGTCCGGTCCGGCCTGACTGAATTTCTCCAAAATATTCCGATTTTCCTCGACATACAATTAAGATTCGTTTAACGAATACGACATATATTTATGGGAAAATTTTATAGTATGTTTTAGATTACTATATGTTCTCAAAACAGAAAATGAACAGTAGCAACATTAATGAGCACTTAGACACTTAAGACTTTTCAACATTTAAATAAAGATTTAGTTAAAAAAATAATATAGTTTAGAATAAAAGAGGTTTAAAAACATCATAACTTTTGAAGCTATATAATAAAACGTAGATTTTTGAAAATGTTTCTCTATAATTTATTAAAGCTGTTCTGAAATCCAAAAGAGCTCCTTTCTGACACATTTCTAAATTCCTTTTTGTTCGGAAATGCAAATGTGAATGTTTTCTTAATCAGAAACTGTGTATTTGCGTGGCATGTCTTTCATTTTTTGATAAAGGCAAAAGATTTTTCAGAAAATACTATCAAAGTACGCGCTTTGAATAGAATTTACGGGCACGATAGCACGAGAAAAAAGAAAAATCTTCTGTTATGTGACACAAATTGTTTGTAACTCGTTCAGTAGAGCTTAATTAGCAAAAAATGGAAACCGCTATTCGATTCCAAATCGCTTCAATAGTCAGACCTGTTTGTTTTATATCTTTACACTTGAGAATGAATCAGAAAGTATGTCAGAAGGTTTCGCACTATTGAGCAGAAAATTTGAGAACCACTTTTCAATAATTCCGTTTCACTATTTCCGATTTATCACTATTACTAATTTTTACAAAACATATTACTTGGCCGATACATCCTAGGAATAATTAATCCTTAACTACTGTTAGTAGTCTCATAGACTGTTGAGATTTTTTTTATTTCGGAGTTTAACTCGGAATTTTTTTAGTTTAACATAAAGATACTGGTCAAATTTTGTTTCGTTTGAAGCCCTATTACTATCTCCAGAGACTTTTGAATAGCTGGATTTTATTTATAATTAGTATAAAGATAGGTCCTGTATATAAAGTTTAATACAAATTTAACATTTTATTCATCTTTAGATTAAGCGGTCTGACAGACTGCTCACAGCAATTATGCGATAATTTTTGTCACAGCAGTTAAGGGTTAAATCCAGCTCTAGCCCGCCTGGACTATGTTTAGAAGTAATGTAAATTTGCTGAAAAAAATGAGCTCGGGCTCAGATCATGGTCAACTACGTTAGAGGCCTAGGAAGCTCTTGGTTGTTAGGATGGAATTATTGACATCATATTCCGTAATTTAACTCTGACCCTATCGGCAGACACAACTCTTGTGTGTAACGCCCCTTGCTAGAACAACTCTCTCGCGAGATTGGGTCGACGGAGATCATATAATTTGATGTAATGAACTCCGCCCTAAGCCCCATTTTAACAAGAAAAAGCTTCTGTGGCCTCTAATAAAGTTGGCCGTGTTCAAACACGGTGTAATTGCACGATGCTTATCTCCACGTTAGATGTTTTATATTTGATATTGTTATACACGCATCGGCTTGAGTAGTACATTTGTACTTACTTTCGTGAAAGTCATATTCATTGAAAATAGTTCATTTTTTATGGGCTTCGTTTTAATTTTATAACGGACCGGAGGACCCGTTTAAAATTTTTTTTGACGGCCCGGACAGTTAGAAACGTTTTTCTGATTCTGACAGGCCAGGCGCTTGCCTCGGACCAAGCCCGGGTCCATGCAGATCTCTACAGTGGCGTGATTATGAAATCGCTAATGGTGGCAAATGCTGCAAAACTTAAGGGTTTCTAAATTTTCCAGAATTTATTATTATTATTAGTAGTAGTAGTATGTGCAATTAAAAACAGAATAAGGGTCTCTGAATGCAATTCGACCCTGACCTCTCATTAATATATTTATGTCATTACCAATGCGTTATTTATAACATTTTTATGAGACTTGGAGTAAAATACATATATAGAAAATTGTAAAAATTTACGGTTTATTTCTGTATCACTTTCACTTTTTCCTTTCGATAAGAATCTTAGTTACGGAGTTAGTTTTTCGAAAAATTTGTACTTATACTCAATAACTCATTCAAGTGAAGAGTAATGGTGTAAGCGAGAGGAATTACAATCAAATCGTGATAAGCTAGTTGATTAAAAAGTCAGTTTTCTTTTAAAGTAATTCTTTTTAAAAGATTATATCACACCTAATTTTAGTTAGTTACACTGTAAAAAATATGACTATTTTGCTGCATCGTCACTTCCCCGCTTTTATAGAAAATCACTCTTTTGGCCAATGAGAATGCTCCATGATAGCCTGAAGTAGTCGTTTTCTATAAAAGCGGTGGAGTGACGATGCAGCAAAATAGTCATATTTTTTACAGTGTATTTTTTCAATTTTCAAATGATGAAATTCCAGGCATTTGGTAAACTTTTCTTAGGAAGGACATTGAAGCAAATAAGTCGAGATATATGGATAAAAATATTTAGGATTACATTTTTCTTAGAAAGGTAAAAAGTGATAAGATAAAAAAGGTTTATTTTGCTTTTGTTTGGATACGACGAATATTCGGCGCATTAAAAAAAAAAAAAAAAAAAAGACTCAAGGAAAAGTAGAGTCAGGAGGGGTAATTATGACCACTTTATACATTTTCAACAATTTTTTTTTTTTAGTTTTTTTTATTTGGAAAAGTGGTGTTTTTAGTACATAGGAAATAACTTTGAACCTTTAAGAACACTTCTTAAAAGTTTTAATACTCATAGCCCCCTCTTTTTATTAAGTTAAAAGGATGGTTGCCCCATCAAAAACTCACGATCACAAAAGTTTGGGGCAATTAAGAGTGGGGAAATTATGACCACTATATTTCTACTTTATACTTGCCTTGTTTGGGATTAATTAAGACCATTAGAACAACAAACTGACAAATTCGTTTATCAAGAATTTCGATAGACTTTGTTTCAAATTGCTGTTTGGATCTCAAAAATGCTTCAGACTATAGTGATAAAGAATGTCTAAAATGAAAAATACATTATGAGGTTAATATCTAAACGTGAAATAAAATTTTACCGCACACAGTTTTCTCTATTATGGTGGTGGTCACAATCAGTGGCGCCAACTTTTGAAAAATATTGAATTGGCTTAAAAATATTTTTGTAAAATGGTGTGATCAATTTGTTTTTCTTTGAATAGTTGACAGATAGTGAAAGATGAGAGTTTTAAGTCAAGCTATTATGTTTTAATAAAGTTGCAATTTTGTTAGTATTATATTCTCATCGTTTTTTCTTATAAAGACACTTATATTTATTGTAATGTCATGATATCATAGCGATCACTACAAACTGAATTAGAAGAAAATTAAACATGGAAGAAAAGCACTTCAGTAATTTGGGATTTATGCGCGTTAGTTGGAGAATTAAAACACCTGATCATTAGCAAAATAAATTTTATTCTAAGGAGAAAAATGAATTATAAAATAAAAATGAAATAAATAACTAGAACAATGAAAATTGGGTGCGCTATGATTCAAAATTATTGGGTGGGTTCGGATCCCACGGGCCCATATAAGTTGGCGCCACTGGTTACAATCCCCCCCCCCCGGGTCATATTTATCCCAGTCAATTCTACATTTTTACTAGCTAATAAAATAATAATTTAATTTAGAACAGAATAGTTCAAGACTTCATAAGAACAGCCGATTCTTTTCCAAAATTCTACATTCAAATCATTGATCTCGGTTTTCCATTAAGCTGATCCTCAGATTTCAGGATTCGTTTTCTGGCGTAAGAACTCGAATGAAATTTCTGGAGAAAAAGTACTTCTGAAAAGGAAAATGGGGGATAAATAAAAGAAAATTTTTTTTTTAGAGAATTTTAATAATAATTGAATAAACGTTTTTCAATATATATAAAAGTTCTACTTTTAGCTTTGTTTTTTTATAATATGAGAAAAAAAGTTGTTTCATTAATATGTAAATGAAAGATGTCTAAATACACGAAGAAATTAAATTGGAATTTTTCTCTATACTATACCTAATACTGAATGAAATGGAGCCTACATTTTCTGCTAATAAAAAATGGAACACTTATCTTTGAAGATAAAAATATAATTTTCTTAAACTTGATTTTTTTATATGTATATTTAAGCTCTATCCTTACTAAATATATAAAAATAAAAAAATATAAAGAAGTACGGAAGTGGAAAATTTGTTGTCATAATCTTTTTCCGTTCCTGTTATCGTATAACAGCACACACACACACAATGAGAAAAAACTAACGTTCATTAGATTAGCTAGACATTACTTTGATGAGCATTACATGTGATTGTGTTTGCAGCGATGTAAAACTTAAAAAAAAAATTCCAACGAATTAAAATATGGGTAAATTTTTCCAATTTTGTCAACAGCCAAGACTGAAGGTAATTTTAAAATATATTCGAAAATCTTTAGAAATATTTTTATTAGTGAATATATCTTATTAGCTGTAAGAGTTAACAGTGGCATGCAGTTCGAAATTTTAATTTTTTTCGATGTTAAATTCTTATTTTTACTGAGCATATTGATATAATTGTTTCCTTAAAATTTTCTAGAACAGAAGTTATGGCTTTTAGAATTATACTCGCTCAGTAGTTTAAGTAACGTTTCCGAAATTTTTAAGTAATTTTTTTCTAAATGACGTTTTCGGACATAACGCGCAAGATATCTTAAAAACTTCAAAATATTTTTTCATGAAATTTTGAAAACATAGCTTTCATGTCAGTCTGTATAAACTGAACTTAAAATTTTCTTTTTATTGTTCAAAACAAAAAAAAAAAAAAAAAAAAAAAAAAAAAAAAAAAAAAAATTTAGGTGATTATACTGTAGAAATTTTCAAAATTTTACTTTATCTAAATACACATTTGTATTAAACATTTAAAAATACTTTAAATACAAATTTATTTAAGTTCAGAGTAATTTTTACAATCTGAAGTATAAATCAGCACCAAACAAAATTTATTATGCAATATTGCGCATAAACTATTATGCTAATTTTCTACTCGTCAAATGTCTGACAGCTTGGAGCCTCCTGTAAATGTTAATTCTGTATCTTGCAATTTTTTTAACACACGAAATGAAAGAGCATGCTTATATCTTTTAATCCCTTTAAAAATTGTTTTTTAACATCATATACATTTTGAGATATTAAATGTTGAAAATGTCTTTTTTTATTTTATTTTTTCCTTTTTAATTTTTTTTCCAATTTTAAAAGTCTCTAGACCTTTTAAAGAAATGTATTATCTTATATTTTTAAAAGTATAAAGAATATATATATAGCTGTTGTACTATTGTTGTTTGTTTTTATAATAGTAATTTGCATTTATTTAAATGGAGACATTATTTACTTATTTACTGATTCACGCTTTCCAATACCAGGGGTGAGAGCGCACCGACAAAAAAGGCCGATTACTACCACTAAATTTTATTATAATTTCTGGCATTATTTAATGACTGAATTTCTGAGAAGTTATAAACCAAAGTATATTTTTAAAATTTATTGGTAGTAATTGGTGATTTGGATCGGAACACTCTCACGCCTGCAATACTGTGCAAAAATGTTTATGGCTCTAGTTCAGGGCCGTAGCTAAGAAGATGCTAGGAGTAGCTCAACCTCTTCCCCTGAAACAGTTTGAGCCTCCCCTAGAAAAGGTCACTAAAGGTCACTAAATGAATTTCTGTACTAAAAATCTAAATGAAATTCTGTTCAAAAATCTTATTTAATTTTGAGGCCCTTTCACAGTTTTACAGAAATACCAAATTGTAACTAAAATAATTGTTTCAAAACTCGCTCATTCTATTTGTACATATCAAGTTAACATGATGCTTAATACTGCACTAGTTATATACTGGAATTTTTCATCATCATATTATTTTCTTACATCAAATGAAGTTATTACAACAATTTGATAAAAAAACATTGTATCTGTATTGTGAATATGATCTAATTTATCTTTCTGCGTCAGAGAAAAAGAGAGAGAGAAAATATGAGCCCCCTCCTCCTTTATTATTGACTTCTAACTACGGCCCTGCGCTAGTCTATTCATATTTTACCTTCTTTAAATATGATATTTCGTATTGAAGAAAATTTTAATAAATTTGTAAATGAGTTCTACAAGTGGACTAGTTGCTTGGGAATGGCTTAAAATTTTTTAATTAATCGTCATGAATGGCTGGCTGTGCTTTAAGTGTCATATTGAAGCATACGCGTATTTGTACGTAACCTTAATGCTTGCGTTGTACTGAAGGATATAAACTCAAGAATGTTTATTAATTGATTATTAATTGAAAGAAATGGAATAATTAACAATTTTTATTAAAATATTTTTACACAAAATACAATCGTACAGCTGGAAAAAGTTAGAATAATAAATGGAGATTTAAAAAAATAAAAATGCAGTTTTCGAACAATTTCGCAAAATTTTCGTAATAAGATTGTACATCGTAAAATAATTATTTGTTACTCATTTCAGATTTTCAAATAAAGATTTAAAATTACAATATAAGCCTTATTTCTTTTGTTTTCTGTATTTATTTTTATTGGCATGTGTATGTTTATATTATTTCAATTTTTACTATAAATTTTGTTCTAGTTGTTTTTATTTTTTGTTCTTTGGATTGCAAGTTTTATTTAATTGTTCAAAAAATTATATTTCAATTTATATTCGTAATTTAAAAGTTTTTTTTTTTTTTTTTTTTTTTTTTTACAAATCTTACTTGAAATAAAACTTTTTAAGTATGCATTAATACCAACCAAGGTTTACAATGTTACATGTACTGAAAAAATTTAATTAAGATTACATTAAATATTAGACTAGTACATTAAACAACACAGCTACAGTTACTTTTACTATATTTCATTTTCCACACAATTTGAAAAGTATTTAGAATTATATATATAATCACGTTATAAAAATATTTAAAACTTTGGTAATGGACATTTTGTGCTTAGCATATGCTTCTTATTTGGTTTTACAAAATTACATTCCACTTTATAAAATTACTTTAAAATTTTTTATTTCTAATTTAACGTAAACACTGTTGACATAGCCTTTAACTTTTCTCATTAAAAAAGCAATAAAAGGACACTTCTGAAACGAGACTGGCGACTTGGTGTCTGGAAAAATTAGACAGTAATATTGTACAGATTCCAGGAAAGTTTGTAAAGTTAGGATAATATTTTTATATTAATTTTTTTAGATATTAATAAAAACTTAAATTATTCTGATTATTAGATAAACATTCTTTAAAGCAGAGAAATAGATTATATTTTAAAATTGTTTAGTTATTTATTATACTTCATATAAAAAAATCGGGGGAAATATTAACTTTATCTATGTCTATCTTTATTTTTAAATTAACATAATTCTCGTTTTAATTTTCATCCTCAAACTCTTTTCTTCTCTTATAGTTGACGACGTTGATGTTCTACATATGTATATTTTTACTTTCCCTTTCCGTTATTTTTCTTATTGGCTTGACTTTTTGTATTGTATCATTTATTGGTGTCAGTTATTTGTGATAGTTTGTATTCCTAATTTGAAAATTTATATATCTTTTATATTTATATTATTTGAGATGAATATAGTAATTTTATGACTATTCTATAGCAATTTCTCTTTTACTAAAAATTCTTGTAATCAATAAAAATGGGATGTAAAATTGAAAAGGAAAACAGTTTTTTAAATTTATTTTTCTGTAAATCAAAAAAGATAATGGGTCACTTTTTGAAAAAGTAGTCATGTAAGTAAAAAATAAAATAAATAAATAAATAAATAAAACTGTTATTTTTATTTAGTTTATATTGGACATAATCTAAATATAAATTAAAAATTTATAATTTAGATTTATTTAAGATGTAAATACAAATATAACAGTAACTCACATTGACAGGTCTTTAAATTAAGTATATTTGCCTAACCTTGGTTTAAAAAAAATATATTTTTTAAACTTTCATCTAGATTTCATTAAAAAGCATTCCTTGAATAAGCGAAATGTAGCTGCGATCGTTCGGTAGATTCCATGCCCCGAGCCCATCTTTCCCGATTTTCAATGTGTTTAATTTGTCTATTTTTGCTTTTAAATATTTCTGGTACCAAATTTTCAAAAATTTTCCCGATTCCGCTAGAGATTCCGATTTCGGGTCAAACGTTGGGTCGCGGAAGCAAGGAGGCTGTTCGGAATCGGGGGGAAGAAAAATTGATACCGGGCACATTAAAAGGCAAAATTAAAAAAAAATAATGACAGTGAAAATCGGGAAGTATGGTCCCGAGTTACATTCCTGCTTTGCCTATTTTTTCACTCCAGTCAGGTTTATTGTATTTATTGTTTTTTTTTTTTTTATGTCTGTATAATATTTGCAGTACCTTTATGATTTGATTGCAGACGTTATTTGTGCGTGTAGTGTGTTTTAAAGTTAAAATAAATTGCTTTTAATATTGAAGAATGTGTTAATACTTACACGTTACACACATGCGCAGAGAGAGAGTGAGAGAAAGTGAAAGAAAGGGTTACTTCATTGAGTTCATTTGAGTTTAAAGTGGTCTAAAAATATTTAAAAGTTCAAAAAGAGAAGGGGAGGGGGAAACAGGAAAATTAACTTAAAAAAAATCTTTTAATCTGACTTATTTTTCCATTTTTCATTTATATCTTACAAAAACGTAAAAATTACGCAAGCACTTTTAAAAGCGAAATAAAAAAAAAATTCTAAAAGTCTTCGTTCTTTCATGACCATAAAAGGAAAGGGATGGGGGGGCAAGAAGATCGTTTTGAAAATGTTTATTCTAAATATTCAAATCTTTTGTTTCCAGTACGGCGAACGTGGATCAGGATTCCGACCACAAGGTGAAATCCAAGATTTTCAGAAGATCCGCGACCAGTGTCTCCAGAACGGGGTCCTTTTCGAAGATCCAGTCTTTCCGGCCGAAGATTCGTCCATTTATTTCAGTCGATCCTGTCCTGGAAGCCTAAGGTGGAAACGGCCATCTGTAAGATAGTTTTCAATACTATTTTCTAAAGGCCTAGAATATGTAAATATCATTTGTATGCAGCGTGTTTTAATACACTGATGAGGCATACTTTAAGCGGAGTTAACGCACGCCTCAATAAGAAGTCTGAACACGGTTCTCGCTGCCGCTTGCCATTGCACCAAATCACGACAAAGTGCTTTATTTGGCGAGTAAATAAACAATCAGGCTCACCAAATTGCGAGTGCTCAATTTCTTCTCTTTTTTATGTATGGTTACAGTTAAGATTTTTATACACGCTACTGTATAATTGATGTCTCTTTTCATCTTCAATAACATCGTGCTATTTACATAATTATTTGTAGGGACACTGATTCGACACCAATTATGTTTAGTGGCAACCAGATACAGAAAAAAATATGTATCATAAGTATATCTCTGTTGTCAGTTTATCATTATCTATCTATGCTTCTGTAAATTCAAAAACAAAATTGCTCGTATCAATTGCCAAATCGGGAAAAGTTTTACTAAAATGCGGCATTGAATTTGCCATTTACCGTACTGTTTATTAGTTGTATGCAAAGTATGATTAGCCAATCATCAATTTTGTCTATCGGTTATAGTCGAAATCTCATAGCAATTTACCACTAATAGAATGTTTGAAATATTTTTACATTTAAGAAGCATCTAGAATGTACTTAATAGTTTCTACAGCGTGTGGTAGAATTTCTATTTTTGAGCAATGAGAAAAAACTATATTATTTTAGAACACTAGGGGGGCCCCGCCCCCCTGCTCGCTATGCTCGCCAACCCCCCGTGTAATCGCTTCGCGATTTCAAATTATTGTCTACCCCTGCTTGCTGCGCTCGCAAATAACCCATGGTATGAATAAGCAGTTGCAGACCTTTCAAATGATGTGTCACACAATTGGTGTTGTAAAGAAATTACAAAATGCGCCCCCTCTGAGGGCAGAGGGGGGGGGGGTACACACAAGGTATCCATAATATGAATAAGCAGTTGCAGACCTCTCAAATGATGTGTCACACAATTGGTGTTGTAAAGAAATTAAAAATGTGCCCCCCTGGGGGGCAGAATGGGGGATGACACACAACACATCCATAATGTGAATAAGCAGTTGCAGACCTTTCAAATGATGTGTCACTCAACTGGTGTTGTAAATAAATTAAAAATATGACCGCCCCCCTTGGGGAGAGCAGAGTGTGGGGGTGACACACAAGACATCCATAATATGAATAAGCAGTTGCAGACCTTTCAAATCTTGTGTAACACGACTGGTGTTGTAAAGTAAATAAAAATGCTTCCCCCCCTGGGGGGCAGAATGGGGGATAACACACAAGACATCCATTATATGAATAAGCAGTTGCAAACCTCTCAAATGATGTATCAAACGACTGGTGTTGTAAAGAAATTAAAAATTTGGCGAAATATTACAATTATCGCCAAGTTGGCGTCACTTTTGACAAATAATTTTGGTCGCCAAATTTGGCGATATATCGCCAAGTTGGCGACAAACTTGGCGATTGTTGGCGATGGTAACCTTTCCTCTCTTTATGGTAACCCATATGGCGATGCATAGACGGAGCCCTTTCCTGATTGGTCTATTCGACTCATGGAAGGAGTGGACAACCCGGATTCGTTAGTTCCGGAAATCTTCTACATCAGCATCATTCCAGGAGTCATTCTTTTTAAGGCTAGTTTTTTTTTACTATAGAAGGATACTGAAAAAAAACCCGGATACAATAAGGAGTTAAGATATTTTAGTGTTTCACACCGAATCTGTTTTGCTATTTTTTTTTTTTTTTTTTTTTTTTTTTTTTTTTTTATTTGGCTACTGTTTTTTATTTATTATTCGCCAAATTGCTAATGTTGGTCAAAAGTCAGCGAGAACCATTTCAGAAATCATTACTTACTGAGACTTTATAATGATTCAGAATTCCAAGCCTTTCTTGGGTATTTATTCATAGGCAGGCCAGATATTTAGTCGCACTTTAACCCTTTAACGTTCATTGGTTTCGCTACGAAACCACAAAATTTTAATTCCGATATGCAACACTGACACCGGTATTTTTATCTAAAAATATCCCTTTTATTATGTATGTGAAAAATCACGTTTTCTTATTTAGAAATATATTTGTTCTTAATTACCGGTGTCACTCATTTATTTCGACACCTTAGCAATGAAAATGCTTTGATCGTTAAAGGGTTAATGATAATAAAGATATATCAATGAGGAAGCCGGTTGTTGCTGAAACTGAGAGTTACAAAGTTGGCGCCCGCATGTTTGAGTTCTGGTTTGTCGTCTGCTCGAAAATCAAAGCAGAACGAAAGATTAATGTAATGTCAATTGATCTCACTTGTCAATTTTAATTAATCTTTTCACCAATCATTTTCGAATCGCATTTAAAAAATATGTATGAGAATTGAAATTTACAAAAAATATGTATTAAATATACATTTTATAGCGTATAAGTAATCTTTTAACTACGAAGTTTTACACATTAAAATATGTAATGAAAAATGAAATAATAATAATAATAATAATAATAATAATAATAATAATAATAATAATAATAATAATAATAATAATAATAATAATAATAATAATAGTAACCAAATAAAATAAATAAAAAATGCAAATATTTATATCCATACACCAGAATTTTTTCCCTTGTTATTTAAAATTATTTATAGTTATTTCAATGCCTAATCTACTATTTTTAACAAAGAAATATATTTTCGTTCCGAAAAATAAATGAGAGCGGGTTTCGAACTCACATAGAAAAACCTGAAATCCAGTATATTACAGACAAGACAGAGCTGCTTGCCAATGAGGAAAATTCATCTGATTATAAACTGTAGCGCTGTTTAAATTCGATCTCGATTTTTGAGCAGACGACAAACCCGAGCTCAAATACGCATGGACTAACTTTGTAACTCTCATTTACTGCAACGACCATTTCCCTATCAATGAAATTTGAATTTCAATGAATGAAGTATTCTTATGAGAACATTTTTATTTTTGCATCTGTGAATTCTATGCAGTAAATATGCAAATATTTCAATTTTTTATTTCTAATATATTTTTAAAAAATATTGCGCAATGAAAAGCAATTAAAATTTTATAATTTTTTGTTCCAGAGCTTGTTTGTTTCACATACAATATAATCATTTAAAGAGGTTAAAAAGTAAAAGTCTCGGGATAACTGAAATTAAATGACCTAAATCAAATGTGAGCCGAAGATAGTAGGAAACGATATAGCCAGAAAAAAAGAGAGAAATTCACACTTATTTCCTGCAGAGCAAATTGAAAAGCATCGACGCCCGGAAAACTTCTGCTTGTTTTCTTTAAAGATATCCCACACGCTTCTTCCGCCCACTCACATTATAAGAGAACAAGACAAGCATTGTATACGACTGCTCATAGTATGGAATGTGATATTTTTGGAATTTTATGTTGATATTTATTGCAATGTTGCCGAAAATAAATAAATAAAAAATTTGAAATTACTTTTCTCGATTTTCCGAATGTTTTATAGATTAGAGATTTGGATGGGTCTAAATTTCCAAGGCCCATGTAAAAACCCAAAGTTAGGCCCGGGCACTGCCTGTTCAAAAATCGATTTAACTGGACCGGCCCAGTCCGTACAAAATTCAATGAAATCAGGCTCGGTACGGACCGATTTGACTAAATTTCTACAAAAAAATTTAATTTCTGCTTAAGATACAATTAAGATTATTTTAAGAGTATTGCATATATATTTATGGTAAAATTTTACGTTATATTTTAAATTACTATATATTCGCAAGCCATAGAATATAGAATAACAATATTAATTATCATTTAGATTCTTATATTATTTAAATAAAATAAAAAAGATAATGCAGTTTAGAATAAAAGATAATAGATGATAAAAACATCATAATTTTTGAAAATGTATAAAGAAAAGTAAATTTTTGAAAATATTTATCTATGTTAAATTAAAATACATTTATAAGGATTCCATTAATAGGAGTTTAATATTACTATTACTAGTTTTACAAAACAAATTGCTTGCCCGACATGTCCTGCGAACAACTAAGTTCATTTCTGGTCGGGATCGAGTATGTAAAATAAAATGTAAGCCTGATCCCGTCCTGCCCTAAGTCTTTTGGAAGAAAATTAGCACGGACCTAGGCACGATGTAGCTAGAGATTTTGTTAAATATCTAGAAAAATACACGAGGAATTATACTGAAACACCAGGTGTATAAATAGAATAGTTCAGATCATATATTTTGGCAAAAATTATTTCCCGAAACCCTATAGGGGGCCATCAACAAATTGAAATATAATGAATATATTTTGTATAATCCTGTTAAAACTAATGCTCGAAAAGAGTTCAAATTGTAGATCATGATTAAATGACTTATTTTAATGAAATGTGTTTTTAATTTTTATGAGGATAGCTTGTATACTCGTAGAGAAATTGAGGTTTTCATAAAAACAGTCCCAAATTCTGATAAGTTTTTTGCTTGTAATTTGCAGAGTTCTTATTATTATTAAAAAAAAAAAAAAAAAAAAAAAAACCTTTTCAGAAATTACGATAAACAACATTGTACGCAATACTCTGTAATCAGAATTAAAAAAAATAGTACTAGTAAGAATTGTATGAAAAATGCGTAAGTTTACAAAATAATGTTTCACTGAGGTGAATGCAATCATAGGCGAATGCAATCAAAATACTATGTGCATAATGTGTCAGTTAAATTTATAGAGCAACTTTTGTGAAAATCTCAAAAACATAGCTTGAAAATTCTGAAAATTATCGTCGATAGAATAAATTCAAAATCCGTTGTTTCCATACAAGCTATGAAATTTTTCACAACAAAAATATGAAGATTCATAAACTCAAAAATTTTGTTTCATTTATGTTTGTTTATGATTCGTTCATTTTGTTTTCAACTATTCATTTGGTGTTTGTCTTGGCCGAAATGGTGTCAAATACATGATTTTGTTTCTTGAACACCGTTATTAAAAATTATTTTTAAAACATGTTAAAATTAAGTTACTAAATACGTTTGATAAAAAGAAAAAAAACTAAACAAGTAGTATTTTACAAGAGATGTTTTATTGTCTGCATGTTTTTAGATTAATAATATTAATGTTAAAATTACTTTGAAAAGCCCCTTATTTCTATTTATTACTTCAGATCACTATTTTGAAGATTAATTAATGTGCGTGTATGAGTCTTGTTACCAGTTTTATGTTAAAATATTTCATTTTGCATTTTTATCTAAAGTTAAGGCGCATTGCAGTTATGCACTTTATATGCTAAACATTGTTTATGTTTATTTTTTTAGTTTTTAACCTCAGTTTTAATTCACTTGAATAAGAAAGTTGGTATATCTAGCGAAATTTTAGACAAAATAAACATTTATTAAAATATTTATTTTTGGTATAGGATTTTTTACATAGAGGAATGTGATATTTTCTTTCTACGAGTGTAATAAACTGTACTAATTTTAAGATTTTTGAAGAAACAGAATCCGAGAAATTTTAATTCTATTAATTATATTACAATTTAAGGTATTGCAAAAGTTTTCACTGTTTTTAGCATTTTCCAACAAAGTTGAAAAGTGCTGATGCATTCGGTTTGTCTGTCCGTCTGTCCGCGCTCTAACTCCCGTAAATATACTCGGATTGCTATGAAATTTTTATACATTATTTATGTTTACCCTAGCACAAACCTTATTGAAAACGAACTGATGGGAAAAAATCGTTCAAATGAATTTTAAAGGTGTTACACCCTGTCAAATATACTCAAATTTACATAGAATCTCAAAGTGCATTAAAATATGCATTCTGTAATATATATAGTGAAAACATAGCTATTATTCATTTACAGGGCCGCACAAAATAATTTCTTTAGGTAATGGTAAAGGGAGGAATTGTGTGCGACATACCTTAAATATATTGAACTGTTTCATGTATAATAAAATTGATATATGTCATTGAAGCTTAATGTAATATATACGATACTGTCTTGCATAATATGAAGTACATAGTATTTACAGTGCCACACAAAATATTTGAAATAGTATATTCTTTCCGAATTACTTTATATGTATCCGATGATGGCTGATGGATGGATAAAATGCATTTTAATTATGATATGCGCGTTTAGATTTCCTTAAATATATGCACATTGTATGGTGTGCATAAATTTTATAGTTGATATACAGGGCTACCCAAAAGAGCTCGCCAACGTTACTGAATATCAGCGTAATTTATTTAAACGTAGTTCTTAAATAAGTTATGCATTTTTATGCTGAACTGCATTCAATTTATTGAGAAATGTTTGCAAAATTTAGATAAAATGATATACAGGGCCATGCAAAGAATTCGGCTCATCGACGACTATGAATGATAATTTATGAGAATGGGATTTCAGTTGCTTTAAAAGTGTTTTAGTTTGCAATAAATTTTAGCTTAATGCTGACGTGTAATAAAGATACAAGGTAAACTTCAGGGGTGAACAAAAGTATTCAAGTATGTTTCCATCTATTAGTATAAATTGCTGAAAACGAAACTTCAAGCTACTAGGCATTTTCTTGCCAAACTAAATTTTCCCATTATATCAACTGACAGATGAAATACAAGGCTGTTCAAAAGTACTGGAATACATATTTGGGTATATTTAGCTATACACCCTTATTTCCCTAAGTAACGACGTTTTGTTAAAGATTTCATAAAGTATTGGAAAGTGCTTCATAATCTATGCTTAAAGCATGATTTTTCTTACTTGTTGTCTTTTAAATATTGATTTTAAAAATTCATTGTAAATAATTTTTTCATTTATTATTATTATTATTATTATTATTATTATTATTTAATTCTTTAGAAACACTATTTTTGCTTTTTAATCCTGTTTTTTTTTTCTTTTTTTTTTCAATTTTTATTTAATCATTCTTTATTCAAGTATTTTCATTCTATTTTGTTAATGATTATTTTTTCCTTTAGAATTTTCTATTTTTTATTTAATGTTATTTTTCTTAATTTTTTAAAAATAAAACTTTTTTTCTCACTACAATTCATTTTAAGTATTGTTTTTTAGCACTTTCCAACAAAGTTGAAAAGTGCTTATGCATTCGGTTTATCTGGCCGTCTGTCCGCGCTCTAACTCTCGTAAATATACTCCGATTGTCATAAAATTTTTGGACGGTAATGAGGTTTACCGTATTGAAAAAGAAGTTTCTGCCATGATTAGTTTATTTACAGGTACAGTCAAAAATTTTCCATAACATTACGGCCTTTGGGGAAAATCGTTTCAAATGAATTTTAAAGATGTTACACCCTGTCAAACATGATCAAATTTATATGCATCTACAAAGTGCACTAAAATATGCATTAAGTCTGTCTGTCCGTCTGTCCGTATGAGCGTCTGTCCGCGCTCTAACTCACGTAAATATACCCGGATTGTCATGAAATTTTTGGATGTTAATGACGTTTACCCGAGCACGAATACTATTAAAAATGAAGTTTCTGTCATGATTATTTTATTTACAGGGACAGTCAAAAGTTTTCCATTACATTACGGCCTATGGCGAAAAATCGTTTCAAATGAATTTTAAAAATATTACACCCGGTCAAACATGTACAAAGTTATATGCATCTACAAAGTGCTCTAAAATATGCATTTTGTAAAGTATGCAGCGAAAAGAATAGTTATTATTCATTTACAGAGCCGCACAAAAGAATTCCAATACATAATAATAAAAGGGCTAATTGTTTGCGACATATTTTAATTATGGTAAACGATTTTATATGTAATCAAATTTACCCGGTAATGTAATGTAATGTTAATGTAATTTTATCAAATTTTATTTATTTATTTATTTTTTTATTATTTTATTTTTTTTTAATATATACGTTGCTGAGGATTAATATGAGTTATTACATGCATAGTAGGTAGTGCATAGCATTTACAGGGATACACAAAAGATTTCAAATACTATATTCTATCTGAAGCCCTGTATATTATGGAAGATGGCTGTTAGATGGATGAAATGCATTTTTAATTATGATATACGCTTTTAAGTTTCACTAGATGTATGCATATTACATCGTTTATATATATGCTAATTGTTACACAATTTAGATATACAGGGTTACACAAAAGATCTCGGAAATGTTACTGAATATGAGCGTAATTTACTTAAAGGTGGCTTTTAAATATGTTAAGCCTTTTTACGATGAACTGCATTTAGTTTATTAAGAAATATTTGTAGAATATAGAAAAAATGATATACAGGGTCACACAAAGAACTGGATACATGGTCGCCGTTGGATGATAATTTCTAGAAATTTGATTTAAGTAGTTTAAAGAGAATTTATTTTTAAACTAAACTTTTGCAAAATTCTTTTGTGTTTTAAAGATACTATGTATTTTACAGGGATAAACAAAAGTATTCAATTATGTTTCCACTATTAGTATAAATTGCTGAAAGGAAAATTTCAACCAGTTAGGCGTTTTCTTTCTAAACTAAATTTTTCCATTTTGCAATCTATATATTAATCGACAGATCAAATACAGAGCTTTTCAAAAGTATTGGAATACATATTTGGATATGGACAATAATACGTTATTTCCCTGGATAACGAAGTTTTGTTAAAGATTTCAAGAGGTGTTGGAAAGTGCTTCATAATTTATGCTTAACGCATGATTTTTCTTACTTGTTTATATTTCTTTAGAGATAATATTCATCATTTTTTTAAGTTTCTTTTGAATCTATTTAAAGATTAAAAAATAATAATCCATCAAATATAAATGCATTGGCTATTAAATTACAAATTATTCAAAAAATAATAAAAAAAAATTATTCAAATGCTACATTTTTTAAATAGAAAAATCAATTACCAGTTGAGGAGCAATAGGAATTAAATTAGCTCCAGAATTAATGATTGATGATGAGGGATTTAATGATGAATCTTTCGTTATAGTTTATTTTAATTTAAAAAATATTTTGAATCCATATTTATAAATATTATTTTAGGAAATAGTTGAAGAACCTCGTCTTTTTGTGGAAGGAGCAACAAGATTTGATGTTGTTCAAGGAGAATTAGGTAAGATAATTCATTGAACACATTTTAGGAATGAGATTTCCACTTTTTGTGCACCAGTATTTTATAAGAGAAAATGTCATGTTATTTAATCGGAACTTTTTGCGATTCAAAGGAACAATATTCTCTCTAAAAATATACTGGTGTGCAAAAAAGCGGGATTTGCATTTTTGATAATTCAGTATCAATTTAGAGGATTTTTTTTTTTTTAAATTCAAAATATCTACCATTATTCCTTTTTATTTAACCAAAAAAATCGCTAAAATAAAATAAGGGTTACAAAATGGAAATAGTGATAGATATTTTGAATAAAAAATTGACTAATACTATTTAACTTTCCTCTCTGCTTTTCTACTCAGTAATTTAAGAATAAGTTACCATTTCATGCAACAGAATGTGCTTTGTTAAACTTTAAGAATTGTATTCAAACTTCAAAAAGCAACTGTTGTCGCTTTTAAATATTCAGATAGAATGAAAAGTGAAAAATAGAAATTAATTAATTTTTCTATACACCTTTGCATGTTAGTTTGTGCATTATTATAGAGCTAAATAGCACAACACCATCTATTGTCCAAAATTATAACAATTTTTTAAACTACTGTGCATAAATTCTACGAGCTCTCCCGCCTCACAAATATGACAGTTGATCTTTGTATTTACTATAAATAATGATTTTTAAATTTTAAATTTCTGGAGTTCTTTTTTGGCATTGCTTCTCCTGTAAAATAATGCATTATATTTTATCCATTTCAGGTGATTGCTGGCTGCTTGCTGCTGTTGCCAATTTAACGCTAAACGATGCTCTTTTCTACCGTGTTGTTCCAAACGACCAATCCTTTGTCAGTGAATATGCCGGAGTATTTCATTTTCGTTTCTGGCAATATGGACGTTGGGTAGATATTGTGGTAGATGACAGGCTTCCTACGTGTGGTGGACAACTGGTTTTTATGCACTCGAAGCATCAAAATGAGTTTTGGAGTGCTCTTCTCGAAAAAGCCTATGCTAAGTAAGAATAATTTTTTTTTTTTTTATCATTCTTATATTTAATTTCACATATTAAGCTTATGACAAACAAGTATAGCTAAAGTGAACGAACATAAATAATAATAATAACAAGTTAAACAACAATAAGTTAATTTAACCTGTAGCATCATTCGATTTATTATCAAATATTTATATAGGGAAATTTAGATAAAAGGCTGTATTAGAATAAAAGTCATTCTATTAGAATTTGAAATGTCTCCTATAAATATGCTTATAGAGATATTTATTTGTTTTTCTCTTGCTGGTCAAATTTTCAATTTCGGTAATTGTCAAAAGTTAATAGGAAAACAATAAAGAGTAATTTTGGTTTGAAGTTAAATTAAGGAAAGTTTGATAAACAGAAAGTACATGATATTATACAAATAAAGTAGCAATTTAAAACCAGTGCAGTTAAACAGAAATAGTGATGTAGTGTATCCCAACATAATCATAATTTTTTTCATATATCCACCAGAACAAATAAATACGTTGCTCGTGAGAAATTTTATTTATTAAACTAGTATATAACCCCGTCAAAAATGACGGAATTTTCACTTGCATTTCATCTTTTTAATACTTCATACAAACAAACAGAATGCATATTTTATTTTTGAAGAGTTTGTATTGTAAAAAAGCACATTTTAAAAATAGCAATAAATTTCTATAAATGCATTTTTTTTTTTTTTTTTTTTTTTTTTTTTACTTTATATTTAGTTTTTGAACAAATTTTAATTTCAAAACAAAGAACAGTATTTATTACAATAATAATGATAATTGGCAAAATAAAACTCAATTTCTGAAGATTTCACAAAACATTTAAATTAAATATTGAAGTTTTTAAAATTTTAAAATACATTCTTTATTATGATTCTTTATTATGATTCGGCAGCGATTTTAGTCGTGGGTATATGATAGATTCTTAGTTCGATGCTTTTAGGCATCGATTATGAAGCTTTGAGTTTTCTTTTTATTAAATTTAGATTTGGTGTCATCTATACGCAGTTAATATACACAAAACAACTTAAAAAAAGAATCTGAGTTTCTTATAGAAAATACTGCAATTTTCTATAGTAAGAGGCACTGATTTAAATCAAAATCAATTTTTAAAAACTTCAGCTTGCAACTTTAAAAATTCAATCCGTAAGTTATGAAAACCAAAATTATTATTATTGTTTTTTTCTAAAATTCTAAATTAAATCTACCAGTTTTTAAAGCTTAGATTGTATCCATTCGAAATTTGCTTACATTGTAAACGAAATTTGTATTTTTTATCGAATGCCATTTAAATGTAAGGATTATATACTATCATAAACTAAATAAAAATCATCAAATTTTAATTTAAGAGCAATTTTGATTTATTTGCATGCATTGCATCAAAGCAGATAAAGTTTTAATTTAAGACCATGTGAAAAAATAATTTTCAGTTATACTAATGCAGTCATGATGATATCTTAAATATCCATAACAACTTGAAGAAAAAAAAGAGCTTATTTATTTAAATAGAAAACAAAATTTAAAAAAATTAACCGGATAAATGCTAGTATTTAAAAAATAATAATAATAAAACTAAATTTAAATTCATCTAAAACTAAATTTATCTTTTACAATATATTCCCAAAAAGGCTTCTAAAATAGCTCATAGATGGCAGCACTAAAGTTGTGAGAGACGGTGCTAGAGTGATAAATAAAATACGATCGTACTCAGATATTAAAACTTTTCCATTACCACTATTATCTTTATGTATTATAATTGGGTTTGATATACATATTTTATATGAAAATATGCTGAAAAAACATTATTTCAAGTGGAAGAAATTTTAAAAGCATCATTTTAGCATCTGTTTTCAATTAAGCCTAACGTGGCGTCTAGCAACGGTTGAATCCAGATAGGAGTGGCATAACCTGGAACCGTTCTACACATTTCTTCGGACGCATTTTATTATAAGTAGATGAAGTCAAATATGTACGACATGAAAATAAATCACATTTTATCAAGTAAAATTTATAGCACAAAATCTCTTTATTTGTTCCGCGGATTATACTCCGGAAATTACGGTACTTGTTTCATTAAAAACATCTTTAAGCAGCGTGTATAGATTAATTAAGTTTACTTAACACTATTTTCAAACAATAAGCTAACCCTGTGTTTAATCCTATTTTTGTAACTAAATGCGTAGAAAATTAACGTTTGGAAAAAGTGGTATTCAAGCAAAAGCAACTCAACTCTCCCTATTAGAGCAGTGTTGTCTAATAGACCAGTTTCAACTGACATCGCATCCTAATAATTAACTTGACAGCCTTTACTTACCAGTCGGTTTTTCCGAACTTTCTCCATTTTGATTGGCTAAGCAATAATATTGGATAAAAAATCGGTGATTTTGGTTGGTTAGCGAAAAATTGGAAGACACATGAAGTTACATGATTGAAATTGATCTATAAGTAAAGGGCAGCTGGCGTCACTGTGATTAAAATTACTATTTATCCCACAGTAATTTACTCTCCGTCTTTATACTCTAATCACACACGATAATTTAGGAGATATGATTGATCTAACGATTTAAAGCTCTTATGGTGACATTGGTCATTATCACTATGATGATTCTCGCTATGATTGGTAAAGCAAAAATGTAGTAATTAGATTGATTAATGGAAGTGTTTGTTTGTAAACATGCTTTCTCCTCACGCTTGAATTTTTTTTAGGCAATTCAGAGCATAGAAGGAGATTTTCGAACTCCTTTCGTCTCAATTAATTGGTGAACCAAGTTAGCTACGACTATAAACGTTGCGGGTAGGTATAGTATAAAAGTTCCGGGAGCTACACCTGACGGTGCCTCCTATAAGAAAATGCAGATTTAGTCTTCCTATCTGGAAACAGTACGAGTAACAGGCGAAAAAAACAATGACAAAGTTATAGAATGTCCTTTATTCAGTATGAAATGATGTCTTACACGTAAAAATAATTTTATTAAAGAATGTAGCGTGTAGAAAATTGGCATTACAAAGTGGCGCATATTTATAAGTAAAACCAACTCATGAAAGAAAGCTAGTTAGAAAATTATTTTAAACACCCTCATTGTCGGAAATAATGTATTCTTCATTGATGTTCCTAATGATGGAGAAATTGAATGTACTTAACTTGATCTTTTTATTAAAATAAACTCATTCTTTCAAACATTTGTTAGTTTTATGAATGAATATGCATCCGTTTATGATGCCACGTTTGTGCATCCTATTCGTGACATACATCTTTGTCTATTGATGATTCCATGTAAAAACATTACATTTCAAGGCATCTAATAAAATTACTTTTATGTCTAAGGCATCATTCCATACTAAATCAAGTGTACTCTATAACGACAACTTTTGTCTTTTTCCTATGGACTTTTGTCACATATCTCGTACCTATTTTGAGATAAGAACGCTAACTCGACAGTTTGCCGCTAGGGGACGCTACTGGGCATCCCATACCGTAGTGCATACCCGTTTTACTGTGCCTAGACACCATGTTCATGTACATAGGTATTCCTATGTACATCCTATTCAACAATATTTGATGCGAAATAGGATAAAAGAAATGGGTTGTACAATGGAAGTAAAGCATAAACAAGGTGTGTGTTAAGCTATACGGAAGAAGTGTTTGATTTTGAATCCGAAATTTATGGAATAAATCATTCGTAATCCAGAAATCGCAGTTCTATGAATTTTTCCAGAATCTTCCTTTAATAAGAAGTAATTATTACGCGATTTATTTTGCATTATTAAATTTTTCTAAATACATTCTTTCTCAAGTCCGAATAACTAAAATTGGACAGTATATATATAGACATTTGTCATCCCATCTTACCAAGAATGCATTAATTCTTTCCGGCATGGAGTAAATCTGTTTGAAATAATTAACTTACACCAAAATTTATAAACGAATTTATTAGAAAATGAACGTGCTTATTATCATGTATGTTATAAAAGGAAAATTTCAATTAAATATTCTGAGTGCCAGTAAAATTAACCTTCTCGTGTATATGGGCCTCATATGAGAACAAATAATTATTGCATTACTAAGCAAAAAAAAAAAAAAAAAAAAAAAAAAAAAAAAATGAGCATCCATTTATGGAGATCTGATTTGTGGACAGATAATAGCTAGCATGCAGCATTATAATAAAATTATTTTATAATGTGTTCTCATTTATTACAAAAAAAAAAAGTGAATAATGAAACATAACACGTGAAATGAAGCATAATTTTTGCATGAGGACTTTTAAATTTAGCGTCCTTCTTTTAAGAACAGCGTCCCGGAAAGGTTTAATTAACGCTAATTTCCCCCTTTTGGTGATGCAATTTCTCCTAACGCTTGTTTTTAATCAGGATAAACGGTTAAAAAGATATTGTGTAACATTATGATGTGTAACAATGTTTCAAATAGTCAGAAATTCGAAATATTAAATTAGTTAAATAAATATAAAAATATATGACGGAATGAAATTTTCTCCTTGCTTTTAATACAAAATATATAATATGAACTTTAAAATGTAATGGTTTACTTAATGTTAAGGTTGTTTTTTCAATAAAATTAACTATTAACATATCTATTTGGTTATTTTAATCGCCTTTTAAGTAAACCTGAACATTTTAAAGTTCATATTAAATTAGTTTTTTATTTGCTTCTGAACGCTGCAGTTTTGGTTTACTATTTTTATTAATTATATTAATTCAAAACTGTATAATAGCTATAGTATTTAAATTGAAGCCTATGGCAAAGATGAGTTAAAAATAAGTATATTGCTAGAGCTTAATACAATTCATGTGTACTACAGGTAAATTTCAGCAATATCTTTTTTTTAGGTTACATGGCAGTTACGAAGCCTTGAAAGGAGGAACTGCATGTGAAGCTATGGAAGACTTCACAGGTGGTGTGACTGAATTGTATGAGCTTAACAAAGCCCCGCCCAATTTTTACAAAATTCTCCTAAAAGCTTATGAAAGATGGTCTCTATTGAGTTGTTCTATAGAGGTAAGAAGAATATTTCTTACTCCTATCGGAAAATTTTTGTGCCCTTTAACTTTTACAGGTACAATTAATTGGATTTCTATGATGTTATAAATTGACATTAGAATTTCCAAAAGATTTTATTTGAAAATAAGGAAATGTCATTTTACAGTTCTTTCCACCTCCCCATCAATTTTTTTTCAAAAATATTGGTACGATTTTTGATCAAAATTAAATGGTACATAAAATATCTCATCATACCTCAAGAAGTTAAGACTATTCTTAAATCTAAACTGGCTATTTTCTATTGTGAATTTATTTTTGTTCGCAGGCACATCATATTGGCATGTTGCTGCGTAATCGAAATTTCTTTTTATTCTTTGGTATAGGCAGAAGATTATTCAGAAAATCGTATGAATGATGGATTTTTAAACCGAATTTCTCGATGTGATACAGCTGCAAAGAGAAAAACCGCCATTTTGAGACAACAATCGTTTATAACTCAAGACGTAATTCGTTTATCGAAAAATGAAATTGCTGTTCGATTACAAATCACTTCATTAATCATGTCTGTAAATTTGGGTTTTTTTACATGAATCCGTAACTTTGTCAGAACGTTTCGCATTGCTGAACGGAGAAAATGTTATTTTCGGAACCGCCTTAACCTTCCTACCCTGTTCAAATTTAACTCAATCTTGATAAAAACATTTCACACCAGAATTGTTATTTAAAACATTTTAATATATTTATTTGACTTATTTTTCTGAAACTGTTATTTAACTTTCTTTTTAAAAAAAGTTCTAGTTCGAATCGTATAAAACGAATTATAGTTATGGGTCGATTAGACCCATTCTGGGTAGGAAGGTTAAACTGATTGGAAAGATCTTTACAACTAAAGGTAATTGATTCATGATAGCATTCTTATAACTAAATATATGAAAAAAAGGGGTAGTTAGATAAAAGTAACATTAGTTTATTAATTTTCCTTAAACCTTACACATAATCTATATTATAAGATATCTAATACTGACATTCCAACAATAGTGGCAACAAACTGCATTATCGATTTTGTTTATAACACATACATTTCCTTCTAAATATAGCATAATTTCAATTTTTAAACCAACGGATAAAATCAAGGCCACACAAAGAGACCATGGGCACAAATAATAATTCCAATACAAGTTCCCCGGCATAAGTGGGATACAATAAAACCTGTTTTTACGGAAACTTACACTACTAGTGAAGAATTCCTGTTTATACTGCTTATTTCCATCTTGGAATGCATAATTTTTAATATTTTTAAGAGATGGGGGAATCATGAATTTTTTTTCGGTTTATTGCAGGATTTTTAATGTCATTAAACAGATTTTATAGTCCAAGAACCGACAGCACAAAAACCTATGTTATCGACCACAAGCAAAAATCTTTTATTTTATAGAAGAGTAGTAATAGGGGAATCTAATGCTCCATGTCTGACGGAAGTGAAGTGGTGCATAAAAAATTACTACCACTAGTAGTCTACTCGTAGGTTTATCATTGTGTTTGCCGTACAATAAAAGATATGAAAATATGGAAAACTGGGAGCAGGGAAACACAATGATAAACCTACGGGTGAGCCACTAGTGGTATTTTTGGCTTATGCACAACTTCACTTCCGGCAAACATAGATCATTAGATTCCCCTATTACTACTCTTCCATAAAATAAACGTCTTTTTTCTTGTGCTCAATAATAAAGGTTTTTGTGCTGTCGGCGCTTAGACTATTACCCTTAGAAAATGAATTTACTGGATAGTAGCTTTTTTTTAAAAATCAATATAATATTCGTTTACAATTTTATTATATTTCTTTTTCAGTATTACAGTTTATGATACATTTGTAACCCTTTTTCATCGAAAGATTTAAAATATTGAAAACTTAATTAAATTTTAATTGAATTTATCAATAATTTTTTTTATATATAAAAAAGTTTAAAGTATGAAAGAAGCATTTGGATCATTCGGAAAGTTCATGTTGTCCAGTTATTTTGCTACACTTATAACGTGTGACCTTGAATGACCCAAAGATATTCATTCTTTTCTGCTAGAGCTGCCTGATTCTCGATTGTATCTACTTATAATAAAATGCGTCCGGAGAAATGTGTAGAACGGTTCCAGGTTGTGCCACTTCTATCTGGATTCAACAGTTGCTAGACGCCACGTTAGGATTAATTGAAAACAGATGCTAAAATGATGCTTTTAAAATTTCTTCCACTTGAAATAATGTTTTTTTCAGTATATTTTCATATAAAACATGTATATCAAACCCAATTATAATACATAAAGATAACAGTGAAATTGGAAAAGTTTTTTATTATCTGAGTACGATCGTATTTTATTTATCACTCCAGCACCGTCTCTCACAACTTTAGTGCTGCCATCTATGAACTATTTTACAGCCTTTTTGTGAATATATTATAAAAGATAAATTTAGTTTTAGATGAATTTAAATTTAATTTTATTATTATTATTTTTTAAATGCTAGCATTTATCCGGTTAATTTTTTTAAATTTTGTTTTCTATTTAAATAAATAAGCTCTTTTTTTTCTTCAAGTTGTTATTGATATATAAGATATCATCATGACTGCATTAGTATAACTGAAAATTATTTTTTTCACATGGTCTTAAATTAAAACTTTATCTGCTTTGATGCAATGCATGCAGATAAATCAAAATTGCTCTTAAATTAAAATTTGATGATTTTTATTTAGTTTATGATATTATATATTCCTTACATTTAAATGGCATTTGATAAAAAATACAAATTTCGTTTACAATGTAAGCAAAATTTGGAATGGATATAATCTAAGCTTTAAAAACTGGTAGATTTAATTTAAAATTTTACAAAAGAAACAATGATAATAATTTTGGTTTTCATAACTTACGGATTGAATTTTTAAAGTTGCAAGCTGAAGTTTTTAAAAATTCATTTTGATTTAAATCAATGCCTCCTACTATAGAAAATAGCAGTATTTTCTATAAGAAACTAAGATATTTTTTTAAAAAGTTGTTTTGTGTATATTAACTGCGTATAGATGGCACCAAATCTAAATTTAAAAAAAAAACTCAAAGCTTCATAATCGATGCCTAAAAGCATCGAACTAAGAATCTATCATATACCCACGACTAAAATCGCTGCCGAATCATAATAAAGAATCTTAATAAGGAATGTATTTAAAAATTTTAAAAACTTCAATATTTAATTTAAATGTTTTGTGAAATCTTCAGAAATTGAGTTTTATTTTGCCAATTATTATTGTAATAAATACTGTTCTTTGTTTTGAAATTAAAATTTGTTCAAAAACTAAATATCAAGTAAAAAAAAAAAAAAAAAAAAAAAAAAAAAAAAAAAAAAAAACATTTGTATTTGTAGAAACTTATTGCTATTTTTAAAATGTGCTTTTTTACAATACAAACTCTTCAAAAATAAAATATGCATTCTGTTTGTTTGTATGAAGTATTAAAAAGATGAAATGCAAGTGAAAATTCCGTCATTTTTGACGGGGTTATATACTAGTTGTCGTATAATTTTTGTTTCAGTACAGTTCTAAGAGAGGGGAAGCAAAATGTTAATTATCGTCATATAATGCTCTTTTACTTCTAAAAAGGTAAAAATGCTAATACAATTGCTCGAAAACTTTGTGCTGATTTGCTGTTTACAGACAAAGGGCTGTTTCTTATAACACAATTCGAAGATGGATTAGGTCCGGAAATTTTGAGTCTCAGCATGATATTCGTTCCGGAGGAGCATTTTCTGTAAAGGAGGCGCTCTTAAAATATTCTGTCACTAAATATACACATTACACAAAGCTAGAACTATCACACAGATTAATATATTCCAAAAAGTACAATGTATTTGTATGGATGACGGTTTGAAGAAGATTGGGTGCGTAAACCGCTATGATGTGCGTTTATTCCATGCTTTAACACCGCAGAATATGCTTGCTCGAGTTTCAGCTTGTGATTCTTTGCTGAAAAGTAATAAAAAACTATTTATGTCAAACGGCTCATTAGTGGCGATGAGAATTACTATAATATTATTACTGGGGGAAAAAAAACCTTGGGATAAGTCAAATGAATCTCCAAAACGGACACCGAGAGGAAGCCTGCGTCCCAAAGAGTAACGCTTTGTGGGGGAACTGCAAAAAAGTTGTTCATTATGAATATAGTTGTCACTAAATCAGATAATACATTTTGTAAGATACTGAGCCCAAACGGCAGTTTTGAAAGCAAAAACGACTAGAACTGGCGATTTGTTGAAGTATTGTGCTCCACCATGACAATGCTCATCGCATTATGATTAATGTAAAGTAACATCTTAATGAACATGAATGGGATGTTTTGTTGCATCTTCCACATTCATGAGACATGGCCATTTCAGATTTTCACTTTTTTACATAATTTCAAATTTTCCTGAAATGCCGGTATTTGACTGTTTTAGAAACAACACACTGATAACTTCTTTACAAATAAACCTAATGACTTTTTTCTTTCTTTTTTCTTTTATTTCTTTTTTTTTTTTAATGTTCTAGATGTAAAAAAAAAGAGATTATGTCATTCCATAAAATTTTCTTATCTTATTGTAACTCTTTATTGAAACTTATCATGAAAAAAACCGCAGAATTTTCCGAACCACCCAATATAATTCGAAAGCTTAACATGTGATTTTATCCGAATTTCCGCCTTATTCCTGTTCGTGTGTCTGCATTTCGTCACATCTTTAAAACAAGAGCATTATTTCAAAACTTTCTTCATATTAAATGAACCTTAAAATATTTGTTTACATGCACATGAGTACGGGCACTGAGCAGAACGCCCCGTAAAGACATTCTTCAAATTCCGACTTTGAATTTCATTATGTGTTAGTTATTTTAATTTAAAATTTTGACACAAAAAAGTGCGAGTCTACTTTTTCTGCTATTAGAAAAAGAAAAAAGAAGCCGGTCCGCCTACAAAAGCCGGGTCTCCGAGAGTTAATGTATACCGACTCTACTCCCTCTGTGCGGTCCTGAATAAAATAAAAAGTGTAATTTCAAACTACATCTTAATTACTGATATTTTGAATGCATTTCATAGTATTCAATTGCTTTCTCTAAATGAAAATGTACATTTTCATTTCAGTATCTTCCAAAACTCATGTTTTTAGCTTCCTGATTTAGTCAATAGAATAAAAATCTAAAAATTATATTATTTAGATGAAATTATTATAAAAATATTTCCTTTTTATGAATTAAAAAGCATGTTTTTCTAAATATATTTTTCCTGAGAAAGCAATACATTTTAGGAGACCTAGAGAACGATTTTAAATATTATCTATTTAGCTTTTTTTAAACAAAAATTTTTGTATGAGAAAATTTTTCGCATATGTCATAATAATTCTCATTATTTCTCCATTTACTTCCTTTCTTTTTTTGTTTTAGCAAAACTGAATTAACCTAAATGCCACCAATTGAACTTATTGGAAAAATTTCATTAAAATCTTAATTTCAAATAAAAGAGTATTATTCAAAGAAAAAATACAAACACATCTATTTGTAGTTGTTTGGATATTATTTCTTCAAAAGTTGAAAATTTTATGTATATTTTTAACCACATTCATAAACAAAAACTGTTTTTTTTTTTTAATTTTATTTTTACTTGTTTTAGGCTGATCCAGATGTATTAGAAATGGAAATGGACAATGGTCTGATTAAAGGTCATGCTTATAGTATTACTAAAGTTAAATTGGTAAGAGAAATTTTAACATTTTGCATTTGTATTTAAAATATTTCATTAAAATACCCTAACAGCATAGATAATCGATACGACATCTCAAACTCTTTAGTGTTAGAGTCAAAATAGTGACTAAAACATGTTACCTTTGATACGTTACACAATTATTCTCAGATGATCGTTCCAAGACTTCATTATAAAATAAATGTGACCTTTTCGGTGAGGAGATGCTAATGATTTAGCCCAAAATGTGCATATTATTTACTTCTCATCAAAATATGAACGCATCGAAATCAAAATGATTCATTTTCTACATCACGTGACGATAATGGGAAATAGGACATATATTTGGGTCATGAGTACTATTAATGTACTATTAATTATTCGGCTAATTAATTAAGATGTCATTACAAATGATTTGTTTAACTTTCAATATTTATATTCAATAAATGCAAAATTATTTTCTTAAAATAAAATGCTGAATACATTTTATTTAAACTGATTTTGGAGTTTTTTAATATTAAATATTAAAATACTAGAGTAATATAAATCTTTCTTTTTTCTTTTAATTAAATTTTATTACAAGCTGGAGTAACTATCTGTGTTGCATTTGCATTCCGTTCGATCTTTCAATATTTCGGGGGGGGGGAAGAATCTGGCTTTATATGTATTTAGAAAAAGACTTATAGTAATTAAGGTGGTCTGGGGTAATAACGCCAAGTGCTAACATTTTGCATAATTATGAAATAATCTGGTAAATGACACCCATGTGCTCTGCGCAGAAGGGTTTTGAGTCGGGTCAATCCATTTCAAGTGGTCCAACACTGGTCGCTCGACCATTTTTTAAAAATCTGAAATTTTTTGTACAACAACCCTAACATGATGGAAGTTCAAAATGATCGTTATTTTAATTTTACTATTTTTTGTTTGTGCATGGCGGCCATCTTTGTTTCATCGTGTGCAGCGATTTTCTCAGATACTAGGATACACAAAATTGTAAATATCTCGTCTTTTATTTTCCCAATTGAAATGGGGTTTGCAGCATTTTGTTCAGAATAAAATAGGCTAAATATATGGTGGTAGAATAATTTTGGAAAATAAAATTTTACAAGTGAAATTTTAGCACAAAATTTAAGATTTTTTCCAAAATCTATCCGTTTTCAAGAGGAAATTTTTATTCAAGGAAAACTGTCACACTTACACAATTTTTTCTAGAAATAGGTCAAAAGTGCGTGTACTCATATATCAAGTCCCAGATCTAGGAGTTAATTTCTATTTGCGAAAAAAATTCCGAAATTCTTCAAAAATTTCAAAAATAGCACTTTTTAGGCTTTGATATCTCTGGTGGGGCACGAGATAAAAATATGAAATTCTGGCCTTTGATAGTATTATGTAGTAATGTTATGTACAAAAAATTTCAAGAAGGAGATTCGACTACAAGCGGAGATATGACATGGACAATATGTGAAAACAATACTGCCAAACTATTGTAACCTTCTATGTAATTGTTCATACCTCCAAAATTTTAAATTAATTATTTAGGGTACAGAGTTAAATGTTAATTACAAATATCTTCTTCAAATGCGTCTTTGTGATTTAAACAATTCAGAATGTATGCTAAGCTACTACACTATTTGTCCAGAGGACCAAATTTACTACAAATGCTATTGCAACAAATTTTACTCGGTACACATTTCAGGAAAAGTAAATTTCAGACAATGGGTTGCAACTGATCGAGTTGACATGGTTTCAGTTATTAAACCTAGAGAATTTTATTCAAGTTTACAAGGGATGACAAGACTTGGGTGGCTTCAAATAAAATTTTGAGAAAGAACAGCCTGATGGATTGATAACAGTAAATGGTCGAATTCATAACATCTCTCGTAAATAGTGTTAAGCTCTTTGTTGAGCATATATAGTATCTTTGTAAATTAAACATTTATTATTAAACCGTTTTCAACAAACGATATTTTCTGTGTAAATATTGTAATAAATGAGACTAATTTCATTTCTCCTAATGTACTCATAATAGCATTTCTTAACATTTTTTTATCACCGTATCTCAGCTTATAATCAAATCTCCTTCTTGAAATTTTTTGTACATAACACTACTACACAATACTATCAAAGGTCAGAATTTCAGATTTTTATCTCGTGCTCCACAAGAGATATCAAAGTCTAAAAAGTGCGATTTTTGAAATTTTCGACGAATTTCGGAATTTTTTTTCGCAAAGAGAAATTAACTCCCAGATCTGGAACTTGGTGTATCAGTACACTCACTTTTGACCTATTTGTAGAAAAATTTGTGTAAGGTTGACAGTCTTGTGGAACAATTACATAGTACGTTACAATAATTTGACAATATTATTTTTCACAAATTGTCCATGCCATATCTCAGCTTGTAGTCAAATCTCCTTCTTGAAATTTTTTGTACATAACACTACTACACAATACTATCAAAGGCCAGAGTTTCAAATTTTTATCTTGTGCCCCACCAGAGATATCAAAGCCTAAAAAGTGTGATTTTTGAAATTTTTGAAGAATTTCGGAATTTTTTTCGCAAAGAGAAATTAACTCCCAGATCTGGGACTTGGTGTATGAGTATACACACTTTTGACCTAATTGTAGAAAAAATTGTGTAAGGTTGCCAGTTTTCCTTGCATAAAAAATTCCCTCTTGCAAATGGATAGATTTCGGAAAAAATCTTAAATTTTGTGCTAAAATTTCACCGGTAAAAATTTATTTTTCAAAATTATTCTACCATTGTACATTTAGCCTATTTTATTCTGAACAAAATGCTGCAAACTCCATTTCAATTGGTAAAATAAAAGCCGAGATATTTACAATTTTGTGTATCCTACTATCTGAGAAAATCGCTGCACACGATGAAACAAAGATGGCCGCCATGCACAAACAAAAAATAGTAAAATTAAAATAACGGTCATTTTGGACTTCCATCATGTTAGGGTTGTTGTAAAAAAAATTTCAGATTTTTTAAAAATGGTCGAGCGACCAAAAAAATATTTTCTGGACCACTTGAAATGGATTGACCCAGTCATATAAATCGCAAAAAACAGCTTCAAATTAATTTTTTTCATTTTTAGGTCTTATTGTTTTTACAAACAACTAAAATTAACGCTTGATCTAAAATTTGCGAGATACGTTTTGTGATGTGAAGACTATTTTTTTTATCCGGAAATACTTTGTTAATTACATAAATTTGTAGTACATTTCATGGACTTTTAAAATGTTGTTGAAGATTTTGGATATCTTCTCGAGATAATTTGTAATTTAAAATGTACAGCGCAATAACTATAATGGGGTAGTAACGTCAATCCTTGGCATTAATACCCCAGTTGATTCGCTACAGTGGCCGAGCTACATCCTAAATACTGATTCAAATAACCACAGTTAAAATTCTGCAATGTTTCGAATAATTCTATTTAAGCGGTCCTTTTTAAGAAGAAAGAAGCTCACGGTCTGATATTCTTTTGCTTCATCCCCCCCCCCCACACACACACACGCACACACCACCTTTATTTTTCTTACACTTTCACAAAAAATTGAACATTTTCAATAGCTTAGAATGCAATTTGTCAATTTCTAAGTTTGTAAAGTTTCTATTTTTAGAATTGGGCAATCTACATGCAATTATTCCATCTTATTTCATAGTTTTGTTTGCATGGCGTTATTACCCATATAGGTGGGTAATAACGCCAAATAGCATTGGTCAAGAAATCACGCCATTACATTTTATGAATACATATCTGTTAAATTATTTTTTGTATATAGATAGTCAATGAGTTGCTGTATCAAATCATATATTTGTTTGAAAAATGCCAACTAAAACTGAGCCGTGAAAATTGGTATAACCTTAACGTGGCGTTATTACCCCAGGGTACCTTATTATTTATTATTATAAGTAAAAAAATCCTATTAACATACCACTTAAGCGAAAATTGAAAAAAAAAAATCATGAAATTATTGTATAATACCTTTATAAAAAAAATGATGTAATACTAGCAGTAAAATTTAACTGAGTGAAAGAATTTTGAGCAAAATCCCTAGTATAGTTTATCATTAGCGCACAACTAATATTCTCGCCAAAAACGGAAAAACATCCATTTACAGCTGTTTTTTGTTTTAGTAGGTACACCGTCTTAAAAATGTACTGCATTTTTTCCCACGAGGACCGCCGGATTTTCCTGTTTTAGACAGAATTTCTTAGGTTGTTTTTTTTGCTGCATTTCATTGTAATAAGTATTAATATATTCGTGGTAGTGTTAATTTTAATAATAGCAATAATAGTAATAATTAGTATTACCATTACATTACTATATTACCTCTATCAAACAAATAATATACATGTTTAACAATTCTAAAATAACAATATAAAATAACCTTAATTCTTTTTTAACATTTTCCAACATCATTGAAAACTGTTTGTGAATTTGGTTTATCTGACCATGCGGCCGTGTTCTGACTCGCGATTTTATTGTTTGCTTATAGGGATGCGCAAAGGAATTCGATTACATTGTGGTCAATGAGGAAAAAAAAATTCGTTATATTTTAGTATTTTTATACTATTTAAAACATATTGAAATTGACTAGTGAAGAGCATTACAAGGTGCTTTCTATCCAATGTTGCGTGCACAATGTTACCGTTTATTTACAGGGTTACATAAAATAATTTGGTTACAGTACTGTTATCAGCAACAACTGCTGGAATTTTTCAACTGCAGCATGTGTTTTTAAATTTAAAAAAAACTGAAATATTTTTTGGTGCATATAAATTCTATAAATCACACACTGTGCTACACAAAAGGATATGAGTACATCGCACTTGACACAAACTGCTGAAACAGAATTTAAATTGTGCGTTATTATTTATATATTTATGAATTTGCTATGCGTTTTCTAGCGGAAATAAATTTTTGCATTGGTATGAAGTAATCTATAGTATTATAATCTATAGATTATATACAGATCTGTACAAAAGATCTGATGTTTTTCTGACTGTGGAAAGTTATTGCAAAAATTAGGTTTTTAAATTTGTGTTTTTCTAAATTATTTGTTAAGACATCTATTTTCACCTTATTAAACGTTGGTGGTAAAATATTAATCAGTTCGACAGAACAAAATTTGCAAGAAATTTCTTTATTTCGGTTGTTTGAAACTTTTATGGGAGGAAAATATGTATCAAATTTTATTTTTGAGAAACGATTGATTGCTAAACACTTGCATATTTTCTATTGAGGTAAACTGCAGCTAATAAACTTTCGTGACTCTGGATAATAATAATAATAATAATAATAATAATAATAATAATAATAATAATAATAATAATAATAATAATAATAATAATAATAATAGCAACACAAATTGAGCGGCCTGATTATTTTGAGTGACAATGCAAATCGGCCAAGTGTGTTGCAGATGAGAAAGTCGTTTGAAGTGGTAAAAAAAAAACAGAAAATAATCATTTAAAATATGTATCGCAATTTAATTAGCAGGAATACGCTTTCTATTTACTTCATTTGCTTTTTATCGCTTGACATGGCGAATTAACAAAAATCTAATACTTAATGTATGCAATGTATGAATATCTTATGTTCATTAATATTGATGTTAGTCTGAATGTTAATATTTTTCTTTGATACTGAAAAGGTCTATAGCGGGGGAAATTATTTGATGCCTTCAAAGACATGGATTAAAAAACATTTGTTGCATGATAATTTTAGAAATTATTGCATATTATACAGTAAGTTTTACTGTATATGATGCATATGTACATAATATTGTTTATCGGAGTGCGCACATATCCATGCTTCTACCCATTATAAAACATAGGATACTAAAATGCATCAAAATAGTTAGATATCATAAGAATAAAAATCGCTCTGTAATTTATTAGTATATTTGGTACTACTCGGTTATCCCGACGACCTATTTCGCTAAATTATACAAACCGCCAAACTGTTAGCTAAATTGATGCAATTTTTTTTAAATAACGAAAGAACAATTATTTTAGAGCAAAACTTATAAAAATACAAATTAAAAGTCAAATTAAAAATCACTTGATGACGTAACAAACACGTATATCATGTTTAAAAACAAGTGAATGTAGCATTTGCGATACCCATTATTGGCCTTTAATCTTAGAATTTGGCGACAGTAATTTGGTCGACGGGATAACCAAGTAGTACCGTATATTTTTACACCATTATTTTTTTTTCTTTTCAGGTAGATGTGCAAACATCCCGAGTGAGAGGCAAAATCCCGCTGCTGCGAGTCCGGAATCCGTGGGGCAACGAATGCGAGTGGAGAGGTGCCTGGAGCGACCGGTTTGTAAACACTTAGGAAATCACCATCCTCTGCAGGTTCACTTCTGATGACGTTGACTTCAACACAACACACTCACTCGTGTTTCAGATATCTTTTGAGCACATATATACAATTATATTAAGAACTTTAGTTTTTAAATCATTCCCAGCTAAATTTATTTTCCAGGAAAATCATTGTAATTTGCCACTTCCTTTTCTATGAATAAATCCAATTCTTTTTTTCAAACTTCAAATCAATCGATTTAGCATAATTGCAGTTTGCGAAATTCAAATTTCAAAGATACCACTTCTATATTACCACACCTATATATTTGATCCATTCAAATATTCCTTAAAAATGCACTTAAATGTAAAAATTAGTCATGTGGCTTCTATTTCCATAATCTTTAATGCATAATAATGTTGATATAAAAGATACCTGTTCAAGAGCTGACAACACAAAAACCTAAGGTATCAAACACAAGAAAAATACCTTTATTTTATGGAAGAGTAGAAATAGGGGAATCTAATGATCCATGTCTGCCGGAAATAAAGGGGTGCATAAGACAAAAATTAATACCACTATTGGTTGCCTGGTGGGTTTATCATTGTGTTTTCCTGCTCCCAGTTTTCCATGTCTTCATATCTTTGATTGTAGGACAAACACCATGATAAATCTACGAGGCAGCCACTAGTGGTATTAATTTTTTGCTTATGCGCCACTTCCCTTCCGGCAGACATAGATCACAAGATTCCCTTTATTACCACTATTTCATTAAAAAAAATTAAAATGTTTTTTTTTTCTTGTTCTTAGTCTTATTTTAGGTTTTTGTGCTGGCGGCTCTTAGACTAATAGAAAGTAGTATGAATGGCTGATATACTTATTAAAGGAGATTTGCAAAACACAAAATTAAATTTCTTTCTTAATCATAGGAAACTGTGTAGGAAGAAAAAAATTATATTGAATATTTGTTTTTTAGAAAACACTTTTACTAGTTTTATTACATAAATTAATATAAAATAATATAAAAACGTAGAAACTCGAAATCTTATCGCCATATTCGTGATTAAGGATACTAAGGTTTGTAGGAAAATGTGAAATGATTAGAAATGTCACAATATAGAAATTATTGTGAAAATTAATATAATGTCGTAGGTATACATACTTATAAGTAGTAATACTATACTTATAAGCAATATATATAAAATGTTTTAGCAGCATACTTATAAGTAGCACACATATAAGTATATCGTACAGATATTTATAAGACTAGTTTCCCTTCGTCATAAAAGACTAGATACATAATAAAAAAAAGGGTTTTTCCTACGTACATATGTGTAGAATTTCATGTGCAATATTTTTTGCAATAAAAGTTTGTTGATTAAAATTAATTTCTTTTTCCTTTTTAACATATTTTAAAAGCATGTACTTTTACTATCAATTTATAGTTAAAAATGCTAGAACCTGAAATTTAAAAAAAAAATGACATTTATTTTCAGTTGTTTTGTACACTATAACTTATTTTTCTTTTTGCATGATGCTGTCTGTTTTAAAGTTACTTTTTATTTTCAAAAAATTGCTCATATCTGAAGATTAAATAGTATTGTAGTCGCCAATAGTATCTAAGCATAATTTATATTATTATTTTTGAGCATTATTTATATATATCTGGGATATTATAAAAAAACGAAAGTTTTAAAAGTAACTCGAAAGCTTTTCCCTTTCATTTTCCGAAAGGGATTGTTCTTTTCTCTCGGTTTAAAAATGACTTTTAAAAGAAAGCGTTAGTTTTATTTTACTTTTTTTAAATTTGTATTTTTCGTGTTTACTTTGACCTTGTCTGAAGGTTATTTTGCTGTTTTGAATCAATTATTTTGCGGCATACCTGCCTTTTTTAATACACACCTAAACTCATTATCATATGATTTGTCACTCATTTGCATATAAAGCGAGCAAAAGTAGCTGTTTCAAATAACGACTGCATATCGTTAAATAATGTTAGGTTCTTCGATAAATTCAATGCTAGGCATAACAATTTTCTAATCGACAGTAAATTAGTTTACAGAAAAAATTGCTCGCCAGGTAACATGATAGTACATCATGCAAAATTTCTGAACTACTACTTTTACAGGGCTTAATTTCGAACAAAAATAGTACTGGAGCACTAATATACTGCAGTATTAAAACCGTAGCACGATATCATTCCATTCTGCCTCTTTCTATGTCATACATTATTTGCAAAATTTCAAACATCTTTTGTTTCTTTACCAAGATAAAAATTTTAAATATATCTATCTGATTCAAAAATAATGTTAACACAGTAGTTGAACTGTTCGCAGCTATGTATAAATATATAGTGAATGAATAACTAGCAAAAACATGTATAAGAAAATTCTTCATCTAAACTTATGCGACACATAAATGTCACTTATAAGTGTTTTGGCAGAAAAGAATACAGAAATTTAAAGATGAGAAGGAAATGAAAGGGTAATTTAGACTTCGATTTTTTTCGAATCGTTTATGCCCTGGACTCTGGAGCCTTGCATTTATGAGCTATTTTAAAAGAATGCAGAAATTTGCAGATGAGAAAGGGTAATTTAGGTTTCTTTTTTTTTCTTTTCTTTTTGAATTATTGCTGCCCATGACTCTGGAGTCCTGCATGTATGAGCTACTCGAAAAGAATGCAGAAATTTGCAGATGAGAAAGAAATGAAAGGATAATTTAAGCTTCGATTTTATCCGAATCATTTCTGCCCTAGACTCTGGAGTCCTGCATTTATGAGCTACTTAAAAAGAATGCAGAAATTTGGAGATGATAGGGAAATGAAATTATAAGTTAGACTTTGGTTTTTGAAATCACTGCTACACTGGGATCTGGAACCCTGTATTGATAAGGTCCCGTAAATTCCAACCAATATTTAAATGTTTACTAAAAACAGAAAAGTATCGGAACCGAGGTCAGGTGGACACCGGTGCAAATTAAGCCCCATTGTAGTGAAAATGGAGGAATTTAGTTTGCGAGGATGGATTAAGAATAAGGTTTATTTATTTTGTAAGGTAAAATACCAGGAATGGAGTGAAAAATTCTGCATATATTTCTTTTTTTATGTTTTTGTAGCTAATACAATTATTATTATTATTATTATTATTATTCTTTCTTTCTTTTCTTTTCTTTTTCTTTTAAATGAAATGAGTGACTGATTAATATTTAATTAACTTTTTACGAATGATAGTGTTGCCAGCGATATTTGGCGTTTATCATTTACGACCGCTAACAGGAAAATATTATTTAACCTATTTTCAAGCTTATGATATCAAAGATAATCATTAAAATAAAAAATACGTTACATTCATAAACAATTTTGTTGAATCGGTATCCTTAAATATAAATGTCATTTTGTCATATTTTGTTTTTGCTATTCAACATTACCTTTGCAGCTCACAAGAATGGACACTTATATCTCCGGAAGAAAAAGAAGCAATGGGCTTACGTTTCGATGCAGATGGAGAATTTTGGTAGAGTCTTTCATTCTATATTCTCAATTTTTGATTTCTTAAACATTAAGATACTACTTGATTATCCCGTCGACCAATTTTGCCAAATTATACTCATCACCAAACTATTCGCCAAATTACACTAATTGATTTAACTTTTATTTTAAATAATGAAATAACAAATAAATTAGTTAAACATCCATGAAAATACAAATTAAATGTAAAATTAAAAATCAGTTGATTACATAACAAACATGTGTAACGTGTTTCATGTCAATTTGATATTTACTATCATCCATTATTAGTACATAATCTTATAGTTTGATCTTAAATTACTTTATCTTAAGTTTATATTATCTTATATTAACTTAACTTTAATCTTATATTATCAGAAAACGATCAACTGTCGTTTTTTGGTCGACAGGATAATCAAATAGCATAAACATTACATATTAAATATAAACTATATATAAAATAAACTAATTGCATAAAATAATTTCGTGTCAAATATATATATATATATATATAGTTTATTTTAATCATATTCATAAGTTGAAAAATTAATACAATGAAATATAAAATTCACATTTAATTCTCTAGGATATCCTACAAAGATTTCATGGAAAATTTCCAGCGTGTTGAAATTTGCAACTTAAATCCAGACTCATTAGATGAGGACCCTCTGACCAAAAAGTCTAAAAAGAAGTGGGAAATGAGTATGTACGAAGGTTCCTGGGTTAAAAACTGTACGGCAGGTGGATGCAGGAATTTCATAGGTGAGAAGGATTACATTATCACTTCAACGAGGTCCGGGACACAAAAATCTTCAAATTTACAATTTTAATTAACTTTCCGGAATGAAATTACGCTTGAAATTATTGAATATTTAATTCGTGATTTATCACTTGCTAACAAAGCGTAGAACCAACAGTGTGAAAACTGTCCAAGCCGGGATCGAACTCGGAACAGCACTCCAAGTATTCTACCATTTAAGCTACGAGGACGCTGCCCAGCCTGGCATTCTTCATGCTGATATGTTGGTAAGGCTATACTGCAGCACAAGATGGAATAGTCTTTTTAAGCACACAAGCCTGTGGCATATATGGTACACAAAGAAACCCAGCGTCGGTGAACACATATACAACTTTAATTAATTTTTAGCAATGAAATTGCACTTGAAATTATAGAATATTTTTTACATTGTTGGTTCTACGCATGGTTAGCAAGTGATAGTTCGCATATTAAGTATTCAGTATTTTCAAGCGTAATTTCATTGCTGATAATTAATTAAATTCACCGATGCTGGGTTTATTTGTGTCTCATGTTACGCCTCAAGATTGTGTGCTCATGAGTCATGAAGACTATTCCATCTTGTTCTGCAGTGCAGCATTACCAACATATAAAAGTGGGAAATGCCAAGCTGAGCACTGTCCAGCCTAAATGGTAAAACACTTGGGGCGCTGTTACAAGGGTTTCGGGTTCGATGCCCGGCTTGGACATTTTCCACATTGTTGGTTTTACACTTAGTTAGCAAGTGATAAATCACATATTAAATATTTATCTTCAGATTTTCAAAAAAAAAAAAAAAAAAAAAAAAAAAGTTGTTATATTAAAAAAAAAATTTGTTTTCTTCTTCTTAAAATGACTTTTAAATCATATTTCCATCTGAATTAGAGCGGGATATAGTAATTTTTTTAGTTTTGATTTGTTTTCAAAATGTATCTTTCAAGCTTTGGTTGTCATGGAAATGACTTCTTCTAAAAATGCGTTATTCTTTATGATGGTTTTTTTCAATATATCTCATATTTAAATTGTTACAAAACAAGAAACATTAAAGATAAATGTTTCAAACTTGGAACATGTCTTTTTCAATTGTTTTACTTTAATTTTGATACAGCAAATTTGAAAGAAAAAAACATTTACTTTATGACTTTTTTTTTCATGTTCATCTTTTTGTAATTTTTACTTTAAATATTTTTATTTTTTTTAAATTAATATTTGAAAAAATACTGAATCAGATTTAAAACTTATATATTTCTGTTTATTTAAATGAATAAAATTAAATCCTGCATATAATATTTTGAGTTATAACAAGTTTGAATTATCCCACTTTTTTAATAAATTTTAAATTAAGAATTTTTTTTTTTAATTGTGAGAAGTTGTATCATGTGATTTTTCTATAAATAACATGGAAGCTTCCTAAAAAAATCGAATTTTAATTCAATGAATAAAAATCATTTAAAAATATGTCCCGATAACCCCTTAATGTTTGCGTAATACAAGTGATATGCATTGATTATATAGTGTGTTCTTGAATTCTTGCAACAATAACAGCAAAAAATTAAATAATTTTTAAACAAAAATTGAAAGTAACTCCAAATGATTGCTTCTTAATCCATGACTTGCTTGGGATGTGTTATTAATATTCCATATTTTTTTATTTACTAACTCAGCGCCGAAGTTAGGTGTATTTTAGCAAGAAGGGTTTTATTAAAAAGAGTGTTTTTTGAGATAATCCTTTATTATTATCCACATTCAGTTTAATCTGTTTAACATTCAATTTAATTACGTTGCTGATATTGCTTAACTGTCTCGCATTTATTCCAGCATTATTAAAACCTGCTTAGGACTTTAATTTGTCTATCTTTTTGGTAATTTGTATGCCTGTCTGTCCGCTCTCTAACTTTCGTAAATAAAATTGGATTAATACGAAATTAGTGAATGTTTTTGCGATTTTCTACAGCATATTCCTTACTAACAAGAAAGAAAAAAATGCGTCAAGCATAGATTATGAAGCACTTTCCAATACATTCAGAATAAAAGTAAAAAAACTGCATCGTATAAAAAATTAAAATATTAAGTTTCATTTCACCATATGGAAATGTATAACGCTTTTCAAAACCAAATTTCACCTGTTCCCATCTACAATCGGAAAAGTATCCAGATTTTTTAACATCCCTGTATATGATATAGAGATTTGTATCTATATTAAAATGCATTCCAAATTTTAGTTCATTTAAGCGATACATATTTTTCAGTTGAAAATTTCCCTTCAACAATGTCTTCTAATAAGGAGAATAGTATGCGAATACTTTTGTGAAGCCCTGTATATGAATCATAGAATTTATATATAAAGAGTAATATGCAAAAAAACAATTAAATTTAAAAACGCAAACCTAATTTTAAAACGTACTCTCCATGAATTATTACACAAAGACAGTAGTGTAACCGATTTTTATTGTGTGTCCCTGCAAATTAATAAAAGCTCTATGAATGCTCAGTTTTAACATGATCATAGTGAAATCCAGTGATTTATATCAGTTTCAATACATTAGAAATCGCATAATGTCGTTAAAATACTCTCCAACTGATTTTTCCCCATATACCATAATAGATTCGAATTGTTTTGAGTGTCCCTGTAAATAAACTATTAATCGCACATACTTCATGTGCAATACCAAACATGCTTAGATGAACTTAAATAAACTTTATCTATTACATGAAAATCCGAATAAAATTATGGGAGTTAGAGCGTGGACAGACGTACAGACTGCCACACGAACAGGCAAACCGAATGCATAAGCTCTTTTCAACAAAGTTGAAAAGTGTTAAAAATGCAGTATGAAGCTGATACTTTGTTTAAAAAACTGTTGATATTATGAACTTCAATTATTAGACTTTTTAAATTCTTACTCATACTCCTTGTATTTAACGTGCTTTTTATATGTAGTTTTCTTCTGTTAACTTTTGCGGCAATTGTTGGTTATTGGTTTAAAATAAGTTTTTCAGCTTGTTCCATAGCGGAAGCCTATTAGTTTTTCTGTTTCTAAATTAAAGTTATCTTCGTAATGTTTATTTCATATTTTATATCTGAATTAAGTTAATTAATTTTTGTTTACCCGTTATCTGCTAAAATATTTTCAAGTGGTTATGCTCCCAGACTTGCTTCATACTGCGCGATATTTACGGTAACAAGAATTAGTCCTAACCAACGGTAAAACGCATTTCAAATTTGTGTGTTTGGCTAGTTAATAAAGGCAAGAATATGGAACTTTTTACGACTGATAAACTTCTTGGCTCTGAGAATTGGGTCAGATGGAAATGGATGGTCAAAGGCTTGCTAATGGAAAACCCGAATACCGAATAATATAGCTCTTCTTCAGGTTAACCGACAGGCTTAACGAATAGGCAAACCGAATGCATAAGCTCGTTTCAACTTTGTTGAAAAGTGTTAAAAATGCTGTATGAAGCTGATACTTTGTTTAAAAAAACATTCAATGAAACTCGGATAAGTTGTAATCCATAGACTATAATTGTTTGACGTGCATATTATTAATATTGTATACAATTTTAAATATTAAGAAATCTATATTTATTCTTGATATGTATCATACCATACTTGTTATAGAAAATGAAGTGTGTAACATTTATCATTGATTTACAGAGATACACAAAGTAACTTAATAACATACATTCTATCAGTATTGGCTCTGAGTTTTCAGTTGTGTTATACGATTTTTTGTAAGAGACATTTTAGTATTCTATAAGGTTGCAGACAAAAATGTGTAGATCATACATAAAACTTGCATTAAATATTTTGAATATAAACTGTATCATCTGAACGTTGAAAACGGGTTTTCAACTGTCTTTTAAGTTTTCTAAATTATTTCAGATATTGACTTCATTTCAGTCATAAAAAATGAAGATAAAATCTGAAATAATGATTTATTTCAGATATAAAAAAATGAAGTTTTGTACCAATATTCTAATAGTGTTTCATAAATTGTTTTATTTTTCTTGTTTCTGTTGCAATAGCTGAACGACATGCTGTAATTTGTTTATCCAAAATATTTTTAAAGGCTTTCTCACTTGCGAAAACAAATAATGTATTCTAATGCAAATTGCCATTTGGAAAGTTTCCAGTAACAATAATTATTTTCTTGAAAGAGGCTTTCGTGCTAATTAACACAACTTATTTTCGAAAGAAAACCTTATAAAAAGGGGTGGGGAAGAAAGAAAGAAAATGAACATTTTGAAAATATACTTACTAGCAGAGTAAAATAGGTGCAATATTTTGTGTAATGTTGCACCAATATAAGGTGTTCATAATTTGATTTTTTTTTTTTTAATTTTCAAGCGTTTTGCAGAGTTTTCCATTCATGTTTAAAGGTTCATAAAATAATAGCTATGAAAAGTATTGCAGGATTATTTTCATTTGATAACTTTACATATTTATTAATCTTATTCGCTTCAAAAAGGTTAGTTTTAATATCGATTCTGTGTTAAGACGCAACACTAGTCACTTTTTTTTTTGGGGGGGGGGGGAGGGGGGAGCGTTTTTTTTTTTCAAATATTTCGCTCAAATTTTAATATTTTTACATGTTTATTTATTTTTTTTATTATTTATTTATTTATTTATTTGCATAGGATAGCCGAGGATGATTTACAAACGGGCCAGTTTTTACTTTTTCAATTTTGGTTATACATTTTTCATATTATGATAGTTTCAGAACCGGTTCCAACTGGTTTCGAAAGTTAAAGTAATTTAAAAAAATCTTAAACCAAAATTGAAAAAGTAAAGACTAGCCCAGTTGTAGATCGTCCTCAGCCATCCTATGCCAAAAAAAAAAAAAAAAAAAAAAAAAATCATGTAAAAATATTGAAATTTGAGCGAGATATTTCAAAAGGACGTTCCCGTAGAATTAACACTATCATCCGGGTCTTTTTCAGTGGTTAGTGGTGGGCCTTAAATTAGTCTTTGACTAGAAAAGTTACTTGAAGGAATAACGCGGTTAGGACGTTTAAAGGTTTAATCATTGTCAAGTCTGTCATTGTCTACTAAGATTAGCAAATGCTAACATGACATTGAACATGTTTCCAATGAAGCGACCATACAGAAAATATTTAGTGTTTCTCTAGTACTGCGAAATATTCAAGACCGCCATATTGAAAATATCTTCAATAATTAAATATTAGCATTTCCACAACAATATAAATGTGGTCAATGTAAAGTCAAATTTACGCAGTTTTGTTGTTATAGAATAAATATTCTTTAGTTTTCAGCAGCATTTTGCAACACAATATTCCAGCGCAATGCTGATACAACACTGCTTTGAACAGGAGCAAGCTCGATTTGAAAATAGTAAAAATTTATTTTCGACATTGTTGCCTCCTTGATATTGAACAAAATTGAAGAACATCGATGTTTGCGATAGAAACATTTCAAAGAATTATTAAAATATTAAAATAATCATTAAAATAATTTCTTCTAAAATTCATTTAATGCATCGATTAATAGTAATAAAGTTTAGAATGGGTTATAGACACATTACTTTATTTTGTTCCAAAAGCATAATTAGTTGTACAAAAGAAAAATATTTTAAAAGGATCCTTGCATCTTTTGATCATTCTTGACGTTGAAAAATTCGAAACGAAGTGGGGGGGGCGGGGTCAGCTCAGAAATATTTCTATTTTTCTATTGTAAAAACATTGCATATGTAAACGGTAAAAAAAAAAAATAAATAAATAAATAAATCTGTAAAGTTACTAAAATTTTTCTAGTAAGCTTGTATTCCAAGAACTTTTCATATAATAATAACAGCAAAATTTCATGTAACCCAGGAAGGTTACATTGAGTTTTTTCTGTTACCGTTACATGAAAAGTTCTTGGAATACAAATCTACTAGAAAAATCTTAGTAACTTTACAGATTTTTTTTTACAGTGTACATTTCTTTATTCTATAAAATACAAAAAATATTTAAATAAAATATTTGAGTGAAGTTTTAAATATTGTACGAAATCGGTATAAATTAAAATTTAATTAATTAACTTTAATCGGCAAAATCTTTCTAAAATTTATGAAATAATTGTGTAAATCTTCTAATATAATTTCCGAAATTCCCGAAAAATTCTTTAGAAGATGAAATTTTCATAAATTCATGATTTGGTACATAAAGGGTTAAAGCAGAAATTAATTATTCTTTCCTCGCTAAGCACTCTAGATAATTCTCCGTAGGTTTATTACTTTTTAAGACAGTGTATACCATCTATTTGTCATAATCCTTTCTTGAAAATCGCCCCCTTAAAATTGCAAAAAAAAGTTTTGCAACATATTTTAATGAAAATTTTTGCCTTATTTAATTGTTGAAAATAATATAATTCTGCTAACAAACAACTGCAGCTTAAATATTATAGATACATTTTCTCATTATGAAAAAAAATGGTGCCAGACTTCTTAGAAATTCCAAAGACTGTAAGCACCTTGGAAAAAAAAAATATTTTTTTTTTTCGATCATAGACCTTTTTCCCCCACTCTCTAAAACAAAACCAAAATGTTTGTTACTTCTGTTTGTAAATCAGTGTTCATCTATCAGCGCGATTTCATAAATGTACTCCTGCTGCTTTCGAAATTTAAATGTTATTAAACTCATTATAGCATGAACCATATTAATAATATAAGATGCCCATATAAATGCCGCAGTTTCAATGGTATATTATAACAGTTTAGAGGTCTGCACGGGTCCGGACCGGCAGAATTAGAATAATTTTTTAACGGGCCGGGCCGTTCTGCGATCACACTTACCCACTTGTTCTTATATATATATATATATATATATATATATATATATATATATATATATATATATATGTTTCCCCACCTTTTTTTCTTCTTCAGATACATTCTGGATGAATCCCCAGTATCGCATTGAGCTGGAAGATGTCGATGAAGACGATGATGATGATCTATGCACAGTTATCATTGCTCTCATGCAGAAAAACCGTCGTTGCAAGAGAAAAATGGGTCAAGAATGCCTTACAATAGGATTTGCCATTTATCTTGTAAGTATACTACTTCATTCATAACAGGTGGTGTAGTCGTAAAAATAACAGAGAGTATATACCCTCTAAGCAGAGGGTATATGCTCAAGGCAGAGGGTATACCCTAAAGTGCATATACTATAACTTTATTGAGAAATAGAGGGTAAACGATGTACCTTAAAAAATCCAGAAGGTATACGGCGCATACCTACGTACACGCTCCACTACATCCCTGTTCATAACTACATGCAACATGGAAGGTGTACATTTTTTTAATTGCAATTAATATGGTTAGAATATTATTCTTATACCAGTTAATTTATTTGATCTATTATTATTATTAATCAGTGCTGCGGAGTCGATAGGAAAAATGGCCGACTCCGACTCTAACTCCGGAAATTTTAACGGTTTCGACTCCAACTCCGACTCCTAAAGGCTAATATACTAGTGTTGCTGTTGGTTAACATTATGAGAGAATGTAAGAAAAATAAGGCGAAAATTTCACTTTTTCAGTATTAATTCAGTTCTTAGAACTTTGAAGAAAAAAAAAGGGAAAAAAATATATTCCGTTTTACCAATTTTTCAATTTTGCTTCACACAAACCCGAAAAATCCAACTATCGAAATCTAAAAAAGAAAACATAACAGAAATTTTACTATTTCGAATACGTGGACTTAAAAAGAGAATATCTTTTCAATTTTGAAGTTAATTCGTGTGCTCCACAGCAGAAAAATTTCGATGGAATGGAAAAAAGACAAAATAAAAATGAAAATTTTACAAGCTCGGAAATAATTCGAGGTCTGCTAGAGTTTTTAATTAAAAAACATTTTCATCGAATGTGTATGCCGGGCAGTATATTGCGAATTTTTAACTTGGGTAACCCGATATAATCCAAAAATAACAATAATAATTCCTTTTATGGATTTCAAATTGCATATATAACTGATTTAATTTCGCTTCTGTTTAACAAAAAAAAGCCGGAGTCGGAGTTGGCTTTCTTTAGCGACTCTGACTTCGACTCTTTTGCTCAAAAATGGGCCTGGCTCCGACTCCGCAGCTCTGTTATTAATCATTTAAAATAGCTAACTAAACATTTTTTCTTCGATTCGGTGGTGTAAAAAATTGAAGTTATTAGATTACATTATTTTTAATGTGCGCTTTACTTAATTTTATTTATTTGATATTTTTAAGGAAGTTTTAATTTTATTATGAAAAAGTAGCCGCGGACAATCGCTGAGTTATTTATATTATTTTAAAGAGCAAATAGGTTATAATTCTTCCGTAACGAGCCTACACGTAAAGGATATAGATTTTTTTTGAAAAATCATGACTGATTTTTTTTTGAAAGCTTCAGCAAATAAATATCCATTCTGATACAATTTTAAAACCAATTGCATTTGAAATTACTAATTGGACTTATATACAGAACGCAAAATTCTTCACGATTCTGTTTATAATAAAGGAAGGAAGTAATTGTCACTACGTTAGAAACGGAAAGTAAAGGCAAATTTTATTATTAGATCGAGCATTAAATTTGTTTGCATGTGCGTGTACGGATATATTGCGAAATACTTCAGTAAGAAATTGCGAGTCATTCGAATGTAAGACAACCTTCATTACGCTGTTCTTAATTAATATTATCTAAAAACTGTTTCGAAAGGAGAAGTAGGTCAGGAAGATTATTAAACGCTTTTCTTAGTAAAAGTAAGTTGATTTGTATTGTAAATAGCGAATAATATGTCTACACTTTGGTTTGTTAAAGGTAGAAAAGGGTAGAAAAGAAACTTAATACAGTTTTAACCCTATCAGTCAGTTGGCATTTAGAATTTTAGTTTATGAATTGATTTAATTTTTTAATTTTACCTTTCTAAAACGCTTCTTATGTTTTTTGCATAAACTTTGAATGTTTCCTTTTCAGCATTCTTTTCTTTTCTCTTCTCTACTTTTTTTTTTTTTTTTTTGTAACTATGTTTTGAATATATCTTGACTTTATACTAAATGAATCCTCAATAGTTTTGTATTAAATAATCTGTACCATACAAGTTGATACTGTTTAATTATAGAATATGCCTCAGTTTAAAAATAAAATATTTTACAAATAGTTATAGCAATTCTATGCATTATGTCATGCGAAAAAAAATATTTTTAGAAAAATAAATATATGTATACATTTTTTTCACATATTCAATCAAAAAGAGATAACAATTGGTCAAGTTTGATCATCTAACACAAAAATTTTTTATACATTTTTTAAACAAATGGATTTGCCTAGTTACAACAATCCTAACGGACTATAGCTTTCTTACTGTACAGTGATAAATTCGCAGTGATGGATTGTAATTTTATTCAGTGAACATTCAAAAGGCTACCATCGACAACTATCTTTATGTTCTATTCACACCACAATATTTTTAAAATAAATTTTGTAATACATTTCTCTGGCACGTATTTTCTAAGTACAAATAAAAGTGGTACTTAAAGAAAAAAAAAATGCTACCAACCGAATAAAATTCATGTATGAGATGTTGGTACCAAATGAATTAAATTTGTCACCTCACTTGTAGACTTCCAACCAATATGATAAAGCACAGATGTTACGTGGGAGATGGCAGAGGACTGATACGGATTAAATATTGGTATGAAAAAATCCCATAGCTACATTTGAGAAAGTTTTATCTCTGGAATAATTTCTGTCCTACTTTTTTTCTTTTTTTTTAAGATCGACAATTCAGATAGTCGTACTTATAACACTTACATCAAGAAATGCAGATGGGTCAACAATTTCTTCAAATTTCTAATGGATCTAAAATTTGTATATTTTGCTGTAAATTGTTTATCTTTTCCAATTTAGACTGAATAAAAATCATTAGTGTAAATGTTTCTGATATAAGTATTCAATCTGATTTTCTCATATACTCTGTGTAGAAGTATTCAAGCAGTGAAATAAATTTATTGAAATTCTAAACCGATTTTCTCTATAATGATAAATGTGTTATTTAAGCATGCTGCTTTAAAAAATATTTATTTTTATGTCAATTCATAAAATCAGTAAAATGTGACTGAATATTTTCACGATATACCAATGCGTCGCGGTATACTGGTTGAATATCCCTCTAGTTAAAGCTTTGATTTTTGTTTAATCTCTCCTGGATGTCAAAAACAGTAATTATACTAGAGGTCTGCATAGCCCGTAGCCGGCCCGACGCGAGGGCCGTGCCGCTGCCGGCCAAAAAATTGAACGGGCCACACGGGCCGATAAAAAAATTTAGCGGACCTGTCGGCCCGTTATAAAGGTTTACACAGAAACGATAAAATATGAGTTATTTTGAACGAATATGGCTTTCGAAAATAAATAGAAATGTGCGTCACGAGCCGATACTTAATGTGACAACATCAATGCAGAAATGTGACTTCTACAATGTAGATGGGCATCGGATAGTTACATTGTGTGTAACCCGAGCTTAATATTTTTTTAACAGACTCGTACCGGCACGAGAGCAGGCTTACATTGGTTTTTTTTACATGGACGAGCCAGGCTGGAACTAGACTTAATTATTCTCAAAAAGTGTAAAGTCGATAACATGATTTTTAAAATTATTAATAGCGATGACGAACTTATATTAACATAATCTTTAGATATATACTTTTTGGTGATTCTTAAATTCACTTCTCAACAGCGCGAAAGTTTGACACATTTTTTGACTAATTTTTAACTGTAAAAATATGAAATTGACAAGCCTGATTATTGAAGGGATTTAAAATCGTATACCGTTTTTTTTTTTTTTTTTTTTTTTGGTAAAGAAGATACTTGTATAACCTTATTGAGATATAAGATATTCTTGTCAAATGGTTGTAAATTTTTAGCCCTTCCCATGCTGTCGCTTTCGGAAATTCTATTCAAAATGCTAACTTTAACAGTATTTTCTTAAATTGCTTGTATCAAAAAATGAATAAATTCATTCTATTAACACAGTTTCTGTATAAAAACGCCTGTTAATCTAATGTGTTTTCGAAAAAAAAAAAAAAATGAATTAAGAAATGTATCAGAAAGCAGCTCTTTTGGATTTGAAAATGAATTTGGATATGGAATCTTTAATAAAATTACATAGAAATATTTCCATACATCTATTTTTATTATACAGCTTCAAAAGTAACGATGTTTTTAACTTTCTTTTATTTTTCTTTCATTTTAAACCATAATAATTGTTTAATGAATCTTTATTCGAAAGTTGAAAGTCTAAGAATGTAAGTAATCATTAATGTTGCTAATGTGTATTTCCTGTAAAATATACTGTAAAATCATCCCAAAGGCATGCATGTAGTATTCTTTAAAAGAATCTTAATTATAAGATTAAAATCTGAATTTTTTAGAAATAGCAGAAATTGTGACGGTCCAGAACGGTCCGAGCATGTTTTCATTGATTTCTATACGGGCTGGGTCGGGCTTAGAATGTAAAAATATGAACGGGCCGGGCCTGAAAATTCCGGCCCGTGCAGACTTTTAACTTATACGTCTAGTGTTATTTGTTTTCTTTGTCTTTCTTGTCTTGCATTTTCGCTATTTTTCTACTCGATCACACTTCTCATCGGATTAGGGTTTTTGCAGTTCGGGCACCCCAGGTCCTGATTACCGCACAGACCAACTAGGCCATTGCCTTGGACCTACTGATGAGGGAGGTCTAAATTTAATCAAATGATTTAGAAAAATCTTAAAATTGCAGTTTCCTACAATTGTTTTCTCAAAAACCAAAAAATATTTTGGTTAACTTGACAACCAATGATAATCTAATGATAACTTTCAGAATATTCCCTGAGGGAAAAAAATTCTAGCTGCTATTTAGGTGAGAGGGAGCCCTGAAAAAGGCGCTTGGCCTTGGGCCCCCTTCAATCTTAATCGGGCTCTGCGTCCCCGGTAACATCTTTATATCAGCCGAGTAATCGAACATTAAGTTTGAGTTTCTGAGGTATTGAACTTGTAGCTTTAATTTTCAAGATGCTATGATGGTTGTAACAAACGCGTATTTTGTTTCATAGTTTTTTTTTTCCACCTATAATTCTATACTATGCAATTTACTTTTTTAACAACATCTGAATCCCATTTTTCTCACCTCTCTTATTTTACCACGAACCTTTTCTTTAAATAGTTTCTTCATATACTTCCGTTTTCGAAGACCAAAAAGAATAAGCACTTTTTTGTAGAAACCAGCTTTCGCGAAAGAAAAAATTAGAAAAGAAAAATAAACTTAACAGTGACATGTAAGAAGTATTGGACGTCATCCAAACACACTTTGAAGATTTTAACCCATGCAGCGCAAGTTTTCATAAAGGAAAAAAGTGTTATGCTTTAAATCCTACTTTATCTCTCCTAAAAATCCGAGCACAATGGCCACAAATGATATTTAGGAGACGGAACGTGAATCTAAAACTAGATATCCTTGAGATTCACCGCGAACTGTGATGTCCAATGTTACCGAAGACAGCTGTATTTTTCTTCTTCTTCTTCTTGTCCGCATGCAAGTGATTTAAAGGCTTTTTTGTCGTCATAGATATCTTCCGGCAAGTTTCAAGTTATTACTCACTGTTGTATATTTCGACTCTAATGCAACTCAGTGGTGTAAAGGATTCAGTTGTAATCCCGAAATTTTGCATAGGCTGAAAAAAAAGACATCATTTTGAACGGTGTTCCAAATAAAGTCCTTTTAAAAAGTGGATGAAAAAGATGAACTGATGTTCTAGAAAGCAATTATATGCTACAAAAGGCACTGGATTTATCATAAATGCTTAAATTGCTGTGGTGATAAATGAAAGAAAACTAATACCCGATGATGAAAAAAATAATAAACTATTATTTTTTTTTCTTCGTGTCTACATGCAAGTGATTTAAAGGCTTTTCTATCGTCGCAGATATCTTCTGACAAGTTTTAAGTTATTACTCACTTTTGTATGTTTCATGTATAATGGAACACATATAGTTGTAGAGGATCCAACTACAATTCTGAAACTTTGAATCGTCTCTAAACAAACATTTTAAACTGCGTTCCAAATAATGTCCTTTTAAAAAGTGGATGAAAAAGATGAGCTGATGTTCTAGAAAGTAATTATATGTTATTAAATTATAGATTAGTTTTATATATATATACATATATATAAATGCTTAAATTGGTGTGCTGATGATTAATGAAAGACAGCTGATATGCGATGATAAGAAAATAATGTACTATTAAATTTTTTTCTTCGTGTCCACATGCAAGTGACTTAAACGCTTTTCTGTCGTCACAGATATCTCCCGGCAAGTTTCAAGGTATTACTCACAGTTATATATTTCGTGTATAATGCAAGTAAATAATGTAAAGGATTTAGTTATAATCCTGAAACTTTGATTAGATCGAAAACAGACATTTTAAACTGTGTTCCAAATGAAGTGCTTTTAAAAAGTGGATGAAAAAGATGAGCTGATGTTCTAAAAAGTAATTATACGCTGTTCAATTTTAGTTTTTTCATAAATGCTTAAATCGGTGTGGTGATAAAAGACAATTGATACACGATGATAAGAAAATAATATAATATTAAATTTTTTGTCCGTGTTATCATGCAAATGTTTTAAAGAATTTTCTGTTGCCGCAGATATCTTTTGGCAAGTTTTTAGTTATTACTCACTGTTGTATATTTCGCGTATAATGGAACACATTGGTGTAAAGGATCCAGTTGTAATCCTGAAAAATTGAATCGGCTGAAAACAGACATTTTAAACTGAACGAATTGAATATTTCCAACTGAGCAAAAAATTGCCCAGGCCGGGAATCGAGCCCAGATACTTGGCTTACAAGGCTAATGCTTTACCTGTTAAGCACCAGATGTTATGACCAATAAGGTTATCTGAGCGAAAAATCCAAGCCGGCTATCACCCAGTTAGCTTAACAGGTAAAGCATTGGCCTTGTAAGCAAAATATCCGGGTTCGATTCCCGGCCTGAGCAATTTTTCGCTCAGTTGGAAATATTCAATTCGTATGATAAATTTAGCAATCAGTTTGATTGTGTTAAAATAATAGTATTTTAAACTGTGTTCCAAATAAAGTCCTTCTAAAAAGTGGATGAAAAAGATGAGCTGGTGTTTTAGAAAGTAATTATATGTGTTATTACATTATAGATTAGTGTTTTCATAAATGCTTAAATTGGTGTGGTGATAAATGAAAGACAACTGATAGTTGGTGACAAGAAAATAATATTACATATGGCTATATCTGCTGTATTTGTTTCAATAATGTAGTGGAATAATATGACGAGTCTCAAATAATTAAATCATGATATGGAAAAATTGATATTTAGCTTAGACTTTTATGTCCTATTTATCCCAACCCTAAATTAATGATCAAAGAATCGACCTGGCTCAACCTGAGGCCCGCGGATCGCTTGTGGCCCGGCTGTGTTTTCTGTGTAGCCCGATACGCATAATCATTAAACTATATTTATATATTCTTAATTGAAACGTGCATAAAAAAGGTACTTAAGATCCTCTGAGTTGTTTTATGTATTTTCATGGGAAGATAAAATCTCCTGTTATTTATAATTATTTTAAAGTTACGGCAAAAGCCGTTTCCTTAATCAAAAATTCGTTTTGCATGTAGTTCTATTTATCCTACAGTGATGTATAGCAGTTCTTAATTTTTAATAATAATCAAACATCATTCCAAATTATTTTCTCACTAATATTTTTAGAATTGAATTTTCATTCATTGAGTAACAGATGGATTTATTAGAGAAAATCTCTTTGGAAATTCTACATTGTTATAAATGAATTTATTATTGCATTGTTATTTCATACTTATTATCTAAATAGCTAATGTTATTTTTTGGGGTTGAATTTTTGTCGAGGTATAAATTATGTGCGGAAACGTTTTGCAACATAATATTGACTATTATCAACCAGAAAACTTTACGGCATATTTCTACAACATTTGCTATAGAAATTACTATGAAGCTTATTATTTGGAAAGAGATGTATTAATTTTTTGGTACTACTTTTTGTGCAAGAAGCGTTCAATCTTAGTGAGATTATTACCTTTGCTATATTGTATCATTATACTACTTATGTTATTTTAATTATTGTAAAATAACATATAAAATGAAAAATATAGAAAAATATTTTAACTTTTTTATATATGTGTTGCGACCCGCCTAAAGTCGGAAACTTATATTTGCGGCCCACTTAAAATCAAAAATTTATGGTTACGGCCCGCGAGAAAAATAGGTTGAGTATGGCTGGCGTGGTTGAATAGAGACATCTGAAACATTTGCTTGCACTGAATAGAAAGCAAAGTTTACAGGCGCCAGTGGCGGATCCAAGGGGGAGATCACGGGGGTCATGACCCTCCTCTGAACGAAGAAAATTTTTAAAGGAAATTAAAAAAAAATTAAATATCTTTTAATTTTTTTTTTTTTCAAATTTATTCTGACATATCCATGAAGAACTGTTCTATCTTAGATGCAAAATGCATTTATTCAGAGCATATGCGGTTGATTAACATTTTTCATTTTTCAATAAAGGCAAATAATCTTTCGCGAAGTTTCCATAAACTGTAGAATTTAAAAATTGAATTTCACGCCGTGACAGCTAATTGCTCCCTCATGACGGCTTTTTGTAACTGTCAAGTCCTAAAAATTTGCATAAAATGCTCAACTTCTTAAATGATTAATTTTATATGAAAACGGAAAAATCTTCAATTTTTTGGCATCTGAATAAAATGTATAGATTTATATTTTTACGAATATTTATGCAACGTTTTTGTTACGAATGAAATTAACTTCCAAAAAGTATCAGGAATTTAGCTATTTTTGATGTAGGGACAGTCTTCGATGTAAAAATTGCTTATTAGAGACTTGATCCTCCCCCTTACTAAAAAAAAGGAAGCATGACGCCCCTCTAAAAAGAGGGCTGGATCCGCCCTTGATAGGCGCTGGCCACCAGTGTCAACTAAAGACTTCAGTCAAATTTTAAAATATTCAGAAGGATCTTAGTTATTGTCTAAAAGTTTAAAATGTCCAAATAATCTTGATTCCACGAAATTTTTGTGGCATCTTTCTAAATTTTTGAAAAACAACATCCTTATTAGAATTATTGTTCTCTTTAATTATGAAACAAAAGTTCAACCCACGTCTGAAAAATTCTCGTCATATACTTGTATGTGGGAAGGGATTTCAAAACATACTAAATGTGTGTCACAGCTTAATCTTTCAGAACTAAGCTGAATAGAAATATCGAGAATTCGAAGTTTATCTACTAATTTTTACGGCTTTTCAGCGGAATGAGAAAAGAAAAATGTTAAAATCGTTTTGCTAAAATGTTGTGTTTAAAATATCTTGTTCAGCTTTTTAAAATTATCTCACAACGCGTAAAAGGAAAATGGTTTTAAGAGATATTCTTTGTTTTACTAAATGGCCATGGAAGATGCCCTTTGTTTTATCATATGACCATGGAAGATTTCCTTTGTTTTATCATATGACCACGGAATACATGTTTTGTGTTATTGTACACTAATGAATTTAATTTTGTTACTGAAATCGGTATAATTAGCAATACATGATAACTTTACTAATTGTTTATTGTGGATAAAATTGTTCTATGTATGTGCTCACTAAATTCAACCGAAGAAAAAGAGGTAAAAACATTAAAATATAATTTCTAAATATTGAAAATATAGTTTATATATACATTTAATAAATTTAAATTACGTATGGTAAATTATTCCAATTTATCTGATATTTTATAGTTTTTACTTACTTATTCATATTTAATCTTAATAAATGCCGAATATTATAAGCGCTTCAGCATTAATAGTTTTGACTGAATGAAATAAACATAAACTCCATTCAGAGGCTTAATTTGAGCTAGCCGAAAAGATACTCTAATTTTTATATTTTTAGTGAATGTTTAAATATTGATCAAAGATATTGTGGAAATTTTGACCTGTATTTTACAATTTACTAATTGATTAAAAGAAAAAAACAAATCAAAAATTGTCAAACCCAACATTTCTAATTTTTTTTGTTTTTTTTTTTTGTTATATTCATGTAATATTAAACATTTTATATAATTATATATTTTATGACATAAATTATATGGCTATAGGAATATATTAAAGGTAATTAAGACTTTTTCCCGATTAAAAATTTTGTAAACTAATATATGAAATTTAAAAAAGCGGCTTCAGATGTAGGGAACAGGTCAGACGGGAGATAAACTACAATTTTTGGTAAATCAAAATACATGTCCTCTTGTATATTTTTTATTAGAAATTAAACTCCCATTTGATTTCTAAAATAAGTAATAAGTGCTTGGATTAAGGCAAGTTATATAGAAAAATATTTTATTTTAATTGAAACTTACATTTATTTCATAACTTACCTGACTTTAAAGTTTTGATTGTATAGTACTTCATTTGTATTGCCTAATAGTTCTGCCAAAAACTCGAAAAAATAACAGTCAATTTATTTAAGTTTTTGAAGCGAATTTAAAATCATATAAAATAGTTACACGTCTAAACATTATTGATCTTCTTTTCTTTTTTCTTTTCTTTTCTTTTTTTCCCTCCCTTTCTCTTTCTTCTCTTTCTTTTTTTCTCTTTGCTAATTTTTAATTCTATACATTCTGACAATCGCTATGAATTAAAATGTTCTTTTATCTGCAGAATTTTTTTAATATATATATTTATAAATTTCTTTCTATTTTTATCTTAATTCCTTTATATTTTGGCATTAATTAATGAATTCATTTAAATGAAACTGTTATATTTTGTGATTTTTCTAATATTCTTAGAATTTACAAAAGTATTTAAGTATATTTTAATATCTTATATCAATAGTATGAAAAATATTTAACGAACAAAACATATTTGAATAGAAATTTCTTGACCTCTAAGTAAATAATACAAGTAAAAAAAGATTAATTATTATTTTTTCGTATCTTTTAAGATAATACAAAATAATAATTAATCATTTTATGTGTCATTTATTTAGAGGTTAAGAAATTCCTATATAAATATGTTTGATTCCTGAAAGAAAAAAAAAAGATGAAGAGTTTAAAGGGAGGGAGGGAAATCTGATGTATTTTAAATTCTGTTTTTAGAATTATTAAATTTATGTTATTGAAGTACAAATTTGATTTCATCGACGACCAACAAATGGGGGCGCAAAAGCATAAATAATAATAATAATAATAATAATAATAATAATAATAATAATAATAATAATAATAATAATAATAATAATAATAATAAAATAATAATAATAATAATAATAATAATAAACAACTAACACTAATAAAGTCTTGTAGTATTAGAATTTTGTGATACCTTCTGTTTAAACATTATTTCTTTCTCTTTATTTTTATTATTTTCGTTTAGTTTTTAGATAAAAGTGAAAGTATGATAACTCTAGACATGAATTTGGGCTTTAGAATGACGACTAAAGAGATAACAATATTTTATTATCTCTGCAATCTTTGTTTTACATGTCGTCTTATTGCAGCTTTTCTATTTTAAATTTAAATTCGATGTTCATGCATAACAGTATCGTAAATATTAGCTTATCGTAATCTTTACGTACCTGAGTATTCATCCGTAAAAGAGGTCAGTGCAACTTATTTACTAAAATAATCTAAACAATGAAACAAATGGTCACAAATTTATATTTAAAAATAAATAAATAAATAAGTTTTTCAAGTGCTTTAAGTTTCATTGAGAATATTAAATATATTGTTTCTGTTTTGAACCCAGGCATTCAAGTCTTTTAGTTTCTTTTTTTCTGAAATTTAAGCTCGATGTTATCTAAATAATAACAATAAATAAGATATTCAAATTGCAATTGAAAAGAAAAGGAACTTCGCAATTTTCTTTACTTGTATCAAAATTACTTTGAATTGTTTTATACTTAAAAAAATGTTTACCGTTTTAAAAACAATAATGAGTCAGTTTCATCTTACAATGGAGTAAACCTTGTAAAAATCTCCGTCTTATGAAATCTGCTTTCATAACTTCCTGATTGTATACTACGTGTAGAGGTAGCAGATTTTCCTGAAGGACTTTATTTCTTAATGCTATAAATCTAAATATTAGACTTTTTCTTTAGTACATTTATAATTTTGTGGATGCGATTTCAAAAGTTATCCACTTAATTACCCGCTTCATTATATTCTACACCTTGCATTTAGGTAGGAATCTATTAATTGAATATTTTTATCTGTAATTTTACTGTTTCGCTTATTGTAATTATAGTTCAATAAATGCATTGTTCATTTGAAATGTAATACATTCTCTATTATTGAAATGAAAAGAAAAATGTTAAAACGACTCGCCTTTACCATTACTTCTTCAGATGCAGTGGCGCCAACTTATATGGGCCCGTGGGGCGCGAGCCCACCCAATATTCTGATCGCTGCGCCTACACAATTTCCATTAAGGGTGTATTCGAAAAAATGATTTTCCACCTTCAACAGCTCAAAATTTTCCGATACATTTCCAGACTAATTTTTAAAAGTAGCAACATGAAACTTGCTGGGATATTTTTGAAGTGATGTATAAGATGCCGTGTGATGTAATTTCCCGCTGCATTAATTAGAATTTGATTTATCAACAATTATTTTTTTCAGCATGACCTTTTTTTAAGATCTCAGATCCCTCGCCTCGGAAAATTCTGTTCGAAAGACCGACTTTGACAGCATTTTTTGTAATATTTTCTGCATTTATCAAAAAATCAACAGACACGGCACCTTATATAGTTTTTAAATAAGATATTTTCAAAGTTTGGTGCATTTGAGAGCAAAAGTGGATCTAAAAATAAATCGGAAAATAAGCGGTTTTAATCGGAATATACCCTTAATTGATTTCGTTATTTATTTTTTGATTTAATCACAGAAATAAAATTTGGCTTTATTGATGTTCTCAAAATAATTTTGTTTAGAAAATAGTAAGGGAATCAATTAGACTTACAGGAGAACTGAAAGCTTATTTAGCGGATGTATAATTAAACATCTCTCAAAGACAGATTTTCTGCATATTTTGCGTCAAATCTGTATTGTATTTTAGTTTCACTTTACATAATATTCAATAGCTTGCAATTTAAAAAAATTTTAAATTATAGTTATTTATTTAAAAGTTAAAAATTATATGCTATTTATTAATTCATTAGAAGTAAAAATTTACGTTAATATACTTCAATTAAATTATAATAAGTTTGTTTCACTTCAAAAAAATATATTTTGACCCTTTTTTTTTTTCATTCTTCCGCCCCGTCTTTCTCTACACACATACGCATAGAGAAGGAAAAATTATATGTTATTCCACTGAAAAAATTTTAAGCCCATCCAATATTTTACAAAAGTTGGCGCTACTGTTCAGATGTCAAATGACACCTTGTAAAGATTTTGCTTTATTGTTATTTTATATGTAATTGTTTAACAAAGGCAATTTTAAGTCAAACATTGAGTTTACTAACAAAAATTTTGGATTATTTCAATTAAAAAATTGCATAAAAAATATTCAAAAATCAAAATCTTAAAAGATGTCATTTGATACCCGTAATGTTAACTAATCAAGCCGAAAATTACTTAAAATAGTAGCTTTCTTTAATCTATTCTATTTTAAAAGGCATTTGATCATTCATAGTCAACAATTTCTCTTTCTGAATAAATTTAAAAGTATTTAAAAAATTAAAGTATACATAATATTTTGCATGATTAAATATTTGTCTAATCATATTTGGAAAAGTATAATTTGCAAAATCCTTTAAAAAGCACTTTCGAATATGACAATGGAATGGCCTGGAATTAGTAGTCAGGAATTTCGGGAGTCCTCAACTCAACTCAAAGTTTTTTTTATTATTATTATTTATATAAAGCCCTTATCATTTTATGATGTAACGTTTATTTCCAAATTTGTGAGATTTAATAAACATTAAATCAATATGTTATTACAAGTTGTAAATAATCTATTTTAAATGCATGAATCATTATCCAACTTCTAAGTAAATCTCAATACCTCTTTATCCCTTTGAAAATCATAATATGCTTTGGACCTCAAACTGTATAAACCAGGCTCTTCTGACACAGCAACTGCAGTACTCAAACTTAATGTTAGAGTTGTAGCTGATGATGTTTTTCCGTTTTTCGTTTTTAATCAGAAAAAAAAAAAAGAGAAAAAAAATACGATATGATGCCTTGAAATAATTATACTATAGATTTATATTATTTCTATTTTCATTTACATCGAATATTACATATTAGTATTTATCGTATTTAACGTTTTTGTATTTGTCTTAGCATTTAACTAAATTAATTCTTATTTAATAAATAAGTTTTTTTTAACCCTGAATGTTTATTTTGTTTTTCTCAAACAGTTAAAATGTCCAGATAAATTACCTAAGCCACTTCCAAAGACTTTCTTCCAGTACAATGCGTCCATAGCACGTTCTAACACATTTATAAACCTGAGGGAGGTCAGCTGCCGCTTCAAGCTCCCACCAGGCACTTATTGCGTCGTGCCTTCTACTTTCGATCCTGGTGAAGAGGGTGATTTTGTCCTAAGGATATTCACAGAGAAGAAGAACATTATGACGTGAGTAATCTTCATTTCGTCAGTTTTAATTCAAGTTTTTATTATTATTAATAATAATTTTCTCTCAAATTTAAATTATTATATTTTTCTTTTGAATAATTTTAATTACAAAATTTACAAATTTACAAACCCGTACGTAAGCCAATATTAAAAAAAAAACTAATAAAAATTTAGTACAATTTTGTACATAGCTAACATGGAAAAAATGCTCGCTCGAAAATTATTGATATTTCCTATTATTGCTTTGACTCCTGTTAAATCTGTTTAATTGGGCTCATCCTGTCGCAACTTGCTCGTTCATAAAACCAAACCTCCTGTTTTTGTAAATAACAAAACATTTCTCTACCTCACTTGACTACTAATTGTTACTAGGTTAAATAAAGGTGGTTGAACAAAAGCGCACGGTTTATAATGTGGATTTTTAATTTAAACTCAACATTTTTTTTTTTTTTTTTTTTTTTTTTTTTTAGGAAATTAATTTTGGAGATTTTCTTACTCATGTATAAGTCCACCCCACATTTTGGAGCCAAAAAAGTACCCCAAAATTCTCGGTTTATACACAGGTTTATATGACATATATATATATATATATATATATATATATATTACAAATTTAAATTTTTTTTCGCCAAAACTAACCTTTATACTATCTTAATTTTCTTATAATAATATTCCGTACTTACTTCAAATTATTAAATTAAAATCTTATTTCTAGATCTAATCTGTTAATCTGTGTGCAGACGATATAAATTCTTAATTTGCCTTAAAAAACATTATTCCAGTATGCGTAAATTTAAAAAGATGGCTCTAAATTAAAAATATTCTTAATTAAAACTTTATTTCTTAATATTCCAAATAAAACTGATTTCTTCTATGTTTTTATCAACCCTTTTTAAGAAATTCTTATTAAATTTATTCCAAAACCATACCTTTCAAAAAATATCATTATTTTATTTTATCTATTTATTTATTTTTCCGCCGTCAACGATAATGTGCATATTAATAAATTCATTTCTTTTCTTTTTCTCTTAAAATTAATCATGTATAAAAATCGTCTGCCTAAGATATTTAAAATTCGGAGTCAATTATAAATTGGTTAAATAATATTTTTTTTAAAAATAAATTTATCGTCTGTTTAAAATAATCTCGTAGCTGGACAAGAATTCTGTTTACATAAAATAATGATGGTTAGAGATTACAGAATGTTCCAGAACTTTCTTTTTAGTTTAAAAGGGGGAAGTCTCGAGATGAAGAGAAGATTCTTCTGAAGATTTCTTGGGTTGCTTCTTCGATGAGGACAGCTCGCTGAAATAATGATGGAATTTTTGCAAAAAGGAGCTTTTCCTTCCTCATTATCACGAATTTAATAAATGAATTTACAGCAGCCCATGACTAATTATTGGATCTTCTACATTTATTTATTATTTTTGTTTTTTCCCTCGCTTGCCATGACTGTGTGTTTCTTTTAACCAGTGGAAATAATTCGAGCTCTCCTGAAATCGTCACAACTAATCGAAAAGTCGCACAGGATAGGTAATGCCTGTGCTAGTGTCTGTTTCGGATTTTGAAATGAATCTACTGAAGAAGTAAAATGCTATGTAAATGAATCTAATGAATCTACTGAAACGAAGTGATGACAAAAATATGAATCGAAGAAAATTTTTCCCGCCATGGTTGAAAGTGTTATTAAGCAAGAATTGCCATTATCTTTTGATTCCTCGAGTGAATGTAACAGAGGAGATTTTAATGTTAAACAGCTTTCTGTCCGAGTGGTTTGAAAGATTTCTTCTAAATATCTCGTGAATTCCTGAGGCCTGATATTCCACCTTTTTGCTGTTTATGTGTAACTGATGACTCAAGATAATCATGGTCATAATGACAAATTTTTGAAAATTAATAACTTCAAAGTGGTGAGTATGCGAAAGGTATTTGATGAGGAATTTAATAAAGAATGGATTTTATTGAAGATTTTTCGGGAACTGTAAGTTTATTTTATTAAATGTTTTGATTATTATTTCTATTCTATTTATGATTGATGGAAAGTATTTATTATTTATTTATTTATTTATTTATTGTTTTATTGATGAGAGTAATTTGAAGTTAATTTATTAAATTACTAATTTATTTATTATTCTATTATTTATTGTATGTTATGGATCTGATATAGTAATTTTGAAAAAATATGTAATTGATAGAAATTATTAACTTTGAAATTTATTGCGAATGATTTTACGATCGGGATTTAATAAAGAAAATAGAAGTGCTTCATTTATTCTAATGAGTAAGAATCAAAAAATTATGGAAGATCCTAAGTTCGTACCGTTTGACCCGAGTTCTGGAATGAACATTTTGTCGTGGTTAACTTATTTTGATACAACATGTGAAAAGGAAAAGAAAAATCTAGAATGGAAATTTAATTCTATTGCGCAATATCTGAAAGGGGAAGCGCAAAAAATTTATATCAATGACTGTTTAAATTGTACGGATTATGAACAAATTAAGAAAATTTTGATAGAAAGATTCATTCAATTAGACATCCCGAGTTTTTCTGATTTTTCAAACCTGAAATTAGATAATTTAGACAATTTAGAAACTTATTTTCGTAAGAAAGTGGAAATTGGTAGGAAATTACATCTTAGTGAAAATATACTATTACAAGGTTTAACTGATGGTTTAAAACCAGAATTCAAAAACAGTATTATTATAAATCCTCCTAGTAGTACCACAGAATGGTACCGGGTTGTCAAACAATTCGTGGAAGTTTCCACCCCACTAGTTTCAAACCAAGTAATAAATCAACCATCAGCTAGACAAAATTTTCAACCTTTTCAACCAACTAGGCCCTGGATTCAGCCAGTTAGGCCCAATAATACACCTAGGAATTGGATTCCCCAAAGGCAATCTCAGTTTCAAAGACCTAGAGTTTGTCAAAATAATTATATTCAAAATTCATACCCTTCAAGACCTTGTAGGATATGCACAAATAGGGGTGTCAGTAATGCTTTTCATTGGGAAAGAGAATGTATTTTTAGGAGTGAGTTGCACTCCTCTGATACTCTTCCAAGTAGCTCACAAAATAATTCTCATAATATTTGACTATTATTTGTGTATGGATATACAAATAATTATAATTTACCATGTGTTGTAGATACTGGCTCAACTATTGCAATATTGCCACTTAAATTTGTTAAAAAACTTAATGCTAAAATTGAGACTATACCCTCAGTTACCATTGGTCAGGCAAAAGGATTCTTACATATAAATAAAAAATGTACTGTTCTTCTAAAAGTGGGTAAAATTAAAAAATATGTTAACTTTTTAGTATGCAATACAAATTTGGATTACGCTATTTTGGGTTTAAAAGAATGTTCTAAATTTAAATTAACCATAGATTGTAAAAATTGTATGGTAAGGCAGGGAAGGAAAATTATAACTAACAGTATATCCATACATAATGAGAGATCCCTTCATTTCAATACAGTAAATATGGACCAAGTACAACAAAACAGGGATCAATCTAATGAATTTGTAACCTCTGAATATAAAAAAGATATGAAATTAAATACTGGTAATACTGTAGCAATAGATAATTATGATAATGAAACACTGAATGTAAATAATCATGATATAGAGTTACAATCTACTTGTGGAAATATTATGAAAAATGAAGACTGTGTTGAATATGATCACGCAATTAATGTGCATCCTGATTATAGAGGTTCCATGACTCTTCAAAATTTTCGCGATAATTCGGATTCAGATTTAACTGGGGAAATAAATTTAATTCAAGATGTAAATTTAAGGGAATTAGTTCATATTTATAGTGATATTTTTGCAAAGCATAAATATGATGTGGGTAGGATTAATATTGAACCACAACGCGTTATACTAAACTCAGACCTACCTATATCTTTGAGGCCCTACCGAACATCTCCTCTAGAAGAAATAGAAATAAAAAACCAAATTCAATCATTGTTAGCAGCCGGACTGATAAAGGAAAGTAATAGCCCCTATTCTGCCCCTGTTACACTAGTTATGAAAAGAGAGGAAGGTAAAAAAACGCGATTATGTATAGACTATAGAAAATTAAACGCAATAATTAAAAATGATGCAGAACCCTTGCCCCGTATCGATGGAATTTTAGATAAATTGAGTAGTGCTCAGTATTTTTCAACTTTGGATTTAGCCTCTGGCTACTGGCACATACCAATACATCCATCCGATACAGAAAAATTAGCATTTGCAACCAATTTTGGACTTTTTGAGTGGCTCGTGCTCCCTTTTGGCATAAAAACGGGCCCTCCCATATTCAACAGAACCATTCGAAGAATCCTTAATAAATATAAAATCGACTTTGCGTGCCACTATTTTGATGATATTATAATTTTCTCTTCCTCTTTAGAAGAACATTTAAACCATTTAGCTCAAATTTTTAACATTTGCAAACAAGAAAACATTAAACTTAAACTTTCTAAATGTAAATTAGGCCAAAATAAAATCAATTTCTTAGGTTATGAAATTACTAATGGAACAATAACACCAGCAAATGCCAATATTGAAACCATCAAAAATTTAAAACCTCCTTCCAATGTGAAAGAGTTACAACGATTTCTAGGTTCCATTAATGTTTACCATAAATTCATAAATAAATATGCTGAAATTAGATATCCTCTAAATCGATTACTTAAAAAAGACACAATATGGGAATGGAACTCAGAGTGCCAGGAGTCTTTTGAAAAATTAAAAAATTCTTTAATTGCTAAACCCATCCTCAAAATTTATGATCCTAAATTACCTTTACATATGTTTGTAGATGCCTCTCAGATAGCAGTAGGTGCCGTTCTAAAACAACCTGATAAAGATAATTTCTTACATCCTATTGCTTATCATTCTAGAATTTTGAAGAGTTATGAACAAAATTATTTCATAACTGAATTAGAATGTTTAGCTATTATAGATACTCTTGACAAATTCTATCATTACTTTCATGGTGTCAAGTTTACAATTCATACGGACCACGCATCTCTAGTATGGTTAAAGAGTGTTAAAAACTTAAGAGGTAGGCTTTTTAGATGGTCACTCAAACTTAGTATGTTTGATTATGAGATAAAATATGAAAAGGGTTCAACAAATGTCGAAGCAGACATGTTGTCACGAAATCCTGTTTGTCATTTTAATCAACATATTAGTTTATTGCTAGATAGGAAAGAAATTATAGAGATGCAAGACAAAGACAATGTTTGTGACAAAAAATATAAAAAAGAGAATGGAATTATTATAGTTCAGAAAAAGGGATTCAAAAAAATTGTTGTACCAATGTCATTAAGAAGAAAATTACTCCATATTGCTCATGATAATTTTGGACATTTAGGAATTCAAAAAATGCTTAATTTAATATCTCCCAACTATTATTGGCCTAATATGACAATAGACATTACCGAATTTGTTAAACATTGCGATACCTGTCAGAAAAATAAAAAACCAAAACAGAAAAGATTCGGCTTATTACAAGCTATGCCAGCAACAGATCAACCTTTTGAATGTCTTTCTATTGATAGTGTTGGTGGATTTAACTATTACAACTCAACAAAAAAATTCTTACACATAATAATAGATCATGCAACTAGATTTGTTTGGGCTTTTCCCTCCAAAAATGTTACCACTGAAACATACACTAACTGTTTAAAACAAATTTTCAATATCAAAGCACCTCAAAAAATACTTAGTGACAGGCATAAATCTTTCAGATCTCCAAGGTTTAAGAAATTCCTTAGAAATCATCATGTTCAACAGCGTTTTACATCTGCACATCATCCTCAGACCAATGGAAAAGTAGAGCGAGTTAATCAGACTATAGTTACCAGGCTTAAATGTAAAGTTAATTCCACTTCTTCTAAAATACCTTGGACTAGATTATTAAACCAAGTCATCGAAGAATACAACAATACGCCCCATTCTATCACCAAATTTCCACCTGCCTATTTATTTTATGGTCAATTGCCTTATGAATCTCCTTTAAAACAAAACTATTACCCATCAGTAGACAAAGCCCTCAAAATTGCGAAAGCGCGAACTCATGAATTTCACCTTAAAAGTAAAAGACTCTATGATCGAAATTTTGTTGAATGCCCATTAAAAATACAAGACTCTGTAATTTATGAAGAATTTAAATACCCTAACACTCGAAAATTAGAACCTACTTTCTCTGGACCATATAAAATTATAAATAAACTTTCTGATGTAACTTATGAAATAGATAAATTTAATTATGAGACAGGACAGAATTCCGTTATTGTGCATGTTTCTAAATTAAGACCCTATTTTTCACCCGAAGATTTTAAACTGTTTCATGAGCAATCCAAAAAACAAACAAAACCTCAGATACAATCACTAGATCAAACTAAAGTCAAGACAATAGATTAAATTTACCATAAACAACCATAAAAAATACCATAAAAAAACTTTTACCATAACCATTTACCAAATACCATTAAACCATTAAACCATTAAAACCATTTACCATAAAAAAACCATAATTTTCAACATCAGCGGGTATGTTCTTGGAGCGCTACAAGAATATTACTTGTTTTTGGGAGTTTTTGGGATTAAATTGGGCTCCTTATGCAGGCATAAGGTGAACACTTTGATTGTAAAAGCTTTCAAATTGATGTTGATAAATTAATTTTAAGGGTGTTTAAGTCTAACTATATTTACTCATTTATTTGACATTAGTATTACTCTATTTATTCAGCAGATATTATATGATAATAGTTATAAAATCTAATGACTCTACTCAAACCTATAACATAATATGTGATTTTCAGTGATTGTGAAAACTAGATATTAAAAGTTTTTCAAAAAAGCACACTATTTTTATTTCCATTTCTCAATTAAGAATGACAACTTTCATTCCTATTGTATTTTATTATTAAAGTTTATAAACCATGTGTGGATAAAACATTATTCTACATTTGGCATTGAATACTTATAACCAAATTTGACAATTTTGTAAAAGAGTATCAGAGAGGAATTATTGTAAGGAAATACTGGTTGAGAGTCCATTTTCTAAATAGTTAGATTTAATTTTATTTGGATTTTGGAATTATTATGATTTTTTTTTTATTTATGCTTTCGGCTAGCAAAAAATACTTTCTTATGCTATTAGAAGATAAGAAAATTATTTAGTTGCTATGTAATTATTTTTATCCTCAACCAATATTTTCCCTATCAATAATAAACAAATAGTGATATTTTCTTTTGATTATACTCTTGTTTTACTATTATTATTATTATTATGATTTCTATAATGAAGTTTAGTATTAATTATACTCTTATTGAAAAATATTAGGATATGGAGTCTTATTATACTATTACTTATTATTGTTGTTATTATTATTATTTAAATTTTTCTATATTATTTATTATTGATATTGAGAGTAATGCTATTTATTATTGAAAAATTGATATATTACTGAAAGATGTTGGATCCAACATAACATTAAAACCAAAGATTAAACTAAGTTTGAAGATTTTTAATTAAAGAGACTGTATTCACTGGACATTGAAAAAGACTCTTTTATATATTCTTGAAAGACTTTTTTCATTTAAAGGACTTATTTTAAAATAAACTATGCATTAAGTCATTGTAATTATTTAAACTTCCATGAGAACGAATTTTTATTGTTTTTATTATATTTTTATCTCTTGCTTAATAATATTCATAACTTATTTACTGTTACTATATGTATTATCTCCTATGCACTTACAAATGGTAAGTGATGTTGTAACATTATTGTATTTCTTTCAGGGAAATGCTCCTACCTAAATTCAATTCAGAATTATTTTCTGTTAACTATTTTATTTTAATCGCTAATATTTTTTATATTGCGTTAATTTTCTTTTCTTCCATCTCTTGGCTTCCTGGATTTGACAGTTTTATTCCAAAATTTAACTTTTCTAAATTATTATATTTCTGTTGTCTGAACTTGTAGTTTTATTTAACTATCAATTTCATACAAAGTCTTGGGGAGGGGGGATAATATTACAAATTTAAATTTTTTTTTCGCCAAAACTAACCTTTATACTATCTTAATTTTCTTATAATAATATTCCGTACTTACTTCAAATTATTAAATTAAAATCTTATTTCTAGATCTAATCTGTTAATCTGTGTGCAGACGATATAAATTCTTAATTTGCCTTAAAAAACATTATTCCAGTATGCGTAAATTTAAAAAGATGGCTCTAAATTAAAAATATTCTTAATTAAAACTTTATTTCTTAATATTCCAAATAAAACTGATTTCTTCTATGTTTTTATCAACCCTTTTTAAGAAATTCTTATTAAATTTATTCCAAAACCATACCTTTCAAAAAATATCATTATTTTATTTTATCTATTTATTTATTTTTCCGCCGTCAACGATAATGTGCATATTAATAAATTCATTTCTTTTCTTTTTCTCTTAAAATTAATCATGTATAAAAATCGTCTGCCTAAGATATTTAAAATTCGGAGTCAATTATAAATTGGTTAAATAATATTTTTTTTAAAATAAATTTATCGTCTGTTTAAAATAATCTCGTAGCTGGACAAGAATTCTGTTTACATAAAATAATGATGGTTAGAGATTACAGAATGTTCCAGAACTTTCTTTTTAGTTTAAAAGGGGGAAGTCTCGAGATGAAGAGAAGATTCTTCTGAAGATTTCTTGGGTTGCTTCTTCGATGAGGACAGCTCGCTGAAATAATGATGGAATTTTTGCAAAAAGGAGCTTTTCCTTCCTCATTATCACGAATTTAATAAATGAATTTACAGCAGCCCATGACTAATTATTGGATCTTCTACATTTATTTATTATTTTTGTTTTTTCCCTCGCTTGCCATGACTGTGTGTTTCTTTTAACCAGTGGAAATAATTCGAGCTCTCCTGAAATCGTCACAACTAATCGAAAAGTCGCACAGGATAGGTAATGCCTGTGCTAGTGTCTGTTTCGGATTTTGAAATGAATCTACTGAAGAAGTAAAATGCTATGTAAATGAATCTAATGAATCTACTGAAACGAAGTGATGACAAAAATATGTATCGCCGAAAATTTTTCCCGCCATGGTTGAAAGTGTTATTAAGCAAGAATTGCCATTATCTTTTGATTCCTCGAGTGAATGTAACAGAGGAGATTTTAATGTTAAACAGCTTTCTGTCCGAGTGGTTTGAAAGATTTCTTCTAAATATCTCGTGAATTCCTGAGGCCTGATATTCCACCTTTTTGCTGTTTATGTGTAACTGATGACTCAAGATAATCATGGTCATAATGACAAATTTTTGAAAATTAATAACTTCAAAGTGGTGAGTATGCGAAAGGTATTTGATGAGGAATTTAATAAAGAATGGATTTTATTGAAGATTTTTCGGGAACTGTAAGTTTATTTTATTAAATGTTTTGATTATTATTTCTATTCTATTTATGATTGATGGAAAGTATTTATTATTTATTTATTTATTTATTTATTGTTTTATTGATGAGAGTAATTTGAAGTTAATTTATTAAATTACTAATTTATTTATTATTCTATTATTTATTGTATGTTATGGATCTGATATAGTAATTTTGAAAAAATATGTAATTGATAGAAATTATTAACTTTGAAATTTATTGCGAATGATTTTACGATCGGGATTTAATAAAGAAAATAGAAGTGCTTCATTTATTCTAATGAGTAAGAATCAAAAAATTATGGAAGATCCTAAGTTCGTACCGTTTGACCCGAGTTCTGGAATGAACATTTTGTCGTGGTTAACTTATTTTGATACAACATGTGAAAAGGAAAAGAAAAATCTAGAATGGAAATTTAATTCTATTGCGCAATATCTGAAAGGGGAAGCGCAAAAAATTTATATCAATGACTGTTTAAATTGTACGGATTATGAACAAATTAAGAAAATTTTGATAGAAAGATTCATTCAATTAGACATCCCGAGTTTTTCTGATTTTTCAAACCTGAAATTAGATAATTTAGACAATTTAGAAACTTATTTTCGTAAGAAAGTGGAAATTGGTAGGAAATTACATCTTAGTGAAAATATACTATTACAAGGTTTAACTGATGGTTTAAAACCAGAATTCAAAAACAGTATTATTATAAATCCTCCTAGTAGTACCACAGAATGGTACCGGGTTGTCAAACAATTCGTGGAAGTTTCCACCCCACTAGTTTCAAACCAAGTAATAAATCAACCATCAGCTAGACAAAATTTTCAACCTTTTCAACCAACTAGGCCCTGGATTCAGCCAGTTAGGCCCAATAATACACCTAGGAATTGGATTCCCCAAAGGCAATCTCAGTTTCAAAGACCTAGAGTTTGTCAAAATAATTATATTCAAAATTCATACCCTTCAAGACCTTGTAGGATATGCACAAATAGGGGTGTCAGTAATGCTTTTCATTGGGAAAGAGAATGTATTTTTAGGAGTGAGTTGCACTCCTCTGATACTCTTCCAAGTAGCTCACAAAATAATTCTCATAATATTTGACTATTATTTGTGTATGGATATACAAATAATTATAATTTACCATGTGTTGTAGATACTGGCTCAACTATTGCAATATTGCCACTTAAATTTGTTAAAAAACTTAATGCTAAAATTGAGACTATACCCTCAGTTACCATTGGTCAGGCAAAAGGATTCTTACATATAAATAAAAAATGTACTGTTCTTCTAAAAGTGGGTAAAATTAAAAAATATGTTAACTTTTTAGTATGCAATACAAATTTGGATTACGCTATTTTGGGTTTAAAAGAATGTTCTAAATTTAAATTAACCATAGATTGTAAAAATTGTATGGTAAGGCAGGGAAGGAAAATTATAACTAACAGTATATCCATACATAATGAGAGATCCCTTCATTTCAATACAGTAAATATGGACCAAGTACAACAAAACAGGGATCAATCTAATGAATTTGTAACCTCTGAATATAAAAAAGATATGAAATTAAATACTGGTAATACTGTAGCAATAGATAATTATGATAATGAAACACTGAATGTAAATAATCATGATATAGAGTTACAATCTACTTGTGGAAATATTATGAAAAATGAAGACTGTGTTGAATATGATCACGCAATTAATGTGCATCCTGATTATAGAGGTTCCATGACTCTTCAAAATTTTCGCGATAATTCGGATTCAGATTTAACTGGGGAAATAAATTTAATTCAAGATGTAAATTTAAGGGAATTAGTTCATATTTATAGTGATATTTTTGCAAAGCATAAATATGATGTGGGTAGGATTAATATTGAACCACAACGCGTTATACTAAACTCAGACCTACCTATATCTTTGAGGCCCTACCGAACATCTCCTCTAGAAGAAATAGAAATAAAAAACCAAATTCAATCATTGTTAGCAGCCGGACTGATAAAGGAAAGTAATAGCCCCTATTCTGCCCCTGTTACACTAGTTATGAAAAGAGAGGAAGGTAAAAAAACGCGATTATGTATAGACTATAGAAAATTAAACGCAATAATTAAAAATGATGCAGAACCCTTGCCCCGTATCGATGGAATTTTAGATAAATTGAGTAGTGCTCAGTATTTTTCAACTTTGGATTTAGCCTCTGGCTACTGGCACATACCAATACATCCATCCGATACAGAAAAATTAGCATTTGCAACCAATTTTGGACTTTTTGAGTGGCTCGTGCTCCCTTTTGGCATAAAAACGGGCCCTCCCATATTCAACAGAACCATTCGAAGAATCCTTAATAAATATAAAATCGACTTTGCGTGCCACTATTTTGATGATATTATAATTTTCTCTTCCTCTTTAGAAGAACATTTAAACCATTTAGCTCAAATTTTTAACATTTGCAAACAAGAAAACATTAAACTTAAACTTTCTAAATGTAAATTAGGCCAAAATAAAATCAATTTCTTAGGTTATGAAATTACTAATGGAACAATAACACCAGCAAATGCCAATATTGAAACCATCAAAAATTTAAAACCTCCTTCCAATGTGAAAGAGTTACAACGATTTCTAGGTTCCATTAATGTTTACCATAAATTCATAAATAAATATGCTGAAATTAGATATCCTCTAAATCGATTACTTAAAAAAGACACAATATGGGAATGGAACTCAGAGTGCCAGGAGTCTTTTGAAAAATTAAAAAATTCTTTAATTGCTAAACCCATCCTCAAAATTTATGATCCTAAATTACCTTTACATATGTTTGTAGATGCCTCTCAGATAGCAGTAGGTGCCGTTCTAAAACAACCTGATAAAGATAATTTCTTACATCCTATTGCTTATCATTCTAGAATTTTGAAGAGTTATGAACAAAATTATTTCATAACTGAATTAGAATGTTTAGCTATTATAGATACTCTTGACAAATTCTATCATTACTTTCATGGTGTCAAGTTTACAATTCATACGGACCACGCATCTCTAGTATGGTTAAAGAGTGTTAAAAACTTAAGAGGTAGGCTTTTTAGATGGTCACTCAAACTTAGTATGTTTGATTATGAGATAAAATATGAAAAGGGTTCAACAAATGTCGAAGCAGACATGTTGTCACGAAATCCTGTTTGTCATTTTAATCAACATATTAGTTTATTGCTAGATAGGAAAGAAATTATAGAGATGCAAGACAAAGACAATGTTTGTGACAAAAAATATAAAAAAGAGAATGGAATTATTATAGTTCAGAAAAAGGGATTCAAAAAAATTGTTGTACCAATGTCATTAAGAAGAAAATTACTCCATATTGCTCATGATAATTTTGGACATTTAGGAATTCAAAAAATGCTTAATTTAATATCTCCCAACTATTATTGGCCTAATATGACAATAGACATTACCGAATTTGTTAAACATTGCGATACCTGTCAGAAAAATAAAAAACCAAAACAGAAAAGATTCGGCTTATTACAAGCTATGCCAGCAACAGATCAACCTTTTGAATGTCTTTCTATTGATAGTGTTGGTGGATTTAACTATTACAACTCAACAAAAAAATTCTTACACATAATAATAGATCATGCAACTAGATTTGTTTGGGCTTTTCCCTCCAAAAATGTTACCACTGAAACATACACTAACTGTTTAAAACAAATTTTCAATATCAAAGCACCTCAAAAAATACTTAGTGACAGGCATAAATCTTTCAGATCTCCAAGGTTTAAGAAATTCCTTAGAAATCATCATGTTCAACAGCGTTTTACATCTGCACATCATCCTCAGACCAATGGAAAAGTAGAGCGAGTTAATCAGACTATAGTTACCAGGCTTAAATGTAAAGTTAATTCCACTTCTTCTAAAATACCTTGGACTAGATTATTAAACCAAGTCATCGAAGAATACAACAATACGCCCCATTCTATCACCAAATTTCCACCTGCCTATTTATTTTATGGTCAATTGCCTTATGAATCTCCTTTAAAACAAAACTATTACCCATCAGTAGACAAAGCCCTCAAAATTGCGAAAGCGCGAACTCATGAATTTCACCTTAAAAGTAAAAGACTCTATGATCGAAATTTTGTTGAATGCCCATTAAAAATACAAGACTCTGTAATTTATGAAGAATTTAAATACCCTAACACTCGAAAATTAGAACCTACTTTCTCTGGACCATATAAAATTATAAATAAACTTTCTGATGTAACTTATGAAATAGATAAATTTAATTATGAGACAGGACAGAATTCCGTTATTGTGCATGTTTCTAAATTAAGACCCTATTTTTCACCCGAAGATTTTAAACTGTTTCATGAGCAATCCAAAAAACAAACAAAACCTCAGATACAATCACTAGATCAAACTAAAGTCAAGACAATAGATTAAATTTACCATAAACAACCATAAAAAAATACCATAAAAAAACTTTTACCATAACCATTTACCAAATACCATTAAACCATTAAACCATTAAAACCATTTACCATAAAAAAACCATAATTTTCAACATCAGCGGGTATGTTCTTGGAGCGCTACAAGAATATTACTTGTTTTTGGGAGTTTTTGGGATTAAATTGGGCTCCTTATGCAGGCATAAGGTGAACACTTTGATTGTAAAAGCTTTCAAATTGATGTTGATAAATTAATTTTAAGGGTGTTTAAGTCTAACTATATTTACTCATTTATTTGACATTAGTATTACTCTATTTATTCAGCAGATATTATATGATAATAGTTATAAAATCTAATGACTCTACTCAAACCTATAACATAATATGTGATTTTCAGTGATTGTGAAAACTAGATATTAAAAGTTTTTCAAAAAAGCACACTATTTTTATTTCCATTTCTCAATTAAGAATGACAACTTTCATTCCTATTGTATTTTATTATTAAAGTTTATAAACCATGTGTGGATAAAACATTATTCTACATTTGGCATTGAAAACTTATAACCAAATTTGACAATTTTGTAAAAGAGTATCAGAGAGGAATTATTGTAAGGAAATACTGGTTGAGAGTCCATTTTCTAAATAGTTAGATTTAATTTTATTTGGATTTTGGAATTATTATGATTTTTTTTTTATTTATGCTTTCGGCTAGCAAAAAATACTTTCTTATGCTATTAGAAGATAAGAAAATTATTTAGTTGCTATGTAATTATTTTTATCCTCAACCAATATTTTCCCTATCAATAATAAACAAATAGTGATATTTTCTTTTGATTATACTCTTGTTTTACTATTATTATTATTATTATGATTTCTATAATGAAGTTTAGTATTAATTATACTCTTATTGAAAAATATTAGGATATGGAGTCTTATTATACTATTACTTATTATTGTTGTTATTATTATTATTTAAATTTTTCTATATTATTTATTATTGATATTGAGAGTAATGCTATTTATTATTGAAAAATTGATATATTACTGAAAGATGTTGGATCCAACATAACATTAAAACCAAAGATTAAACTAAGTTTGAAGATTTTTAATTAAAGAGACTGTATTCACTGGACATTGAAAAAGACTCTTTTATATATTCTTGAAAGACTTTTTTCATTTAAAGGACTTATTTTAAAATAAACTATGCATTAAGTCATTGTAATTATTTAAACTTCCATGAGAACGAATTTTTATTGTTTTTATTATATTTTTATCTCTTGCTTAATAATATTCATAACTTATTTACTGTTACTATATGTATTATCTCCTATGCACTTACAAATGGTAAGTGATGTTGTAACATTATTGTATTTCTTTCAGGGAAATGCTCCTACCTAAATTCAATTCAGAATTATTTTCTGTTAACTATTTTATTTTAATCGCTAATATTTTTTATATTGCGTTAATTTTCTTTTCTTCCATCTCTTGGCTTCCTGGATTTGACAGTTTTATTCCAAAATTTAACTTTTCTAAATTATTATATTTCTGTTGTCTGAACTTGTAGTTTTATTTAACTATCAATTTCATACAAAGTCTTGGGGAGGGGGGATAATATTACAAATTTAAATTTTTTTTTCGCCAAAACTAACCTTTATACTATCTTAATTTTCTTATAATAATATTCCGTACTTACTTCAAATTATTAAATTAAAATCTTATTTCTAGATCTAATCTGTTAATCTGTGTGCAGACGATATAAATTCTTAATTTGCCTTAAAAAACATTATTCCAGTATGCGTAAATTTAAAAAGATGGCTCTAAATTAAAAATATTCTTAATTAAAACTTTATTTCTTAATATTCCAAATAAAACTGATTTCTTCTATGTTTTTATCAACCCTTTTTAAGAAATTCTTATTAAATTTATTCCAAAACCATACCTTTCAAAAAATATCATTATTTTATTTTATCTATTTATTTATTTTTCCGCCGTCAACGATAATGTGCATATTAATAAATTCGTTTCTTTTCTTTTTCTCTTAAAATTAATCATGTATAAAAATCGTCTGCCTAAGATATTTAAAATTCGGAGTCAATTATAAATTGGTTAAATAATATTTTTTTTTAAATAAATTTATCGTCTGTTTAAAATAATCTCGTAGCTGGACAAGAATTCTGTTTACATAAAATAATGATGGTTAGAGATTACAGAATGTTCCAGAACTTTCTTTTTAGTTTAAAAGGGGGAAGTCTCGAGATGAAGAGAAGATTCTTCTGAAGATTTCTTGGGTTGCTTCTTCGATGAGGACAGTTGCTGAAATAATGATGGAATTTTTGCAAAAAGGAGCTTTTCCTTCCTCATTATCACGAATTTAATAAATGAATTTACAGCAGCCCATGACTAATTATTGGATCTTCTACATTTATTTATTATTTTTGTTTTTTCCCTCGCTTGCCATGACTGTGTGTTTCTTTTAACCAGTGGAAATAATTCGAGCTCTCCTGAAATCGTCACATATATATATGTAATAAAATAATAAAAAAAATTGTGCCATTTTGTCCTCTCTGAGCTTTTAATTCTAAATTTGTGGAATATATTTTTAATCTTAGTTTTGTAATGTATTAATATTTTAACAGCTAAAGTTCTTTTTCTTATTTTATTTCACTTAGTAATAATCTATTGCTTGTTTCTCAAAAAGAGCGGGAAACGATTTCGTAATATTCTTTCAATGTAGAGGTTTATTTTTCCTTTTTAGAATATTATCGAGATTTTAATTTTATATTTTATTAAGATCGTCTGCCGATGTATCCTTGCGCGGATGTTAACAGGTTAGTCTGTTTCCGAGACAGTATAAAGATCTTAAGGGAAGGCCACGCCCCATCTACCAGTCAGAGATGATGATGTCTGACGTCATAGCCTTGAAGTTAATTCTAATTGTATCTTTAATTTACTGACGTGGACTGGGGAGGGGCTAGTTTTTTCGTGGAGTGTCGAAGTTTCATTCTAGGTTGGAAGAGCGTTCAGAATGCATCTGTCTTTTGAACTGGTAGGACTCCCGTCAAATTTTTCCGACAAATTGTAATATAGAATGATGTAGCTTAGTTCACGAAGGTTGAAGTACTCGATGTGTGCAGCGATGGAATATCTTTACTTCTTTTGTGAGTTCAAATAAAAATGACTTCAAAGACTGGGTGACTTAATTTTTTTACGGGGAGACACTCAACGACCCCCATTCCATTGCTTGGTAACTTACACACTTACGGCTGCTTAAACTGCTAGTAGTAGATATTCCATCGCTGCACACATCGAGTACTCCAACCTTCGTGAACTAAGCTACATCATTCTATATTACAATTTATCGGAAAAATTTGACGGGCGTCCGACCAGTTCAAAAGACAGATGCATTCTGAACGCTCTTCCAACCTAGGATGAAACTTCGACACTCCACGAAAAAACTAGCCTCTCCCCAGTCCACGTCAGTAAATTAAAGATCCAATTAGAATTAACTTCAAGGCTACGACATCAGACATCATCATCTCTGATTGGTAGATGGGCGTGGCCTTCCCTTAAGATCTTTATACTGTCTCGGAAATAGACTAACCTGTTAACATCAGCGCAAGGACTCATCGGCAGACGATCTTAATAAAATATATAATTAAAATCTCGATAATATAGAAAAATAAACCTCTACATTGAAAGAATATTACGAAATCGTTTTCCGCTCTTTTTGAGAAACAAGCAATAGATTATTACTAAGTGAAATAAAATAAGAAAAAGACCTTTAGCTGTTAAAATATTAATACATTACGAAACTAAGATTTAAAATATGTTCCACAAATTTAGAATTAAAAGCTCAGAGAGGGCAAAATGGCGCAAAGTTTTTTATATTTTATTACATATATAATAAAATACTTAATTAAAAAAAAGGCGAAGTCATTTTATAGACTAAGAATTTTTGTTGATGTGAAAATGTACTTCATGCGGTCAGAAAAGCAACCGACCTACATGCTCTTTAACGAAACGTCATTAATGAAATCAGGAACAAAAAAAAAAAAAAAATAGTGACTCTTGCGCCATTCCATTGTCTCAAATGGCATTTCTTCTCGTAAATTCTTCAAAGATATTTAGATGTACTTTGTGTTTTGTATCTCTTTCTCTCGTTGTTTGTGAATCTTATCTAATAAGTTGATTGCTGTATTTTTTACAAATGTATTAATGTAATTATTTTGCTCCTATAATGGATTTTTTTATTACTGTTGAACAGTTATCTCTATAAAAGTAATAAAGTTCTAAAAATTATATTTGGAGACATTTTATCAAAAATAGTGAAACATTGCAAAAATTTTAAACTAAAAATCCCAGCATAAAAACATAATCGCAAAAAATATTCATAATTTGACTCTAACAAGATCATCTATATAATTATAAATATTTTAACAAACAAACAAACAAACAAAAAAAAAAAAAAAAAAAAAGACGTTACTTGATTTTTCCACATTCCTTCCAGACGTTTTTCCACACTCATTTCCTCCTGAGTATTTCTATTTAAAGTTCCATTCAAACCCAAATTAAGTAATTTCTGACGTACTCGTCAAGTCATTTTTAATCTCAAATCCAAGATATTTGCAAGTGCACTTATTCAGAAACATACGATGCCTCGCTGTCCGATGGGCCAGTAGGACACTGTATGTGGTTAATTACTGTTTTCAATAACTTAATTTTCGGAAGTGACAGCCAATATGCTAATTTTGACAACTTTTTTTTTATTATTAATCTTTTCCTTTATAAAAAAAAATGGAATTTTTTTAATTTTTGGGAAGTTTTTTTGTTTTCTGAAGAAAACCAAAAACATTTATATTTTTGCAAATATAAGTGCATTTTTTTATGAATGAAAATGAATTTGCGAAAATATGAGAAAAGTAGCCAGTTTTGATTTGGGAATAACTTTCTACATAAAAATTTCTCATAAAGAGATGTGATCCCTCACACGCCCCTTCTCGTAAAAAAAAAAAGGAAATTCACGACCCCTCCCTCCCGTTTAAATAGAGATATTTATCCGCCCTTCCGAATGTACCGCAGAAATCTAGAATGAAAAATTTAAATACTTAACAAATTTGGATTTATTTTTAACCTATTGCTTACATCATGTAAGTCTTTAATGGTTTAAACGCTGCTTTTTGGTTTTTTCCGTAACAATCCTAGAAATAGAAGTGAAGCGACCGGTAGCGACTTTCTCGCCGAACTGATAGTGCTACGTCACTTGATCAAAAATTTTAAAAATTTGTTGATGGGACCAATTCGAAAGTATCCCTTTTCAATAATTTTTAAAAAATCACATCCATTAGTTTCAGATAATCTGTGAAAATATATAAAAGAAAAAAAATAAGTGACGAATTGAGAACCTTTTCCCTTTTTTAAAAAAGTCGTTTAAAAAATAGAAAAGAAAGTTTGAAAACATTATGTGTCTGTCTCTCGAACTTATTCAAATAAGGATTCTGAGGTATTACTTTATTTACCAATATCTGTAGTGGCTAAAAGGAATTCTTTATGAAATCTGAAAAAAATTAAAACATAGTTCCCAAATTTTATCATTAGGTAATATTTGGCGTTGTTTTGACTTCTGTCTCCGTCGAAAGCCTTTTTTAAGATCAAAAATACAATTACGGGAAAAAATAAATTGCCTGAGTGGCAAATATTATCAATATTACCAAACTTACTTTGTAAAACGTATTGCTTCAAAAATACTGAAAATAATTTCATCGATTTTATAAGTGTTAATATTAAAAAAAAAATAATGAAAAATTTAAAGGTCATTTTTAAATTAAGCACAAATTTAACATAAATAGAAATAAATCATTTTGCATATTAAGCCATTAAGTAACAATGGGAATATAACGATTTATTGATAAATCAAAATTTTCTTTCTGATTTTTTTTCGGATATCGATGTTTTTAAGATGGCATATTGAAAAAATGTTACATCGATATTTTGACATTTTTTCTATCGTTGTGAGGCAACACCAGTGTGAGGCGCAGGGATGTACTGGAGGGTACACGGGGTTATACGCCGTATACCCTCTGGATTTTTTAAAGGAACACCGTATACCCTCTGTTTCTAAAGAAAGCTTTGGTTAACACACTCTAGGGTATACTTTCTGCCTTGAGCATATACCCTCTGCTTAGAACGTATATCCTCCGTTATTTTTACGATTACACCCCTGGTGAGGCGATGTACGAATAACAAATTATGGATCAGTTTGCCTTCAAACGTTGAGGCTTCTCCAAACACAATCGAAATTATTCAATGTCTAATGAAATTTTCCCTTTAAAAATCCACATAAATTCCTTTTTCATTTTGAAATGCATCATGCGCAAGCCGGTCTCGCCGCAATCACTTCGTAGACTATTGCGCAGAATCCAATCCTAAAAGATGAGGAAAAACAATCATCCCTCTCTTTGCTCCGACAGAGTCAGCCAGTCTATCTCACATCCACAAGTATTTTTTTTCCTACGAAAAGTCGAAAACATGTGCGCAATAAAATCGATAGAACTAGCCTCCTGAAATGCCAACGAGTTAACACGCAAGTGAAACCATTTATTTCTATAAATGACACACCCAAGTCGAAATAAGTAAGTTATTCATAGAATAATATCATAAATTAATGTTTTTAGATGTATCGATTTTTTGTTATAAAAAATACATTGAATGGAATAATCTTTTTTTGCAGATAACATGTGAAATTTTATTGAAATTTGTTTTATTTTTTAAGCTTCCCATATTAATATTTTGGAGTATCGTAGAATATCATTGAATTTTTTAATATTCCACCGCTTACCATTTTTTAGAATCCAATTTCTAAATAGAGATCTAAATTAAATGTGACTAAATTAAGAATCTCTAAATAGATCTGAGATTTTCTAGACATTTGGTTTGTATAATTAAAAACAGAATCTTATAATGGAGTTTAACAATTGATTGTCCTAAGCGCAGGCCACGTAGCGGAAGCATTCAGTACCTCACGATATGAACATAATCAAATATCAGCTGTACTTTGATATATAACCTAATTTAAAATATTAAATTAACTAAATATACTTCTATTTGCAATAAAGGAAAATTTAAACGGTTTCACTACAAATTTTTATTCATAAAATTATTTCATCGAAATAGTTTATTTATAATGTTTTCACTGAGACTAGTGCTACTCAATAAAATTTCTGTAAATGCCATTTGCTAAAATCTTGTAGAGAAATAAGCTCGTAGAGTCGTAGGTATTTGCAATCATGTGTCCATACGGGTCATTTTCTGAATAATGGCTTTTTCTCTTTTAGGGTATTATATTTAAAAAGTAAAAACGGAACCATTAAAAGATTACTCGTGCACCAGTCTGTCCATTCGCCACAGCTGTTTTTCTCGTAAACTAGGGAATGTGGAAAGTTCAAATTTGGCAGAATTAATAAGGGCTATTGACCCACATATTTACAGATTTTTAACAATTCAAAAATATATTTAGGAAAAATGTATGGGGATAGTTAAAGATTTTAAAGATATTTTATCAATATTTTTTATAAAATAATAATTTGTATCTGGATTACTCATTTGCGGAGTTATGTGAAGTAATTCGAGGACCGCGTTGTAAATCTAGACACCTCCCTCCACCACACATATAGATTTTGGTTATATTTAACGACGAAGAATTCTGCACTCACCTTCTGACTAAAGCGTCGTTTACACGGAGCGAGTTTACTAGCTACAAGCCGGCGAGAAAAGTAGCGAGCGAGTCAGCTAGCCCGATAGTGGTCGTTTACACACGAACTTGTTTATTCGCTCAATAGCCAGCTCGCTGTTACATCACTAGTTGCTTTCTAAAACTTAATTTTACGTTAAAACTAGCAGTAATAAGTCTTGATTACGTCCATTAATAACTATATCGTAATATTAATAATATATATTCCACAAAAAAGTAAGAATTTATATTAGAAATAAATATTTTGCTTATAAGACGTTGTTGTATTAATAAAAATATTTAAAATACATTCAAAATTTTTATTTACATGCTTCAACTCTTTTTAATCGGTTCATCTTCAGAAACTAATAAATATAAAATAAAATTACAAACATAATGAACGTGTAAAACTGGAATAAATAATTATTGAAATTAAATATATCACGCGCTTTTTAATAAATAATTATTGAAATTAAATTAAATATATCACGCGCTTTTTAATAAACAATTATTGAAATTAAATTAAATATATCACGCGCTTTTTAATTTGGATATTGTCCGTGGTATTGGAATAAATAATTATTGAAATTAAATATATCACGCGCTTTTTAATAAATAATTATTGAAATTAAATTAAATATATCACGCGCTTTTTAATAAATAATTATTGAAATTAAATATATCACGCGCTTTTTAATAAATAATTATTGAAATTAAATTAAGTATATCACGCGCTTTTTAATAAATAATTATTGAAATTAAATTAAATATATCACGCGCTTTTTAATAAATAATTATTGAAATTAAATTAAGTATATCACGCGCTTTTTAATAAATAATTATTGAAATTAAATTAAGTATATCACGCGCTTTTTAATAAATAATTATTGAAATTAAATTAAGTATATCACGCGCTTTTTAATAAAGAATTATTGAAATTAAATTAAGTATATCACGCGCTTTTTAATAAATAATTATTGAAATTAAATTAAGTATATCACGCGCTTTTTAATAAATAATTATTGAAATTAAATTAAATATATCACGCGCTTTTTAATAAATAATTATTGAAATTAAATTAAGTATATCAAGCGCTTTTTAATAAATAATTATTGAAATTAAATTAAGTATATCACGCGCTTTTTAATAAATAATTATTGAAATTAAATTAAATATATCACGCGCTTTTTAATAAATAATTATTGAAATTAAATTAAGTATATCACGCGCTTTTTAATAAATAATTATTGAAATTAAATTAAGTATATCACGCGCTTTTTAATAAATAATTATTGAAATTAAATTAAGTATATCACGCGCTTTTTAATAAATAATTATTGAAATTAAATTAAATATATCACGCGCTTTTTAATAAATAATTATTGTGATTAAATTAAATACATCACGCGCTTTTTGCTATTCCCTGACATTTAGTATTTTAAATTATCTAAAGTAATTAAAATATTCATTTTGTGAATTTGTGTTTTTATTTTGTGTCACTAGAACTAGTGAATACTCGCAGCGATTTCACTAGCAGCAACGTTTACACACTGATAGTTTGCTAGCCAGATAGCTAACATGCCAGCGAGTAGCGAGAAAAGTAGCCGAGCTTTCAACTTTTTTCGCACTCGCTAAGTCGCCAGATAGTTAGCTAGTGAACCTGTTTACACGGGGCGAGTCCACTAGCAGCTAGCGAATTCGCCGGCTTGTAGCTAGTAAACTCGCTCCGTGTAAACGACGCTTTACATGCAATTTGCTTTGAAATTTTTCCTATTTGAATAGAAATTTCATGGCAGATAACTTTGCTTGAATTAGTTTTTTTAATAAATTCATTCATTTTTTTATGTTTTAACTTTATTTATTTTATTTTTACAAGATATAATAAGTCATATATATATAATATATAGTATATTTCCCAAATATAAAAATAAGGATGTATCGGTTTCTTTTCAATTTTTTATAATTTTTTCTAAATTTTCGCCATTATTACGCGTTTTAACTTTTGCATGAAACTACCAGAAGTAACCTTCAACTTACATAACAACAATTGTGAAATCTAAAAACAAAGTTTGTGTATTTATTTTAATAAAAAAATAAGAGGAATTTATTAACAATTTTAAAAATTGCGAATTTACTGTTTACAGGGAATTTTTCAAATTGTAAGTTTCGAATAAACTTTTAATAATATCAGTAAATAAATAATTCTATTTTTTAATATTTCAGATTCCTATCACTACTTTTATGGTTAGAGATAAAGGGAGCCTAAAAATTTATGTATACTATCTTAATTAAGTTTCAGATGGGGTAATTATGATCAGGGGGTAATTATATCCACCCCTATAATGGAGAAAATTGTGTATGGTAAAATTTTAATTCACGCTTAGATGTAAACTTCATAATGAATCTTTTTTTTTTTTTTTTTTTTAGACAATCTTTATCACTTGTCTGAAGCATTTTTGAGATCCAAATACCAGTTTGAAACAAAGTTGCCAAAATTTTTAATAAATGGATTTGTCAGCTTGGAATTCTATTAGTCTTAATTACCTTAAACAAATGTGTTTAGGCAAGTATAAAGAGAAAATATAGTGCTCATAATTTCTCTACTAGTGGTCTTAATTACCTTAAACAAATGTGTTTAGGCAAGTATAAAGAGAAATTATAGTGCTCATAATTTCTCTACTAATGGTCTTAATTACCTTAAACAAATGTGTTTAGGCAAGTATAAAGAGAAAATATAGTGCTCATAATTTCTCTACTAGTGGTCTTAATTACCTTAAACAAATGTGTTTAGGCAAGTATAAAGAGAAAATATAGTGCTCATAATTTCTCTACTAGTGGTCTTAATTACCTTAAACAAATGTGTTTAGGCAAGTATAAAGAGACAATATAGTGCTCATAATTTCTCCACTAGTGGTCTTAATTACCTTAAACAAATGTGTTTAGGCAAGTATAAAGAGAAAATATAGCGCTCATAATTTCTCTACTAGTGGTCTTAATTACCTTAAACAAATGTGTATAGGCAAGTATAAAGAGAAAATATAGTGCTCATAATTTCTCTACTAGTGGTCTTAATTACCTTAAACAAATGTGTTAGGCAAGTATAAAGAGAAAATATAGTGCTCATAATTTCTGTACTAGTGGTCTTAATTACCTTAAACAAATGTGTTTAGGCAAGTATAAAGAGAAAATATAGTGCTCATAATTTCTCTACTAGTGGTCTTAATTACCTTAAACAAATGTGTTTAGGCAAGTATAAAGAGAAAATATAGTGCTCATAATTTCTCTACTAGTGGTCTTAATTACCTTAAACAAATGTGTTTAGGCAAGTATAAAGAGAAAATATAGCGCTCATAATTTCTCTACTAGTGGTCTTAATTACCTTAAACAAATGTGTTTAGGCAAGTACAAAGAGAAAATATAGTGCTCATAATTTCTCTACTAGTGGTCTTAATTAGCTTAAAAAAATGTGTTTAGGCAAGTATAAAGAGAAAATATAATGCTCATAATTTCTGTACTAGTGGTCTTAATTACCTTAAACAAATGTATTTAGGCAAGTATAAAGAGAAAATATATTGCTCATAATTTCTCTACTAGTGGTTTTAATTACCTTAAACAAATGTGTTTCGGCAAATATTTCTCTACTAGTGGTCTTAATTACCTTAAACAAATGTGTTTAGGCAAGTATAAAGAGAAAATATAATGTTCATAATTTCCCTACTAGTGGTCTTATTTACCTTAAACAAATGTGTTTAGGCAAGTATAAAGAGAAATTATAGTGCTCATAATTTCCCTACTAGTGGTCTTAATTACCCAAAACTTTTGTGATTATGAGTTTTTGATGAGGTAATTATAACCATCCTTTAACTTAAAAAGAAAAAGAACTATAGGAATTAAAACTTTTAAGAAGTGTTCTTAAGAGGTCAATGTTATTTCCTATGTACTAAAAACACCATTTTTCCAAACAGAAACAAGTAAAATAAATAACAAAGTTGAAAATGTAAAAAGCTGTCATAATTACCCCCTCCTAACCCTGTTGTTGGTATTTTTAAATATCAAGCCTTTATTTTGGGCTAAAAATATAAAATTTTGCAGCAAATATTTACCAGTTTCGCTTATCAGTCTGACATTAGAAATTTTGCGAAAAAAGGAATGTTTATTCGTATGATACTATCACAGATTTAATGATCTGATTTACCACTACAGTTCACAATGCTGGTTCTACGTCAAATTGATCGCGCACAATTTATGGTGGAACAGTTTATGGCAGTCTCAATTTATCGTAGTATCATAATCATTCATCGTGGCGTCAGTTTCTCGTAGTGAAAATTTTTGTAGAGGCGATGATGATAAAAATATAAATTGCTTAACAAAATTTCTTGATTATAGATGTAAAATTTACCTTGCTTTCTCCCTATACACAGATGCCAATTTATATATTTTTTAACATTTTCTAGAATATTTTTTTTCTCAGGTGATCAAAAACAATATCTACTCTATCTCTAGTTTAAATAAGACGTAACCTTGCTCTAATTTATTAAATTTGATTGTCCCCAATTGGAAACTTCACAAATAAAAAAATTCTCTCCATACTAATTATTGATATCTTTGGACTAAAGCAGTAAAAAGAATATATATATATATATATTAAAATATGGTTATGAGCCCCTCACAGGGCTGAAATTAGCCTTTATTGCACCAGGGTCAAACATGGATTTTGGCACCCCCCTCCCCCCTTGGAAAATATACTCACAAAAAAAATCTTGCTATTTTTTTTAGTAACCGAGTTATTTTAAAATTTATAATATATAATAATGAAATATGTAAAACTGAACTACGTAATCTCTTTTTTATATATTGATTCATTAAAATCTTGTAAACGGAATAGAAAAAGATTCCGCTTTATAGAAGATCTTTATACTATATCATCCTTAAATTCTTCTATGCTCCAACATAAACCATCAATACCGTATTACACATAGACGTGAGAAAATCGACATTCAAAATCTTCATTTGGTGTCCCTTTTCTATGGCTCCCGGGGCACATGCCCCTTTGGTTTCGGCCTTAGCCTCACATATATACTACATTAATGATTATTTATTATGCATATTGATTTAATCTAAGTAAAATTAAATTTATTTTTTGTGATAAATAAAATCTTTCTGTAAATTGTATTATTCCAATTTTATTTATTTGAAGTTTTTTCGAAAAATAAATTTTGCTATTTTTTTTATTAAATATTTGTCATCAGTGTAGATAAAATTACTAAAGCCGTTACTTTTGTCATATGTATAAAGAAATCCACATTAGAGAAATGCAAAGAGGATTTACTGATGGCATTGAACTAGTTCAGTGACTAATGACATGATATTCTTAACTGTAACACATTTCCTTAACACCTGTTTCGAAAATAGGTTAGCTTACATTGACTTTCTAATATACGTATAGTATCTGAGGTCATTGTTAGCTTATCGTTATCGTGCTCGTATTTATTTCTCAAATTCTTATATTTTCAAACCGAGTATCAGGGGGTGTAGCTCAGTGGTAGAGCGTTCGCTTTGCATGTGAAAGGCCCGGGGTTCGATCCCCCGCACCTCCATTATTATTTTTTTTTTATTCCCGATTAAAATTTTTATTTGAATTTTTCCCGAATCAAATGTGGAAATATTTATTTCTAAAGATAATTTTAATCGCTGCCAAAGAAGATTATTCAATTCATTTACATAGTTTTTCTTTCTTTCTTTTTGTTATGTATGTGTTTATACATAGAACTTTTGAACGGATAATTCAATTTTCACACTTTTTAATACTTTTCAGCAAAATTTAAAAGTGTTTAAGAATTAGGTTTAGCTGTTTATCTGTCTGTTCTCTAACTCGAGTAAATATAGTGGGGGAAAAATAATTCATATTTTGTTTTAGGTTTGGTTTACGACTAAAAAAGAGTTTGTTACTAATCGGCAATACTGGTCTTTAATTGGAAAAATATTTTTCTTTGATAAAATTCTATAATTAAACACACATGAATTTTAAGATCTATGATAAGATATAAATTTTACTTGCTCACTGCAGTCTAAAATAGAGTATTTTGCAAGCTTCGAAACAAAACAAAAAAGCACATGTAGCAATAATGATAAAAAATAAATCTATCTTTATTCTTCAACATCACAAATGTTGTCATCTGCATACTGAAAATTTATTTAATAATATTTTCGGTGTGTATTTAATCGTCAACATTAGATATTAAGCTTCAATATTATTTTAAAAGTCTAAATTGCCGAATGTTGTCGAATTGTGGTATGTTGCCACATTTAAAAGAGTTAAACTGAATTTTGTTGTATATCTTAGTCAATGAATGATGTATGCACTCTATAATCTGTAGAAAACATGAAGTGCACTCCACTAAGTTCATTATATTAGAATCATCATAAGATATTAATCTGCATCGCAAACGAATTTAAACCCATTGATGTAATAGAGAACTTTAGAGCGTCCTTGTAAACGATCTACAAATTCTACGTACTCTATATTCCGAATAAAGCATGCTGTAGGTCATCTCAGTGGTGTATATCAATATCATTATGTTTGAAATTTCGTAACACCAATAAACTGCACCGCAAACGATTTTCTCCCATACACTGTAATGAAACGAAATTAATTATTTTGTCTGCCCCTGTAAACGAACTGCAAAAGTTACAAACTTCATCTTCAATACTGAACATTATATAATAAACAGGGAAAAAATATACAAGATCTTCATGGCAATCCGAATATACGAGCGTTAGACAATGACATACAGTCATGGTCAGACAAAAAAAAAACTGAATTTATAATAATTTTACTTACCCATCATACGTAGTATAGGGTAAGTCTTGCAATCGTTTTGAAAATCGAAAAAAAAAATTGACGGATTTACACGTTTCAGATACTGGAGATTCCGAAAAACATATTTTTTTGAAAAAAAAAAATTGCCGTCCATCTATCTGTCAGTCTGTCTGTCTGTCTGTAAACATTCTATCTCCCGAACAAATTGAGATAGAGACTTGAAATTTTGTATGTACTTAGTATGTAAGAAAGGGACGAAGCCTATTTAATATCAGTAACCTCGGTTATCCGGAACTATTTTTTTCAGACTCTCGAAAAATTTATTCTGATTAAAGGTACATAAAAAAATTCGATTTTTTTTTTTATTTTAAAGAGTGGATGTAAAAGGCAATAAAATAACACAAATTTTGCATAAAGAACGAAGTCGATCGAGTTATTAGTTGCCGAGATATGTCTAATCCTGTTTTCCGCATTCTTTGATTTTTCATGACTCTGCATTTCAATCAAATTTCAATTCAAAGATATATTTCAATTGGAAATGAGACGTTTCATCCGACGCAGTAAATTGTTAGTTAATATGATTATTATTTTTGGAGTTATAAGGATGTTTCTTTTACGCAATCCGGTATTACTTGAGTATTTTGGCGTTTTATATAATTTGTCGAATTTGGCTCATCAGCAATTCATTAATAAAGCATGACTATGTATATTAAAACTATTTAAATTTGCGTTTAAATTTTATTTTGGAACCGCAGTGCATTTTATAAATATTTTACACATGTTTTATTTTCATATTTTATATTATGCATATCCATGATGGGTAAGTATTACGGTGGCCCCCAACGACTAGTTTGAATTGCGTTGGAAAATGTTAATAAAAAGAGCAGTTTTATCCTCTTGCATCATACTTCTTATCATCATACAGCACGATAGTGCTGTATAGTAGAGCTCAGATGCATCTTTAATGTTAAAGACCAAAATTTGCCTCTTAATAACTTTGGAACTAATAATCGGATTGCGGCGAAATTGAAAAGGGGAAGCGTCCTACTCTAGATCTCAAAATTTACCAAAATTCATCCAGATCCACCGATTAGCTTCGGAGATCCAGAACCCCTGTTTTGGCACTTTTTGCTCGTGAAACAAGAGAAAAAGACAAACAACTCAATTATAAGCCGAACCAGAAAACATTCAGCGACGTATAATAGCTTGTTCGAAAGCTTTTAATTTAGGGATGTGGCTTTCGAAGGTCCGGTAAAAAAATATCAAAAGTTAAGGAAATGGCACCTATTTAAAATTTACATAACGCTATACCTTCCATAATTTAACATTTTAATTGCCAATTCAATCATTTTCTTCGAGTTGCCATCAACTAAAAAACAACACAATAATTAAAAAAAGAAATGATAACACGTGTTCTTTTTTTTAAGAGGGCAATAAAAACTGTGATTCTCCTGATAGATTTTTGAATTTGACGTCATTCGAGAAAACGAAAATATATTTTTCACAAATATATATATCAACTATATTTAAATACGTTTTAAAACAACATCGCACCTTTGAGTTTTTTCGATGTCAAAACAGGTACTACAATACAGATATTTAAATTAAAAAGGATAATTTAGAAAAAAAATTCTTCTATATTTATAAAAATAACGATTTGAAAATGAAGCTATAAAAATCTGTGTCTGAAATGAAAATCTGACCTATGGTCATAAGAAAATCTGCATAGGTACCGAGAAATTGCAGTGTGACTACCATCTGGGAAGGGGCGGTTCTGTCGCCAAATATTTCGACAACTTGGCGATATATCGCCAAATTTGGCGCCCAAAATTATTCGCCAAAATTGAAGCCAACTTTGCGTTATTTCCGGAATTTTGCCAAACTAATATGTCTACTAATAACTTTAAACTAATACTACAGTGCTCAGCAAAAGTTTAGACACTGGTGTTTTTTAACCTTTAAATAAAAAATACGAACACGTGAGTTTTACAAATGGGTATACTTATTTTGAAATATATTTTATATAATGTAGAATAAAAATAATGGTTATAATATAAGATAATATTTAATTTAACTGAAAAAAGTAAAATTTGCATATTGCAAATGTTTAGACACTTTTTTTATTTTTAGCCAACTGTTCATGGAAAAATGCAAATTTCCAAGTTATGATGTCGCATGCCTGAAGTATTTAATTATACCTCGATATAGCATCAGCTAGTGAAGATGCCGCGAGCTCAAAATATTCGGTAAGATGAGATAATTGAAGTAGGAAAGCTGAAATGGAAAGGGAAGATTGTTGCAGAAATTTCAGCGGTATTGAATCGTCCAAAGTGGTCTTTCTATGAAGTATAGTCTAAGAATGACACCTTCAAAACAAAACATTTGTGTGACGAGAAAATGAGATGACAAAAGGATCCAGAAACTGACATTTACACAAGTAATGATTGCTAATCACAATAAAAGTAAGTCAGAACTTTCTGTGTCGACGGAAATGATTCGTAGATGAATTAAAAAAAAACAGGTAAATCAATTTACATGAAAATGATAAAACAATCAGCTTTAAAATATCTCTATAAATTGGCGAGAATTCAATTAACTTGCAAACATACGTCATATGCACCCAAATGGTACAATATGATATTCAGTAACGAAAACAAAGTGGAATTTGAATGGCCCAAACAAGTGGGCATACTATTGGAATGACTTAAGTAAAGATCCTGGGACTTTATTAAGTCTACAAAAAGAAAGTGACTTTTAAATAATTTGGTCCTCACTTAGCTTTAATACTTGTGTATCTGTGGAGTTATTCATTGGTTGCCAAGCAACACAAGATTACGTACATACGTTGGAGATTAATTTTTAGTCATTTGGGGAACTTTTGCTGATCTAAAGTATGGATTTTATCATTTATTCATGTTGCATACAAAAGAAGAACTTCGTTTAACTCTGAAAATACTATTGATCTCAACTGGCCGGCATGTAGTTCTGATCCGGACCCAATCGAAAACTTTTTTAACATCATATGCCGTAATGTTTATGCAAATTTTTGCTATAATTTTCTTTTAATGAGGTTCGAGCTGCTGTTGAACATGTTTGGTACGAAATAGACCCCCAAGTGACGCAGCATTTAGTTTTTTCGATGAAAAGTCACATTCTTGCACTAACTGCAAACAATGCGGGTGCAACTCGATTTTAATTTGTAGTTATTTTTCTGTAAATACACAAATTGTCTATACTTTTTGCCACAATGTTAATTTTATTTTATTTTTCATTATATTTTATGTAAAAGGTAAAACTCAAAATTTATTGTGTGTGAATAAAGGATAAGTCACAAGTAATATATGACAGAGGAATTACAAAAATTCGGTACATACTTCTGAAAATAGAAGTGTAATCGATCATTGTCTAAACTTTTGCTGAGCACTGTAATAACAGTTTTGGTTTGTTAATTGAAGGTGATTAATAAAATTCCTGAAAGGATATGAAAAAGCCATGAAATCATATGAAAAACTGGTGGAACCAGACAGAAAAGCAGAGCTCGATCTAAAAAATGTTACATATAAAATTCGCAAATAGCTTCAGTCTAAAAAAAAATACATAGAAAAGTAATGGAACCAGATTATCTGTAAAGCTCATGAAATTACCCAATTTTTTGTTGATAGCTGAAAATGTGGACTGAGCTTTACTGGTGCCTTAAAATTAATCAAGGGTAAAGAAAGAGGCATTTTTTGCACATTCCATATTGAAATCATACATAACCAGTTTAAAAACTTGGGTTCATAACTATAGGTTACTAGGTGATTTGGTAAAGAACGAGAACTTGACGGATCGTTCAATACAAAGTGTGGACGAAACTCTATTCTATATCTTCCAGAGATCTTTGATCTTTCATAAATTGAAGTTCAAAGGTCCAAGTATATCCAGAACCTGATCATTTACGATTTAACAGTATACTAAATATTTGTATTCATATACAAAATAGTTATCTACATCAATTCCTCATGTGAAGCTGAGCTTCACATGATACAACATTCGATTTATTACTTTGTCTAGTAATGCCATTTTGAATGGATAATATGATTCTGAATATAAGGCACCAGTAAAGCTCAGTCCACATTTTCAGCTATCAACAAAAATTTGGATAATTTCATGAGCTTTACAGATAATCTGGTTCCATTACTTTTCTATGCATTTTTTTTAGACTGAAACTATTTGCGAATTTTAAATGTAACATTTTTTAGATCGAGCTCTACTTTTCTCTCTGGTTTCACCAGTTTTTCATATGATTTAACATAGGTATAAAAAGCAACTAAAACTTGATTAAAAGATTTTTATAAAACTGAATATAATTTTTTCAGCATTTGTTTTTTTTATGCAATTAAACTATTTTACTTTTGTAAATACTTTAAAATTATCATTTGCCAAAAATTTAAGCTATCCTAGTTTAATAAATCTACATTTAATAATCCTATTGGGTTTTATAAAGTAATTTATGTCTTCATGCTAAAATACAATAATTCAGATGCATATTTTTAGAGAGGAATTAACAGTATCAAAGTCTATTACTAGCTGTACTATTCTCTCATTATCTGGGAGATTAGTGTATCCTCCTTAGTTCTAATGTCGCCTGGAGACGACACTAAAAAACGCCCCTTTAAGGGGACTCAGGGGTTGATCGATACGGAAAAACATGCAAACAGAGCTCTCTCTTTGAGTCCATATAAAAACAAAAGTATTCAGTGTAAATAATTTAAACTTTCTGATATTTTAAAGGTATGTTTGTAGTCCTATAAAATTATAAAATGAAGTATTTCAATGTAATATAATAAGAAATATAGCAAAATTTATGTAACACAATTTTCGAAAAAAAAAAAATTATGTGTTATATCACAAACACCAAAATATCTTAACGTTGAATTGACTTAAGAACCTGGTTTTTGCCTTAAAAGGATCAGAAAACTTTATACTATAGAATGAATTAAGGATATAACAATCACTCGAAAAAAACATTATTAAAAAACTCTCAAACTTAAAAATTAAAAAAACCCCTAAAAAATACAACTTTTTTTGCATTAAAAATACTCAAAATATTAATTTATCTAAACTATATTAATTCATTCCCTAGATAATGGTATTATATGCATGCAAAAAAAATTTAAGCCATTCCATCAAATAGTTTTTTTTTAAATATTGGTATTAGTCGTCAAAAATCAAGTTTTGAGAAAACGCGACTTAAAGTTGAAATTATATGGTTGCGTGCGGCTATGAAAGTGTTGATGCATACTTATAACTCCGTTAAAAATGCAAATATTTTTATGCAGTTTTTTGCATTGAGTTAAGAATTAATTGAATAATCAAACTAGATCATAAAAAAGAATCGATTTTTTGAAAAGTTTTCAACCCCTGAGCCCCCTTAAACTAATTTAAATGCTTCTAAAATAGATAAAATAATATTTAGACATTTTAAATAAATATGTGCATATTAGAAGCATCGATATATAGACTGATTCATCTTTGCAGATGTTTTATAATAAATTTAAATTGTTTTTTGTAGTGCCACGTAAAATTTGTCTCAGGACTGAGGAACGTATACGACGTCACATCCTCATATCGGAAAAATAGCAATAAAATATTCTATAATCATAAAAGAAAAATTATCATTTTCAATAATGACGTCATTTCCATAATCCAAAACATTTTGTATTCTGAAACTTGGTTGTAATTTAACGCAGTGATTTTAATATGTTTGATTTTTATCAATGAAAAAAAATATATATTTTTTTAATATGATTTTCATAAGATCAAAAGACATTTACACTGATAGAAGATTTGATTGGCAGATCGTGAATCGTGATCAGACAACTTGAATTTTACATGATGTTACTTGATGAGAAAAGCGAGAGAAATGAAAATGCGTGTTCTCTATTAACCATGACGTCATACTTATTGGAAATAATCATTTCCTTTTACGGAGATTAAAAAATATTGACACAAATTTCTTGTTAAAAAAAATATTTTTTTTTCAATTTTAATTGATATCGCTCTTCACATATGCCCTTTAGCAACAACGAGACTCCAATACGAACTTTCATAAATGCTGTCATTATTATCTTTCAAAATTTTACAGTTTTTCTTTTTTCTGATACGTTTGATCTTCTGAAAATTATATTATCGACCTAGTTTATAATTCATAGCTCTTTTCCGCATTTGTATCTCCTTATAACTTCTATAAAGCTGCGAAATTTAAAAAATATATAAATTCGACTGCAAAATAAATATGGACAAATATTGGCCTGATACTCCAATGTCTCAAAGTTTAAATATTGAAAGAAAAACTGCCACTGAAAATCCGACAGCCGAAATGATGAAAATAATGGTAAAGAATGCTGTTAAATGTACTCAGAAACCCAAAGGTGCTTCGTTGGAAGATGTTTGTAAGCACATAGAATCAAAATATGATATCAAAGTTTTGAAATCTTTCGTCAATGACGCTTTGACTGAAGGTGTAAGTACTGGAGCATTCCAAAAAGTAAACGAGCAATATTTCCTTCTAGAAACAACGTCCAGAAGAAAAGACTTTCAGAATATCGATATACTCGGTCTTGATCCTAAACTGAGCGACGCATCTGTGTCTGAAAGTTTAAATCCGGATACCAAAACTGATATTAACGATATCAATCCTGGAATAGTTAACATAATGGTAATGAATGCCATCAAATTCTCCAAAAAACCTAACGGTACTTCATTAGAAGACATTTGTAAATATATAGAGCACAATTTTGAAGTCAATGTTTCAATAGACTGCGTCTACAAAGTATTGAATGAAGGCGTGAGTGCTGGAACTTTCGAGAAAAAAAACGGGGAGTATTTTATTAAAAAAGAAACGTTCAGAGGAGAAGGCGTTGAGGATATGGATATAGACTTTCCTGATCCTGAATTGAAAGATACTTTCACGGCAGAAAGTTTAAATCCTAAAAATAAAGCAGTTATTACTACTCCAGGAATGGTTAACGCATTGGTAAAGAATGCAGTCAAATACTTAAAACAACCCAACGGTTCTACACTGGAAGACGTTTGCAAGTATATAGAAAATACATACAAAGTCAAAGTTTCCACAGACTGCGTCAACGAAGTCTTGAGAGAAGGCGTAAGTGCGGGAATTTTCGAGAAAATAAGCGGGGAATATTTCCTTGATAAAGAGAGCTCCAGAAGAAAGGTGTTTGTAGAAGAACGATTCAAAATGCATAAAGAAAAGCCGGAAGATCTTGATAAGAAAGCAGATATTCCTACTCTCACTCGCGAAATGATTATTATGATGGTAAAGTATTCGATTAAGAACTTGAAAAAAGCAAACGGTGCTTCTCTTGTAGATATTCGTTCTTACATGGAAGAAAATTATCACGTAAATATAAAGTTTTTCGAATTCAGCGTTGGACATATTTTGAATGATATGGTAAATCATGGTGTACTCGTAAAAATGAATGGGGATGGCGACGCAGAACGATTCAAAATCAAAGAATAAACAGGAAGAAATGGCTGCGTGAAAACAGCAAATCGATGAATAATCGAAAAATGTTCATATAGTATATTCTAAAGCTCAGCTTTCATCCATGAATCGTATTTAAAGTTGTCATAGATTAACAGTCATATTTAAAATTAAAACTTTTTCAGCTTAATGCATTGTTGTGATTTTAAATAAAAATTTGAAGAGGCAATGGAAGTGATTTTTTTTTAAATGATATTATAATTTTTTACTATGGTCTTTATTATTATCATCATGTTAATAGTTTTGATAAAATAATTCGAGATGATGCATTTAAAATATATACTTTTCATGCATATGTATGTCTGGCACAGATGTCATATACACACCACATTACCGCGATTTTTTTTTCTGACGCCAATTTTATGAGAAGCTCGCTTTCGAATACCAGTTACATACATATTTTTTAAAAAAGGAATAGCAATAAATAAAAAAGTTTAATTAATAATATGGATTAGTAAGTATTTAAATTGAATTCTGTTGTGTATCTCCATGAATGATAATTGCACTGTACAATCTACAGAAAACATGATGTGCAGATTAATTGTGTTATTAATGTTTTACCACTTTTGCTATTATTTTATTAACTGATTAATCAAATTAATGGAAAGAGTTCCATATTTTCTTCTGGTTGGCGCGACTGGCGAAGGAATCGAAAATAGTATCAAAAGGTCATTTTAGCATTTTACCAAATTTTTTAAAATGGCACAAAATATGGTTTTGAAATTTTTATAAATATATATCTTTATGTTATAAACGATATATATGTATATAAATGATATATAACAAAAAATGCTAAAGATTGCAGCAACCACTTTGAAACTTTTATCGCCAAAAAAAGCTAGTCCAAAAAATCAGAACAGGGTATCGAACTCTTCCCAAATTCCTTATTCTTGAATTAAAATTATTTATTCACAAAAATATTTTTTATTTAATCAATATATCTGTTTACGTGAAAATATATATGTAAAACTGGTATTCGAAAACGAGCTTTTCGCCAAATTGGCGTCAGAAACAAATCTCGCCAATGTGGTGAGTATATGTCATTTGTGCCGATGTGTATATGACATCTGTGCAGAAACGAAAGCAACATTAGGTTTGTTTGGAGAATTTTCGGAACTACTTTGATATACCCCCCCAAATCGTAAATTTGGCGACTTTTTTTTCTCGCCAAGCAAAATACCCATTAAGTTAAGTTCAATACAAAAATAAAATTAATTAAAATTAAGTTAAATACATTAATTAAAAATACATTAATTAAAAATAATACATTAATTAAAAATACATTAATTAAAATTAAGTTAAATACAAAAAAGGAATACCTAAAAAATACAATGAATACATAAAAAATACAAATGAAGGAATGAAACTGAGTAACAGCAAACCTAAAAGGTCCGTAGGGAAAGTGCGTAGGGAGTGCCAGATTTGGCGCGTAATTTTTGGGGGGGTATATCAAAGTAGCACCGAATTTTCTTTAAAAATATAAAATCATTCAACACTGATTTTATATGTATTTAAGGTTTTTATCACGGATCCCGGTAACGCCGGTCGGGTCAGCTGTTATTAACTAAAAAGCAGATGTCTGTGAAACTCGGATGCCAATGAGTAACACGATGGATTATTTATTTATTTTTTTATTTTTTTTTGAGGGGGGGGAGGGAGTTATTTTGGAAAAAAAACTGTTGTTTCCGGGTAACTATTAGGCCTAGCATGCGAAAGTAGCGTATTAGATTTATTTATTATAAAACTGTTTACTTGATTTCAAAAACACAATTTTAAATATTAATTGATTAACTTGTTGTCCATAAAACTATCGCCAAACTATAAGATTAAATGTCGATAATAGATTATTGTAAATATCACATTTTTTTAATACTAAACACAATACCTACATGTTTTTTATATCATTAAGAAAATTTGAATTCGACATTTTATTTCTATTTTTATTAATGTATTACTAATTTATTTTTTTTCTTCGTTATTTAAAATAAAAAGTATGTCAATTTGTATAAATGGCGAATAGTTTGGCGATTTCTATAATTTGGCGAAATTGGTTGATGGGGTAATCAAGTAGCATTATACAGCGCACACAATTTTTATTGTATACACACAAATTCTCTTTTATTGCAAAATACAATATGTTTAATTTAAAACACATGTAATCTGTTCTACTGGTTTGCCATATTAAAGAAAATATCGCCAAAGTTGCTTGGTTGCCAAGGCATAAAATTGCCGGGGCTCATTGAACGAAGTTTGGCAAAGTCCCCCCCCCCTTCAAAAAAAGGTGCATTTGAAGCATTTGGACTTAAAAATTTTAGTCTCTAGTACTCATTTTTTCTATCTACCAAGGCCCTTATAAGCAAAGAAGGGCACAGATGTCATGTTGCACCACGTTGGCGCGATTGCAACAAAATGGCAATTTTATGCCTCACATGGTAACCCCTCTATTTGTTGTTTTATTTATTAATAATTTTTTTTTTCTTTTTAAAAATGGTATGCATTGTTTTGTTGTTGGGCGTGTTCAGCACAACTTACCGGCAACTTACCGAAGTAACCAATGTTACGACCGTTTGTAGGGAAGTACGAAATGAAAATCCAGACGAAGTGTGACGTCAGCTGCAATTTAACAGGACAGTTTTCATTGGTACTACAATTAGCTTTCGTATGCCCTACAATCGGTCGGTAACATTGGTTACTTCGGTAAGTTGCGCTGAACCAGTGTTGGGCACGTTCACAAAATAAATGAACTAACTCAAACTCACGTTCAATTTCTGTAAAGTGATTTAAGTTCACGTTCAAATTCAAAAATTTTCAAACGAACTCGTTCAAATCAAACTCATTTGTAAAAATGAACGAAGTTCACTAAAAAGTTCACTTTTTTTTTTATAATGTTTGGATATTATTGTCCAAATTTACAAAATTTTGTGAACTAATCATTTGATTATTGGATATGTAAGATAGAGGTATGCACGGACGGAAATTTCCAGGCCCGAGCCATGGAAAAAAAAATGTCCGGCCCGATATTAAAATAAAAATTTCGGCCCGAGCCCAGCCCGTCTCGTAGAGAAAATTTAGCGGCCCAACCCGGCCCGATATAATAGCTAAAATCAAGGCTCGACCCGGACCGATATAATAGCTAAAAACAAGGCCCGAGCCGATATAATAGCTAAAAACAAGGCCCGAGCTTGGCCCGGCCCGGAAAAAAAAGTTGAAATTTCGCACCGAACCCGGCCCGACCCCGAGTATATTTCTACAGGACATTGATATTTATCCTTACGGAAGAGTTCTGGCCAAAAAAACTTACATTAGTCTGTTTATAATCTCCATTTATGCAGAAGTGCCGTAGGCTGCGATGTTTATGCTTTCTTTTAAAATCTTTCCGATTTCTTTAAAATCTTTCCGATTTAGCACATATTTCCACTTTACACAGTCCACCTTGTACAGAGAGTTTACTGTATATATCTATTTGCGGCGAAATTGTATACAGCCCAGGTCCGGTTCGGTGCGACCCGAGTCTGCAGAAGAAGTAAGACTAGGATACTAACCAGAGAAGTGATATCCAGACTTAACCCGTCCTGAGGCTCGTGTAGGCCTCTAAATGGCATTTGAAAGAGGGAAAATGTGTACTAAGGTCTGGAAAATTTTAAAATAAATTATGAAAAAATTGAACGTAAATTTGAACGTAAATTTCGTTCAAACTCGTCTATTTTTTGAGTTTCCGTTCAGTTCAAACTCGTTTATAAAATAGTGAGCGAAGTTCAGTTCAAAGTTCACAAATAGTGAGCGAAACTCGTGAGTTTTCGTTCAGTGAGCGCGTTCATACCCAACACTGCGCTGAACATGCCCTAATTAAGATTATTTGAAATTTATCATTATTTTCTTTTTAAAATAATAGAAAACAATTAAAACAATATATTTGTAACTGGTATTTGAAAACGAATTTATTGCCTTGTTGACATAAGAAAAAAATCGCTCCAATGTGGTGCGTATGTGACATCTGTGTTCAAACAAGTTTCAATTTGTACCATTTATTATTATTATTATTATTATTATTTATATAATTTTGTTATTTATATTTTTCGTGAAAAATTTAAAAATTGCATTTATTTATTTTCTAATGAACTTGTTCATTTTATGATGAGTTTTTAACTAACAACAATAAAACTGCTTGTCCCTGCAAGTGTTACCCCACCTTGTAGAAAAGAATAATTTTCCATAAATGGGTTCATTGATGATTAACATAGCTGATTGAACGTGGTTTGGCGCAATGTTTTAATTGGTATTCATATCTATTTAAACCGTTTTACAAGCGGAATTGATCATGTCTGATGTTATTTTTTAGCAATGGAAGCGATTATGGAAGATTAACAAAATAGTGGAAAATATAAAATTTATCATAAAAAGTGTTATATTAATATTTCATAATCTGATCCTCCTCCAAAGGAACTAAAAGAAAATTGGAAAAAACTCATAAACATGCGCTTTAGTGACTGGAGCATTACCGAATAATCGCGAGGCGCACATACATGCGTTTTTTGAGCAATGATGGCAAAAAAGTTGCTTAAAGTAATCGTAGATTACCATGGCCAACGCCGACTACATACTACCGGCCTACCCATTTCGCTAAAAACCGCTCAAAAAATGAAGCCGGATCCAGCTTCAAACCCTGAACCATTTCATTGGACCACGTGCTCGACCACGTTTCGCAAACCTTGCCTAAATTAGCATGGAATAAGCTGATTTCTGTTCTGTGAACATGTTTGCACATGTGGTCATTGTTTTGGTTCAGGGTTTACATGATTGGTCAGAATAACTTGGGAAAGGTATCAGAGTCCTCTGGCGGGAGACTTCATACATTAATCTCAAATAGATGGGCCTATAGATCTAGTCGGCCTTGCCATGGTATAGATCAATTGCCCTGGAAATTCGTAGGCAGATAATTGCCGTGATGGATTTCCTACATCAGTTCCTATTTGCAGTATTAATGTATCGCGGAATAGGGTGCGATAACGAACTTTTTTTATTACTAGAATTTTAAAATTAGCAATATTTAATGTTACAGCATTTCGGAATTCCATGAGCTTGGGTTAACAAGATTATCCTGGAGATAGATAATCTTGTAAACTCAAGATAATCTTGCTAACCCAAATGAATGAAAAGAGCATCCAGTGATTTAATCATTGATTCACATTATTGTTGTTATTATTTAATGAACTCATACCTATGGAAACAAATCACCAAGCACATGTACATGCGTTTTAGTGATGGCGGCATTACTGAATTCCATTTTCTATTTATATTCCTATACAAAGAGGATATACCACAGCGATTTCTTTTTTTTTTCCCCTAAGGATGTTTTGGAACACAAAACTCACAAAACATGTGCTTTAGTCACTGCAACATTCCTGAATTCCAGATATTTTTAGGATTTCAATACAAAAAGGTTGCTGAATCTATTGGTTTTTTTACTATTATTATTATTATTATTATTATTTCATAGATCGCGAGACGCACATACATTCGTTTCAATGACCACAATATTACAAAATTTTGTGTTGTTTGAGACTCTTTTACGACGACTATGCTGTATCTAGCATAAGTTCAATTTCTCAGAGGGCTATATAAAAGAATTCGGCTACATTATATCTTATATGCATGGTTTGACCTAAATTCAGGGAGTGAAAACAGAGATGCAACTAGAAAATACTGAATCCCTCCTTTCCTTCTTAGTTGCAGATGTAGACCCTTTCCCATAAAAAATCGGTGAATTTTTTAATGTTGAAATAAATATAGAATTTACATTAAAGCTTTCAAAATCTTTTTTCTTAAATTTTGCGACTTATTCATTCTTAAGAAATATAAATAAAGACAAGGATTTAATAAATTTTCCAGTTTTGTTTTTTCATATTTTCTTACTGAGTATATGTTTTGGCATAAAGTGAGGTAGTTCAATAACATGACAATAGAGAAGTGAAGTTTCATTCCTTTTAAATTTTAAAATATCATAATTTCTCCATTTAAAAAAAAATTGCAACTTTACTGAAAGAGTGGTGTTATTTACAAAAAGTTTCTGGATTCCGACAAAAAAAATCGACACTTTTCAGGGAAAATCCGGGTACTTATCGTGATTGCTGGAAGTGTATTTTGAATAATATTTAACGTTTACCAAATGAAATAACTTTTAGTATACTCTACAGAGTCAGTAAATTATATATAAAATTATTTAAAGGTATTTGAATTTTGTACATTGTGATTTTTTGCCGGGAGTCGAACTCTTGATCTAGCGTGATAGACAGGCGCGCTGACCATTACGCTATACCTGGCTTCAAATCAATACCTTTTGATAATTCAGATACTCAGTCTGTCAGAAAATTATATTTATTCAATTAAGAACTGAACATAAAATTATATTTACATTGGTATTTATTATTCCATATTTTATGTATATTCTTTTTGTTTCAGGGAATATGATGAAGACATTGGCCTTACTAAACCAGATGACGAGGTAAGTGTGTTGTTTAAGTATTATCTGCTGTTTTGACAAAGTAAACAATATCTACATACAGACCTCATGTTAATTATGGAATTGATTTATTTCCCTAATTAAAACTTTCTCACGAGAAAATTTACTTTTTAAAATTGTTGTTTATGTATGCATTTTTTTTATTTAATTAGTATTATCATTTTAAAAATTCTTTCAATCTACTTAATTATTTCTATTAATTATTATTATTATTATTTTAATCGTAGATAAATACGTACTGTTTTTCAACAAAAGAAAAATAATGCAAAGAATGGCTGGATTTAAAATTGTTATTTGTTAGTAATGCCCACAAGAGTTCTATAATTAAAACTGTAGTAGCGGAATAGAATAAACGTGATTAATTTTCGACGCATTTTTTTCTTTTTTTTTTTTTTAATTATTGTACTTTAAATATACAGGGTGAAAAACGTATGACATATGCAGCCATTTTATGTATGTATGAATGTATACACGAATTGAATATTTCCAAGTGAGCGAAAAAAATGTTCAAGCCAGTAATCCCGACTTGGGCATTTTTTCGCTTAGTTGGGAATGTCGAATTCATATGATAACTTTACCAATCAGTTTGATAATGTTAAAATAATAGTTTATCGATATACCTATGGTTTATATGGAATTTTACCTTTACCTCTCTCTTAATTCTTTCCTATTAAGAACTCTGCAAATTATAAGCAAAAAACTTGACCTTTTTCATAAAAAAACCTTAATTTCTCTACGAGTATACATGCTATCCGCATAAAAATGAACACAGTTTATTACCATAATCCACTTAATGATAATCTGTAGTTTGAACGCTTTTGCTACATTAGTTTTGATAGGGTCATTCAAAAGTATTTGTTCTTTTTCAATTTGTTTAAGGTCCCCTATTGGATTTTGGAAAAAAATCTTTCCTTAAATATATGGCCTCTACTATTTTGTTTATATATCTGGAGTTTCAGAGTCATTCCTTTTGTATATTTCTAGATATTTAGCAAAATGTCTGAAATCGTAAGTGTCAAGATTTTTTTGCTGCGACTGTATATTACATGACGAAACTACTCATCCTCATGGTATCCTGGGTGAAAAAATGCAAAACATTCCTATTATATCCTGAAAACTACTGAACAACTATTGAGACATTAGAAAAAGTTAGAAAGTTGTGTCATAAGTTTAGTATAATTTCCATAATGGTTCTAGCAAAAATGAACAATCGGCATCCGATGCATATGAGGAAGTGACTTTTTCTGCAGACACTGGCCATATATGATTAACAAGGTTAACGAAATTGATTATGTTTCAATGTGTTGTAATATGATGTTTTTAATGTGTCAATTTTATACATTTTTTATTCAAAACTGCCAAAATTTGATTGGTTGATTCTACGTGAATAGGCCATAGTGATGAAATTGCAGGATATTTAACTTTTTTAATAGAAAAACCTAATGTATTTCAGGTAGATTTCATACGAATTTTCAGGCCTTTTTCTTACGCTATTTTTCTTTGAAATAAAATCAACATTGTAGTACAAACGCGAATCGAAATTTTTTAAATTCATTTTTCGCTTTTGATTGAGACATGCACACAGAGTGATTTCCTGTACTAAATCAACGACGCTATTTTTTCTAAAAATCATATCTCCAATAGAACTCGAGATAGTATCGTTAAGTGGTATCCTTTTCGTTCTGTTACTTACCTATTTTGTTTATATGCAGATACCACTTATTGAATCTACATCCGTTCACAAATTAAATAGTACATTTTATATACATTTTATAGTAGTACATATTTCTATAGTTTTTTTTTTTTTCAGTTTACATAGTTTTTAGTTTACAGTTTTTTATAGTTTACATTTATAGTATATTTTAAAGTCCGAAATTTCCAGGCTCGAGCCGTGGCCGATCCATAGAAAGAATATTGGCCTGACCCGGCCCGTCATAAAAGTTAAAAGCTCGTCCCGAATCCTGCCCTTAGAGAAAAATTTAGCGGCCCGGCCTGGCCCAATATAATAATTAAAAACACGGCCCGGCCGGAAAAAAGTTAAACTTTTGGCCCCGAACCCAGCCTGGACCAAATGAATTTCTACAGAACACTGATTTTTACTCTTGCGGAAGAGTTCTGACCAAAAAAATTTATCTTAGACTTTTTTTCTTTTTTCAAGTTTACAATCTTCATTTACACTGCTCAAAACAATTAAAGGATATTGCAGTTTTAGGTGGATTTTGTATCTGGGAAACTTTTTAGCTGGTTGATACATGGTCGACAGACATAGTAGGTTATATGAGAATAAATTACAAATGTTTGACAGAAAAAAATGCATTTTATTGCGCATTTGTGTACAAAAGGAAAAAACACAATTTGTGCATATGAGAAAAAAAGAATAAGAAAAGGTGTTTTCTTCAAAGAAAATCATTTTCAGTAGGGGGGTGTGGTTTCCACGGGCGGCCAGCAACGTTGAACACCTTTGAGGCATGGACTCAATGAGGCTATTAATGACGAGTTGGGGTATTCTGTCCCACTCTTCCAGAAGAGCTCTTTCCAGTTTTTGGAGAGTTTGTGGGAGTTGTTGGCGGCCAGAAACTCGTCTTCCTAGAGCGTCCCAAACGTGCTCGATTGGATTCATGTCTAGAGAACATGCTGGCTATTCCATTCGAACGATTCCTTCCTCGAAAAGGAAATCCTCCACCAGGTTTGCACGATGTGGCCTGCAGTTATCGTCCATTAAAATGAAGTTATCTCCGATTGCTGCAGCGTAAGGGACTACAATAGGTCTGAGGATCTCATCCCTATATCGGCGACCAGTCAGAGCTCCATCTCGAATGATCTAGAGGTCAGTGCGCCCGTCAATGGAGATGCCACCATACACCAACACTCCTCCACCGCCAAATCTGACACTTTCGTGCACGAAAGCAGGATTATTCCTACTGCCACGGTCCCTCCAGATGAAAATACGCCTATTATCCGGATGCACAGAAAAACGGGACTCATCAGAAAACAGAATATTGCTCCATTCATTTCTCCTCCAGTTGACATGCTCGGTTGCCCACTCCCTGCGGTCGCGACGATGCCTTGATGTTAATCTAACACATACCATCGGTCGGCGAGCATACAGACCTACAGCATGGAGCCGGTTTCGGACAGTCTGAGTTGAAATCGTGGTGCCTGTAGCCGAGCGAAGGTGTTGTTGGAGAAGAGTAGCGTTCATGTTTCGGTGTCTCCGAGCTGTTAACGCTAAATACCGATCTTCATTGGGAGTTGTTGCCCGTCTACGACCTTGCCCTGGTCTTCGGCCTGCACATCCACTCTCCAAAAAACAGTTCCAGATCCTGGAAATGACACTTTGTGACACTCCAATGGCTTGCGCTACTTCAGCTTGAGTTTGGCCCCTTCTAACCTACCATCAATTCTCCAAGCTTCTGAATCTGTCAAATGACTTCGCTGAGACATCGTACTCATCGAAACAAAGCAATCACTGAATGCCGATCATCCTTGTCTTCATTCTCTTTTATCCGGTTGAAAGTCAAATTTCATTCGCTGCCGCTGAAGCGACGTTTTTGACGTCGAACTCAAAATTTGCATATTCCACAGTTTGAAAACCAGAAAAGTTTTCATTTGTGATTCTCTTCTTCTATTTTCGGCAAAAAAAAATTTCGTTTATATCTTTATTTTATATAAAACTTCAAATATCCTTTAATTGTTTTGAGCAGTGTATATACAAGTGCCGTGGGCTGCGATGGTTATGTTTTTAATGAACTTCTGTTTGTTGTATGTAAATGTTTGACTTATCATTAATATTATTAATCCATATTCCATGTAATGGAGACATAAAAATTTACAAAATCGTATATGGTAAAAGTAAAATCTTCAAAGACAAGATCGCATTGGAAAGAAAAAATAATACGTTATAGATAAGTTCCCTTCTTAGCAGGTGTAAATGTATATTTTTTCTTGCGTATTACTGTATTCATTTTGCATGGATGAACAGTTTAAAAGAAATTTCCAGTTTGCAGTTTAAAAGAAGACACCGTCATTGGCAGGTTCTTTTAACACGCATTTAACTCTATTTTAATAAGCCTAGAAATTCACGATTCTTTAAAAAGAATAAATTCGAATGTTTAGTTATAGAATAATGGCGATTTAAAAGTATATGCCTTTTTTGCAAAAATTTTTGGATTAAGCCGAATTTTACTGATTTTTGAACAAGCATGGCCACGTCGAGAAAATGATTTTCATACGGGATGACTCAACCAAGATTGAATATTTTGATCCATGAAGACTAGAAAAAATAAAATCAATCCCGGCTTTGTACGGAAAAAATAAGTTAGGCCCGGCCCCATCCTTCAGGAAAAAGGTAACGCCCGATCCCGGCCCGTAAAGATTAGTGACTAGGCCCAACCCGGCTCGAATGCCGTTAATGAAAATCGGCCCGAACCGGTCATGGTCTGTGCAAATCTCTAGTATATTTTATAAAAATACATTAAGCTTTTCCCTCTGTATAAGCTTAGAGTATTATATTTTAAAACTTGCAAAAATGATATTACAACATTATGTATTCATTTATGAAGTTTGTGAACTAAGAAAATGTTTCCTAATATCACGATCAAAGTATCATTATAAATAGATTTTCCAATATAAATGTTATTATGCATCTTATCTTTTCTCCCACAAGTTATGAAAACATTTGAAATGATTTTCATGTTAGAAATACAACAGTTTATTCTAAGGGAGTGAAATGCTTTTTCTACTATAGAAACTTGAATGCTGCTAATACAAAACTTTCAGTAGACTCTTTTTGAAAATTCTTATCCTTTGGACGCAATATTCTTTTTCTGTTACATAATCTTGTATGTTTTATTTTTCAACAGCTCCCAACAGCTGATGGTATCACTACGTATCCTCAGCGACCTACTGTAAGAATCCATTGTAATTATTTTATGGCATGTGATTTTGTTACGGAATCACTTTCCCCTTCTTCTCCAGTGAATGGTTTGCAGTGTGCCTTTTTGCATATATAGACTGTTAGTCCAATAGCTGACAGTGCAAATACCTATGTTATCGAGCACAAGAAAAAAAAAATCCTTTATTTTATAGAAGAGTAGTTACTGGGGAATCTAATGATCTATGTCTGCCGGAAGAGAAGTGGTATATAAGTCAAAAACTAACACCACTAGTGGTTGACTCGTAGGTTTATCATTGTGTTTTCCTCACAGTTTTCCATGTTTTCATACCTTTGATTGTACGGCAAACACAATGTTAAACCTACGAGTCAACCACTAGTGGTATTAGTTTTTGGCTTATGCACCACTTCACTTCCGACAGACATGGATCATTACATTCTCCTATTACTACTCTTCCATAAAGTAAAGGGTTTTTTCTTGTGCTCGATAACATAGGTTTTTGTGCTGTCGGCTCTTAGACTATGTAAAAGAAATATTATCAAATGCTCAAACAAAAAATCCCGTCCGAAAAGCCATGATAAAAATTGCACAGAAGTTACGATATTTTGAACTTCCTCCATTTAATTATTTTTAAATAACCTGAATAGGATTTTGAGTGAAATTTTTGTTAATGTGAATCCTCTTTCTCTACTGCATGTGTTCATTTCCTTTCCAATCTTCTGATATAAAAGTTTTTTTCCCTTTCATTTTGCTTATGCTATAATCTATAATTTTCTACAATCATTGATCACATGCATTATATTTTTTTTTAAGTCCTTTTATATCCCATCCATGCCACATTTAACATATTGTGTAGTTTGTTTACACAATCAGTAGCGCCAACTTATATGGGCTCATGGGGCGTAAGCCCACTCAATAATTTGATATCTCCATCCACCCATTATTAATTAAGCCCACCCAATAATTTTTTATTTGTTCAAAATTTTTTGAGCCCACCCAATAATTTTCAAAAGTTGACGCCACTGTACGCAATACGCTGACAATAAATTGTTTCCTTGGGGTTAACGCGCCGTCAGCCGAAGACACTCCCGAACTAAACATATGCAAAAGTTCTTATCAGATATCCCATTTGGAATTCAAAGTTTTTAATTTTAATTATTTATTTATTGTATTGAATAGCTGAGGTTGGTACCTACATCTGCCTTTTTTTTTTTAACTTTTTGATATCCCCCCCCCCCTTTTTTTTTCTTGAAGATGATATTTTTACTTTCAGAACTGGTTCCAAAAGTGAAAATAACTGTATAGAAAATCTTAAGGTAGTTCAGGACACACACACACACAAAATAAATAAATAAATAAAATTTAAAAAAGGAGGAAACTAAGTATCATACATAGATCATGAAACAATTTTGGAATACATCCACCATTAAATAAGGTGACAGAAGATATGTTAAAAATCCAATTTCAGATATTACCTTCTATATTCGGAAAAGTAATCGATTCTTTTATGCAGTACTGTTAATGGTTTACAGATTTGAATATATAAATTGATCAATACACTAAAATTTAGTTCAGCTAGAAAACAACTCATTTGAAAATTCTTTTTTATAAATTTCCGCTAAGAGAAGGAAATGAACTCTTTTTTTTTTTTTTTTTTTGTAGTGATCTATATTATCTGCAGATTTTTACTACGCAAATTAAGTTAAATTTGAATTCATGTGAAATTTTACATACCATATTTAAAAACGCACTTCAGGATTGCATAAACCGTAATGCCCCTAGTTCTTTACATAGCCCTGTATATATGGATTTATTTATATTCTATAAACATATCTTAGTATACTAAATATAGTTATGTTGGAAATCACATAACACATTAAAAAACAACCCTTAAACAATCTACACACATGTGCAGTAATGTTCACGAATTCTTTGAAGCATTACTGTATATGATTTATTGAATTCATAACACATAACATAATATACAACGGTTTAATTAAATTTAAAAACGCGCATCACAACTAAAAATGCACTCCTAACAATTATCTGTCATACTCAGTAGAATAGCCGAATTATTTTGTGTGTCTTCTTGTAAACAGACGATAAATGTTACTTCCTCCATATTGCATAGAAAACATATACTAGTGTACTTCAGTAATGGAATATACATATGAACTTCATAAAGTTTGAAATTGTACACTTTAAAAAAGACATTTTCTAAATTGAGCAAAAAATACTCAAATCCGAGTATGTCGTATACTCAAAATGGCTCGAGATCAAAATTACTCAAGTTTGAAACATATATATACTGATTTCTAACAACATGGAGCACATGCCGCTTTATTCATGATGTTTATTCCTGATTTAATATGACTTTTATATATTGTCGATGGTTGCCAAATTCTACTATGTAAATTTTCTCTTTTACGAATTCATCCATTCTTCGGCTTCGAAGGATGAAAAACAAACTCTCTGCCTCTGCTTCTGCGATCACATTACGGCGGCTTTTAAGTGTTCTTCCGAGAGCGCGCCAAAATATAGTTCGCCACATTTCATGTTATAAAATATTACTGAATGGTGCGTTTCGTTCGAAAGCATAACAAATGAAGTAATATGAATAAATTCAGCGACCCTGGTAAAATTTGAATAAAATGTAATTTTGTTTGAAACTAAGTATTTCTGGTATTTTAGAATTGAAACCACTGGGTCGTCATATCTCAAACAAAAAGTTTCATAAAAAAATGAAAACATCGATTTATTCAAATTTGAAAGTGTCATTTTTCTCAGCGTATGACTTGTGGGCGGTTTGCGCTTTCTCGCTTACTTAAATGTCTCCTTTTACCTTATTTAATGATGAAGTTCTATAAGAGTATTTTAGGTGTGTCGAAAAATGTTCATAGTCTATGCTTTACGCATTTCGTTCATTTATAATTCTGACTCCAAAATATCACCAAATTTTATTTTTAAAAACTAAATTTAATTTTTACATTAAAAAAATATCAATAAGCATACAGTTAAAAAATATTTATAAATAAATAAATATTTTTTTTTGTCTCACTTATTTAATGTGAGACAAAAAAAATTATTTAGAAAAATTACTTTGGAATCTTTGAATGATTTTAAATTCTATTTGCAATTTATCTTTAAGATACTAAGTTCAATTAGTACTTGCATAATTTTTTGTAATATCTTGAATCACTCTCCTTCATTTGTAATTCTGACTCTAAAATATTTCATCTGGCTTTACTTTCAAAAACTAAATTTTAATTTTTAAATTTTATTTTAAAAGAAACATATAACAACTATACAATTGAAAAAATCAAATATTTATAAATGAAAAAGTAATTTTTTTTTATCTTTGACAATCTTAATAAAATTATTTTGGATAAATCATTTTATTAAGATAAATATATTCCAATAAAATAAAATTATTTGGATTATTTTGGATGATTTTAAATTCTTTCTGCAGCTGTATCACATCCGTTAGTATTTGCATAATTCTTTGGAATTTCTTGAGTTCCATTTCATTCATTTAAAATTCCGACTCCAAAATATTTCGCCAGGTTTTTTAGTTTAAAACTGAATTTTACTTTTTAAATTTTATTGTAAAAGAAATATGTAAACGTATTGTTAAAAAAATTATAAAAAAGAGATTCATAAATAAAAAAGTAAATTTTTTTGTCTCGGACCATCTTAGGAAAATTTTTTAGGAACCTTTGATGATTTTAAATTCTGTTTTAGCAATTGTATCTTTAAGATACTAAATCCATTGGTACTTGCATGATTTTTTGAAATTCCTTGAATCCCATTGTATTCATTTGTAATTCTGACTTTTATTTCACCAGGTTTTATTTTTCAAAACTAAATTTAATTTTTTTTATTTTATTATAAAAGAAACGTATAAATAAACGCACATTTGAAGAAAAAGAGAGAAAAAAATTATAAATAAAAAAGTAAAATGTGTTGGTCTCTGACCATTTTAGTAAAATTATTTTGGAGAATCTCAATTTTAATTTTTAAATTTTACTCTAAAAGAAACATGTTAACGTACAGTTTAAAAAAATGGTAAAAAGAGATTCATAAATAAAAAAGTAATTTTTTTTGTCTCAGACCATCTTAGAAAAATTATTTGGGAACCTTTGATGATTTTAAATTCTTTTTTAGCAACTGTATCTTTAAGATAGTAAATCTGTTGGTACTCTCACGCTTTTTTGGAATTCCTTGAATCCCATTGCATTCATTTGTAATTCTGGCTTCAAAATATTTCACCAGGTTTTATTTTTCAAAACCAAATTTAAATTTTATTTTAAAACAAATATATAAATTAACGTACATTTGAAAAAAGAGCAAGAAATATTTATAAATAAAAAAGTAATTTTTTTTCTCGTACCACCTTAGTAAATTTATTTCGGAGAATTGGCGATTTTAAATTCTTTCTGCAATTATATCTTTAAGGTACTACATCCATAAGTATTACTTGCATGATTCTTTAAAACTCCTTGAGTTCCATTTCATCTTTTTATAATTCTGACTCTAAAATATTTCACCAGTTTTTATTTTTAAAAACAAAATTTTAATTTTTAAATTTTATTTTAAAAGAAACACATAAACGGACAGTTAATAAAATGATTAAAAAAAAAAAAAGATTCATAATAAAAAAAAGTAAAATTTTTCGTCTCGGACCATCTTAGGAAAATTGTTTGGGACCCTTTGATGACTTTAAATTCCTTTTTTGCAACTGTAACTTTAAGATACTAAATCCATTGGTACTCGCATATTTTTTGGAATTCCTTGAATCCCATTGCATTCATTTGGAATTCTGACTTCAAAATATTTCACCAGGTTTTATTTTTCAAAATTAAATTTCACTTTAAAAGAAACATATCAATAAGCGTACATTTGAAAAAAAAAAAAGTAGCAAGTAATATTTATAAATAAAAAAGTAAATTTTTTTGTCTTTGACTACCTTAGTAAAATTATTTTGGAGAATTTTCAATTTGAAATTCTTTCTACAATTATATCTTTAAGGTACTACATCCGTTAGTACTTGCATGTTTCTTTGAATTCGTTGAGTTCCGTTTCTGTCTTTTATAATTCTGACTCCGAAATATTTCACCAGATTCAAGTACCTGAGACAGACGAGGAAAAGAGTAAAGATGATGAAGTAAAAGAATTCTTTAGAAGCATTTCAGGTGAAGATCTGGAAGTTGATTGCTATGAATTGCAAGAAATTCTTAACTTTGCTCTGAAGAAAGGTAACATAGTTTTCTTCGGCATGACAGTAGCTTTATTCCTCCTAGCCTAGACTGTTAAATGTGTTAATATTTGTTCCTTTAGTTTCATTTTATGATTTTAGTGGTATGTTATGCATGTAAAAAATAATTTTAAAATTATAAAGAATTTTTTTAAGTATAACACTGGTTATTCTCATTTCATAACTTTTTTTTTCAATGAAATTGTTATCTTCCCACCCCTTTGCGACAAAGTCCATAACCTATAATTTTAATTAAACTTCCCCAGTCTAATATCCCATCCCAATCTATCCCAATTATCTAATACCCAGTTATGGGATGCGTTAAAAAGACATCTGGCATTCAAATTATCTTTAAAATTTTTGTAATATAAGAAAATTAGCTATTCAATAAGAATGATAAAAATACAAGACATGAATTTTAATGTCTTTCTGTATATCTATTTGCACGATCAGAATACTTTCTTATGATTTCTAATTAACTTTCGCTCGTTGTATAAGATTTGTAATGTTTTGTCACCTAACACCTAGTTTAAAGAAGTTTTAAAGCTTGTTATGATTTTAAAATGTTAAATCCGTTTAAATCTATGTAACTTTCATTAATTCTAAGTAATAAATAGATATGCATAAAAAAAAAAGAAGAAGAAGAAGATAGAAATTTGCTATAATGTCAGTTCTGATTAATATAAGAAAAATATAAAAAGTATCGTTTTAATTTGCGTAAAGTTTTTTATTGTTCACAAACTTAGAAAAAGAAAGTAAAATATTACAAGAAAAAGTTGCTTAACCAGGTACTAAGTTTGTACCAGGATGATTAATTTGAAAAAGAAAAATTAAATCAAAAAATTTAAATATAAAAGAAAATAAATTTATGCAAGAAAAATATTCTTTTTATGTAATTATTAATTTGAGTCATAATTCACTTTTTTTTTTTTTTTTTTTTTTTTTTTGCATGGATTTACATTTTTTTAGGATTAAAATATGTTTTTTTTTAAAATTAAAAAAAGAGTTTATTCGTTTTATTGAATTAAAAAAACATTTGAATGACATAATTTTATAAGATAATATATAAAATAAATGAACGACACTGAAAAAGAAAAAAAAACTGTAATTTTATAAAATTACCGAAATCTGTATGCTTAGTTAATGCCCCTTAGTTGAGTAAAAGGAAAGAGAGAAAGTGAGAATAAGATTGCAGCAGTGATAGTAAATGTTAAATGAATTAAAATTCTATTTAATAATAGCTACTAAATACTATGATTGCTCCAGTAGCCATACAATATTGGGACAATATTCGCTACATCTTAGAGCAATATTGGCCCATTGGCGCAACCGTAACCCTCGGAACTCAAGGCCGTGACAGTAAATAAACATGGCGGACGTTCCCGTCCTAAGAATGTATCACAGAGATGTGAATACGTCTCTCCAAAATAAAAACAAAAAGATATTTTTGCACAAAATAACTTATAATCGCCATATAATAATAAATACAGACCTTTAAATATGTTCCTGTAAATTCATTTATGTATACTTTAACTAACATATTCAATTATTTAGTTTCAATAATGTTTTATTATTGATACTTTTTATACACGGCTGTAATTTCTTAGGTTTTTTTTTTTTCACTTATATTTGAAAATATATATATGTATATATAAATTTTAGTTTCAAGAAAATAATTGAGAAAAAATTTGAGTATTTATCAGGCATTAATACAGTTCATAAAACAAAAATAGTAGATTCATATTTACATGTCTGCTTTTACATTTATTTATTTTCATTTTTTCTAAAACATTTTCATATCAATAATTTAAATTTATATAAAAAAAAAAGATTAATTTTCCAAATACTAGTTGAGTAAGAAAAAATGTAATATTTAAACAATATCATGTATGTTTTTAAAATTCATTTATAAACACTTTCTCCAAATTTTAAAGAGAAAACTTCTTGTGATAATTGCAATAATGTTTTTTAAATACAGATATTACAGATTTTGAAACAATTTTAAAATATTTTATGTCATTACTTTGAACCTTAAGCAAGCAAAATATAAATTGAGTTTTTTTTTTTTTTCAGGCATTAATAAAGCAAGTAAAATTATAAGAATTAAATGATTTCATGTATTTTTACAACATCCGTTTATATAGTTTTTTTTTTTTTTTTTTTTCAAAATTTTAAACAAATGTATTCTAGTATTTATTCCTATAATGATGTTTTTATATACAAATAGTATATTTATATATACAAAATGATAAAAATAAAATAATTTCATACATGCTTTTATTACATTATTAACCACTTTTTTTTATTTAAATAAAAGTAATTCCTAATTATATTTCTAAAATGTTTTCTATATACAAATATAACTATATTAAATATTTTTAGGCATATTTTTAATTACTTATTATTTTCTTTGAGTCTTAAGCAATTATAGTAGAAATTGATTATATTTTTCAATATATTAATGAAGTTAAATGACAATAATAAAATAATAATTCCCTGTGTAGTTTTTATTTTCATTCAGAGACTTCCCGAAATTTAAAATTAAATGAATAAAATAATAGTATTACAGTTTTTTAAATCCAATCATTTTTTGTGTTTTATATCATTGCATTGAATCTTAAAATTAAAAGTTTTCTTCTTGGTAAACATTAACATTAATAATGCAAGCAAAATAATAATAATAAATAAATATTTATTGTTATTAAAAGCATTGATTGTAATCAATGCTTTTTTTATTGATTTATCAAGATTTTTTTTTTTTTTTTTTTTTTCAAAATTTCAAACAAATAATTCTAATGATTATTTTTGATTTTTTTTTATATGAATCAAGTAAATTGATAATAACAATAGTAATAATGAAATAATAATTCAATGTATACTTTATACATTGATATATTTTTCGAAAATTTCAATGAAATAAATTTTAATAATTACTTATGTTTTTTTTTCTTTCTCTCTCTTTTTTTTTTTTTTTTTTTTTTTTTTTTTTTTGTACAGAATTTTTAGTGTTTTCTTAGGAAAATGTTTTTAAATTTTATTGTATTAATAAAGTATAATTATAAATATCAATAAAGTAGAATTATATAAAATAATGATGATGAAACATGTAAATGGATTGTTCGAGATTCACATGTTTATTTTCTATATTTACAATAAAATCATGCAGATAGTTGTATGCAGTATATTAAATATTCATGTTTCCAAAATAAAATATAATTAAGAAATAGTCTGAAAAATCTATCAAAAGCTTCACTTACCCTTTTTAAGTATCCTGATAATATGGTTATAAATATTCTCTTTAAATACGTAATAATTTATTTTTTGAACTTTTTAATTTTGCTTTCCTTAATATCATTTAATTTTTTATCACTCAACAGTTTTGTTTAATTTTTTTAAGGAGTAATTGAAAATAAATTTATAATTTTAAATACGTTATTAAATTGGTTGTTGCTACATGATATGAAGGTGTCATCTGTACTTAAAAACATCATAATTTTTTATATAAGTGGATATCAAGTTCACTAAAATACCATGCTGGTTTATGGATTTTTGAAAGTATAGTTCATACTCCTCGGAAATTTTTCGAAATATGCAGAAACTGTGAATTAAAACCTTGACAACTAGAGATGATATATTTTTTTTAAACAAATTAAATCACTTACTTTGTTATCGATATTCATAAGCAAATCTTTAAAATCTATTATTTTATCATTCTCCTAAAATTTATCAATTTTTTTTCCTTCGATTGTAATGTTTCCGCTCTGTTTTGTCGAAATTTAGGTGCTGTTTTCTTTAAATATGAAGGGCTTTCATCGAAAATGCATGGATATGCAGTATCCTTTAATATGGGCCATTTCCTCAGATTTCGTATTATATTACCTTCACTACCCGTGAATTTATTTTCTTTCGCTATCATATCACTTCTGAAATGCTTCTTGCAAACGAATGCATGTTTCCTAGGCGTAAAAGTATCTCAGCATATTTTTTTGCACTATAATTTGCTTTTTTCTCTTTTTTTCGGGAAATGATACATGCTGACATATTCACCAATTTCAGTGCAATTCGAACGACAGTTTGGCACAAAACAGCGATCTGGCATTTTCACGTTAAAACAATACATTTTAAATAAAACACAACAAAATTAGCTCGTGCTTTCACTCTCAATTTCTTATCAACACTGACCAAAGTCAGGAAGAGAGGAAAAATAGAATCTTCTGGACACCGGACGGATACATTGCCTCCCCCCTGTGTCTTTTAGGGAGTGTCACGGCCTTGAGTGTTCCGAGGGTTACGGCGCAACACTGGCATGAAATATTGCTCCAAAATTAGGTGTTTACATTTTGCACTTATTTAGCCAATATATAAGAGCAATATTGGTTAAATATTGGCATTTCGTTGGAAATATTTCTAATGTAACACCAACATTTGTGCAATATTGGAGATTCATTGGAAATACAGTCGAGTCTCTCTATAACGAAACTCTATCCAGCGAATTTCTCTATTCAACGAATTTTTTGTAGGAACGGTCAATTTTTTTCATGATTACATTAAAAATAATCTCCATATAGCGAAATATATATCCCCATTTAAGGATTTTTTTCAAAAATGTTCTTTCGTATATTCTGAAAATGCTTCAATTTATTGGTAGAATAATTTTTTTTTTTGTTGATTTCTGTTTTATATTTCATAGTTACATTCATCTATCTTATTCCGTATGTCCAAAAAAGACATTCAACCTCCCCCCCCCTCCCCCCCCCAAAAAAAACAACATTCTTTTTGCTTGGTTACACTTGATTTTATTTTAACCAAGAAGAGCATGCGTTTTTGGAAAAGATTGATACATTTGCTTGCTACTGGAGCGATTTGCAATAATCACAAAGCATCCTAAAAGATAAAACTATTCCATTGTCGTCTTGAAAATGTTGTTTGTTTCTTGGTTTGGATTGTAAGGCAGGAATAAGGAAGGGATAAGGGAGCAATATCAGAAAAGGTCGTTTTTTTCAGCAGGTTTCATCTACCTAAACTATATCTCATTACTTTTAGAGTTTAGAGTGGATGTTTGTTGTTTGTATCGACTCTGAGCATTTTTTGTTGTGAGAAATCCTTTGAACGAAGAATTATTACTAAATGTCATGTATGCAGGTGTTATTTTCTACTGCATCTGCTTAAAATCGTTTTTAGGTTAAGCATAACTCTTTCCGATAAAGTAAATAATTTTGAAAATAAACATAAGAGACTGGAATTAAAAAGGAAGTGGCGAAAAAGTTTGAGATTCTGGCAAAAATTCAATTACATATTTCAAAAACTTAATTGAATACCTCAAAAACAATTCTATTTCAAAATTTAAACATTAAATGAAATTTTTTTGCCGTTCTCTATTCAACGAATTTTTCTATATAACGAATTTTTTGACTGAACGATGAATTTCGTTATATAGAGACTCGACTGTATTTCCAATTTAATGTCAACATTTGTACAATATTGGGAGTTCATTGAAAATATTTCCAATGAAATGCCAATATTTAACCAATATTGGCGTTTTATTGGCAATATTTCCAATAATTGAAATATTGGCGCAGCGTTGGGCCACTATTGGTTTGCTACTAGGGTTAATTATAAGTATATTTAAAAATGTAATAAATATATAATGTTATAGATGTTATTTTATTATGACTTTTGTTAAATTCTTATGATAAAATAATCCTTTGTGGCTTAATACTTTTATTTATCTAAGAAACTTTTATCTTACATTTTTCTTTATTAGCTCTCCTGATTATAGGTATGTCTTAATCTATGTTTATAAACACAAATCACTTTGTAGAGTAATAATTTATAGAGTGCGCGATTAGAGCATATTGCAAGCTTTTCAGTTACATTTCTTTTTAGATTTAATGCATGCATGTGTTCTATTTATGTTGAGTGGATTTTGTTTATAATTTTGTTTTTTGTTTCTGCACCGTTTGTCGACTTTGTGTGGAATGTGCCAAACAGATGAGGGTAAGATTTAGTTCATTTGCTTTTTTTATTTTTATTTATTTATTTTACATATTTTGCATGATTTGACACCTAGCATGATTTTGCATGCTTGTATCGATTTGGTAGCTTTCTTGAAAAATTATTTTTAAATTTAAAATATTCAAGAGAAGTTCAACATGAAATTAGCGAAATTGTGTAAAATATTTTCAATAGATGGTTATATAACATTGATAGTTAGTGAAAAAATACATTTAAATTTTTGACGAAAAGCAAAACACTTTTTTAAACGATTATTATTGCATACCTGAAATAGACATGGATAATCTTGCAGGATGCAAACGGTTTTGAAGAACATTTAGCGGCAATTGGAAATGAATGATATGCCGATTAAGTACTACATTATCCCTCATTAAGATGACAGGCATACATAACCGGGTTACCGTTCACCCGGTAATGCAAAGTTTTCAAGTGAAGTTTCAAACCTATGGCAATCTGCAAGTTCAGTTATTATTTAAAAATCCACCTGCCTGTTTGTATGTCACAGGTATTCCCTACAATATGGAACACTGAGCGATGAAATTAACACTAACTGGATTCCATGATGTCATATAAGGTTTCAAATTTTCAAAAATGGAATTAATTAACACTTAATAAAAATCTACTTATTTATTTATGTATTTCTAATTTTTAATTATATTTCTGTAATGATGGCAATAAATTACCCCATTTTTAATAAGGGAGAGGGGATAAAAGGGAGAGTTAATAATAAAGATTAGATTATAATTGAAGTCACTTTCTTATTAAAATGAAAATGAAAAAATTTCAATTTTTATTGAAATCGCTTTCTTATTAAAATGAAAAAAAAAATTTTTTTTCAATTTCAATTTATAGCAAAAAAAAAAAAAAAAAAAAAAAAATAACTTCATTAAATTACATTTTCCAAGGTAATCCTAAGACTAAACTGGTGCATTTAATCAAATCAATAAATTTGCCTCATAATTTTTACCACAAATTTATAAATTTTTTTATCTAAAAATCTTAAGGTGTTATGCAATTAGAGTGTAACACATCGTGTTGCTATACAGCGGGTCCATATTTATTTCAGATAAGCAAGAAAATACTTTTTAAATGTTTGTCTTCGCTCAATAACTTAATTAAAGTTCTTGAACAACCTTCCGTCTGTAATTTTTTTTTTTTTTTTTTTTTTTTTTTTAATTTTTTATAGTGAGTATACAAATATCGTATTCAGTTAAAGTACATTCAGATACAGTTTTTAAGTATAACAATGAAGACCATAAAATCAGCATCTAATTTGTTTCATCGCAGTTTTTAATTAAATTTTGTGTCTGGGCAAATGTTAAAAAGCTTCTTTTGTGCGTGTGTGTGAACGTACCGCATGTAAGGAGCATGATATAAATTTGCGCGATAATACTTAGTGAATACGTAATTACCATAAAACAGAACACATAACTACAATAAAACTAGAAAATAATTGTTTGAGGATTGTGGAACTGTTTGAAACATGATTGTTTGAAAAATGAAAACGTGAATGGGTAGAAGTACATACTTATTGTAAAAGAGATAGAGTAACTTTTTGTATGGTCATGGAAATAAACAAAATGCTTATAAATTTCAATGAATTGTGAGAAAATAAAGATTCGAAAAAAAAGTATACTTATTATCACGATTGAAATTATTTTGATCTGTAATGCAATATCATGAAGCCTAAGTATTTATTCAATAATTCTGTTATTTCAATAAATTAGTCATGAAATACTAGAGCAAAAATTTAAATGCTTTCTTCTTAAACTGGTCATTGTTATGACCAGAATATGAATATTGCAAAAATTTAAATGTATTAAGCTGAGAAATAATTTTCCAAATGTGATTATTTCAGGTTTGTTATTATTAATATTATTATTTCAGGTTTTTTTTTTTTTTTTTTTTTTTTTTGTGGTTTCTTGAGTTATAAAAATTATTTCTGGAAAAATTTATATATAGATATATATATAAACATATATATATATTATATATATTTATATGCCAATAAATAAAAGGGTTTTTTTTTTACCCATATATTTTGTTAACAGTTCGTCAGTAGATTCTTTTTTAAAAATAGTTTTAATAAAGAATTTGTAATCATCTATAAAAGAAGATACAATTGTTCGAATTTATTTATATTTTAATCAATACTATTTTTTTTAAAAAATCAGATGCTTTTGAATTGTAGCTGTTTTTAATTTTAATAGTAGATTAGTATTGAATATCTAAACATTTAAATGTTATGCCTATACATACACATACACAGCTGATATTGCTAATATATTTTACATCTTATAATGAAAAAATTGCTTAGATTCACATTTTGTCATTAGTATATTAATGCCTTTCATAAAGCTTAATTTAATTTGACAGCGCCATCCAAACTTTCCTGAATTGCATACTTTTCCACATTGCATGATTTTACTAACCCTGGCATGTTTTTGAAACTAATTTGGGCATTACTAATTAACTGTGGTATAACATTTTTCAATATAATTTTAAATAGAAATAAATCTAAATGATTGAAATTAGACTTTTTCTCTCACTTAAGAATTCACATTTGATGGCTTCTCTTTGGATGTCTGTAGAAGTATGGTAGCCATGATGGACGTATCCTTTTTTATAATATTGCCTTTATTTCATAGCATTTTAAATATTTTATGAACCATAACTTTTTACAGTATTATGCCGTATATTATTTCCACAGTATATTTATATGTATGATATGACACAGCAGTTTTAATATGCAAGTAGTAATAAGTATGATTGCATTCTGGAAACAAATTAATTAAACAAGAAAAAAATGGATAAAGTATTAAATAATAATTATAATAATAAATGCTTAGACAGGCATTAAAACAAATCTGAAAAATTTTCCTTTTCCCAATTTGGAACTTTTATGTTAGCCGTGCCCAAATGATAAATCGCTAAATGTTGTTCCCATCATCAGTTATCATTCGCATTGCACTGATTTAATTTAAAATAGATAAGTTTTATTTAAAATGCATTTATATTACAGGCATTTTAAATGCATGCCTGACACTCATTTAAAATACAAAATAATAATAACAAAATTGTAATATTTTACGGGAAGCTGGAGTTGTGCTTCACCAATAAATAATACCGTAATCCAAAACATTTTACTTCAACATCAAAGCATTGTTTCAAATTTACACAGGCGAAAAATAAAAACTAATATTGACAATTTAAATAACAATAATAAAAGCCTTTGGAAAGATTTAAGTCCGGCTAACATACAAGTAATTTTGATAAATAAAATTTTAATAAATAAAAAGAATAATTTAAAATTCCCAACGTTTATTAGGTAACTATAAAAATAGCATGACGTGTATGACAACTGCGCTTTTTTCTTAGCACACCATTAAAAAAAAAAAAAAAAAAAAAAATCTGAAAGGATTTTTATGTAATGAAACAAGCTAGATAAGAATTTAAATAAAATGTTACAAAAAGGATATCATGTTTTAAACTTTATAAATTGTAGAGTTATCTAAAATACCAGTCTTTTTTATGAGTTTACTATTAATTTAATATACCTATATACGCTTTGCGCTGATATTTGAAAAGAGTAAGTATATTTATGGCTAGAAAACGCCGTTAATGTGTTAATAGTGGTCTAAATAAACATGTTGAATAAAATTATTGTTTCAAAAAACAAGGATTATAACTAGTGGAGTTAGTTGCATTCGAAATTGTAATTTTTGAAAGATTATATTTATTATAAAATTCAATTAGTTTGATAAACGTGTTTTTATTAAATTTATTAGCATTTTAAGATGATAATAATTTAAGTATTCTTTCAGGAATGTTATTATTTTTTATTAAACTAATAGAAAATGTAATAATCAATGCTATTCAATACAGAAATTCATTATAAACCTTAACGAATTTCAAGGTAGACCGTTCAGGTAAACTTGGCCTGGAAGAGTTTAAAAATCTATGGGTTGATATTAGAACATGGAAGGTAAGAATATGTTTTTTTATTATTAGAATTTTAATAAAAATTTTTGCACGATTTTTTAAAGTAGTTATTATAATGATGATCCTCTATTTTTTTTATATGCAGAATGTGTTTAAAAAATATGACGTTGATCACTCTGGTTGTCTCAACACAATCGAGCTTCGAGCTGCATTACATTCAGCAGGTAAGAATCAACAGTTTTTATGACGTTAACCATATACTTTCAGCTCTGTGAAATCCGCACACTTAGGGATCAATGGTTTTGTGGATTATACATTTTTTTGCGGATTATAGATCATCCCTTTGTTTACAGTTTATTTTTTAATCCTTTCGCGACGGGAGCCTTTTGCGAAATTTGAATGTTTTGTCACCGGTTTTTAAAAACAGAAATTTATGCTTTATTAAATCGAGAAAATGCTCCGATTGAATAAGACAAATTTTACAGTAAAATTTTACTGGTGGGAATAACAAGTATTCTTAAGTCTTTTTGCGGCACGTCTACGCGTCGCTCGTCCCCAAGGGGTTAAAGTCTGACTAAATTAGGAATAACAGCATAAAAATTACAATTATAATGGCGAAAAAACATAATGTACCATTGGTTTAATATATTTATTTAATAGGTGAGTTAATTTAAAGAAAAATTAAACTAAATACAACATAAATTTTGCTGAAACACTGACATAATTGTGGTTTATTTTAGTTTGTTGTTATTTTTTTTCTGTAGTCTATATTATTAATTACTTCTTGCTCTGCGATAAAATTTTGTTACTCAAAGAAAAATAAGTATTTATATCCAATTTACATTTAAATATTTATTCATTGGAAAATTGATAACCGGAAAAAAAATAAAAATAAAAAAATAAGTTTATGAGTGTAACTGTTAATGACAATTTTTACTGGTTACATTTCAATGTGTAGTGTGAATAGATATTTGTGGATAATACATTGGCGGATTTAACAGAGTTGACTGTTTATAATATTAGATTACATTCGCTCACTCGCAAGAAAAGTGACAAAGCTCGACAAAAATAAATTTCACAAGGAAGACAAAAGAAGACTAACGTGTGTTTACTGTGACATGAAATTATAATACTTAGCTCTGCTGCTCTGCATGCACCAATAAAAACTTTCATAAAAGCTTGAAACCTTTAAGAATGAAGACGTAGATGAAGTTTGGAGGGTCGGGTAATTTTACCACGCCACACAATCCATTCCTCTTCTGTTGTCACGAATGGGTATATAACGTAAGATAACTATTTTCCGGATAACTACATTTATTACACTTTTCCTCTGGCAATATGCATCTATGACAGATCTATTCGTGGAAAAAAACGCAAAATAAATATTTACGAGTTGTGTCATTTTTCTTGCGGATGAGCGATATTTTGATGTCCAACTTCTCTTTTAAATCAATTACAGTCGACTCTCGTTAATTTGAAATTGGATAAATCGAATCTTCGCTTAATTCGAACTAAGTATGAAGTCCCGAAATTTTCAATGAGAGAATAACGTTAAAAATTTTAATTAATTCGAACTCATTTTCTCTTGACTTCCTTTAATTCGAACCAGTGTTCTCGCTGACATTTGACCAAACGTTAGTAATTTGGCTAATTATAAATAAAAAACATTCGCCAAATGAAAAAAGTATTAGCCAAATAAATACGCTGTGTAGCCCCCCTCCCCCCCCCAAAAAAAAAAATCTTTAGTCTTTCAATGTATTTTCTTTGTTTTCAATATGTTCTAAAATAACCTAATTTTTTATAATTGCGACAACGATTGTTATTAATCTAATTTCAACTATCTGCTACAAATATATTAAAAGTACGTATATGTGTATACGTAAGAAAAACGAAAAAGAGTAGAACGAAAAAACAAAAGTCGAGCACTAGCAATTTGGCGAATCTAATCACTTGTTTACTCGCCAAATGAAGAATTCATTTGTTATTTGGCGCAATGGCGAGCGACAGTGAGAACCCTGATTCGAACTAACGAGAATTCTGGTTTTTCATTTTACCTTTCTTTCTCACGGACTTCAGATCCTTTGAATAACTTTCTCTGATTGATTTTTGTGAGAATTATTCCGAACGAGTATACATATAATCCCATGCATTTTATATCCACTTTCTTAATGCCCCGTCTGTCCATCAGTGACACCTCAAATTTTTCTCCTATTGTGCTTGTTTCTAATCCCTTAATTAGTTTATGAATTTATATATTTTAATTTAATATTAAGTCATATTTTTATGATAACAGACGAAATAAATTTTAAAAACACTATATAAATGTAGCATAGGTTCCTTTTTAAGAGTACCATTTTAAGCATGTTTTCTTCTCACACTTTCCAAAATTCGAACTTCGGATAATTAACCATTTCTTGTGGTCCCAACGAGTACGAATTACTGAGAAACGACTGTATTAACTGAAATAATGTAATTTTTTAAAAAATGGTGTTATTAATGTACTGTTTTTAAAATATGGTGATTTTTCTTCAGTAATAAAAGACAAATTTCAAACTAAATTTTATATATTTGCGGAGGAAGATTCATGAAAGAATTAAAATAATAATAATAATTATTATTATTATTCGTTTGAAAGAATAAAAACTAAAGAAATATTTGAATTGAGTAAAATTTTTAAATAAATCTCTGTGTCTTTTTTTTTTTTTTTTTTTTTTTTTCCTTGTATCCCAATTCTTTTAATTTTTATTCTGGTTCATATAACATTATTCTTTTTATTTTACATAAAAAAATAAAAGAAAAGAAAAAAGAAAGAAATACAGAAAAGAACAAAATTCAAAAGAAAGCCATTTTTGCACTAACATTTACACATTAACCGAAGTTCTCATTTAGTTATGAAAACTTTTGAATTTTGAAAACAAGTCTGTTAGTTCAATAATTTGAATTCAGTTTTTGAGAGAAATTAAACAGATTACCATAGCTTAATTATAATTTTTAATGCATCATTTGGAAAGTAAAGATTTTATTCTATTCAATTATAATAATTAATGCTAATCGCAGAATTTATAAGCATTGCTTAATGGTTTCATAAATATGAATACGAGATTTCTAGCTAATTATTTCCTGCACTGACCAATGGTCATTTATACAGAGACTTGTCAAATCTCAAAGACTCATCATGTATCATCTCCATCTGCACCTAGATTTTTGAGGGGGGGGGGACATGTAGCATACACAAAACAAATAGTGGCTTAACTTCTCCTTCTAGCCCCTCTTCGCCCAAAGAGCAGTATAATTTAACAAGTGGACTTCAATTTTTGTAAAGAGAATATTTTTATTTTACCTCCTTTAATCTCTTCCATGTCGTGTTATTTATGATGTTGTGAGATACAGATCTTCATTTTCTGCTCTGATATACTCCAATTAAATCATTGATCAATGTTTTTTTAGATAACTTAAGGAGTTTTTAAGGAGTTCTGAACAATCCTTGGAAACTTTTTCATTTCAAAGGAGTTTCTAAGGTGTCTATGTATGAACCCTGCTCTAAACAAAAAAATAAATAAATAAATAAATAAATAAATAAATAAAATAAATAAATAAATTAAAAATAAATAAATAAATTAAAAAAAAACAGATTTGTTGATGCAAATCAATATCATAAATCGCACTGAGTTTAAAATTATATTTCTTCTAATAAATTCATTAATAGACATCTGTTTATTTAAATTTATGAAGTAAAAGTTTTTGATAACTCTATTTTCACATTTGTTTTAAATAATTTTCTTGTGTGTATACTTTATGCCAAAGTTCATCTTTTCCTTAAGATAGATTATACAATATTTTTATTTTTAAACTAGATCAAGAAAAAATAAATTTGGAACTGCTGCATTACATACTGCTGCATACATTAATTATTCTAAAACCTATTATTTTAATTTTTTTTTTTATATTACTTATACACAAATTCTGTCCTTTGCATAATATTATTCTATATATTTTAATCTTATTTCAAATTTAGGTTACCGTCTGAATTTCCGAATTCTGCGAACTTTAGTGCTCCGTTACGGCAAAAGAGGTACTATCACTTTTGATGACTTCATACAGTGTGCAGTCAAGCTGAAAACCATGATAGGTAAGTCATTTTTTTAATGTATATAATTGTTACCAATTAAATAGTCCTCTAAAAATAATATATAGCATGATACAGAAAATTTTAAGAAGTGATAATGCATGTTAATTTTTGTAACAAAGAATTAAGTAAAGGATAGAATCTAACGATTTAATCAGGAGCGTAAGGCATTTTAGTCCAAGCTGAACTCAAAATTCGCTCATAACCTCAACAATAATGAAGATAACACAGGTAAGTAGAAGGGAAAAAAACACAACACTCCACAGTACATCTTGGTTTATTTTAATGCAGGAGGATGAACGTAAATAATAATCCCCTTAGGGAGTGACCCTTGGAACATTAGAGTTATATTTTGTATTTTGTCTATACAGGGCGAGAGAGAAAATCCAAGTGAAAGTTTTAGTATAAATGTTACATTATGTTTGACTTCCAGTTTGTGCTAAAACTCTTTGTATATTTGCCGATAACTATGCAAAAAGAAACAGAAACATGTTAAATTAACATAGCCAAAGATAAATGAGAAGAGATTTGGGGACTGACATGAAAGACTTAAAAGGATTAATTCCACGAGAACCGAAAATCTCTCAAAGCAATCAGAGAAAAACATCTGCTGACAGTCAAATTTATACCCTAAAATAGATGTTCGTTAGACGCACCCATAAAACAATTTGCAGAACTAAACGTTTTTGAAGAGAAAGGAAAGTATAGGGAGTTGAATAAAATTACTTTTATTTTGTTGAAATCCAGCAATAGCTGTTAGCGATTACTTTCAGAGATGCAGATTGAAAAGGAATTCTTTTTCTTTATTTTATTCTTCTTTGATACTATATCTGCTAATGTAGCAGAAAGCATTTAATAAAAGTGTTCACATACATAACAGAATATTTTCTAATGTGGGAACAGGGTTCAATGAATTCATAAGTCTTAATTTAGAAAGATTAATTAAAATACAATTTTTATAAAATGAACGGATTTTTGAAATAAAACAACGTATAATGGAATCTCCATTATAGATCATATAAAAAAACTGGTGGAACCAGAAACAAAAGTGGAGCTCGATCTAAAAAAAATGTTACAGTAAAAATTGGGAAATATTCTCAATCTAAAAATGTGCGTAGAAAAGAAATGGAATCAGATGATCTGTAAAGCTCATGAAATAACCCAAATTTTTGCTAGCTGAAAATATAGACTGAGCTTTACTGGTGCCTTAAAATCAATCAGGGAAAAAGAGGCATTTTTAACTCACTCCGTATTTCAATCATCCATAACTAGTTTAAATATTTGGGCTAATAACTATAGTAACAGACTGATGTAATGAAGTATGAGAACGGTTCGTTTAGTACAAACTGTGGCCACAATTCCATTCCAGCACTTTTGATATGTGGAAGATCAAAGCTTCAAGTAAACTTTAAACCCTGAACAGATACGGTTTAACCATATACTAAATATTTGTAGTCAGACATACTTATCTACATCAATTCCTCAACAATCTGATCTGATTATATTAATGTTACACTTTAATTATTACTTCATGGTTTATATTCATTTAGCGTTGTGGAGCTTACCTGATTTGAGACAACATAACAATATATTCTATTGACTACTTTGCTCAGTAATCATTTTGAGTGGATAACAGTATAATTCTGAATACAAGGCACCAGTAAAGCTCAGTCCATATTTTCAGCTAACAAAAATTTGGGTTATTTCATGAGCTTTACAGATCATCTGATTCCATTTCTTTTCTACGCACATTTTTAGATTGAGAATATTTCCTAATTTTTACTGTAACATTTTTTTAGATCGAGCTCTACTTCTGTCTCTGGTTCCACCAGTTTTTTATATGATTTCACAGCTTTTTCAGATCCTTTCAGGAACTTTATCAATCACCTTCAACTAACCAATCTAAACTATTATTAGTATTAGTTTAAAGTTATTAGTAGACATATTAATTTGGCGAAATACCGGAAATAATACCAAGTTTGCTTCAATTTCGGCGAATAATTTTGAGCGCCAAATTTGGCGATATATTGCCAAGCTGGTGAAAACCTTGGCGACAGGACCGCTTACTCCCACTGCAGTTTCTCGGTATCTACGCAAATTTTCTTATGACTATAGGTATCTACACAGACTTTCATAGCTTCATTTTCAAATTGTTATTTTCATAAATATAGAAGAATTTTTTTTCTAAATTATCCCTTTTTAATTGAAATATCTGTATTACAGCAACTGTTTTGACGTCGAAAACACTCAAATAAAGGAGCGATGATGCTTTAACACACATTTAATTACAGTTTATATACATGTTTATGTTTCGATATATTTATATTTTCTATTTCGAATGATAAAAATCTCCTGATCAAAAATCGATTAGGAGAATCAGAACTTTTATTTATCGATAAAAAAAAGAACACGTGTTATCATTTCTTTTTTAAATTATTGAACTGTTTTTTATTTGGTGGCAACTTGAAAGTAATAATTGAATTAACAATTAAAAAGGAGAGATTTCTATAATGTTAAATTATGGAAGGTATAGCGTTATATAAATTTTAAATGGGTGCCATTTCCTTATTTTTTGATATTTTTTTACCGGACCTTCGAAAGGCACATCCCTAAATTAAAAGCTTTCGATCAAGCTATTACAGGTCGCTGAATGTTTCCTGGTTCGGGTTATAATTGAGTTGTTTGTCTTTTTTCTTGTTTCACGAGCAAAAAAGTGACAAAACAGGGGTTCTGGATCTCCGAAACTAATCTGTGGATCTGGATGAATTTTTGTAAACTTTGAGATCTACAGTAGGACAGTTCCCTTTTCAATTTCGTTGCGATCCGATGATTAGTTCCAAAGTTATTAAGAGCAAACTTTGGACTTTAACATTAGAGATGCATCTGAGCTCTACTATACCGCACTATCGTGCTGTATGATGTTGCTTATAATGATATTTTAACAGATTTAATTTTCTTTGGGTTTATTGAGATGACATCACAAAAAAGGCTGGAAGTGCACAGCAGTTCAGACAGTGACATCTTACCTACTGTCAACTACATTCAGAATTATGGAGCGTCTAACTCGGTGCTATTTGAATGCAGACGGTGTCCACATTGGCCAATTTTCGTGATACCATTACATTTTACACAAAGCAAGATAAACCTATAGAAATTTTTATCAAAATATCTTCCTTATTGTTAAAGTTATAAACAAACAATCTGGTTTCAGATTGAAAAGATATATCCAATCGTTTAGTTAATAAAAGAATCGGAAAATCTGGTTACCTATAAAGAGTTGATTGTGCTCTATTACCTTTTAAAGTTTGCACCATCTTTTTCTGTATTAGCTTAAATTCATGATGTGAATGTACTAAAAGTGCACTGTAATTTAATCTATTACTTTCCGAATAAAATAATTCTGAATCATGGACTATCTAGCTCGGTATTTGGACTTTTCGTAAAGTCATCATTCTTTACTGAGAAAAAAGTAATTCTGTTTAAAATATCGTTTTTTAAATTATTACTAAAGTTATGATCAAAAATTCAGATTCAGCTTTGAGTGAGATACTTTGTTTTTGAATTAGTGTAATATAACCCTGATTTTCATACAATTGTGTCTTAGCATGAATTATTCTTCTTTAAAAATTGTTCCATAAGTTTTTAATCACCCTGTACAGCATTATTAATTAACATAAGTTTTTAATTTTAGAATAAGCATCGATCACTTAGGTATGTTTTTAAAATTTGAAATAATTTATGAAGTAAAAAATAGAGCGGTGTGTGATTTTTATAATTTTTTTTACTGTTCCATTCTTATAGAAGACTTTTTACATCCATTGAAACATTTTCCATAAAATTTCTTAAAATTGCAAAAGTTTATAAATTACACTTTTCGATTTACATAAATCATTAAACTGAAATGGAAAACCGAGTAGATTAATAAATTCAGGATTTGTACGGGTTCTAAAATTTCATGACCAGGAAATTCATCACAACCAGTATTTTTATAAAAAATCTCTAAGTAAATGAAGTAAAATTTCGCATGTTTTAGTTAAGATTTATTTTTCTATAAAAAAAATACTGGTTTATTACCTGGAAAATAACGGTATCCGTATGAATCATGAAATTGTAGCTAAATTATTCCAGTGAATATATTCATAAATTTTGTATTTCATTGCAATGTTTATTTTATTTTATTTTATTTTATATTTAAGTGTTCAAAAGGTTTTAAGTGTCCATTTCTTCTTACTTTATATGTGTTATTTAATATATATAACCTATATAATTTGAAATTGATTTAATGAATACATGATTTGAAATTATCTGGAGACTTCTTTCTATTTCAGAAACTTTCCAAGAAAGAGATCCTAGAAAAACACTGAGAGCACAATTTACATTAGATGAGGTAACAGTATTTCGAATTTCAATTTTAGTAATTGAATAAGTAATTGAAATAATATTTTGATTTCTAACATTAATTGCTCAAATAATGATAAAATATAAATGCATTTTGACTTACACTTATGGATCCAAAAGTAACATCACAAGGGTTATAAAAAAAATGTTTATAACAATACACAGAAAATAAAAAAGAATTACGAGGCATTATTGACTAGTTTCCATAATCTCTAAGTCTATCTAAGCATTTATCTGAACAAAGGGCCAACTTGTTTAACACAAGCTTCAGAGAAATCATCAAGCCAATGCCAATTGAGCAAGTTCTCAGCAGCTGCCTCATCACTGTCTGAAGCAAATCTTGTTCCATACAAATATTTCCTTCAATTTCAGGAAATAGAAATAAAATGAACTCCCTCAAATCTGCACAGCTTGGGACCAGAGGTAGTGCAGATTTTAGAATTTTGCAGATTTCTGGTCATTGCTTTGTTAGCATTTTTGAAACACTGATTTAAATGTTATCATGCAATCTAATTTGTAATAAATGCTTGCAATATAATAAAATATTAAAATAATTAAATTGTAAACTAAGATGATAAAAGGTAAAATAATTTTAAAAATTATTAAAAATAAAGGTTCAAGTAAATAATAATGTATAATTAAATATAAAAGATGAGATACATTTTTCTTGAATTATTTAGTGAAATTTCCTCGTAAAAGTAACCTATTAATTGACATCAAAATCATAAAGTAAAGAAGTTTTATTTCAGGTTTAGACAGGCTTAATAACCAGAAAAACTTGATCAATACATAAATATATTTGGTTAAAAAATTACGATTACCAGTGACATCAGCAATATCTTGATATTTTTCACAAATAAATTTATGCTTCTTTCATGAAAAAGCACAAGATTAGTCATATTATCAAGAATTACATATTAAATACATGTAAAATAATATAAAGCTAAAAAATTTCCGTAATTTTGTCCCTATATTTGAACTGAAAGTTTAATTGTTTACATCTGTTAAGATGAGCAGATTTTAGGATTGCAGATTTGAGGGAGTTTACTTTAGTTACTGGATGTCAAATCTGGGGTGTATGGGGGGGCGTTGCTCCAGACTTCCCACTCTAAGTTTTGAAGAAATTCTCAAGTTTGATGAGCCATATGAGACTGTTATTGTCATGCAAGAGGATGAGACCGTCACTCAACATGCAAAGCAGTTTGTGTTGAATGGCTTTGGGTAATGTTGTTAAAGTGGCACATGCAAAACAACTTTTCTAAACATCTTGCCATTTCAATTACTCTGAAGTGTCTGCAAACTTACACTACCTACCTGCACAACCACTGTACAATAACTAGTGCTATCTATCTCCACTCCGTTAGAAAAATATATTCATTTCATAATAATTACTTTTAAATGCTGCTGCTTGTAACCTTTTTCTATCTTTTTTTTTTTTTTTTTTTTTTTTTTTGGATCCATCCTCGTAATAAAAGATAATTTATTTCTCCCATCATATATGAAGGCCAATTATGTATTACATTATCACTATTTATTACAGGCATAATTAAAGGGGCTGACAACCATAGTTTAAAAAGTTTATTTTGAAAATAAAATTATATAGTTCATTTAAAAGGTGCATTTATTCACTCTCATAGTGAATCAAATCTGTAAGCAGATGCCACATAAGAGAAAGTATATGAAAACAGGTTTGGTTTACTACAGGAGTAAATAAAACAGATTTTATGCACCTTCTAAATGAACTACCTCTCTCTTTTTTAGGATTTCGTTCATCTGACAAAACCCTATTTGTCTCAGTCCTGTGTCTGTCAGTCTGTCTATCACAGAGTCTGTACACAAAAACTGTAAAAGCCAGAGACTTCAAATTTTGTGTACTTAAAGCTGAATATCTCGTGTCATACAACAAATCATAAAATTTTGAAAATGTCTATTATTTTAATTAAATTAATTTTAGCAATATCATCTATTCATTTTTGCTATAAAAATTTTAAAAGAGAACCTTAATTTCAATGTTTTCCATGTAGACATCAAAGCTTGGAAGTAAAGCATCTTGCAAATACACAGAAATTATTTAGTTCGAACCCTGGTGCTGGAACTTTGAATTTTCAAACTAAGATGGTTTTAATTAAAATAAATTTAATATTTTTTTGCTAATTTAAGGGTTTATGTTATGTTTTTTTAATCACTGGCATTCATAATATTTTTTTTGTAATTCAATTTTTTTTTCTATTTTTAAAACTACTGTGATTTATTATTAATTTAGCATTTTTAAATATGTTTAAAAAAATTTTTCATTTTCAAAATTTAAAATTTTACTTATATTTCCGGTAATTTTTTTTAAAGTTCAGATTTTCAAAATTTGGAATTTTGGATTATATTTAAATAATTTGATTTGAAGATTTTTTAATTTGATTGAAATAAATAACTTCCTTTTAAAATTAAATTTATTTTGATTAAATTGAAAATTTAATTTAATTATGATTTTTCTTTTCAATTTTCTGTGTTTAAAAACTTTTTTGTGGCTTATAAATTATTATGAAATACGTATAGATACTTCAATTTGCTTTTGTTTTCTAGACAAACAAAATGTAACTAAAAACATTCATTTCATTATTTTTATTTTGCATTACATTATTTTTCATTAAATGTAATGCATTTTTCTGTCACATTTACATATTGGCAGGTTTACGAAAATTAATTTCTAGTTATCAATGTCAATATGCTAATGTTTAAAATAATTATCATTTCAGTGGGTTGAAAAGACTATGTACAGCTGAAAAAAAGAACTGAAGATCTTTCATCATATGTATTTTCTACCAAGGGTGTACTATTTTACATTTTCATGTTCTTACTGTTATCTCTGCTTCCCATTTAATTCAGTATTAAATGTTATTTCTGTGTCATTCATATTTAAAAACTTCCAATAGGTGCTAAATTATAAAATTGAAAAAAAAAAAAAAGTTAAATGCACATTTATACAACTATTTCACTTTATTTTCATATTTTTCTATTTATTTAAGGCCATTTCTATAAGTATAAAAAATTATAAAATAGCTGAAATACGATACCAATTTTTTAAAACTCAAGTTGCAGATTACACATATAGAAAAAAAAAAGTCAATGATAAATGAGTATATTATTTTTTCTAATTAATAAATATTTTATATTTTATAGCAGATTTTATAAAAAAAACTACCACTGTCCTTTCTTCCTACCAAAAAAAGTCCAAGAACACACATAATTATTTTATGTGCAAACTTTAGATATGAATCCATCCATTTTAATCTATTTTATTATACAATAAAAGCAGATAAAAACCTAATTAACTATGAGAATTATTCTCAACAGACCTATAAAACAATTTACAAACATAACACATAAACCACTGCCAATGAAGTGGAGTCAGCACATCATCACTATTAGTGTGTTTATATTAATTTTCAAAATTAATTCATTGTATAACTGAAATACATTATAAATATTATAAAAAAATTATTAATGTTATAATTATACTAGAAATTATTTTTCCACAATTAATTTATTAAAAATATGTGTGATTTCTGAAAATCAATAATTAATAGGAATTAAATAGTATGTGTATTTGATAGGGAGGAAGTATAATTGTTCTATATCAGCAACTAAAAGTTTTTGTTAATTATCATAGGTATATATATTCTATTTCTGGAACCCTGATCTTAACTATTGTATGTAGAAAGTATAAGTGATACTTTTTTAAAGATTTTATTTAAAAGCATACAGCATGATGTTATGTTTGCATTAAAGTTGAACTGATTTTATTTCTATGGTCACTTGTTTTGTAATGTAAGCGCATTCATATATATTATATTTATATAAGTGGTATGAATTGTAAGAAAAATATCAGAAATAATCAATTTTAAATATGGATATTTCAAATGAAAACAACTGAAATAAGGTAGCTTTAACTGGTGAATATTACTCATTTTCATGCACTAATAAAATTATTTAAACCGATAATTATAAGTAAATAAATTCTCAGCTTTGACTTTTATTATCTATATGCTACAATAATTACTAAGTTTGAATATACTTCAGTATAACTTCCATAATGGACACTACCGAATAGCAGACACATCTATTTAGCGGACGCTTTTCCAATCTCCAACATCTATATGTTTGTACATTTTTATCTGCCAATAGCAAACACCTCCGAATAATAGACTAATTAACCGCTATTGAGATGTCCGTAATTCAGAGGCTTTACTGTATTAAATATAAAGAGAAATAATACATGGAATAAATTCTATGTTTTAATAAATTTACATTTATTAAAGTATAATTATTTTTTCTCAATATTTAGATGACATTGTGTCATTTATTTAAGTTAAACAGTTTTTTTTTTAAATATGATAAATCATACTTATATTTATTAATTATCCTTCTAAAATCAATTTATAAAAAAACTCATGTGCTTCCTGAAAATTAAATAGTCTATATGGCCCAACAAAGATTTTAAATGTGCAACCAAAATTATGTAATACAGTCTTTTGAATTAAATTTGAAATCAAGAATAAAAAAACTTATCTTGCTTACAAAAGAAAATGAAGATTCAATCTTTTGTACTTAAAATTTACTTAGTAGTATATGTAGTTTTGTTTAAATTGCATTACTGTGATCAATATTATAAGTATTTATTGTGATAGTTAATTCCAAATTTCATAATTAGAGTTTGTAATATTAAAAGTCATGACTTTTAAACATAGTTATAATTAACACTTAAGATATAAATTATAATTTGTCTCAAGAGAGTAAGTAAACATAAAAAGGGCAAAAATCAACACCTTCAATCAAAAGTTTTATATTTAAAGAGAATTATTTATTTTATTAGGAATAAAAGAGAATACAATGCCTTGAGATTATTTTTATAGTATCAATATTACAATCAATGAACTCACATGCTTTAAGCATTAGAGAATAGTAAATTTAAACTACAGGGAATTTTTCATCATTTTTATAAATAATACTGCTTTGTTGCAGGCGTATTCTTCATATAGAAATATTGCATTTAGCAGATATTATGTAAGGTACTTATAAATTGTTGTGCCTTGTATAGTCCAATTCTTAATAATAAATTTATTATTTAAAAATACTATTGATAAGATACATGTAGATATACAGTCGAGCCTCTATATAACGAAATCCATCGTTCCAGTAAAAAATTCATTATATAGAGAAATTCGATGTATAGAGTATGATGTTAAAAATAGTATTTAATGTGTAAATTTTGAACAAATATTATTTTTGATCTTTTTAATTAAGAATTTGAAATATTTAAAAGTATATATTAACCTAACATTTTATTTCTTACTTATTTAAGCAGTTTCAAAAAAGAGAAAAGACATTTATTTGAAAGCTTAATGAAAATCAAATGAGGAAGACTTACATAAATTTCAGAGGAAGAAATCTGTAATTTTTTGTTGTTTTGATTTTAAAATTACAATTGTTACGCTCTCAAAAAAAATTCTCAAATTTTAGCAAGGAATGAAAAATTGTAGTTGATATTTTCCTCCATTTGAAGGTCTCTCTTATGTGCTCTCATTGATTCCTCCCTTATATGTGTAACAATTCAATTGACTGTGTTTTGAGAAGGATGTTGAAAAGTGTGTGGGAGGTGGGATGAACTTGTTAGATTTAAAGAATAAGGGGAGAAGTAATATTTATATAAAAAAAAAAAACCTCTCCACTGAACGATAAATCAAAAATAAGTGATGGAAAATTGATTCCATATGATTTCGAAGCTTTTTTAAAACTGAATAAATTAAGATCAATTTATGAAAAAATTCGTTATATGGAGATAGATATTTCGCTATATAGAGTCTGTTTTTAATGTAATCATGCGAAAAGGGGACCGTTCTTACTAAAAATTCGTTATATGGAGAAATTCGATGTATGGAGTTTCGTTATATAGAGGTTCGACTGTACTTCCAAATACTTATGAATATATTTCAATATTTATTTAAACTGCCAATGTTTGTGTCTTTCAAATTATATTCTTACAAATGTAAAAGTGTCATACTTTTGTCAAGTTTGTTCATTTAAAAAAATATTCTGCATGTAAATTGATTATTATATTGTTTTGTATAATAAAATTGTTTACACAACTAATTATTTGCTTTTTTTCAAAAAAAAAAAATAATAATAATAATTGAAGAACGAAAAAAAAATATGTGCAAACTCAAAAAAAAAAAAAAAAAAAAAAAGAAAGAAAGAAAGAAAGAAAGAAAAGAAAAAGAAAGAAAAAAAGAAAAGAAAAAAGGATATTTGTGTAAATTTCTGTTAAATGTATACATTTATTACAATAAAATATCTAGTTTAATATTTTATGGAACATACACAACAATAACTAGCGAATATTTAAAATTAAGTTTTAATAAAGAAATAGAGTGTAAGACATTTCTTTAAAAAGCAGTCATTAAATACTATTAACTTAGTGACTTCTGGGAAAATCATAAAATAATTTTGAAATAAAAGTTATAGGCTATTGAGTATCAATATAATTTTTTAATTAATGCAATTCTTATAACAGTTTATGTAATGAATTTGCTTATAATATTTAACAGACAATCACATATTAACTACAATCACATAACAGACAACCACATATATATAACATATGTTACATACCAATGAACGAAAGATGTTCAGCATAAATAAGAATAATATTCTTAATAATATAGGTTTGTTGCTAAAAATAATAATGATAAAAAACACAACTTTCACATTTCTAAAAATAAATAAATAAATAAAATAATCTGCAAAAACATACCCATTAAACAATTTAGCTTAAAAATTCATTAATATTAAGTAAATAGATTATAACAAGAGGAATAGCCATGTCTCAGTTTCAATATAATTTTTGAAGCGTAAAAAAGGCATTGCTGAAATATAGTAATTAAAATTTTAAAAGATGAAAAGTATTTTTAAAAAAGATTTTAAATAATATTTTAAAAGATAAAATGGCAATGGGTAAAATTACCAATATAAAAAAAATATTGATTTTATACCTTATATAAACTAAAATCAAACATTTTTTTAATGATAGTGACAAAATTAAACTTATCCTTAAATATAAATTCATTTTTAATAATAATTATACTTATTTGTAATGTATTTATTTTTTTTTTTCAAAAGTTAAGAAGCTTTTGTTTTTTTTATCCCTTCTCCCCCAAATTAACTTAAAAATTAAATTTTCTACTACAAATAAATTTATTATGTGGTTTATTTTAATCTCAAAATGAAGATATGAAAGGAAAAAGTTCCTATATACATGATTTTAAAAATATATATCTTAAAAAAATGTTTCAAGTTAAAGGCAAAAAATTATTATGAGTTTAATGTTCCCTAATGTGTTAACATTTTAAAGAAAAAATATAAAAAAAAAAAAGACTTTATTCAGATTTTCTCAAAATGTATTTATTTCTTTTCCAAGACACTTTAATAATGCCTAACAAAATATAATTTCACTAAATGATTTAATTGTGTGGAATTTTCGTATTGTCAGAGAAAATCCCAATCAGAATCCCAATATTGTGATCACTGCATTGTTGCACATTTATTTATTTTATTAAGAAGACCCCAATGTTGATATAGATAAAGACAGGTGGATCTGCTAGTTTGTTATGCGCATCATACTTGAAAAAAGAAAAAAAAAAAAAAGGGCATAAATATTTAAATAGTGTAGCAATAAACAACTTAGAAACTTAGTTCAAAAGAAACAGATTATAATAATTAAGAATTTTATGTTGTAAAATAGAATACTAAACAAAAAAGGTTGCTATCCAATGTATGCTTTATTAATAAATTTAAAGATGAATAAAAATAATGGAATTTTATTTTATACATTATTATTTTTACATTTACTTTAAATTTATAAATAAAGCATACATTGGACAATAACTTCTATTTTGTTTAGTACAAACTGAATATATTTATTTTACAAAATAATAATAATATCCAAATATTTTTAACAATTTTATTAGTACTTTTATATGCAAACTCATAAAATTATGATTTAAATAAATCTGAAACAGAATTTTTCCACAAATAACACTTTTACCTCAATGTCAGTTTTGTTTGTAATTTTTATTTAAAAATATCAGCATAAGAAATCAATCTATAGGAAGTCTTTTTATTCTTTATTTCAAATTAACATTGTGCTTTTCACAATAAAAAATATACACATCAGTTTTTTTTTTTTTTTTTTTTTTTTTAGTAGTAGTAGTAGTAGTATCAATATGAATATTCAGTCTTAAAGCATATGGTATAAAATGATAAAATCAAGAACATGCATAGAGATTTTGAAGTCCAATACAGTCATAGGAAGGACCTCTTACAGATTACGTTTACATGTCAATTGCATAACCTGTACATTCATATATTCAAAATGAAATCAGCCCATTTTAGATGCTTTTTCAGCTTAGGTCCTAGTACAACTATACTCCTTATCTTCCCTGTGTGTGTGCCTCTGCATAAAATATTCAGATACTATGACCACAAAATTTGTGGATCATGACACTCTACATACCCCTTTAAGGCCTTTTCAGTTTCTTTCTAACACTGGCTGCTTTCTGACACTTGACCAGATGGAGGAAAAGAGGTTCTTTTTAAGAAAATTGAAAACTAAAACCGGGCAAATTTACCAGCGAATTTATCAAATTAAAGACATCGAAAAGCAGGAAGAGAAGGCTCAGAGCCTTGAAGCTACATTGACCACTTTCTAACACTTGACTAGATGGATGAAAAGAAATTCATTTTTAAACAAGTAAGAAAAATCATGTGTTAAGCATAGATTAAGAAATACTTTCCAACATTTCCTGAAATCTTTAACCAAACTTCGTTATCCAGGTAAATAATCCAGGTCCATAGCCAAATAAATTTTCAAATACTTTTGAACAGCCCTGTATTTGACTTGTCGGTTGATATATATAATAGAGAAATTTAGTTTAGCAAGAAAACACGCAAGTTGAAATATTTCTTTCAACAATTTATACTAACAGATGGAAACATACTTGAATACTTTTGTTTAGCCCTGTAGTTTACCTAGTAGCTTTATTACACTTTTTTTTTTGTTGCTAAAATTTAGTTTAAACAAAAATAATCTTTAAACTACCTAAATCACATTTACAGAAATTTTTATCCATAGGCGACCCTGTATCCAGTTCTTTGAGTGACCCTGTATGTCATTTTATCTACATTCTACAACCATTTCTTACTAAATTGAAGGCAGTTCAACATAAAAATGAATAATTTATTTTAAAATACCTTTTAAATAAGTTATGCAATTATTCAGTAACCTTTCTGAGCATTTTTGTATAACCCTGTATATCTAAATTGTGTAAATATTAGCATTGATACACACCATATAATGTGCATACACTTAGAGAAACTTAAAAGTGCATATCATATTTAAAAATGCATTTCATCCATCTGACACCATCATCCATAACACAAAGTACTTTGCATGGAATCTACTATTTGAAATCTTTTGTGGGTCCCTGTAAATGCTATGCATATCATATTATGCGTGAAATAACTCATATTAAGTCTCAGCAATGTATATCAGTTTGATTATACATGAAATTGTTTGTTATAATTCAAACATGCACAAACAATTCCCCTCTCCCTTTATTATTATGTAATGAAATTCTTTTGTGTAATCCTGTAAATGAAAAATAATTATTCTTTTCACTGCATATTTTAGTGCACTTCGTAGATGTGTATAAATTTGAATATGTTTGGCAGGGTGAAACATCTTTAAAATTCCTTTGAAACTATTTCCCTTCATAGGGCGTAATGTAATATAAAACTTTTGACTGTCCCTGTAAATAAACTAATCATGATAGAAACTTCATTTTCAATAGGGTTTGTGCTAGGGTAAATGTGAATAACGTCCAAAAAATTCAAGGCAATCGGAATGAATTTAGGAGAGTTAGAGCACGTACAGGCAAACTGAAAGCATAAACACTTTTCAACTTTGTTGGAAAGTGTTAAAAATTGGAAATTAAAATCGGACCAATTTACAAACCAATTTATCAAATTATCAAAGACATCGAAAAGCAGAAAGGGAAGGGTTCACAGTCTTGAAGCTATCCGATTACTGTTGCAGTTTGAGCTTAATGTTCGTACGTTAAGTCATAAACAGTAGTGTAGTCGTAGAAAAAACAGAGGGTGAACAATCTGAACAAAAGTTATACGCTCAAGGTAGAGAGTATACCCTAGAGTGTATATACTACATTTTTTTCAGAAACAGAGGGTATACAATGTTCTTTAAAAAAATCCAGAAGGTATATGTGTATACCCTCAACTACATCCCTGGTCATAACTATATTATGATAACTTGTGTTATATAAACATGTAAAACTGAATTAGAGGCAAACTATTACACTGACATCAATGTTTGACATCAAAATCATATCAGGAAAATTCAAAATATAATTCTGTCTAATGACTAAAAATTTTTACATAAGATAAATGCACCAGTAGTGGGGCACTTAAGGACACTTATCTAATTATTATTGTCTGAGCAAAGCGAAGTCTTATACTCAGAGTACATAACGAAATTAAAAGTCAAAAAAATTCTTTCATCAAGCAAATCTCAAAAAGTACTTGTCGGATTTTGATTTTGTTTGTACCAGTAGGTACCTATGAAGGTAATCTAGTGAATGCACTATCTACAAAAAATTAGTTCCAAATAGTTTAAAAGTTATATTTAAAAAACTGATAAAAAAGCACAATTTATTTGCATACGTCAAAGAAACTTGGTGTGCGTCATTTTTCACCGGCTGGACATTTTCGTAGACAACCGAATCAGAGTGCATGGAGTAAATTGTTGTCTTGACGAACCGAAGACTAATACACATAGTACATAACGATATTAAAAGTCAAGCATAACTCTTTCGTTGAGCAAATCTGGAAAAATGCATATCGGATTACCATTGTACCAAACGGTACCTATGAGAGCACCTACTTTCAAAAATTAGTTCCAAATAGTTTTAAAACTATTTTTAAAAAACTGATAAAAGCCCAATTCATTTGCATATGTCACAGAAATATTGTGTGCGTCCCTTTTTTACCGGTTGTATATTTTCGTTAGATTCCCAAATTTAAGCACATGGAGCAAGAAAAATACGCAAACAATTTTTAAGTACAATTAATTATATTTAAACTTAAGAAACAAACTGAAAAATAATTTTGTTCTTGTTGTTAATTTAAAAGAAAAAAGTCTTAATTCTTAGTAACTTAGTATTTGAGATTTTGTGATAATTTTTATAATAGCACTTAATAGCCACCATTAGCATCTTTTATATTTCGCACCTTCGCACATGCAAATTGGAAACAATTATGTCGTGTTTAAATAAAATATGTGGTGAAATAAAATATTCGTACATCTTCGTTATCTCGTGATCAATTTCGCCAAACTGTACATATTCACATATTTTTTATTTTAAATAACGAAAGAAGAAATAAATTAGTGAAATATTTATAAAAATATAAATAAAAAGCGGTATAAAAAATCACTTGATGAAGTTTTAAACACATGTTTGCATTGTTTAATGAGACATACACGATCATTCATGACTGGCATTTTATCTTATTGTTTGGCAATAATTTATTGGTCTACAGGATAATCAAGTAATATCAAAAAAGGAACTATAGTTGAAGCGAAGAATAAACAGTTATAAGTAAAAAACATAATAAAAAATATGAATGTCACAATAAATCGTAAAACACTTATAGCAATATTCAAAAACAACGTTTTCATCAATTTGGCGGGAAAAAAATCACGCTAACATGTAGCTTATATTTTTACTCATAAATATGACATCTGTGCCATATTTACGAGTAAAAATAAGCATAAACGATCATCAGGTTTGAAATCTCAATTTCTGAAGCCCAAACTGGACCATGATTTATAAAAACGCCAAGGTTTTTATATTATATTTGATATTATTTGAAAAGTATCATGAAATTAGAGCAGAGATATCATATGCGCATCGAGTTTGGCGCTAATTTCGCAAAAATCATTTTTGAATGAATTTCGATTATTTTAAAAAGTAAGTAACAATTGAAAAAAGCATGATTAAATTTAGGTTATATAAATATAGAAAAAAATAAGCAATTTATTAATAAACAAACAACAATAGCCAGATCACCATGCAATGTAAATAATGATATTTTGGCGCTAATTGTATGGAAAAGTTCCATATCCAACAATTCTAAATTTTTTGGCGAGCTTTTTTTTTTGTAATATTTGGTTATTTCGTAGACCAATTGCGCCAAACTACATAAGTCGCCAAACTGTTAGTCAAATTACATAAATTGACCTAATTTGTATTTTAAATAACAGAAGAATAAATACATTTTTAAAATGCAATAAGAAATACCTATTAAAAGTTGAATTAAAAATCATTTTATGACAAAACAAGCACGCGTATCGTAATCAATGACAAGTGAAAGTAACATTTACAATCATCCAGTATTGGCATGCAACCTTATATTTTGGCGATAGTTTTTTGATCGACAGTATAACCAAGAAGTACCTTTTTTGCTTTTAAATAAATCGATGTGGTTGTGATCTTCAGCCTGTGAGGTTGCTTTTTTTCTGCACTTTCCAACAAAGCTGAAAAATATTTATGCATTCGGTTTGTCTATCCGTCTGTCCACATTCAAACATCCGTAAATATGCACCGATTTATATGCAATTGGAAAACTTATTTAGGGTCTCCTAGGCATGTTTGATATTGTATATGAAGTATGTGGGATTAATAGTTTATTTACAGGGGCACCCAAAAGATTTTCATTACAGTATGGTCTATTGGGGAAAATCCTTTGCAGAATATCTAAATGAATTTACGCTATTGCAAATTTATGAAACTTATATAAACCACTGAATTTCATTACGATTAAGTTATAACAGGATATTCATATCATTTTAAATCCAATTACAAGGACACATGAAAGAAATGGGTTACAATACTGTTTTTAAGCAATAATTTCTGGAAATACGTTTTCAATTTCAGCGTGCGCTTTTAAATTTAACTGTTTTTTTAGGTGTGTTCGTAATTAATATAAAATATTTAGTAACTATAGTCGCCATCTGATCCGTTCGTCTGTATCTCCACACATAACAGCACAAAAACTATCCTACGAAATCGTTTGAAATTTTAAATACCTATTTGTTGCCAAATTTTGTTGAGTCGTTGAAAATTTTAATAAAATCGGATAAATTCGAATATAGGGACAATCAAAAGTATTCCGTTACATTACGGCCGATGGGATGAAATAGTTCCAAGCTCTTTTTAATGATATTAAACCCATCGAAACATATTAAAATTGATATGCATTTATGAAGAGCACTAGAATACATATTTTGTAGAACATACCACGCAAAAAAATTTTATTATTCATTTACACGTCACTACAAAAGAATTCCATTATAAAATAGTATGAGGGGTGCGACATTAACTTTTCAGCTTTACTAATCTAGGAATTTTATCATAGAATCATTTTCTCAATTGCCACTAGCAGGCCTTTTAAATAATAACCTTTTTCCTGTAAAACGGTGTAATCGAGTTCACATTGGCATATTTGAGCCAGCATGTTATGCTGAAAAAAAATATGTTCAGATTTGTAAATCACCTGTGATGACACTTTGATGGCTCAAAGCTTATGCAATGCAGACGAGATATTCAGATTTCGTTCATATCTTATGCTATTGGCATTGCCAACAGTGGAATAATCATAAAAAAATAGAGAATATACGCTCAAAGCAGAGAGTATATGCTCAAGTTATAGAATATATCCTAGAATATATGTACTGCGGCTTTTTGAGAAAGAAGGCGAGGGAGGGCGGTGATTCATAAAAAATCCAGAAAGTATGCGGCGCATACCTCTGTAAACTCTCTATTACATTCATGATTGCGATTCGTTTTATTTTATGTATGCTAAAGCGAAATACAGCTCAATTTCATGGGAGAGGGTTTAAAACGAAAACAAATCAGCGTATGTAGTGGCCAGCATGCACGACCCATTTAAATCAGATTGAGCATATCTGGAACACACTCGAAATGACAAATTGTATTCCTTTGTTGGCGTTTTCGGGATTTTTATGTATCTTTTTTTAAGTGAGAATACCCCAATTTTTATCGAAAACCTCATCGCATACATTGAAAACAGATGTATATATTATATTATTATATATAATAATTATTTTGTTCTATCTATTTAAGAGCACTACACACCATATAAAAAAATCCCTCATTCTACTCAACCATATTTTTTTGCGCCAATTTTAGGTACTAAAATTGATGTGTATTTTCTTTACGTCATTTCAAAGAGTTTAAATTCCGATACAAGATATTTTAACGCTTTGTTAGCTGTATCCTTCAGATTTTATACTTATGCATGACTGTTTTGTGTAGTTTGATTTCCCATTTTTTAACCGTGTATAGGAATTTGTATGTAATATTTTGCAAATGTACCATTCACCTTGCTCTTTTTTATCATTTCAATTTGTGACAATATACAATCAATTAAAGATAGAATCTCTTTTTACTTTTAGCATATTATTTTAAAAACTCTGTTCTAAGCAATATCGCTCAGACTAATCCCTCTGAGGGAAGTCCTAGTTAAAGTATTAGTGAATTAAAAAAAAAAAAAATTTGTAATTTTTTTAGTTTAGTCCTTACCTTTATGTATCAGAATAAACATTCAAATTTTTAAAATATATTCTCTAGAAAAAATGAAAAATAAAAAATGTTACCTTTCTCTATGCTCCAGTAGTGGGCCAAGTAAATTTCTGATGCTCCAGTAGGGGCCCCCTAGAAGTGGACCACTCCATTCTTGAATTTAATGCATACTGTACAAAAGTTATATATATATATATATATATTTTTTTTTTTTTTTTTTTTACATTTTTACACTTAAATATACACAATAACGAAATCATATTTAGACAAGATGCCTGATAACATTATAACAGATAAGGGTTCCAGCCAATCAGCAATTAGTTTGTTATCTGGCAGGGGTGACTAGAAAACTTGTTTTTCAACTTTGAAAACTGGGAGACCACTATTGGTACATGATTCACTGCTGGTACATTTACCCTATACACATTTTAAAAAATTTTATTAGTGTCATAAGATACTTTACTATTTTATTTTCTATACTTTTTTTAGGTTATGTAAATTTGATTTTGGTTCAAACTTCCTTAACAAAAGACTACTGCAAGAAATTAAATTAGGGAATAGAATTAAAATTTTTAATAACAAATTACAAAAGTCAACTAATACAAAAGAGTAGAAATTGAAAAATTAGAACATATAATTTTTCCAATGTCCTGATAGTTTATAATAATTGAAATGGAAGTTTTTTTTCTTATAACATATTAAAACAACATTCAAGATTTTTAAGTACATATCATATTACATAGAAAAATTTTCATGAAGTTAGCACTTTTTTTCAATTATGACAATATCAAATCATGACAACAAACAGCTAATTTAACAACCTTTTAACAATTATCTAGAAAATAAAATTATCCAATACACTTTAAAATGTATATTTGAGAGACAACTTTAGTTAATTATAGTTTGGTTATGAAATAACTAAAGTCATTTAATATAATATAAAAGCCATTAAATAAAAATATATATTAATATTCTTTTAATTTCTAATTTTATATATTAAAACCTGATTAGTCAATCATATTTATAAAAATGTGGTAAAACGAACTATATATATATATATTACAAATGAAAATAATCTCAGTATTAAAAGAATAATAATAATAAAAAAACAAACAAATTGGAAATTTTTTTATACATATATAAAATACAAATATTTCCCCAATTTGTAATATATTTGCTATACATTATATTTAATTAAAAATATATATATCTGACAACAAGCAATAATTAAAATAATTTTGAATGCATATCACACATTAATGCATATCATAATGCACATGCATATCACAGTTGAAAGCCCTCTGATAATGGATCATCATCTTCTAAATAAAATGAATGCTTTCCAGTATGATGAGCCATGCCTGAAACTTCCACTATAACAGCATCAAACTTCCACATTTTTGTTAACTTTACAGCTTTCCCCATAAAAGATGTGCCAATGATACTTTTGAATTCCTTCTCTTGGTCTAAGGAAATAAAGCCTTTCTTAATTTGAACAGCAATTCTTGCAGTAACACCAGAACCTGTTGGACTGCGATCAACCTAGAATATGAAGATTTAATAAAGCAAACGTACACACACACAAATGCCTGCATTCAAATGTTAAAGGTATACACAAATACTATACAGACATACATAAAGTAAATACAATAAATCATTGCATTCGTTATATCTGCATCTGTATAATGTTTCTATATACCTTCAACATTTGATTTATTGTATATATCTGTATAATATTTGCATGCACTTTTAATATTTGAATGCAGGCGTTGTTTCTGTGTGTATCTGTGTTTTAATATGTATTGCAAATTGATTAAAATAGTAAATTCTATTCATCGTTGTCCTGTCATCCCATAAGCTGTCTTACCCTAACTTGGTTTATTAGTGAAAAATTGCAGAATCAGGCAAGGATGTGCAAACAGAAAATTGCGCCTGGAGTGGTCGGGGGAGGGGGCTTTCCAACTTTTTCTTGTGACAGAGCAAAAATGATGTTGGTAGTATAAATTTCTGCACCCGGGCAAATTGCTGCCCCCTTCTCCTCAAGTATCGACTGTAGTGGTTCAGTATGCTGTGGTCCCAAGTTGAATTCCTGGCTTTGGCTAATTTTTGACTCCAGTTGGGTTTATTCAGAGTTCTTGCTATCTTTTGACAAACATTAGCAATTTGGCGAATAAGAAATAAAAAACAGTAACCAAATAAAAAGAAACATTAGTAAAATAAATCCAGGGTCTAAAAAAATCTATCTTTAACCCCTTATCAATAAGGGGTTTTATCCAGTAATTTTTTGTAACTGCTTGTATTTTCTAAGTGTGTAAATGTTTCAGATATTCTTTTGTGCATGCAATCATATCATAATTATGCTGCGTCAGCAAAGTAACAGCCATTTTTCCAAGTGGCTGCTACTTTGCTAAATTCCAATTTTTTTACCTCAAAGGGCTTGAAGTTCCAGACAATATTATCTACTTTCACAATTCTTAATGAAAATTTATTGCAAATGACTTTGGTGATCTATTGGATCAATCCCAATTAGAAGTGCATGTTGCGCATGGTAAGAAATCCACATGCATAACTCGAGTATCATCATCAATTTTTCATTAAAAAATTTTTCAATCTTCTTCAAATGATAATAAATAATATGCAAAAAAAAAAAAAAAAAAAAAAAAAAAAAAAACCAGAACTAAATTCTTTATTCTTATTCCAGAAAAAAGGATGCTAAAAAGTATTCTTTTTTCAGCCTTATAGAGTCAAATTTTTCATTTAATACAGGAATTAATTGAGGTTTAAACTGCTGAAGGTAACCATCCTCATCACTAGGTTCATTTGCAGGATCTGATTAGCAAGACCATCTAATTTCTAAATGTTGCTTACATATTGTATACAATCAAACCTTATTAATGTGAACACTCATGGGGATATTTTTTCTTTTTATATTTTTGTGTGTTAAAAATAGTTTGTTTTATTTAAATTTTAAGAATATTATACATTCCCTGTAACAAAAATAAATATAGATACATATTTTCAAAATCCACTGTGTTACTGATTACTATTATTTGACTTTATATACAAAGATTGATCCATCAAGAATATTATCTCTCTCAATAGAAATATTTTCAAGGAAAACTGGTCGGTATTTACATTACATCTGGGGAAGAAATCCACCAAAGCTTTAAACAGTCAACTTGATTCATTTTTTGCAGATTAGAATCTAAGTCATCATTTCCACAGTGATGTCTCAGTTTAAATATCTTATGTAAAGAGCTTTTTAAAAATAACTTTAATTAGCGTTACATACTTATTTTCACCTCTTAATACAATTCTTGCAATAAAATTTTATCTTTTGAGAGATTAGAAGAAATCACCTGATAATTTTATAATCGCAGGTCTGCATCTATCAAAACTAAAAGCATTTTTCTTCTGAGACTAATATTCTTTTAAAAATTTTTAAGTTTGAAAAAAATAAAACGCCATACAATTGCATCAAAAAGGTGGGAAAACTTGTTTTCTTTGTGCTATAAATAACAAATATTTAAATGGCTGATTTATTTCAGTTTGTGATAAACAATATTTTGCATTAAGCTTTTTTGTATTAAAAGGACTATAATCACAGTACAGTACAACCCCGCTAATTCGGACTCCGTTAATCTGGATCGGTTAGGAATTTTTTTTTTTTCCACATTTGAGTAGCATTTAGCTAATTTTTATAACATTAACTTGTTTCATCCTCGTAGTCTGAATAAAAAAAACTTTTTCGGAAATCTTTTTGGAAGAATACCTTAAGCTTTCTTATTTAAACTACACCCAACAAACTACTTATGCTCAAGCGGATACGCGACCGTACGGCTCGCAAAAGGTATAGAAAACTGGCACAGCAGAAAATTACAAACTTTTTTCTTACAAAGTAAAAATGGTTAGTAATTAAATATATTTATGTTGTGTGTTATTTATCAATTTACTGTGAACTATGATAAATTAATTACAAAACTTTTAAAAACAAGCAATATATATATATTTTTTTAGTTATTTTTTGTATAAGTGGCTGTTTCTAATTTACACATGAAAAAAAAAAAAAAAAAAAAAAAAAAAAAAAATCCGTTTTTGGCAAGAGGGAAAAAAAAAATTAACTTTTATTCTATGCTGTTCAGGATTTTAACTGGAATCTAGAAACAAGAAAATAACTAAATGGAAAAGAATTCTAAAAATGAAGACCATATTAAGGAGCAATTTAATAACATTTTGTTGTGCAACAAATCCAAATGGCCCAGACTCCAAGGACTTAATTAGCAGGTAATTGGTTATAAAGATATTTTTTAGAAGTTTTATAAATAAATCGGAGGATGCTAGAACTATGTTAAAGAAAAATGCACGTAATTTGAGTCATTTTAAAAAAAGCTGAACCAAGGACCCCAAGAAAACGATTAATATTCAAAATTGGTAATAGCTGAAATCTCTTTTTTTTTTTTTTTTTTTTTTTTTTGTTATTTATGTAGTTATTTGAGAACCCAAGAAGTTGTTAGGGAAATCGCTAGTGAAGCAGGCCATTTTTAAGCAAGCTATAATAGAAGGCATAAAAGGGGACAACTGATGATAAAAAGCAGGGTCCTAATATGAAAACATGTTAAAATGCCTTAGCATTTAATGCTTTAGATCTACATTCATTCAAAATTAAAGTAATCAGAGGATGCTAGAACTATGTTAAACAAACTTGGGCCTTAGGGCCCTATTTAAAACATAAGGGTGATGGTCTGGAAAGAAGAGTTCAAGACTCAATTTTAAAATTATATACTGAGAAAATTAGGAGATGAAAAATGCTTGGTGCACAAAAAGTTTAAGATGTCCTGGACTGGACCCTACCACACCCTAGAAGAAACCCAGGTTCTAAACTAAAATCTAGAAATGTGAGAATAACTAAATGGAAAAAGGATCCTAAAAATAAAGACCAGATAAAAAGTAAGCAATATGCATAAAAACTTCAAGAGGTTGGGAGGGTCTATATTGGTCCCCAAGAGGCCAGTGTCTTCATTGGAGAGTAGAAAGGCAAGAATAACTAAATGGAAGAAAGGTTCCCCTAAACATAGGAGATTGGATAAAAAAAGGGGGGGGGGGAATTATAGCCAGTTTAATGCAAAAAAACTTAAATGGGACCAGGGACCCTGGCCCTTAAAAATCTGAGCCTCAAGTTCATCAAGACTTGTCTTTGACTATCTATACCTAAATTTTCAGACTTCTATGTGCAGTAGATTTCGATAGCCATCATATACAGACAAAGCGACTTTGTTTTATTACTTATTAAATACTTTGTTTTATTAGTACAGATAAATACAGCACAGATAGATATAAAATTCTTACCTCTTTGTCAGCAAAAACACACAGATTTTTTGTTGCACCATCACTAAACTGGTCCTTACCATCTGTGATTATGGTACCATATAAAAATGCAAGGTCTTTACTTAATGGATGATGCAGTGTCACCTGTTTCTTTGCAGCTTCTAAAATTAATTTTTTATAAAATTATTAATAATATATTTTAAAAACCCTACAGTTTTCATAATTTTGACTATCAAATAAAATATAAAAGGTAAAATTATATTTTAAGCCCTACATTATAGTAGTTTATCACATAAAATAACAGAAACTTTTGACATGTGCAAGCGAAGAAAAATCCTTTTGGCTAAACACTAATTAATAAAAATTTAGAAAATGTCAACAACAGGTTTCACTTTTATTATTTATTTATAGTGATTTCATTTGCATGTATCAAACCTCAGTATATTTAGGGACATTTTTAGAAGCATTTACAAAAAAGTACTTTATTTCAAAACATTTTGCAAAACTCATAAAACTATTTATAATATCCCTATCCCTATTTTAGATGCTGAATTACAGCAATCCTACAAAACCTTTTGCTAAAAAAATACAATATATCACTATTCTGCTTATGTTTTATATTTGTATCTGTGAGGTGCTCATATTAATTAAAAATGTGCATTGTTTTAAAAGTAAATGCAAAATAGTTATTTAAAAAGTATTAGAATTATAAATAAATTTTGTAGCTGAAACTAACACCAATCTGATCTAACCTAAAGTCAAGAAAATATTAGATTTTGATAACATATAAGATTTAATCATTAATTAGCTTTTTACTTCTCTAAATGTATTTCTTACATACTATATTCAGAGATGAAAACAACAAGTATTAAAAAAAAAAGAAAAAGAAATGAATAGGTTATATATATATATACAGTAAAGCATCGTTTATACGACAATCACTTATACGACGTTTTAATGTGGTCCCGATTCATTCCTATTCATTTTAATGTAAAAATATATCTTTTATACGGCGCCCAAAATCGTTTATACGTCGATTTTTCAATTTTGTATAGGTTTATTTTTGCTTATTTTTCTTGTATATTTTATGAACGAACGGAGTTTGTCAGCTATGAATGACAGCAAACAGCGTGTTTAAATACACTCTAAATTATAAAAATGTGGGCTGGGGTTCGAAGTTCGATCAATCTGAAAAATCAGCTTACGTGTAACAGATTACACTGCGGGACGGATCATTCTTTTTTTGGGGATGGTCAGCTTTCCCGACCTGTTTTAAGTTGCAAATAGACTATCCTTCTAACTGTTATCAGTATTGGCGATTTTTAATTGGCCACACAGGGTTTTTGATCGTTGACTTTAAATGGAAAGGAAATGATGTACTGCAAATGGAACCTTTCGGTGAAACATAAATAAAGGTCCGCATATTTAAATTGCTTCCCCCCTCCCCCGTTTTTTGGTTATTTGCATATTTTGGTTTGTTTAATTTACAAATTCATGCAAATCATCACGTTAAGCATTAAAATTAAGTGAAAACAAAATTAATTCTAATTTTGGAAGTGAAAATCGATTATACGTCGTTATTGTTTATACGACGTTTTTCGGTAGTCCCTTCGGTGTCGTATAAACGATGCTCTACTGTATATATATATATATATATATATATAAAGAATATAAAAGCAAAAAGAAGAAAATATACATTTTTATTTTTAATGAATTTTTTTTTTATTACAATGATAGAATAACAAAACCTGACAATGCAAATCTGTTCACATTATTTTCAGGAATCTAATACAGGTTTGGATTTGATTATATGGATAAGCTTAAATTCAAGCGGTTTCATAAAAAAAATTCTTAATACATGCTCTACATAAAACCTACATAAACAAAACTTGCCTATTATGGAAAAATGTCACGGTATTAATGAAAAGAATACAACACAATTATATCTAGCAAGACTGAAATTCTTTCTAAAACTACAAACTGCAGGTTTTTTTTAAGCTGGTGAGATTCCCTTTTAGCAAGTTTTGCTATTATAAAAATTAAAAAGTACTGTAAAAATTGTAAAATAAACTTGATATAGTTAAAATGTTGCTATGCTTTACTTAGTTTGGGTCTTAAGATTTTAATAAGGGAAACACTATTTTACTTGCAATAATATATTTTGGGCACTTTCCCTCTATTTTTTTAGTACAAAAAGTAAGGGTGCATAAAACAGGCAAATATTGGCTTATTTTAGCTTTCTCAAGCCTTTTAATATTGGCACTTTAATGTTTACTATGTTTAACTATGAATTGAACTTCATTTTAATTGATTTAAAAAATTTTAGCACTCTCTCAAAAAGAGCAGACTGGGAGGCGGCAGCATAGATAATCACCTCATCAAGTTCATTGATGAAAACCTAAGATTAGTGAAATCTTGATTTGGATATTAAAAAGCAAGGTTGACTCATAGGTTTACCATTATGTTTTCCTGCTCCCAGTGTTCCAAGTTTTCATACTTTGGCTGCAGGAAAGCTTAATAATGATAAGCCTATGAGTCAACTGCTAAAATTGGGTTTTTTGGGTATTTTTCACCAAGATTTGACTTGGCAGACCAATTGCTTTTTAATATGCGAATTGAAATTTAACTAATCCTAGGTTTTCATTTGTGAACTTGATGAGATGATTGTCTGTGCTACTGCATCCCGGTCTAAAGGCAATTTTTCAAAATTATTCCCCCCTTCTGTAATGGCTAAAAAAAAATTTGGTCACCTCGTAACCTTTCTAAATTCGCTTTTCTTTTGTAAATCAACTTGTAATTTTAAGCCTGAAGTCGAAAAATGCTTAAAAGGGAAGTACTTAGAAACAGTGTTTTTGTACTCAAGAACAGTATTTTCCACTCATGGGGAAATTATGAAATACATCAATATGCATGTAAATTCAAATAAAAAATACTAGCATATGTTACATAATTTTAAATTTTCTTTTGATTGCAAGAGGGCAGTTTAAAGTTTTATTTCTTTAAACATTCTGCTTATATTTTGTTTAAAAATTATGAACTTCTCAGTTTCCCCTACTTTCTGATTCTAGTTTCATTTTTTTGCTATCAGGCGACACTCCCTTTTGAAACTTTATATTTATTCACAAGCTCTTGGCATTTATCATCTGACTTTTTTTTTTTTTTTTTTAATTATTATTATTATTTCTTTCAGTCATTACTAAAATTCTCTATATTTTTTAGCCCTTCTGGCCATTAGGGCCCACATTCTGGACAAGATTTAGCTACGTTAAGGCCCCTCTTTATTTCTCACAACCTAATCATACAGTTTACTTGGTACTTTTATAATTCTCCTCATTTTCCCTTTTTTTTTCATCTAGCCAACTTTAACCCTTGGTCTACCCCATTGGCAATTTGGAGCTTATTTGCCTCCATGGAAGAGGGTCACTCCTTCACCCATTCCCAGGCCCATTATATAATAACTTGTTAACCCTCTGATTGCCGAGCAAAAGGGAAAAATTGTAATGTTGTTTTCTCAGTAAATGTAAATGCAAAAATAAATAAAATAAATAAATAAATAAAATGTTTTCTCCAACATATATATTTTTTTATTTAATACAGGTATATAAGCCACAACACTAATAATCATAAACTAATTTATGAAAAATGGATTATATCTGCAGAATTATAATACTTTAAATAACGTTTCGATTGCAATGAAACCTGATGCTTAATGAAGAGATATATCAGTTTGCGGCAGTGAAAATGTTAAAAAGGTATTAGTCCCATCTTCTATTTGACATTTCCATTTTCAAATCTTAACCGAAGGTACATCTGACTTTAGCAAGCATTTTATAAGCTTAGTGTCCCTGACCATTAGGGGATTAGGATATGGTGATTTTCTTATTTTTTAGTTTTAAGAATTCAACTTATTTTATAAGAAAACACAGAAGAAAAAATGACCAGAACCCAAGAAACGAAGAGTCTAAATTTCACCTACAACAAATTTAAAAGGGAATTTTGAAAAATCAATCAGCTATTAGCAAACTGATTTTCATTCATGGCTATTTTCTTTGTCACTAAATTAAGCAGTGATTTACTAAATATACCAAGCTCAGTGAGAATTTAATATTGGCAGAAATTGTTATGTATGTGCATATGCATTCAAATACTTTATAAACATCAATATATAAATATATATTTAAATATTAATAATATAATTCGATTAATATATTTTTCCTGTTAAATGACTTCTTTTTCAATATACAGAACAGAAGCAGAATTTTAAATCTTGCAGAAAATTGCTAAAACAGCTTTCTGTTTTTTTTTTTTTTTCATTTATTTATTTTTTGAAGGGGTTAATATTCTTTTTTTAACAGAATTATTAGAAAAATAAAAGTACAAAAATAAAGTCTGGTAGTTTTCATTTTTTCTATTATTTTGAATATTTAACTTGATGCAGACTTCAAAAAAAAAAAGGGGGGGGGTTAAAAAAAGAAAAATGTAAAACATATTTTAAATATAATATTTATTTACGAATTAATTTAAAAAGTTTTCACAGTTTAAAAAGGTACCAATTTTATTCATGTATTTTTTGTTTTGTTATATTTCATTTAATTAAACTGATGCATGCAGCAAAAGATGTAAAAAAAATTGTGTTTTCTGATTCTTGGTTTTTTATTTGCGGAATATGATTTTGGCTATATTGCTGTGATTTTTACACTATTTTCCTATGCTTATTTCAGTATTAATTATCTTTTTAAATTTATTAAAATATTTAAAAATGGGTTTGAGGTAACAGATATAGAGGTACCTTCGAGCCAAAAACTTGCACATATATGTATAGAAGTTTCTTCTCAAATATTATTCAGCCAGTACTATGAAAACTCATTGTCCTGTATTTATAGGATAATATCTATTCATTACCATTATTATTTTTATTATGAACACAATTTTACAAGAATGATCTTCCAAAATGGTTAAAAAAAAATTTAAAAAAACCAATTATATGTTTTATAAATTATGGATTTTAATACTACATATGCAGTACTAATATAGAAAGGAAACAAGTAAGAAAAATCCTGCATTAAGCATAGATTATGAAACACTTTAAAACACTTCCAGAAAACTTGAACAAAATTTTGTTATTTAGATAAATAAGGTGTTACTGTCGATAGCCAAATATGTATTTTGATACTTTTGAACAGACCTGTATTTGATTTGTCAATTGATATATATACTATATAATGCGGAAGTTCAGTTTAGCAAGAAAATGCCTAACAGGTTGAAATTTCAGCAATTTATACTAATATATGGAAAAATACTTCAATACTTTTGTTCAGCCCTGTAGTTTACCTAGAACCTTTATTACAAGCCAGTATTTTGTTAAAGTTTAGTTCAAACAAAAACACTTTTAAAACTACTTAAATCACATTTCCAGAACTTATCATCCATGGGTGACCATGTAGATAATTCTTTGGGTGACCCTGTACATCATTTTATTTAAATTCTACAAACATTTCTTAGTAAACTGAAAGCCATTCAAAAATGAATCACTTATTTAAAAACCACATTTAAGTAAATTACTCTCATATTCAATAAGGTTTGTGAACTCTTTTGTGTAACCCTGTATATCAACTATAGCATTTACACACCATATAATATGCAGACATTTAATAAAACTTAAAAGTGAATATCACAATTGAAAATACATTTCATACATCCATCAGCTATCATCGATAATATACAGTACTTCGGATAGAATATATGATTTGAAATATTTTGAGTGTCCCTGTAAATGCTATGCACTTCATATTATGCATGAAATTTTGAGTCTCAGCGGCTTATATAAATTTTATGATACTTGAAATCGTTTAACATAGTTAAAATATGTCACAAACAATTCCCTTCTTTATTATTGTGTAATGGAATTCTTTTGAGTGGCTCTGTAAACGAATAATAACTTTTATTTACACTGCATATTTTACAGAATGCATATATGAATGCACTTTGTGAATCCATCTAATGTATTCGCATTGAATATGTTTGACCAGGGTAACACCTTTAAAATTCATTTGAAACGACTTTTTCCCATAGACCATAATGTATCAGAAAACTTTTGACTATCCCTGTAAGTAAACTAATCATAGTAGAAACTTCATTTTCAATGGGGTTCGTGCTTGGGTAAACATCAATAAAATATAAAAATTTCATAACAATCTGAGTATATTTATGGGAGTTAGAGTGTAGACAGATGACCGTTCAGCCAGGCAAACTGAATGCCTAAATATTTTTCAACTCTGTTGGAAAGTTAAGAGTATAAGAGTCAGAGTAATTAGTATTATTTGCACCATTGTTGGTGTGGATTATCTTCCTCACAAAAATAATAGACTAATATTAGTTAGATAGATGCTCTTTCTCATAAACAAATTTTAACTTTCAAAAATTTAACTTTTATGTATGAAAAAAAACTGGCGATTTGGAAAAGGACCAATGAAAATCTGTTTGGATAACCAATGGACTAATGAAAATCTGTGTAGATACTGCAGGGGGGGGGGGGGCTGGTTCTGTTGTCAAATGTCACCAGGTCTGTCACCAACTTGGTGATATATCGCCAAATTTGGCAACCAAAATTATTGTTAAATGTAACACCAACTCGGGGAAATCGTTAATATTTCTCTAAGTTCCTGTATACATTTAATGTAAACCAATAGGTTTGCTTGCTTGCAGAAAATCAACAAATTGAGACATTTTAATGCAACAAAATTAATGTTAGCGTTTGAACACTAACAGGTTTGAACTTAACAGGATTATTTACATTATTTTTGAGTACAAATACTATTTACAAAATCTGTAACAATATATTTATGTAACTTCTCAAACAAATAAATTCATACGGTAAAAATAACAGAATGTTGTATGAATTAACTAGAGCTGATGGACAAGAATATGTTTTAAATTTTATAACATTTATTTCACAACATGCAGATCCCACAACATTTCCAATTTTATTTCCTTATGGTGATTTGGATAGACATACAATATGTGTCTCAAAAAAAAAAGGTAAGAAGATGCACATAAATTGCAATTGAACATTGTTTAGCACTGTGGAAAAATTATTTTAACCTTTTACTTAAATCTGTTTACTTAATTCATTTTACATTTATTTAAAATTCTTTTATGTTTATTTAAAATTTTTTTACATTTTGTTTTTTTAATCAAGGACAAAAACAGACATTGTATCTCTTAACAGTGGCTGATTTAGCCTTAAAAATCTCCAATCAAAGAAAAATGAATAGAAACCCGCTTATAGGGAGATCACCACTTTTCTTTTGAATTATTATTCAATCTTTTTAAAGACCATGAAACTAGCATGCTTTTAGAATCTGGGATTACTGAAAGGGGGTTGGCGAGCATAGCTTGGAGGAGGCAGAGCCCCCTAAGTAAAAGAAAATGCAATACCTGTAACTGAAGCAGCAGCATTAATAAGGTCAGCGAGAGGTGAAGATTCCAAACTTAAGCCAAGCTTTTTATCCTCTACTATTGCATAATAAGCACCTCCAAATGAAATATCAATAACTATATTTCCAAAATCAGGAACAAGAATTGTAGTATCTATAATAAAAAATAATAATCATTAGAAAATGTAAGTTAGTAACAAAATACTGAACAGAAAGATAATTAATTTTTGAAAATTATATTATAAATGATAATAATGCAGAATATGTATTTTATTTGAAGATTGTATAGTCATTATATATATGTCATAACTAATATGGAATCAATAACATGGGAACAGAGGGCCAATACATATACAGAGTGTATCTAAACTATTGGGCAAAATTATAAGAGGTGATAGTACATATGAAGACAAACAATATGAAATGAGAAACTAAAGGTCCCAAACGTCTTCCGAAGGAGATAGGCACCATTAAAGTTTAGGGTCCAAAATTTCAAATAAACATAAAAAATGGAAACATTGGTTGATTGATTTGCAATTTTCACTAAAAGTATTCTTTATGCCAGTAGTTTCATGAAAATAAATTATAAAGATAAATTTCAAAAAATGTCGATAGAGGACACTATAGACTTTGGAGTAACGAACAATTATTTTTTGCTGCTACTTTTCGCATCTCATTAAATATTTTCGTAAGCTTAGACTTAAACTTAAATTTTGAGCTCAAAATCTGAATAGTTGGGAGTAGTTAAGTAGCACAAACTGAACTGTGTTCAAGGGGTAAAATTTCAAATGATTATAAAAAACGGAAAAATTGGTTGATTCATTTGTGGTTTTCTCTAAAACTATTGTTTAAATCAGTATTTTCTTAAAAATAAATTTCAAAAATTGCTGATAGAGGGCGTTTTAGACTTTGGAGTAACGAACAACTTTTACGGTTATTGTTTGCATCTCATTAAATTTTTTTAGAAGCTTAGACATAAACTTAAATTTTGAGCTCAAAATCTGAATCATTGGGAGTGGTTAAGTAGCACAAAGTGAACTGTGTTTAAGGGAGGGGAGGAGATTCTAATTTCAAATGATTATAAAAACGTAAAAATTAGTCGACTCGTTTGCTGTTTTCACTAAAACTATTCTTTTATGTCCATATTTTCTTAAAAATAAATTTCAAAAAAATTCTTTAGAGGGCGCTTTAAACTTAAACCAACAATTATTTTTAACCGTTATTTTTTGTATCTAATTAAATGCTTGCAAAAGCTTATACTTAAATTTTGAGCAGAAATTCTGAATCGTTGGGAGGGGTTAAGAAGCGCAAATTGAACTGCATTCAGGAGAAGAAATTTAACAAAATTATGGATTATGATAAACTGATAAAATAATTAGCAAATCTTATATGATTAATAAAATTATAGACTCAGAGTTTCCTTCACGTTTAAAAAAGGGCAGGGCACTACTGTTCTGAAAAGGGCACATTTTTTATTTTTAAGGGCACTTTTATAGAGTTGAATCTAGAATCTAGCAGTTCAAAAAATCGTGAAAATACAGAAATTTTATCAAAAAATTGAAAAAAAAAAAGAAAAAAGGTAAATTTTGTTAAAAGATTACAAAAAACCTGCAAATATTGTTAAAATATCATGAAAAAAAAATGCTGATTTTATTAAAAGATCGCAAAAAATAGCAGGTTTTGTTAAAAGATAAAAAAAAAAAGACAGAATTTGCTAAAAACTTACGAAAAAAATGCCAAATTTCGTGAAAAGATCACGAAGAAATGGCAAATTTTGTTAAAAGAATTCTAATTATGGCCCGGGTGCAATTTTCTCTTTGAACGAAAATGATTGTGAATCAGGAAAATCTGCTTTTGGAGCAATAAAAACACAATGAATCAGGAAAATTAGTTTTTAACAAAAAAATTCACTTCTGGCATTAACTTTGTTTTTTTTTCTGTGTGGCCCTTTGACAAAATTTGCCGTTTTTTGCGATCTTTTGACAAAATCTGCCGTTTTTTGCGAATTTTTTGACAAAATTTTCATTTTATCGCAATTTTTGGACAAAATTTGTTGTTTCATCACAATCTATTTTGTAAATCTGCTGCTTTATCTGAATTTTGTGGCGAAATTACCCATTTTTTCGTGAATTTTACCAGAAATTAGTCGTTATTTCGCGATTTTTTAACGAAGTTTGCCGTTTTTTTCACCATTTTTTGACAAAATTATGAGTTTTATGGGATGCGTAAGAGCTATTTTTTGTATTTTGTTGCAGATTTTTCACGTAATTTATGCACTATAGCGCGTCCACATCATTGCTCAAAGGCTGGGTTTTTTCAAATGTGGAACAAGGGCGCTATTTTTTTAAATGAGGGGCAAGAAGGGCGCTATTTTTTAAACTAAAGGGCAAGAGGGGTGAAGCGCTCTCTTGAAACCCTCTGGGGGAAACTCTGACAGACTTATTAGCTAACAAACTTATAGTATAGTAAACAACAACTTTTTAAAAGATACATGTCATATGATTGTCTAAATTACATAAAAAATGCTCAGTATTTTTATTTAACAAATACAGAAAAAGAATATTTTTGATAGAATATTTTACACTTGTGATTGATTATCTTCTAGAACTGAATCAATTTTTTATTCATTATTTTTAATTTCTTTAAAATTTATTTCTTATACCTTTTTTAAAAAAACTATTTTCAAAAAAGGAAGCTAAAAACAGTGCTGGTATTTATGTATGTTTCACTAATTAATACTAAAAAATATATATATTAACTTTATATTTATATTGTACACATAATATAGATTTGAAGAAAAAAAGAGAAAAATAAGAAAATTAGCCTGTGATACTTGAATGATTACAATTAACGAATAAAAATGTTACAAATTACCCAACATAAAAACAAATGCAGGAACACTATGAAACCGTACCCCTGTAACTTTAGTTCCATTATGTCTAACGTAGGTTTCAACTAATCCACAAGGACAGTGAAAATTTACTTGCGTCTCTGGCGAGATGCACTTGACTAAACCAGCATCAACAACATAGCGACCAAGAGCAATAACTGCATGTCCACACATGGTACTGTAACCTTCATTATGAAAAAATATTACTTCAAAGCTATTATCTCGAGAATCTTTCTGGAGTAATATAGCACCATACATGTCTTTGTGTCCCCTAGGCTCATTTATGAGAAGTTTACGATAATGATCAAATTTTTCCTTCATTTGTTTTCTTTTATCAAGAACAGATCCTGATAGTGTTGGAAAGCCAGATGCAACAATTCTTAGTGGCTCACCAGCAGTATGCATGTCATGAGTTGTTATAGTGATTGCAGAGCTTGGTACAAAGTACGCCATCTACAAAAAAAAAAATAAATAAATAAATAAAAAATAATAAAAAAAAAAAATAAATAAATAAATATATATATATATATATAAGTTTACAATAAATATTAAAAGAAATTATAACATAAACTTAAAATTAGTTAAAATTAAAGAGTATTTTCTAAGTATAGCAGTTCCAAAGCACAAATCACTTAAGCAATGTTATATATTCATTTAAGGCTTTCAATCAATATATGCATAATATGGTATTTTTCAGCTAGCCGGGTGCTGCTGTTATATATACATATATAGAGAGAGCTGTTGCAAACTGCATGTATTTGTTATTGAGTAAAAGTTATTCTCTCTAATAAGAAGTACTGAATCATTACTTTAGAATATGAGTCAGTAATCTTTACTGCATCAATGTACTGCCAAACAAAGAAGCAAACTTTAAAACCTACCTTCCTTTAGAGCAGAAGTTCCCAAAGTGTGCTCCGAGGAGCCCTTGGGGTTCTGTCTAAACTTTTCAAAGAGGCTCCGCGGCGTTCAAAGAAAAAAAAAAAAAAAAAAAAAAAAAAAAAAAAAAAAAACATGAAATATATTAGCATATTACAAAATAAATTTTTTTGAATGCATCTAGGAATTTGTGTGTGTGTCAGAAATAAATACTTTTGTCACTGGGTTGGAAAAAAACCAGGTTTTTTTTAAAAACCCCCCAAAAAACCGTTTTTTTTGTTTAAACCAGGTTTTTTTTGGTTTAAACCGGGGTTTTTTAAAACATCCTTTTTTATTACATATACGTGCATATTTATTGATAAAAGTATACATTATTGGTTTATAAGCAGCGTAACTTCATTTAAAATAATTTAAATTTAGTAATTATAGGGAATTTATGCTGAAATTAAACAATTTTAGCAAACAGTCTTATGTTGAAAGTTTTAATTGTTCTACACAGTGAACCATTGATGCCCTGTAAATCTTTATAAACAATCTTTTGATTACTAATAATAAACATTTGGATGTAGTTTGATAAATATTCTTATAGACAATTATTCAAATAATAAAATACAAATACTTCTTAGGATTTTTTCTTTCTGAGTGACAATTTGAAGTTAAAATTTTTAATCGTTAGATTCAGCAGAGATAGCAGAGGGGGAAAAAAACATTATTAAAATGCATTAAAAGAAAAATTTCTTTTACAGCTTGTGCAAAATCTTAAAAGATCATTGTGTTACATTATTAATTGCATTAAATAATTTGCATTATTAAAAAAAATATTTTTTACTAAATATTGAATCTATTTTATCTTTGATCAATTCACATGTTTGAAGTTCTTTCTTTAGACCTTTAGAGCAACAGATATGTTCACCAATGTGTACTGGTTTTAATCCTATGCATAAAAAAATGACGTAAACCCAATATATCTAATGCTTTTTGCTGAAATAAAGTGTTAAGTAGAAATTATTTATATCCAATAATCTGAAACTCGTAAATTATAAAGAAAGAAATAAAATGTCATTAGATTTCTTCTAAAAAACGATAGAAATTATTTATAGGTTTAATCCTATGCATAAAAAAAGACCTAAGCCCACTATATATAGTACTTATTACTGAAATAAAGTGTTAAAAGAAGAAATTATTTATGTTCAATAATCTGAAACACGTAAATTATAAAGAAAAAAAAGAAAATGTCATTAGATTTCCAGAGTTTCCCCCAGAAGGTTTCAGGGGGGCGCTCCGCCCCTCCTGCCCTTTAGTTTAAAAAAATAGCGCCCTTCTTGCCCACATTTGAAAAAACGCAGCCCACCAGCGATGATCTGAAAAAATCGGCGACGGAACGCAAAAAAAAAAAGAAAAGCCTCATACGTGTCCCGTGGGATGGGTAATTTTGTCAAAAAATCGCTACAAAAAAACTGCAAGTTTCGTTAAAAACCGCGATATAACAACTAATTTCCGGCAAGATTCGCAAAAAAATGGCTAATTTCATCACAAAATTTCACAAAACGGCAGATTTCCTCAAAAGATTGTGGAAAAACGACACATTTCTTCCGAAAATCGCAATAAGACAGAAAATTTTGTCAAATGAGTTGCAAAAAAAAAAAAAAAAAATGATAAACCAGCAGATTTTGTCAAAAAATTTGAGAAAAAACAGCAAATTTCGTCCGAAAATCGAAATAAAACGGAAAATTCTGTGAAAAGTTCCATTTTTTCGCGATATTTTCATGAGATTTGTCGTTTTTTTTGTGACTTTTTAGCAAAATATGCCGTTTTTTGCGATCTTTTAGCAAAAACTGCTGTTTATGCGATCTTTTAGTAAAATTTGCTGAATTTTCTCGATTTTTTTTTTTTACAAAATTTACTTTTTTCTTCTTTTTTTCAATATTTTGATGAAATTTCTGTTTTTTCACGACTTTTTGAACCACTAAATTCTAGATTCAACTCTATAAAAGTGCCCTTAAAAATGAAAAAGTTCCCTGAAAAATGTAAAAAGTGCCCTTTTCAGAACAGTAGCGCCCTGCCCTTTTTTAAACCTGGGGGAAACTCTGAGATTTTTTCTAAAAAAACCAATTGGTTTTTTTGAGAAAAAACCAATGGTTTAAACCGTGCCAACCCTGGTTGGAAATATATTAAATTCATGAAAAAAAACTTGTATTATGTATGTATCCATTTTCTATGTAGTATTTTTGGTTTGAACTATTTTTTTTAAAATTTATGCATTTGATGTGTTTTAAAAATTCGATTAAAAATTTTAGTTTTTCAGTTTAAGTTATTTAAATCTTCCAACTTATTTTTCCTGATTGTATTTAATTTTTGAAACAATGTTTGTCTCTTACAACGTAGTTTTTTTTTTTTCTTTAATAAGATTTTGTATTATTTAAAGCCTCTCATTCGATTAATTTTACAATTGTGTATACATTTCTTTTTTTATATAACTTGTATAATTTAGTTTTTCTATACCATTTTTCATAGTAAAACAATGTTTATAGCTTTATATCTGCATATTTACCAATTATATCAGGTATTATCGTAAGTTCAAAATGGGGGATTTTTACACGTCCAACTACTAAAAAATTCAAAATTCTTTTTCCAAAAGTAGTATATAAACATTTATACACATATAAACATTTATACACATATAAACACATACTCTATGTATATTTCAACATGTTTATTTATATTATATCAGTTATTAATATAGTACTCTGTACAATTTATTATATACAATAAATCCAATTCACAATTCCTTTTTAAAAAATAAGTATATTGCATTGAGTCTTTTAAAATGTTTAAAAATAATGATAATGATAGTTCGAAGTTCAAGTTAAAAACATAGATTTGTCCACAAAAATTGGTCCAGCGAGTCCCAGTATTTAAATACATAAGTTCATATAAGATTTATTACCTTTTTAATTTTCATTCATAGTTCAACGTAATTCATTTCCTCCATTTTTTTTTTTTTTTTTTTTTTTTTTTCACTTGACCACTTTTTTTTTTCACTTGAGTGGCAAGGAAAAACACAGAAACTCCGATTAAAAATAAGACAATAGAAATTGAAAAAATTGCAAATTATGGATGCCTTCACAATGCCCTGATCAGAGAAGCAATAGAAATAAAAATCTTACAAGAAGAAAATGAGAAAATAGTATGTAATGATATGACACACGCAACTATAGATAATAGATGGCGCCAGCTGATATCTCAAGCAAAGAGAAAAAGAGGGAAATTTTGAAAATCTCTGCCGAAAAAATGAATGAGTTGATTATTCTTGTCTGAAGATGCCTTAGAAATAGGCGAAAGCATTTAAGTGAAAAAAATGGAGGAAATGAATTACGTTGAACTATGAATGAAAATTAAAAAGGTAATAAATCTTATATGAACTTATGTATTTAAATACTGGGACTCGCTGGACCAATTTTTGTGGACAAATCTATGTTTTTAACTTGAACTTCAAACTATCATTATCATCATTTTTAAACATTTTAAAAGACTTGATGCAATATACTTATTTTTTAAAAAGGAATTGTGAATTGGATTTATTGTATATAATAAATTGTACAGAATACTATATTAATAACTGATATAATATAAATAAACATGTTGAAATATACATAGAGTATGTGTTTATATGTGTATAAATGTTTATATACTATTTTTGGAAAAAGAATTTTGAATTTTTTAGTAGTTGGACGTGGAAAACTCCCCCATTTTGAACTTATGATAATACCTGATATAATTGGTAAATATGCGGATATAAAGTTGTTAATACAGGTATTAAAGACATTTTATAGATAAAAAACTTTGGTTTTTTTCTTAATCCATTTTGAATCAATGTTTATAGATTAGAATGCCTCTTTTTTTTTTAAACAACTTGTATCAGTTAATAAAATACTCTTTAGATTAATTTAATATTTGTGTATCTGGGGAATATAACTTTTTTATTTTCTTTTTGTAACTTTAACTGTAATTCTTTTAATTAGTTTATTTTATATTTATTAATTCTTAGTTTTTTAAATTTTCTATGCTGTTTTACATAATTGTACTTATGTTTAAAGCAATATGTGTAGCTGAAAATGCACTTTTTTAACATATTTTATCATTTTAACAATCCCTCTTTAAAATTTTGTTTAAATTGATTTCTGCAATGGCTAAGATTTTTATGTTATGATGCCATATTTTCCTATAAGAAACAAGGCTGTAGCAAAATAATAATAATAAATAAATAAAATAAACGATACTGCACCAAACAATACCAGTTACTGATTTCGCCCCGTCCATTTAAACACTAAAATTATGATCTGCTTCTAAATGTATTTTTAAAAACTGGTTCAAAAGAATAAGCTCAGAAGGCGATTCTTTTTCATTGCATGTTTAGAAGTACCAGAAACGTAAAGAAGATCGAAAAGTGAATATACTTAATCGCACGACTCGATTGCAGGTGGGCAGAACTAGGGAAAACGTGTTATATAATTACCATGGGCAACTGGTCCTAGGCATTTTCTTTCTTTTTGTGAGTATTGCATTGGAATTTTACAGATATCTCTTTCAATAAACGAAAATTATACAACTTACCTTTTTTTTTCTTTGTGAGCTTGGTTTTTGCCATAAATATTAATAGATTCCAATGCAATGCACGGCACAGACAGGATTACCATTTTTAACTTTATTTTCAAGTTCACACTAATGAAGTCTCAAAAGAATATTTATTTTAAATTGGATGCTATTACCCCTTTAACAGTATTGCTTGAACGTCGTTCAGCTAAAAGGAGTTTGTTTTCTTCGTTGCTAAAAACTTTCAGAAACCACAAATTTTTTTTTTTTTCGATATTTTTTGCTGTATTTGGCGGCCATATTTCGATTCTAAAAGACAGATTTTTTAATATAAAGAAAGTTGTTTTTAGACCTTATTTGAAGTCAATGTGATTAATAATAGTAATATTAAATAAAACTGTTAAAGGGTTTTATAACCAGAAAAATTTATTTACAAGATTTCTAGCACGAATTCCGAATTTCTGCATCAAGAAAAGGGCCAAACTGAGAACCTTGGCTCCGAAAGAGAAATTACTGGTTCAGACTCTTATCCAACAAATCTTTCTCTGCTTCACAGGCATACATAAATTTGGAAATCATATAGTACCATGGGGTTAAGGGGCTCCGCCCCAGAAATTCCTACCAGAAAGGGCTCCGCAAGCCAAAAAGTTTGGGAACCGCTGCTTTAGAGTTAATCTGTCTGATGAGAAATATTAGAAATTGTGTTCAGTCTTTGGAGTTTGAATCAGTTGTTCCGTATTAGTATCGCATCTATACAAGTATTAATAATCTTCAATTCTCGTTTTTAAAAAAAAATTATTAGAGATAACAACTTTATTTGCTGCTTTTGAAGAATTTTTAATTTCATTTTTCTGTAAGAGCTGGTTTTATCAGAATCATCTTAAGCAAAATACAGCTCAAAATGCCCAATTTGACAGTATTTTTTGAAATATATTCTGACTTTATAAAAAAAAAAAATTGATTTATACGGCACATTATATAGTTCCTAAATAAGAGAAACTGCCAGCTTCTCTTATTGAATTGAGAGCAAAATTGAATTTAAAAATGAGTCAGAAAATAAACAATTTGTTATTTGAATAATCCTCAAATCTTCAATCACGACTGCTTCGGGAAATTCTATTCAAAATGCCCACTTTGACAGCATTTTTTGAAATACATTCTGCCTTTATCAAAAAACTGACCAATACAGCAATTTATACAGTTCCTACATAAGAGAATCTGTTAGTTGAATGTGTTTGAGAGCAAAATAGATTTTAAAATGGGTCAGAAAATAAGTAATTTGTTACAACTTGAATATTTCCTCAATTTTATAATCACGACCACTACAGGAAATTTTGTTCAGGATGCCCACTTTGACAACATTTTTTTGAAATATATTCTGCCTTTATGAAAAAACTGGCCAATACATCTTATTATATAAGTTTCTAAATAAAAGAACTTGCCAATTGGATGTGTTTGAGAGCAAAATGAATTAAAAAATGAGTCAGAATATAAGCAGTTTGGATTTAAGTACACCCTTAATAAGATTTTTCCTTCAACTTCTACTTTTAATTTGTTTTTCCTATAACTATATAAAAAACATGTCAATGTAAAAAGTGTAGATATTATCGAGAAGATGTATAATAAATTTAATTGGATTTAATATCTTAAGGGAGACCCGTAAGAAAAACTTTTTACATTTTTCAGGGCACTTTTATAGAGTTGAATCTAGAATCTAGTGGTTCAAAAAGTCGTGAAAAAATAGAAATTTCATCAAAAAATTGAAAAAAAGAAAAAAGGTAAATTTTGTTGAAAGATCACAAAAAAACGAGAAATATCGTTAACAATTTACAAAAAAACGACCAATTTCGTAAAAAAAATCGTGAAAAAAAAAAAGAAAAAAAGAAAGGCAAATTTTATCAAAAGATCACAAAAAACAGCAGATTTTGTTAAAAGATTGCAAATAATGCCATATTTTGTTAAAAAATTGCAAAAAAATGTCAAATTTTGTAAAAAAAATAAAAAAAAATGGCAAATTTTATTAAAAGATCGCAAAAACAGCAGTTTTTATTATAAGATCACAAAAACAGCATATTTAGCTAAAAATTCATGAAAAAAAAAACAAATATCACAAAAAAAAAAAAAAAGAACTTTTCACAGAATCTTCTGTTTTATTGCGATTTTTGGATGAAATTTGCTGTTTTTTTGTAAATCTTTTGCTGATATCTGCCGTTTTATCACTGTTTTTTTTTTATGGAAGTTGCCGTTTCTTGCAACGCATTTGACAAAATTCTGCATTTTATTGTGATTTTTGTAAGAAATTTGTCGTTTTTCCTTTCGAGGAAATCTGCTTTTTTGTGAAATTTCATGACGAAATTAGCCATCTTTTGCTAATCTTGCTGGAAATTAGTCATTATTTCGTGATTTTTAACAAAACTTGCCATTTTTAAGTGATTTTTGGACAAAATTACACATCCCACAGGATCTGTATGAGGCAACTCTTGGCGTTCCGTTGCCGATTTTTTGGATAATTTATGCGCTATAGCATGTCCGGATCATTGCAGGACGGCTGCGTTTTTTCAAATGTGGGGCAAGAAGGGCATTATTTTTTTGAATGAATGACAAGAGGGGCACTAGTTTTTGGATGAGGGGCAAGAGGGGCGCTATTTTTCAAACTAAAGGGCAGGAGGGGCAGAGCGCCCCCCTGAAACCCTCTGGGGGAAACTCTGGTATATAGAAAGGAACTAAGGAGAGATATTTTAAATTTTCTATTTTAATCGGCTAAAAAAAAAAAAAAAAAAAAAAAAAAAAAATACGCATGGTAAATTTCCTTAAATTCATTATAATTTTCATCTTTACCAATTTATGTAAAATTTTCAGAAATAGTTAAAAAATATATCTCTCCTTACTTTTGTTGCAAATTTTTTTAGGATTCTAAAAACATAAACACTTTGTTTCTAAATCATTTTACCACTGAGCCTTAGTATACTTTGAACTTAGGCAAAATATGAAAAAAAGTCATTTTCAGGAAAACACATTTTAAATGGCCGCTAGTTCTTTAAACTCTATAGTGAGTACAATTAAAAAAGCTCATTTTCTACATGTTCCAAGTGTCCTCGAGTTCTGAAATTTTGCATGGATATTCGCAAATATGTATTTTATTGTTTACTGAGATAAAAAAATTTTTGAAATTTTGATGACTTTTTGGCCAAAAATAGGGTTTGGGTCTCCCCTAAGAATTGACAAAGTTTTTGGCCCACATTTTAGAAGTAATATAAACTTTAAACTGATTCAATAACTAGTTTAAATTAAGAAATTATAGGGTTTTTTCAGTTTTCCCCAAAGCTCTATCCTATTTCCATCTTCTAGGTCTGATTTTGTCCATTATGAAACTTGACTGAGATTGTCCCTTGATTTTATATATCAGTTTGGAAGAGATTTGAGAAGAATAATAAAAGTTATCGTATTCATAAAAAAGTGATATATAGATCAAGTTTTTTTACTAATGGTAGTTTTGGGGTCTAATAGATGTAGATCTGCAAAAATGTTTCAGAAATTCTAACAGGAGAGACTGTAATAGGTAGTTATTTCATACAAAATCTCCTTAAAAGTACATCAATGTAGTGTTAATTTTATTCTGTGTGTCGGGATGTGATTGTTGAAAGTGGGAAGAACAAATTTTAGGGGAGGAATTTAAATTAAACTTTTAAAAACTTGAATTTGCAAAAAAATTGGAAGGTTTTCTTCATCTGTCAAGAGACAAAGCTTGTACTTATTTGGCGATCGCCGTGAAATTTTATTAAATTTCCAGACTTTTCTGTGATTTATTAGGCAAATTTTTAAATTTCATGACTTTTCCAGATTTTACAGATTGCCTAGCAATAGCAATCCTGAGCAAGTCAAACTAAACTCAGATTTATGAGCTGATTTCTGACCAGTACTTAATAATGCAATTTTACAATTAAACTTGATATTTAATCAATTATAAACATCACTCCAAAACCTATTATCTTACATCATTTTTTTAACCATAAGTGTAAAGTAACATTCTTAACTGTAATTATAAATTATGAAAACAGTAAGTTTCAGAGGATAAGACACATTCTATGACTGAACAATTAAGTAGAAACGCTATCTCATTGCAAAATAGTGCATAATGCAATAGAGGAAATTAATTATTATGCTGTATATTATAGTAAAGACTTGTATTGAAGTTTGTATAATATTTCTTCAAAAGGAGCCAGAAATTGCAGTTAGCTTAAATGGGATAAAATCAAAAGCATAAACATTCAGTTACATATTTTATAGACCAATAAATTTGCAAGTTATTAATTAATCGATTCACAGTGGATAAAGAAGTAATAAATGCTGCTTATAAATGTAGTAAAAATGCATGAAAATTCTTTGGCTATTCAAAATATGGCAAAATGTACTAAGAGTCTTTTGCGCATCAAATAAATTTGTATTTATACTCAATTATGAGATGAAGAAAACATTTACAAAACAGCATCTATTTATTTTAATATACTCGATCTTAAAAAATTAATTTTACTTACATCAAGAAGGATGCTAACTGATTTAAAAATTATAATTATTACAATTATAAGTGCATACATTTAAATAAGCATTTTATTATATAGCCATCAAAAGGGGCTTTTTTCACACACAAAAGAAAAAAAAAATGAAAACAATACTTTTAATATTTTTATAATAAATTGGATGTTGATTATTTTTTACCAGAAACGACACTTGATGACACTAATTGTTTAAAGTAATTTATATAATATTAGGAAATAAAAAACACGTGAGAGTAAAACTTAATAAAATTATAACTATACTTTATTCAATGAAACAAAACTTGGACTAGAATTAACAGTCTTTACCCATAAGTGAGGGCTCCAATGTTTAAAAAATTGTCCATGAATTTTTGTCCAAAATTTGCCATCACACTGTTCATTAACGTATTCAAAAGAAAGAGCATATTTCTGGCACTAAATATACTAAAATTATTAATGTGAAAGGTGACTGGTGCGAGCGTTTTCAAAAAAAATTTTAATTTGAATGATTCATATCATACAAAAAGTGAAAAATAAATATTCTCAAACTGAAAAGTAATAAAATATGAATACATTAAATATAAAACACCAACAAAAAGCAAATCACCACAATATAAGACTTAGAGAAAATGACTTACTTTAAATAAATTTTAATAAAAGACGCTGAGACGTTATCTTGTTTATATTTTGATTTGGTTGGTTGGTTGGTTAGGTGGCAGGCGGCTTGAGGCTTATGCTTTGCCATAGGCGGCTTTGGCCGTGTTCAGCTGAAACAATGGCCGTGTTCAGCTGTTACGCGCGCTGCACGCGCACGCTAGGAGCCACGGACATGGAGTGGATACTTATACTTGGTGGGATGTGAGTTCAGTCCTCGCTACTGTGCCACCAATTACTGTAACTGTTCGCTCAGTAACAGATGGAGAACAGATCAAGGATGTAATTACTTGTAATGCCAATTATAGAGATAATCTGTTACAAATGAAAGTGAGCTGGCTGGCCGAATGGTCAGGATGCTGAGCTTGAACCCAGACGATACGGGTTCGATACCTGCGCGGGCCAAAAGTTGGTTTGTGTTTTTTTTTTTTGGTTGCTTTTTATTAATAAATAAGACATTTTTATTAAAGGTAAATTTTATATTAATAATACAGAAGCACATGTATTTCTATTATAATAATAAAATACTTATTTAAATATGAGAAAATGAGATTTTTGCGGAGAAAGTTTTAATATTCCAAATTTAGAATATTAAAAGGATAATTAGAACGATATTAATATCGTTCCAAAGTGATTTATATATATATTAAGAAAATGAAAAAAAAATGTTTTCTGCGAAAATATCCGTATACGCATAAAATAATTATTAATGTTCTTTTTTTTTTTTTTTTTTTGAAAATTTTAGAAGTAATTTTTTATTGAGATTAGGATGCAAATATAATGCATGCGTGGATATTTTACGGTGTTAAAATCAAAGTGGAAAATATTATAAAAGCAAAATGTAAAAGATATACATTTTTTTAAATTAAGAATATCTGCATACATATATTTTAAAGAAGTGAAATATTTGGAGTTTGCCTTCTAGTTTTATAATGAATAAAGTATGATTAGAATGTTTATAATTTTTCTATTAAAAGTATAAATAAGTGTTTTGCTTATACTAACATAATTTCGGATGTCGTTTGTTTTTCATATTTTATGACATATTTTGGCCTGTTATCCACACGGTATTAAAATATACAATCATTAAATAAGAAATATATACATACTAAAACTTCTTCTGAAAAATTATCTAACTAACAATGCAAATTCCATTGAAATTAATCCAGTATTGTAGATTACAAATCAGTCTTGTAATATGTGGATACAGGGCCATCGCTAAGACTTTTTATTGGTGGGGGAGAAAACCTTAATATTGTCAAGTCAAATTTTTATATTCGCCAACTCGTTTTATAATTTTGCCAAGTTAACGCACTTTGAAAATGTAATACAATTCTTATTTGTAAAAAAAATAATAATATTCCCAATTAGAGTTGTAACTTTTGCAAATTCTATCAAAAATAGAAAATGTATTGCAGTTTTTATTAAAATTTTAATTAAATTTGACATAAAAGTTTTAAATTTGCAAAGTGTAACAACATTTGTCAATGTTTTGGGAGGGTAGCCCCCCCCTTAGCTAGTCCCCCGTGTGGATATCTCAACCTTGGTTTATCAACAGCATTCTATTAATTACAACAATAGAATCAACAGTATTCTATTATTTAATACGAAAAGTATAAAGCAACTGATAAATGATTTTTAAATAAATAAAAATTAAATTATTAAAAAAATTAAATCACCAATTGTTAAATTGTATCAGTCAACCTACCAACTTTGACAACAAACAACGTGCAACCAATAACAGATAAGCACAAAACGCACAATCACGTGATCAAATCGCCCATCATTTTTTTTGCGTCGCGCGCGTCAAGGTTTGAGCAGGGTTGATTGTCATTTTTTAAATGCTAATCGGGCTTAATTACATGAAATAGGTCACGTGATACTTTTCCGGAATACTTTTAATTTTATTTGAGTGGTCACAGGTATGTATTTCTGTTACGAAAATCATATTTTGAAAGGATAAAGAGATATGGTATTTGTATTTACCAATTCTGAACCATAAAAATAATACAATAATTGAATAAGTTTAAAATTCTCTTCTTCGATAGCACCTACTCCAAGCAGAATCTTCTGAGCGCGCGCGCACAAAAAAAGCCGCTTTTGAACCCGGCCAACTTTTGCGCGCGCGCGCTCAGAAGATTATGCATGGAGTAGACCTTATCGAAGAAGGGAATTTTAAAGTTATTCAATTATTGCACCATTTTTATGGTTCAAAATAGGTAAATGCACATACTACACTGCTCAAAACAATTAAAGGATATTGCAGTTTTAGGTGGATTTTGTATCTGGGAAACTTTTTAGCTGATTGATACATGGTCGACAGATATAGTAGGTTATATGAGAATAAATTACACATGTTTGGCAGAAAAAAAATGCATTTTATTGCGCATTTGTGTACAAAAGGAAAAAAAACACAATTTGTGCATATGAGAAAAAAAATAAGAAAAGGTGTTTTCTTCAAAGAAAATCATTTTCAGTAGGGGGTATGGTTTCCACGGGCGGCCAGCAACGTTGAACATCTTTGAAGCATGGCCTCAATGAGGCTATTAATGACGAGTTGGGATATTCTGCCCCACTCTTCCAGAAGAGCTCTTTCCAGTTCTTGGAAAGTTTGTGGGGGTTGTTGGCGGCCAGAAACTCGTCTTAGCGCGTCAAACGTGCTCGATTGGATTCATGTCTGGAGAACACGCTGGCCATTCCATTCGAACGATTCCTTCCTCGAAAAGGAAATCCTCCACCAGGTTTGCACGATGTGGCCTGCAGTTATCGTCCATTAAAATGAAGTTATCTCCGATTGCTGCAGCGTAAGGGACTACAATAGGTCTGAGGATCTCATCCCTATATCGGCGACCAGTCAGAGCTCCATTTCGAATGATGTAGAGGTCAGTGCGCCCGTCATTGGAGATGCCACCATACACCAACACTCCTCCACCGCCAAATCTGACACTTTCGTGCACGAACGCAGGATTATTCCTACTGCCACGGTCCCTCCAGATGAAAATACGCCTATTATCCAGATGCACAGAAAAACGGGACTCGTCAGAAAACAGAATATTGCTCCATTCATTTCTCCTCCAGTTGACATGTTCGGTTGCCCACTTCCTGCGGTCGCGAAGATGCCTTGATGTTAATCTAACACATACCATCGGTCGGCGAGCATACAGACCTACAGCATGGAGCCGGTTTCGGACAGTCTGAGTTGAAATCGTGGTGCCTGTAGCCGATCGAAGGTGTTGTTGGGGAAGAGTAGCCTTCATGTTTCGGTGTCTCCGAGCTGTTAACGCTAAATACCGATCTTCATTGGGCGTTGTTGCCCGTCTAAGACCTTGCCCTGGTCTTCGGCCTGCACGTCCGCTCTCCAAAAACGGTTCCAGATCCTGGAAATGACACTTTGTGACACTCCAATGGCTTGCGCTACTTCGGCTTGAGTTTGGCACCCTTCTAACCTACCAACAATTCTCGAAGCTTCTGAATCTGTCAAATGACTTCACTGAGACATCGTACTCATCGAAACAAAGCAATCACTGAATGCCGGTCATCCTTGTCTTCATTCTCTTTTATCCAGTTGAAAGTCAAATTTCATTCGCTGCCGCTGAAGCATCGTTTTTGACGTCGAACTCAAAATTTGCATACTCCACAGTTTGAAAACCAGAAAAATTTGCATTTGTGATTCTCTTCTTCTATTTTCGGCAAAAAAAAATTCGTTTATATCTTTATTTTATATAAAACTTCAAATATCTTTTAATTGTTTTGAGCAGTGTATATACCTTTATCGTTCCAAAACATGATTCTCGTAACAGAAATACATACCTGTGGTCATTCAAATAAAATCTAAACTATTCCGGAAAAGAATCACGTGACCTATTTCATCTAATTAAGCCCTATCAGCATTTAAAATATGACAACCAATCTTGATCAAAAATCGCGCGCACTACTCAAAAAAAAAAAAAATATATATATATGGGTGATTTGATCACGTGATTGTGCATTTTGAGCTTCTGTTTTATTGGTTGTGCTTTGCTTGGTAGGTTGATTGATACAATTTAACAATTCAATTGGGGGGGGGGGGTCTAAAAATTTTAACAATTTTATTTATTTATTTATTTAAAAATGATTTAATTGTTGCTTCATATTTTTCGCGATAAATAAAATGCTGTTATCAACCAAGAATGTGATATCAACGTATTATAAGATTTATTTTTAATCTAGTATACTGAATGTATTTCAATGGAATTTGCACTGTTAATTAGAAAATTTTTCAGAGAAGGTTTTAGTATAGATATTTCTTATTTAATAATTGCATATTTTAATAATGTGTGGATAACAGACTAAAATGCATCATAAGATAGGGGAAACAAATGGCACTCAAAGTCATGTTAATATAACTCTTAATATAAGCAATGTACTTATATAATATTATCAAGAAAAAATTTATAAACATTCTAACCATACTTTATTCCTTACAAAACTAATATTTTTAGTTTAAAAAATATACATCTATTACATTTTGCTTTTTATAATATTTTTATTGTGTACTTTAACACTATAAAATATGATTTGCATCTTAAACTTACGTCTAAAGTATTTTTTTTTTAAGAAGAAAAGAAAAGAAAGAATGAAAAACATATCATACTTTATTCTTTACAAAACTAATATTTTTAAAAGAGATATCTCTTTAAATATTGCATTAAATTTTTCCGGGCTAAAAAATCAGAAGAGTTGGCAGCTATGAGATATTTTTAGTTTTAAAAATGTATATCTATTAAATTTTGCTTTTTATGATATTTTTATTGTGCATTTTAATACTATAAAATATGATTTGCATCTTAAACTTAATTCTAAAGTACTTAAAAAAGAGAAAAGAAAGAAAGAATGAATGAAAAACATCAAGAAATTATTTTATGCGTATACGGATATTTTCGCACAATACCTTTATTTATTTATTTATTTATTTGTTTGTTTTTTCTTGTTATTCATTTGCTTAGTATGCATACATATCACTTTGGAACGATACTTAGAATATTAAAAGGGGTTCAAATGTAAAACTTTCTTCGGTACTTCTAGGTTATCCCGTCGACCAATTTCGCCAAATTATACAAATCGCCAAACTAATAGCCAAATTATACATGTTGACATAATTCTTATTTTAAATAACGAAAAAACAAATAATTAGTAGAATATTAATAAAAATATTAATAAAAAGTCGAAATAAAAATCACTTAATGACATTTTAAACACGTGAATCGCATTTAATGTCATTGAATGTGACATTCGCGATCATCCATTATTGGCATTTAATCTTATAGTTTGGCGATAATTTTTTGGTCGACGGAATAACCTAGAAGTACCCTTTCTTGTTAAAATACCCTATTTTCTGGTATTTAAATAAGTATTTTATTATTAGGATGAGCGAAGCGAATCCTCTACTAGTCCACTCAAATTACAATTTGTCGTACGCTTTACAAAAAAACAATTCAATATTTTAACTTCAAATTAAACAAAAAAATAAATTATGATCTGTAGATTTGCAGAATATAATTTTTTTTACAGTAAAACGTTAAAAAAATTATTATTTTAATTAATTTATTTTACATGCATTTCCAATACGGAAGCATTTTAGCAAATAAATAAAAAATGAAACGCGTATATTTTCAGAAAAAAAAGTTTAAATTATGGAGTAAATAATTATAGATAGAATCATGATTAATTTATTAAATAAAACATGTTTTCATTATCCCGCAAAATCGTTTGCACAGATGACACTTAAACATTTTAAAAGAATTGTATTATGGATTTTTTTTTTTTTTTTTTTTTTTTTTTTTTGTAAACTGGCAACAAAATAATTGTAAACAAATAAAATTAATTCTTAAATTTGTTATATAAATGAAAAATTAAAAGATCTGCGTGAAGTTGTTGGTTCAATCTCTTTATAAATATTTTTGCGAAGGTCGTATTGTGGCTAAATAATATCGACTCATTAATCAGAAGGATTTTATAGAAAAATAAAACTTTAATAAGTTCGCAAACACAACAATAATTATTCGTGAAAACGTCACTGCGAGAATGAGAGAGCACTTCGTTAAAAGATAATTCCATTAATTGAGTTGCCATTCGCAGAAAGTAAACAGTTCTCCCACGCGGAGAGAACTACAGCAATTCTCATACGCTAACATGTATAAAAATGAAGAAATTAAAATAAAATGTTTTACAGTTGAAAATTCATAGTATCAACGAAAGCAGATTTCAAATGTTTTTTCCAGAAAATAGGATTTTGAAGAAGTAACTTTCTTCAAGCTTTCTTCAAATATATTATTCTAAAATAGCTATCAAAGATTATCGGATGTTGATTACAAAGATTGGAAACATGCATATTTCAAACAATTAAAAAACACCAGTGGCTACTTGAAATTGTAAAAACATCTTTAAAAGAGCTTTTAGTTGAAAATTAAAAAAAAAATTGTAAAAGTTTGCTTCGAAAATATCTTATGCCAGTTTTACATCATAAGTAAAAAATTAAAATGCGCCAAAACATAAAATAACGTTTTTGTTTAATAAAGATGCAAAAATAATAATAAAAAAAAATATTGTTACTTTCAAATATCTGTTTTATAAAATAATGCTTCGCGAACCCAAACAAAGCATGGCTTTTGCTAGTTATAATAGAAATACATGTGCTTCTGTATTATTAATATAAAATTTACCTTTAATAAAAATGTCTTATTTATTAATAAAAAGCAACCGATAATTAAAAAAAAAACGTTTTGCCCGCGAAGGTCTCGAACCCGTATCGTCTGGTTACAAGCTCAGCGGTCTGACCATTCGGCCAGCGAGCTCACATTCATTTATAGCAGATTATCTTTATAATTAGCACCACATGTTATTACATCCATGATCTGTTCTCCACCTGTTATTGAGCGCACAGTTACAGTACCGGTAGCACAGTAGCGAGTAGTGAACGCACATCCCGTCCGCTATAGGAACCCACTCCATGTCCGTGGCTCCTGAGCGCGCGCGCTCAGCGAGCGTAAAAACTGAACACCACCTTTGTCTCGATTACTCGACAAGGGAGAGAAACCGAAACTAAAACGCAGGATGTTATGAGACATCTGTGATTACCCACGAGCAACCACAATTCTGGTGACGTCAAAGTCACGTGTTTTGGGGAAACATTCCCCGCATCATAACCATTAATTATGCAACGATTCGTTTCCCAACTCGTGATTGTATGCCGTAGAATTGTAACGAAATATACTTTTGTGACGTGAAGTTACGTGTTTCGGGGAAACATCGCCGAAACCACAGCCTCGAATTCAAACAGAGAATAGGGTTCATTTAACGAGAGAAGAGAGACCGGAGCGGGACTTGAGAGCGGCTGTAATAATCTCGGAATACGTAGATTGGGAGTGTAAACCAAGCACAGAAAATAAGGTGATCCTGTTAGTGCTATATTTTACGCAATGGAGAAGGATGTGGTCAGAAGTCTCGAGGACACAGCATGTAGAACACAGTGGAGAAGGCGCCAGATTCATACTGAAAAGGCGGAAGTTAGTCGGCCAGGTGCGGGTACGCCACCGAGAAATCCAGATGTCCTCACGGCTATGGCAGGTCCACTGTCGAAAGGCATCCCCACTAAGATGAGGGAAATCAGAGCAATAATTGCTGTTTAGCCAAGCATACGTCTTTTTAGCTAACCAGTCACGACAAATTTGGGCCCCAAGGTCTTCAGGAGCGACCCAGTTCAGGGTGCGAGTAAGGTACGGCCCATTACGAGCTAGGGAGTCAGCCACCTCGTTAGGGGGAATACCCTTGTGACCAGGACACCACAAAAGATTAAGAGACACATTATGGAGAGAAAGGAGCTGAGAGATTGCATAAACACATAACACATGTGTTATGCAGCAGTGTGATTACTCTAGGAGAGCGGAGAGAATGGACCTTATGTACGTGACGTCACACGCCAGAGCTGGCGGTATGCTAAACTATTATTCTAGTCACCGCACCGCCAGAATGCCACAGTGCGCAGGCGCAAACAGTGCTAGCAGACGACTTCAGATTGCTTCAGATCGCCTTTCTAGGTACATTTTAACTGGAAATTTACAAATTTAGAGAATTTTCTCGCTAGCAGAACAACAATTTTAAATTTATATTATAATATATTAAGTATATGCTGCTACAACAAAGAATTCTTTTCCGATAATTCTAAGAAACAAGCATTAATAAATCACACTCCATAGACTGCTATGCTAAACACCGCCAGTAAATACCGCCAGCAGCCGAATTTTAGCCTCGACCTCAGGTTGAATGCATAAGGTCCATTGTTTTCCAGAGCAGAGAGAACCGAGCGGCTGTCAGTGAGCAGGAAGTAACGACCATTCTCTTTCACATAGGAGGTTAGAGCGATGAAAATGGCTAAGGCCTCGGCAGTGAAGACAGAGTTGAGATGATGTACAAGCATGGCGATACTGGATCCTAAGAAAGAATTGTGACAGAACAGCAACGGCTGTTTTAGCGGAGTCTTTAGAGGCGTCAGAGGAGAGCAATACAGTGCTTGACATCGAAGCGCTCCATGACTTCCAAGCTTGGTAGATGGCCTCCGAAGGGAGAGAAGTATTTTGGAAGGGACGACCATCCAAAAAGATATGGCAATCTAAGTGAAGAAGGGGGTGGGATGGCCACGAGAACTTAAGTATATCGTTAGGACCTAAGTTGTAAGTGTTCAGAAACTGAACAGCAGCAGCCGAAAGATGCCCAGAAGCAATGGAAGGGTCAGACGAGAAAGGCGGGTGTGGGAGAGAAAGCTGGCGAGCTAGGAACCTATTGGCAATGCAGCGGATACGGCTGACCATACTGGAGGCGTTCGCCTCGCGGCGAAGGAGAGGAAGTGCAGTATATCTCGGAAGGCCAGTGGCAACTCGTAGAGCAGCATTGTAGGTGACCTCAAGAGAGTTCAAAGTTGAGGGGCAGACTTTGAGAAATAGGGGGCAGGCATATTCGAGGAGACTCCGAACAAGAAAGTCAATGATACGCAACATGTGTACCGTATGAATGCCATGATTGTGCGAGGCGACAGCTTTCAAGTAGTTAAGCCACTTAAAGGCCTTGGCACGAAGGTAAGAGAAGTGATAATTGAACAGGAGGGACCTGCCGAACCAGACCCCAAGAACTCTAACAACAGGACTCCACTTAAATTCAAGGCCCATGATAGTAGCTTTTGATTCAAGAGGCCGACGGCGGGAGAAATCTATTGCGGTACTCTTCTCAGGTGAAATGGAGAGGTGATGAGCAGACACCACTGAACTAACCGATCAATGCAGTTCTGAAGTTTGGCAAAGTGCGCAGAGGGTCTTCCCCCAAGGCATATATGAAAATGTCGTCTGCATAGATCAGAAGATGGACTCCACACTCCAGGATCTCGAAGATGTCCAAAAGGAACCATCACGCCCTGGAGTTGTAGGACGAGTCCTTTGGATGGCGAGTCGTAGTTCATTGAGGATAAAGCGAGCATCAAGGCAGGCGTCCCCATCGCTGAGGTCATAAGGAATGGGAACCAAAGGATCATCTTGGCTGAAAGCCTCAAGGAAAAGGTCCGCTTGGGCACGCCAGGAAGCGACAGGGCCCCCGTTCCACAAAATGTTGTCGCCAGTTGGAGTATCTTTACGAGCCAGATTTTTGAGCAATTTGAAGATTTGGCCATTCGAACCCTGAGAGCGACAAGTGTTGTCCCAGTAGCTGCAGGAAATCTGTTTGATGTAGCGCCGGAGCTTGCAGGCAGTCTGTTTATAGAACAACCACATCTCCTTGGAGCAGCAAGATCTTGCGAAGCGGAGGTAGCGACGTTTGAGTCCAAGTAGTTTGCAACATGTGGAATCCCACCAAGGAGTATTGTGACGAGGCACACGGCGAGGAGAAACGGAGCACCTAGAGATTGCCACTCTTCAAGAGTCCGAAAAGGAGTCGTAGGTAGAATATAAATTGGAGTTATCGAGAGCCGAATTTAGAAGACAGCCGGCCGAGGTCCAGGTTGACAAAGTGGCGACAGGAGTCGGCGTGAGTATCGTGCCCACCAATCTGAATAGTTACGGGCTGGTGGTCAGATTCGAAAGGATCCGGATGCACCGAGCAGGAAAGCGAACCAAAAAGGCCAGGAGATGAGAGGGTGAGATCAAGAAGGAAAGGGGCAGAACCGGGCACAATATGAGTCGCACCAAGGCCACACTAGATACAGGGCTTGCTCATTCCTTTTATGACGTCACAAAAGGTGGCTGAATAACGTCCAGCGATTGGTACAAAAGGATGGGTGCGTCACTTTGAGTCCTGTTTTTACCAATCACAGCTAGCGACCAGCCAACTTTTGTGACGTAGTGATAAGGAATGAGCAAGCCCGGTATCTAGTGTAGCCCTAGTCGCACTGGACGTATTGCAGACACAAACGTGATGGCTGAGGATCCAGGAATGGAAGCGCTGAAGAGAAAGAGGGTAAGGAGGCTGGCGACAGAGAAGATTGATGTTAAAGTCACCCACCAAAAGGAAAGGTGGCTCAATAGAATTGAGTAAACTATCGAACCACTGAACTGCAAAAGAACCCCTGGGAAGGTAGATGTTGACAATGGTGAGCCAGGTAACATGAATGTTGATCCTTACGCCAAGAGCCTCCGTATTGCCGGAAGAGTCAATAGGAAGAGAAATGCGATATGAAGGGTAAGAAGCGCGGATCGCCGCGAGGAGACCTCCACCACGGCCGCCATCTCTACCAGCCAAAAAAGTGTGCATACAAGGAATATAAAAGGGTGAACCCGAAGCCAAAAAAGTCTCCTGTAAGCAGATGACCTGGCAGTCCCTAAATAAAGGGGCACGTAACCAATGTTCATTAGATCTAAGACTCCGACAATTCCAATGAATAACCTGAAAACCCATGAAAAACAAAACTAGTCGTTGGAGGCCACCGTAATACTTACCCATCATTTATATGCATATGAAATAAAATATGTGAAAACTATTTATACAATGTATTTCAATTCCAAAACTAAATTTAAATGTTGTTAATACACATAGTAATACTCTATTAATGAATTGCTGATGCACCAATTTCAACAAATTATATAAAACGCCAAACTACTCAAGAAGTACCAAACTGCGTAAAAGAAACATCCTTATAACTCCAAAAATAATAATCATATTAACTAACAGTTTGTTGCGTCGGATTAAGCGTCTCATTTTCAATTAAAATATACCTCTGAATTGAAATTTGAATGAAATACAGGATCATGAAAAATCGAAGAATGTGGAAAACAGGATTACAAATATCTCGACAACTAATAATCCGATCGACTTCGTTCTTTATGCAAAATGTGTGTTATTTTATTGCCTTTCACGTCCATTTCTTAGAACAAAAAAATTCGAAAATTTTTATATATCTTTCATCAGAACGAATTTTTCGAGAATCCGGAAAAAATAGTTCCGGATAATCGAGGTTGCTGATATTCAATAGGCTTCGTCCCATTCTTACATACTAAGTACATACAAAATTTCAAGTCTCTGTCTCAATTTGTTCGTGAGATAGAGCGTTTACAGACAGACAGACAGATGGACGGCAATTTTTTTTTCTAAAAATATGTTTTTCGAAATCTCCAGTGTCTAAAACGCGTAAATCCATCAAAAAATTTTTTTTTCGATTTTCAAAACGATTGCAAGACTTACCCTATACTACGTATGATGGGTAAGTAAAAGGAAACACCAGCAAACGAGAAGAGAGAGAGAAGCCCCAAAAGACAGCCACATAAAAGAATAAACCTTGACTTCCTGCCCCCTCCCCCCCCCCCCCCCAAAAAAAAAGGATGGGAGAGGAAAGAGAAAGAGGGAAGAAGAGAGGACCCAACTCACGTGAGTCCAGTGGCCTGAGGAGAATGTCCAAGCTCGGGCTCATGTTTGGAGTTGTCATCTGAAACCGTGGAAGAAAAATCCATGAGGAGGTCTGACAAAGACCCCTTTGCCGATATGGCCGTTCGCAACTTTTTTAATTTCTCTGATTTATGTTGTGCTTTAGGTGAATGCAAAAGTTCGCTTTTTTTCAGTGTGTGGAGATAATGAGGGGGAATCGTCTAATGTTAAAACCTCTTTTATTGCACCGATGACCGCTGAGGTAAACATGGTAAGCATGTTTTGACAGTTGGCAGCTTGATCGGTTAGCACTTGCTGCAACATGTTCGCAATGTTTTCATTAAATCCTTGAAGGGTCTCCTGGAGTTCCGTTTTGGTGATATAGTTAGTAGGAGGGGGGGAACAAGCAGGTGAAGAGGCCGCGGCCGCATATGATTCAGACTTGAGAGTGGTGCTGGTGCGGAACTGTCACCGGGCTTCACTAAAACCTAAATGGTGTTCGGCTTTGTATTTGAGAAGTTTAGCTTCACGTATATAGTGGGGGCGGCGTAGGGTCCTTTGCAATTAGTGCAACGCAGGTAGGTAGCGGAGCAGGTGCCCTGATGGGACTCTGCACACTGGCCGCAAATGTGACCGCTGTTAAAGTTACGTGTGTTATGTGTGAATTTTTGGCAATTATAGCATTGCCGTGGTTTGTCAACAAATAGGGAAGTACGATGGTACTGATACCATAATTTGACGTCAGCTGGGAGGGAGTGGCCAAGCTTGGTTACCAGGACCGACGTAGTTGGCGTCGAGCCCTGTCGCAGGAAACGTCTAACTTCTAATGTTTTTATTCCTATGAATTCCAATTCTTCTGCAATTTCGGTGCAGTCGACAAGCGGGTCGATGTTGTGAATTAGGAAGCGGGTCGATATTTCTTCAGGAAGATAGGACGCGGTAACTGTAATATTTAACATGGTTTTGATTTTCAAAATTTCAATGGCAGTTTCTGCCGATTGTGTGTGAATAAGTAATTTGCCCTGAAGGGTAATCTTCATAAAATCAATACATTTATGAGATGAAACTTGCAAGGTAATGGCATCCCTTAGCGCCTTGGGATGGGTCATTGGTAATGATCCATTTACAGCAGTTAGAGTAACCGAAATGGCACCAATGCCGACTTTAGTAGCTTCAAATAAGATATTTTCAGGGGAATTGTTTAAACGGTATAAGAAAGGGTTATGAGTTGCACTAGTGTTTGTTTCCATGTTCGAAATAGTTTCCTGGACCTTTATTTGGGAGTTCATATTGCTATCCGTGAGCGTCACTGGTTGACGGTCAAACACAATTACAACAAACAAAATTTGAAACAAACACAAAGAAAGAACAGTTCAACACTTACCAGTGTTGGAGAAAACAAAAGTAAAGAACACTTACTGCACAAAATACAAGAAATAACTAGCGAAAATACACAAAATTATAAAGAAATCCCACCCCAAAAGGGTGGAAGAGAAATACACTCGACACGTTGACGACAACGCCAACAGAAATCAGTACACAAGCTCAAGCCGCTGCCAGATGCAACCTACACATTCGACCTTATGTTTTGATTATTTCGATTTGTCTTGATCTAAAAAGTATTCGAACATAATCGATTGTAATCGAATATGCAAGTTGTGTAATAAATCAAATCCAGATGTATCAGTGAAGTAGAGAGGGAAAGTAATGTTAAATTTTGCAATGCGGTTTTTTCTCCTGATAGGTGGCCCGTAGGTGGTCGGCTATAGGGCAGTTGCAATTGACGTCATACTGGAGGTCACACAAGAGAAATAGACAGTTTTGATTGGTGAAACTACCCTGACCTCCAGTTGAAATACAATGGCTATCAGCTGATTGCAAGCTCCCTATAGATTGATGTTGCAATGCTTTTCAAAAACAGCGGTTATTATTATTATTATTATTATTATTATTATTATTATTATTATTATTATTATTATTATTATCATTTTTTTAATCTGAATTCTTAAAAAGTCGGATAATTAGAAATCCAATTAATTAGAGTCTTCTTCGTAAGATACTTATGTTTTTTAAAAGATACTTGGCGTTCAGATTGCTTCTTTTCATTAAAAAAATCAAATTATAAGAAATCTGAATCTTTAGAATGTCGTATAAGTAAATCTGATTAATTACAATTTTCTTCAAAAGATACACACACATACACACAGTGTTCTCACTGTCGCTCGCCATTTCGCCAAATTGCGACTAAATTCTTCATTTGGCGAGTAAACAAGCAATTACATTCGCCAAATTGCTAGCGCTCAATTTTTGATTTTTCTTTTTTTTTCTTTTTCGTTTTTCATGCATATGCATATATACATATATCTAATATATTTGTAGAGGATATTTGAAATTAGATTAATAACAATCGTTGTCGCAGTTATAAAAACTTAGGTTATTTTAGAACATATTGAAAAAAAGAGGGTATATTAAACATAATTTTTTTGTGTTACACGGCGAATCTATTTGGCTAATATTTTTTTCATTTGACGAATGTTTTTTATTTTTAATTAGCCAAATTGCTAACATTGGTCAAATGTCAGCGAGAACACTGCATACACACACACAACCACACACACACATATATATATATATATATATATATATATATATATATATGCGTAATTTTTTTAAACCTTTGAATAATTTAATAATTCCTAAATTTTTATATCTATACAATTAATAAATTTAGAAATAAAACAAATTTTTACCTAAATTACCGTAATTTCGGGTGTATAAGCCGCGGATCAAACAATTCTTTTTTGACCCAGAATTTTTTAAGAAAGAAATGTGACTACTTAGATCGACGTAAATATTTGTCTTCAATCACTGAATAAGATTTCTGGGTCCAAAAAGAATTGTTTGATCGGCGGCTTATACACCCGAAATTACGGTATTTGGGGGAGGGGGAGTATCGTGTAAATTATTGGTCACTGTACAGAAACTAATTTTTTCAAAAATCGTAAGGTATGATTTTTATATAATTTAAATTATAGGAGGCATTGAGGGATTTTTGTGGCTCTGGAAGAGGAGACATTGTAGGGTTCCAGGGTGAAGGGGGCACAGAGACGTCCTTATAGAATACAGCTTAAAGCGAGGCCCGGTGCAAGGATTTTGCAAGGCCCTTTCCTTTCAGACTCTTAACATAAGCTGATGTATACTATAAAAAAAAAAGAATAGTTTTCACCAATATACTGTGAGCCGGGAAGCTCGGGTTCTGTCCCTTAGCAATTATAAAGGAATAGCGTTTGTTTTTTAATGTTTGTAGGGGGTAATTTCTGGAACTACTGAACCAATTTTAAAAGTAATGGTCGCAAATTGTTGGTGAAAGTCCCTCTTCCAACATAAGCTATATTTTATGTCAAAACCACTATCTTTTCTTAACTAAAATTATAAATTTATGTTAAAGATGTTCTATAATACCTTCTACTAAGAAAAAAATATTTTTATGTCCAAATGCAAGGCCTTGTGCGGCCGCACTTGTCGCACACCCCTAAGGATGGCTGTGGGGGGGAGGGTTACACTTTTTGACATTAAAAATACAAAATCTCATATCTGCGGGGGGGGGGGGGGGGGTTGGCATCTCATTACACAACACTGATCGGAGGGATCCAAAAATTATTTTTCATACATGAATGTATTCCCTTTCATACAATTGCTATGGATAAAAAGGTTAAAAAGCTTGTCTGACTATTTGGAAATTATATAGTTTTTAAAAACATACAAGAGGAAACTTTTTTAGAATAAATTTCCGGGCATTGGGGACACTGATCCTTTTTCTGCAGATACCATTGCGGGTTTCAATTTCTTGGGCCATATTGGTCTGATAATTATTTTTCAAAGCAAACGATAAAAAGGTCCCCCAGTTTCTTTTCTTAACTATTTGGAAAATAGTTGTTGCCCTCGGTAGAAAACTGAGAAATCTGAAGTATATCTAAATCTTTTTATTGGCTGAATCCCGTAACTTATTTTTCATTCTTTGGTTGTTGTCACAATGACAAAAAAAAAAAAAAAAAAAAAAAAAAAAAAAAATAATAATAATAATAATAATAATAATAATAATAATAATAAAAACTTAAAAAAAAAACCGAATAACTTGAAAACATGTTGTGATAAAGATTTCAAACAAATTTCATTTAAATGTACATTTTTTTCTCTACTAAAAATTTAAAATGTGCGATGTTTAGAAGTTTAAAAATTTGCAGTTCCGCAAATTTTAAAACTGAAATTTCCTTTAAAATTTATTTATGATGAGTCCAGGAATATTAATGATTAATCCGTGTTGTACGTAATATCAGGCGTTCAGAGGTCAGTCTGATTAACTCCATGAAATAAAAATACACATTTTAGACAGTTAAAGTTGTATATATATAAACTACCCATGTGTTTTTTATCATTGGTCTAGGAATATTAATGTTTAATGCATGGAGTACGTAATATATGACTCGTTATGATCATCCTAAAAACTATGTTTATTATTATTATTAATTTAAATATAGAATTTATTTATAAATCTTTAAAATTTTAGTCTTTGAAAATATCCTTTTCAAAATAGTCGTTGTAATTTGTTAAATTACAAATTTTTTTCTGTAGCAAAAGAAAGTATTGGATTCGCGAAAAAAAATCGAATTTGATTTCTATGGATTTAAGCTTTTCGGAAGGTCCTGAACAAGAATTGACTGTTTTTAAAAAAATGTCTGCCTAAAAAATGTGTTTTCTGCGCACTATATATCCAGAACGATTACAGGAAGTTTAATAAAATTTTACATTCAGTTATATCTTTATGTAAATTGATGCTGATTATTTTTGTTGTAAATTGTCCAACAGGTAGCGCTGCTGAGCCACATCTCTCCTGATTTCCACTATAGCTGTATCTCACGAACTAATGCATCGAATTTCTTCAAGCTTCATATTCTGTCTAACCTTGACATACATAGATGCTGATTGTGTTTTGGTATAAATAGTCAACAAGGTGGCACTCAAAAACTAATTCACAGAATTTCTACAACCTTAACATTCTGCTACACCTTGGGATAAATAGATTCTGATTAAGTTTTGGAGAAAATTGACCAACAGATAGAGTTACTATGCCGCATTTCCCCCTATTTTTGCAATAATTATACCTCAAGAACTAATGCACGGAATTTCCCCAAATTTCATACTCTGTTAGACGTTGGGATATATGAATGTTGATTATGTTTTGGTGTAAATAACTCAGCAAGTTGCGCTATGATGCCTCTTTTTTACAGATTTCCACGATAGCTATATCTGAAGAACTAATGCATGGAATTTTATCAAATTTCATTTATTAATCATTACAAAATATATGGATTTCCTAAACGTATTACTAATGAGACGAAAGCTTATTGTTTGAAATATTATGTAAAAAGTTATATTAATGTGTTTTCTAATACAGCACTTGTTACAGAAATGTCCTTTTTATAATGTAATATACTATATTCAGGGCCTGATTAATGCACGGGGCCTTGGCCCACCAATTTCAGGGGCCCACAAATTATATGGCTGATTTTTTTTCCTTAATCAAATACTTTTCAATTAATATTGTTTTATAAAATATGAAACGTAAACTTTAAATTTTCTTAAAGAGTCAATAAAAAATTTAAAAGCTTTTAACCTAGGCACTTTTTACCGAAACAACTTAGTCAACTCATCAAATGAACCGTCTTTTTTGTGTAAGTGTCGCCGAAAATGGGTAGGTAGGGGGGCCCAACTACAGCTTAATCGGGCTCTGGCTATATTCAATAAAATTCCCCTTATTCTGTTACGTGCACTCTGTTCTTTTTTATGTTCTAAAGTGATCGCTTAGATCCATAATCAATAATTTTGTTTGAATTTAAAGACAATTTTTAGAAAATGTATTAAAATAGCGAAAAAAAAGAAAGTTCTTTAAAATTATTTAATTAGTCTTCAGATAATTTTCACAGTTATCTGTGAATGACCCTTAGCAGCTCGTTGCATATCAACATAAAATTTTTGCAATTTAGAAATATTAACCACTTAAATCAATATTAGAAAAAAAAAAAAACCTTTCAAACAATGTCTATTTTTTTCATGTATTTTACAGAATTTTTAATCTTTTATCACCGGTTTTTCAAAACAGAAATTTTTACCTATTTCAATCAGAGCATTTGAGCATCATTTCAGGGGGTTCCTAGTTGAAGACACCTTTACGCCCTGTGTAATTGCGAGATGTCTTGCAAAATATGAAAATATTTTCAGTCGATTACGGTATTTCAGGTATAATGAACTTGATATAAATTACTGAGGTATATACTGAGATAAATTACTGAGGTACTAAATATTTGTTATATAATATGATATGCATAATATTTATCGTTCTTTTACAGGGACACACAAAATATTTTTCTTACAGCTCTGTACCCGGAGAACTGTCCGGTGTCGATAATTTAGTCGTATATATCCCGAAGACTTGAAATGTGTTACACAATATGCTAAAATTAAATTTATTTATGGAACACACACACACAAGTACTTCAGTTGCCAACAGTACAGAAATGGCATTAAAAACTACAAATTATGAATATCACAAAAATAAATTGAGTTGCAATTTTCAAACAAATTGCATTTAAAAGTACTTTCCCCCTTATACGATGTCATAAAAATTGAAAATGTGCAATGTTTAAACTTTAATAAATTGCGATGGATTATTATTATTTAACTGTACAATGATACGACTGACTGAAATGGCCGAATTGGTTTTACGGGTGGCTTGTGGTTAGGTGTAATGTTATTTTTTAGTGACGGCATGTGAATTGTTGTGTCAAAGAAATGGCATATCAGGGATCTAATAAGACTAGAGATGTCCAAAAGCCCTGAAGAATAGAGTAACGATCTCGGTGGAAAGAATTAATATTGGGATGATTCACGGATTGAGCGATAGATCAGTTTCAACTGACGTCACACTCTAGCAACCATCTTAAAACCACGTTATACCCTGTTCACATTATAGATAGTTAAGATATCTCAGGCCTGGAACTCTCCCAGAGAGTTCCACAAACTCTCTCAGAGAGTTTCAACTCGATCGGGCTAGATACAGGAACAACCACTCCTTCTCATTGGCTATAAAACTTCGCTTTTACTGATTGGCTGTTGTGGTCGTCTTTATTTCAAGCGCATGCGCATACGTTACATTTGTTCAGTTCAGAGATACAGTGACATTCGCTGAGCTATCTCAGATAAGTTTTTCAATGTGAACAGGCATCCAATTCCAGGAGGGTCCACTTCAAACACGGCGATCTTAAGATATCTTATGTTTGTGGTGTGAACAGGGTATTAATGTTTTTTTGTTTGCTTGTAAATTTTTCCGAGTTTGTTCATTTGTATTGGTGAACGCTAAAGGATCGGCGATTTTGATTTGTTGGTGGAAAATCGGTAGCACGTGGTTGAAACTGATTTATTAAAGGGGAAGAAAATGACCAGAAAAAAGGCTTGACTTTTGACCAGTTACTTTGGTTAAAGGACTAAGCCAAGACCGATTCCGTGGCTTTTCTTTTCGAGAGCTGAGAAGTACTATTCTATTAAATCAGGGCTGCCACAGGCGACTATTTTTTAATTTTAATTCTCACTGGCACCATATTCCTTAAACAGAAATCCTTAACAAATACTTTGATAGCATTTGCAAAGAAAATATAATTTAAAATTTATATTATAAAAATACTGGTGCGAACAGAATATAAAAATAGTCGCCTATGGGCAGCCCTGCTTAATGTAATTTCTGTTTTTATTTTTATTTTTATTTTTTTATTTTCTATTTTTTTTTTAATCGCGCGCGTAAATTTAGACTTTTGATTTAAACCATTTTCTCAAGTACCCGGCATTTATTGCAAATATAAAAATTCATTAATAATAATAATAATAATAATAAATCACGAGTATTTTATTGAAATGTTTCACATTTACTGAATCTGGAGCCTATTGTCACGTGTATACATTTCTTTCATATTTATAGCTTATTTTTTAAGCTTGTTTAAAAGTAATGTGATTCTATCTTCCGATATCTCTTCATATTATGCATTTTTAGGCAAGTTTGAGTTACTTTTAGGCAAGTTTGAAACTTTTTAAATTTTATACAGATTTTTTGCTTACCAAAATTATACTTTCCTTAGGATCTTTGGCGAGATTGAGAAAATAACCTTTGGCAGGAAAATAAAATATTTCAAACGTCTTTTCTTTGATAACCTATTTACTATTTCGCACATTGAAGTAATTAAGTCAGTATTCTTATCATTTATTATATTAATTTACATAAAGACATATTTTGGCACAGATGTCATGCACGTATCGGGTTTGGTGCGATTTTTCCCCCTCAATCTGTGAAAATCTAGTTATCAAATACCAGTTACATATAGCGTGCTAAAATAGCACTTTTTTTTTCAAAACGAAAATAAAGTGATAAACGGAACTTTTTTTCAAAACGAAAATAAAGTGATAAACGGAACTTTTTTTATTATTTCAAAAATAAATAAAACTAAATAAACGATAATTTAATTAATAACCATAGAACAAAAAATTAATATGATTTAAAAAAATAATCAATCTACGGAAGAGTTCCATATCCTGTGCGAGCATTTTTTGGGTTTATAAACACATTTCGATGTGGTATTGTGATTTTCAACATTAGGGGTTGTTTTTATATTACTAGAATGCTAATGGTGGATAAGTAATACTTTTTTTTTTTTTTTTTTTTTGTATTACTAGCTTATCCCGTCGACCAAAAATTCATCGCCAAATTATAAGATTAAATGCCAATTATGGATGATCAAGAATGTCGCATTCAGTGACATTAAATAAGATACAAGTGTTTAAAATGTCATTAAGTGATTTTTATTTCGACTTTTTATTTGTATTTTTATTAATATTCCATTAATTATTTGTTTTTCGTTATTCAAAACCAAAATTATGTCAATATGTTTAATTTGGCTTATGAGTTTGGCGATTTGTATAATTTGGCGAAATTGGTCGACGGGATAACAGAGTAGTACCTTTTTTTTATTTTTTATTTACTAGGCCTTTTAACGATATTTTTTCTGTAGATATAATATTATGTAAATATACTTTTGAGCGATTTTATGCTTTATGATATACATAACATTAACTTTCATAATATAATGCTATGTTTTAATTTCCATGGATATAACTATATGTAATATATAAATATATTATATGTAATATTATGGTACTACTTGATTATCCCGTCGACCAATCTCGCCAAATTATACAAATTGCCAAACTAACAGCCAATTTATACATATTTACATAATTTTAACTTTAAATAACGAAAAAACAAATAATTGGTAGAATATTAATAAAAATACCAATAAAATCACTTAATGATGTTTTAAATACGTGTATCGTATTTAATGTCATTGAATGTGACATTCAAGATTCTCCATTATTGGCGTTTAATCTTATAGTTTGGTGAAAAATTTCTGGTCAACGGGATAACCAAGTAGTACCAATATTATATATAAATATAATATGCATAATAATATTTAAAATCATAAAAGTATGTAAAATTTAAAAACAGATTTTACATACGCACCACACTGGCGCGATTATTTCTGACGCTAATTAGGCGAAAAGTTCGTCTTCAAATACATGTTACAAACATATATTTTTTAATTATTTTCTATTATTTTAAAAAGAAATAATATTAAACAAAAAAGTTGGTACTTACGTATTAACGCCACCATAGCGGAAGTTGCGATAATGCGCCAATAAAGAGCAACCTCGTTGTTTCCACGCGCACGCACTTACTTTTTGATTCCTTGTTGCCTTGTTGTTTGCTAATTTTTGACGCCATTTTTTAGTGTTTCGAAAATGCGTATTTGGGATTTACCAAACACAGAAAAAGAAGCAATTTTATTTTTTCAAAAGCGAAATATTTTACCAAAAATACGAAAATGTACCAATTTCCATGACATGAAACTTTATTTTGGTAAACGTAATTTTTAATAGTGCAATTTAAGATAATGTGATCAGCAAGTTGGACTCAGAAAAGACAACTGATTTGAGAGAAGCAGGATTCCAATTTGTTCAGCTTTGCGATTTATATATTGCGAGGAGTTGACGTCAATTAAATTTTGTGAAAAACAACTTGATTTATCGGATAAAACTGTTATAGATTGGAACAATTACATGCGTGAATTATGTGTCCTGGATATGGAGAACAAACCAAACAAGAAGGTAGGTGGTCCAGATTGCATTGTGGAAATTGATGGAAGCTTTTTTACTAAACGTAAAAATAATTGTGGTCGAGTATTACCTGAACAGTGGGTGTTTGGTGGTATATGTAGAGAAACAAAAGATTCGTTTGTTGTCACTGTTCCTGATAAAACTGGCTCTACCCTTCTTGATAAAATTATTGAAAACATTGCAGATGGTAGCACAATTTATTTTGACAGTTGAAAAGTTTACCAAACGAATAAAATAGAGATAGAAGGATTCCAACATGCTAAAGTCAATCATAAATACAATTTTATAGATCCTGATACGGGAGTTCATACACAAACAGTTGAGAAAATGTGGGGCAGTGCCAATTGGAGGAACAAGAGACATAGAGGGACATCGAAACATATCATTTGGAATCGTATTTAGCAGAGTTCATATGGTGACAGCATCAGGTGAAAGAAAATAGAGACTGTTTTGAATCTATGTTAAACTGCATATCGGCCCACTTTCCACCGAAATACGATTGAATATTTTGTTTTGAATTCTGAAAGTGTTTTGAATTTTGAAAGTGTTTTGTAATTTGAAAGTGTTTTGATTTTAAATAAAGTATTTTCTTTTATGATTTGGCAGAAAAATTTTAGGTTTACATTAACGGTACTTAAAAAACGCCAAATCTGTAGGTGCGGTGCGTTAATACTAAAAAGTTTAATTTATAATTATAGACAAACTAATTTATATCAGTTTAAAAAGAAAATAAAAGTAAATAAACAGTTTATTAATAAATAGTCAATAATAGCCATGTCACCGTATGAGGTATAAAATCGTCAGTTTGTTGCAATTGCGTCAATGTGGTACGTATATGACATCTGTGCTAGTATTTGTAGTATCTCTAGGCCTCGCATTCAGGAGAAAATCTATTGTTGAAATTGTCTCTATAATTGCCAACTTATTATATGACTTTGTCTCGTATGTAACGCCACCTGGTGCATACTACTGCTAATAATCCCATAGAAAATAATGGAAAACATTTCAGTTTCTAACATTAGATGGCGCTACCAACGTGAAAATCATGTAGTTCAGCGCCCCCTGTACTGCAGTCAAGGGAAACTTGGTGAATGACAAGCCTTTATATTATGATAAGTTAGCCTTGCTCTAAATAATAAAGAAATACAATTATCCGCGCGTGTGTATCTTTCAAATCATCGTTCCATTGATGAAGGAAACGTCATTTTTGAAAGTAGAGATTTAAACCAGCCGCATGGCAACAAATGGTATTGTGTAAGGCTTGTCATTCGCCAAGTTTCCTTTGACCGCAGTACACGTGGTCAGAAACCACATGATTTTTCCCGTTAGTAGCGCCATCTAATATGAGAAATTGAAATATTTTCCATTTTTTCCTATGAATTTGGGCATGGATTATTAGCAGTAGTATGCACCAGGTGGCGTTACTTATGAGACAAAGTCATATAATAAGTTGTCAACTATAGGGACAATTTCAACAATAGATTTTCTCCTGAATGCGAGGCCTGTGTATTCAAATTTATTCTTCTTCTAGAGTGTTCGTATTGAAACAAAAAATGCTCTGGTGAGCAACAAAAGGTTAATATGTTTTTAAGTATGAAAAAGTGTTTGATAAGAGCACGAGAAAGGGCAAGAGGTCCCTTCTTGGCTGCAGCTTACTGTCCATGACAAATTTGAAAAATTCATATTTGCACTTTTTCGGTGTAAAAGAAATCAGTCACAATTACGATAAAAATGTGTAGCGCAAAAATACAGCCCCCCCTCCCCCCCCAAAAAATTGTAATTTAAGAAAGTACAACAACCATTTAAAAAATGTTTCACTCGAAACATTCATCTATCATTTTAAGCTAAATACCAGTTGTTTTATTGTGTATTATCCGTGCCACTGCTATAAATGACTTTATACATGCTGCAATTTGAAGGTACGATTCGTTTAAGTTACATCACTCCACTGTCGCCAAGCATAAAAGTTGGCGACGAAAGAAACATTTCAAACTATGTAACATTGTTGGTGCGAAAGTGATCATTATTAAAATACAGCTTTAGCATATACTGTTATACTTGTAAGACTTTGGCATATACTGTTTGATTTTACATAGCGGAATTTTGGTGATGGAGGTTTTAAACCAAAGTCGATCGCAGCACATGCATCTATGAATGGGTCCATCAGACATTGAACCAAAAAAGTTTTTTTCCAGTTTTTCCCAAGCCGATTGCTTTTTAGTTTTTTTTTTTTTTTTTTTTTTTTTTTTAGGTGGTGGAAAATCAAGAGTAATAGCTATAACATTTTCCGGCTTGTTAGAATCACTATTGGCACTCAAATTTTCCTGGTTAGAACCGAACAATTGTAAAATGCCATGGCTAGTGGATTGGTCGCCCCCGAGACATGATGTTTTACAATTAATCGGTTCGGCATTAAATTGCTTCCTTTTTCGCGATCGCCTTTCAACACGTAATTGGTTTTCAGCGGCTCGATAATCTTTTGATTTTCTCGTTTTCTGCATTGGAAGACGTTTTTGCCCCAAACCAAATACAGTACTACTTAGTTATCCCGTCGACCAATTTCGCCAAATGATACGAATCGCCAAACTAATAAGCAACTTATACATGTTGACTAAATTTTAATTTTAAATAACCAAAGAACAAATAAATTAGTAAAACATTAATAAAAAGTCGAAATAAAAATTACTTTATGATTGTTTAAGTACGCGTATTGTGTTTAATGTCATTGAATGCGACATTCACGGTCATTCATTTTTTTGGCTTCGGTTTTTTCCGTATCTCTTAATTTCCGTCTACCCATTTTTAAATTTGTTAGTTTTCTCCTTTATTACAATGATTTTAAACATTTTAATTTCTTATTCAAATAAAAATTCTCCTAAAAGTAAAGAATTTAATTTAAATTCAAATAAAAATTCTTCTAAAATTAAAGAATTTAAATTCAAAAGTGACCATGTCATTTTGTCAATCCTCCACGGAAAACAACAACCATTTTTCAATAGTTAAAAAAAAAAAAGAAAAAAAAAAAAAAAAAAAAAAAAATCCGGGAGTGTTGACAGAAGTGAAAACTTGAACAATTATGTGTGTATTTTTTAGTCGTCTGGACATATTTTATTGTGCAGAAAATACTTTTAAATGAAGTGTTTTTTATTCATTATTATAAACTACTGCTACAAAAATTATATTACAATTTTCATTTAATGCACTATTGTACATGAAAAATAATGCATATTATTTTACATACAAAAATTGCAATCTATTGCTTAAAACATAAATTTACAAATGCATGAAATATGAAATATCGTCAGTTGGTATTCTTTGAAATAAATACCCATAAAACTTATGAATTTTCATCCCCATTTCAATAATTCTTCCATCATCATCATCATCATTATTATCATTATATTCTAGATTTGATATTATAGGTTTATGGTAACTAAAATATATAGCAAACAATTTTGATTCAATTCTATTTAAATATCTTGTAATGACTGCATCAATTGTAATTTTTTATCTCTCTGTGCTAAGATTGCGATGGTTGGTCATTGTTAAATCAAATTTTCTATTTAAAAATTCAATTAATTGTAGATTTTCATCATCCACAAAGTTGATGTTGAAATCCCTACTCAAAATCATCGGCAAATCATCAAATCTCTTTCCAATTCTATCTTGAAGTAATGCAGAAGCCTCTTTAGAACAAATAAATAAATTTTCATACAAAAATTCTCATTTGCACTTAAAGACTTATCCGGTGAAATATAAATGGTAACCAATACAATTAGTTTTTCATTTTCAGAGTGGCAACAACAAACACATATATCACTGATATCAAAAACATTACTACTAAACATACTGGTGTACCTCACATGCACATTCATATGAATTGTGGAAATATATGCCCATTACATCAAACAACCTTTTATAAATAGCTACTCCTGCTGCTGGACGACCGTATCTTCTGAAACTTGCAACAAATTGAATAGTAATCAAACAATATAAGTTGTTAAACTTTAAATACAATTTTTTTAAAAATGGTTGGAAAGTGCAGCATAATCGATGCACAATATCATGATTTTTCTTTCTTAACTTTTTATTCCATCTGGTAACAGTATATTTTGTTAAACTTTAAATACAATTAAAATTTTTAAAAATGGTTTTGAAATGTAGCATAATTGATGGCAATGTCATGTTTTTTCTTTCTTAACTTTTTATTCCATTTGGTATCAATTTATGTTGTTACTATTTAAATACAATCAAAAATTTAAAAAAAAAGAGAGAAAAATGGTTGGAAAGTGCAATGTAATCAATGCGCGATGTCATACTTTTTCTTTCTTAACATTTTATTCCCTCTGGTAACAGTATAAGTTGTTAAGGTTTAAATACAATTACAATTTTTAAAATTGGTTGGAAAGTACTGCATAATCAATGTACAATATCATGTCTTTTCTTTCTTATCATTTTATTCCATTTGATAACAATATAAGTTGTTAAACTTTAAAAAAAATTGAAAATATATATATATATATAAAAAAAAGGTTTAAAAGTGCAGCATAATCGATGTGCAATGTCATGTTTTTCTTTCTTAACTTTTTATACCATTTGGTATCAATTTATGTTGTTACTATTTAAATACAATCAAAAATTTAAAAAACTGAAAAAAGTGGTTGGAAAGTGCAGCATAATTGATGCACAATGTCATATTTTTTCTTTCTTAACATTTTATTCCTTCTGGTAACAGTATATGTTGTTAAACTTTAAATACAATTATAATTTTAAAAATTGGTTGAAAAGTGTAGTATAATCGATGAGCAATGTCATGTCTTTTCTTTCTTAACTTTGTATTCAATTTGATAACAATGTAAGTTGTTAAACTTTAAATACAATTGAAAATTTAAGGAATTGAAAAAAATGGTTGGAAAGTGCAGCATAATTGATGTGCAATATCATGTTTTTTCTTTCTTAACTTTTTATTCCATTTGGTATCAATTTATGTTGTTATTATTTAAATACAATAAAAAAAATGAAAAAAAAGTAGTTGGAAACTGCAGCATAATCAATGCACAATGTCATACTTTTTCTTTCATAACGTTTTATTCCATCTATTAACAGTATAAGTTGTTAAACTTAAATACAATTATAACTTAAAAAAACACACACGGACATTCGCGCAAGCGCCCTGTGCCGCCTAAACGGAGCAGCACACTCAGGCACGGTAGAAAGAGTGGGAGATACTAGTTCCTCTCCCTTCCCCTCGATCTTACGCTTTTTCGATCAGCATCACGTGACCCTGACGCGAGTTTGGAAGTTTTTACCCATACAAAAAGTGCTCAGCGCCGCTAAAGAAGTTTTCACTTCAAAAAAAAAAAGCAGCGTAATTAAACATAAATGTAAGGCGAAATAGTACCAGAAACCTTGGTTCCTGTAGCGTATCATACTCTTGCAGTTCCACCAAGTATGCCCGGAGCATAGAACTGCACAGAAAACTGATTTGTAAAGCAGTTGCAATGCAGAGTCAACGGCGCAGTTCACAAGCATGATTGGAAATTTTATACCAAAAAGAAAGACGGAAAGTTTTACGCAAATTTCTTTTATATGGATAAAGCGCGAATATGACTTTTTCAAATTTGGCATTGACAGTGAGCTGCAGCCAAGAAGGAACCTTTTGTCCTCTCTCATGCTCTATTAGAAGCACTTGTCAAATACTTTTTCATACTTAAAAACATATTAACCTTTTTTGTTCCTCACCAGAGCATTTTTTAATACTTGTCATTCAAATTTTTTTGATAAAAACTGAAGATATTTTTATACATTGAAAAGCAAAATATTTGCTGCCAAATATTTTGCTAACCATCTAGTAACGGTTAAAAACTTAATATCTAATCAAATAGCCATAATCATTGTCTCATTAGTATAATAGCTCATTATCCGGTTCAAAATTATATATTGACGACATGTTCGTTTTTTTTTACCCCCACCCCCCTTAGAAATGGGATTTTCGAGAATCTTAATGGCACTTGATGTTATAAGAAGTATTTTTACCCCAATTTTCAAGATTTTAGGTGTGGTAGATTTTTTTGTGCGTTGATTAATACGAAATCCAGACTTTCTTTTACGTATATAGATTGAAAATTTCTTGTTTTTGTGCCGAAGACATCGCCAAATTAGAAGTACCATTCGATTCAGCATGAAAAAAAATACACTAAAATATGTATCAGTTGAAAAATAACGACAAAATCCAATTTTTAAAGAATTTTTTAAAAGTTTGTTCTTTTTTTTTACCCCCCTTAGAAATGGAATTTTCAAAATTCCTTTCTTAGCGGCACTCGATGTTATAAGAAGTATTTTTACCCTAAATTTTGGGGATTATCAATTTGCAATATTTCAGGTTCGGTAGATTTCTTTGAGCGTTGATTAATACGAAATCCAGACTTTCTTTTATATATATAAATTGAAAATTTCAGATTTTTGTGCCGAAGACAACGCCAAATTAAAAAAATGTGACGAATCTCGCGAACTAATGGATTTAAAAGAATTTGCTTTAGTACCATTCGATTCAGCATGAAAAAATACACTTAGAATATGTTATCAGTTGAAAAATAACGACAAAATTCGATTTTTAAGGAATTTTTAAAAGTTCGTTCTTTTTTTTACCCACCTTAGAAATAGAATTTTCCAAAATCCTTTCTTAGCCTCACTCGATGTTATAAGAAGTATTTTTACCCCAATTTTCAAGATTTTAGGTTCGGTAGATTTATTTTGCGTTGATTAATTCGAAATCCAGACTTTCTTATATATATATATAGATAGATAGATATTCTAAAGCGTCAATTATGGTTAAACTTTGGGGGTAGTTTTTTAAGCCCCCCCCCCCCCCTGAAAGTTTGCACTTTATCCTTGTGATATATTTATATATCCGATTATATATTAAAGCGTCAATAATGGATGAAATTTGGGGGTCGTTTTTAAAGGCCCTCCTTAATATTGCACTTTATCCTTGTGATATATTTATATATTGACTATACTCTATCAATACCCAAAGGTTCGCTGGATTTGGTTACACAAGCCTCGGACCCTCTCCTTATTAATACTTCTGAATATGTAATTCCCGAGAAAAATTTTCTACAATTCCAAACCTTGCATTTTCCTAATCTTTAAACTTAAGAGAAATAATTTGTAACATACAAAATAAACGAGATTTTACTTTGGTTTTTATTTCTTTTTATTCATGCATAATTTTAAGTAAAATCCCTCTCATATGCTACGATTTATACTTTCAGATTTCTCCAGGAACACAGAGTGAAATGAGTGACAAACGGACGAGGACTATTTTTACTGATAAACATAATCAAGAAGGACTAAATTCTCGATATAAGAACACAATTTCTGCTCTACATGATTTGATGAAAGATGCCGCACTTGTAAAATACAGACGAACTCTTGATGAAGTGTCGAAAGCTTTTGCACGAGCCTTAGAAAATGAGCAAAAGTGGTCTATGAAGTTCAAGATGCTGCAAGCAGAATTAGATTCAAATGAGTCCAGGATGAAAATTGCTTTAGAGTTATCGGAAAGAGATAAAAATGTTATCAGTTCTTTGCAAAATGAGTTAAAAACTGCATGGAATTTCGTACAAGAACTGAAGTCTAAAAGCAAAGAAGGTTTTAGACGAGATATTGCAGAAGATGAAGAAAAGACGGAAAGTGAAAGAGATGGCAGTGAAAGAAATAGAGGAAAAGAAAAGAATACAGCGAATAGCGATAAAAACAGAGAGACCAAACGAAAAGCAAGCGACAGTGAAAAGCTTTTAGAAGAAATGTTAGAAAATCAAGACAAACTTCAAAATGAAATAGAAAGAATGAAATTGCAAGTGTTTGAACTAGAAGAAGAGTTAACAAACAAGGAGAAAGTTATTGATGAATTAACATGCGCTTTGAATTCAAAATCGAAACAATTGGAAGTTGTTACAGCAAAAAGTACCGATTTAAAAAAATTACTGGATGAAGTAAAACCATTAAACAATTCTGACACTGTGAAATATGAGAAAAAGTTAGATAATATTAATACGAATAGCAATGAACAGAAACTGAAAGAAATTATCAACAATTTTAAAAAGAAGCTACAGGATATCAGTGCGAAAGACCAAATATCTCTGGAAAAAGTTAAGCATCTTATAAAAAAGAACCAAATATTAAGTAAGCAGTTGCAAACAACTAAAAATCACAATAATCTCTTGAAACTAGAAATGTCTGAACGGACAAAAATGTTGGATTTGTTGTCTTGCCAATTTTGTAAACTTGAAGAGAGGGGAAAAAAACAAACTGTCACAATTACTGAGCTAGAAAATATTAGAAACAAATACATACATATGGTTGGAAAATTAGAACAAGAAATTCACGAAATGAGAAAGAGAATTAAACTTTAAAATATTATTTATGCATACAACAAAAATTAGAAATTTACTCTATTGTGGACTTGACAAAATAAAAAAAAGCTTTTTGTTAAATTAAATTTGTACATTTAATAAAATCCTGTCTATCATAAAATTATCTCCTGATCTTTTATTATTTATCTAAGATTAGTTAAAAAAATTCGAATGCTTCTAAATTTTTATTCTATACACTGTCAGAAAACTCATCAATATAAACTAAATTACTCCTCATTTTTATAAGAAATAATTTCCATATTTCTGGAAAGCATGTTTTATCCGTGAACTTTTTTTAAAAATCTGAAAAAGCGGAAGAAATTCCTTTAATTTCTAACCCGCATGCATATTGGTTCTATTAGTACTAAAATATGATTTTATATTAAAATGAAAAAAAATACATATAAATTGAAAATTTCGATTTTAATTTGTTTATTTGCTTTTTATAATTTATTAGGTTGTCCGAAAAGTTTTTTTCGTTTTTTGACCAAAAATTACCCAAGCAAATTTCGAAACGGCGAGATATTATTGAAGAATATCTGTGCTAATCTATTCTGCGAACCTTCTACATTTCCAGATGTCATTTTTATGTCTTAGAATTCATGTGCTATTTTTTTAATTCAACTGGCATCACTTTCTGAAAATAAAAATCTTTTCCTCACACTTTGACAATATTTTCAAAGAATATTTTCAAAAGAAAGATTCGAAAGAAATATTTCCAATACTCCAAAACGTATTTTTAAAAATATTCGAGCGAATAGAATATGAAAATAGTTATTAGTGGCCAACCTGCCCTTAACCTGTTGGCGAAAAACTTTGTAGATCGCATTTTCAACATCAAAAAGATTGTTCCCCGTGGGCAAAAGTTGGATACTTTATAACAACCAGGAACGTAAACTATCCTGATCTAATCGAGATAAAAAATCCCATTCCTGTCGCTAAAATCGGACTCTTACAGAATAAAGTTTTGATCTCAATTTGGCGAAATTCGAGAGGCATTATCTTCCATTATGATGACTCCACTCCGCATGCATTTTTGACTGTCAGATACAAAGCCCTTGCATTCGACTGAGACATTGGGACCCATCCTTCTTATTCTCCAAATATTGCTCCGTCCGATTACTATTTGTTTCTTTTTCTCAAAAAAGAAACAAATAGTAATCGGACGGAGCAATATTACATATTACATATTACATATTATATAGAACAGAATTTTCTCAAAAATTCTGTTTAAAAAAAATGAACTCTTTGAATTTTATAAAAAATCACCTCTATAAGTATTATGCCACTAAATGAAAAAAGTCTTGGAAAGAAAGTGATATTAGACTATCGGAAAGATAGAAGAAGGTTTGTTCTACAAATCGGCACAAGCATTTTTCAATAAAATATTGCCTTTATCAAAATTTTCAAGGTTTATATTTTGTAAAAAATGGTTTATATTTCATGTTATCATGGTTTATATTTTGTTCTTTAAAAATGATCCGAATTTCTTGTTATTTTTTATTGTGATTTTAGCGTTCTCCATTAGTTTAATAACTATAAAAATATTTATATCCAACTACATCCGAAAGAAGTTACTGGCCTCTTAGGTTCCGATACAGGGCCCCTTGACGTTTTTGTACCAAAAATTGTTATTAAACTGCCCTCTCTTAATCGAAGCTTCATTTTTGGAACTATTTTTCCACTTAGTTATTCCCACATTCTTACATTCCATTTAAGAGCCTAGGGCTGCCTGTGGTCCCGTAGGCCCCGGTTCAGGGACTTTGAAATTTTTGTTCGTCATACATATTTAACCTCCCCTTTTTCCCACTTTCTCAGTGAATAATTTTAAAGTTGAGTGCAGAACTCTTCTTTCAAAACCTACGCCCTGATATTTTATTGGGGTCCTAGAAACCTATTTTAAAGCATTTACTCAATTTTTTATGCATTTCTTTAATATAATATTATAACGAATAATTCATAGCCTATGATTAATTTCGACTAATTGTAGATCTAAAGTGTTAAGTACTAAAAAATTTAAACTTTTTCCATGTTAGGGCCCTTTTTAACTATCAATTTTCCCCTTTTGGATCACTTATTATAGATCCCTAAAAAGTGATTCAATTAACTAGATTTTTTTCCAATAAGCTCTTAGGTCCTCCAACTACTAAATAAGCGACCTTAAAGAAAAAAAAAAGTTTTTGCACCATAAATTTTTAATAATTTGCCTTCTTTTAATCCGATATTCCTTTCTGGAACCGTTTTTCCATTTAGCTATTTTAACTTTTCTGCATTCCAGTTAAAAACAAAAGACTGCGGCACTTTGAAGTCACATAGGGCCCGACCCGGGGTCCCTTGAACTTTTCGTGCGGCATGAATTTTTCATCTTCTAATTTTCTCGCACATTCTGAATGAAAAGTTTTAAAACCGAGTTTTGGATCTTTTTCACCAGACCAACATTTTTGCTATTTTTAAAGAGACACCCTGTTCTAAGCATTTCCCTCTTTTTTTTTTTTTTTTTTTTGTACATTTCTTTAAAATTTTATTCTAATGATTAATACATACCCAAGTTTAATATTGACTAATTGAAGATCTAAAGTGCTAAGAATTAAAACCATTTAACAGGTTGGGGCCTTACTCTTAACTATCAGCTGGTCCCCTACGGGTCCTTTGTCACAACTCCCTTAACACTAGAACGACCAAGACCGTCATTTTGGCGGTTTTCAAAATTCATGCTTAAAAATTTTATATAATTTATGGCGAGTTTCAAAATTTTATGATACGACTTTTAATGAAACATAAGAATATTTAAACATTTCTATTAAATTTCCTCTCACCTATTTTATTTTCCGTAATCAGTATCACCTATACCTATTTATACCAAGACCCGTCAAATTGACGGCTTTTTCAATTAACAAACTCATCCCGAAGTGGTGTGGACTTCCCCATTTTCCACATAGACTAGCTCTTTTCGCCCATACGCATTCTGCTCCAGGCTTCATATCAAACGTATCAGTAACTGGTAAATGTAATTAGGACACGATCATTATAAATTGTACTTCTAATGTGATAACGTCCTTAGTGAAAATTGCAGTCTATGAATAGTATAAGCTGTGTAAAATCTAATCTCGGAAAAAAGTATGAATATATTTTTATGAAAAAAATAACATTTATTTTTTGTAAATTCTAGTCAAAAATGAAATGATTTCGAGGAAGAAAAAAATTATTCGGAGAATACAAAGAACTCACTAGTATAAATGAAGACTGTTCGGACACGAATTCAAGTAATAATAATGACTCTGAAACCTCTGGAGATGAAACTGAAGTACGAGATATTGAAGAAAGTGAAGAAGAAGAATATGAAAGTGAAGATTTAGGGAGTGAAGATAAAATTCCTCAAAAGAGCCACAAACGCAGAAATCGATTGCGAATAATTTCAGATACTAAATTGGACAACCAAACAAAAACTGGAAAAAAAAAAAAAAAAAAAAAAAAAAAAAAAAAAAAAACACAGGAAAAATAAATTGTTCTCGACGGTACTGAATGGGAAGAAATAGGGAATGGTTGTGTTGGTAGACTCCCATCACACACTATATTCAAAGATACTTCAGGTTCAACTGGTTATGCGAAACGAAACATTATGCTGGGTAATGTTAGCAGTGCATTTAGACTTATAATTGATAATCGAATGATGAAGCACATAAAAACTTACACTGAGCTAGAGACCAGAAATGTTTTACAAAAGGACGATTGGAAAATTACTATTGAAGAATTGTATGCGTTTTTAGCTATTTGTATGCACGAGGAGCCTATGAAGTGAGAAATTTGAAATTACCCTATTTGTGGTCAGAAAAAAGGGGACCCTCTTTTTTTTGTGAAACTATGAGTAGAAATAGATTTTTAGAAATTTTGAGATTCATTCGTTTTGACAAAAAAAGTGAGAGGAGTGTTCGCGTACGAACTGACAAATTTGGATTAGCTTCCAAAATTTGGAAGTCCTTTATTGATAACAGCCAAACTTGTTACAAACCAGATCAGAATATAAGCGTAGATGAACAATTGTTTCAAACAAAGGCAAGATGCAGATTTCTGCAATATATGCCCAAAAAAACCAGACAAATTCGGAATTAAATTTTGGTTAGCTGTAGACGTGCGAAGTAAATATCTTATAAATGGCTTTCCCTATTTAGGCAAAGACGAACTTAGACCATCAGGAGTACCTTTGAATGAATTTGTAGTTTTGAATCTTCTAAAAAAATACGTAAATTGTGAGAGGAGTATAACAACGGATAATTTTTTTACAAGTATGCAGCTCGCAAAGAAGCTACTGGCCAAAAAAACAAGTCTTGTTGGAACTATACGAGCAAATAAAAGAGAATTTCCGAAAATAACTAAAGTTAGAAAAGATAACATGGCTCTTTTCTCCACAAAACTCTACACATCAAATGATATTGTTTTAACAGTTTCAAAAGTAAGCCTCATAAAAAAGTACTACTTCTTAGCTCAAAACATAAATCTGTAAAAAATGCTTCTAATCGAAACAAATTCCTGCAACTGTGTCATGAGACTATAAGTTTGGAGTGGACGCAGTTGACCAAAATGGCCCGCAAACACAGCGTAAAAGCAATATATTGGACTTGGCAGCAATCAATGCGTGGATTTTACATAAAGAGACTTGTGATAAAAATATAACTAGAAAACAATTTTTATTTCAATTATCGGAAGAACTCTCCAGTGAATATAGGTGCTGCAGAAAAGAAGCCTCCTCCCAAAAACAAGAATGGAAATCAATGGATTGTGTTCTAGAAAATTCACAAAATATTCCTTATGATCGCAAATCTTGCCAAATTCGATTATGCAACAAAAACAAAGCGATGTAATGCGTGGATTTTACATAAAGAGACTTGTGATAAAAATATAACTAGAAAACAATTTTTATTTCAATTATCGGAAGAACTCTCCAGTGAATATAGGTGCTGCAGAAAAGAAGCCTCCTCCCAAAAACAAGAATGGAAATCAATGGATTGTGTTCTAGAAAATTCACAAAATATTCCTTATGATCGCAAATCTTGCCAAATTCGATTATGCAACAAAAACAAAGCGATGTATTTTTGCAATGTATGCAACAAATATGTTTGTGGTAAGTATTCATCTAAGATAACATGTACTTGTAAAATATGTGCCTCATATTTATTTCATTTATATCAAATATGCTGTAATATAAACAGAAAGTGGTTTTTTAATTAATAATTAGTGAATTAATACATTAAATGTTATTTATGCTAAATTATATATATTTTTTATTTACATTAACTAAGTCAAATATCTTTGTGGAAAGTGTTCATCTAAGATAAGAGATACTTGTAAAATATCTGCCTTATAATTATTTCGTGCATATCAAATGTGATGTATTGTAAATACAAATAGAAACTGTTACTGCTTAACTTCATTATATTTATCATTAATGAATTATTATATGAAATATTGTTTTTGTTATATTATATTCTTTTATGTACATTAACTAAGTTAAATATGTTCATTGAAAGTATTAATCTAAGAAAACATGTAAAATATGTCCCTCATAGTTATTTCATGCATAGAAAATGTACTATAAATGCAGATAGAAACTGTTTTTTTATTGAATTTTTATTAATAATTAATAAATTATATATTAAGTGATGTTTTTGTTAAATTATATATTTTTAGTTACATTAACTAATTCAAAAGTTACAAGGAAAGCCGTGATCAAAAATCCGTCAATTTGACGGATGCGGTAAAAATAGGTATATATGAAACACCGGTAGTTCTAGTGTTAAAAATGATCTGATTCACTAGTTTTTTTTTCTAAAAACCTTTTAAGCCTTCTAATTAGTGCATGAACGACAGAAATATTTCTCAGACTTCAGCCACCACCAATTTTGAACATTAATCTCTTTCTTTGGGCCATTTTTGCAGCTTTTTGAAAAATGAACCGATTTATTACAATTTTCTGTAACATAGTTTTAGCGTCCTCTAAATACTTTAAAACTACCACTTATATTCCAGTTAAGATCGTGTCCCCAAGGACCTGGTAAACTGTTTCCTACCACCTGTTTTGAGCAATAGTCTCCTTTTTGGGCACAAACTCGCATTTACTCATTGCAGCTGTAAATTAAAAATCGCGCTACTTTAATAGTAAATTTAATTAAAAGTTTTCATGTAATTGTTTCATTAAATTTCCTTAAATATCGTGTTAATGTTAAAATTAATTTGTGAAAATTACAGGAATGTTAACCTTCAACCGCTTAAAGAAGCATTCTATAATTGGGTTCTAAGGGCATCATTTCAATGGGATTCGGTTCAATCAACTTAGGTGACAACTCGACTCGTTTCTGTATTATGAAATATTCTCTTAGACTTCACTCCGTTAAAAATGAAGGTGACAAACCAGTTGCATTTGGCGCCCAGGGGTGAAAAGGTGTTACCATTTGACACCCGCAGTCTTGAAAATGTGTTTGGGGGTGCCGTTTGATCTCTCGCTGGGTGATTCACGCTAATTAGGGTGCCGCGCAATGCATACCGTTGGAAGATTTTCAGCCCTTAGTCATTTGTGCCTGGCCTGTGACGCGTATCCTTGTCCTTCAACACGCCGTCACGGGTGGATCAAAACAGCAATTTCTCTTTACGATGACTATCACTGCTGTGCGCTATCCCAATTTCGTTTAGAATTTCGGATGGCTAAGTTTTGGCGAGCTTTTTTCTATAAAGCAACCTTTGAATTTCAGGACATTTGGAATTTCAGGGAGACTTTCAAGGTGAGCTCGATGGCCGAGCGGTTAGAGCGTTCCGCTTGCAATCAGACGTTGTGGGTTCGAATCCTTCGAGGGCCAAAAGTCGGTTTGTATATTTTTTATTTTTTTATTATTGGGCACTCTGGATTAAGGGTGCCATTTTTTCACCCTAATTAGAGGTGCCATTCTGACTCTTTTAGGGGTGTCACCGGTGAGACAAGCCTTTCACCCCTAAAAGGTGCAATGTGTCACCATTAGTTTCAACAGTGCAGCAACTAACATTTTCGAACATTATTGGTTCATTCTTTTTTCGGGTATTGCAGATTTGATTGTCACTTCCATTGCATATTAATTTAGTTGTAAGGACTCAGATCCCAGATTCGTTCGCTAAGAGGATCGTTGGGAACTCTGCGGATATCAGTAAGGTCCCCGAAACTAGGTTCATTTAAAAGATTTTCAAAAGTTATATAATCATACGAAGTTGAGTGTTGTTTAAGGTTATTATAACGGGCTCCAGGCAACGCCAGGCGGGTCAGTTAGTATATTAAAAAAAATACTGACATTTTGAAGAAGAAACGGAGATTAATTGGATCCTTATTCATCTACATCATTTGCAAAATAAGCCAGTGTTTTCTTTTTTTTTCATATATTTTTTATAGAGAATGCTTAATGGAGAAAAAATATTTTTTAATTCATCTAACATTGATTCGTGTAATTGAGATATTGTACACTTTTGTTCCTTTTTTCATTTACTAAAAAAACTTGTGTGTTTGCGTTAAAGAGATTGAGTGAATAAAAAAATTAAATTCTTACTCGGTCAAGATAATTTTATTATTTTATATCAATATTTTATTTATTATTTATTCACTGTATTGAATGAAAAGGATATTTTCTTGTTTATCACTTGAGAGTAATTGTATGGGTAGTCATTTAATTACGACTACTCATGCGAAATGATGCGCATTCCATTGTTGTATTGCTAATTAAAGCTTTTAACAAAATATTTATAGTTCAAGGGCCGACGGCCCAAAGCCCAATGTTATCGAGTGCAAGAAAAAACCCCTTTATTTTATGGAAAAGTATTAATAGGGGAATCTAAGGATCCATGTTTGCCGGAAGTGAAGTGGTGCATAAGCCAAAAATCAATACCATTAGTGGTTGACTAGAAGATTTAGGATTGTGTTTGTCCTATATTCAAATGTATGAAAACATGCAAAACTGGGTGCAGGAAAACACAATGCTAAGCCTACGAGTCAACCACTAGTGGTATTCATTTTTGGCTTATGCACCACTTCGCTTCCGGCAGACATGGATCATTAGATTCCCCTATTACTCTTCCAGAAAACAAAGTGTTTTTTCTTATGCTCGATAACGTAGAGTTTTGTGCTGTCGGCTCTTGGACTATTATATTTTGTACACTTTATTTCAGCTTTTAAAGGTATGCATATGCACTGTATCCTATAGTAAAACATCCCGGTATTGTAAATTTTATTATGTCTATTGTTTTATACTCAAGCATTTTGTATATTTCTGTATCCTATCACTTAAGAGCCTATTTTCTATCTACAATTTCTTTTTTATAAAATTTGTATCTAAATGTTTATGTTCAATAAAAGATAGTTATCTGAATTATGTTTCATTTGACATAGTGTTATAAAATTTAAAAATGCATGAATTTTTAAAATTCAAGACGTCATTAATTATTTGTAAAATTATTTACCATAAAAAGTAGAATATATTTTGATTTGTATGTATTAGCATAAGTATTTAATTCAATCGTATATTATATACAGGGTGATTCTAAATTTTTTTTTACAATAAAAGAGGGGTGATAGTACACATCAAGACAAACAATATTAAATAGGAAACCAAGGGTCCAAAACGTTTTCCAAAGGAGATAGCCGCCATTAAAGTTTAGGGACCAAAATTTCAAATAAACATAGAAAACGGAAAAATCGGTCGATTGGTTTGCGGTTTTCACGAAAATTATTCTGTATGTCGGCATTTTCTTGAAATTAAATTATAAAGATAAATTTCAAAAAATGCCGATAGAAGGCGCTTTAGACTTTGGAGTAACGAACAACTATTTTTTGCAGGTATTTTTTGCATCTCATTAAATGTTTTCGTAAGCTTAGACTCAAACTTAAATTTTGAGCTCAAAATCTGAAAGTGGGAGTGGTTAAGTAGCACAAACAGAACTGTGTTCAGAGGGTTCAAATTTCAAATGATTATATAAAACGGAAAACGGAAAAATTGGTTCATTGATTTGCGGTTTTCACTAAAGCTATTCTTTTTGTCGGTATTTTCTTAAAAATAAATTATAAAGATAATTTTCAAAAAACGCCGATAGAGGGCGATTTAGACTTTGGAGTATAGAACAACTCTTTTTTGGCGTTATTTTTTGCATCTTATTAAATGCTTTCGTAACTTAAATTTTGAGCTGAAAATCTGAATAGTTGGGAGTAGTTAAGGAGACAAACTGAACTGTGTTCAGAGGGTTCAAATTTCAAATGATTATAAAAAACAGAAAAATTGGTCGATTCGTTTGCGGTTTTTGCTAAAACTAATTTTTAAATGAGCATTTTCTTAAAAATAAATTTTAAAGATAAATTTCACAAAATGCCGATAGAGGGCGCCTTAGACTTTGGAGTAGCGTACAACTATTTTTAACTGTTATTTTTTTAATCTCATTAAATGCTTTCAAATGCATAAACTTAAATTTTAGGCTCAAATTCTAAATCGTTGGGAGTGTTTAAGTGGCGAAAAATTGAATTGTGTTCGAGGAAGGGAGAGTGTTAAATTTCAACTCCACAAGACACTTCAATTTGCACTACTTAACTACTCCCAATTATTCAGACTTTGAGCTCAAAATTTAAGTTTAAATCTAAGCTGCCGAAAACATTTAACAAGTTTTTGCAAGCATTTAATTAGAACAAAAAAATAATGGTTAAAATTAATTGTTGGTTACTCTGAAATTTAAGGCGCCCTCTAATGAAATTTTTTTTTAATTTATCTTTAAAATTTATTTTCAAGAAGATACTGACTTAAAGAATAGTTTTATTTTAAACCGCAAACGAATCGAAAATTTTTTCCATTTTCTATAATTATTTTAAATTTGAACACCCCCCCCCCCCTTAAACACAGTTCAGTTTGTGCTACTTAACAACTCCCTACTATTCAGATTTTGAGCTCAAAACTTAAGTTTAAGTCTAAGCTTCCGAAAACATTTAATGAGATGCAAAAAATAGTTCTTCGTTACTCCAAAGTCTAATGCGCCCCGCCCTCTATCGACATTTTTTGAAATTTATCTTTATAATTTATTTTTAAGAAAATACCGACATAAAGAATAGTTTTAGTGAAACCCGCAAATCAATGAACCAATTTTTCCGTTTATTATAATCATTTGAAATTTGAACCCTCTGAACACAGTTCAGTTTGTGCTACTTAACCACTCCCACTTTCAGATTTTGAGCTCAAAATTTAAGTTTGAGTCTAAGCTTACGAAAACATTTAATGAGATGCAAAAAATACCGGCAAAAAATAGTTGTTCGTTACTCCAAAGTCTAAAGCGCCCTCTATCGGCATTTTTGGAAATTTATCTTTATTATTTAATTTCAAGAAAATGCCGACATAAAGAATAATTTTAGTGAAAACCGCAAGTCAATTGACTGATTTTCCCGTTTTTTATGTTTATTTGAAATTTTGGTCCCTAAACTTTAATGGCGGCTTTCTCCTTTGGAAAACGTTTTGGACCCTTGGTCTCCTATTTAATATTGTTTGTCTTGATGTGTACTATTACCCCTCTTTTATTGTAAAAAAATTTTAGAATCACCCTGTATATAACCTAATACTAATATCGTAGAAATAGCTATGTTTCATGCTTGACAAAAATTTCTTCCTAGATTATATAATCAGTTATAAGTATATAACTGATTACACAATATATATATATTTGGAGAGAAATAAATGTTTACATACCCAATTCAACAAGGAAAAAAAAAATCGGATTAAGGAAATTGCACTAATGGATAAAATATAAATGCAAATTGATATCTTAATGATTAATTATTTTTAATAACTTAATAGGTTGTAATATTAGTGATAAATAAAATAAAATTATGAAACAAATGTAATAACTCTTCATGGGGATAGATGAACTTGTAGCATCTTACACAGACACATGCATGATGCAATCATAAAAATGTGCGTTCTGAATTAAACTACCTCCATGAAGAGTATTGCATTTCTATTACATAATGTTATTTTATTAATCACCAATATTGCAACTTATGTTTTAATTGCTGAAAACGTCGGCAGAATAAAAGAAATTTGTTTATCTATGTATACTTAAAAATTACATAGTTTTGAATATTATATTTATGCCCATTTTATACGGGTAAAATACAAAGTAATTCAAAAAAGTAAATTTTTACAAAATAATTTCACAAAGTAATTTCTCAAAATAAATTCACAAAATAATTTTTTATTGTTGACTGTAAAATAAATATCTTCAATAAGAGTTTTGTTTTCAATGAATTACAAAGAATGTGTCAATGTGCAGTTATAAGCTGTTTATTTAGTGTTGCTTTAAATGTATAATTATATTTTTATTTAAAGGTTTCATTGCTAGTTTTTATTCAAAACTACTATTTTCGGACGTGTGACCAAATTTTTCAAAAGCATTCAACGAATTACCTCATTTCTGTTGATTATGTTTATATTCAGTTTCATTTTTAATAAATAACTGTGTTTTAGAGTGAAAAATGTTTTCAAGTTCTCTTTCCTCTTCAGAATGCCATAAATAGTTATTTATAAAAAAAAAAAAAAAAAAAAAAAAAAAAAAAAAAAAAACTAATTGTTGGTATAAACTCAAGAAATTTTTTTTTCATATAAAAAGAGATTCAAGGAAAAAACGCTTGCATTAAACATTTAAAATAATTGCAAATAAATGACATATAGCTTCAAATTAATACACAATCCACACCTTACAAATAAAATTCAAAGAAAATATTTTTTCTTTTATGCCAAATATAAAGGATCTCCCTTTCCCCATTTAATTGAGTAAAATTTTTCATATGATTTCACATGATCATATTTCCTATATGATTTTAATTCAGTCATTGACGTGCATCTGAATTCTTGCATTATTACAAAAGTATCTAGTAAAAAACTATTGGATTTATTTTTTGAAAAATAAAAGTAAATGGCGTGAAATAATATCTGACAACAGCTTTTATTTGTTTTATGTTAAAGAAACAACTGAAAAAAGAAACAAAGATACATTGAAACCTTTCTAAAGAAACCATTCTAAAAAGACCTTAACAGATCTAAAGAGATCTTAACAAATCGGTCTTAGTATTCAATAGCTCGTTGTAGAAACTCAAACATTTTTCAGGTTTAAATAATTTAGCATGACTTTTTCATCAAACAAGAAAATGTATAAGCATCTCGTTCAACCTAAATAAATTGTCGTGAGTTTGTGCAATTTCATGGTGTTTCTTTACAGAATTTTCATTTATCAACGACATAAATGTTTGTACTATTTAGAGAAACCAAGACGTTATAAAGACCTAGTCGTTGGGGTCACCGTAATACTTACCCATCATGGATATGCATAATATAATACATGAAAATAAAACATGTGATAACTAATAATACAATGCATTGCAATTCCAAAACAAAATTTAAACATATATTAAACATTGTTAATATGCATAGCAAATATTTGTTAATGAATTGCTGATGAACCAATTTCGACAAATTACATAAAATGCCAAACTATTCAAGTATACCGAACTGCGTAAAAGAAACATCCTTATAACTCTAAAAATAATTATCATATTAACTAACAGTTTACTGCGTTGGATTAAGCGTCTTATTCCCAATTCAAATATATCTCTGAATTGAAATTTGAATTAAATACAGGGTCATGAAAAGTCGAAGAATGTAAAAAACAGGATTACAAATATCTCGACAACTAATAATCCGATAGACTTTGTTCTTTATGCAAAACTTGTGTTATTCTATTGACTTTTACGTCCACTCCTTAAAATAAAAAAAGCGAAAATTTTTGTATTCCTTTCATGAGAACGAATTTTGCGAGATTCCGAAAAAAATAGTTCCGGATAATCAAGATTACTGATATTAAATAAGCTTCGTCCCGTTCCTACATATTAAGTACACACAAAATTTCAAGTCTCTATCTCAATTTGTTCGTGAGATAGAGCGTTTACAGACACATAGAAAGACAGACGGATGCCAATTTTTTTTTCTAAAAATATGTTTTTCGAAATCTTCACTATCGTGAAGACGTACTGAGACGTGTAAATCTGTACTGAGACGTGTACTGAGACGTGTAAATCCGTCAATTTTTTTTTTTCGATTTTCAAAACGCAAGACTTACCCTATACTACGTATGATGGATAAGTAATATTATATGAACTCGTGCGAGTCCATATCTTACAGGTAGAGAACTTGAGCACAAGTTGGGAGGTCATGGATTCATGGGTTTTTCTGAAACACATATCCATTTCTTAATGGCACTGGGATCAATTTTTATTAATGATGGGTCAAAGATTAAGAAAAAATTATATAATTGTAAAGATATCGAGTGAAACGAATGTTAAAGACCAATCTTTAGAGGATATTTGTCCTGGAAAATAAAAAAGGCGATATGAAGAGCTTTAGGGGTGCTCTTTGTTCAATTATGTAGGTAGAGTGCCAACCGAGTGGAGGTCATGTGTTTTAATCGCTTCAAGGAATATTTTTTTCTTTTCATTTACAAAATTAAATAAAAAATTATAAATGCAATAAAAAAAACACCACTAACTAGTGTTGAAAATCATGAATGAGAACTTTGTAAACAAGGTTGTAATTATTCAGCACCGCCCTTCATAGGCAAAAAAAAAAAAAAAAAAAAAGTAAACCTCAGTGAACGTGTGAGCAGAAATTTTGCGCTACTTTCTAATTGTGTGTTTGTTTAAAAAATTCTCATTCTCATCGTTACTTTGGAACAATTCATTGGCTAGTGGCGTTTAATTATGACCAAATTTTCCATACGGATTTAGATCGGAGGGAAGGCGTGTTCCTTTCTGGATTCAAAATTGCATTCACAAGAATTTCTTTATTTTGGGCTTAGAGAATTACTTTAAGAATTTTTTTATTATTGTTTTTCGTAAGCTTTGAACAAAGTATCAATGCATTGTTCTGTGCAATTTATGTATCTGTGGCTTCCGGTAATAACCAGTTAAGGCACATTTTTGAAAAAATTGAGATAATTTGGGAAAATGTAGCTTTAAAAGAGTACTTTCACCTGCTATAGTACTGAAAAATAAAAATCGAATACTTCCCGTCATAGGGCGACTATAAATTTTCATTTAAAAATTGAAAAAACAGTAATAATCGGGTAAGTGCATAAATTAACGGTAATAACCAGATAAGATTTCTGCTTATTTCGTCGCTTCGTCATTCGTTTAATCGTCTATAATTCTAAAAATACATGGCTGCCAACTACTACGCCTATTTAAAGTTAAATAAATATATTAGTAACAGAAATTTTAACAAATAATTGACAATATGTAATGTAATGCATAGCAATGAATATATTTGGCATACATTTTACAAAAATAAAATTGTGGTTCCAAACATGTTTATATGATTTAAACAGGCGTAGTAGTTGACAGCTCTGAAAATAACATAAAAATATAATAACATAAAAAAACTAAAAAATTGACATTGTATTTAATTGTTGTGAAGTTAATGTTTAAAATGTAAATAAATATTTAATTTTATTTAAATTTATTAAAAATAAATGTAAAACGGTAATAACCAGATAAGAATTACATTTTTAATTGGTTCTGAATTAATAAAAACCATTTATGTATAACTATTTTGGCAAAAAAAAGAGGTTCTTATATCCTAATTGAATGTAGTGAAAATTATTAAGTTCTAATCTGTTTTATAAAAGTAATGATAAAAAGACCTTTTTGAAAACTTTAAACGTTAATTACTCAAAATATTAAAAATGTACCTTACCTGGTTATTACCGGAAGCCACAGATATTGTTTCAAGTGTATAGCATTTTTTTTCTTTATAATTTACAGATTTTTTTCCCTTAAAAGCTTTTTCTCAAAATAACTTACTTGAAATTTACCAAATTTATCCAAAATTATTTGACCGATTTCCTTAAACTTTTATTAAAATGAAAATAGATAAATCTCTTTGAAAGTTATACCATCAAATAGTTTGAAATTCTTATTTTAATAAATAACTATTTTATTGCGTCCAGAACAAACATAATTTTTTTATCAATTCTGAACGCTACCAAAAATAGTTGCATATAAAAATGAAAATAATTGTTGGAATAAGTTCGAGAGAAAAACATCGATTTTCATGTGAAAGTTCATAAATTGAATCGTGTCAAAGAAATTTAGTCGCACATTTGAAGAAAGTAGTTTTTTAATAAGACATTAAAAAAAATTAGATTTTCGGATAAAGAATGTCGTTGTAGATTTAAAAATTAAAATATAACTGGTATAAGACGACACAAAATTGATATATTTTTCAGAACTTATGAAAAATGAATCCTCCCTCTCCCTTTAGCATAAGATTGATTGATTGATTGAATTTTTAAAGAAGAATCAAATAAATTGCCTACTTAAAAAAGTGATTTAGGTAACTAAATAATAATAATAATTAAAAAAACCGTTAAAATAATGTATTCTAACTGTTCATACAACAACATCACTTTATTCTAGGAAAAAAAAAAAAAAAAAAAAAAAAAAAAAGAATTTTTTATTATTAAACAAATAAATACGCAAATGAACAAACAAAATTTTGATGGAAAAACAAAACATTGTCAAAGTAAGACACAGTACATGTCTATTTAACAAAAACTTTCGTTAGTAACGCTAAAAACTAGTTCAAATTAGGTATTAGATTGATTCATTTAACAAAAGTTTTTATAGTATTAACAAAATAAATTCGTAATATAATATAGTTATTTATTTAAAAAAAAAGAAAAAAAAACATATTTTGTTGAGGAATTGAAACAGATTGATGCATGGGATTTATCTATGCAAGAAAAATATTTTGTATAAAAAAATAATTTTAAAATAAATATTATAATTGTTTATTTAACAAAAACATTTGTTGATAAAACAAAGAGCATTCGTTAAATTACACAAAACAATTGCTCTTTAAACAAAATTTTTTGTTGCCGAAATTTAAAAAAAAAACTGTTAAAGTAACTAATAATTACATTTAATTTGAAGAAGACTTTCAACAAAAGACTTTTGTTATTTTAAACAAAATTGGACCCTTTTGTTTGAATTAACAAAATGCTTTTTTCTGACAATACAAAATTTTTTCTTTGGAATTGAAAAAAAATTCAACAATATTTTTTCTTGATTCAAAGAAACTTTCCATTAATCAATATTTAAACGAAAAGTTTTGTTGGACCGATCAAATATTTGTTGGTTCAAGAAAACTTTTTTCTGAGAGCACATTCCTGACTTTCTAGTTGTTACCCTAGTTGACAATCTTCATAATCCTTTACCGGCTGATCCAGTAGATACTGGCCTTCCTGACTTTCCTGTTGTTGCTGATCACAATCACCACCATCCTGTTCCGGCTGATCTAGTAGATACTGACTTTCCTGTTGTTGCTGATCACAATCACCACCATCCTGTTCCGGCTGATCCAGTAGATACTGGCCTTCCTGACTTTCCTGTTGTTGCTGATCACAATCACCACCATCCTGTTCCGGCTGATCCAGTAGATACTGGCCTTCCTGAATTTCCTGTTGTTGCTGATCACAATCACCACCATCCTGTTCCGGCTGATCCAGTAGATACTGGCCTTCCTGACTTTCCTGTTGTTGCTGATCACAATCATCACCATCCTGTTCCGGCTGATCCAGTAGATACTGGCCTTCCTGACTTTCCTGTTGTTGCTGATCACAATCACCACCATCCTGTTCCGGCTGATCGAGTAGATACTGGCCTTCCTGACTTTCCTGTTGTTGCTGATCACAATCACCACCATCCTGTTCCGGCTGATCCAGTAGATACTGGCCTTCCTGACTTTCCTGTTGTTGCTGATCACAATCACCACCATCCTGTTCCGGCTGATCCAGTAGATACTGGCCTTCCTGACTTTCCTGTTGTTGCTGATCACAATCACCACCATCCTGTTCCGGCTGATCTAGTAGATACTGGCCTTCCTGACTTTCCTGTTGTTGCTGATCACAATCACCACCATCCTGTTCCGGCTGATCCAGTAGATACTGGCCTTCCTGACTTTCCTGTTGTTGCTGATCACAATCACCACCATCCTGTTCCGGCTGATCCAGTAGATACTGGCCTTCCTGACTTTCCTGTTGTTGCTGATCACAATCATCACCATCCTGTTCCGGCTGATCCAGTAGATACTGGCCTTCCTGACTTTCCTGTTGTTGCTGATCACAATCACCACCATCCTGTTCCGGCTGATCGAGTAGATACTGGCCTTCCTGACTTTCCTGTTGTTGCTGATCACAATCACCACCATCCTGTTCCGGCTGATCCAGTAGATACTGGCCTTCCTGACTTTCCTGTTGTTGCTGATCACAATCACCACCATCCTGTTCCGGCTGATCCAGTAGATACTGGCCTTCCTGACTTTCCTGTTGTGGCTGATCACAATCACCACCATCCTGTTCCGGCTGATCTAGTAGATACTGGCCTTCCTGACTTTCCTGTTGTTGCTGATCACAATCACCACCATCCTGTTCCGGCTGATCCAGTAGATACTGGCCTTCCTGATTTTCCTGTTGTTGCTGATCACAATCACCACCATCCTGTTCCGGCTGATCCAGTAGATACTGGCCTTCCTGACTTTCCTGTTGTTGCTGATCACAATCATCACCATCCTGTTCCGGCTGATCCAGTAGATACTGGCCTTCCTGACTTTCCTGTTGTTGCTGATCACAATCATCACCATCCTGTTCCGGCTGATCCAGTAGATACTGGCCTTCTTGACTTTCCTGTTGTTGCTGATCACAATCATCACCATCCTGCTGATCCAGTCGATACTGGCTTCTTCGAGTTCTTCTTGATTTACTGAGACTCGGATGATGGAGTCTGGAATTACTAGGTTTACTCTTAATATCTTCGCGGCCTGCGAAGTAAGTTTCTCTAGGCAAAAACTTATAGTTTAGCTCTCTATCTTGAAATTTCTAAAATAAAAGAAGCTACATTACTGAAAGATAACTAGAAAGATACTTTAAGATAAAATATGTAAATTTTGTGAAAATTTCATTAAAAGTAATAAAATTAAATAATGATTTTATCTTTTAATAATGATGGAAAAAATTTTCCTTCAAAGTATGCAGTAGCTAACTTTTTTCAGAACGGCGAAATAATAATAATAATAATAATAATAATAATAATAACTTAAATTGCAAATGCATCTTTAGCATAAATTTGTGAATTGCGTATTCTTTAAGACAAAGACGAGTTAACAAGTTTCTTTGTTAGAAAATAGATAATTAATTAATTCGTGAATTTATCTTGCATGTGCATTTGATTAATAGATGAAGTTTTAAATACACTGTTAATTTTTTTTCTAGTTTGAACTAAATTTTGGTGCTCAGTAGCTGCCATCGTAAGAGGGTGAAATCTTGTACCAGCATTTGGAGCTTCCTATTTCAACCTTGTTCCAGCTATTGGAACTATACTTCAACAGGAGCTCCAAACATTGGTTTAAGATTTTACCATCTTACAGTGGCAGCTATTGTGCACCAAAATTTGTTTCAAACTAGGAGAAGATTTTTAACAGTGTAATCAACAGCGCACTTTTTGGTTTTTATGACCATTCTGCGCTTTATCAAAGTCTATATTTGTCTCCTATTTTAAAGTCTTCACATTTTTTTTTTTGTTTTGTTTTCTGTTTTAGATTACCATAAAAAAATTAAAGATATTTACAATTAATTCTAAATTTTGCAGTGCTACGCTGTAAAACATTTGAGTAACGTTACACCATAAAATGGGTGGCAGCTTTGCTGCCTCCAATTTTATGGAGTAACCTTTCTTCCTCCAATTTTAAGGAGTGTTTTAACCGATATAACCGGTGTAACATTGTAATGTTACACCAGTAATATATATTTACATTGCATCATTATACAGGCGAAAAAGAAATCACTCAATAAAATTGGAGGCAGCAATGCTGCCACTCATTTTATGGTGTAACGTTATACAAATGCTTTACAGTGTAAAGTATAGATAATTAATTTATCGATATTTTGGATAAATAACAAATCCAATTAACAGATTTAAAATCGAGTTCAAACAACTTTATTACATGTTTTGATGAAAGACAGGAATCCGTGCAAAGAATACTTGGTCCAAGGGTACATGACTAGTCCCTGGCCATTTCACTCTTTTGCCATTTCGGCCCCTTGCTATTTCTTTGCTCGCCCACCTTATAATTCGGATTCTAATTGTTGTGGGCACGCCAAATGCTTTACGTTCAACATTATTCGAGCCTTTTTAAAATTTTTTAATTCTCTCGCCGCTCTCCTTAAATTTTATAAAAAGCTGAATGTATTAATCCGATACATTTAAACTTTTATAACTCTTGATAATGGAATCACAGCGAGCTGAAAATTTGTTTGATTAAATAATGTGATGTAATTTTACAGGGGACATTGTCCTTCTTTTTTAATTATTATTATTAGAATGAATATTTTCAGTTTTATTATTTATTATTAGTATTAGTTAATTTATATGTACCATAAATTGCAATAAATATTTTTTTTGTTGTTGTTTTAGTACGTTTTTTAGGACCATTAAATTATTATTTATTAAATAATAATAAAACTATGCATATTTTTTTCTCCTTTCAATTTGTTTAATAATAAATGTCTTTAATAAATTTAATTAGACATTTGTAAGCTATTATAGGTACACATTTACTCAAATCACCTCTCTACACTTTCTCCTTTAATAATTCAAAAATGAAGATATATTTATTGAAGTACAAATATTTATTTTTTCTTATTAATTTTATAATACAAAGTTTCATCTTATACATTTGTTATCATAAGTTACTCTGATATTATAAACATTGGGAAAACAATAGAAATTTCGTAACTAGGCGTATTATAAAATATTTTTGTTTTTAGAAAATTGCCTTCTCCATTAAAAAAAAAAAATAATTATTATTGATTGCATTTTTTAAATAGCCTTCTCACCCTATGAAGACGATTTTTGTGAATTAATTTTATTGAAACTGGGTCTATTTCCTTGTAATAAGATTACAATAAAACACTTTGTATCAATCACCATTAAACGAAAATACCAAATAAGGACGCGTTTCGAGCTACAACAATAACAGCTCGTCATCAGCTGAACTAACACGAGTCCGCAAGCGGCGTAGGAACCCAAATATGTTTAAAATAGTGAAATAACACCAATAACACTGGCTATTATTATTAATTACAATAAAACACCTTGTATCAATCACCATTAAACTAAAATAACAAATCAGGACGCGTTTCGAACTACAACAGTAATAGCTCATAATCAGCTGAACACGTCTCTATAAGCGGTGTAGCAACTCAAATAAGTTTAAAATAGTTCATAATTAGAAAAACGGTACTAAAAACTATTAAAAAATTAATATTTCAAAAATATATTAATATACTGTTTCCAAATAAATTGCATATAAAAGTACATTTTTTTTCCCTATACGACGGTGTAAAAATTAAAAATGTGCTATGTTTAGAAGTTTTAAAATTTGCAATAGCAAAAACTGCAAAACCGAAATTGCATTTAAAATTTCAAAGTGTTGCCATTCGCGAAATGACGTATTCGTTACGTTTGACCTTTATAATATAGATAGATAGTTTGGTGATAGTTTTTTGGTCGACGGAATAATCATGTAGTAAAAGAAATATCCTTATAACTGCAAATATACTAATCATATTAACTAACAGTTTATTGCGTCGTATTGAGCGTCTCATATCCAACTAAAATATATCTTTGAATTGAAATTTGAATAAAACACGTGGTCATGAAAAATCGAAAAGTGTGAAAAATATGATTACAAATATCTCGGCAACAAATTAACTGTAATTTCTATCTTTATGCAAAATGTATGTTTTTTTATTTTTTATTTTTTATTTTTTTACATTTATTCCTTAAAATAATAGTTAACAAAAATCGAAATTTTTTATGTACCTTCCATTAGAATGAATATTTCCAGAGTCCGAAAGAAATAGTTCCAAATAATCGAGGTTATTGATATTAAATAGGCTTCTTTACATTATTTACATACTAAATGCACACCAAATTTCAAGTCTCTATCTTAATTTGTTCGGGAGATAGAGCGTTTACGGATACACAGACATGCAGACGGACGGCATTTTTCCCCCTAAATACTATATGTTTTTCGGAATCTCCAGTATCTAAAACGCGTAAATCCGTAATTTTTTTTTTTTCAAAACGAATGTAAGACTTACCCTATACTACGTATGATGGGTAAGTATATAAATTGCTTACAGAATTCTCAACATATGACGACATTCAGAGCATGTTTCATGTCAATTTATTACCATTTGAGCAATTTCTCATCGTTACTACCAAAGTGAATATCATAAATTTCTTAAAATGAAAAATATTAGATGCGTCCAAAATAAAATTTGTTACAGAGGCAAGTTCGTATACTTTGCATCTTAAAACTGCAAATAGAAAATTAAGAATATTTAGGGAAAGCATACAATTTGCAGTTTATTGTAGATTGGTGAAAAAATTTTTAGTCACTAATTTTTTATTTTTATATCGTATTTTATTTTTATTGTTATTTCTTCCATGCTTAAAATGGTATGTTATAACAACCGAGAAAATATTTTTGAAATCAAAGTTATCAGTAATAAAAATACTTATTTTTTTATTATTATTATTATTATTATTTGAAATTTATTTATTAGCCATTTTCTTTTGTTGGGCTATTTTTCTCATTAACTGCCCTCATATTTTTTACCTTAAGGCAGAAATTCTTTTTATTTTTTGTTTGTTTACGAGATGGAACTCGTCGAAATTCGACGTTAAAAAATGAAGTTTTAAAATTCCCTCATCAACCAATCTTCGTTTCAATTTCGTTTCTTCTGAAATAAATCTATTGTTTTAAGCTAATTAATTTTTATGTAAAAATGGAGAAAATATTTTTTCAATAATATTAAGTTAATTTGCATATGAAACAGAATAAATATTTTCGACTAATATCTGTTTTTTTTTTTTTTTTTTTTTGTGTGTGTGTGTGTTAGCAGATTTCCGTTTAGTGACAAAATTCTGAATTCTGTGGATAATCTGATCTTATGATTTATTTATTTTTTCTTTTTTTTCTCTACTCTTGTTGGTTCAAATAGATTTGAAAAATATGTTTAAAATGTCGCTAAATTGATAGTCATTTTTCAAATATATTTCATTCTAAAGTTAATTTTATTCCTGTTTTATCAGGTATTAATTGAAATTGTACAGTATTTAGATTTAGAAGTAATGTAAGTAAAATGAAAGTGGTAGTGCTGTTCATTAGGGTGGGCCGAAAAAAACTTTTTTTCGATTTTCGATTATGGCGGGTGCGGAAAAGTGGCCACTGGTGGCACTCAGTTCACACAAAAAATTTGAGATTTTTTGGACTTTTCCTTACCCTGCCGCAAATGGCTTGAAAATTTGCAAAAAGGCTGATTTTTGAACTTTTTTAGGTAAAAAGTTAAAAACGTTAAATTAAATTTATTTTGGCTGTATTTGCTTTAAAAGGCATCTTTAACGTACCAAATACTTAAATAAGTTCTGATAATGCATTATTTAATTGCTAAGTGTATTTTAAATAAGCCGATTTTCATAGCTTTTTCACGTATAATAGACAAAATATGTATTGGTTTGAATCGTTCGTTAATTTTTCTCTTATTTATGTTCCTTGGTCTTTAATTTTTTTCTATGTGTCAAAGGTCATATATTTGGGCAGCAGACAGCAGTATAACTCAAAAACAAAGCTAGAAGGTGAGAAGGGGTGAAACAGAACTCAAAGAGTACGCAGTGCCTCATCACAATGTTGAGGGAGTTAAGGAGGAAATAAAAGAGAAGAGAAAATTGCGATAAGGGATTGTTATTATTTTACTATGCTCAAAACTTCTGACATATGTTCAGTGTGGACATGAAACCTTTTCCTAGAGAGATGCGGTACTTTTTGGATCATTTGATGTACCATTGCAGTGTTTTGTGCGTTTTATTACGACGAGCTTAGAAATGGTTAGTATGAAGGTTCATGGCAATGTAAAAGACACGCGACAGCATGAAAAGTATCCTTTTTGGGGCACCATGCTTATTGAAAGAATTGCAATTGCCAATTTATACTGATATCTTGATCCACTACTACTGGTTGCGAAGCGATATGGCAGCAAATTGAGAAATCCAATATTAGTCAATGGATGATGTTATTAAAATGGTAGGTGAAAAAGTTACCATTGAAAAAAAAATTTCGGAAAAAAAATCTGAAAAAAAAGCTTTCATACCAGTGTTTTCACAACGATCAATTTACAAAAAAGATTAACAGGGTTCATACAGAGTTGGGAAGAAAAAATCCAAGGAGTACACAAAAAATCCAAGGAGTCCAAAAAAAATTAAAAACTTGCCACTTTTGTTGTTATTTATGTGGCATGCACTTGCACAGCCCCAATTCCACAGGGATTCTGCGAGTTACCGCCCTGCAAGAAAGGGGGGGGGTATTCGCGATCTTCAGACAAAATCGGTGCTTTCCCGTGATCTTCAGATAAAATGAGAAATTTATCTGCGATATTTTAGCACAATTGGCGATTGTTTGCGATCTTTTGTCGAAATCGGTGGTTTTTTGGCGAACTTTTGATAAAATCGGTGTTTTCCTGTTTTTCTTATTTATGAAATCGATGTTTTTTCCAGGATTTTTAGTCAAAATTTAAATTTTTATACGATCTTTTTTCGAAAACGCCGTTTTATTCCTGCAATCTTTTGACGAAATCGTCATTTTTCCCGCGATTTTTTAACGAAATCGGCATTATATCCGCAATCTTTAGACGAAATCGACGTTTTCCCGCAGTCTTCAGACGAAATTAGCGTTTTATCTGCTATATTTCGTGACAATTTGGTGGCTCTTAGTATGATCCCAACCAATCCAGGGATGCCGCTGGACTTGAAAAATCCTGGGTCCCTTTTTAACAAAAGTGGGTCCCCACTAATGAGTCATATTTTTAGATGCAAAAATTGAACTAGTTCATTTGCATTAGAAAAATGAAATTCAATAGTTATTACTTTAATAATAAATAAATATATAAAGCCAATATTAAAAAAAGTTTAAACATAAATGTTTTTAAAATTATGAGAAATTTTCTTTACTTTTTTAAAAATAAATTTGCAAGATACAAATTTAACTATAAAATATTGAACATTTAAAAGTAGAAGATAACAAGTATCACTATTGTTTGCATTTCTTTTAAAAAAAGGGGCAAGACTGATTTATAGAAAAAGACATTTTAGCTGAAAAAAAAGACTACTTTTGTTGAGTAAAGTGATGAGACTTTTTGTTTAATGAATGGGTGTTTTCCTGAGTCACATTTAGTCAGAAAGACTTGGAGCAGTCAAAAATGGATAGTAAATCACAAAAATCAGTTTTTAAAGCAGAAAGAATAATAATAATAATAATAATAATTTTGAATCAAGAAAATCAGGCATTAACGTTTTTTTTTTTTTTCCGTGCTCTTTTGACAAAATAAGTCTTTTCACGATCTTTTGACGAAACCTGCCGTTTATTTGAATTTTTTTCACGAAATTTACGTTTTTCGAGAATTGCTTGACAAAATTTGCCGATTTTTCACAAATATTTTGACGAAATTTGCCGTTTTTTCGCGATTTCTAGACGAAATTTGTCGTATTTTCGCGATTTTTTGAGAAAATTAGCCATTTTTCGAGATTTTTTGACGAAATCTGTCGTTTTATCGCGAATTATTGACAAAATTTGTTGTCTTTTCGCAATTTTTTTTGAGGAAATTTGCCGTTTTTTCCGAGATTTGTGACAAACTTAACCATTTTTTCGCCAATCTTTTGAAGAAATTTGCCTTTTTTCGCAATTTGTGACAAAATTGACCCTTTTTCGCGTATCTTGACGAAATCTGTCGTTTTATCGAAAATTTTTGACAAAATTTGCTGCTTTTCCCAAATTTTTTGACAAAACTGATCACGATTTTTTGACGATTTTATCACGATTTTATCACGAAATCCGTTGTTTTATGCGTATTCTTTGACAAAATTTCCAGTTTTATCGCGATTTTTAGACGAAATTTGTCGTTTTTTTCGTGATTTTTTGAGGAAGTCTCTGCATTTTTTCGAAATTTTTTGAGAAAATTAGCCATTTTTTCGTGAATTTGACGAAATTTGCCAAAAAATAGTCCTTATTTCGCAATTTTTTAACAAAAGTCGCCATTTTTATGCGTTTTTTAAACGAAATTATGCGTCCCACGGGACGCGTAAGAGCTATTTTACGGCGTCCCATCGCCTATTTTTTGCGTATTTTACGTGCTATAGCGCGTCAGCGGCATCCCTGCAATCACTGCTGTGCTTCTGATGAATGACGTGCATAAAGGGTTTACCGTGCGTTTTACAATCGCGATTTTTTTTTTTTTTTTTTTTTTTCGGGAGCAATATTGCTTGCGTGCAAAACCACAATACAATTTAAGGAGTTTCTAAGGAGTATTTTGTTTATCTAAGTAGTTCTAAGTACTACTTGGGAACGTTTTCATTTCTAAGTAGTTTCTAAGGAGTCCAAGGAGTCTGTGCGAACCCTGGATTAAAAACTACTAAAAGGTTTCACCATATCATACGAATTCTTCGCGGGTTGTCTTTACTTTCAAGCCCATACGATTACCGGATTTCCCCCAATGATCTACACTTATTTTAATAGTAATATTTTATAATAATAGTTTAATGGTTGGTGAAAAAGTTACCGAAATCTGAAAAAAGCTTCCATTCCAGTGTTTTCGCAACGATCAATTTACAAAAATATTAAAAATTACTAAAGGGTTTCACTATGTCCTACGAATTCTTCGCGGGTTGTCTTTATTTTCAAACCCATACGATTTCAAGATTTCTCCAATGATCTACGCTTCTTTTAATAGTTTTTAATCTTTTTGTAAATTGATCATTGGGAAAACACTGGCTTTTATTCAGATATCGGTAACTTTTTCATCTACCATTTTTATAACATCATCTATTGACTAATATTGGATTCTTCGATTTTTTGCCATATCGCTTCGCAACCAGTACTAGTGGCGTATAAAATCAGTATAAGTTGGCATTTGCAAGTCTTTTAACAAGCATGGTGCCCAAAAAGGATCCTTTTCATTCTGTCGTGTGTCTTTTACATTGCCATGGACCTTCATAATAACCATTTCCAAACTTGTCGTAATAAAACGCACAAAACACTGTAATGGTACATCAAATGATCCAAAAAGTACCGCATCTCTTTAGGAAAAGGTTTCACATCCACACCGAACAAATTTTTCAGATTTTGAGCATGGTAAAATAATAACAATCCCTTATAGCAATTTTCTCTTCTCTTTTATATCTTCCTTCACTCCCTCAACATTGCGATGAGGCATTGCGCACGCTTAGTGTCCTATTTCTTCCCCTTCTCAATTTCCAGCTTTGTATTTGAGTTATACTGCTGTCCGCTGCCCAAATATATGACCTTTGACACATAAAAAAAATTTAAAGACCAAGGAACATAAATAAGAGAGAAATTAACGAACGATTCAAACCAATACATATTTTGCCTGTTATATGTGAAAAAGCTATGAAAATCGGCTTATTTAAAATACAGTTAGCAATTAAATAATGCATTATCAGAACTTATTTAAGCATTTGGTACGTTAAAGATGCCTTATCAAGCAAATACAACCAAAATAAATTTAATTTAACATTTTTAACTTTTTACCTAAAAAAGTTCAAAATCAGCATTTTTGCAAATTTTCAAGCCATTTGCGGCAGGGTAAGGAAAAGTCCAAAAAATCTCAAATTTTTTGTGTGAACTGAGTGCCACCAGTGGCCACTTTTCCGCACCCGCCGTAATCGAAAATCGAAAAAAAGTTTTTTTCGGCCCACCCTACTGTTCATGGTCATTATTTATAAAATGCATAGCAATTCCGAAATAAAATTTAAACGTATATTTAAATATTTTTAACACATAGTAATGCTCTATTAATGCATTGCTTATGAACCAATTTCAACAAATTTTATAAAATGCATATTCAAGCAATACCGAATTGCGTAAAATAAACATCCTTATAACTCTAAAAATAATAAACATATTAACTAACAGTTTACTGCGTCGGTTAAGCGTCTTATATTCAACTAAAATATATTTTTGAATTGAAATTTGAATAAAATACAGGGTCATGAAAATATCGAAGAGTGGGAAAAATAGGATTACAAATATCTCGGCAACTGATTGTCCGATCGCCTTTGTTCTTTATGCAAAATTTGAGCTATTTTATTTTATTTTATTTATTTATTTTTTTACGTTCACTCCTTAAAAAAAAAAAAATCGAAAATTTTTATGTACCTTTCATTAGAACAAATATTTCGAGATTCCGGAAAGGACGGTTCGGTATAATTGAGGTTACTGTTATGAAATAGTCTTCTTTCAATTCTCATATACTAAGTATACATGAAATTTCAAGTCTCTATTTTAATTTGTTCATGAGATAGAGCGTTCACAGACAGACAGAGAAACGGCCGGTAATTTTTTTTTCCGAATATGTTTTTCGGAATTTCTAGGATCTGAAACGAGTAAATCCGTGAAAAAAAATTTCGATTTTCAAAACGATTGCAAGACTTACCCTAAGCTACGTATGATGGGTAAATAATAAAAGAATTATTCAAACTTGTGTCCGAAATAATTAGGTAAGAAGAATTTAAGAACTCGAGCAGCTGATAAAACTAATTAAATTAAAACGAATGAAATTCACATTCAATTTTTTATATGATATGAAATTATCTTACTCTAAAATCTTTTTTAATAAGACTGATTATCCAGTTTTTCATTTCAGGTGCGTTTTCTTCATCCAAATTTTCATTTTTTACTTTTTCGTTGATTGTTTTAAGTCTCGCTTCAAGTACTCGGAGCATTTTCCCATCCTTCTCTGTAAAATAACAGAAATACAAAACATTACAAACTGATAGTTTTAAATATCTGCATATTTTTGTTAGATTTTTTAGCATTTTACCAACTTTGTAGAATTAAGCAATATTGTTTTATATTTTAACCCTTTATCTACCGAATTATGAATTCATGAAAATTTTACATTCTAAAGCATTTTACGGAAATTGTTTAAACTAGATTAAAAGATTTACATAATCATTTAATAAATTTTTGGGGATTTAGAAGGATTAATTAAGTTTGAATTTACAGGGATTTTGTGCAATATTTATAACCCCACTCAAATCTTTTATTGTGAATTATTTTCTTAGTATTTTGTAGAGTTATAAAATGTACATATATGATGTTTTTACAATATAAATCTAGAATTATTTCCGAATTGAAAAATCCCCCCCCCCCTCCCTCAGCGCCAAGAAAGCTGAAAAGATAAAAAGGTAAAAGAAATCATCCTTTTAAAAATATTTTTGTTTTGTGTAACTAATAATGCTTTTGAAACAAAATAAAGTAATGTATCTGTAACTCATTCTGAACTGCATTACAACTAATTGACGTATTAAAAGAATTTTATAATAAGCAATGTTAATAGTGCTTATAAGTACCGTCGGTAGATAAAGGGTTAAATAGATGAAATCTCATCGAACATGATAGATGAAAAATAATTTAAAATAAGGGGCTTTGCATATATAACGTAATCATCTTAGGGGGGAGGGGGATGTCTGGCATATAATATCGTAAGATATCTCTAGGGTAGGGGGTTGTTTTTTGATATCTATATCTTTTTGATCCTATTGAATTTTATCTTTTTGTTTGTAACATAGTTTTTTTATTCAAAATAGTAATATCCTTTTTTTTTAAATTATATAATTATGATAAAACAAAAATTACTTCAATAGAACGAAGTTAATAAATTTAAACTAATTGTTTAATAAACAGAAATGACAGCACTAATCCTTAATAAGAAATAATGGTTTAGTGAGGAAACTTAATATTTTAAAATAAAAGTTGTTTTCATATAGTTAAATACCATTGTGGTCTACTCTCATAAAACATATCTAATTTGTAATGAAATGTATTTTGATCGTCTGAATAATAAATCAAAATTTTGTTACTTTTTTTTTTTTTTTTTTTTTTTTTTTGTTACTAGAATGCAACAAGAGTCACAAAATTTTGATTTAATATATGAAAGCAAGTAAAATATTTGTTATTACAAATTGCATATATGTTACATTAGTGGCACACAATGGTATTTAACTAGATAATTAATTTTTATCTCAATTATATTTCTTAATACAATAATTGGGATTATTTATGAAACTTTGCTCGAATTGTCACAAAAATTCTAAATGAATGTTCTCAAATTTAAAAGACTGAAATTTGTCAAAAATTTAGTAAACGTTCAAACAAAATTTGAAATTTCGAATTTGCTGAAAACCAAACAACTTTTTAAAACTGAATTTAAAATTTTGAAAATGGAACTGAAGTTTGAACAAAATTTAAAATTTCGAATTTTCTGAAAACCAAACAACTTTTAAAAACTGAATTTAAAATTTTGAAAATAGAGCAGAAGTTTGAACAAAATTTTAAATTTTGAATTTTCTGAAAACCAAACAACTTTTAAAAACTGAATTTAAAATTTTGAAAATAGAGCAGAAGTTTGAACAAAATTTAAAATTTCGAATTTTCTGAAAACCAAACAACTTTTAAAAACTGAATTTAAAATTTTGAAAATAGAGCAGAAGTTTGAACAAAATTTAAAATTTCGAATTTTCTGAAAACCAAACAACTTTTAAAAACTGAATTTAAAATTTTGAAAATGGAACTGAAATTTGAACAAAATTTAAAATTTCGAATTTTTTGAAAACCAAACAACTTTTAAAAACTGAATTTAAAATTTTGAAAATAGAGCAGAAGTTTGAACAAAATTTAAAATTTTGAATTTTCTGAAAACCAAACAACTTTTAAAAACTGAATTTAAAATTTGAAAATGGAGCAAAAGTTTGAACAAAATTTAAAATTTTGAATTTTCTGAAAACCAAACAACTTTTAAAAACTGAATTTAAAATTTTGAAAATGGAGCAGAAGTTTGAACCAAATTTAAAATTTCGAATTTTCTGAAAACCAAACAACTTTTAAAAACTGAATTTAAAATTTTGAAAATAGAGCAGAAGTTTGAACAAAATTTAAAATTTAGAAATTCACAGAAAAAGAATTTTACTGAGAAAATTCTTTATTTCGCAACAACTTTTAGTCTTAAAATGTAAAATAAAAAAAAAATAAAAAGAAAACTCTAAAATTGAATCTAAAGATAATAAAATTTGTTCCAGGGTAAAAGTTCAAACTCCGACAACTAGCTTTGAGCTAGAAACTTTTTAAACAATAAGCAAATGGACTACCACTGAGCCACCGAACCTATCCTAAACAGGCTGAAATCAATATGGGGCTGTGCATATATAACGTTATCATTTTAGGGCGGGGAGGGAAGGTCTGGTACATGATATTGTAAGATATCTCTCGGGGGAGGGAGGGGGTTGGCTTTTGATATCGATATCACTTTTAATCCAATCAAAATTTTCACTTTTTATTTGTTATATAATCTTTGGTTCAAAATAGTATGTTTTTTCAGTCTTTTATCTATTTTTATGAAAATACAAAGTTATTATTAAAATCACTAAATTATTATAAAATTATTTAATTCTAAAATATGCAGTACCCCCAAAAATTGGCTTTCCTATTCTTCTCTATATGCCTATATAATCACGACTCGAGAAATCAAATGTGAAGTATATTTGAAATGAAGGCTGTGTTTATAATAAATAAAAGATAAAGAATGCTGTCAATTTGTTTTGTTGATAAGAATTTCTATCTACCCTTCCTACCTGGAAAGTTTAGGTGCACCTCATGATAAATGCTTTTATACTTACTGCCTTTAGGTACGAAATCATTCGGATAGCCTGATAAATCTTTCGAGTCAGGAAATTTGTCCACAAATAGTATCTGTGATTCTGAGTTGTAAGACTTAAAAGCCTGTAAGAGTATTAAAAAGAAATTAGAAACAATAAACATTCAAAATTTTGAAAATCTAATGTTAAATTACATTTATATATTTGTATTAATATCAACTGAAATTATAATTCTAATGTGGTAATGTACTATTAACAGTACACCAGACCCAAAAGGGTTCTAAGTGCCGTTCTCAAAAGTGCCGTACTGAAAAGTACCGCCAGGATATAAAGGTTTAAAAGCAAAACAGCACGTTTTAGTATACGTTTTAAAGTTTTCTGATGTGATGCATTTCGTGGTTTAATAATAACTGATGCGTATACTTATGTTTTAAAATGGAACAAATTCTCGGTATTATTTGGAATTTTATTATTCAAGATATTTTACTATATGTTTCAATTTTTAAACCGTCCTGTATAGTCATACTCAACCTTTTTCTCTCGCGGGCTACAAACAGAACGACGTTAGTTAACTGTTACTACACTCTTAAAATCTCAGCCAAAAAATAACTCAAGCTGAGCCGAAATTCGCTCATCTCATGATTTGAAAGTCAGCTACTCATAAAGAGTCGAAACAACTAGAGTGAACAAATTGCTTTTAAACAATTTAAATCAAGATCGGTAAAACATTGAAAAAAAACCACTCATTCACGATTCAATAAATTACAGCTTTTTCCTGCGAAGCCAAATCCACTCTTCCGTTTTAAGAGTGTAACAATAGTCGAGAAGTTGCTGGAGTTTTTCGGCAGCTTCATCGGCCCTGTTCCACCTTTCCTGCTTTTTAGTGTCTTCTTTGGGTGTAATTTTCCTTTTAAATGTGTCCGGTATGAATTTTTTTTTTCCGTTCTTCTAAAGAGTCGGATTTTTCGGGGCATAGATAGCGGTAGCATGCAAAGTTTAGCCGCTCCAGCGGCGGTTGACAGAGTTACACGAAGTTTGAAACGTTAGGTGGGCTGCAACACATGTATAAAAGGGTAAAAAAAGAGCAATTAAAATAGCAAGGTAGCATAATGTCAGGTTCTGATACCACCTCTGCTAAAGAATGGAATTTCCACTATTTCTCTATCTCAATATTTCGTATTCTATGGCTGTGTACCAGAATTTCCAAGGTGACATTCCTTCTTTGTGGAAAGGGGAATTGACAGATAATCATATGCAGGTGGTGAATAAGAGAAAGAGAAGATTGCTGAGAGGCATGTCCATCCGTCAGTGAGGTATGCGGATGATCAGCAGAGAAGGAACATGTCACTAATCAAGAAAGGAATGTGGAATGTGCCCAATGAGGGAGCTCCAAAGGGGGTTTATGTTGGGGAAAGCAGCGATTTGAGAAGAGCAAGGCTTGTCTCAGATTAGTTCAGTCGGTACCTGGGTTTCGTACCTAGAGGTTGCTGTGTGTTGTAGAGCGTAAGTAGTGCGTTTCTGGAGAGCAAAGGACACAGACGTCCGGGGGTTTAGTGCTCTGGGCCGAGAAGTGCAGGCCGAGTATACTTGTGTTGGGAGATTCGAGATTGATCTCCGATAAAGTGAATCTAACGTGCATTGAGTGTGAGGTGGAAAGTGTAATTGGAATAGTACACAGCCAACCTTTACTGTATATAATTTAATGTTGAACCGGATCACCTATATCCGAGTTGTAATTGTATATAATTGTAAATAGCTTATTTAGTGTGTACATATATTCTTAATAAACTGATAATTCAGTTAATTGACAGCGTCAGTGTTCATTTACACAATCCTCACAATGGGTGACCGATATCACCTAGTAATATCGGTGGTGGCAGCTATATCTACCACGGACCTTCTTCAAAGTTGTGCGGACTGAGAGGAACGTCCGACACATAAGTAATATTATCCCAATAATTTCGAACATTTATCTTTGGAGGACTGTTACCAAAAAGTTTGAACACCATTATTTGAAAACAATAAACTTCGTGGAAATTTTCTATGTCAAGGCAAGTGATGCGGAAATGCATAGAAAAGTTTTTTGTTTGGAAATAATGTGTAACAAACTTTAGTTACCAATTTTTTTTCCCATGACAAACCTTAATCCTAAAGAGTAGCATTAGCAATATAATAAGCATAAAACAAAAAGCATGCACAAAAATGCAAAAAACATTGATAAATTATCTACTTCTAAAGAAAATAAATCAAGAGGCTTTATCTTATAAATCTTTTCCTCAATGCAGAAAATCCTTATTCGCAAAAATATAATGCAAATTCAGTTAATTTAGACTAATGTTTGATTAGTGTTGATGAATAAGAAATGTATGAACTCCTGTGGCATAAATAAGGCTACAAAGTCATGCAAAAGAGATTTTTTTGACTAAGAAAAGAGCATTTAAGATGTTTTAATGTAATTTTAAATTTATTATAAATAACTGAGCTGTTTTTATTTTCCCATGAAAGTATAAATCTGCGAATGCCATTATTTTTTATGTAGATCTTAATTAATTTTATGAATGCAGATTAATGATTGTGTCTCATAATAAGTCGCCGAGCCTTATGGGGCCCATGGGCCGCTGGTTGAGTGTGGATGGTTCTGTACTATAGAACCTTAGAAAAATTAAGTTATCTCTTTTTTATGATTTTTTTAAGCTGACGCCCTTCGAATATTAATGGTTCAATAAATAAGTAATTTCGAATTCCATTTACAAATTCCAGACTACATAACCCTTCTATAATTTCCATATACCGTCGCCTCTCCTAAATTCGAAATCGGATAAATCGAATCTTCGCTTAATTCGAACTAAAAATGAAGTCCCAAAATTTTCAATAGTAGAATAACATTAAAAATTTTCATTTATTCGAATTCATTTTCTCTTGACTTCGTTTAATTCGAACTAACGAGATTCCGATTTTTCATTTTTCCTTATTTTCTCCGGGACTTCAGATTTTTGAAAGAACTTTCTTTCTTTGATTTTTGTCAGAATACTTTTGAACAAGCATACATATAGTTCCATGCCTTTGATATTTGCTTTTTTAAGTGCCTCGTCTTTCCATTAATGACATCTCCACCTCATCTTCGTTTGTGCTTACTCCTAATCCCTTAATTAGTTTATGAATTTATAGCTTTTAACTTAATATTAAGTCATATTCTAATGATAACAGCCGAAATATATATATTTTTAAAAATGCCATAACATTAATTTATTTGTAATAGTACCCTTTTAAACGCGTTTTCCTCTCATACTTTCCATAATTCGAACTCTGGATAACTCGATCATTTCTCGTGGTCCCGACAAGTTTGGATTAACGAGGGCCGACTGTATCCTTTCATTAATGTGCTATTTTTGTTAGGCTGTTTCTTCAGCGTGATAATCTAGATTCTGTCCGCTAGAAATTTCGCTCGCTTTACAAGTTTTTATTCGGTGATAATTTAACCGCAAGTTTTTGTTCTATTCCCATTCTTTACGTACCTGGGGTGAAAATGGAACATCTTCGTAAGTGTCGGTGGCATGAGGGTCTTTCAAATACGCCCTCATAAGTTCAAACAACTTGACTGTAACTAAAATAAATAAACAAATAAATAAATAGATATTAACATAAAAAACAAATCACAAATAGAAAAAGTAAAATCTTCCTCAAGCTCTAAATGCATAATAATAATAATTTTTTTTTTTTTTTTTTTTTTTTTTTTTTTTTTAATGTAACAAACTACAACAATTATTTGGAAAATGATTTTTCCAAAAACTAAAATTTAAGACTTGTAAATAAATCCTATAATAATAATAAAAAAAATGTCTTTTACAGTCAATCGGTTCAACATTAGATTGATTCCTTTTTCGTGATAATTGTACATTTCGTAATCTGTAAACTCAAAATCAGACCAAACTTTTTTTTTTTTTTTTTTCGCTTTAAAAGACAATTTTACATACGACGGCGTTCTTTGGATTCGGTTTTTTCCCTATCTGATAATTTGCGCCAACTTATTTTGTAACTTTTTTACTTTCTTCTTTATTTACAACGATATTTCGATTTCTTATTCAAATAAAAATTCTTCTAAATGTAAAGAATTTCGTAAAAAGAAACTTACCCTAGGCTTTCCCTATACTACGTATGATGGGTAAGTAAAATGCAATAATTTTAATTAATTTTTTTTTAAAAAAATGCTTTTATTAATAATAAATCCAGAAAGTTGAGTTCAAAAGGCATGATATATTATTCATAAAAAAAAACCTCTTAGAACAGCTTGTTAAAAGCTTCTTATCTATTTTATTAATGTTATATCGTGAATAATTATGCACTAACATAAACATTACTTTTAATTATGTAAAATGCAATAATAATACAATAATAGAAGAAAATTACAAACTCCATTTGTATGGTTTGGGTAAATAAAATAATATCCCACCAATATTAGTAATGCACACTTACTATGGGAACAATCTGTTGGTCGAATCCACCTTCTGATGTAATACAAGCTATTTTCATCTTGCATATCGATTAGTTCTTGCTGTAATTCAAAAATAAGAAAAGAAGGGTAAAATTAGGCAAGGGATAGGTTTTATTTGCTAGCAATTTTTAAAATGCTCAGATAACATATAATTACAAATTTAAAAATACAAATGCATAGAATATATGAAGCCGAACTCGTGATGCAAACTTTATGGGTTGATAGAAAACGTTGCAAGAATCGCTGATTGCACATAGACTGGTAGCAAAGACAATAATTACCTCATCGACTTCACGACTGAAATCCTAGAATTAGTTTAACCCTTTATCTACCGACGGCACTTATAAGTACCATTAAAATAACTTATTATAAAATTCCTTTAATACGTCCGATTAGTTGTCCTTCAGAAATCCTTCAAAATTTTATTAAATGATTATGTAAATCTTTTAATTTAGTTTAGAATGAGTTACAGATACATTACTTTATTTAGTTCCAAAAGTATTATTGGTTACACCAAACAAAAATATTTTTAAAGGATGATTTCTTTTGCCGTTGTATCTTTTCAGCTTTCTTGGCGCTGAGGGAGGGGGATTGTGATTTTTCAACTCGGAAATGTTTGCATATTTATGTTGTAAGAGCATCATATTTGTACATTTTATAATTCTACAAAATATTAAGAAAACAATTTAAAATAAAAGATTTGATTGGGTTTATAAATATTGCACAAAATTCAAATTTAATTAATCCTTCTAAATCCTTCAATCCTTCTGAAATCCTTCAAAATTTTATTAAATGATTATCTAAATCTTTTAATTTAGTTTAAGCAATTTTCGTAAAATGCTTTAGAATGCAAAATTTTCATGAATTCATAATGCGGTAGATAAAGGGTTAAATTTGATTCGCGCATTAAAACGCAATCGGCCTGGTAAGTCATGCCGTGTGAAAAACACCTAAAAACCTGATTTTAGCGGTTAACTCGTAGGTTTACCACTGTGTTTTCCTACTCCCAGCTCCGCTCCATGTTTTTGCGCGTACTTTTGGGTGCTTATTTATATGTTTGCAATTGTTTTATGCTGCTTTATATGTAATGTTTTCCCTCCACACAAACAGAGTTGAGGTTCAGCTATGTGAAATTTGAAAGAGTTTTACAGGGGATTTACAGGGCTCTCTAAAATTGTACCTGAAATATTATATCGTTTATAGATATACGTGTGAGATTGTTCTTTCTTTATACAAAAAACAACAACCAATTTGCATTTGTGTGAACTTTTATTGGGAATTTATGGGCAAGGTCACCGAAATGCATCAGGACTTCGACTTCATCGACCTAATCGGACCCTGAATAAATTCAACAAAAATTAACGTATAAAAGAAAATATCAATTATTTACTTACCTGTAAAGAATATTGATAAGGAAGCCCTAAAGTTTCTTCAGCTTTCACTTTTTGCATACGTTCTACCAAGTCTTCAGCTACTCCTCGAATCAACTTTACCACTGCAGAAGAAAATGATATTTTTACACTCAGAATTTTTCCAATACATTATAACTGTACTCAGTGGTGCCAACTTATATGAGCCCTTGGGACCCGAGCCCACCCAATAATTTTGAATCATAGAGTACCCAATTTTCATTGTTATAGTTAGTTATTTCATTATTAGTTTGTTATTCAATTTTTTTTCTTTAGAATAAAGTTTATTTTGCTAATGATCATTGGTTTTAATTCTTCGACTAACACATATAAATCACAAGTGACTGAAATATTTTGATTTCATGTTTAATTTTCTTCTAATTTAATTTGTAATCATGTTCATACTATCACATTACAATAAATATGAGTGTTTGTAAGGAAAAATGGTTGAGAATATAATTTAAGAAAATTGCAACTTTATTAAAATATGATAGTTTCACTTAAAAATTTCATCTTTTACTATCTATCAACCATTCAAAGAAAAACAAACTGGCCGCAAAATTTTACAAAAATCTTTTTGAGCCCACCCAATATTTTTGAGCCAACCCAATATTTTTCAAAAGCTGGCGCCACTGATTGTACTATATTTTTGTAAACATCAAAAGTTATGAATGCACTTTTATTTTTATTTTTTTCGAATATAAAATCAATACATTTTCATAATTTTTTAATAATAAAATAAATGCAAAAGAGGAATACGTGATAATCTAAATTGAGCAGTAATTCAGTAAAAGAAAAGCTTTTTTTTTATTCGTTTATCATCGTTTTTATTCGTTTATCATCGTTTATAATTAAAACACTAGTTCTTAAAAATATCATTTTTTTTTGGGGGGGGGGGGGTCTCTTTATCTATCTACAAAATAACACGAATAAATATTGCAATATTCCTCTCATGGAATTTCCCGTTTAGAGATGATCAATATGTTTAGCAGATTCAATTGAAGTACCCCCAATCTAGAGATTTTAAGCTTAAAGGGATATTGCAGCATTAATAAAGCAATTAAAAATAATCAATTTTTAAAGAAAAGCCAAGAACAATGACTATTTTATTTTGCCCCGGAATTATTACACTGCATTTTATTAGATATTTAGATTAGAAATCAGTGATATTTTTAATGTATGAATTTTTCACTAAACGTAACGCCATCATACACCCGGAAGGATCGATCGAAAAACCAGGAAATCCAGAGTACACCCGGAACACAATCACCCCGATTATTCTTCCTATTTAAATTAGCCGAATATCATTATTAAAAAATACTGGCAATAAAAAACGTAATACCAAGTTGGCAGCAAGGTCCTACTTCGACATATGTTGGTCCCAGGGCAATTATTAATCTGGGGAACCTTTCTATCAATCCATAGGAATAATTTGTGAACTATATTTAAACGACTATTAAACTTCATAATTTTTGGTTATATACATAAATTTTATACCAGGTAAAATTTGCATCTGCATATAGATTATCACTTCTTTTATTAACCGACTTCAAAAAGGAGAGGAGGTTATCAATTCGACGCGTATGTATTTTTTTTTTTTATGTATGTACACCGATTACTCCGAAACTATGCAGCCGATTAATTTGGTTTTGGTGTTAAATTAAAGAGCTTATTCTCGGATTGGTACCACTTCCATTTCATAGAAATTGGTTCAGTAGTTTTTTAGTAATTAAGCGAAAACTATTAAAATTAGTGTTTTTTCGCTAATTAAAACTGTCGAATTAGTTCCTACAATTGAGTGAAGTCAGGATGGCCGAGCGGTTTAAAGCGCCTGATTTAAGCTCTGGTTCTCGAAAGTGACAATGGGTTCGAACCCCACTCCTGACATACGCGTGTACAATAACTTTCCGTGTTATAATTTTTACATATATATTTTACAAATTAAATGCTAATTATGCTATTAAGAATATTTTTAACCGACTTCAAAAAGAAGAGGAGGATATCAATTCGACCCGTATTTTTTTTAAATGTATGTTCACCGATTACTCCGAAACTATGCAGCCGATTAATTTGATTTTGGTGTTAAATTAAAGAGCTTATTCTCGGATTGGTACCACTTCCATTTCATAGAAATTGGTTCAGTAGTTTTTTAGTAATCAAGCAAAAACTATTAAAATTAGTGTTTTTTCGCTAATTAAAACTGTTGAATTAGTTCCTACAAGTGAGTGAAGTCAGGATGGCCGAGCGGTTTAAAGCGCCTGATTTAAGCTCTGGTTCTCGAAAGTGACATGGGTTCGAACCCCGCTCCTGACATACGTGTGTACAATAACTTTCCGTATTATAATTTTTGCATATATATTTTACAAATTAAATACTAATTATGCTATTAAGAATATTTTGTATTTAACCGTTAGCACAGAGTATCAGAGATCTTTTATCAACTCAATACTTTATCAGTGAAAGGGTGCTAAATTAATTGACTTGCAAAAAGTAACATGACATTGAATAAGTTTCCGAACCTATTGCGTAATATAATTTTTACATATATATTTTACAAATTAAATACTAACTATGCTATTAAGAATATTTTTAACCGACTTCAAGAAGGAGAAGAGGTTACCAATTCATCGCGTATGTATTTTTTAAATGTATATTCACCGATTACGCCGGAACTATCCAACTGATTAATTTAGTTTTGGTGTTAAATTAAAGAGCTTACTCTCGGTTTGGTACCACTTCCATTTCATAGAAATTGGTTCAGTAATTTTTTAGTAAACAGGCAAAAACTATTAAAATTAGTGATTTTTCGCTAATTAAAACTGTTGAATGGGTTCCTGCCATGGAGTGTAGTCAGGATGGCCGAGCGGTCTAAGGCGCCTGATTTAAGTTCTGGTTCTCGAAAGAGAGCGTGGGTTCGAACCCAACTTCCGACATGCATGTATACAACAACCTTCTACGTATTATAATTTTACACATATATTTTTCAAATTAAATACTAATTATGCTATTAAGGATATTTTGTATTTAACCGTTAGCACAGAGTATTAGAGAAATTTTACCAACTCAATACTTTATCAGTGAAACAGTGCTAAAATAATAGAATTGCGAAAAATAATATGACGTTGAATAAGTTCACCGAGTAGATTGTAGTCAAGATAGCCGAGCGGTCTAAGGAACCTAATTTAAGCTTTGGTTCTCGAAAGCGAGCTGGGGTTCGAACCCCACTCCTGACATGCATGTATACAATAACCTTTTTCAGCATTATAATTTTTACACATATATTTTACAAATTAAATACTAATTATGTTATTAAGAATATTTTGTATTTAACCGTTAGCACACAGAATCAAAGATCTTTTATCTCCTCAATACTTTATCAGTGAAAGAGTGCTAAAATTATAGACTTGCGAAAAATAACATGACCTTGAATAAGTTCCCTGAGCTGATTGCAATCAGGATAGCCGAGCGGTCTAATGCGCTTGATTTAAGCTCTGGTTCTCGAAAGAGAACATGGGATCGAACCCCACTCCTGGCATGCATATATACAAAAACCTTTTCCGTATTATTCTTTTTTCACATATATTTTACAAATTAAATACAAATTATGCTATTAAGAATATTTTGTTTTTAACCGTTAGCACAGAGTATCAGATCTTTTACCAACTCAGTACTTTATCAGTGAAAGTGTGCTAAAATAATAGACTTGCGAAAAGTAACATGGCGTTGTTCACGGCTTAGATTGTTGTTAGGATAGCCGGCGCCCGATTTAAGCTCTGGTTCTCGAAAGAGATCGTGGGTTCGAATCCCATTCCTGACATCCATGTATAACACACAGTATTTTTTCCGTATTATAATTTTTTTAACTGACTTAAAAAAATGAACTTTAAAAAAAAATATATAACCGACTTCAATCAACGCTCTAAAAAGAGTTAAATAATTCTTTAAAATACCCTAATGATGAATTGTTACCTAATAACCACACATCAGATATCATGTACCGGCAAAAAAAAAAAAAAAAAAAAAAAAAAAAAAAAATGGTTACAAGTTTAATACATAGAATTTAATATCCAACAAACATGGTTTTTCGACAGAATATTTTTACAAGAGATTAATTTACATATTTTTGATTTAATTTATGAATATATACATATAAAAAGTAATGAATTACTTTTTGAAGTTGGTGCCAAACAATCACAATCAATAATGATTTTTACCATTTTATTTATGGTATTAGGCATAATATAACCACAATTCTTACTATACTTACAATAGTTTGGCACCAACTTCAAAAAGTAATTCATTACTTTTATATGTATATATTCATAAATTAAATCAAAAATATGTAAATTAATCTCTTGTAAAAATATTCTGTCGAAAAACCATGTTTGCTGGATATTAAATTCTATGTATTAAACTCGTAACCATTTTTGTTTGGCCCCACCAGTGGCCGAGAGGTTCGGACCTCTCAACTGGTAGACGGCAGGTGCTGGGTTCGAACCCAATCGCTGCTGTCGGCCTAACCGTTCGGAGTTTTCGTGGTTTTCTTCGAATCTTGCGTAAATACGGGTTAGGTTCCCTCAGAAAGACCCCCACGAAGGGCATTCCCCCCTGGTCCTATATCCCTAGCGCAGATAATCGGACGTCAAAAATCAATCAATCAACCATTTTTGTTTGTCGGTACATGATATCTGATGTGTGGTTATTAACCGACTTCAAAAAGGAGAGGAGGTTATCAATTCGAAGCGTATGTATTTATTTTTTTTTATGTATGTTCACCGATTACTCCGAAACTATGCAGCCGATTAATTTGGTTTTGGTGTTAAATTAAAGAGCTTACTCTCGGATTGGTACCACATCCATTTCATAGAAACTGGTTCAGTAGTTTTTTAGTAATTAAGCAAAAACTATTAAAATTAGTGTTTTTTCGGTAATTAAAACTGTTGAATTAGTTCCTGCAATTGAGTGAAGTCAGGATGGCCAAGCTGTTTAAAGCGCCTGATTTAAGCTCTGGTTCTCGAAAGTGACAGTGGGTTCGAACCCCGCTCCTTACATACGTGTGTACAATATTTTTCCGTATTATAATTTTTACACATATATTTTACAAATTAAATACTAATTATGCTATTAAGAATATTTTGTATTTAACCGTTAGCACAGTGTATCAGAGATCTTTTATCAACTCAATACTTTATCAGTGAAAGAGTGCGAAAATAATTGACTTGCAAAAAGTAACATGACATTGAATAAGTTTCCGAACCTATTCCGTATTATAATTTTTACATATATATTTTACAAATTAAATACTAATTATGCTATTAAGAATATTTTAACCGACTTCAAGAAGGAGAGGAGGTTATCAATTCATCGCGTATGTATTTTTTTAATGTATGCTCACCGATTATGCCGAAACTATCCAACTAATTAATTTGGTTTTGGTGTTAAATTAAAGAACTTACTCTCAGATTGGTACCACTTCCATTTCATAGAAATTGGTTCAGTAATTTTTTAGTAAACGGGCAAAAACTATTAAAATTAGTGATTTTTCGCTAATTAAAACTGTTGAATGAGTTCCTACCATGGAGTGCAGACAGGATGGCCGAGCGGTCTAAGGCGCGTTGATTTAAGTTCTGGTTCTCGAAAGAGAGCGTGGGTTCGAACCCCACTTCCGACATACATGTATACAACAACCTATTCCGTATTATAATTTTTACACATATATTTTGCAAATTAAATACTAATTATGCTATTAAGAATATTTTGTATTTAACCGTTAGCACAGAGTATCAGAGATCTTTTACCAACTCAATACTTTATCAGTGAGAGAGTGCTAAAATAATAGACTTGCGAAAAGTAATATGACGTTGAATAAGTTCACCGAATACATTGTAGTCAAGATAGCCGAGCGGTCTAAGGCACCTGATTTAAGCTTTGGTTCTCGAAAGAGAGCGGGGGTTCGAACCCCACTCCTGACATGCATGTATACAATAACCTTTTTCAGCATTATAATTTTTACACATATATTTTACAAATTAAATACTAATTATGTTATTAAGAATATTTTGTATTTAACCGTTAGCACAGAGAATCAGATATCCTTTATCTCCTCAATACTTTATCAGTGAAAGAGTGCTAAATTAATAGACTTGCGAAAAATAACATGACCTTGAATAAGTTCCCTGAGTTGATTGCAATCAGGATAGCCGAGCGATCTAATGCGCTTAATTTAAGCTCTGGTTCTCGAAAGAGAACGTGGGTTCGAACCCCACTCCTGACGTACATATATACAAAAGCCTTTTCCGTATTATTCTTGGCCCCACCAGTGGCCGAGAGGTTCGGACCTCTCAACTGGTAGACGGCAGGTGCTGGGTTCGAACCCAATCGCGGCTGTCGGCCTAACCGTTCGAAGTTTTCGTGGTTTTCTTCGAACCTTGCGTAAATACGGGTTAGGTTCCCTTAGAAAGACCCCCACGAAGGGCATTCCCCCCTGGTCCTATATCCCTAGCGCAGATAATCGGACGCCAAAAATCAATCAACCGTATTATTCTTTTTACACATATATTTTACAAATTAAATACTAATTATGCTATTAAGAATATTTTGTTTTTAACCTTTAGCACAGAGTATCAGAGATCTTTTAGCAACTCAGTACTTTATCAGTGAAAGTGTGCTAAAATAATTGACTTGCGAAAAGTAATATGGCGTTGTTCACCGTTTTAATTTTAGTCAGGATAGCCGAGCGATCTAAGGCACGCGATTTAATCTCTGGTTCTCGAAATAGATCGTGGGTTCGAACCCCATTCCTGACATCCATGTATAACATACAGTATTTTTCCGTATTATTATTTCTTTAACTGACTTAAAAAAGGAGAGAAGGTTATCATCAATTCGACCGCATATGTATTTTTTTTTATATATGTTCACCGATTACACCGCAACTATCCAACCGATTAAACTAAGTATTACGGTATAAATAACTAAAAAGTAAGAAATAAAATAAACTTTTTCAAAAAAAAAATATAACCGACTTCAATCAACGCTCTAAAAAGAGTTAAATAATTCTTTAAAATACCCTAATGATGAATTGTTATCTAATAACCACACATCAGATATCATGTACCGACAAAAAAAATGGTTATAAGTTTAATACATAGAACTTAATATCCAGCAAATATGGTTTTTCTAACAGAATATTTTTTACAAGAGATTAATTTACATATTTTTGATTTAATTTATGAATATATACATATAAAAAGTAATGAATTACTTTTTGAAGTTGGTGCCAAACTATTGTAAGTATAGTAAGAATTGTGGTTATATTATGTCTAATACCATAAATAAAATGGTAAAAATCATTATTGATTGTGATCGTTTGGCACCAACTTCAAAAAGTAATTCATTACTTTTTATATGTATATATTCATAAATTAAATCAAAAATATGTAAATTAATCTCTTGTAAAAAATATTCTGTTAGAAAAACCATATTTGCTGGATATTAAGTTCTATGTATTAAACTTATAACCATTTTTTTTTGTCGGTACATGATATCTGATGTGTGGTTATTAGATAACAATTCATCATTAGGGTATTTTAAAGAATTATTTAACTCTTTTTAGAGCGTTGATTGAAGTCGGTTATATTTTTTTTTTGAAAAAGTTTATTTTATAAAAATATTAGTTGTAAAAAAAAAAACAGGATACTAGTAAAAAAAATGACGGATTGATTGATGGAATTCCTTTTGCATATCTATGTATATAATATATATGTATATATAAACGCACTCAATCGGTCCTCATTTAACTTACCTCGTTAAGAGAAAAACGTCGATAATGTTTTTTTCTCGAAAAGAATGAATTATTAAGTTGTTATACTAAAATTTTAATGGTTAGTTTTCTGATGATGGATTTTTTTGGAGGGAAAGGAGGGGGGGGGGGGGGAAGGATGGAGTACAAGAAACAGATGCAGGATGAGGAGGAACGTTACTCCCTTTTCCTAAATGATTTGGCTCAAAAACAACTTGAGTCAATTTTAGCCAATTTTATCCATTTGTCACCCTCTTGACAAAAATTATGATTACTCCAATGATCAGTTCCCTCAATTGAGTGGACTCAGGACAACTAACCCGGATACTCCTGCATACTCAGACCTTGATTGATAGCTGTATAAACACGAGTATAATATTATGCAAACAGGACCATACAATGCTCAATATTCTGGAAAAGTTTTGCTGCTATTAAAAATTAAGAAAATGGGATCCACTAATGTTACTCACTTAATAGACAAAAAACTTAATAGACATCTACACAAAATAACAATTCTTACAAGCAGGCCCAACTATAAATATGAAAGAGAATTTCTTTAAAATTAAATATCTTATAACTTACCAAATACACTCATGTCCATAAAGTAAGAATAATTCAGAATCATAGGAAAATCAAACTCTAAAGTAAAAATTTCACTTGCAGAATTATCACACACATCTTCAAGACTAATACGCAAATTTCAGAAAGCCACCAGATGGCGCCGATAGTACGTCACAATGACGAAAGTGTGAGAGAGGCGTATATAAAGAACAGTGGCGAAAAGTAAAAATGTTAACATCATTTTCTAAGCCTCTCAGTGCCAAAACCGAACAGTTATGACATAGAGGATATATGTGGATGATATTTTACATGGTAGAATTATAGGTCGTCTGAAATGTGAGCGTATTCAGGATGGAAGTATCCGAGGAACTTGGAATTGCCCAAAGTGCAATATTTAGACTTTGGCAACGATTCCATGATGGTAGAAATGTCAGTAGACTTTACTATACAGGTCGTCCCCGAGTTACAATCACGAAGGAAGACCGTTACTTGGTAGTAACTTCCAAAAGAAACAGACGGAACACAGCCTCAGACCTGTTTTGTCAGCTATTTTTTGCCATGGGTACGACTGTTTCAAGGCAAACCGTGTACAGACGTTTGGGAAGTATTGGTCTATATGCTCGCAAACTTGTTAGATGTGTTTCGCTCACGGTAACTCACTGTCACCTGCGGTTAGCCTGGAGTAGGGAACATGCAATGTGAACATCGTCACAGTGGGCTTGTGTAAAGTTTTCCGACAAGTCTAGTTTTAGCTTGCAGTCTAATTCACGTTGGAATTTCATATGGAGAACGCCAGGCACCCGTTACCACCAAGACAGCATCATTAAACGAGATGTCTACGGTGGTGCAGGATTGCTCGTTTGGGGTGGAATTATACTGGGCTCCAGAACAGATCTACATGTTCAAACCGGAAACATGTCAGACCAAATTTATCGGAACATCATCCTGGAACAACATGTACGTTTGTTTAGGGATGCTATGGGCTCAGAATTTGTGTTTATGGATGATAACAGCCGTCCCCACCGATCAAACATCGTAAATGAATGCATTCAGGCAGAGGATATCACCTGTATGGACTCACCAGCATTTTTGCCTGACTTGAATCCGATAGAGCATGTATGGGATATGCTTGGCCGACGGATTGCAGCCCATCAATCACCTCCTACATGTGTGCCGGAGCATCGGAGACCATTGCTTGTTGATTTGGGTAATCTTCCCCAAAATTAGCTTAATAATTTGATATTAAGCATGCCTAGGCATTGTTCGGACTGTATTTCACATCTGAGAGGCATACAATTTATTAACCATTATACCAACCATATAAAGTTAAGTTTTTTTAAGGGGGGAGGGTAATTTTCGTAATTGCTCAAGAGAGCAACAATTGTAGATTTTATGAATGTTATCATACGTATACCATCGTTTTTGTTATTTTTCTTTTGTTTAATATATGGGCTTGACAAATAAGTCACGTTTGTTTTGTTTCCGTGCCTTTATTTACTGAAACTGGCATTATCCTTAATTTATGGACATGAGTGTATATCATTGAAAGAGACAGAAAAAAAAAATGAAATTTTTGACTATAATTCTACAAAATGCTGCAAAAATATTGGAAAGCGCTTTAATTTTTTATTTATGGGTGATACCGTAAGCAATGTAACTTGCAAAAGCATTCAGAAGAAATGTTAAGAAAAGTTAAGATAATATTCATGAAATTGTCCTGCCAATTATTTTACAAAAATTACTTCTTTTTAAATTTTTATATGGCCCATGGGACTAATAGTAACGTACAGCTCGTTGTTTTAGAAAATTCCGAAATTTTTTAACATTTAAAGTATCATAACTTGGCGAATTTTCATAATAGAGAATGGAGTTTTACTGTTGTATTTGTCAGAAAATAGTGAAAAGTTTTCTAAATACGCCTTTTTAACAAAACCCGCTGCTTTGCGTAGTCATTGAAACATACCAAATGGTATTTGTATGCTTACGAATATGAGAGGGAAGTTGTACTGCTACGGATAATTTAAACATTACTAATTAAGTTACATTTTGAAGAAAATTCATTCTTATATTGCATAAAATGAAAACGAATAATAAAAATAATTTATTAAAAACTTGAATTAATAAAAAGATCTTCATTCCAACTCATTCGCACTAATCATATTTCAAGAAAGAAATACAATGTAGTCTGCTTAGGAACCTTGTTTATCAGTTACGAGTTATACAGGGCTCCCAAATGGTCCGCGAACTGAACATCAGTATTTTTTTACAGAAAATTTCATGATACGTTTGCGCTAGAATCAACTTCCAAAGGTTGGTTCTTGACAATTTACAAGAAAAAATCTAAAAAGAAAATTTCTCTAAGAAAATTCTGATGTTCAGTTCGCGGACCATTTGGGAGCCCTGGTTATACGAGAAGGTAAAGTGAAAGAATTTTTAAAGATGCAGTAGTTTCAGAGTTATTTTCCAACGAACAAACTTTTCATGGTCAAGGCTAGGATAGTTAAAAAGTTAAAATACTTTGTCATTCTGCATACATTACTTACCTTTTCTGTTGCTTCTTCCATTACCTTGAGCAACTGATCTACTACTTGCTTCACCGTGGTACACCTAAGAAATGATTTTTTTTATGTACTTTTATGAATGATAATTTTAGAAGCAGTGACATAGAAATTACAAATTATATTAGGCTTCAAAGCAATTCTTTTTTAAAAAACTGGACAATTGTAATTAATAATTAATAAAATATTTATGAGAATAATGCATCGTTTAAATTAATTATTTATTCTATTATCATGAAATTAGCATTTTAGCTATTTTAGACAAAAGATTTATTACTTTGAAAATTATGGAGAATAGTTAATAAAGCAGTAGTTGTAGCAAATTTTAGTTACCATAAATATTTTTAAAAATTATAAATAAATCGTTAGACAATTAGAAAAAAATTGTTAGACAAATAAATAACTTTTAGTAGATTTTTAGAACTAAATTTTTTTAATACTAATTTTTATTTTATCAGCTTAAGATATCCGAACACCTTTAAAACGCAATTTTTTGATTAAAATATCGATTTTTAATACTTGCAATAACATTAAAGTTAAAACTTTTATCTACCGAAATCTGCTTACATTTTGTCTGTATCTAAAATAGAACCCGAATTACAGCTGTTTAAAATTACATTTATTAATAGCTTTTGAATTGTGTGTTTTTTTTTAAACTTTTTTCTCGAAGGGAAGTTTTTCATATCTCTACTATACGCAAAATATCCTAAAACAAAAACAAAAAAATAAGCATGAAATGTCACAAAATTTTCTGTACTTCTTTTATACACATCTTTAAGGGAATAGACTACACTCATGATAATGTATTAAATAGTTTTACATTTACACTGGTGTAAATGACAAACTTGAGACAAATTTTGTGAATTTTTCATTACATTAATACTTTAACTGCCATATCATCTGAGATAAAGATGCGATTATAATGTGTGTAGTAGTATAAGTTCTAGAGAAAGTTATTCTGTTTATTATGCAATTTATACAAAACACTAATACATTGTTTTATTTTTCTATTATCACGTTTTGCGGAGAAGTCAATTTTTGACATAATTTTGATTGTTTTTATCTTTAAAAAACATTTCTATATAGTTGTTAAATTTTTTATGTCTTTTTTTTTTTTTTTTCGAATGTAAAGTAAATGCCATTATAAAGTCCATATAGGGTCTTTCAGTAATCCCACTGTTAAAACAAACACATTTTTATTTACCATATAAATTAAAATATAAAACGTAGCTTTTAAAATTAATTTAATGATATATATAACAGTTACAGCCACAGAAAGCAATAGAAAATGTAATATTGTTAAAACAAAGGATTCCAGAACATTAATGACCGGATGGGGGTCATTTACTGACCTCAAATCAAAATGTAATTTTTTATATACTTATATTATTTTTTATTTTTCCCCTTAAGGAAAGTAATAATTTCAGAATTCGTAATAAATTAGTGTAAAACTCAGCCATAAAAACTGAAAGTACTACAGTTAAAAAAAATTACGGCCATTAATTACAATTTTACAACATTACCGACCAACTGGGGCTATTTACTAATCCCAATTCAAAATAAATTTTTTATGTGCTTATTTTTTTCATGGCGAAAGCGATCTTCAGAATTCGCAATAAAGTGGTGTAAAACTAAGCTATAAAAATTCTGAAAGAATTAAAACATTTTTAAAATTAAATTTTCGTCAGAAATTTGCGTAGAGATCATAAAAGCATCCTACTTGGTCATCCGAGGGTTAAATCTTTTGATTATGCGGCTGGAGAATGCAGCATGTATTATTATTCACAATCATGTTAAAACTGTAACAACCTCGACCACCGTGTCTGCGATTACCTTCCTTGAATGTTTACAATTTTAGGAGGTAAAAATTTAATTGAAACAATTGAAAATAAAAAGCGTGTATACAAAAATTGAGAATGTACTATTCATAATCATGTTAAAACTGTAACAGCCTCAACTGGCATTTGTCACGATTACCTTGAATGTTTACAAATTTTAGCAGGTAAAAAATTAATTGAAACAATTGAAAATAAAAAGCGTGTAAACAAAAATTAAGGTTTTCACTCTCTTCTATGGTCATAAATCGTTAATACGACGATTAATCCTTTACTGCACCGTGAGCCATATCTGGTACATACCTAATTTTCATTATGTGTCATGAATTTGGCCAAAGGGCTGTCTCTTATAATAATTAACGAATTATATAACACTTATTTTGTCCATGTCAGATGGCTGCACGGGGCAAAAAATAGAATTTGTTCTTCGGAAACAAAAGAAACTTCGATAAAGCTGTTATTTTAAGTTTACTTTCATTAATTTTTCTGGATATCTAAAAATATTAATATAATTTTTTTTGGAGTGTTAAGCAGATAAAATTAATTAATCCAAGTTCATTTAGTTGCAAACTATAACAAGACAATATTTTAAAACCCTAATTGTTTACATATGGTTTGTTATACAATTGTTTATAATTGCTTACACCGCAAATTTTAACTCAAAATTTGAGGGAAAAAATTCTATTTTTTCCATTATTAGACCAATATATAGATTTTTTTTTTCATAAAAATAGAAAAATTCGAGCAACAAAGAGTTAAAGGGCCCTTTAGTCGCGCCCTATAAATCTCCAAAGGAACAATATCTGTAATATATGTTGTACGTATGTTAAAAAATGTAAGTATAATTTTTAAAAAACATAACATTTAAAAATGCTTTAAAAGAAAAAAACGCTGTTTGAATTTGGATTGCTTTCGTGGCGGGCTCAAAATTGCTGGTGAACTTGAAAAATAAATAAACTAAAAAAAAAAAAAAAAAAAAAAACCCTCAAAAGTAAGCCTTCAATGCAAAATAACAGAAAATCAAATTTTAAAAAATCAAAAACCAAAGAGTTAGGAGCATTATGACATATCTTCGTCCATTAGAACTAAATTTACAGACTTCTGCGTATAATAGGTTTCTTTGCGCAGCGCACATAGACACGCAAGTACAAACACATGCAGACAAGCAAATTTTCATTTTATTAATATAGATAGAAGATTTATATAAATCTTACAAATACGGTGTAAGTCAGTCTGTGGTTTGGCCCATTCTTTTCTATATCCAGAGCTGGGTCTCCGAGTTTAACGTAGCATCCGCTATCAGCTTTTCCAACTGAAAAAAAAAATGAAACAGATATGTTAAACAATGTTATTAATGCCATATTTTAGCTACTATTCTACATTTTTGTTGTTGTTGTTGTTGTTGTATTTTCTACATAGATGTACTACCACATTCCACTCGCTAATGATTTTTTAATTTACTTTTTTTAATGCATCACTTTTGTGTTTGTTCGTTTATTCATTTTATTTAACCACTTATCTGATCAATAATTTTGAAAAAAGTTTTTAAAAAATGCCTATTTTTTTCATGTATTTTACAAAATTTTTAATCTTTTCACCGGTTTTTCGAAACAAAATTTTTTACCTTATTGAATCAGAAAAATGCTCGGATTGAATACTATGCGGACGATACTGCAATTCATGCATCTGCACACCACCCATATACACTATACCGTCGCTTACAGGCTCACATCGACTCTTTCATTTACTGGTGCAACCAATGGTGTGTTCGCATTAACTAAAGCAAATTTTCTTCTGCTTATTGTTCAAGGAAAACTAAATATCCTAACTGACTAACTATCAATAACACTACTATTAACTGACAAGGAAGGTCTCCATATTGGGCATACTCAGAAACTTTTGAAAAAAAAATGCTAATTAAACTACTTATGAATGTAATAAAGGACCAGTCAAAATTAGTGGCGGAATCACAATAAAAATTATGTAAAAAAATAAAATACTTTCGAATATTTGGCGAGCAACACTTTTCTTCACCAAAAGCAAACGATTTAATGCAACTGAAAACTGCTAGATTTTTAGAATGCGTGCAAATAGTACTTAATAAATTTAAACATAAACAATGAAAGAGTTTAATATATTACATACTATATATCTTGTATTGCATACATATATTGTTTGTTGCTATAGTTTTTAATTTATCACTGGAAAAATATTTTCACATACAAAAAACACATATCGAAAAAAATTATTTTCATACATTTAAGCCTATTCAAAATTAAAAGGCCAGATGTTTCCATAGCAACAAAATTGACTTGATAATGCGACAATGCTCAATTGGACTTTGAGCTTGAAACAATTTTAATGAATTTAAATTATGACTTTCGTTTTAAATCGCAAATTTTGATGGTTAAATTTGAATATAAATACATATTAATGTCGAAATGACAATATAATACTTAAAACAAACTAAAACTGGCAAAATTAAAGTTATTTAAATTATATTTTCAAAACAAGTTCAACATGAAACTTTTTTGTCCTTAAAGCGCATTTGACATAAAAAAGTATTTTTTCAAACTGCATTCTATCGCCAACTGATGATAAATCGCCGAATAACAAAATTTTCATTTTTTTTTTTTTTTTTTTTTTTTTTTTTTACGGACGCTGCATGGAGGTTCCGCCAATTTTTTTTAAAATAAATGTATATATCCTCATGAGAAGAACATTTTGTAATTTTTTCAGATTTTTCTGAGTATGGCCGTATGGAGACCTTCCTTGTGAGTCAACTCTGCTAAATACCTGAGGGTCATTCTTGATCCAAAAATTACTTGAAAAAATATTTTCTTTCCATCAGGGGGAAAGTTGCTGGGGCTTCTCAAGCAGTTGAACCTCTTTTCAATACTTTTATTCTTGCTATTTACAATAAATATTTATTTTACAGCTCTTGCATTTTACCCATTATGACCTATGCCTGGCCCATATGGGGATTTATATGTAACACGTCGATGACCAACCTCAGCATATTACATATCAAATATTTCCGCATTGTTCGCAATGCTTCCTGCTATTCACGTAACACCACCATCCGTAGAGATCTCAATGCTCCTACTTTTAGAAAAAGGGTAGTTGACCTTTCTAAATATATATATATATATATATATATATATATATATATATAGTAATCTTTTAAATTCCCCAATCAAATTTTAGCTGAATTACCGGACTACGACGCCTGCGAACCTAATCACAGAAAAAGACCAAAATTCTGCATTATTATGGACGTTGAGAGCCCCAGAGTTTCTTACTCTTGTCAAAACTTTCTTTGTTTTTCTTTAAATTATTCATTACTGTTTTATTAAAAAAAAAAAAAAACCGTATATGACAATTTATACTGTTACTAAATGACACAAGAAAAAAGTATGATTTTGAAAAGTTGCCTTTTTTTACACAGTGCCATAACATCTGGCACATTTCTTGCTTTCCCGGCCCTTACCAGCTTTGTCCGACAGTTCTTTCTTAGCTGTGCTTAATTTTCTTTAAATCTCTTATTTTCTTTTTTACCATTTTATTTATTTTATTTTTCCTCTTCATATCATTATACTTAATTTATTTTTAAAGTTAAGCTTAATGCTATCTTTTTCTAAAGGTATTTTTATTTTATATAAATATTTAAAAAATTCTCTTATCTATATATCTTGTTACTTAGTTTTTATACTACAGTTAGACTATTCCTCCCAACGGCTCTTTTATTGAAAGACAATCATCAATATACTGGACATAAAGTTAATGTCAACTCGGAAGCCCCTTAAAATGATTACACTGTTAAGCACTGTTAAATTGAACAATTCAAAATTTACAATAAAAATTTACTGGGGGAGAATAATAAATTATGACTGGAATACCGTGTGAGGTACAGACAAATCATGATTGACAAAAATACATTGCCACACTAGCCTTAAAACTAGCAGCCCCCAACTACCCTATGCAAAAAAGAAAAAGAAAAAAAAATCGTTTAAAAATATAAAAATTTCAGCGAGATGTTTGAAAATAATACCCCTATAGACTTAACATCAGTGATGTAGTGGAGGATATACGGGGATATACGCCGTATGCCTCCTAGATTTTTCAAAGAAACACCGTATACCCTCTGTTTTTCAAGAAAGCTATAGTATACCCATTCTAGGGTATACCCTCTGCTTAGAGCGTATATCCTCTGTTATTTTTACGACTACACTCATGCTTAACATTATCATCCGGGTCTTTTTGAGTAACTAGCGTGGGCTCTTAAAATCAATGTTTCAACAAGGTCCCCTCTCCTCTGAGTATCAGTTCAGCTAAACTAATCCTATAGCACTATTACTAGTCGGTAAATATTAGAGAAACTTCTGCAGAAATAGCTCTTTCCTCATAGGACACGGGTGACAGAAAACTTTCTGGGGCCTTTTTTTCAAAGGTAAAATAAAAAAAATCTTTGTCATGCAAATTAGATGCGGGCCGAAGTGGAAACATTCTTCTGAAACCATAATTTTTTTTCTCAATAAATAAATAAATGAATAAAAGGGAAAATCTTTTAAAGCATTGTAGGGGGATTTCTTCATCTTACTAAGACCATGGATTGCATGCAAGTCCATACATTGCAAGCGGAAGAGTTCAAGGAATTTAGTGCATTATTTAATGGATACCAGCTATAAGTAACTCCGAAGGGTGATGATAACCGTGGTGCGTGTTTCTATCCACTTTTCACACCCACTTGCCGATCGCCCTACTTGAGTATAGCAGGTTAGATTTAAATTAATCAAAATACAGTTGTTGGCATAGAATAAAAATTCAAAAATAATTGCTATATTTAAGTTGTAGCTTCAGATTATCATCTTCGAGTGCGCATGCTGAACAACTTTACTGCAGCGGCCATTCTTCGTCCCTCTCCCCCCCCTCCCCCTCAAATATACATATATATACATATTTCGATGCAAAAAAATTATGGTAAAAAAATTGTTAAATCCGTTAGATTTTAAGAACTTCATCTTTTTATTAACAGTTTATATTACTTGATGGAGGTGTTACAAAATATACTAAAAACAAATAACTTTGGCATGTTTCAGTCCCATTTCTGATTATGGTTCTTATCAGAATTGAAATCGAAAACATGTCAAATTTATTTGTTTTTAATGTATTTTGGAATACCTTTTTCAAGTAACATAAATTGCTTATTAAAATGCAAAACAGTTATTTAATAAACAATAGGTCTACAAAGAAAGAACATACATTTTTAGCAAATAAATTTCTGCATTTATTTGATTTGGAGAAAACCAGTATCTAATAATCTAAATGTGTTTGTTGCTGTAACCTGGAAACGATAACCAATAACATTCTCGATAGTAAATTAATGAGATAGTATCAAACAAAAATCAACACAAATAACTAGAATCAATATATATATAGATATATTTTTTTTTTCAAAAAAATTATTGTAAAGTAAGGAACAGCATCAGTAGCGTACATTCAAATCGCGTAGTTTCATTTATTGTGTCCGACAACTTCACTTTTATTTGAATTAGAATTTTTTTTCGCGTACATATTTTTATTGTTTTAATATTGTTTATAGCAAGTTATATTAATTTCATTATTTAAAAACAACTTTTATTAATTTTTACTTAACAGAAAATATTAATTATATTAAGGAATAAAGGATTATAATAACAATTTATTAGAAAGAAAATTTTGTTTATTTTTATATGATATTATTATTATATAAAAAATTTATATTATATTAATTATATTACTTACATTCAGCACAAATGTGTTTGCCAACTTTATTAGCTTGCCAAGATTCAGGACCTATGTCAAACTGAAAAAAAGTAAAACATTAGCAGTTTACTTCATACTGCAAATGATTTTAAATAAAATAATATTAAATACCACAATTTAAGCTTGTAATTTAAATTGATATAGTTTCGAAATACTATAAAAAACCCTTATTTTCATAAACACACATTTAGAATGACAACTGGATAAACTACTTGGAAAATGTATTGTAAAAAAAAATCTGTATAGTTATTAATTCTTTTCTAGGAAAATGGGATTCCTAGATCATTTTATGTAACGACAATAGCAAAAATTCATGTAACACATACACGTTTACACTGTAAATTAAAAAAATCTGTAAAGTTATTAAGAATTTTTGATAAATATTAATAATTATTGTGAATTATTGATAAATAAATAATTCTGTTTTTTGAATATTTGCGTAGCAGTTAAAATTTTTGAATTTTTAAAGATCCTTATTTCTGAATAATAATCCTTTTCTTATTCAATAGTAGAAAACCGTATACTAATAATTACAATAATTTCTTTTCTTTTTTAATTTAGGTTATTATAAATAAATGTTATATTATTTTCTAATGCATTCACGAAATCGTATTTATTCTTAAATGCATAAAATTTGTGGGTGTGGTAGGAAGGTACTATGAAACCAATGCATTCCATTCATATACTATATACAGGGTACTCGCTAGCTTTTGAGCAACATTAGCGATTTGGAGATTAAGAAATAAAAAACAGTAGCCAAATGGGAAAAAAAATGTTAGCAGAACAGATTTGGTGTGAAACACTGAAAAATCTAACTTTAACTCCTTACTTTATCTTTTTCTTTTTTCAATGCGTTTCTAAAATATTCTTAGAAAGTCATTGCTTAGAAAATTGAAAATCTATTATACGATACAAAACTATTAAAAATAAGTACATTCTAAATATCTCCTAAATGTCTAAATGCCTCAAACATTTTTTAATGGTAAATTGCAATGTACTATTTGACTATAACCGACACAAATTACCGACATAACCGGCAAGAAATGATTGGCTAGTGATACTTTGCAGTACAATTAATGACAAATTCAACGGTGCGTTTCAGAAAAACTTTTTACGATTTGGCGATTGATGCGAATAATTTTGGTTGTAATTTTATCGGCGCAAACTGACATCAGAGAAATACTTATCGTAAAATCCTTTATGAGTCTTTGGCTGTTGCTAAACTGAATTTTTGTTGAGTCAGTATCGCTATAAATAATAATGTAAATGGCACGGTGCGATTGAAGGTGAAACGTGACATCAATCGTACAGTAACGTGGATAAGAATCTCAACTGTAATTGCACACCATTGACCACACAAAAAAGAGAAGAAATTCAGCACTCGCAATTTGTCGAGTATGAATGTTCATTTACTCGCCAAATGAAGCATTGGCACAATTTGGCGCAATGGCGAGAGCCAGCGAGAACCCTGACTATATATATATATATATATACCATTATAGCATGTACCATTCCATTAAGACAGGAAAAAGTGTTGTTTCTTTGATCACTTTTGTATTAAGGCCACTTATCTATTAAGACTAAATTCAATTTATTTTATTTTTTATTTTATTTTTTAATAATCAGTATCATATGGTTTATCACAAGTATTTTTTTCAAAGTTCTAATTTTCCTTTTATTGTTTTTAATTTTTTTTTTTTTTTTTTTTTTTAATAAGACATTATGGTCAAAGGCACAACATGTAGGACCAGATAAATAGACAACATAGTAATAGAGAAAAGAAATAATTTTATTCAGTATCATTGTAAATAATTTTAAGTTAAATGACTATAAGACAATGTAAGCATATTAAGAATTATGTTAATGATAATGTTTTAAGAGTTTTGTGCTTCACGTTTGTTTATTCCAAAGAAAATTTCAGTAAATGTCAAATTAGGCAATTTAAGTCAGTTTTGGTGACACAAAAGTCAATAAGAAATCAAATATCTCATCAGGGAGTAATATCTTGCATAGTTGAAGATACAAAGCATTTGTCGGAAAAGAAAAAACTCTATTGGTATCAACAGAACTTAAAGTTTCTTGTAATATATATATATATATATATATATATATATATATATATATATATATATATATATATATACCATTTATATATATGGCTGATATGGTTTTATATATATGGCTGAAAAATTCACGGGGAAAGATGGGGGAATTTACACCAAAACAATTTTAACACAAGAGCTCCAAACTAGACTAGTCTATATCATAGACTTTTTCTCTGTCATTATGCGGCTAGGAACCAGGGTTCGTGATTTTTTTGATTTTTTTAATAAAAATCAAAACAATCGGATTTTTTTGATTTAAATCGGATTTTTTTGATTTAAATCAGATTTTTTTGATTTTTTTAAAAATTGCCACACATTATTATTATTTTATGACTTTTTGTTTAATTTAAATAGTATAAAGTTTACATACATAGACATGCATATTACAAGTATTATCTATTACTAATATTACATAATTTACATAAATGATTCATATTATTTCAAGGTAAAATTTTAGGCTATGAAAAAAAATCTTGATAACACAAAATGCATGAAAAACTACAAATCAGATGTCAAAAATTAATTCAACCTTCAATATTTTAATTAAAATAAAAAACATCTGCAACACATAAAAAATTTAAACAAAATTGGAAGTTTTTAACTTTTTTTTTTTTTTTTTTTTTTTTTTTTTTTTTTTTTTTTTTTAAGTGTTTACTGGGAAAAATGAGTTCAATTGCTGCCATCAAAATACTTAAGGCCAGAGGACACAAGTCATCAGTAATCGACTGACTTCTCAGTAGTGTTGGAATTTACACAGGAAAATTTTGAATAGCAATTTTATTTTACTTGTAGAATATTTATCATCTTATAAAACAATAACTATTTAAATTCACTAATAAGAACTTGGAATCCCTAAATAAAAATTCAGCCAGAGAAGGAATGCTACAGTGTTGCCGCATCCGGATATTTTTTTGTTGGGGGATTCCAAATTCTCATGTGTATGTTTAAGTTTAAGAAGCAATTAGTTTAGTTATAAGTTAATCAGTATGTTCAGTGTTTTATACGATGATTGATATTCCACAAATAAAATAAAAGTAAATTGTTATTCAAAATTTTCTAGTGTGAATTTTAACATAATTGAGAAGTAAGTCAATTAGTGAATACCTCATAATTTGTGTCCTCTGGCCTTGAGCATTTCTATGGTAGAGGTTTAACAGTTTTATCTGTTGATTTCTAATTTCTGAAAGATCAAACCAAAGGCAAAAAACATTTGTTCGATTGAAGCAGATAAATCTATTGCAGTAAAAAGCTAGTTGATCATTAATTCTCTTTTTAGTATGAGCTTTTTCGATAACTGTAACAAAAATACCTTCCACCATTCTAAAGGGCTGAGATCAAGTATATTAAATTAAATAAATAAATCAATTGCTGATTCAGATTTTGCTCAAATCCTTATATAGCAGGCTTCACCAAAGTACAGCACATAAAGTCATACAATTTTATTTTACCTCAACTTGCAAAAGTTTTTCTAAATACTAATGAGTAAATATTCAAATATTTAGTATATTTCTGTTTGGATTTCTTTACCGTTGCAAGATTATTTTATAATTTGATTCAAATGAAATTTGAAAGCACTTTTTTTTTTTAACTTTACATTTATTTTACTTTTTTACTAAGCTTAAGCTTTATCTTTCTGAAAGTTGTTTGATTATATATGGTATACAAAACTAAATTATATTAAAGCACATTATTATGTTTGTTTCATCTGAAATTTATTAAAAAATAACTTAAAAGAAAAACTGATTTAAATCAATGATTTTTTAAAAAAAATCAGTTGATTTAAATCGCGATTTAAATCATGATTAAAATCAAGCCGATTTAAATCAACGAACCCTGCTAGGAACTAACTGCTGACACTTTTTTAATCGTTCTTTAATAGCAGAGATAATTGAATAGACATAAAAAAAACCTCTAAAGTATATTTTAGCCAAAAATGTAAAATGCAATATTTTCAAGATTCTCTTTTCCAAAAAACATTTAAAATTTCACAATATAGTGGACATTTTTTTTTCTCTTTTATTACATGGCTAATATTCAACTGCTACCATTGTTTTTGTTATTTCATATCTTGTGACTTATTCTGCCTTCTTGAACAGCTGGACTAATTGAATGAATATATAAAAAATCTAAAATATATTTTAAGCCACAAATGCAAAATGTGATATTTTCAAGATTTTCTGTCCCGGACAATTTTTAAAATCGTATATTGAAGATTACTACAATTATGCATGAACCGAGGTTTTGGCAAATATAATTTTGATTAAAAAAAAAAAAAAAAAAAACTATAAGTGATTTTTTATTTTTTTAAAAAAATGACGCTTCCATAAGTGATTTTTTATAAAATAAATGGGCATTTCTTCGAAAATGTGGAATAATTTGAATTATTGAAATTATAAAAATGAAGAATAATCATAAAGGTAAGCATAAATTTTAATCTCAATTAAAAATTTTTTGCTTTTAAAACTTACTTCAAAGCTCAGTTTTCCTTTAGTTGATTGCAAAATAGGTTTTGATCCTTTTCCTAGACGAACTATTCCTGATCCAGACTGAGAAACTAAAAAATAAAATAAAATATAAAAGATAAGAAAAGAATGAAAAGGAAAGGAAATAAATCTTCTATTGATGATAAATAAAAATTAAATGAAAAATTATACGGGATGTAAAGATTGCTGCACATTTTTTTAATAGCAGACCAAAATTATATCTATCTATATTATAAAGGCCAAACGTATCTTTGCGTAACGCATACGTCATTTTTCGAATGGCAACACTTTGAAATTTGAAATGAAATTTTGGTTTTGCAATTTTTTCATATGGAAATTTTTAAACTTCTAAGTAACGCACATTAAAATTTTTACACCATCGTATAGGGAAAAAAATTTACTTTTAAATGAAATTTGTTTGAAAGCTATATCTTTATTTGTTTTTGAGTTATTAATTTTTTGTAGTTTTTTATACCGTTTTTGAAATTTGGCAACAAACCTACTCCATTTCTATTAAAAGTAAAGGGAAAAAAGCGGAAAAAGCAAATTACCTAACTTTTGTTGCCATTTTTTCATAAAAAATGAAAAAAAATATTGAATTTAAAATACGAGCAACACTTTCGTCACATTAATATTCTATATCGTATTTATTACATGCAGATTATATAAGAAATTTTCTTTTACACTTAAAAGAATATAAATAAATTAGCATCTGTTTACAACTAAAAGTAATGGAGATTTCAAGTTTTGAATTAAAATGATTTTGAAATACTCAAATAAAAATGACATTTTTTAAATCGTGAATACGGATAAGAGAGGTGCATATGTAAATTTTGCGATGGTAAAAATAATGATTTCGCAGAAAAAAATTCTATGATTGATTCAAAGTGGCGTACATTTTGCTATTTTTCATTTTGGAATACCGTGCATAAGGGCCCTAATTGATAACTTTATAATAATAAAAGATCTTTATTATATTTTACTGCATACATATACGATTAAAGTTTAATTTTAATAAGTTCTACAACTGAGTTTTATGGAAATAGTAGTTTGTTAACTTTAGGTTAAATATCATTTGTTTAAGAATTAGAGTTACGAATATAATGTGCATTTTTTATTTTGACTAATTTAGTAGATTTATTACAAATCCATTGAACAATTCCTAGTTAAACATTTTCTTTCGTCGAAATTCGACGGGTTCTACCTTGTATCCTTAACTACTATAATTTTCTTTTAAAAAGCCTATAAAAATAGCGCATTTTTTTTCTCGTAAGCATAATATAGAAAGATAAAAATTTAAATAAAAAAAACTTCTTGTAAAGGTGCAGCATTATTTATATCGAAAGTAAATTCACTTGATGCGTGCCTTAAATATTTCTTATCTGATTGAATAATAACTAATTTTATAACTGAAAAAAAGAATAAAAAGAAGCAATAACATTATTTAAAAATTTATGGTGTATAGTAAAAAAAAAATTAGTGGTGCGCGATTGTTTGGCAGATCAGGTCTTATGGTTATGAATTTCCATGTAATGAAAAGTTGCGGCCTCGATTTCTATTTTAAATTTAAGATTCCGCACCAGTAATTGATGTTTTAAAATTTTCACGACAATTTTTGCAAAAAAGTATTTCACCTGCGATAAAATTTGAAATTTTAGAAAATTTAGAAACTTGAAAAAATCTACATAAAAAATAAAGGAAATTACTGATCTATATTTTCTTTCAACACAAGGGCTGAAGTTCTCGCAACTTAGGGCATACAGTAATACAGTAGGTTGTACAGTACAAAAGCAGTCCAGTATCACGTAGTTCATAGAATTGGTAAAACAAAGTGAATTTATTTTGTAAAAAGATATTCTTTATGAAACAAAATTCGCGAATAACCAAATTCAGTCTTCGCGAATGTTGAAATGTTCCGCATTTTTTATTTCGCGAATAATCAAAACTCGCGAATGTAAAATCTGCGAATGTTAAGGGATTACGGTACAGTGTTTCAAAGTGATTGTGCTTCCTATAAGCAGCATGTAATGTAATGTTTTTTCGTAAACATTACGAAACATTACATTTTGACCTGTTACCATGTTGATAATATAGATTTTGTGTGTTTGGAAGATGTCTTTAAAAAGGATTTGATCACCCCTGACATATGATTTTACCATTAAAAATTTGTTTGACTTCCAGATTTCGTACTCGTCAGAACTATGTTCGCTCATGTATTTCGAAAAATATCTGCTGTTTCTAAGTATGAGGGTAATTATTTTTATTGCGTCTGACAAAACGCTTGCTGTATAGTTTATCATTTTTATTATTACACCATTATCATTTTTATTTATTTTTTCGCATTACCTCTATATCAGAAAAGTAATAACACCTTTCATGCAACTGTTATTTAAAAGATTCATCTTTTTTAAAATAAATTAATAAATAAACAGTTAATTTATTAATAAACAATTATTCTTCATGAATTTGAAAACGTATTTTAATTTATTCATTGATCTACTTTACACACCTTCTGAATTAACAAACTTCCAGTCCAATCCGTGCTGTTGGAGCAAATTCGGCCCCGATGCTTCTACCTTCTGCAAAATTCAATTCAATTCAATTAAAATGCCCACAAATATTGTCATTAAAGCATTTTTATCTAACTACATATTCAATAAAAAGTATAAACAAATACTGGTAAATCAATTTTAATAAAATATCATAAAATAGATATTATAATTTAAGTTTTGTTAATAATACGACTGCTAAATTTTTAATGGTATCTTAACACTAAATATACCAACAATTCATTTGACCTGTACCCAATGAATATATTTCGATTTGAACTAGACATTTCTTAACAAAATAAATAAAATATAATTCAGAAATAAGTTAAAAAGAAAGTTAAATAAGATAAAAACCCTCAAATGCCTGATTTTTCGAAAGTCAATTTAAATTTTTTTTCCCTAGATAAATCATGGGTAAATTATTTTTAAATCGTATTTAATTTTTAATGAGTTTTACTGGTTTAAATGCGGTTTACTGCTATAAAACAGTTTGTTACCAATCAGCAACACTGGGCTTTAATTGAAAAAATAATTTTCCTTGGTAAAGTTTTATAAAATTAAATATGCATGAAATTTTAAAATTATGACAAGGAATCAATTTTACTTGTTCAGTGCTGAACAAAATAGGGTATTTCGAACGCTTTCAACAAAACAAGTGGAAAAGCATGGTCACTTACAGAGTGTTTTGTTGAACGTCTCTTTCAAAAGAGACATATTAGCAGGGATCGATTTAGAAATTTCGGGGCTCTGGACACAGATGCCTTTTCCGCTAATATTTACAGTGGGATTGAGATTTTTCTTTTTTTTTTTAAAGTTACTAAAATAACCATTATTGACTTTAACAACTGCTTTAAAATATCCATTAAAAATTAAATATGATAATCATTAATTGACTTTTGAATTATGAATAAAAACTTCACAATTATGAAATTTAAATCAGTAGACGTTTTGTAATAAACTGCGTGGTGTGTATTATTTTTTTTCTATACAAGCCTATATATCTGGAATGATAAAATATGCAACAAATTATAACGCATTTTTGATAACATCAAGCTAATTATTTAAAATATTAAGGGCTGTACTGCCTGCAACATGCAACATACGCTCACCAACCCCAAATAATCTGAAGAAAACAGGAGCTGAATTAAATAAGAATTAAAAATGCAACGAATTTTTAAATTGCTAAAGATTTACAAAATATATATTCACTATAATAAAGTAATTCAACCAAATACAAAAATTGGAAAATGTTAAAATTTCAAAATTTACGAAAACTTTTATAACATAAAAAGACCTTTTACTGAGCATGTGTATTTAGGAAGTGACGCTATACTCAATTCAGAAACTTTATGTTCTTGATTGGTTTTCTGCCTAAACATTATTCAAAGTAATAGAAAATTTTCAAGAATCGTCGGTAACTACGAGGCTAAATTGAATTTTAATGAACTTTTCTTCTACATCAGGAAACATTTCAGAAATTTTTTACGATGCATTGTGGATTCGATTACATTAACTATGTTTAAATATTTCCAAAGTTGTTTTATTACAAAGTTCACACGCTTTAAAGACTTTTTACCAAAATCTTCGTAAAGTGATATTTGCCTTATTTGATGAAAAAAAAATCTATATTTAGATATACCGACCAGTACTTTACTAAATTTCTAGTACTATAATACCGAAAGTCACTTGAATCCTTTGATCCGTAGGAACCCTATGTTATGTTAAAAGTTACAAGTATTTTGGAGCTCTATAAATGCTGATTTCTCATAACCTAATAACATTTTTAAACAATGCACATGTAGTATGAAACATATTTGTATCATCTTTATAAATTGAACATGTGACAGGGTTTTGGATTTAAATGAGCGAATATTGTAAATTTAGTTTAAAATATTCAAGAAAAAAATCCCTTTTCACAGATGCTTTTGATTATTAGAATGCAAATAAAAATAAAATAAAATAATTACAAAATAATAGTTCAGTATTTTTGCTTTCAACTCTATAGACCGGGAGGCGGCAGCACAGACAATCACCCCATTGAGTCCCAATGTTGTTCGCAACAGGTGGCCCGGGGTGGGGACATTCCTCCCCCCCCCCCGAAAAATTTTAGATTTTGTATTTCCAATGGTCAAAAGATGCTATCCCCCCTCTGGAACTGCATAATGCCCCCCTCCGGGGAAAAAAATTTATGAATTCAACACAGTTGAGTTCATGAATGAAATTCTAGGATTAGTTAAATCTCATTTTACATATTACAACGCAATCGGTACTCAAGTCATATCTTGTTGGAAAACACCTGAAAATCCTATTTTATCGGTTGACTAGTAGGACTACCATTGTATTTACTGCACCCCCTTTGAATGCAGGAAAACATGGAGAGCTCGAAAACATGAAGAACACGAAACAGGAAAACACAAAGATAAAACTATGAGTCAAATAACCCAATAAAATCGCGTTTTCAGAAGTTTTCCATCAAAATATGACTTGTCAGACCGATTGCGTTGTAATATGCGAATCGAGATTTCACTAATCCTAGAATTTCATCTGTGAACTCGATAAGGTTATTCTCTGTGCTGCCAACCCCCTCTCTTCTGTATTATTGATGTCTTTAAGCTAAGGTTCTGGTTTTATATTTTTTTATGAGTGATCTCATGTTGGTTAAAAGCAAAGAATTTGTTAACAGAAGAATAATTTTTGTTAGTTTTATCAATTCTCTGAGGTAAAATCTTGTGATATTCAAATATTAGAATGTACACTTACAAACGCCAAAATTGTAATAGGAGACGTGATTCTCTGGGTGTTTTCAAATATTCTATCAACATCACTTGGAGTGAGATCTTTCAGGGTCTCTAAAATATACATGGATTTAAAAAAAATTCATTTTATTATATACATAATGAAATGGCATTGTCACATTATCAATATTGTATTTCAATTTTTTACAACACAAATTATTTTAAATTTATGCTTTATTCTATGCCTTGATTAAATATCATAATCTATAAATATCTATATATGTGTATTTGTATGTAAAAACAATTAATAAAATTGCAAATTTCCCCCTCTCTAATGTTAAACTTATGGACATAGAATGCACCAGTTACTTTTCAAATTTTTCCTCAGAAAATTTATTTTTTAGACATTATTTTCTCTATAGGGTACAGTAGGGACCGCGGGAAACAGATGCCACAGAGATTGTGTGGACAAAACTAGCGTTCCCTAAACCAAATTTAAAAAAAAAAAATTGTATTCTTCTGGGCTGTGTGTTTTGTTGTATACGTTTACTATGATTAATATTCAGTATTTACATATTTATGCCATATATGAGCCAAGCCTGCGTGGTAAGTTACTAAAATTATTCTTAGAAAAATATTACTTATTTTAATCCAAATAAGCAGAGATTTCATCCCAAAACCGATTGTAACTGTAGACAACACCCTCGTAGAATGCAGACATGTTCTTGCCTTTTTCTCGCATTGTTCACATAACACAAAATGGCGGTGAGGCATCTTACCCACCAGTATGATACAGATGCCGCAAAATATATTTTTGTTTTTCGGTTCAATAAATTTATCAGTACAATTTCAGTAGAAATTACATATAAATCAATGTATATTCAGCGCAATCTGCTACTTTTCAATATATTCTGAGCAACAATGTTAGTTCACAATCTATGAATAAGGAAAACGTAACGGCCTTTTACAATTGCCATCAGCTGCTAAACAAAATGTCTTCTATTTCAATGGTCAAAAGAACTAAACAGCCAAATAAGAGAAATGCTTCAAAATATTCTCTATATAAGGTTTATAAACAAGAAAAAAGAGAAGGAAATAAAAAGCAAAACAAACTAGAAAGCTTAAAGAAAAATAGTTTGGCGTAAGTAAAATGTGTACAAAAAAAAAAAAAAAAAAGAAAAAAAAAAAAAAAAAGAAAAGATTAACCTGAAAACATTGACCCTACATTGACCACATTGACCACATAACCTGAAAAAACGGAAATATAAGTCATCTTCCGACAGTGACGAAAGGGTTCATCTTAAAGATTCTGATGGCAGTATTGGATTGGAATTTATGAATCTGGACGTGCTGAGTGTCAGAATTTTATCAAGAAAAAAAAGTCTAATGCGGCTGGATTCAGTGTATCAAATGCAATCGGTGGCTGTATGAAATATGATCATATTTTTACTTGGGCAACGGGAACTGTGGTGTGATTGTGAATGAATGTAAATACAAAATCAAAGAATATAGGAGAAAGGAAAATAACTCCTCAAAAAGAGCATACAGAAAAAAAAGATAAAAATTTTAATTTTCAGAGGAGAAATTTGAAAAATATGGGTGTATTCCACGCTTATAGGATTATCAAACATGCGAGATGGAAATTTACGGTCTAATTGATAAAGAGCCTTAATTGACTACTTGTTTATTTATTTATTTATTTATTATCAATACCATAACACGACACTAGTGCAGTTTGTGTAATATTTAATAATTATATATTAAACATAATTTACATAATTGTGTAATTGTTCCGCTCCCTCCTTAGAGATGCAAATATGAGACAAATGAATAGAGGCTAATTTGCGTATTAAAACTTTTAATGTTTTTCTTCAATTATTATTATATTTCCCTAATGTTGAATTCGCACAAAAATTTTCAAAAAAAGAAAAAAAAATGAAATTCTGCAGTTATTTTTGCTAAAGACATAAAACGGAAACTTCATTCCAAAAATTCTGATACAAATCTTGATTAAGTGATATAAAATAAATACCGCCAGTCTTCAAAAAGATACATTTTAAATTTTTGTCTGCAACAGAATGAAAATTTCGCTAAAGTATGACAATTAAACAGAATAGACAGTTAATTTAAGCACTATACATTGCGTTTCTTTTTTTTTTTTTCTTTTCCTTTATTTAAGGTAAGGAATGCACTATTATGTTTTGGGGGTTTGGGTTTGAAAACAATAAAATTCATAAATGAAAGTCAGGATAAATAAAACAGATGAAATAAATAAATGAATAAGTAATACTACTACAATCAACAATAATATAACTACCTGACTTTCCGCTTTTGATTATTTGCTTTGCAAATACTGCCCAGTCTTGTGTTGGTAAAAAAACAAATCTCTGAAAATCGAAAATAATTCTTAGAATAAGAAAACACATTCAGTGCACTAATCCATTAAATTAAGATACATTACATCAAAACAAAAACATATTCAATACACTAATTCACTAAATTAGAACTCTTTATATAAAAAACATGAAAACATATTTAATGCATTATTTCATTTAGTTACGATTCATCACAGTGAAACCAAAAATTTTAGATTTCTCATTTTAATATTATTTACATGCGCATTATCAGTGCACAATAAACATCAATATGATACATAAAATTTTTCAAGTCATAAAAATGTATACAATTGTGATAAATATCTATACTAATAAAAGAACAAAACGCTCTGTCTGTCTGTGTGTGTGTCTGCGATGGCTAGCAAAATCTACAGCACGTACGAAGCTCAAAATTTTTTTGAGAGTTGCCCAATGTCTCTCCTGATGCACCTGAAGCTCAGAATTTCAAAATTCTATTTATTAACTGAGTAATTAATTAAATTCCAAAGCTCACTCTCATAAAAAATCGCCTTTTTTCGCTTTTTTTCCATTTTATTTTCTTATGGTTGATTGGTTGCATAAAATTTTCGCAGAAATAATTAAAAAAGCTGGAACAGATCTTTAAAATTCATAGACTGGCAAGCATAATTTTTTTTCCCAACTAGGTTTTGCCATCCAAACTGTGTCTCGCAATCTGATTGGCCAGAGCTTTCGGCATGAATTCGACACTTCTTGGCGGGAATCGTGCTTGGCGAAAAACACTTCTTTGTTTTAATTTTCTATTTCTTATAGTGTAAGATTTTTTTTTTTTTTCCCAAATTCTATGTCTTATGAAATTAAAGAGGAATGACCCTTATCAAAGACAATTTCCTAAAATTTTCCGATTTTTTTTTCTTTTTTTTTCAATAATTTTTTTAGAATGAATTTCGGTAAGTTATGTTTATTTTTACTTTGTTGTATCTTTAATAGAAGAAAGTATTGTGATCGAAATTTTATTCGAATTCCAGTTTTTGACCGATTTGCACGTTTTACAGATCCAAAAAACATGTTTTTAGAAAATCTATGTCAATCCGTGTGTGTGTGTGTGTGTCAAGTGGCGTATTCAGTGGGGTGATGGGACTGCAACCCCTTCCAAAACTTGAAAAAAAAAAAAAAACATGAAATATAATTACAAAAGTTTATAAAGATGTAATGATATCTGCGAAGATAGACTTTTTAAGGAGCAGAATAACTTTTCGTTTCAGGCAGGTTTTTATTAAAAAAGTATTATTTCGCAAAGATCACAAGAAAACTGTTTCAGCCAAATTTCCGTTATACTCAGGCTATCTTTACAGGTCATAAAAACTTTACTAATTAAGACTAAAGCTTTTTTAAAACAAAATATTTGCAGTCCCATGCAATTCAATCTTAGCAGGATCGGTATAATTTATGCATTACCTGTTATGAAAAAATCTGATTAACGCGGAAAAATTATCTTCCATATGATTCCCTCTTAGAAACTTTTACTATAACTCAGCACTCTCCGAAATGAGAAGTCTAGATACGTCACTATGTGTGTCCGTATGTCCGTGTGTTTCCATTGTACCATCGAAAAGTGTATGAAAATATGCATAGAATTGAACCACATTTTTTGTGTACGATAATTTTTGGGTATGGCAGGCAGGTCAAACCTGAATTTGAAAAAAAAAAAAAAAATCTATCGGAAGAAGGGCGCTGTAAAAATGATTTCCATGCTATTTTCATTATTGTATCATCGAAAAGTATTTGAAGTTATGTACAGAATTGAATTAAATATTTTGTGTACGTTTCTATGGCCAGCAGATCTTCTATGAATTTGGAAATATTCCAAAGGAAAGGATCACTGTGATAATGCTTTTTGTATAATTTTCTCTCTTTTTCGTATTTCTATTGTCCATCGGCTCGTGCTGAGACAATTGTTCTTATTATTAAACTATGTAATCGAATGATGTTTTCAATTTTTTGGTAAAAGCAAAAGATATTTTAGAAAATACTGTCAACGTTGGTGTTAGAAAAAAAAAAGATATCGAAGCTTATTTTTGAAATATTTTTTTGACAATCGCAATAATTGTAAATGTTATATAACATTGCATAAATATATTATAATATAAATATTATAACATACAATTTAAAAACAATCTGAGAATTGCGAGTTTTACTCGCATAGAAGAGATTCCGTACTACAAAGTACAACCGTGTACAAAGTTTAAACATGGTATTTTACGAAGCGCGCTTCGAAAGCAGGTCGAAAAGTTACAATACCGCATTGGTCCGTGGTGATGTTTTCTAGATAGGTTTCTAATTGATAACATAGCTAATTGACTATATTTAACAATGACTATTTTTATAATAGTGAGTTTTATTTCGTAATTTCAGATTAATTAGAGTTGTTTTTTTTTCTTTTTGAGTAAAGTAATTACATTGAGAGTGGTAATTTAAGTTTGGTAAACAAAGTTATTTTGAGGGCTCTGTAATGCAAGAATTTACAGTCATTCACGCATGTGTTTCAAAGTTTAAACAGATTCTAATGGAATGAAAATACGAAGCTAAGGAATAAAAACTTACCATCATTAAAGTAATTTTTTAATATCCAACAAATATAACAGTTTTAAACAATTATATAGAACTGGATCTTCAACTTTTTTCAGTGAAAGAAAATGATAGGGGTTTCTAGAAGATGTTCCTTTTTTGATTGTATATATACTGTGGTATATTTCAACAACATATTCGAATTTTGTAAGATGCTTTGTTTAGAAAAGGTCTATTTTTAAATGGCTAAATACTGTGTTATATTTTACAATATATTCGAGTTTTGTAAGCATTAGGTTATTTTTCTTTAAATAACATCATTATCAATTTTATTAACATCAATTTTATTTCCTTCTCTCCAACCAAATAATCCTTAGAGCATACAGAGTTTCGTAATTATAAGAATTATTAAAAAATCATTAAGAAAGGTAAAATTTATAATTTATTTAAGTAATTGCAAATTCAATTAAATAAATTCATAATTAAACAAAATTATAAATTTATAGAAAATTTAAAATAAAAAAAAATATAATATAAATTTAAGGAATATGTTAAATTCAAAAAATTACAAATTTATTATTTATGCATTATTAATTATTAATTATTTACTTATAATAATTTAATCCTGTTTAAAATTATGCTAATTTTTATTACTTTACTTAATTATTTTAATGTTTTAGTATATTCCAAGCATTCATTATAATTTTGATTAAAATTTTTTGGAAATTTTTTTTTCTTAAACTTTTTATAATATTGCTAATTTGTGGTTACATTAAATAATCTTATATAAATCTCCTATCTTCAGAAATTTTCACTTTGTCATCTTTTAATCTACATATCCTTTGAAAAGTAGCAGAATGCTGTCGAAACGCAGATGATCCTCTCCCCCCCCCCCCCGCTTTTTCATAAGTTAAAGGAAATAATTTTCTTTCTGTAAAAATAATTTTTCCATTGATTCCTATTATAACCTCCTGAGACCTGAGCAAAATAAAATACATACATTCTTTCAAAGATTAGTTTTTCTGACCAATTAGGCCTAAAAACTAATATTTTTTACGAAATCAATAAATTTTAATTTTTAAATTTTGCTGGGGGGCACATCCATTTGAATGGATGTTGAGGTCATAAGCACTATAAAACTATAAGAAATTTATGCAGAAAAGATGTAAGGCAAAATTTTATTTTTTATTAAGATAACATAAATTTATTACTCAAAAATAATTATTGTTAATTAAAATAAATTTTAAATGTAAATTATTAACAGTTAATGCTAAAAAAAATAAATTAAGCTCCATGAAATGTTTTAACCCTTTTCGGCGCACTACTCTTTAAAATTGGAATTTAAAGAAAAGAAAAATTAGGCAATCTACTTAGGCCTCGAAGAGTACACAGGTATTGTTTTGTAAAGATTGCACTAATCATTTTAATTATACAGCTGTTGCTGAAGTAGTAACCTCCCATAAGTAAAATATTGATAAGCGCAGTGAGAAAAGCATTGTTGTGAAGCGCGTATTACAGTAAAACATTTTACCTATTATTTAAGAACAGTAGAGTTTGATCTCTGTGGTGCTGCCATCTAGAACTCATAAGAAAGATTTAAAGTAGCCATTAGAGTAGTTTTTGAAATATTCACGGAGTTTTTGTGTCTCTAAACAGGAGGAACTTTAGGTGTTGCCGACCCAGCAACACTAAGCGTTAAGGGGTTAAAACAATTTCGTTCAGCAGTTATGCATAGAAACATTTGGCAATTTGTGCAACGAAATTTAGTTTTTGTGTTACAGCCTGTATTTCTGCAATACGCAGAGTTTTTGATGTTGGCAAGTTCTGGCATATGTTTTGCTTCTGTCTGTCGAAAAGGAATTGATGGCCGGGCTAATCGAATTTTTTTTTTTTTTTGCTTTAGGTTGAACTTCACCATCACTATCCAGATCATCACATGAAGCAACGGGCGTATTTTTTGTACCATCTGCTATTAATTTCTCTGAAATGCCTATTCGAAACTCCATAAACTTTAAAAAGTCTTTCTTTGGATATCCATTAATTTCATAATCTCTTTTGTATTGCAACCATGAATTAGCTGCTGCCAAATCTATCATATGAATTAGTACTTTCACCGTCCACTTCTTTGTTCTTGTTTTTATTCTATAATAACTAATTGTTCTGTCAACCATATCGACCCCATCCATCTTCAAATTATACTCTCTAATTATTTATGGCCGACGGACATCAATATACTTTTTTTCTTTTTTGGACCGTCTTTTGCAAGTGTCGACATTTTCAATAGAATGATCTGATGATACCATATTAAAAAAGTTTGTTGTCTTATCATTTCACAATATTAATTTTTTCATCACTCCAAACTACACTATCTGTTAACAGATCTCCCATTTTCGTATTTTGTCTGGTAATAAATTGTTGGCCTTTGGTATTCTATTTTTCCTTATTGTACCTGTTGCACCAATTCCCTTTTCGTGTAAAACTTCAAGCAAATTAATAGTTGTGAAATACCTATCAAAATATACTCGAGTGTCTGCACCAAATGTTTCACAAAGTTTCAAAACTGCAGCTTCACCAATAGTAAGAGATTTTGCAGCATTCTGCATTGGAAACGACCCTTTACCTTGATAGATTACAAAATCTAATACGATTCCTGAGGATCAGCTATTACAAAATTTTTCAACCCAACTGGGGTTGGTTTGCGTGGTACATATTGCTTTAATTCTGTTGCTCCAATAAAAGGTATCATTTGTTCGTCAATGCTAACAAAAGAAGATCTAGGTATTTTCAAACATCCATTTCGAACAGAATCTATTATTGGTTGAACTTTCCACAGCTTATTTTCTTTCTCTGCTTGTGAAATATTATTATCAAAAACAACTTTCAAGTTTGATCAGATAAAAAAGATCGGATAAAATATCTGTTTCATCCAAAGAATCACTTAAATCCGAAACTGGATTTAAACCTTTATTAGTAATAGGATCATTAATCTCATTATCATCACTCCAATCATCAATTTCAATATCAGATAAATCATCATTTGCCATTAATTCTAACGCTTCTAGCGCTGTCAATCCTACAAAATATTAAAACATACATAAATGACATGTTCATTTATTCTTAAAAGACATAAAAAATTCTAATTTGTAAAAAAATACACTCTAAAACTAAGATATTTATTTTTTAAAGGGAAGAAGGTTTGCTTACATTGGAAATAAAAGTACTAAGCCTAATTATACAATAGATGAATTGAGAACTGACATCCATTTTAATGGATGTTTTAAAAACAAGCTAATTAAAAAAATATGAACATATTTAACATTATTAATTTATTTTATCTTAAAACAAAAGATCAAAGTATCAGAAAAACATTAAAATATTACTAAAAAATAAGAAGAAGAATACGAAAAGTGAAACTTACCTCGAGAGTGTCGATTTCCAACGTGGCTGATGTTCTCCGTCATTTTATAAACAAATAAACTGCTGTTGGCAGTTTCTTAAAGTTAAAAAGTGATTTCTGATTCATCCATTACAATACCGTGCCAATTCTTGATTTCAAAAATAAAAATTTTCACAAGAGGAAGGAAAAGTAAAACATCCATTTTAATGGATGTTAGGTCTCAGGAGGTTAAACAAAAACTCTATTGAAGTTTCAAAAAATTATTCCCTTTCTCCGCCCATCCTATCTAAATTCTCTACTCGATTTCGCCAAGCACAATACCTTCCCGCCAACAAAAGTCTCTTTGACGCAGCCATCTCTGACCAATTAGATTACAAGATGGCAAAACCCGGTTGGGAAAAAAAAAATACGCGACTGGCAAACTGTCAGTTTAAATGAGGATTTTTTTTTAATCACAGCTGCTATACACCATGGAGAAAAAGATAGGTGGAGGCGAAGTAAACCGAAAAAAGGTTTGCAACACGGAGTAAGAAGTGTCTTACTGTCTTACTCCGTGGTTTGCAATATTAAACCATTTATCGCTGAAATTTTAATGTCTCAAACAAAAGCACGAGGAATGAATTTTGTATTAATAAAACGAATTGAAAGAAACGAATTACAGCTGAAGCATATTTTACGAAGAAATAGTAATTTTTTAAAAAAAAAATTTCTATTATATTATTTAGATTAAAGTTAGGTTAAAGTTAAATTGCATTTCTGTTATGGTTAGAATAAGGATATGTTACAATAAAGTGAATACATTTAGGCTAGGTTACATTTCTGTTATATTTAATTTACGGTAGGGTACTGTTAAGTCGCTGTTAGGTTACAGACAGGTTCTGATTACGGTATAAAAGTTTAAGGTTAGGAATTTATACACAGAGTGAACCTATACGCAAGATTTGATTAAAAATAACACTTAATTTTGTTAAATAGCTCTGAAATTATAGTACTATATACCAACCTTTTAGCTACCATCGTGTATCGATTTCATTCATGGTATAGTCGGATTTAAGAGTGATATAATTAGTTTGAAATTCAAAATATTTCACTTGGGATTTGTATGTGAAAATAATAATTAGTTACGTCACTTAACAATGATTTTTACGGGTAAATATCAACTTTTTTACACGAAAATCATGCAATCGTTGGATACATATACCCTCCCGCGTTTTTCATTGCTCATTTTGAGTATTTTTAGAGCTTAATATTAGTTGTTTTTAAAACCGATTTTTCACACAGTCAGTGGCTACGTATTTCAGACAATGCATTTCTGCATGTAACGAGTTAATGGTAAAATCATACAAATTTCAAGTTCGTTTAACCCTTTCAGGGGCGGTGTTTGCAGTCTGCAAACACTTAATATCACTGTTCCAATTTAGAACTGGCACCAGTAAAATTTTAGTACAATTTCGATTTTATAATATGTATGAAAAACAGCTCTTGATTATTTTCAAATAAATCTGTTCATTAATTGTGGTGTGAATCAATTATTTGAACATTTTCGGAGCAGAAATATCTTGCCCCTGAAAGGGTTAATATTGTTAATACGGACCCGGGCAACGCCGGGCGGGTCAGCTAGTATATTACATAAGCTTTACTTAAATAAGCATATAATCAATCTTGACAAGTTATTTTTATTCTATTTGGATATCTCAATTTCCAATTAATAATCTTCGCTTTCCGTGATATTGTTATTTAAGTTATTTTTGTATACTCATAAAGCACTAATAGGTATTTTGCGAGTTGAGGAATACTTGGAAAATGTAAGGGATTTTAAAATGCATTCCAAAAGTTAAAAAAAAAAAAATCGCATCTAAATCGCAAAAAATATCTAAGGGGATTAATTAAGGGCAATCGTGGATTTTTAACCTTCAAGAAATCGATTTCTTGTTTTTATTTATTTATTTATTTATTTTATGCAGTTTTGAATCAAACAAAATAAATCCTAAGAAAATACTCAAATTGGAGCAGAGTGATTTGAAAATGAAAATGTATAAATTTCGGTTGATTTTTAACTTTGCATGTTTTTTTTTTTTCTGAATATTGCGTATTAATTACTTGCATGTATTACGATTAATAATAATAATAAAAAAATGGAAAAACTCGTTAGCAGATAGATTACTGTTGTTGTTGTTGTTTATCTCTTAGATGTGTAAAACATGAATTTGTCTAAACCTCCCACCTGTAAATTAAACGGTAAATCAAATTATTAATTTAATTTACCATTTAATTTATTTCTGTAAATTAAACGGCCTAAATTTTATTTATGATTAGTAGAATATGTATTTGAACTCGTATAACAAAATCTGAACCCTGAGTTTTAAATAAATGATTAATGATAAATTTTAAAGACGTAAACATTAAAAAATAAAATTAAGATTTATTTTCCAGGTTAAAGGAGGAGAGTGTTTGGACTGTAGAGTTCCTTTGGTATTTTTTTCTTTCTTTTTTTTACTTAGTCTTTAATCAATCTCATTTGAGAAGAAAAAAATTGACTATTTGTCCCAAAGTCATCAGAGGTAAATATATACTATGTAGTTAAGTTTAAAATTACAGAGAATGTTTCTTTTCTTTCCTCTTTTATTTGCCGGCATCTAATGTAATATTCAGTGATAAAAATGCATAATTCTGCCCATGTGGATCTTTGAATGAGAGGATCTTTTTTAATTTAGTCTGAGAGCTGTTAAGTATTGAAGGATAGGTATTTGAGGCGCCATGATAATTTATACAACACTTCTTTTATAATACATGAATACAAAATCTAATGTCTGGCTGAAGGATTGTGGCACTTAATCAACTTATTAAGTTTTTAACTTCCAAAATTTTCGTTCCCAAAAACAAATTCTTGAGATATTTTGAAATTTTAATGCCTTCAAATTTAGTATTTAATGAAATAAAAAAATGTTAAATCCAGACACTTAAGTCGGCCCAAAAACTGTGCCAGACTTTTTAAAAAGGTGTTTTATAATTATCGGAAAAAAGATATTTGAGGCACACTGAGATTGAGACAAATAATATTTATGCTCGGGAAAAAATATTTTGAAAATGACAGATAGTTTTTGTGGAATTTTCTACTTGCCAGATAATAGGGAATGGGAAATGCGAATGCCAGTAAAGCTGGGTTTGAGGTGCCACGATGAAGATCTATTTGCGAAACAAACAAAACCGCGTTGCAGTACCTCGCGAAAGCTGTCTTAAGTTGAATTTATTTAGATCAGTTAATGCCATACATTTTTAAATCTGACATTGAAAGTGCCTGTTAAAAAATTGTTTTACAGGTTTAAAAAAAAAAGTCATCTTTACAATATTTTGGCAAGCTTGAAAATTGTAACAAATAACATTTTGGAAACCAGATAATCTATAATTAATTTGCCAGACTGAAATTTGGTTGATAATTAATGTCAGACATCTTTAAATCTGGCAAAAAAGTGCTTGTTAAAAGAGTAGTTTATCGGTTAAAAATATATGGCATCTTCACATCATTTTAGCAAGCTTTAAAATTGTAACATAATATCCTTTGGCTTCCTGACAATCTATAATTAATTTACCAGGCAGAAATCCGGTTGATAAGTTAATGCGCGACAGCTTTAAATCTGGCAGCGAAAATGCCTGTTATAAAAATGGTTTATACGTTTAAAAAGAAATATGTCATCTTCATATCATTTTAGCAAGCTTGAAAATTGTAACATTTAACACGTTGGCTACCAGACAATCTATAATTAATTTGCTAGACTGAAATTCGGTTGATAAGTTAATCCAGACAGCTTTAAATTGCTATCATACACTGTTAAAAATCTTGTCCTAATTTGAAGCAAATTTTGACACTCAAGAGCTACTGAAACCTTGAACCAATATTTGAAGCTCCTGTTGAAGCATAATTCCAATATTCGGAACGAGGTTGAAATAGGGAAGCTCCAAATGTTGGTACGAGAATTCACCATCTTATGGTGGCAGCTACTGAGCACCAAAATTTGGTTCAAACTGAAGCAAAATTTATAACAGTGTACAGCTACTTAATGGCACTCGCGTTCCACATTTTCTATTGTCTGGCTAGTAGAAAGCTCCACCAAAACTGTCTGTCATTTTCAAAATATTTTTTAAGCATGAATATTATTTTGTCTCTGTCTCAGGGTGTGCCTCAAATACTTTTTTTGGTAGTTATGAAGCACCTCTTAAGAAATCTGGCACAGTTTTTGGGCCGATTAAAATGCCTGACTTTTATATTTTTTACTTTATTAAATACTAAATTTGAAGTTATTAAAATTTTAAAATGCCCCAAGGATTCTTTTTTCAACGAACAATTTTGGAAATTTGAAAATTTGTGGATTGGCTAAATGCCACGATCCTACAGCCAGAGATTTGATTTTGTATTCAGTTATTACAAAAGAAGTGTTATACAAATTTTCATGGTGCCTCAAATACCTACCCAAAATATTTAGCAACTCTCCTACTATTTCATATTTAAAGTAATCTGGTGAGAAATGCACAATAGAAAAAAACACTCTGAGTACATTTCTATCGGAAAACGCATATTTCTTAAAGTTATTTGTGATCACATTTTATGTTCAACAAATGGGTTAGAAGACATCGAAAAGTCTTTAAAAAATTTACTTGTTAAAATTATAACTGCGATTACAAAACTGTTCAAAATTAATTGTCTTCAAAAATTTTAAGCGCACTTAAAAAAACAAGAGTCTTTAAATGTACTTTTTAAAAATTATTATATAGAATCATCATGCACGACTTACATGTTTGCTGAATGTTAATACTCCAGTTGTATCCATAAAACTCTTCACTTTATTTACAGCTACATTGCAACATTCTGCAACAAAAATGAAATTGCAAAATTATTAAAAGATTTCCTTATGCATCTTTACATTCAAGTACTTTAGAAAATAAAGTAGGATATAATAGTCATGAAATAAATAATTGAAAAACACAGAACAGAAACCAAAACATCAAAAGCCTTCTCTCTCTCACCCTCTAACAAATTCGCACTTTAAATTAATTAATTAATTAATTTTTGTTTGGTAAATCTGTGCTGATTTAAGAATCATAATAACTTTTCAACGGTTGTTTACAGAGATTTCCAAAAGATAATAACCTGTATTTCTGCCGATGTTTTTTCAAATGGTACACCAATTTAATTTCAGTTCCTCCCTGTGCATTACAATTTGCTGATCGTTAGAAATTTCGAGAAATCGCTGGAAAATGGTAGAACTGGGATTGGGAAACAGTTGGCAAATGGTAAAATACTGAAGTCCCTCTACTTTGGAGCGTATTTAAACAGCTAATGTTTAGACCACTGTTGAGACTTTGTTGGCAAGTGGTTAGTTGGTCAATATTACGACTAGGCAGATATTTTATATTATGGGACAACGTGGAACAACAACAATTAAGTACCGTTGGCCGAACTATTTGGGCTACTTGTGCTTGGATCTAATTAGCCTGAAAAAGTATATAATTTATGCATTTTATCTTAAGTGTTCGTGTTGTTTTATAAAACAACTTGCCCTAGAGGTTTACCCATAGGTTTAAAAAAATTAAAATATTACATTAAAAAAAATCCCCAAAAACAAGGATTATTCAGTTAGTAATCGGAAAACTAGTTGGGATGTGCCTTTTTTTCCACCTAATACGTACATCTTAATATTTCAAAAAGTAGTTACACGTGTTAAAACTTCAATATTATTAAATGAATACTGTAGTAATAACTTTGATTTTCATCTTAAATTTCTGCTTCCGTCAATTAATAGGAGTAAAAAAAAAGTTAATGTAGATCATGATATTTATTAAAATTAATAGTTTTCCTTATTCTGTTCTCATCAACTGTTTGAAAATAATTGAGTTTGAGAACATTCCCGTTTCTGTACGAGACGACGGACAATAGAACTACGACGGATCGAGAAAATGATATAAAAATCGCTATCACAGTGCTCCTTTCCCATGGCATATTTCCAAATTCAAGGACAATCTGCTGGCCATTGTCGAAAGTACATACAAAACTATTTCGTTCAATTCTATGCATAACTTTATACATTTTTCGTTGGCACAATAATGAAAATAGCATAGACACCGTTTTTACAGCGTCCACCTCTGACGGAATATTTCTGTTGGAAGACATGCTGGTCATAGCCCAAAATATAGAGAAAATTTTTGATTCAATTCTGTGCATAATTTTACACAATTTTCGATGGTACAGTAATGAAAAAAGCACGGAAATCGCTTTTCCAATGCTCCCTATTCATGAAATGCGGCAAAATTACAAAAATGCGAAACAAAAAATTGACTAGATACAGTGTATTTCTTGTTTTCACTAGTTTTATGACCGATATTCGCGGTTCAATTAACATGCTATAATTGTGGGAAGAAATTAAAGAATAAGAAATAACAATTAACATTCATCTATTTAAAAGTCTCTGGTGATAGTACTAAAGTTCCAAGTGAAACAAAATTTCAGTAGTGTTTGTTACTTAAACTGAAAATTACAAGTTAAACTATAAAAATTGAAAAAAGCAGCGGTCTGCGAGACCGGTAACATCAGTTAAAGGTTAACTACAAACCCTACCGAAATTTTATTTCATTTGGAACTCTAGTATATCGCCAGAGACATTTAAATAGATGAATGTTAATTATAATAATCTTGTGCAAAAAGTTTAGTATAAAAGCACCATCTTATGAATTATTCACGCCTTTTATTCATCTTTCGATCTCGCTATCTCACAGACCGCTTCACACTAGGTACGTTACAATTTCTGTTACATACATTAAAGATAAAATCCACACTTAAAATAAGGTAGGGTGAACTTTGTGCATCTGCAATAAGTACATGTCTTATGATGTACGGGGTGGTTATAAATTAACGTGAGGTGTTCAGAGCCCTTTAACGAATAAAGTACTGAACGAAATATAACCAAATTTAATGATCATGCATAGTAAACCATAAAATTTCAAATTCTTAAAAAAAAAAAAAAAAAAAAAAAAAAAAAAAAAAAAAAAAAAAATGTCATTAGAGGTAATTTTGGCGTTGCAAAATTATATTAGTGTAAATACTGAATGACTAAAACCCAAGCATTTCGGTACAGATTAGTTTCATAATGCCGAATAACTGCCGGAGCGCTGCTGGTACCCTTCACATTTTCCATCTCCTGTTCGACAATATCATCTGCAATTTCGTCAACTTGTCGCTGACTACTCACTTTGCATCCTTGGCTTGGTTGCCGTGCTAGAGTTCCTGTAGTTTTAGCTCACAGCCTATCAAAGCCTGAGAGCTTATGTGCCCGCCAGTTCTGTATGTATGTACGTGCGTGCGTACTTACGTAACGCGAAAATTCATGATAAAAATATCCGATTTACATGAAATTTTGGATATATGATTATTATGATAAGACGCTTCCCTGATTAGTTTTGAGAGTTCATTCGATAAATATAAGAAGGGGAACGGGGGCTGTTGCCCTTCCCCTTATTTTATATAAATGGGTTTTTCACGCAGAATTGGTAGATTTCGTACAAATCTTAGATGTAGGATCATTCTAATGATGTGCCTCCGTGATTACTATTGGGTGTTCATTGGATAAGTTTCAAGAGAGGGAATGCGGGGGGGGGGGGGGTAATCCCCCTGTCTTAATTTAGGTTTTTCACGCAAAATTTACAGATTTGCTTCAATTTTGTATATAGGTTTATTCTAAAAAGGCGCTTCCCTGATTTGTTTTTGCAATTCACTGGATAAGTGTAAAGGGTGGATAGGGGAAACTACCCCTCATAATTCATGTAAATGGCTTTTCATGCAGAATTAACCGATTTGTTTCAATTTTTGGATACAGGTTCATGGTAATAAGAAGCTTCACTCATTTGTTGTGATGTTCTTTTGTTATAAAGGGAGGTACAGTCGATTACCTTCCCCTTAAGTTAGCTAAATAGAGTTTATGCAGAGTTATCAGATTTACTTTAAATTTTGGATGCAGGTTCTTTCTGATAAGTTGAATTTTTGAACAGTTTTGGAGGTTTAATGGTTAATTATAAAGGAGGGAACGGGGAACAACGTTTCTTAAATTACATAAATGGGTTTTTATGCAGAATTATTCGACTTTTGGATACAGGTTTACTATATGATAAGGCATATCGCTGATTAGTTTTGGGGCTTCAATGTTAAGTATTAAAAAAGTAAATGGGGGGGGGGGGTACTTCCTTCCTTATTTTTTTTTCGAAAGGCATTATTATATAAGGCTGAAATATACAATTAGTCTGCATAGACTGTGAGCTCTATGCCACCAGTTTAACTGGGCATCATTCTTTTTATTAAATTGTTGAATCAACATTCGTAAATTTGTCATGCTCTTTGGTCCTTTTCGAAACTTCTTTACGAAATTCTTCGAAATTCATGAAGAGCAGCATTCGCGTTCCGTTGATAGCTTTACTGCCAAAGCACGGTCACGTAAGGTGAGAGCCATCAGAATGATGAGAAGTCTCCAGCCTGTCTTTTTATACTCCTAATCACTACACAGAGCGGATTTTATGCAAATTAATGCATTTTAGTCGGTAAACAACGCCAAAATAGCCCCTAGTGGTGATTTTATTATTTTTATTTTATTTATTTATTTATTTATTTATTTATTTTAGAATTTGAAATCCTATGGTCTATTTTGCATGCTCATCAAATTTGGTTGTGTTTCGTCCAATACTTTACTCGCTAGAGGGCTCTGAACACCTCACGTTAATAAATAACCACCCTGTATACTAGCGGACTTCGCCCGCTACGCTGGTCCGTTTATCTAAAGATAACTTGGAGAACACGAAATATCAACTCTGTTATATTCGAAAGAGTGTACATCATAAAAATGTACTTGAAACTATTTTTTCCTATTGATCGTAATGTGATGGAATACTTTTGATTGTCCCTGTTAATGAACTATACATCCAATTTTCATAAATTTTTAATTGACTTGACAAAATTTTGCAACAATTATATATTTTAAATCTCAAACGATTTGGTTGGGTAGTTTTTGCTCTATTATATGTGGGCAGACAGACGGACGGAATGACACACTGAACGATGACTATAACTTGGTGTAATCCTGTGCAACGTATATTAATTTCATAAAATATTAAATATTTTAATACTATTAAAATGTGAACCTAACAATGTCTCAATATATAACTATGCAATGGAATATTTTTGTGTGGCCCTGTAAATCAATAAGAAATATTATTTGCACCGCAGATTGTACATTATAGTATATACTTCATAGATGAATATCAATTTTATTATGTTCGAAAGAGTGTAAGACCATTAAAATGCACTTGAAACTTTTTTTCCCATTGACCGTAATGTATCGAATTCTTTTGATTGTTCCTGTAGTTAAACTATGCATCCAATTTCCATAAAATTTGAAATGACTCAACAAAATTATCTAATAATTATATATTTTAAGTTTCAGTCGATTCGGTTGGGTAGTCTTTGAGTTGTTATATGCGGACAGACGAACGACGGACGGACAGACAAATGGGCAACTCGGGATCCCGGGAATTTTCCCCTTCAGTTCAAAACAAACGCGACGTTTCTCCGTTTCCAGGATCGGTGAAGATAGCGTCACATACATACATACATACATACATACATACGGTCGGATTTTAATAGTGTATATGATCAAGACGCTGAGCGTCAATTTAATGTCTCTGAGTAAAATTCAGAACTAAACATCAACGTTACAGAATTTTTACTCTCGTGTAAAGGTAAATCAAAGTAAAAAGAAAAAAAATGTCTTACTGTTATTAGGATCTTCTAGAAGACATTGATTATCAGCCTGTAAAAAAATTACATTTTTTATTTATTTGTTGATAAGAAAACATCACATCTGTTACATGAAATCAACATGTTCAGGGCCATAATTTTTCAGTGATTAATACATATGTATGTACAAAATATTATTATTGGTTACGCGCAAAAGACTATCCAAAAATACATTTCTACTTATGTATATTTGTACATGTGTATGGACTTATTTTAAATAAAATCAAAAACATTGTTTTATAATATTTTTTATAATGTATGACAATTAGCGCCGGCATTTATTTTTTATTGACTATGTAATAAACAATACAATAAAATTTTTGCGCAAATTTTTTTAAAAGTATTTTAAATTAATGAAAAATTATCATCTGAATAAAGATGTCTTACAGAAATAATAAATAGTGCATCTATTTTCGGGGGAAAAAAATAACTGTTCATTTTCCATTTGCTTGAATAGAGATTTACAAAAATATGTCCACACTAGTGGACACCTGCGAAGAATTAGCATTTAGCAATCCGCCTTTCTTTTGTTGTCTTTCCCGCCCCATTTATCCCCTTCCATTATCTCCGAATATCTTAAATTTTAAATTTAAGTGAATTTCAAACAAACGAAACCTTTTAACACAGATTCCGTATATGCAACGAAAGATGTGAGCAATGAATCCTATCCAATGATACAATTTTCATCATTGAATACAACATATTATTTAAATTTAGTATGCGAAATCAAATGTAGGGAAGAAATCCTATCCAGCGATACCTCATTCATCCTTGTATGTTATATATCAGTTAAGAAAAACAGGATATAGACAATAAAAATAATATATGTTTTTTTTTTTTTTTTTTTTTTTTTTAAATTCCAAGTATGTCATTATAATCAAAGATAATTCTTAGATAGAAATTTTAATAAAAACTCTTTTCACATAAATCCAATAAAATAAAATCTATCAGTTTAAGAAATATGTTGAGCATAAGTTATCACTTTGCAGGTGAGAGACTGTCAGTCTTGATCTTGTATCGAACAAACCTTTAAAAGACTGTAATCTCAATTGTGTGCTCAACAGCAGTGAAATACTATTTATGATTTTACAGTAAATTATGTTTTATATTATTCTATTTTCAGAAAAATTACAATTTTTAAAAATGGATTTATGCGATTTTGATTGTGTTGAAAATGAAATTACTACTGTTAAGCAGTGTTGCCAAATCTGGCGCATTGTTTATTCAGAAATTCCGAGTTCATACCAGAAAATTTTGAATAGTAATTTTATTTAATTTTATTAATGGAATAGCTGTTATTTTATATTAAAATAAATAACTACTTAAACTTTTTGGTGAGAATGTGGAATTTTCGAGTAAAAAATCTGCTTGATTTCGCGACGCTGTTTAGAAATTATCAGCATTTATCTCTAAAAATCCACATCTAATTAGTCAATCATTTATACAGCAAAATTATATTCAGTCACATCAAAAACGTTTTTAAATTATTAAATTGATTCACGGGTGCAATAATTACAATATTTGCCCACTATGCGTATAAAACTACTGAAAATACTGCCCACTTTTAAAGATTTAATTTAAGGTTCAGTCTTTAAAAAAATCATACACGTTACAAACTTGTTCATAATTGATTCATTCGTAGACACATATTGTAATCTACCCAATAACAAATTTAAAATTCTTTAATTTACGAGCATTTTAAGAAATTTAAATTATATATGGATGATCAGGCAGGAAGTCTGATTAAATGCAATGCCATGCTTTTGACTATTATATGTAATGAATTAGTTGATAGTTTGATATCAGTAATGAATTGCTAATTTAAAGTTTGTTCAAATATTTATAATTAAAATGTATTTAAACTTAAAGTAATTACCGCAAATGTCTTCTACCTACATATATAAAATACAAACGGAAAATTTTGGTTTTCCGCTAACTCCTCCAGTTCTACTGAAGAGATATTGATGGAACTTATATTGTTAAATAGATATTATATATATCAGGAAAGGTTTTCGTATGTAGTACATGTAGATTAGTTATAAAGTAATTACAAAAAGTTCTTTATTTTGTACGAAAGGGTTACCATTAGGCATTTGTTTTTCATTTGGCAAGAGCCTATTAAGCTATCTTTTTTAATGAATTGAAACGTTTATGTTAATTCGAAATGAAAAAATAGAAACATTGCAAAAAACAAAATTTAATAAAAGTATTATTGATTTTATTTCAAATACAAATAAGAAAAAATTAATTAGAAATAATACAAGATAAAAATATTTAATTTAAATATAAGATAAATTTTTAATGTCATTTTTATTGTTGTATTTTTTTTTTTAATATGTCAGAATTAATTACAAGAACTACCGGATGTATTTTAAAAGATTATTTACATCACAATTATGAGAGAAATTTTTAAAATCAGGAAAACCCAATTATGGAATATTATTCATTTTTAAAAGTTCTGTAAGACGCATTTTGATGAAACTTGCATTGTATGTTAGATAATTTTTCGGGGGTGTTTTTAGTAAGGTACCCTGGGGTAATAACGCACGTTAAGGTTCTACCAATTTTCACGGCTCAGTTTTAATTTGTATTTTTCAAACAAATATATGATATGATACAGCAACTCATTGACTATCTATATAAAAAAAATAATTTAACAGATATGTATTCATAAAATGTAATGGCGTGATTTCTCGACCAATGCTATTTGGCGTTATTACCCACCTATATGGGTAATAAAGCCATGCAAACAAAACTATGAAATAAGATGGAATGATTGCATGTAGATTGCCCAATGCTAAAAAAAGACAAACTCTACAAACTTAGAAATTGAGAAATTGCATTCTAAGCTATTGAAAATGTTCAATTTTTTGTGAAAGTGTGAGAAAAATAAAGGTGTGGTGTGGAGGTGGGGAGGATGAGGCAAAAGAATATCAGACCGTGAGCTTCTTTTTGTTTAAAAAGGACGTTTAAATAGAATTATTAGAAACATTGCACAGTTTTAACTGTGTTTATTTGAATCAGTATTTAGGATGTAGCTCGCCCACTGTAGGAAATCAACCGGGGTATTAATGCCAAGTATTGGCGTTATTACCCCGTTATAGTTTTTGCGCTGTACATTTTAAATTACAAATTATCTCGAGAAGATATCCAAAATCTTCAACAACATTCTGAAAGTCCATGAAATGTACTGTAAATTTATGTAATTAACAAAGTATTTCCGGATAAAAAAAATAGTCTTCACATCACATAACGTATCTCGCAAATTTTAGATCAAGCGTTAATTTTAGTTGCTTGTAAAAACAATAAGACCTAAAAATGAAACAAATTAACTTGAAGCTGTTTTTTGCGATTTATATGACTCAAAACCCTTCTGCGCAGAGCACATGGGTGTCATTTACCAGATTATTTCATAATTATGCAAAATATTGGCACTTGGCGTTATTACCCCAGGGTACCTTATATTTCTTATTTCTCTACAATGCTCAATTATAATGTTGGTCAGTTATGTTGGAATAAATTTCTATAATAACGTAAAAACGATTATGAAAGATTTATCTTCATAAAAATTACTAATGGATGGATTTTGATGGGGCTTATATTGTTAGATAAATTTTCAGGTATAATTTCTGTAAATTGCATATGGTTGTGCGTTCTATAATAGTTACTGTAAAAAAATCAAAGGTTTGTCTGGAAGAGAGGATCCGCGTAGCAGACGACACTTATTAGCGATACAGTAAAACATAAAAAATAATTTTTCTTTAAGTGTAGATAGTCTGTTTCCCACCACGGATCGCTATAAATGCGAAAGAAAATAATATTAAAATAGTACTATCTATTTTTATTTTACTGTCGTAAAGTAATACATTAAAAAATATTTTTTAACTTGGTTATACTATTTCTGGTCTTAAGGGTGGCTATCAGAATAAAAGAAAATTGTACGAATTGAATAAATTCCTACTGAGCGAAAAATTGCCCAGGCCGGGAGTCGAACCCGGATAGTTGGCTTACAAGGCCAATGCTTTTACCTGTTAAGCTACCGGGGCGACAGTCGGCTAGGATTTTTCGCTCAGATAACCTTACTGGTCATAGCATGTTGTCTGTCATTTAGATAGTTCAACAGAATAGACCGCTGTTAATGGACCTCCATATGACGATGGGCACGTAGATATACTATCATTTTCAACACAATCTAACTGATTGGCAAAGTAATCATACGAATTGAATAATTTCCAACTGAGCGAAAAATTGCCCCGGCCGGGAGTCGAACCCGGATACTTGGCTTAGAAGGCCAATGCTTTTAACTGTTAAGCTACCCCGTTAGCTCCCGGCCTGGGCAATTTTTCGCTCAGTTGGAAATTATTCAATTCGTTTGATTACTTTACCAATCAGATTGTGTTGAAAATGATAGTATATCTACGTACCCATCGTCATATGGAGGTCCATTACCTGCGGTCTATTCTGTTGAACTATCTAAATGACAGACCAGATGCTATGACCAATAAGGTTATCTGAGCGAAAAATCCCAGCCGGTTGTCGCCTCGGTAGCTTAACAGGTAAAAGCATTGGCCTTGTAAGCCAAGTATCCGGGTTCGACTCCCGACCGGGGCATTTTTTCGCTCAGTTGGAAATTATTCAATTCGTTGATTACTTTACCAATCAGTTAGATTGTGTTGAAAATAATAGTATAAAAGAAAATTGATTTTAATCTATTCAATCTAATGTTAACTTGAAATATGGACGCCACATTTGAACACATAAGAAAATCCATTTTTAAATTTTATTTATCTATTTTTCCACAAGAAGCATTACAAGTTTTAAAAAATCCTGTCAGGAGAAAATTTTTAGTAAAACATAAATTTGACTTTTACAGATGCTGATTCTAAAATTAAGAAAGCTCATAAAAAGTCAATTTGTTTTAAATTTAATCACAATATCTTTCACCGAGGGATGCTCTAAACACAAAAAGAAAACTACATTGAATATATAAAATCTAATTTTAACTTGAATTTTTCTTATTTTAACCTTAAAGCTGTTATACGCGATATGTAAAAAAACATTTTTATTTAAATTTGTATATATATATATTTTTTTTCTACCAAGGGAGCGTTATCAATATAAAAGATAGTTGAGTTGAATCTGCCCTATCTAATTTTGAATTGAAATATAGTTGTTATTTGATAAAATATAAAAAATCCATTTTAAACCTTTCGACGTGCATTTTGATAATAGAAGCACTACCAGTGGCGAAAAAAACCTATCATTTAAAAAACTTTTATCAAAACATAAAACTGATGCGACAGAAGCTTATCATCAAGAAAAATTTTAAAAATCAATTTGATTTACGCAAATAATAATAATAATAATAATAATAATAATAATAATAATAATAATAATAATAATAATAATAATAATAATAATAATAATAATAATAATAATAATACGTTGAATCTATGCTGAAATAATGATAAAATTTTATTCGTGAGAAGTGATAAAAGTCTTTCGAAAAAAATAGATGAATACACAGTTATAGACATACAGATGCACGAAGAATCATAAATTAAATAAAGGTAATAGAAAGTAGCTTTTCAGTTAGTAATTGGCAAGGGAATTTAATATATTTCAATTATTTTGTGTAGTCCTCTAAAAGAACTATCGATTTTGCATCTTGTATTTTCAATAGTGAAGAACATGCCGCAATAAACCTTCGTAACGTACATAAGCTTTGAAGAGTTTTAAATAATTTAATGATACTAAAGCGCATTTTAAATAGTTATTGAATTCTCTGGTTTGACTCTGTGACAATAATTATAAATGCGATACATAACTCTACGTTCTCTTTTAGTAAATATATGATGTAGTTAACTATAGAAACACATTAAACATACATTACTGTTACCAGTGGCGACAACTTTTGAAAAATATTGAGGTGGAACAAAAATATTTTGTAAAATCGTGTGGCCAGTATGTTTTTCTTTGAAGAGTTGACAAATGGTGAAAGAAAGAATTTTAAGTCAAGCTATCATGTTTTAATAAATTTGCAATTTTATTAAATTATATTCTAATGCGTTTTTGCTTATAAAGACATTTATATTTATTGTAATGTCATGATATCATGAACACGACAACAAATTAAATTTACAGAAAGTTAAATATGGAGCAAAACATTTCAGTCATTTGGTATTTATGGGTGTAAGACCAAGAATCAAAAACATGGCCACTGGCAAAATAAATTTTATTCTAACGCGAAAAATGAATAATTAAAATAATAATGAAATAAATAACTAGAACAATGAAAATTGGGTACGCTATGACTCAAAATTATTGGGTGGGCCCGGGCCCCACGGGTCCATATAAGTTGGCGCCACTGACTGTTACGGTTCTATAAATTCTACTTTTAAGCGCTTCATAAAATTATTTTATAAAACTGTTACACAAATTCTTTTAATAGATTTTATCTTTGTAGAATAGAATATAATGAATTTTGTGAATGATAAAATGGTAATATTACTGACATCTTTTAATAACAGTTAAACTATAGGGTATACATTTTATGAATAACTTCAAGATATAGAATTTTTTATATTCTGAAAGCCACGATGTTGAACTTATTTTGAATAAAAAAGAAAAGAAAAGAAAAAGAATAACAAAGAAAAGAGAAAGAAAAGAAATTAACAGAATAATCTCAGTACATTTATGCTAATTCTTGATTAAAAGTATTTAAGACTCGGAGAACCTGAAAAAATTGATGATGAAACAAATAATTTTATAGAAGAAAATACTAATTAAAATTTAATTCAATTTAAAGCAACAGTAACTGTAACTTAGCAATTGTAACGTACAATTTTTTACAATTTTTTTCTAAGAACAGATTTCTAGCATATATTTGAAAAGATTGATAATTTTTGTTTCTGCACCGGTATGAAAGGCTCACATATAATTTTTTAAGATTTATTCACAATAACAACAACTTAACGACAATTATTTCGCCGCTTCCCCTCGCCTCCTTTTCCCTGAGATGTGTAAAATTTTGTCGTCTTCAATAGTCTTATGCACACAAATTTACAGGTTTTTGAGTATTTTTAATAGGTTTAAATTTATGCACTAGTCTCTAGGTTTTCAAAGCTTTGTAAATTTACACAAAATATTACGAAGAGATTATATGTTAACTTACCGAAAAATTTTAACATTGCACTGAAAAACAATAAATTCAAAGTTCATGAATATTTTTAAAGCTATTTTTTTCATCAATTTGTGTTTCAAGTTTGATATTCTCTCCTTTACTGAGATTATTTACAAAAGAAAATGTTTATTATCTTATTGATATTTTATTTATTTTTTCACATCATTCTGAAATAATGGAAAAAACTAAAGAACCTTAAGATTTTTAAAAAATAATAGATAAATAACTCGGTTCACATTACTTTTCATTCAAATAAATAAATAAATAAAATATTTCAAACAATTTCGAGTCAATAAAATGAGAAAATAGATAAAGAATTTTAACAAAAGTCATTATTTTTATTTGTTAAATTTACAGATTCAAAAAACTTCACGTTTATGGGCAAATCCATAGATCTAGTTATAGATTCTATAGTGCTATGATAAAGTATAAAACGATATCAATTTAAATGTTAAATTTGTTGAACTAAATTTGTTGAACCTTGAATCATGGAATTGTGGAAATCTATATAGCAAAGTGCATACATAAATTTTAAAAAATAGAATAAACAGGGGCACAATAGTAAAATATATTCAATCAACTTACATGACTTTGAGTAAAATAAACCATTAAAACTGTGAAAATGTTTATCCACATCATCTTGAATTGGTTTGTGATTACAAAATGAACAACACTACTAAAAGGAAATTTCCTTTAACTTCGCCTTTTTTATAGCTCCGTTGACCACGTACGATGCATTGATTTTTTTATTTTTATTATTTTCGATAATTTTTGTAAATCAAGAATTGACGTTATAGAATCCGGTGTTATTCGAAAATAACTTTTAAATTCCAAAAGATTATTTTGCATCTGTTTACTTATTTCGCATTATTTGCACCTCCTGGGAGTAAAGAGTAAGGATGTAATTTCTGTGATTTCCTTTCTCCAATAAATAGGTTCTTGTCGGTGGTTTTATATAGAAAAGTGTTTTTTTATGAATGAACTTGGATACTCCTTAAGCTTCTTAAACAATATTTTTACGTGTTTCATTTCCGATTAGACGTACTTATGAAGAAACTCTAACAGTTGCACCTTAAAAATCAATGTTGTATGATGTTTCCAAAAACTAGGCTTTTCCTAATATCCTTTTTTCACTACAACTGAAATGACAGGAAATAACTAAAGAAAAAACCATTTCCGGCAAGATTTGAAAATGAATTTTTCCAGATAATAAAATTTTAAAGCAATCTTCTCTAAAGATTATAAAATATTATTAGATATTACAATTGCAAAGTTAGTTCTGAATTGTAAAAAGGAAACAATAACTTAGAATTATTAATAACATATTAAAAACACAAACGTTTTAGTTTTTATCTTGAATAACAACAACGAAACAGAATAAAATTGTCTGTCCATCTGTCCGCTTTCTAATTTTAACTAAGCGTACTCGAATTGTTGTGAAACTTTTGGAAGTTATCGATGTTTGCTTTATTGCTTTAACTTTATTGCAAATGAAGTTTCTAGTATGATTAGTTTATTGACAGAGACCGTCAAAAGTTTTTCATTATATTCAGGCCTATGAGAAAAACCGCTTCAAATGAATTTTAAAGATGTTACACCCTGTTAAACATATTCAAATTTATCTGCATTTATGAAATGCACTAAAATATGGATTCTGTAAAATATGCAGTGAAAAGAATAGTTATTATTCATTACAGGACCACACAAAAAAATCCCATACGTAATGGTAAAGGGGGGTATTGTTTGCAACATATTTTAATTATATTATACTATTTCATGTATAATAAAATTGATAGACGTCAGTGAAACTTAATTTAAATTATTTCACTCATAATACGAAGTGCATAGCATTTACAGGGACACACAAAAGATTTCAAACAGTATATTCTATCCAAAGTACTGTATGTTGATGATATATGGATGAATGATGATGATATATGGATGATGATATATGGCTGAATGAAATGCCTTTTTAATTATGATCGGCAGTTTCAAGTTTCATTAAATGCATGTATATTATATAGTATGTATAAATGCTAAAGTTGATATACAGGACTACATAAAAGAGCTTGTAAAGGTTACTGACAAGGAAGGTCTTTATACTGGCATGCACCAAAAAATCTGAAAAAATTACAGAATGTTCTTCTCATAAAATCATAATCATATATATTTTTTTAAAAATCGCTTAAAACCTTTATACAATGTCCGTAAAAAAATAAGAAGAAATTTCCTTATTTGACCTTTTTCATCGGTTGGTGATGGAATGCAATTTCAAAAAATACTGTTTTATGTCAAATATATTTTAAGGGGAGGAAAAGTTTCATTTTTAACTTTTTTAGATAATTTCAATTTAAATAACTTTAATTTGTCAATTTTAGTTTGTTTTAAGTATAATTTTGTTATTTAGATTTTTATATGTATTTATATTGAAATTTAATCATCAAAATTTGCGATTTAAAACGAAATTCATAATTTAAATTAATTAAAATTGTTTCAAGCTCAAAGTCTAATTGAGCATTGTCGATTCGATCTTGTTGCTATGGCAACATCTGGGTTTTATTTTTGAATAAACTTAAATGAGTGGAAAGAATGTTTCTCAATATGAATTATTTATATATGAAAATATATTTTCCAGTGATAAATTAAATAACTACGGCAAGAAACAATGTATATGTAATACATACAATGTACATAATATGTTAAATTCTCTCATTGTTTATGTTTAAATGCATTAAATACCATTTACACGCATTATAAAATACAACAGTTTTCATGCATTAAAATCGTTTGCTTATGAAGGCAAGGAAAAGTGCTGCTCGCCAAATCGTGTGACACTTTTGTCTTTTCACACTAAATATTCGAAATTATTATTTTTTTTTATTTACTGTCTTTTTACTATAATTCTGCCGCAAATTTTGACTGATCCTTCATTATCTACGTGAGTAGTTCAATTAGTATTTTTTTTTTCGAAAAATTCTGAGTATGCCCAGTATGGAAATTTTTCTTGTGAGTGTGAGCGTAATTTACTTGGTGATTTTTAAATAAATTTTGCAATTTTACAACGAACGAACGAACTGCATTCAATTTACTAAAAAATGTTTGTAGAATAGATAAAATGATATAAAGGTCACGCAAAGAATTAGATACATGGTGACCAATAGACGATAATTTTTGGAAATGTGATTTAATTAGTTTTAAGAATGTTTTAGTTTGAACTAAATTTTAGCTCAATACTAGCGTGTTATAAAGGTGCAGATAAACTACAGAGATGAACAAACATATTATTCAAATATTTTTCCACCTGTTAGTACAAATTGCTGAAAGAAAAATTTCTACCTGTTGGGTATTTTCTTGCTAAAATAAAAGGTACTACTTGGTTATCCCGTCCCAATTTCGCCAAATTATTCAAACCGCCAAACTAATAGCCAAATTTTATACATTGGCATAATTTTTATTTTAAATAACGAAAAAACAAATAATTAGTAGAATATTAATAAAAATACAAATAAAAAGTCGAAATAAAAATTACTTAATGACGTATTACGTACGTGTATTGTATTTAATGTCATGGAATGTGACATTCAACGATCATCCATTATTGGTATTTAATCTTATAGTTTAGCGGTAATTTTTTGGTCGACGGGATAACCAAGTAGTACCAACTAAAATTTTCCATTGTATGGTACATATGTCAACCGAAAAAGAAAAAAAAAGCTGCTTTTGGAGAAATCTACAAATTTTGAAAAATAAAATTATGAACAGTGATTTACTATGAAAATAATAACAATAGAAGCAGTCATTATCAAACTTTTATGACTGGTGTATACTTCTTGAAGAATTTCATGTACTTCGCATACATTTTTTTTCTTCGTGTAAAAATCGTGAATAGAAAAATTTCAATTACAAATACAGTTGGCTCTCGTTAATTCAAACTCGTCGGAACCACAAGAAATGTTCGAATTGGAAAATATGAAATGAAAACATGCTTAATATGGTGCTATTACAAAGGAATTAATGTTATAGTGTTTTTTAATTTATTTCTTTCGTTATCATTAGAATATCACTTAATTTTAAATTAGAATGTATAAATACATAAACTAATTAAAAGATTACAAAAAAGCACAATGGAAGAAAAATTTAAAGCGTCACTGATGGACAGACGGGACACTAAGAAAGTGGATATCAAATGCATTGGATTATGTGTATACTCGTACGAAACAATTTTCACAAAAATCAATGAAAGAAAATTATTCAAATGTTCTGAAATCCGTGAGAAAGAAAAGAGAAATGAAAAATCGGAATTCTAGTTAGTTTGAATTAAAGGAAGTCAAGAGAAAATGAGTTCGAATTAATGAAAATTTTTAACGTTATTCTATCATTGAAAATTTAGGGACTTCATGTTTAGTTCGAATTAAGCGAAGATTCGAATTATCCGATTTCGAATTAACGAGAGTCGACTGTATATGGAAGATAACTAGATATAAGCAAAACTATTGCTTTGTATTTAAGATATTCTACCACGTTTAATATAGCACTTTTATTTTATTATTTTTCTTTTAAAGTTGCGACATGAGCTATCCAAAATAATTTTAGTTTTCTTCATATACTCATTGGAAGCACAATTATGGTACGTTTTGTTTCAGCACTCAAATCAGAAATGGATGTTTATCAAATGCTGTCATTTAACCCTTTATGTCTCGACAGTATTTAAAAGTGCCATTAACATAATTTGTTATAAAATTCATTTAATACATCGATTAGTAAAAATACAGTTTAGAATGAGTTATAGACCTTTAGTTTATCTTGTTCAAAAAGCATTATTGATCTTACAAAACAAAAACATTTTTAATGGGATGAATTGCTTTTCATATTCAGTTCAATCTTATCGCTTTCTTCACAGCCAGGGTTTGGAGGGAGGGGCGGGGGGGTTAGTTAGGAAATATTTCTGTATTTCTGTTGTAAAAACATTATATTTGTACATTTGCTAATTTTTCTATTCTAAAAAAAGTAACTAATGCTGTCAGTCACCGCCGCTGATATTGATTTTTTTGTGACCGGGAGGGGGGTGGTTGCTTTCTTCATTAATATTAAAAAAACTATTGCACACAAAAATATGAAAATAAGTAGTATTACAGATAAATGTATAATTAACACTTCAAGCAGACAGTTTTTAAATCAAATAATTATTTTAAGAGATATTTAATGCTGAAATTGGCTAAAATCGTTCCATTAAAAAAGTTTTATAGAAGCAAAAACTATAGAAACAAATTTGATCATTTTTAGATCATTTTATACATTAGAAGTTCCCTATGTGCAGACTGCAATTATTTTTTTCATCTAATTCTTTGACATTTTATTTCCATTTTAAATTCAAATTTTCAGCATTTCAAGAGATATTTTTTACATACTAGGGGGGCCCCGCCCCCCTGCTCGCTATGCTCGCCAACCCCCCGCGTAATCGCTTCGCGATTCCAAATTATTGGCTACCCCTGCTTGCTGCGCTCACCAATATCCCATGGTATGAATAAGCAGTTGCAGACCTTTCAAATGATGCGTCACACGACTGGTGTTGTAAAGAAATTAAAAATATGCCCCCCTGGGGGGCAGAGTGGGGGTGACACACAAGACATCCATAAAATGAATAAACAGTTGCAGACCTTTCAAATGATGTGTTTCACAATTGGTGTTGTAAAAAAATTACAAAATGCGCCCCTCTGAGGGCAGAGGGGGGGGGGGGGTTACACACAAGATATCCATAATATGAATAAGCAGTTGTAGACCTCTCAAATGATGTGTCACACAATTGGTGTTGTAAAGAAATTAAAAGTGTGACCCCCCTGGGGAGAGCAGAGTGTGGGGGGACACACAAGACATCCATAATATGAATAAGCAGTTGCAGACCTTTCATATCTTGTGTAACACGACTGGTGTTGTAAAGAAATTAAAAATGTGTCCCCCCTGGGGAGCAGAATGGGGGATAACACACAAGACATCCTTTAAATGAATAAGCAGTTGCAAACCTCTCAAATGATGTATCAAACGACTGATGTTGTAAAGAAATTAAAAATTTGGCGAAATATTACAGTTATCGCCAAGTTGGCGTCACTTTTGACAACTAATTTTGGTCGCCAAATTTGGCGATATATCGCCAAGTTGGCGACAAACTTGGCGATTGTTGGCGATGGTAACCTTTCCTCTCTTTATGGTAACCCATATGGCGATGCATAGACGGAGCCCTTTCCTGATTGGTCTATTCGACTCATGGAAGGAGTGGACAACCCGGATTCGTTATTTCCGGAAATCTTCCACATCAGCATCATTCCAGGAGTCATTCCTTTTAAGGCTAGTTTTTTTTTACTATAGAAGGATTTTTAAAAATGTTATTATTTTAAGTTATTGCCAATTTGTAAAAACAGCGAATTTCAAATAAAAAAAAATATTTACACGTGACTGTTACAAAAAGAAAAAAAAAACTTATTATTATTATAAATTAAATGATTACATATTAAAAGCAAGAAAATATTGTAATTACGTCATAAAAACTATATTTACACGTGAGTTTTAAAAGAGAAAGAAAATATTAAAATAATACATGCAGTAATATGCATTAAAAGCCGTACATGGAGGAAGTTGCGTCATATGCTATGTAATAATAGTTCCAAGCAGTTTAAATTTAAAAACATCTTACACGGCACATTTATTTCACATTTCTGGATAATCTTTTAAACCAGGGGTCTCAAACTATGGTACGCGTACCAGTACCGGTACATGAAGCTCTATTTACTAGCACGTGAAAGCCCGATACAGGATATCTATAAGTGTTATAAAGGCCAAACGTATCTGTGCGTAGCGCATACGTCATTTTGCGAATGGCAACATTTTGAAATTTGAAATGAAATTCCGGTTTTGCAATTTTTGCTACTGGAAATTTTTAAATTTCTATACATCGCACATTCTTAATCATCAGATAGGAAGAAAAATATGCTTTTAAATGCAATTTGTTTGAAAACTGTATCTTAATTTCGTTTTGAGATATTAAATTTTTTATAGTTTTTAAAAAAGTTTTAATAATCGGGGCAGCAGAAGTACTCCATTTTTGTTAAAATTAAAGAGGGAAAAAACCACGGAGGAAAAAGATAGATAGAGGTGCAGTATGCCATGAAATTGGTTTGTAATATGATGCGCATTATCGTCTGGGCCGAATGTAACATGTTTTAGGGTTACATTTTTTGCGTTATCCCCAGCTACTATGCTTCATCTCTATTCTTTTTTTTTTTTTACTCTATTGGGGGGGGGGGGGGACCATGTAGTTGGAAGTCTTTGTCCCAGAAATAGCGATTTATGTTACAGAACTTGGTGATTCTCAACTGGATGAATTTGTTTCGCTAAGTTACATAAGCAAATAAAGAAGATTTTGAAAATAATTCGAATTGAAGACTTTAAAAATTGCCATTTTACTTTATGTGACGTCAAAGGAATATTGTCTATGGTATTTATTGCATGCAAATTATTTCGAAAATTTCATGTATACTTAAAAGAGTATTAATTATTTAATATCTGTTTCCAGCTAATAGTAATCGAGACTTCAAGTTTCACATTAAAATGATTTTAAAATGATCAAATTAAAATACAAATTTTTAAAAAAAGCTGAATACGGATATGAGAGATTAATATGTAAATTTTGTGATGGTGAAAATGATGTCGGGTTTAGATTTCGCCGGGGGAAAATTTTTATGATTGAGTCAAAGTTGAATAAATTTTGTACTGCTTTTCATTTTGGAATACCAAGCATAAGAGCCTTAATGGATAACTTTATCATAATAACAGATCTGATAAAGCTGTTAAAAGCTGAAAATCTACATTATATTTAACTGCTTACATAAGCGACTAAAGTATAATTCATAGGCGTAACCAGCCTTTTGAACGGGGGGGGGGGGGGGTGCCCAAATTTTTTAACCTGAATATGTTGAGTACAAACAATATATTATGTAGTAAAACTTAATAAAACGGAGCAATATAAAACTTATCAAATTTCCGTTTTAGACAGGTTTTTATTTTCGGAAGGTATAATTGTGTGGTACTTTTTTTTAAAGGAACCAAATGCAATTTTTTATTGCATGAAGAAGGATGAGAAGTTGCTCAAAACTAAATCTAATGGATAAGAAAAAGATATATAAACGTAGATAAAACATGATAGATATAAAACAAAGATATCCATAAACATAAATCTGTAATTATCCAAAATTTTCCTTTAAAACAGCAATGAAATACTAAAATAAATAAACACGACTTTAGTTTCCCCGTCATTTTGATCAAAGTAGCATTAAAATAACTCAATTTAAAGTGGAAAAGAGTTCTTTCAATATTTTCTACACATGAATAAATAAAATTTTCCGGTTTAAAAAAAAATGAGCGCGTACGAACGTCAAAATACCGCCACAAAAAACGAAATTTCGCGAACCAACTAACCAATCTCCATATTAATTTGAATTTTGTGTAGCATTCTCATTTTTAAAGGAAGCAGATTTGCACAACCTCCCACTAGAGATGAGTTCGGGCTCGACTTTCGTGGTCCGAGCCAGGGCCGTAGCTAGAAGTGAATAATAGGGATGGCTCAAGAAAATGTAAGGGGGCTCAAATTTTCTCTCTCTTTCTCTATATGCAGAAAGAAAAATTAGTGCATTTTCACATTGTATATACTATGTTTCTTATTAAAGTGTTGCAATAACTTCATTTTATGCTAAAAAAAAGAATATGATGATAAAAAATTCGAGTGTACAACTAGTGCATAAAGTTAGCTTCATGTGCGCAAATACGATGAGCGAGTGTTGAAACACTTAGTATTTTCGTTAAAATTTAGTATTTCTGCAAAACTGTGAAAGGGCCCCAAGACTAAATTTGATTTTTGAACCGAATTTTAATTGGATTTTCGAAATACAATTTCATTTAGTGACCTCGGAATTTTTTCCAGGGAGAGGGGAGGGCTCAAAATGTTTTAGAGGGGGCTGAGCCGCTCATAGCCCCCCTTAACTACGGCCCTGGCCCGAACCCGACGGTTTTAAGTCCGAGCCCGAAGGATATTTTGTCAAAAGAGCTCGAGTCCGCTTGAGAACGATAAAAAAAATATACAAAACAAGATTGTATGATATTTAAAAATTGTTTAAAAAAATCTCATTTTTCAAAAATTCTTACACAGATCAGCCCAGTCATTTTAGCAAAAATAGGGGGAAAAATTAGAACAAAGCTGGATTTTTGTGTAGGTGCTAGTTAGGTTATGTAGTTAAACATACTAAAAGTCCCCATCGATCCGATGTGAGCTTTCGCCACCAGGGCGCGCTAATGAGCTTAAAAATCAGTTTTCTGTGAATATCTCACTAACAATGGCATTTAGAGAAAAAAGCTCAGTTACAAAGTTGTAGATAATTTAATTTCCTATAAAAAGTGTCATTAACATTTGTTTATCACACCAACCCTTCCCTGTCAAAAATATAAAAAAGTGAACATATTTGAAAGTAAAATTATAAAAATTCAAAAAATCTGCTGCTGCTTTAAAAAAAAATTATGTAAATAGATCTATAATTCTCACCTTTGAATGGGGAAAGTGAATGTATAATATACATTTATACTTATTTCCACATTACCTTTGAGATAAAGCACTGAGTGCGTTAATAGGTGCTTTCGTAATTATGTAAATACGTAGCACCTATAGTTGTCGCTCAGTCCGTCCGTCTGTCTGTCTGTCCGCATATAACAACGTAAAAACTACACAACCGAATCGTTTGAAATTTAAAATAGATAATTATTATATAATTTTTTCGAGTCGTTTTAATTTTTATGAAAATCGGATGGATAGATTAATTACAAGGACAATCAAAAGGATTCCGTTACATTACGGTCAATTGGGGAAAAAGTTTCAAATGCATTTTAATTGTTTGAAATTTAAAACATATAATTATTACATAATTTTGTCGAATCATTTCAAATGTTCTGAAAATCGGATGCATAGGTCAATTAGAGGGAGAATCAAAAGTATTCCGTTACATTACGATCAATGGGAAAAAGTTTCAAATGCATTTTAATGGTGTTACACTCATTTGAACATAATAAAATAGACATGAATCTATGAAGTATATACTAAAATATACATTCTGTACAATCTGTGATGCAAAGAATATTTATTATTAAACTACAGGGCCACACAAATGTATTCCACTACATAATGCTATACGGGGAAACATTGTTTGGAGCTTGTTTTAATTATATTAAACTACTTCATATTTTATGAATAAGCTATACGTTAATGAGGTGTAATAAAAATTAATCTCTGCATATTTACAGGAACACAAAGATTTCGACCACTATACTGCATCCGAAGTATGCTCTGCTATATTAGCAAGATCTGAATATTTTTAAAACTTCGTTATTGTACGAACGTACCTCATTTGCTACGTTTCAAGTGCAATTTCCAACTTGGTTTTTTTTTTTTTTTTTTTGTTTGTGGTTTCCCCCGTAGGCATATTCCACTTATAATGATTGGCTTAATCCAATTTCAGCTTTAGTAGTTCTTTGCATAGCTTCAATTTCTACACTCGATTCAGATTCGTCATTATCTGTATTTATTTCTTCGTTGCTGTGCTGCTTTCAGTATTTTTTGTTTGCCTTTCGATATCTTCCATCTATTCGGAAGTAGCCCTTCCCTCCTCCCTTGCAGTGGCAGGATACTTTCAATATCTTCCTCGTCTTCAAATTCAGTTTTACTTGCATTATGAAATGAAACTCCGCAGCAATTTATGCAAATATCAGAAAATTTCAATCCAATTTTTCGGCATCACATGCTTTTACACATCCTTTGGAGCAAGTACAAAAAATAGATATAATAATATTTTTTGGTGCGGGCGGTAACGTAGCTGGAATTGGAGATAAATTAGGTGCATTTTTGCCAGCCCCAGTTCTCATGAAGTAGTTTATTGCTCAATCAGTATTGTACTTGATGGTAAATACATAAACTGTGCAATCTAGCTGCATCTTCGGTAGGCGACAACAATAAAAGGTTTATTTTTATTTATTTATTTTTTTTTTACCAACAGCAACTTTTTTTTTAAACTTACATAGCGGTTCTTGTTGAGAGAAATTTCTGCTTTACCAGCATATAAAGCAAGTAAAATAGTTTTTCCTGCCTTGAAAACTTCAAATTAAGATACTTGATCACTTTTAAAAATGCTGGCAAGTTGTATGTTATGATCTTTTTCCTTTTTCAAAAATTTTGCTAACGACATTTTACCTTTCCCAAACATTGCTGATGTCGAGTCACAAGCTGAAAAAGCGTGAAGGAACAATATATGATCTTTCAGAACAGCATCAATGTTAAGACAGTGCTATGAATACAGTGTGGTTAAATTTTGTCTTCTTCCAGGCTTAATAAAAAGTATCTCTATCTCTGGAGATGCTAAAGTAATCAACATTAAGAGAAAGTCAACATCATCGCCAACAACAGCAGTAAGCGCAGCAGACTTTGCTACTTCAATAGCTGTGTTAACAATTAATGTATCTGCATCATATTCTGCTTGTTTCGCTTCGAAACCATTTTCCACAAATTTCTCCATAAGCATGGATATGAGACGTGTCTTATTTTAATGATTAAATTTTTTTTTAATTATTTTTCGTGATACTTTAGAGTTTTCTTTTTTCCTTCTGTGTAAAAACTTTGCCTAATCTATCAGAACATAACAAATATTTTTGCTTAAATTCAAACAACGGACTGTCATTTCTCAATTTTTCCTTCAATGGAGTAATTTGTGCGGACGTTGATCGTTTTTCTGCAATAGATTTATTGTATGATTTAATAGAATTCTTTCTATTATTCGAATAACTTTTCCTACTCTTTGAATGAACTGTAAATTCATTAAGGTTTTGGCCATTTCTTCATGTATTTTCCACTTATGGGCACCTCTTTCCGAACTTGCTGTCGCAAGGGACTTCAGTCCCTTTTTTCCAATTTTTACAAAATCTTTCGAAACGCAGTCCTCACCTCATACAAGACAAACTATTTTGTCAATCTCCATTTTTCGCACACAATCAGAAATTAAGAAAGATTCATTTTAAACTGTCATAATTATTTAAAACTTTTTACAACATGCGTCGAAATTAAAATTATTCCCTTACTAAAATCTCACAAAGAATACTTCATTCAATAAATTAGGGTGATTTCATACTAGCGAAATGAGCACCAAATGAAAATAAAACATTGGAAAGGTACCTGCACGTTGTACATTTCGACAAATGCAAAGAGAGATAGGGTATTGGGCAATGACTATTCGTCACCTGAGAATAATAAGTTCTATCTGTCTTTTTAAAAATATTGACATATCTATATAGAAAGGCTCTATTTGTATCTATGAAGGCATTTATGCATCAAAATGGTGTTATATATAATTTACATATAACCTTACAATTGAATTATGACATTATTTTAATCCACAAATGCCTTCATAAATAAAAATAGAACATTTCTATATCGATAAGTCGATTTTTTCAAAAACACAGATAGAACCTTATTATTCTCAGGTGACGTATTGCACAAGCGCACGAAAAAGGCATATAGACTATGGGGGAGAGATGGGGGGGGGGAAGAATCGAAAGTTGTTTGGCATTTGTTCTGCCTCTTCGCCGCGTTATGATAGTGCTTGCGCAATTTTTTTCAATAATGTTTACTTTATCTTAATTTTTGGCAGGGAAGGATTGGTGTGACAAAAAAGTGTAATGACACTTTTTGTAGGAAATTAAATTATCTACATCTTTATAATTAAACTTTTTTGTCTAGATGCCATTGTTCGTGAGATATTCACAGAAAACAGATTTTCAAGCTCATCAGCGCCACCTGGAGGCGAAAGCTCACATCGGATCAATGGGGACTTTTAGTATGTTAAACTACATACCCTAACTAGCATCTATGCAAAAATCCAGCTTTATTCTAATTTTTTCCGCTATTTGTAAAAAAAGGTGCTAAAATGACTGGACTACATGACTTTTAAATGAAAATTTAAATTCAATCTTATCAAAATCCATATCAAATAAAAATATACTTGATACTTAAAATTACTCTCAAAATTTTCCCTAATTTAAGAAGTAAATTTGATGGACACATTTGTGCTTATTGAATAAATGCATGAAATTTGCAGAAATTACTATCAGTAAGCTTTTTGTAAAATCAAATAACGTTTTTCAATTTTCTGCAAAAAAAATTACATTTTTAACTATAATCAATTCCTTTCTCTTATCAATCTTCTGTGATTGACAGATACCTGAAAATCAAAGTATTTGGAAAAAATAGACGTTGTTATCTTAAAGGTCCAATGCATTTATAAAAAAAGAGGAAATACTAATCGATTACTTTCTGTCGGAATAACATGGTAATCATATTTACTTACGGAGGAAAGTGACTTCGAAAATACACAGCACAGCGTCCTCAGAATGAACAGAGTTCATGTTGACAAATGCATATAATAATCACTAAAGTTATTTTCACAAGAAAAACAACTCGTGCACAATAGAAGATTAAATAATTTGCAAATTTCCAGCTAATTCTCGTCTAGTAATTACAGAAGAAAATATTCTCTTCGCGTTATGTAACTAAATAATTAAATAAGCAAACCTAATAAAAAAAAAATATTGTGCTAACAAAAGCCAAACTAAAAGCAAATTCATTGCTCTGTTTATTTTGATTGGCGCCATTCAATAAATCGTCGCCGGAAATTTCGTAGACATAAATCCGTAATTATCACAAATTTCCAGTTGAAAAGTAATGAAATACTAAAATAAATAAACACGATTTCAGTTCCCCGTCATTTTGATGAAAAAGCATTAATATGATTTGAAAAGGAATAAGTACGTTTTTTTAAATGGGAAAAAGTTCCTTCAATCTTTTCTACACATGAATAAATAAAATTTTTTGGTTTCAGAAATAAAAAATGAGCCCGAGCCCGTCAGAGCCTGAATACTAAAATAAAAATAAAGCCCGGGCTGAGCCCGTCTCATCTCTACTTCCCATCCCCTCCGTTCTCCAGGCTAATCACATGGTGGAATTATTGTTTCACATATGTATTTCCTTTCTTTCTTTCTTTTTTTTTTTTTCTCCTATCTATACTTTAAATTACAAAAGCAAAAATATAAATAGTTTGTATCCTTGTTGAGAATTTACGCTATTTTTTAATGGAATTGCAAAAACATGCATGAAAAAGAATGGCGTTAAAAAAATCTTCCATAAACAAAAGACATCAAATCTTATACTATAATGCGAGCAAAAATTGTGTGTGTGTGTGAGTGTCTGTGTGGGTAAATTTTATCTCAAAAACGGCTCTAACGATTTTCGCAAAAATTTGGATTTTACCATTTTTGGCCACTAGAAGACCATTGGGCTAGGTCACATGTTCGAGAAAATTCGATTACTTGGGTCATTTTGGGTCACAATGGGTCAGGATCAAGCTATTTATATCTAGAGAACGGCTGGATCGATTTTAAGGAAATTTTGTATCCAATCGTTTTTTGGCACGAGAAAACAATTGAGCTGGGTCACATGTTCGAAAAATTTTGATTAGTGGGTCATTTTTGGGTCATGGTGGGTCAAGCCATTTTTATCTAAAAAACGGCTCTAACGATTTCGACCAAATTTTATATTTTATCGTTTTGGATTACAAGAAGACCATTGGATTAGGTAACATGTTCGAGAAAATTCGGTTAGTGGGTCATTTTTGGGGTCATTGTGGGTCATGCTATTTTTATCTAGAGATTTTCTCACGCAATTTTGACTAAAAATTGCATTCTATGGTTTTCGGGCACGAGAAAAACATTGGGCTAGATTACACGTTCGAAAAAAAAATTTAATGGGTCATATTGGGTCATTAAGTGTCTGGGTCAAGCTATTTATATTTAAAGAACCGCAGAATCAATTTCATCGAAATTTTGCCTGTAATAGTTTTTTGGCACGAGAAAGCTAATGGGCTAAGTCACACGAGCTAGAGATTCCGATTATAAGAGTCATTTGTGGGTCATGATGGGTCATAATGGGTCATGGTCAAGCTATAGCTAAAGAACAGGTGGATCGATTTTAACGAAATTTTGTATACAACATTTCTTTGGCACGAGAAAACTATTGGGATAGGTCTCAGTTCGAGAAATTAAGATTACTGGGTCATTTTGGGTCATAAAAGGTCTGGGTTAAGCTATTTATATATAAAGTACGACAGTATGAAATTTAATGAAATTTGGTATGTAAGTTTTTTGACAGGAGAAAATCAATGGGCTATCTCACATGTTTGAGAGATTTCGATTATAAGAGTCATTTATGGGTCATGATGGGTCATAACGGGTCATATCAAGCTATATCTAAAGAACATGTGGATCAATTTTAACGAAATTTTGTATACAACATTTTTTGGCACGAGAAAATCATTGGGCTAGGTGACATGATCGAGAAATTTCGATTAATGGGTCATTTTGGGTCATAAAGGGTCTGGGTCAAGTTATTTATATTTAAAGAACGGCAGGATCGAGTTTAACGAAATTTTGAGTGTAACAATATTTGTACAAGAAATTTGTACGAGAAAACTAATGGGCTAAGTTACATGTTCGGGAGATTTCGATTATAAGGGTCATTTGTGGGTCATGATGGGTCATGGTCAAGCTATATCTAAAGAACGGGTGAATCGATTTTAACGAAATTTAGTATAAAGCATGTTTTTGGCATGAGAAAATCATTGGGCTATGTCACATGTTCAAGAAATTTCGATCAGTGGGTCACTTTTGGGTTATTCTAATTTCATCTAGACAATGTCTCGCGCAAATTTGACTAAATTTTATATTCTATCGTTTTCGGACACAAGAAAATCATTGGGTTAGGTCAGATGTTTGAGAAAACACGATTAATGAGTCATTTTGGGTTATAATGGGTCAAGGTCAAACTATTTATACCTAAAAATTGGCTCAATCGATTTTATCTAAATTTTGTATTTAACGTTTTTCGGCACGCAAAAATTAATGAACTAAGTCACATTTTCGAGAGATTTCGATATAACGGTCATTTGTGGGTCATGCTAATTTTATCTAGAAAATTGTTCTCACCATTTTGAGTATATTTTCTATTATATCGCTTTCGGGCAAAAGAAAACCATTAAGATAGGACACATGCACGTAACAATTCAATTAGTGGGTCGTTTTAGGTCTTAATGGGTTCGGGTCATTCTAATTATGTATAACAACGACTCAGTCAATTTTACCTAAATTTTGCAACGGAACGTCTTTTGTCACGAGAAGACTATTGAGCTGAGTTGCATATTAAACAAAATTATTATAGTGGGTCTTATCGCTTCATTGCTGAATGCTGTCAAGCTAATTTTACTTAAGAAATGGCTTAAACGATTTTGATTCATTTTATACTCTACTGTTTTTGATTACCTGAAGACCATTGAGCTAAGTCACATGTTTCATCATATGTGATTAGTGGATTATTTGGGTAATAAGGGTCAGGATCATGAGACTATGGCAAAAGCCAATAAGTGTTGGCGATATTTGACAAAATACTGGCGAAATTCGGCCGAAAAATCGACTATTAAGGTTACGAAACCAAAACACATATTTGGCGCCAAATGAAAGAATGTGGCCAAATTTGGTTAGATCTGGCAAAAAATATTGTCTTTCAGAATGTGAAGAAATTTCTTATACATTCTTAATAGTCTTCGAGATGCATAGTTAAACTAACCAGAGTCGAGCTAAAAAAGTGATTTGGATTGATGTCCTTTCGTTGTAAATTTTAAAATAAAGTAAAATTTATGAACATGTGCATACAAACATAGTTTTCTTATTGATTGTTTTTGTAAATAATACTATTATTAATAACATGTTTTACAGTAATAATACAGAGTGAATGATACAGTAATAACACTATATCGAGTTGAACACAAAGTTAATTTTGACCGAGCTGAGCTCGGTCACCCCTGCTAGTTGGTATTATAAAACCAACTTTGACTTACTGTGATTAATACAGATTCTAGTAAATATTCTAGTTTTAAAAAAGATGAATAAAATAATTTTCTTAAAAATAAATAAAGAATTTGCATCTCTTCTTTTATCACATTTCAAAACATAGACTGTTAGTTTTGATTAACTAATTGAACTATGCTTTCATTTTTCTTCTTTTTTAGCTCACAGGCTATCATAGCCTGAGAGCTTATGTGCCCGTCCGTTCTGTATGTATGTGCGTAACGCGATAACTCATGATAAAAATATCGGATCCACTTGAAATTTTGTGTGTAGGTATATCCTGATAAGGCGCTTACCTGATTAGTTTTTGGAGTTCTTTCGATATATATAAGAGGGGGAACGGGGGGCACATGCCCCTCCCCTTAATGGATATAAATGGGTTTTTCACGCAGAATTAACAGTTTTTGTCCAAAATTTAGATATAGGATCATTCTGATGAGGCGATTCCGTGACTGTTATTATGTGTTCATTGAATAAGTATAAACAGGGGGGACGGGGGGCTCATGCCCCTCCCCTTAATTGATATAAACGGGTTTTTCATGCAGAATTAACAGTTTTTGTCCAAAATTTAGATATAGGATCATTCTGATGAGGCGATTCCGTGACTGTTATTATGTGTTCATTGAATAAGTATAAACAGGGGGAACGGGGGGCTCATGCCCCCCCCCCTTAATTGATATAAACGGGATTTTCATGCAGAATTAACAGTTTTCGTTCAAAATTTAGATATAGGATCATTCGGATGAGGCGATACCGTGGCTGTTATTAGGTGTTCATTGAATAAGTATAAACAGGGGGAACGGGGGGCTCATGCCCCTCCCCTTAATTGATATAAACGGGATTTTCATGCAGAATTAACAGTTTTCGTTCAAAATTTAGGTATAGGATCATTCTGATGAGGCGAGTCCGTGGCTGTTATTAGGTGTTCATTGAATAAGTATAAACAGGGGGAACGGGGGTTCTAATGCCCCTCCCCTTAACTTGCATAAATGGATTTTTCAATCAGAATTGTCAGATTTCGTTCAAATCTCTGAATAGTTTTGGAAGTTTAATGGTTAAGTATAAAAGAGGGGAATAACTCCTCTTAAATTATATAAATGCTAAATGGGTTTTTATTAAGAATTATCCGATTTGCTCTGAATTTTGGATATAGATTTTTTAATATGATAAAGCATGTATTTGATAGTTTAGGAAGTTCAATGATTAAGTATAAAAAAGGAGAAAGGGGGGAGCTGTTTCCCCTTCTTAATTTTTTTTTTTTTTCGAACGGAATCAACGAAAATACAAGGCTGTAATGTACAATTAGTATGCGTAGCCTGTGAGCTCAATGCCATCAGTTTAACTGGGCAATATTCTTTTTATTCTTTTATAAATTTTGATTTTTTAAAAAGTAATTAATCTTGGATCTGCGCGAGCGGGGGGGGGGGGGGGTGCCCGGACACCCAGGGCACCCCCTCTGGCTACGCGCATGTAATGTTAATAAATTCAGTAACTGAGTTTTATAGAAATGGTATTTTATTAACTTTAGATTAAATATCAGGAGTTAGACTTACTAACATAAGGTGCATTTTTTACTGTAACTAATTTTGTAGGTATATTATAAATAAATGAAACAGTTCCTTCTGAAACGCTTTATTTCGTAAAAATTCGATGGGTTCTATCTTGTATGAATAAAATACAGATTATTCTTACTTTTAACTCGCCTATTTGAACTTCGTTGAGTATTCAAATATTTCTCAGTGATACTTCATCAGATTTAGAGTATTGTTTCGTAAAAGGATTGTGGCTTTGCCGATTAGCTTACATTTGGCAGATACATTTTGTCTATTAAACGAACTAAATAAAAGTTTTAAAGGATTCCATACAACGCCTTAACAGTGTAAGACAAAACAGAAGCATTGAGGAAAAAGCTTTCCATCAATATTCATGATTTAAAAATTTGAACCCTATAATTGTTTCCAATGTTAGAAAGCTTCATGGCTGAAAAAGAAGTCGGATAACAGAATTTAAACAAGTTGAAAATTGCACGTGGCGCGCAGCAAATGAGATACGTTCGTACTTCAACGAAATTTTAAAATATTCAGATCTTGCTGTTATAGTGACAGTGCTTCGGACACAGTATAGTAGCCGAAATCTTTTGTATGTTTCTGTTAGTGATGGGCGATTCCGAATTTTTAAATCGATTTAATCGATACTATGGCCAACTCGATTTAATTGAAACTTAAAAAATTTTAATCGATTCCTCTGAAAGTAATATCATTTTCATTTTCCTTTAAATGTCGAAGGTAAAGTATTCGAATGTGCTAATCCCAATTTCTATTTCAACTTTAAATTTAGTTAGACTTTCGTATAAATTGGCGCTAAAATATTTTGCTAAAAATCGTTCAACAGGAGGCGCTGCTATATTTCCTAATTACTGCAAGATCGCTATCTCATGAACTAATGCAAGAATTTTCTTGAAACTTTATATTCAGTTAAACGTTGCCATGAGTTTTTGCTTATTACGTTTCAAAGTAGCTCACTAAGAGGGGGCACTGCTATGCTGCGTTTATCAGCATTGTTGACCCAGACATTTTTCTCCGGGAAGGATTTCTGTGGCTCTCTGGTAATAGAAAGACATTCTAGACTTCAGAGAACGCTAGAACGTTTTGTATATTAGCATAAAATCTCAAAATTTTTGGAGGGATATATCAGTTTTTTCGGATGGAGATGTCCCTCTTAGGGATACCCCTGAATTCAACCGTTTTTCACGATACATATGATTTTAGAAATCATATCTCAAGAACAAATGAACGGAATTTCATCAAACTTAATTCTCTGTCGGACATTGCCATAAGTTGTTCCTGATTAGGCTATCGTGTCATGACAGGCTATATTGCTATGCTGCTTTTTTAAGGGGTGTTGAATTAAGACATTTTTTCTTCGGGAGAGATTATTTTTGCGGTTCTGGAGAGAGACATTCTAGATTTCTGTATATGTGTGGGAGGGACGGGGGTTGGACTTTTCTCCATGAAGCATTTAAAAATCTGAAATCTTCCTGGTGTACCATTCAATGCTCCGGGAAAGGGATGTCCTTCGGTACAACTCCCTGAATTCAATACTTTTTTCACGATGTTCGCGAGAATATTTCAAGAATTAATGAACATAATTTCATCAAACTCAATATTCTGTTAGATGTTGACATAAGATGTTCCTGATTATGTTTTCGTGTAAACTGTGTAATAGACTATGCTGCATATTTTACGATATTTGTATAGGCGTAATCAGCCTTTTGAACGGGGGAGTGACCAAATTTTTTAACCTGAACATGTTGAATACAAACAATATCTTATGTAGTAAAACCTAATAAAACGGATCCCCAAGAAACCGATCGAATTTCCGTTTTAAACAAGGTTTTTTTTTTTTTTTTTTTTTTTTTTTTTTTTTTTTTTTGCGGAAGGTATAATTATGTGGTACTTCTTTTAAAACTCAATTTTTCATTGACCCAAACGCTATTTTTCATTGCGTAAAGAAGAATGAGAAGTGGCGCAAAACTAAATCTAATGGATAAGAAAACATAGATAAAACAACACATACATAAATAAACATAGATATCAAAACATATATAAACATAGATAAAACATGATAGATTTAAAACAAAAATATCCGTACCGTCATTTTGATCAAAGTACACTGTAAAAAAAATTCAAGAGGTTACTAAAAATTTTTTAGTAAATTTGTATTCTACAGAATTTTTTAGTAACCATTGCAAACTTTTTTTTGCAAGTGAAACAAGCATTTCTTTTGTATACTGAACAAAAGAATTTTTTGTATAACTAACTTAAAAATTTTTAGTATGAACCATCAAGCAAAATTTAGTAATAGCTCCAAAATGATTTTTAATAATCTTTACGTGAGCCCGAAGGGCAGGAGCTTCCTTCGAGCTGCATTCAGACTTCTGAAACAATAGATTTTCGGCAAAATCGCAATAGATGGCAGCACCAAACATTGCTACCTGCTTCGACAGTATTTTCATAATCCCTTTATTAACGAGTACTTACACTACATACATTCGGGGCGTATTTGGCTGTGTCCAGCATCGAACCCGGGACCTTTCAGCCTGGAGTCCGTTACTATAACCACTATGCTATCAAGGCCACACCAAGTGAGTTGTAGTAATAGCTATTAAAAATATGAAACTATTAACTCTATTCATTGCTAACTTTTTTCTAGTAATTCTTACAGATTTTCTAGTAACCGACTAAGATTACTAACAATTTTTTAGTAATTACAAGGATCACTAAAGTTCCCTAATCGACCCTTTTTTTTTTTTTTTTTTTAAGTGTAGCATTAAAATAACTTGTAAAAGGAATAAGTACGCTATTTAATGTGGAAAAGAGTTCATTCAATCTTTTCTACACATGAATAAATAAAATTTTCCGAAAAAAAAAATGAGCTCGTCTCATCTCTATAACATGTTTTTCTTACGAATTTCAAAATATGGCCGCAAAAAACGAAATTTAACCAACAAACCAACCTCCATATTAATTTGAATTTTGCGTAGCATTACTTCTCATTTTCAAAGGAAGCAGATTTATACAACAGAGATGAGTTCGAGCTTGTTTTCGGAGTCCGGGCCCGCCCGAGCCGCCTGAGCCCGAAGGAATTTTTGTCATCAAAGCCCGAGCCCGTCCGAGTCCAATAACAAAAGAAAAAAAATGCATGATATTTAAAAATTGTTTCAAATGTGATGTCTCGTTTTTAAAAACTTTTTACATAAAAATTAATGTTAAATAAAAAAAATAAATTCAATCTTTTGAAAAGAGCATTTTGGTATCAAATAAAAATATACTTCATATTTAAAAGGATTCCCGAATTTTTTGTCCTTTAACAAGAAAATTTGATGGACATATTAAAGAAGTGTAATGAATAAATAGATAAAATTTGCAGAAATTACTATTTGTATGCTGAAGAATCGAACAACAATTTCAATTTCCTATAAAATATGAACATTTTTAACTATAATCAATTCCTTTCTCATAACAATTCCAAGTGACTGACGTGAATCTGAAAATCAACAAAAATTAAAACGTTGATACAGTTATCTTAAAGGTCCGATGCTTTTAAAGGAAAAGAAAATAAACACTCGTCGATTGTTTTCTATAGGAATTACATCGAAAATATGTTTACTTACGAAAGGAAATCTTTAGCATAATCAGGGTTCACAATGACAAACAGAAAAAAAAAATCACTGCTATTTTCAAAAGACTCAAAAGTAAGTAAGATGTAAAGAACACATTGCAAGATGTAAGATTTCAAAAGTAAGATGTAAAGAACACATTGCAGACATAAAATTTAATAGAGGTAAAACCGCATTATCTAGGCTAAATCAAATAGAAAACATAGATATTTTGTTTAATGAAAGTAAATTAATTTATAGGTCAGATTTTTATTTGCAACTTTTTATTAGAGAGAGTATTGAAATTTACGTCAGAAGCTCAACGGTCTGCAATGATTCCTTATTTCAAATCCCAAATATTTGGATTGAATTGTTAAATAATTTAAAAATTAAGCAACGTGATACATAATTAAAATATAACGCGCGTGATTTTTATTTTTAAAATTTTTAAATTTCATTTCTAATAGTTTTTTGTCATTTTCCATCTTTGTGTTTATTTGTATTTTCTTTTTCTGATGATGATTGAGTAAATTCAATCGAAACATGTAAAAATTATTAAGATCTTTTAATGTTTTTATTAGTATTTAACGTCTTTTATAGCAATTAAATATTTTAATGCATATTTTTGAAATGTTAATGGACGTATATGAAAACTTCTATTTATAATTAATGACTCGTGCACAATTAAATAATTTGTAAGCTTCAATTTTCCGGTCCGCATAAAAAAAGAAGAAATCATTCACCAAGTGTTATATCAAGTATCATTCTTTAAGTGTTATACATAACTAACTAAATAAATTAAAATCGAATTAAAAAATATCTGCTATGATAAAGAAAAATCCAACTAGAAATTAATTTATTGGTAATAATTGTTTTGATTGGCGCCTCATCAATAGATCGTCACCGGAAATGCAGTAGACATAAATCTCCGAGTATCACAAATTTTCTTTTGAAACAGCAATAAACTATATTAAAATACAAAAACACGATTTGTGTCCCCCTTTCATTTTGATTAATGGCATTGAAATGGCTTGTAAAACAAATAAATAATTTTAGGGGGGGGGGGGGATTTATCATCTTCTACACATGAATAAATAATTTTCAGGTTTAAAAAAGAATAGGCCCGAGCCCGCCCGGACGAGAAGTCTAAAATGAAAATAGAGCCCGAGCCGGCCTCGGGCCCGGGCTAATTACCAGGGGCGTACGAAGAGTAAATTGGGCCCGGGGCAAAGTTTCAATTTAGCGCAATCACCTCCATCAGCTTGACGCTAAACCTCCAAAACGCTAATAGTATAAATTTGAGCCCCCTAAATTTCTGAGCCCGGGGAGACCGCCCCCATCGCTCTCCCTTTCGCACGGCGCTGCTAATCACATGGTGGAATTATCGTTTCACATCTGTATTTCCTTTCATTTTTCTTTTCAGTTTTTTTACTCCTATCTAGACTTTAGATTACAAAAGCAAAGATATAAATATTTTCTATCCTTTTCGAGAATTTACGCTAATTTCTTATGGAATTGCAAAAACATGCATAAGAAAGAACGGCTTTAAAATAAACCATAAACAAAAGGCATCAAATTGGGATTGTAAAACCAACTTTTTAACTTACTGTGACTAATACAGATTCTAGTATATATTCTAATTTAAAAAAAAAAAAAAAAAAAAAAAAAACAGAATAAATTTTTTAAAAATAAATAATAATAATAATGTGGGTCCCTTTATTATCACATTTCAAAACATACTGTTCGTTTTGATTAACTAATTAAACTAACTTGATTTTTTTTTTTTTTTTTTTTTTTTTTTGTAAATTTTAAATTTTTAAAATAATTAAGCTTGGATCTACGAGAGCGGGGGGGGGGGGGGTATGCCCGGGCATCCAGGGCAGCCCCCTGGTTACGCACATGATTTGTAATAGCTTTATTTCAAAACTTATGCATGGAATTTAATCAAACTTCAACCCGTCGAATTTCAACGAAAGAAAGTATTTAAGAAGATACTGTTCCTTTGATTTATAATAAGCCTACAAAATTAGTAACGATAAAAAATGCATCTTAAATTGATAAGTATAACTCTTAAATAAATGATATTTAACCTAAAGTTAACGAAATACTATTTCCATAAAACTCAGTCTTAAAAATTATTAAAATTAAACTTCGTTAAAATTATTAAAATTAAATCGTAATGTAAGCAGTTAAATATAATAAAGATCTCTTATTAAGACAAAGTTATCAATTAAAGCTCTTATTGTTTGGTAATCCGAAATGAAAAATAGCAGAATTTATTCCACTTTGACACGATCATAAAATTTTTCTTTGTGAAATTTAAACCCTATATCATTTTCACCATCTCAAAATTTACATATGCACGACTCATACCTGTATTCACTTTTTCATGGTATTTTAATTTGATCATTTTAAAATCATTTAAATTCAAAATCTGAAGTCTCGAATGCTATCAGCTACTTGAAAATATTTTAGCAGATAACGGGTAAACAAGAATTAATTACAGTAAAATATCGTTTATACGACGATCATTTATACGACGTTTACATTTATACGACGTTTAAGCGTGGTCCCAATTCATTTCTATCCATTTTAATGTTAAAATATATCATTTATACGACGCACAAGATCGTTTATGCGTCGATTTTTTGATTTTGTACTTGTTTATTTTTGTTTATTTTTCCGGTATATTTTAAAAACGGGCGGAATTTGCCAGCTATGAATGATACCAATTCCCGCATTTGGGTAAAATGCGCTTTAATCCATTCCTTAGCGACGGTTTTTTTCCGCTGCATTATTGGTGCGCCAAATCTGGTAACCCTGTCTCAATTTGAGAGCCGCTCTTTTTGGTAACCTCCGAGGTGAATAAAGATTTTTTTTTTTCTGTGTACGCAAAAGCCTCCTTTTTGAGCATGCGCTGTTAATTTCTCTGTAAGAAGTTTTTACTGATTGGTAAATAAGAAAAAAATTCACTAGAAAACTTAACTAGCGTTCACGAACAAAATATTGACGCGAAATGTGTTTTATTGCAACTTCTTGTTCTATGAAATGAATGATCAAACTGAAAGGGCGAGTTTAACCTTTATCCCGCCAGTTCAATAATACAGTCCGTAATTCTTTTTTTTTTTTTTTTACATTCTAACCTTTTCGTACTGTTTTTAGCCATGTCTCGAAAACGCAGGTCCATCTCAGTAACAGAAAAAAATGGAAATTTTGAAAGAATTCGACAGTAAAAATTTGCCGGGAAGGCCGAAAGTTGACATAGCTAATATGATGGGCTTACCAGTTTCTACTTTGAAGACTATTATTCATGATCGTAAAAAAATTGAAGAAAATGCAAAAGCCTATGGATCATCGGCTTTTAAAAAAATGCGAGTGCAAGGGGGTAAATTTCCTGAAATGGAAAAAGTTTTACTCCAGTTTTTCAATCAGTGTCGTGCGTTGAACATTCCAGTAAGTGGTCCAATGTTAATGGAAAAAGCAAAAGAAATCGCAATGAAATTGAATTTGTCAGACTGTGATTTTACAACAGGGTGGTTGCAGAAATTTAAAGCGCGCCACGGGATCACGTGTCAAGTTATAAGTGGTGAATCGAGAGATGTTCCACTTGATTCTGTCGAAGAATGGCTCAAAATTCTGCCCGGCATAATAAGCGAATATCAACCTAAAGAATTTTTAATGCCGACGAGACGGCTCTTTTTTATCATCTGATGCCGAATCGGACTTTAGCTTATAAAGGCGAAAAATGTAAAGGCGGTAAAAATAGTAAAGATCGCCTTACTGTGCTGCTTTGTGCAAACAGTGATGGAAGTGAAAAGATCACTCCTTTAGTGTTAGGAAAATCAAAAAAACCTAGATGTCTAAAGAACATCAAAACATTACCACTGGATTATGATGCCAATAACAACGCTTGGATGACAATCGAAATTTTTACTAGATGGCTGAAAAAACTTGACGATGTTATGAAAAGGCAAAAACGAAAAATTTTGTTATTCATCGACCAATGTCCAGCGCACCCACCAGATACTGATTTTTAAAAAAATATAACAGTTCACTTTTTCCCAGCAAATTGCACTAGTCACCTTCAGCCATGTGATTTGAGCCTGATTAAGAATTTTAAAATACATTATAGAAAGCAGTTAGTGCAACTCGCTATTCGAAGCATTGAAGAGCCTAATCCCAAGAAAATAAGTGTTCTCGACGCAATGAATATGATTTTTTTGGCTTGGTCTCAGGTAACAAAGACAACAATAAAAAACTGTTTTATAAAAACGGGATTTGTGCATCAAAATTCTGATAATAATGATGATGACGTAAGCGACGGTGATGATCAATGAAGATGATTGGAATTTGCTCAGAGCCGAGGCATCTATAGATTAATACGTGGATTACGATAAAGATGTAATAACGTAAGCGATTTGCAGTGTTGATGAGCTTATTCAAATTTCCCAGTCTGAATCCCATATCGAGAGCGGAGATGACGAGGAATGCCAAGAAATTGTTTCTCCATCATTTCAAGATGCCGTGAATTGCATTGAAACATTAAGAACTTACTTTCTTTGCCACAATACTAGAGAAAAAACTTTTCAGGATCTTGTATCGTTGCACAAATCTTTAATTATAACTCAACAACAGTCGTCACGTCAAACAACTATAGACAATTTTTTTGTAATATTACGCAAAATGATCAATAGAAAAATTAAAGGTACGTACATTTAAGACTACACTACTTGTTTTGATTTATTTAATTTATACATTTATTTAAAACAATATGTTAATTATTAAAATTAAATGAAATAAAAATTTCTAGTTTTAGAAGTGAAAATCGATTATACGACGTTATCGTTTATACGACGTTTTTCTGTAGTCCCTTCGGCGTCGTATAAATGATGCTCCACTGTAACTTAATTCAGATAAAAAATATGAAATAAACATTACGAAGATAACTAATTTAGAAAAAGAAAACTAACAGGCTTCCGCAGTGGAACAAGCTGAAAAAAACTATTTTTAAATCAATAACCAACAATTGCCACAAAAGTTAACAGAAGAAAACTACATATAAAAAGCACGTTTAATACAAGGAGCATGAGTAAGATTTTAAACAGTATAATAATTGAAGTTCATAATATCAACACTTCCCCTTGAACTTGCAATTATGGCATTATAGCATAGCACGGCAGTGCTATGCTATATTTATTTCCAGTGTGACTCCGTAATGTTATTTTAATAGGGAATTTAACATTGAACGAGTTATTTACTAGACATTTTCCCACATTTTGTACGCGCTGCCACAGATTTTCTTCAAAGGATCTAATTGTTTAAAAAATAATTTCCTCCAATCAAAAAAAAATATTGAGAGAGAGGTCAATGGACATATTTCCTGTAGCAATTAATCATTTTTATGTGATAAGTGAAAAAAATATATATTCTTTTCAAGAATTAAAATTGGTATATTTACGACGTCATATTAGAAATAAAACGGAGATTTGCAAACATTTGGTATAATGACAAGAATCGTCAACAGAAAGCAATATAAACATGATTTTTATAATAAAAGGACATTTTCAAACATTGATCAAAAAGCTTCTAACTGAAGAAATTACAGAAAATAAGTAAATTAAACTTTTTTCTACTTTTTGTCTCTAAAAAATAACAGAAAATAACTTAAATATGTATGCGTAACAGGTACTTGAAAGAGAGTTTTTTGACACATTGGCATCAGAAAAAAATCGCACCAAACCCAGTGCGTATATGACAATTGCGCCGAGATTTCGTACTTATACCATATTTAAAAAAAATTCTTCGCCTAATATGTTCGAAGAAAATCAAAATAAATTTAGGTGAATAAAAGTTTTAAAAAATAATAGTATTTGAGAATAACAGTATTTCATCCTTGGTATGTAATGAAACTAGTAAATCTGTAGAATTAGCTCTTCAAACATAGCAGTTTTTTAGGGCTATACCGCAGAATTGTCAACTAATTGGTGTAAGAATTTTAGGCACTGCAATAAATTCGCCAATTCTATCAACCTAAATATTCAAATCCAGTGTAAACAAATATAAACAATGTTTACAAATGTTTTTTTTAATTCCCGATTTGGGGATTTTTTTATAACCGTGCCTAAATTTGTAATTTTACAAATAATTAATCATTGGATAAAATCAATTTTGAATCAGTGGTACTTCTTGATTATCCCGTTGTCCAAAAAACTATCGCCAAACTATCAGATTACATGCCAATAATGGATGATCGTGAATATCGCATTCAATGACATTAAATACCTATACGTATTTAGAGATGTCATCAAATGATTTTATTTCCACTTTTTATTAGTATTTTTATTAATGTTTTACCCTTTTTTTTGTACTTTTCTTATTTAAAAAAAGGTACTTACGTATTAACGCCACCGCGGCAGAAGTTGTGCTAATGGCCAATAAAGAGCAATTTTTTTTTTCTCACGCGCACAAAAAAATGGCGTCAAAAATAAACAAAAAAGCACTAAAAAAAGCTCTAAAGCGCTAAAAAATGGCGTTAAAATAACAAAAAAAGCACTAAAAATCACAAACAACAAGATTGCTCTTTATTGGCACATTTGCGCAACTTCTACTGCGGTGGCGTTAATACGTAAGTACAAAAAAAAAAAAAAAAAAAAAAAAAAAAAAGAAAATGCCATTATGTATAGTTTGGCGACTTATATAATTTGGCGGAATTTGTTAACGGGATAACCAAGTAGTACAGAATTAACTTGTATTAAATTCATTATTCTGATGATTTTAATATGATAAAACACTACACGATTTAATTTTTTAAAATGTCGTAAAGAGTTTCTGTTGAAAAATAGCTGTTTTTTATACTTTAAGTTAATATTTTTATAAAACTCTTTGATTCACTATCTCTATGAATTAATAAAATTTAAGAACATTTGGAATATTCATAATGCGTCACCTTTATGCACAAATGTCTAATACTTACCATGTTGGCGCAATTTTTTTCTGACGCCAATTTGGCGAAAATTTCGCTTTCAAATACCAATCACATATATATTTTAAAATTATTTTCTAATATTTAAAAAAGGAAATAGTGATAGATAAAAAAAATGTTTATTAATAACTATAGAACAAAACGATCTACATATTTTTTTAAGTAATAGAAAATAAACAATTTATTAGTAAATAAACAATAGCCAAGTTAGCACGCGAGGCATATAATCTTCATTTTGTTCCAATCGCGCCAACGTGTTGCATATATGACATCTATCCCAAACTTTTCTACGCTGAACCCTGCCCAGAGCTCCAGTGGCGGTTTGAAGTTCTGTCGAAGTTAAATTTCAATTTTGGGCAGAATTTCAAATCAAAAATTGATTAATTTATCAAGAAGCTTCTAAGTGAAGAAATACAGAAAATAAATTAATATGACGTAATACAGAAAATAAAAAATAAATACATTTTATTGATACTATTGAGGAATATTATATTGTCTAGAGGTGAATGTCTAGAACAGCGGTTCCCAAACTTTCTTGGTACGCGACCCACATTTCAGCGAAATAAAAATTCGCGACCCACCTTTCAGTGAAAAATAATTTTGCCGAACCACCTTTCAGTAATAAAATAATTCGCGATTCACACCAGATAAAGTTGTACATTACACAGTATAGCAATTTTTGTACGATCTCTATACGTTCGGCTATCCTATCCAACGAAAAACGCAAATTTTCTTATGGAAGATACATTATCAACAAAAAACAAGAATCGGTAATCTTATTGTGTGTAAATGAACAGTAATTAAAGCAATGCAAAAGCTACAAAGATAGTTTAAAAGATGTTTAATTATTAAGAAAACATAACTTTACAATCAATGATATTTCTGGTACTGATGTTTACCAATGTGGTAACATACATTATCACTCTGTTTGTCTCAGTATTTGTTTTTCAAAAACAGCAAAGTAGAAGGAGCATGTTCTAATAAGGAATTTCATCAAGGACTACGAAATTGATTTAAATATTTCTGGATATTGTGTTCGTACATTAATCTAGAAGGAAATTAAGGATTTTTCCTTAAATATTATTTCCTGTTGAAATTGCCATATCTTTTTAAACAGATGAAATAAAAAATATATTTTGTGGACAAACCTCGATTGTTCCGCGACCGACCAAAATAACTGCCGCGGCCCAACAGTGGGTCACGACCCATAGTTTCGGAATCGCTGGTCTAGAACTATACTTCTACGCAATCTACACTATTAAAATCTGACCGTATGTATGTATGTACGTGGCGCTATCGCTTCCGATTCCGGAAACAGAGAAACGGCACGTTTGTTTTGAATTGAAGGAAAAAAAATCCCGGGATTCCGAGATGCCGATTTTTTCGGCTGTCCGTCCGTCTGCCTGTTCATCCTTCCGTCCGTCTGTCTGCATCTAACAACTTAAAAACCACCCATCCGAATCGTTTGAAACTTAAAATATATGATTATTAGATAATTTTGCCGAGTTATTTAAAATTTTATGAAAATCAGATGCATAGTTCAATTATAGGGACAATCAAAATGATTCCGATACATTTCAGTCAATGGGGAAAAAGTTACAAGTGCATTTCAATGGTCTTACACTCTTCCGAACATAATAAAGTTGATATGCATCTATGAAGTATATACTATAATGCACATTCTGTACAATCTGTGGCGCAAATAATATTTCTTATTGATTTACGGGGCCACACAAAATTATTCCATTGCATAATTATATATTGAGACATTGTTTTGTATGCATTTTAATAATATTAAACTATTTAATATTTTATGAAAATGATATACGTTGCACAGGATTATACCAAGTTATAGTCATCGTTAAGTCTGTCCGTCCGTCTGTTTGTCCACACACAATAGAGCAAAAACTACCCAACCAAATCGTTTGAGATGTAAAATATATAATTTTTGCATAATTTTGTAGAATCAATTAAAAATTTATGAAAATCGGATGCATAGTTTAAAAACAGGGACAATCAAAAGTATTTTATCACATTACGGTCAATAGGAAAACATAGTTTCAAGTACATTTTAATGATGGTACACTCTCTCAAATATAACAGAATTGATATTACATGTTCTTCAAGTCTTCTTTAGATAAACCGACCAGTGTAGCGGGCGAAATAGGCCGTTAGTATATCAATACAGATTGTTAAGTATAAATATCAGTTACATGCAGAAGAGATTTTTCTGCCGAATATGACTTCATGATTCATAAGAAAAGAATTCGCCACAGAAAAAAAGTGACAACTGATTTTTGCATGATTCCATCGTAAAAAGTGAAGTTGATTTAAAAAATTAAAAAGTGCACATTTATGACGTCATATTGGAAATGAAACAGAAATTTTGAAATATTTGGTATCAAGACAGGAAGCATGTACAGAATTCAGTTCTAGATGTAAAAATAAAAGTTAACGATTTGGAAATGTGGCAAACGATTTGGAAATGAATCAATAAAAATCTGTGCAAAACCCGATGGAGAAATGAAAATCTACGTAGATACCGCGGAGATAGATAAATAGAGTTTTTAATGGGGGGTGGTTTTGGAGTCTTAAGTATCATGATCGGTATAGATCTGGAAATATAAATCAGAAATTCCTACGTAGGGGAGAACGTGATAGTTATTATTTCATCAAATAAAATTTTGTTCAAAAATCTAATTTAATTTTTAGGCCCTTTCACAGTTTTGCAGAATTGCTAAATTGTAACTAAAATAAGTGCTTCAACACTCGCTCATCCTACTTGCACATATGAAATTTAATCTTGAACTAGTTATACACTCAAATTTTTCATCACCATATTCTTTTTCAGCATAAAATGGAGCTATTACAACAATTTAATAGGAAACATGGTACTTAGAATGTGAATATGCATTAATTTATTTTTCTGCGTTAGAGAAAAACAGAGAAAGAGAGAGAGAAATATGAGCCCCCCAGACGTTCTCTTGAGCGCAACCCCCCCCCCCCCCCCCCATAGTTCACTTCTAGCTATGACCTTGGGTAAATCACATTAGTAATTGTGATACAATACCCGCATAAAGGAAGTCCTGATGGTGGTACCCTCAGTTAATTTTGAAATGAGTTCATCTGAATGCAGTAGTTATTAAAAAACTTGAGATATTAAACAAAAACATAATTTGCAGAACAAATTAAAAAAACAAAATTTATTTCCTGCACTGTTTAAGCCCGAGAAGGGACAGATATTAAGATAGTTGATTTATTTATTTATACATTTAGTATTAAATTTTTGTATCAAATAATCTAAATTATGTGAACATTAAAAAAATAAAAATGAAATTCAAACAATATGATACTTAAAGGCCCTAAATCTTAGATACCGTTCAAACGAAATCGAAATAAATCTGGGACTTTTTCCCAAACTTAACTTGCGAATATTTGTTTTGCAGATTTTGTATAATGTTTATGGTAGGTATAAATAAAAAGAATAGACACATCTAAAAAGCAAATGTTGAGAAATAGTCTAAGATTTATTTCGATTTCGTTTGAACGGAATCTAAAATTTAGGGCCTTTAAGTATCATATTGTTTGAATTTCATTTTTATTTTTTTAATGTTCACATAATTTAGATTATTTGATACAAAAATTTAATACTAAATGTATAAATAAATAAATCAACTATCTTAATATCTGTCCCTTCTCGGGCTTAAACAGTGCAGGAAATAAATTTTGTTTTTTTAATTTGTTCTGCAAATTATGTTTTTGTTTAATTCTTACCATACCCAAGAGAGTCCTTAACATTTCAAAAACGTTTTCTAGGTAAGGCTTTTGTAAAAGTATCCGCAATTTGGTATTCACCATCAATATGCTGGACACTGACTTCACCAATTAAACACTTTTCTCGAACAAAATTATATCTAATATCTATATGTTTAGTTCGCTGATGGAACTCAGGATTTTTAGCCAAACGAACTGCACTCGCATTATCAACTTGCAGAATAGGCGTTGATGTTAATGGAGCAATGTCATCAAAGAGACGTTTCAGCCAAACAATTTCTTTGGTTGCCTCACTTGCAGCTATATACTCTGCTTCTGTGGTGCTCAATGACACACACTGCTGTCGACGACTTGCCCAGTCAATTGCTCCTCGACTGTATTTAAATACAATACCGGAAACTGATTTTCTGGTTCTTGTGTCACTGGCATAATCTGCATCACTATATGCTTCTAAGGTACCAGGGTGAAAACCAGACTTAAAAACTAATGCAAAATTAGATGTTCCCTTGATGTATTTTAGTATTCGTTTTACCATTGACCAATGTTTTTGTTTTGCTTTATCCAAGAACTGAGAACAATATGACACAGCAAAGGCAATATCGGGACGGGTAGCAACTGCCATGTACATCAAACTGCCTACAGCTTGTCTGTAAGGAACTTTTTCAGAAACAATCTCTTCATTATCTTCCCCTGAAATATTATCCTTTTCTATGGGAGTAGAAATTGGATTAGCATCTTTCATGTTGAATTTTTCCAAAACTTTATTAGCATAATTTTGCTGACTAATAAAAATATCTCCACTTGTCAGCTTTTTTATCTCTACACCAAGATAATATTCAGCATCTTTGTATGTTACCTTGAATTCACGCTGCAATTCTTCAAGGAAATGTTTCTTGATTTGAGGAGTTGTGGCAACGAGTCCATCATCTACATGTAATGCTAATAACAACTTCTGTTGCTTCTCGTTACTGCAAAACAAACATGGATCAGCAGCACTTTCTGTAAGACCATATTTTCCTAGGAACTCTTTAAATCGCTTGTTCCAACACCTTGGTGACTGTTTCAATCCGTAGAGGCTTTTAACTAGTCGACACACACGGCCTGAGTTGTCATCATATCCTTCGGGCTGTTTCATATAGATTTCTTCTTCTAACGTCCCATACAAGAATGCAGTTTTAACATCAAACTGCACCAGGTCTAAATTTTCATTTGCTGCAACACTTATTAAAGCTCGAATAGTTTCAAAACGTGCAGCAGGGCTGAAGGTTTCTGAATAATCTATATCTTTTCTTTGAGAAAATCCTTTAACTACAAGCCTAGCTTTGAACCGATCAATGTCCCCATTAGCATGACGCTTCAATTTATATACCCATTTGTTTGTAATGGCTCGTCTTCCTTCTGGTAGGTCTGTCAAATACCAAGTATTGTTTTCTAGTAACGATTTAATTTCCTCGTCCATTGCAGCTTGCCATTCATTTGCCTTTTCCGATTTTACCGCTTGGTAGTAGTGTTCTAGTTCACTCTCTTCTGCAATGCAGCATTCAATAAGACGTTCAGGTGCCTTTAACTTCGTCCTGTCTCTTAGATTTCGATCATGCTGAGCATTTTCAGAAGTTTCATCTGTATTAAAATCAGTTCCATAACTGTCAGGAGTTGGACTTTCATCTATCCTAAGCTGTTCCGGCTCAATTGCAACAACAGTTGATGTTGATATAGATTCAGGAGAAAACACCACTTCTCTTGTTCGCTCGATTTTTCTTGTACCTTTGAACCATATACGATAACCATCAACATCATCTAAGTAGCCAACTAAAATTCCTTTTCGGCCTTTCGGATCCCACTTCTTGCGCTTCTGTTTGGGGGTATGAACAAAACACTCTGTACCAATAATTCGAAGATGATTGAGTCTTGGAGTTTTCCCATAAAAAACTTCATAAGGAGACTTTTGTTCAACTTCAGATGTTCCAGCACGATTCAGTATATGTACTACAGCATTGACTATTTCAGCCCACAGGGATTTTGATAAATCTTTTGCGATCATGATTGATCTAGCTAACTCGATGAGAGTTCGATTATTTCGCTCAGCAGATCCATTTTGTTGAGGTGTATAGGGTGTGCTGTATCGAAATTCTGCTCCCATTTTCTGAAGCAAACCTTTCAAAATTTTGTTGTTATATTCCAATCCACCATCACTAAGGACTGCCTTGATTGGTTTCTGTGTTTGATTTCTGAAGAAAACACAAAATTCTTCAAATTTAGATGTAACCTCAGATTTATGCTTGAGAAAATACACTTTTCTGAATTTAGAGTAATCATCAATAAAACATACATAGTAATTGGCGCCACCTAATGATTCTTCTTCCATAGGCCCACAGACATCAGTATGGATAACATCACCAACATCCTTAGCTCGTTGTTGACGATTTCGAAATGGTAATCGATGTTGTTTACCTAGCACGCATGCTTCGCAAAACTCACCATCATCTTTCACTTCTATACCTTGAGTGTGCAGAAACTTTTTCACATGCTGTTTATTCAAATGTCCAAGTCTCTCATGCCAAAGTTGAAGCGAGTTTGATTCAGTAAGTTGAACTTCAGAAGAGGGCACTGTTACAATGTTAGTTGCACTGTTTACCGCTGGTACTATTACTTTGCATAGCAATCTGAATAAGTTACCTTGGCGTATTCCCACAGCAACAACTCCTTTAGGTTTTACAAATTCACACTTATTGTTACACATCTTAAATTTTGATCCATGGTCTAGAGCTTGACTTACAGAAAATAAATTTCTCGAAGCATCTGGAGCATATAATACATTTTCCAGTACACTGGCTTTCCAGTTGCCGTTAACTAACATTTTCACAGAGATTCACCATGGCCATACGCTTTCATTGTGGAATTATTACCAACCCTTACTTCTATTGGGCACTTATACTGTGTAAAACTTTGAAAGACATCGTGCCTGTTAGTTATATGTTGTGTGGCTCCTGTATCAATGACCCATGTGTCATCACAATTGGCTGCAAGGCATTCACTAATAAAAACTTCATTCTTTGATTTTCTCTCATGCACATTATTAATTTTTTTTAACAATACAATCACGTTTCATGTGACCTCTTTTACCACATCTAAAACATTTAAACTGCTTCCCCTGCTTGTTTGCATGGTTGCCATACTTTTCTGCAGCACTGTGAACCTTTCTCAAACTAGACTTGGCAAGTAAGACATTTGATTCATTTTCTTTGGAAGAGTCTAACATTCTTCTTTGCTCTTCTGCAACAAGTAATTTCTTAAGCTCCACTAGTGTCTGTTGCTCTTCAGGTCTTGCACACCAAGCCATTTTCAGTGGCTCAAAGTCACTAGATAAAGTCTCCAAAAGCTTACTCATTACCACAAAGTCATTTGGTTTGATATCCAAATCAGACATCCGTGACACTAGGCGATCTAGTTTTGCTATGTGCATAGCCATTGAATCCGTCGGATCTCGCACAAAAGATGAAAATTGCATTTGGCAGGCATATTGAGCTTGAGTATTTTTCTGCTCAAACAGTTCATGTAGTTTCACCCATATTTCTCTTGCAGTTTTGCACATAGATACGAGGTCACATATTCTGCTATCTAGAGTTCTTGAAAAAATACCTCTGGCAGCTCTGTTGCCTTTATTGAAGTTGGCTAAGTCTCTGTTATATTTGTTCCTATCTGCAGCAGTAGCGCCTTCAGGAACCAGTTCTGGCTGTACAATCTCGCCAGAGCACACCTCGAAAGCATTTTCTTTTTCCATTAGCAAGCCTTCCACCATCCATTTCCATCTGACCCAATTCTCAGAGCCAAGAAGTTTATCAGTCGTAAAAAGTTCCATATTTTTATCTTTATTAACTAACCAAACACACAAATTTGAAATGCGTTTTACCGTTGGTTAGGACTAATTCTCGTTACCGTAACTATCGCGCAGTATGAAGTAAGTCTAGGAGCATAACCACTTGAAAATATTTTAGCAGATAACGGGTGAACAAGAATTAATTAACTTAATTCAGATAAAAAATATGAAATAAACATTACGAAGATAACTTTAATTTAGAAAAAGAAAACTAACAGGCTTCCGCCGTGGAACAAGCTGAAAAAAACTATTTTTAATTCAATAAACAACAATTGCCACAAAAGTTAACAGAAGAAAACTACATATAAAAAGCACGTTAAATACAAGGAGCATGAGTAAGAATTTAAACAGTATAATAATTGAAGTTCATAATATCAACACAGCTGGAAACAGATACTAAACTGTTTATATTCTTTTAAGTGTAATTGAAAATTTTTTAATTTTGAAAGTGGGAATAAAATTAAAATTCATCTGGTTTTATAGCAGACGATATTTTAAAGCCAGCAAATATTTTAATTTCAAAATTTTCACTTTTTAATCTCCGGCTTTTTTCCTTTACTTTTAATAGAAATGATGTACTTATATTGCCACTTTTATAAAAATTGTGTTAAAAACTACAAAAAAATTAATATCTCGAAAACAAATGAAGATACAGTTTTTAGATAAAGTGCATTTAAAAGAACACTTTTTTCCCTATACGATGATATAAAAATTGAAAATGTGGGATGTTTAGATGTTTAAAAATTTGCAGTAGCAGAAATTGGAAAATTGAAATTTCATTTCAAAATGTTGCCATTCCCAAAATGACATATGCGTTACGTACAGATACGTTTGGCCTTTATAATATAGAAGATAGATCCTTATTAGATTTTGTATACTACCCAAAAGGTGTCGCTTTTATGCTCTTTGAATTTCAAATTTTGATTGTAGACATCTAAGAGCGTTTGAGCCGAAATTCAACAATTTGTTTAAATAATAAAGTGCTAATATTTTGTTTTAAAATGCACATACTTCAATGAACTTATGCTTATTGAATCCTCATGATGGATATAAGTTATCATTTAATTTTGACATTGTGATAGTGAAATTGGAAGTTTTAACATGTATGAAATAGAAATTCTGGTATTAGTACTTTCGGATACTTTATCTTCGATATTTGAAGAATAACGAAAGTGATATTACTTTCAAAGGAAAAGATTAAAAATTTTAAAGTATCGATTAAATCGAGTTGGCCATAGTATCGATTAAATCGATTTAAAAATTCGAAATCGCCCATCACTACTCTCGGCCACAGGTGGGGCCTCCTTTTAAAATAGGATTGTGTTATACAGAAATTCCATTTTCGCAGGCTTTGCTGTATGGATCTGGGAAAAAGAACGTAATACATGTGTTGTGTAATAAGGAGTGTACAGTCACAGCAAAAAAAAATCTTGACACTTGCGATTTGAGACGTTTTGTTAAATATCTAAGAATATACATATGGAATAACTCCGAAACTCCAGATGTATAAACAAAATAGTACAGGTCATATATTTTCGAGATTTTTTTTCCAAAATCCAATAGGAGACCGTCAACAAATTGAAAAAGAACGAATATCTTTTGAATAACCCTGTCAAAACTAACGAAGTAAAAACGTTCAAACTGCAGATTATGATTAAATGGCTTATTTTAATAAACTATGTTCATTTTTAAGCGGATGTGAATGCCGTTTATAAGCAACTGCTTTCAGATGCTAAAGAAATAGTTGAGCAATTATATGTATACCTAAGGTCGTCAGGGATTGCGTCTAAGAAAATACATCGGGCTGATAATCATCCTGGTCAATCCGTCGAGTAGTCCTTTCATCGTGCAATATATACATCTCTTTTGGATTGCATTATAACGGATTTAGAGAAAAGACTTTCTCCAGAATGTTTTGAATTTATTCCAATTTGGAATTTTCTTGCTAAAAGTTGCTTATAGCGAGCAGGATTTAGATGCTGTAAAAATAATACTACTTACGTAAAACTTATAGATAAAATAATACAACTGTAATAGTAAATAAAAACAAACTGTGGATAGATAGCAAAATAGAAAAAAAATAGAAGGTGGAAATAGAATTCCTTAGAATATGACAGAAGTTATGGAAAACAGTAATAAGAATTTATATCCAAATATCAAATCAGTTTTGTCAATCTTCGCTACTCTGCCAGTTAGCATAGCAATGGCAGAAAGACTTTTCATCACTCTGTCATCTGAAACCCTGTATTCGAGCTTCTATGGACGAAGAGCGCCCAACTAGCTTAGCTGCGATGAATATATTCATCCTAATGTAAAAACTAATCCTAATGATGCAATTACTCGTTTTTCACACACACACACACACAAAAAGATGGATTTTTGAGATTTAGTAAAACTCACTTTAATTGCATGAGCATATATTTTAATTTTTAAGGATTAACTATTTTTGCAATGTTGTCCGATTAATCATTTCCAAAGATATACTTTCCTTTAATGCAGTGAAACCTGCTAAAATGGAATTGTAAAGAATGGGTGAAAATTCCACTTTCAACTGATTTGCATTTTAGTAGATTGATAAATTATTATTGCTTTCTTTTCGCTTTTACTTTAAAATTTTACTTTTAAACCAGCGTTTTGTTATAAATTCCGTTTTCTCAGGATTTGCTGTATTTTAAAATTGTTTCATTATATTATCTGTCAAAAGTTGTGACCCATCCCCCTGGAGGTTGGGCTGGATCCGCCCTTGGGAAACGCAGCGGCGTTTCGATCAAAATAAAGAAAACGCATCGGTTTATGAATTACAGGCGCAGATCGCGGAGTTAACCTAACAAGTGAAGTATTTATCACGCTTTAGCCAGCAGCGGGGACATAGATCGCGGGACCGTTCTACTCATAGAAATAGAAGGTATCGGTCGCACACTCCTAAACGTATGAAAGAAGGTTTATGTTGGCATCACGCTACTTTCGCCGATAGGGCACGGCAATGCCACCCCCATGTAACTTTAATAAATAGGAAAACTAGAGAGGAAACCGCATGTGGCGCAATGTTAATACGTCAAGTCGCCTTTTTATTGACGATCCTACTTCTCGGCGGCATTATTTAATTGATAGCGGCAGCGATGTTTGTGTTTTGCCATATACGGCTAAGATGTCTTTTGTTGCACTTTCTAATTTAGCATTGTATTTAGCCAACAATTCCCCAGTTAAAACATTGGTACAAAAATGGTAACACTGAGTCTAAATTTAAGACACGAATTAAAATGGCCATTTATAATCGCTAACGTTAGTAAATCAATTATCGGCGCCGGTTTTTTAAAATATTATGGATTATTAATTGATTTGAAAAATTCTTGTTTATGTGATCCACTCACTAAGTTCACTTCCGAAGGCACTACAATTAACAGCCATAGCAAAAGCATTACTCTTGTCTATAGTAGAGATATATTCCGTAATATCTTAACCAAATACAAGGATATAATTCGCCCTTATCCTGCTTCACCCAGCCCAAAGCATAATACTGTGCATAGGATAATTACAAATGGACAGCCAGTCGTCCACGGCGTTTGAATCCCAAGCAGTTAGCCGTCGCGAAGCCTGAATTTCAGACCATGATGGAACAGGGTATCTGTAGGCCTTGTAAATCGAATTGGTCAAATCCCTTAGTTATGGTTCCTAAAGATAATGATGAATTTCGCCCCACTAGTGACTATCGCGCCTTAAATAAACAAACTCATATGGATAAATATCCTTTACCACATTTACATGATTTTGTACAAAATTTGCATGGATAAAAATGTTTTTCAAAAATCGATCTTACAAGAGCATAGCACCAAATTCCAGTGCATCCCGATGACGTGCCCAAGACGGCAATTACTACATCTTTTGGGCTCTTTGAATTTTTATTCGTGCCATTCGGCTTAAAATGTGCAGCCCAAACTTTTCAACATTTTATGAATGAAGTGCTTGATTTTGCTTTCGACTATATTGATGACATATTAATTGGCAGCTCATCTGAGGAGGAGCACGCTAAGCACTTAGATATGGTTTTCAGTCGCCTTTCTGAGTATGGCATTCGAATCAGTGTGAATAAATGCGTCTTGAGTGTTCAGAAACTGTCTTTTTTGGGCTACCTTTTTAATGAGCAGGATATAAGACCAATGCCCGAGAGAGTAACACATATCTTGAATTATGATAAGCCAAAAACTGTTGGGAATCTAAGCCGATATTTGGGATTGCTTAATTATTATCGGCGAAATTTCCCATAGGCTGCTCATGTTCAATCATTTTTAATAATTACTTAAAAGGTTCTGGGAAGGCCGATAAGAGCGAGATAGTGTGGAATGAGGAGAGCAGTAAAGCTTTTGAGGATTCAAAACGTCAGCTCGTTAATGCAGCTTTACTTTTTCATCCTTCGCCCGATGCTCAAATTGACCACTAGCACGGGGCGGAGTTCCCAATGTTTCCCACAAGCGTTGCGGTATTTGATTGGCTTTTGGTGAACGCTTGTGGGATAAATAAAGAGGCTGATTAGCTGTAATCTGTTCTGACGTTCTTTGACGTCAGAAATGCTAGTGGTCCATTGCTTTATTTGCAGATGCTAGTGATTTCGCTCTTGGTGCAGCGTCGCACCAATGTGTTGGGTTGGCGCTTCAACCATTAGGGTTTTTTCACGCAAATTGACTGATACTGAAAAGAAGTATTTCGCATATGATAGAGAGTTGCTAGCCGCTTATTCTGCTATTAAACATTTTCACTTCATGCTGGAAAGTCGTAATTTTATCTTATACACAGACTTCAAACCACTTACTCATGCCTTTTTCCACAAAAGCGACAAATGTTCTTTACGACAATTACGACAATAGCGAGATTTCATTAACCGATATTCAGTTCACTACCGATATTAGGCACGTTAAGGGGGTACACAACATACAAACCGACACGCTCTCGCAAACCGAAGCTATAACTTGTCCCACTCCAATTAATTATGAGCGGATCGCTGAGGATCACACTAGGGACAGTGATTTAAGCACATGTTTAGCAGATAATTCATCATCGCTTAACCCATTTGTGCCTAGCGTCCCATTTTCGGGACAGTTTAAAAAAATTAAAGTAAACGCATTTCACACCAGCAAAAAAGGAGTATAATTAAATACTTTCTTTCTAGAGACAAAATCCTCGATAAATTAAGATAAAAGTTATTCTTGCTTTAAAAGGGGTGGGAAAATGCAAAATTTGAATTTTAACGAAGAAAATAATTCAGGCAGTAATGGGTTAAGCTCAGTAAAGTCATCATGCCCGATAGATCTTTGGAACTGTATTGTGACTCATCTACTGAAAAAATCGGTCCTTTTATCCCGTTAACTCAGCGAAAAACTATTTTGACGCCTTGCATAACATATCTCATCCCGGTCGTAAATCTACCATGAAACTTATCACTGACCGTTTCGTTTGGCTTAATATTAAATTTGATTGCGATATATGGGCCAAGACGTGCATTCCATGCCAGCGAGTTAAGATTTTGACGCACACCAAAGCTCCGATAATACCCTGTTCGCACTGGGAGAGTTGAGTCACTTAACTTTAAGTCACTTAAATTTTTTGAAGCGGGATACCCGGAATTAGGCTTCACCTGTTCGCACTTGCTAATATTTTAAGTGACTTAACTTGGCCAAAATGGCATCTGGGCATGCGCATAAGTTCTGAAATTTGTAACTGCAACTCCTAACTGCTTTTTTGTTTACATAGCAATTACCCTGCCATATTTCAATTAAAAATTAATTTTATCATCCTCCCAATTTATTTTGCTGGAGCAAATAACAGGTTCAACATTTTCCATTTTTGACCTTTGATTAAAAAAAAAAAAAAAAAAAAAAAACCACAAACGCACGTGTTAAGCAATTGAGGTAAACAAATAACAGTTTGAAATAATTTATAATTGTTTTTAGGACTCAACTCCAGTAATTTAATAATCAGAATTAAATATTCTAAAAGTCAGAAATAATAATTAAATATTCAGAAGGCACATTTCCACTCAACTCATAGTTAAGCAAGCAGTGCTCGCAGTGCTCGCTTAAGTGAGTTGCAGAAACTTACTTAAGCAAGAATCTTGATTCCGGGTACGACCGCTTCAAAAAACTTCAAGTTAAGTGACTTAACTTTCTCAGTGCGAACAGGGTATAATACCCTGTTCGCACTGGGATAGTTAAGTCACTTAACTTTAAGTCACTTAAATTTTTTGAAGCGGGATACCCGGAATTAGGCTTTACCTGTTCGCACTTGCTAAATATTTTAAGTGACTTATGACATCCAAAATGACATCTGGGCGAGCATCTGGGCATGCGCATAAGTTCGGAAATTTGTAACTGCAACTTCTAACTGTTTTTTGTTTACATAGCAATTATCGTGCCATATTTCAATTAAAAATTAATTTTGTCATCCTCCCAATTTATTTTGCAGGAGGAAATAACAGGTTAAACATTTTCTATTTTTGATCTTTGATTACAAAAAAAAAAAAAAAAAAACCCACAAACACACGTGCTAAGCAACTAGGGCAAACAAATAGCAGCTTGAAACAATTTATAATTATTTGTAGGACTCAACTCCAGTTATTTAACAATCAGAATTAAATATTCTAAAATTCAGAAATAATAATTAAATATTCAGAAGGCACTTTTCAACTCAACTCATAGTTAAGTGAGCATCTCAAAAGTTAAGTGAGTTTCAGAAATTTGCTTAAGTGAGAATCTTGATTCCGGGTACGACCGCTTCAAAAAACTTCAAGTTAAGTGACTTAACTTTCTCAGTGCGAACAGGGTATAAGTAATATCCCGGTAAAAATCAGCGCTTCTCTCATATCCATTTGGATTTAAGAAAGAGTCATAACCACAAAAGAGTCACATGACTCTTTTGACAAAAGAGTGAGAGAGTGACAAGAGAGTGACAAAAGAGTCATATGACTCTTTTGTAATAACCCTGTATTTATTTTCCCTGTCCCTGTCTCTGTGTTTGTAGTTTAGCTAACAAACTTTCATTGGTAAATAAATAAATTTTAAAAAAAATGTTATATTTTATTTAAATTTACACGTGGAAAAACTTTTAAAATATAGCAAACTGTGCTTCAAAAAAAAAAAAAAAAAAAAAAAAAAAAAAAAAAAAATATATATATATATATATATATATATATATATATATATATATCCTTTTTACGTTGTTTGATTAATTTTTACGAAATAAAATCGATCCAATTTCAGTACACTTCGAAAAAAAAGTTCGCGATGACTGTCGCAGGTTTTTATGACAACAGTCGCAACTTTGTGACGTGACACCTTTTCGGCTGAAAGGCGTTTCATTTGTATCGCGTTCGGCAACATTTGTGACTGCGACGCAAGTTGTGACGGGAAGCATTTTTAGCTGTATCCACGCCTAAGTGAATATGGAATTTGTAGTAAAAAAGGTGGCAACTGTTTTGTGCTTCTGGAAATCCAGATTTGTGATTGTTAGGAAATTATTGCTGTGTAAAGTTTTGACTAATTTCCTTTGTAAATTTTTAACTTTTTCGAAAACCGTGTTACTTTTTTTCATTTGCATCCACAACCTATAAATATGGTGCGTAAGTATTGATTCTTATGGAGTCTTGATGTGTATACATATGATTTACAGGTTGTAACATATCAATATTTATTTTTTAGTCGCATGCTATATTGCTTATTCAGCCGGGAAAACCGGAGACAAGGACCTATTCTGACTTTGAATCTGTCAACGAATGTATGGAAGGTTTGTGCCTTTCTATGTTTAAAATTTTATCTTGGAAACATAAGTAGCTGAATATTTTCAAAATGTACTATGTTTTACTTATCACAAAGATTGTTGTAATTTATGTATTTGAAACTATACGAAATTTTATTCCTCCTGCCCTCCTTTTTTTTTTTTTTTTTTTTTTTTTTGTAATGGGAAAAAATATACTGAACTTATTGTAATTGTCACTGCTTATGTTTTTTAGAGATATTTTTAAGGATTTATTTATTCGAAAATTCTAAGTTTATTGTGATTTCCTCCTTATAAAAGAAAAGTGAAATATCATCTTAAAAAAAAAATAATAGTAATTTAATAGAATTTCACTGAAGTCAAATGTTTAGTTTTGTCCTGTTTCTAAACACCAGGGCTTAAAATTGAATTTTTCTTGGTTGAAGGGAGTCTCCCTACCACAGCGCAACCCTAACTTTAGAAGAAAAAATGACGATTTTGTAAAATCTTGTATATAATGCGCACCATAAATTTGATATGCAAATAAATGAATGGCCAAAGGAATTTAAGTAAAGAATATCGAAACAAACATTGCGTTAGGCCAGGAAACAAGGCGAAATTACATTTTTAGACTTCGTATAGGGAGTGAATGACGGGGGATAGGAATGAGTGATAGCAATGAGAATTACTAATCAGTAAATCTACCATGAAACTTATCACTGACCGTTTCGTTTGGCTTAATATTAAATTTGATTGCGATATATGGGGCAAGACGTGCATTCCATGCCAGCGAGTTAAGATTTTGACGCACACCAAAGCTCCGATAAGTAATATCCCGGTAAAAATCAGCGCTTCTCTCATATCCATTTGGATTTAAGAAAGAGTCATAACCACAAAAGAGTCACATGACTCTTTTGACAAAAGAGTGAGAGAGTGACAAAAGAGTCATATGACTCTTTTGTAATAACCCTGTATTTATTTTCCCTGTCTCTGTGTTTGTAGTTTAGCTAACAAACTTTCATTGGTAAATAAATAAATTTAAAAAAAAATGTTATATTTTATTTAAATTTACACGTGAAAAAACTTTTAAAATATAGCAAACTGTGCTTCAAAAAAAAAAAATATATATATATATATATATATATAACATAATAATAATAATATATATAAAATATATATATATATTTAAATAACATTTCTGGTGTTTTTCTATAAAAAAGTGCTAGGAGTGAAATAAAGATGCAGCAATACTTCTATTAAGTAAGATTTTCCTATTTTTAATGTCTTTTTTAAATTGATTTCTTAATTCATACGTATATCATGTGATTACTTCCAGCAGTAAAAAATATTCCATGTGTAACATGCACCTACAAATTTTGCCTTAATTTTTTGAAAAGAAAGGGTGTTATACATGAGTAAATACGGTATAAATGGAAAAGAGGAATAATCGAACTATAGCTGTTTGGAAGGGCAGAGAAAAAAAAAATCAATGTTATTTTACATGCCATTTAGAGATTTACACAAATACAGATACGAAAAATTGTGCTCGGGGGAGAAAATGTGAAATTCGTAGATTGGTCAATCTTTGTTGTCAATCTGTAAAATAGTGTGAAATTCATACAATGGTCGCAGAAAAATGTTATGAAATTACTCTAAGTCTGTTAAAAATATTTCCTCTCTGATGCAAACAACCCGTAAGTTTCATGAATGTCTCAAAAAATAATCTCGAAATTCATCCGTGACACTGGCTAAATAAAGCTTTTGCAATTCATAATTTTTTTTGAAATATTATAGGTTGTGATTGCAGTTTACTGTCCTTCTTGGCACGATTTTCAAAAATCGCCAAATTGGCACGTTTTCGCGTCCTGTCTCCCGGAGCAACTTGTTCCAAGAGACACTATGCAAAAACGAACTAAGATGGTGACGATCAAAATAAACAAAAAGTACACAAAATAAAAATGCAAAATTTCACTAAATATACTTTTTAAAAGAATACATATTTTAAAAAGTTACGAAAAAAGAACTTTTATTTACCCAGAGCCAATTTTGCATTTGTGAAGGGAACCCCTTGCTTTTTTAAATTGATTTTATGTAAATAAAAATTCTTTTAATTTTAAACATTTTGTGGAATATTTAAAAATAAACTTTACAGATTCTTCTGCAACTTCAGGATTATAAAGATTGTTTGACTTCATATTTATTAACGTCAATTTTAAATATTTTGTGAAATATGAGTAATTTGTATGAAATAATTTTTATCTATGCATGTGCAAATGACAACAGCGATCTTTTTACTAGGGATGCACCGAATAGTGATTTTGGCCGAATGCCGAATATTCAGCCGACAGCTGAGCCGAATACCAAATATTCGGCTAGCCTAATAGTAATTGTTGGGCCGAATACCGAATATTCGGCCAGCCGAATAGCAACTATTTGGCCGAATACTGAATATTCGGCTTTCCAAATACTTTTTATATTTCAAAGTTTAAAAGTATTAAAATGTTACTTTTTAAAACAATTTTACATAATATTTAATAAAAGAGACATATTTTGATAAACAAGAACTTTTTATAAGAACATTCAGTATTGAAAAAAATTTTCCTTTTTTTATTTAAGAAGCATAATTATGACTTTTTCAATTAATAAAATCTTAAATATTATGATTTCTTCTACGAATCAAAACAAACATTTTGAAATCAAAGAGAAATAATGAAAAAATAGTTGAAGAAAATTTACAGTCTTATATTTGTTCTTTTTAAATAACTCAAGGCAGATTTTTTTTTTCAATAAAAAGTATAAATACTTTCAACTTAATTCTAAATAAAGGAATGCCATTGTTCTTTACTTATGAATGGTGGCATTTTCCATCCTTCTCATCATATCATATATATTACAGAAATCAAAGCATGTGAGTTAAAAATATAGTTATGGTATCTTCTTTATTGTTAATGCAACAAACTAAAACACAAGTTTTCTTAAGTTAAACTTTACAAACAGCAAATAAATAATGTAAAAACATTCTATTTTATTTATGATTTTATTTCTAATTATTTTAGATATATTTATAAATTGACAGTTAAAAGCGGAAATTGTTAAAAGTTTTTTAAAATGTGTTTTAAAAGGCTTTATTAAGCATTCGATTCGGCCGAATACTTTGATATTCGGCCAAACCGAATATTTGGCAGGCCGAATAGTTTCATATTCGACCAAGCCAAATATTCGGCTTTACCGAATAGTCTGATATTCGGCATAACCGAATATTCGGTAACATGGCCAAATACCGAATAGAATACCGAATATTCGGTACATCCCTACTTTTTACATAATTTAATACTTAAGGGTGTATTCGAAAAAATGCTTTTCCACCTTCAGCAGCTCGAAATTTTCCGATACAATTTCAGACACATTTTTAAAAGTAGAATCATGAAACTTGCTGAGGGGATTCTTGAAGGGACGTATGAGGTGCCGAGTAAAGTCTTTTTATGCTGAATTCATTAGAATTTGATTTATAAGCAATTAATTTCTCTGGAAGACCCTTTTTTTCGTTCCCTTATCTCCCACTTCGGAAGAATTGGTTCAAATTGCCATTTTAGATTGCTTTTTTTGCAATATTTTGTACACTTATCAAAGAATTGACCTTTACAGCACCTTGTGCACTTTTTAAATAAGAGAATCTGCGAGTTTCATGTGTTTGAGAGCAAAAGTAAATTCAAAAATAAATCGGGAAAACAGGCAGTTTGAATCGAAATACACCCTTAATTCTCAGGGCGGGATTTGCGCCCGAAATTTTGAAATCTGCCCAAAAGAATATCGTAGACAAAAGGCTCCTGCCAAAAAAAAATCACATTTTTCCAAAAAATTTTGGATTTTGAAACTACGATCAACTTTAATGGCCTTTTTACGAATTTTGTGATATTTTCGTGCGACTGAATGGCATATTTTGCAATTTTTTTAACTGCGAAAAATTTTTGAAATTCAAGATTTTTTTCGCAACTGATCGACACATTTCGCAGTTTTTTTCTTGCAATCAATTGACAAGTTTCGTGCTATTTTCCGTCGCGAGAGCGGAGTCATTCTTTTCCGGATTTTCCAAAAAAATAACGCATTAGATTCCAAAATTATGAAATATCGGTTATCAACCCAAAAATTTGGATAGTTATGACGGAATTTCCCAGCTGATAACTGATTTTTCATAACTTTTGAACTGAGCTGAGTCACATATCTTCACAATCAATTTCGTCAATCATTCGCAAAAAATGGAAACACAGAAATTTTGTTTGAGGATCGCAATAGAAACGTCAATTTTGTTGGAGCATCACGGAAAAAACTCAAATTTTCTCAAAGAATCGCGATTTTTCTCAAAAGATTGTGATAAAACGCAAATTTCTTAAAAAAGATGTCGGAATAAATACTAATTTTGGTAAAGGATTGCAGAATAGACGTGAATTTCGTGAAATGATTGCGGAATGAACGCGAATTTTGTAAAAGCATCACAGAATAAATGTGAATTTCATGAAAGGATCGCCATACCATATAAACCCGAATTTATATAAATGCTGTTAAAAAAAAAAAAAATGCGAATTTCATGAAAAGATCTCGGAATAAAAGTAAATTTTATTAAAATATGGAAAAAAGCTAACTTTGTTGAAGGAACGCAGATTTTTGTCGAAGATCGAGAAAAACAAACGCTAATTTCTTTGAAGGAAAGCTGGAAAATGCCAAATTTGTCAAAGGATTCTTCTGGGGTGATTCTGAGTAAAAAAAAAAAAAAAAAAAAATGAAATTTACAAAATTTTTTTTGAAAGGTTGCTGCAGAGTTTGTGTGAAAGGAATTTACTGTTGACACTGTGCTTTTTTGTGACCCTTTGAAGAAATTTGCGGATTTTTCGCGATCTGTTGATGAAATTCTCGGACATTTTAGATTTTTTGATGAAATAGCAGTTTTTTCACAATCCTTTGACGAAATTTGCAGGTTTTTCACAGTCCGTTGAAGAAATTGGTGGATTTTTTAAAAATGATTTTGGGAGTTTTGCTGTGATATCTGGTCGAAATTTGCAATTTTTTTTTTTTTTTTTTTTTTTTTCCACGAATCATTGATAAGATTTGTGTTTTTCTTTCACTATTCTTTGAAGAAATTTGCTTTTTTTTTTTTTTCGCGATTATTTGACGAAATTTGAACTTTTAACGCAAACCTCTGACGATATTCGTGATTTTTGTGAACGATTTACAAAATTTATTCTTTTTTTGGGCGACCATTTGTTGAAGTTTGTAGCATGTTTTTTAAACGGAATTTTGGATTAATGACTTTCTTTTTAATTTGCAGAAACGAATGTCTTAATTTTTCGGAGAATACAGAACAGAATCACTCCTGGATCGCTTTAAAAATGCAAAATTCGTTAAAAGATTGCTTAATATACGCGATTTGTGTTACAAAATTGCGAAAAATATGCAAATTTGGTACTTACATATTAACGCCATCGCAGTTACAGATTTGGCGATTTTTAATCTACACCTAAATTTTTTGTGACAAATCATAAAATAAAACACGTTATTTAAAATTAAAACAATTTCAAAATTCAAAACACTATATTTAAAAACAAAGTAATCTATTGGATTTCGGTGGAAAATGGGCCGATATAGAGTCACTTCTGCTGCAGTGACGTTAATACGTAAGTACCAAAAGTAAATAGACAATTTATAAATAGACAATAATGTCCGGGTTGCAATATCAAGTAAAATAATGACATTTTGGTGCCAGTTAATTATGTCAGAAACAAATCAAGCCAATGTAGTGCATATAAGACATATGTGGAAAAAAAAAAAAAAAAAATTAGTACTTAGTATTAATGCTACCGCAGCAGAACTTGTGCAAAATAATGGCGTCAAAAAATGAGCAAAAAAAAAAAAAAATTCATTTAAAAGCACTAAAAAGCACCAAAGCACTAAAAAATGGCGTCAAAAGTAAGCCAAAAACAAGGCAACAAGGAATCCAAAAGATAACTGCGGTGGCGTTAATATGTAAGTACTGCAAATTTCGATAATGCATCACAGAAAAAATATGTGAATTTTCTCAAAGGGTCGTTAATAAATGCTGATTTAGTCAAAAGGCTGCTAAAATGCAAATTTCATTGAATTGCAAAAAAGATGTGAATTTCGTCAGAGGGTTGCAAAATAAACACGAATTTAGTCAAAATGCTGCTAAAAAATGCAAATTTCATCACAGTCACAAAGATGTCAATTTCGTTAGCGGCTCGCGAAAGAAAAAAACAGCCGTCTCCTTGGAAAGCAGCACACATGGAAGCATATCTGTTTATTGTTATGGGTATAGTTTTTAATCAGAAATAATATATACTGAATTAACTTTTGAAAAATTAGGTTAATCCGAACCCAACTTGTAGAAATCTATACACTCAACCTAAAATCAACCTCAACCAAAAACAGTTTACTAGACCTGTAACAAAAGTAATTAGCACAGGGAGAGAATTTTCCCCTTTTAAAGATAAAATAGACTATATAAAAGGTTGACTTGCTTTCTTTTTTAAATAAAAACACATTTTGCATAATTATTCTGAGTTGTTGATAAAAATTCCTTCAATGGTATTTTGTTATGTCCGCATTCGTGTAATTCTTTAAATAGCACATAAAATAACAGTAGGTTTTAAAGATTTTTTTCTCCTTCCCAAACAGCTAAACTCCCCTCCATTTATAAATGTTGGGAGGGAGACTCCCCGCCTGTGAAAAATTGAATTTCAAGCCCTGATTCTATAGAGCAACTCATTAAAAAATAAATAAAAATAGTTAAATATTGTAAAAATTCAGGAAGATATTGTCAATAATAGAGATAGCTGATTTTTAGTTTCTCTCTAAAAGCAGCTGAATGATAAAGGTGTTTTCTACAAATTTTTTTCTTAACTGATTTTTAGGGAAAGGTTAGTATTTAATGAATATCAATAAGGATATTTGGAACAAATACTTCAATTTTGATACTTCATTTTATCATGGAATAGGTTTATTCTGCTAGTTATTCTAGAAGAATCAAAGTATCAATAAAAAATGAATTTAAAAAGAAAAAATAAGGAGAATCTGTTATCATTCAGCTGCTTTTAAAGAGCAACTAAAAATTAGCTCATTCCTATATTTGGTATCTTTTTGAATTTTCACAATATTTGACTGGATGTTTCTCTTTTTGACAATTTGTATTCTAATATTTTAGGTGTGTGTCATTTGTTTGAAGATCACTTGAAAAGACAGAATCCAAATACAGCATCTATAACATATGACATTAGTCAGCTCTTTGACTTTATTGATAATTTGGATGATCTCAGCTGTTTGGTGTAAGTTTTACATCTAATTTTCTTTTTTAAAGTGAATTTCTATAATTAATAAAACACTTCCAGAATTATTACAATATTTTCATAGATATTTGATGTGGATGAAATATATATTACATTTGAAAAGATCCAAGTCATGTCTCGTAGGTTTAAGGGGGGTGGGATTAGTCAAAGGTTTTTTCAAGGTAAAATGTATACATTAATGTACTAAAAAGGATACCTAATAAAATATTATGGTCAATTAAATTTTCAAAATTTAATAATCAACTTTTATATAATTTGATACTTTAATAACCTCAGTCCAGTTCAATGATAGCTTTTAAAGAGAGCTTTTGCAATTGTTAAGGCTCCTGTCCCTGGCTGACAAACTGCTCACAAGCTAATACTATCCCTATGGGGAGGTTATTTTCTAATATGTTTTGCATTTTAACTTTATATTTTTAATTGGATATCTGAGGTGCATGCCGACATTGCCCCTTTTTAACTTTTTCGATTTTGGTTGCAGATATATTTTAAAAAGGCATTTTTACTTTCAGAATTGGTTTTGAAAGTGAAACTAATTTCATAAAGTATCTGCATTCAAAATTGAAAAAATAAAAAAGGAGCAATGTCGGCATGCACCTCAGCTATCCAATTGAAAAAAATACATAAATAAAGTAAAAAGGAAAAACAGATATTAAAAAAAAACCCCTCCCCTTAGGAGGAATAGTATTTGCTCACAAACGTATTGTCGGCCAGGGACAGGAACCTTAGGAAGCTTCAGTCATGCAGACAAAATTTATAAAAGTATCACTGTGTGTGAGCATTTGTGACTGTTTGGTGAACTCCTAAGTGATCCCAGCTGCACCTTTAGCAAGAAATGTATCGATATTTATTTCCCATAATACAAAAGCATGGCTTGGATTTCAGTATGTCAGTGTGGTGAACTGGCCAGCATTCAACCCAGATCTCAATCCAGCAGAAAACATATGGGGAATCCTCTCTCATTACGTCTAGAAGAAACAGTATTCCTTGGTGCAAAAGCTCAAATCGGCAATCGAGAAAGCCTGGTACAGACTTGCATCCTAAACCTTGCATATTTTTGTGCTATTGATGAATCGCATATTCAGTCTCATCAGGTGCAGTTGAAACATAGATTAATTACTAAAGGACTTTTGTGCTTTGTGACATGTATATATCTAGTTGTGCATAAACTTTTGCAATATGACAATTTTGATACTTTTATAATTTTCTTTATAATAAATTGTTTTCAAATTAAAAAAAAAAAAAAATGCAATTGTTTAGATACAGTAATTTCAAAGCAATCAGATTATGTTTTATTTTATAAAAATATTTCTTTTGTGCATAAACTTTTGCACTGCACTGTAGATATTTTGTTAAATGAAAATTTGATTTCTAAGTAAAATATTCCCAAATCACTTTTCTTTAACTGTTACCTTTTAAGATAGCTATTTTTTATATTTTTAGTATATTTTTTTTCATTAAATAAAAAGGAAAATTTATATTACTATATTTTTTTAAGTTAATAAAATAAACATCAAAGTAATCTGTAATTTGATTTTTAAGGCAATGGTGAAAAAAAAGTTTCATTCATAACTTCATAATTTTAAGTGCTTGAGAATACAGTAGTATGTCGACTTACATAACCCTGTATTTATGCTGCCTGGCTGGAAAGAAGAAAAAAATTTCATTGAGATGCACTTTGAATCTTTTTTAAAGATTTTTGGTTCTGTGGAGATGGAGGGAAAATTTTCTGGAACAATTATTTGATAGTGACAAATAAAAACAATAAAAGACAAACCTAAAATAATTAGATGAGTCTGATCTAGGTGCTTTTAAGATTAAATATTTTGAGATAGTCCAATGTTATCAATCACCCCTACTTCTTGGCAGAAATATAGCTGAAATTTGCAAACTAAAGCCATTCTAGGTTTATTGTTCTGAGAATACTGCTATTGAACATAAGAAGACGGAACTGTGGCATAAAATCTGGAAGTCTAAATCGCCAGTGATTTAGAAATCAATTTCCAAAGCTTGAGTAACCATTTATTTAAAAATTTATTCCACAAGCTGGGTGTTTTTCTCTACCCCAAAATTTACTTTTAGGGTGATGTTAATTATTGATAACACACCTGAGCACTCACTAAAAATTTTAATCAAAGAGCAAAGTTGTCTTTTTACTTTTAAGTATCATTTATTTCAGCTGACAGACCAGAGTGTGATCAAGACATCTGCAGAATATTATATGCGACATTAGTTTATTTCAAATGCAGCAATGAGAGAAGTTATAAAATTGACAGTAAGAGTTCTGGGGAAAAAAATTTGTCCAAAATGCAGTCACACATAGGATGAAGTTCAGTTAATAATGAGATGCTTATGCTTCGAAACAACTGTGTCCCTTTTTCTTTGCAGTTATTAAACAAGTGTCTGAAATTTCTGATTTTTTTTCTTAACAGAAGTCGTTGACATTGTGTTAATGTACAGGGTGTCTACAGAATCTTGAAATCATGAAAAAGTCAGTCAATTTCGTGATATACTCGAAAACCAACATAATATTTTTGTATCTGAAAGTATTACATTTTCATCTTGCCAACAAGACTGATTTGTCCATATAGCATATTTTTTCACATTCTGATCAGTCTCTTTCCCAATATTTTAAAAAAGATATGCATGATTGATACAAGTTTTTTTTATATTTAACGCAAATTAAGATGATCTGATGTCCTTGTTTCCTGCGGATAGTGCTTATATAAGGCAATTTCCCCATTTTTGAAAAATTTAAATGATTCATTAACATAACCTGATCAGATAGCTAGCTTAATCCAATTATCTATTCAGTCAGATGTAGATACACTAGACAAAGGTGATAAAAATTTTAGACATTTTGTTAAATTTCTAGAAAAATGAGGAAGTATTCTGAAGCGTGTAAACATAATTGTTCAAGTAATACATTTATGTAAAGATTTTTTTCCCTTAAATTCTGTAGGGGACCGTCAACAAATTGAAAAAGAATGAATATCTTTGGATAGCCCTGACAAAACTAATGTAGCAAAAGTGTTCAAACTGTAGATTGTGAAGTGGCTTATTATAATGAATTGTGTTCATTTTTATGCAGATAGCATGTATATTCATAGAGAAATTAAGGTTTTTATGAAAACGGTCCCAAATTTTTCCAAGTTTTTTGTTTATAATTTGCAGAGTTCTTAATAATATAAAATGTATTTTTTCAAAAATGACAAACCTTGTACTCAATATCCTGTAATAAAAACTAAAAAATACTAAATGTATGAAAAATGTTTACTAAATTCATAGTTTTGAATGCTATTGAAATTTCATTTGTATACTGTGTTAGCTAAATATATAGAGCAACTCTTGTGAAATTTTAAAAAGCATAGCTTGAAAATTTTGAAAGTGGTTGTCAATAAAATAAGTTCAAAATCTGTTTCCCAAAATAAAGCAAAAAGATGAGGGGCTATATCTGTTTATCCATTGATTAGTGTCAATATAAAATACATAATATATGTGTTGCTATATTTGTATTCAACCCCTCTTTACACTTAGCTAACACAATATGCAAATGAAATTTTGGATATTGTTCACCTACTGTTCTGATGACAAGGTATTCTGTACAATGTTGTTTGTCATATTTTTGGAAAAGAGCATTATTTTTAGATTAAGAAATCTGCAAATTATAAACAAAAACTTGGAAACATTTGGGACTGTTTTTTATAAAAAACTTTAATTTCTCTATTAGTATACATGCTATCTGCATAAAAATGAACACAGTTATTACAACAAGCCACTTAATCATAATCTACAGTTTGAATGGTTTTGCTACATTAGTTTTGAGAGGGTTATCCAAAAGATATTTGTTCTTTTTCAATTTGTTGACGGTCCCCTGTGAAGTTTAATAGAAAAATTTTCACGAAAATATATGGCCCACAGTATGTTTACACACTTAGTTTCAGGATAATTCCTCATGTAATTTTCTAGATATTTAACAAAATGTCTAAAATTGCAAGTGGCCGGTCACCTTTGGTCATAAAATTTCTGTAGATTTCCTGATGTAATACTTAACCTTTTTAAAAGTATACAGTGAATATACAAAAAATAAACCATAAAAATTAATATGAAAAATAACACTAGTAAGTCTTGATTACGTCCACTAATAACTATATCGTAGTACTAATAATATATATTCTACTTAAAAAATAAGAATTTATATTATAAAAAATATTTTGCTTCTAAGACGTTGTACATTAATAAAAACATTTAAAATATTTTAAAATTTTTATTTACATGTTTCAACTTACTTTTAATAGTCATCCTAAGAATGTAAACAGAAAAAAAAAATTACAAATACAATAAACGTAAAAATCGGAATAAAGAATTATTGAAAATAAATAAATATATCACGTGCCTTTTAATTTGGATATTATCCGTGGTCTAGTTAAAAAAAAATTACTGCGTAAATTGTCTAACCATTCAATCCAGATATTTGGGATGCGAAATGATAGTGTATCGTTACAAATATGTGAACTTTTAAAATAAATTTCAATTGATTCTCTTATAATTTTAAATAAACATTATACCTGTTATTTAAAGTTATTCATAAGAGAATCAATTGAAATTTATTTAAAGAGTTCACATTTCTAACGATACATTATCATTTCGCATCCCAAATATCTGGATTGAATGGTTAGACAATTTACACAGTAATTTTTTTAACTAGACCACGGACAATATCCAAATTAAAAAGCGCGTGACACATTTATTTATTTTCAATAATTCTTTATTCCAATTTTCACATTCATTGTATTTGTAATTTTTATTTTTCTATTTACATTCTGAGGATGGCTCTATTAATAGTGAGTTGAAACATGTAAATAAAAATTTTAAATATATTTTAAATGTTTTTATTAATGTACAATGTCTTAGAAGAAAAATATTTTTTATAATATAAATTCTTATTTTTTATGTAAAATATATATTATTAGCATTACGATATACATAAAAATCAATACACAAAAAACAAATTATTGATGCTATGAGCCTGTAAAATTTTTAGTTCTCTTTCAGGCATTTTATTGAAACCCAGTTAGTATAGTAATATTTTTTTCCTTCGTGGCAAGCTAATTAAACTTCAGTTGCATTGCATTTCAATATAAATATAAAACATGTCATTATTAGCTTCCATTAAAAAATATTCTTATCTATGATATCTGACACTAACAACATTTTTCAATATCTAACCCAGGATCAATATCAAAAATGATGCCCTATATTTTTATTAAATCTAAAATATAGCAATCAACAACACATCTTCAGTTGACCTTATTAGAAAAAAATTCTGAATGTTGAATTTAAGTATCTGTCCAAAGTATTTTTCTTATTCAGAGCAGAAAAAAAAAGAGGGAGAAGGGAGGAAGGAGGTGTTGAGTTATTTCATGGGTCTCTACCATGGAGCTAAGAAGGTATATGAAGGAGACATATGTGACGTCACTTGAAGCTTTTCCTACCCCCCCCCCCCCCCCCCCCCCCCCCGTTACAACGCCGCGGCCGCCATATTTGACCTGGGTAAGCTGCCTTTTCCAGTCTGCTACCGATTGTCGTATTGAGGAAGCTCCTCGCGGCGCAAGCCAACTACCGTAAAAGTCAAACATGGCGGATATGAAAGAGGGGGAAAGAACTGGTTTTTCGGCGTCAGGTCTCACCATGATGCTAGATTGATATGTCTCCTCCATATACCTTCTTAGCTCCATGGTCTCTACCAATCATGTTAAATTTAAAGAAATACATCATACATTGTATACTAGAATGTTATAGAAATAAAGAAAGAAAAACCTATATGGCATCAATTTTAAAATAAGGTTAAATATTGGATGCATTATTAAAAGTATGCTTTGCTTTAAAATGTCACTAGGAAAAAAAGAAACAAAAAGGAGGAAAAATCGAAGATCATATTACAGTATAGGATCTGTTATCCAGAATGCTTGGGACCCAGGGCATTCTGGATAAGGGGTTTTTCCGTAATTCGGAACACTTTACCATAAGTATAAGAAATGCACGAAATAATTTCATAAATAGTGAAATAAATAGGTAAATATGAATACTAATACATGTAAATACCTTAATTTATTGATTAATTTACACAAAATAAAAAAATTATTTATAATAAATGAAAAACACATAAATACATATGAAATTTAATTTTGAGATTTAGCAAACATTTCTAAGATAGTCTTTTGCTTATAGTTATAGTGCGTCTCTTACCCTAATTGTTCTTGTATTTTGTACAGAGACATGATTTCCTGCTAGTGGAAGTAGCTCCTCTGTTGCATGCCTGAAATTAATTGTTCGGTATAAAATATTAATTTTTCATTTGATACCTTATTAACTGCTTCATTCTGCTGGTTTTCCTTCTCATCATCACTTTCATCAGATATATTGTTTGTCATCATTTCATAAATCTCACTGTCAGTCATGTGATTAGTGACAGGAATGTTTTCATCAGCTTCTAAACAATTTAGCAATTTAGCTTCTGGAGAACTAAAGCCTTTGGCATATGCGAACAGATCAGCAATAATTTGCTTCTCTTTCGAAATCTTGAAGCCTTCAAACTCCGGCTCATTTTCGTCATTGAAAAATAATGCACAGGGCCACATGACACATGGCAGCATCTTTGATTGTGAAGCTTCTCTGGAAATTTTTTATTCCAATTCCGTTGTTGCAGTCTGTGAGCATTTTTTTTAAGAAGTCATTTTTGTAGTGAGTTTTTAAAGATCTCAGAATCCCTTGATCGAATTGTTGGATAAGTGACGTACAATTTGGAGGCAAACACATTATCCATTTCTAAGAGTTCTGCTTCAGGATGAGCCTTTTTATTCGTGATCTTTTGAAGAAATTTGCCATTTACCGCGATTTTTTGATGAAAATTGTGGTTTTTCGCGATATTTTGTTGAAATTTGCCGTTTTTCACGATTCTTTTGTCAAAATTTGCCGCTTTATCGCGATTTTTTGGACTATATTTGTTATTTTTTTGCAATCTTTTGGTGATTTTGTGACGAAATTACCCATTTTCTCGTGAATCTTTTGACAAAATTTGCCGAAAAACAGTCGTTATTTCTTGATTTTTAACGAATTTTGCCGTTTTTCAAGGATTTTTTGACGAAATCTGCCGTTTTTCGGGATTTTTTGACAAAATTTGCCGCTATTTTTTCATGATCTTTTGAAGAAATTTGCCTTTAATCGCGATCTTTTGTTGAAATTTGCCGTTTTTCGCGAATCTTTTGACAAAATTTGCCGTTTTATTGCGATTTTTTGGACTATATTTGTTATTTTTTCGCGATTTTTTGGCAATTTTGTGACGAAATTACCAATTTTCCCGCGAATCTTATGACAAAAATTGCCGAAAATTAGTCATTATTTCGTGATTTTTAACGAAATTTGCCGTTTTTTCTCGATCCTTTGACGAAATTACGCGTCCCAAAGGACGCGAAAGAGCTATTTTTTTGCATCCGTCGCCGATTTTTTGTATAATTTACGTGCTATAGCGCGTCCGCGGGATCGCTGAAAAAGAGTTACCGATTTGCATTCCGGTTTTCGGAGCGTTCCGGATACCGGGACGCCGGATAACGGATCCTATACTGATTATTTAAAAAAGATGTGAAAATAATTGTTTTAATATTTATATCTACATATAAAATAAGTAAATACCCTTCCCCCCCCCCCCCCAAAAAAAAAGAGAAAAATTGGCTATTGGCTAGAAAAAAAAGATAAATGCATATCCAGCAAAAGTCTACTGCTTATATCTAAAGTCATTTCTAGTTTCTATTTTGGTCACTTCTACTCCAGCCTCAAAAAGAACTGTCACAAAATCTTATAATATCTTCTAAGATCTGTAAACGTAATTATAAAATCTTACTTAAATTTAATCAAAATAAATGTTCACCGCTTGATACAAAAACATGTTTCTCAACATTAGACTGTGCAGACATGTTGGTTTACAGAAATCATTTAAAGTTTTGTCAAAGAAATTGAATTCAATTTACTTTTTTAATTATGTTCTCTTCAATTGTTTTGTTAATTTTTTTTCTTTCTTAAAAAGGGGCTATTATTTTGCATTTGTACATGTTTGTTTATCCTCAAATAATTGTTTTGGGGAAAACAAAAATCCATTACATTTTCCAAAGTTATGTTGTGTTAATTAGTTCTAATATTACTTTAATTAAGAGAATATTTTTATTACCATGCTTTTATGTGTAATCATGATTGATTTTGTTACAGCTCATAAAAATATAGTTAATAAAATATTATATAATTATATAGTAGAGATGCAATGAATATTTGGCTTCAGACGAATAGCAAATCCATTATTCAGCCTTGGCCAAATAATACTGTAAGAAATATTTTTATATTTACACAAAGAAAAATTTTAAGTGAGATTAATTAATTCCCCCCCCCCCCTTTAACTTTCTAACCCTGCATGTGTTTTATCTATTAAATACTCATTTTTATATAAAAGTGTAATTTAGGAATTATGTTAATTTTTATGCTTATCAATAATTACAAAAAATATCTAGAATAAGCCAATGTAATCTATAAAATTTAAAAATAATCTAGTCAAAATTACCCTAATGGGAAAATTTAATATTCATCCCTTGTTACATTAAAAAAATATTTCACTGATATTTTTAATTAGACCTATAAATAACATAAATATTTTTGTTATATATGCTCCAATAATTAAAGTTTTTTTAAGTGTGTTACTATTTCTTATTAAATAATGATAAAAAAAATGTGGGCACTAAATTCTTTTAATTAGTAATATACAGGGTGTCCGAAAAGTCTGGAAACGGCCGAATAACTCGAGAAATACATATGAGATTGAAAAACGTAAATATACATGTTAAATATTTTTAAATAAGCTACTCTGTGATACCAAATTTGACCTTCGAAACAGACTCCCTGGGTGTTAGAGGGGGTCCAACTTTGAAATCTTAAATTATAATCCCCATTTTTTATTGCAGATTCGGATTCTACGGTCAAAAATAAGTAACTTTTGTATTTGATGTTTATTTCAAATCTTCGTTTATCACGGTGTAATCGAGCATATTAAATCGATACATAGTCCCGCTTTTCCAACGGGATTTTCCCTAATCGAAACTGATTGGGCAGAATTTTTGACGTCAAATTCCTCGTCTTTTGTAGGAATAGCGTTTCCTGAAAATCACCCGTGGCGATTATTTCAATAGTGCTACACTGTTAAAAAATTGACCCATTTGCTGCAGCGTCACTCCACAGCTATTATAGAATATCTCTTTTGTGACCAATGAGAATGCTCCATAACACAGTAAAGTAATCGTTTTCTATAAAAGCGGTGGAGTGACGATGCATCAAAAGGGTCAATTTTTTTTACAGTGTACTTTACTGTGTTATGGAACATTCTCATTGGTCATTAAAGAGATATTCTATAAAAGCTGTGGAGTGACGCTACAGCAAATGTATCAAATTTTTAACTGTGTAGCACTACCGAAATAATCGGCACGGGTGATTTTCAGGAAACGCTATTATTGCAAAAGACGAGGAATTTGATGTCATAAATTCTCCCCAATTAGTTTCGATTAGGGAAAATCCCGTTGGAAAAGCCGAAATATGTATCAATTTAATATGCTCAATTACACCGTGATAAACGAGGATTCGAAATAAACATCAAATACAAAAGTTACGTATTTTTGTCCGTAGAATCCGAATCTGCAATAAAAAATAGGGGTTATAATTTAAGATTTTAAAGTTGGACCCCCTCTGACCCCCAGGGGGTCGGTTACGAAGGTCAAATTTGGTATCACTGAGTAACTTATTTAAAAATATTTAACACGTATATTTACGTTTTTCAATCTCATATGTATTTTTCGAGTTATTCGACCGTTTCCAGACTTTTCGGACACCCTGTATATACAGTCCCTGGCCAAATTATTAGATGCACTCATATTTTCTTGTGTCGAATCATATTACAAGTTTCATAGAGATATTACTATGCCAATAGTTACATTTGATTACATACATCATCTGTAGGGTTATAATAAGTTAAAAGCATGCCCATGACTTTAAAATTATTTATTTTTGTAAATTAAATTAACAATTGCTAAAATTGTAAAACTTAAAACAAGAAATTCAAAAAAATGTCAATATTTTTTGGAGTCTCCTTTCGCGGCAATCAGTACCTCTATTCTTCATGGCATGCTGTTAGTACAAAATTGAAATGTTTCTTGCATGTGTGAGTGATGTTTCCAGGCAAGGATAATTTTTCTATGAGCTGTGTTTTTTTCTCGTTATGAGCTCTTTGTCCAGTTTTTTCTTCTTTAGCTCCCAAACATTTTCAATGGTATTCATGTCTGATTAATTACTGGGAGCAGTTCAACACAGGGATACTTTTTATTGAAAGTAGACCTTGACGGATCGTATGTAACAAAAAGCTTTACCTTGCAAAAATACAAATGGTTCTTCATTTGGAAACCATCATTTTAGCTTTAGAATAAACCAATTTTGAAAACCTCTTTATATTGGTCTGGAGAATTGACTAAGAAGTCGTAACAAACAAAACCCAGCTCATAGAAAATCTTATCCATATCTTGAATCGTTACCCAAGCATACAAGAAACTCTTCGATTTTGTATTAAGAGTATGCCGCGAAGAATAGAGGCACTGATAGCGGCCAAAAGAGGCTCCAAAATATATTGACATTTTTTTAGCTTCAAGTTTGCAAATTTGCAGCTTAAATTTTGCAATTTCAGCCATTTTTAATTTAATTTGTAAAAAGAAAGAGTTTTAAAGTCATAGGCATGTTTTCTATTTATTATAATCGTACAAATGATGTACATAATTAATTGCACTTATTCACACAGTAATATTTCCAGAAAGCTAATAATATGATTTGACACAAGGAAAAGGGAGTGCGTCTAATAATTTGGCCAGGGACTGTATATATATTACATCAATATTTAATCTAGATTTTTTTCATCTGAAACATGAAATTTAAGTTGCCTGGTACTTTAAAATTTTCGTAAATATTTTGAAATCTAACAGCAATAACATATATATAACATATGTATTACATTGTAACAATACAGTATCTACACTACTATACAGTAAATATTTTTAAAATTTCTTATAGATATTTCCTTCTTCTTTAAATCTGAAAATATTCACTTATACACTTTGTAACAGTGCTGCTTGCTGATATAGCAAAAAAGAAAGTTTTTTTTGTTTAATCATGAGCATTATAAAGTCTACCCTGATTTCTTTACCTCATTTTAGAGGCTATTACTTTCCATCAATGATTTTTCTTAATTTTTTTTTTTTTTTTTTTTTTTTCCTTCTGAGAATCAAAATTTGTTTTCTACTACTTTCAAAATGTAACATCATAATATAATATTTTCTAAAATATAACTAGACAATAACTAATAAGAAATTTTTGCCAAGATTTTTGAGAGGAAGGGGTGCAAATTATATTGACACAATTTTTAAGCTAAACAATAGCCTAATATCTTTTCAGAATAAAACAATACTTTAAAATTTTTTATTTGTATACAAACAATTTTTTGCAAAGAAAATGATACATTGAAATATAAAAGAATTGTGCATGCAAAGCATACTATATTTTGTTTTTTGATAAAATAAGTTAATTATTCAGCATCTAAATAAGCTGAATATTTGGCCAAACTATTATTCGTTGCATCACTATTAAATAGTATAATAAGATTTTTGTGTCAGTAATTTTCTTTTTCCTTAGTTTTCAGAAGTCTACCATGACATATGCTCCATACAATAAAGATTGGATCAAAGAGAAAATCTATATTTTGTTGAGGCGACAAGCAACTAAGAATGCATGATGTATAAACTATATGTGTACTATATTGTTACAGTTGTCATTTTTAAAATTCTTTTTTACATGTTGGATATCATTGAAGTCATTACCACTATAGGAATAAAAAACTTGACTGGATATAAAATAAAAGCTTTGTCTTGAATAATTTTCTTTTTCTTAACTATTTCTACTTGCAAGAAATGTAAAATGTGAAACCATGTTTAAACCTATATTTAGAAACACATTTGTTCTTTGTCATTTGTTTAGTAAACTATATAAATTGCACATACTCTTTCATATTTATATTCTTATTACTTTTATTAGTATTGCTGTTGTACATTTCATTTCACATTTTGGCATAAACTGTTAATAAAGTCATTTGGTGTTGATCTTGATTTATTTTTTTCTGTTCTGTAAAATTACTTTTAGTTGTCTCTTAACTATTTTAGTGGGTCATGTTTTATATAAAGTGTATTTTTACGAGACGTAACTTGGCAGATTTTTAGTTTACAAAGATTTGCACCTATTTTTGTAAATTAGTTTTCAATGTTGTCTCTTAAAGTTCTGGAGTATTAAAAAGAAATAAATTTAAAGTAGATACCGTATTAGCTCGCATGTCGGAAAATATGAGGTTTCGCAGCTAAAGGATAGGTGGCTGATTGTTTTTATAACATTTTTCAGCTTAAAAAAAATCAACATTCATTTTTTTATTATTTCTCTCTCTGTATATATTAATATTTAAGTGATAATTAAGTTTTGTTATATTATGCTAAATTTTCATGTATAATAAAAGTGTTTATTTTCATGTAATAATTTGAAACAGTTTATTTTTGCATTAAATATTGGATATGAAACAGGTTTTTATTATCTTTATGTAAAAAAGCTAAACTAAATAATTAGAAAAGCGAGAACAAACTGCTGATGAACCACGTTTGATAGAAACCTGGACAGAACTGCTCATGGGCAAAAAGAGCGAGTCCATGTCAAAAATGGGGAAGTTCGTACCATCTCGAGATGAGTCTGTTTATTAAACATCCTAGATATGTCGATTTTTTTTTTTTTTTGGTGAATACCTTTTTGTTTCTGTAATTGAATTCTGTTTTTAAATATTACATTGTAATTCTGTTACAATAAAATGAGTTATAAAAAGTCAAATATAATAAAAAAGACGATTTAAAAATATGATTATTAAACTTAATAACTTTTTTCCTCGCAATATAGCGTAACTTAATTTTTTTAGAATTAACGGCTGCATGGCATGATTTTAAAACTTGCCAGATTAGTAATTTTTTAGAACTATTTTTGCATTATTGTGTACATTATTTTTTATATTGTTTGCATGCATTGGATATGAATATGGCGCAGATATCATATACGTACAAGGTTTTGTAGAATTTTTTTCCAACGTCAATTTGGTGAAAACCTCATTTTCGAATACTGGTTAAATATATGTTTTTAAATTATTTTCTATTATTCAAAAAAAAAAAAAAAAAAAAATAATAATAAATAAAACAATTTTTATATATATTAAATTTTAAAAACTAATAACTAGAAAAAAAAAATATTTTATATGATTTGAAAAAAGAAAAATTAAGGTAAACAGTTTATCAAAAAATAAACAATATCAGGGTTACCATATTTGGCAAAATAACACCATTTTGGTGTCAAGTAAATCCCAGTGAGTATATGACATACATGTGCCCTGAATATTTAGGTTGTTAGAATTGGCGAATTTCTCGTATAGCTGCCAAGTCAGATGCCAAGCAATCGTTAAAACTGCGTTTTAGCCATAAATATAAATGTAAAAAAAAAAGAAAGGAAAAAAAAAACATGCTTTTATTAAAGTTTACAAAAATGCAGGAGAAAATCGATACTTTGAAAAGGTTATTCCGAGAATTGATTGAAGTTGCACAACCTATTTAATTTAAAATAAGTTTTTTACTCGGAACAAAAAATAGAAAACAATATTTAGTATCATTTCCATGAATACGTAGAAGCAATCTCGGCCTCATAGGCTATTCTCCCTAAAGTCTCTATGGAATCTGTTTGGCATTCTGCCAAGTCAGGACCTTAGAAGAGTGGTATATCAGTATATTGCACTCTTCCTTCCTAAAAGTAGTCACTGCTGCTGAATTCAATTAATGAACCACAGTCTTTTCCATTTTCGAAGTTCCTCACTTTTTCTGGCAGGCTGGGAAAGACCAGGGACTCGTTTAAAAATCTGGTCTTTCTTGAATTTTGTGGCATGCCAGCTAATGCGGGGGAGTACAGTAGTTTCTATAGATGAATTGTGTTTAAGATTGAAATGGTTACTGTATTTTCTAGTGTGTTATTTGATTATTCAAACTGCTGAATGCAAAGAAAATTCATGGATGACTTGACTTTCACACCAAGAATAACATTGAACATTTGATGTTGGCTGTTAATGTATTTAGGCATGGTTTCAAGCAAAAAAAAAAAATTTTTTTTTTGCTTGAAAATCAAAACATACTTTCTTAAGTGAAGTTTTTGATGTATCAAAATTACATGTCGCATAACATTTACTAAAAATGGAATTTTTCTCACTGTTTGAAAATGACACAAAGGGGTAAGGGTTTGAAAAATGGCTGAAATATTTGAGTAATTTCTGCTTTTCTTTATCCACTGATAATCCACATCTACCACCTCCCTTCACTTAATGTGCGTTTATTCACATCCTGAGCAAGTATAACTGAGATGGGAATCAATCATATGTTTTCCTGTTCTTTTCCAATTGCATTTTGTGGTCATCCACAAAAGACGGGAGAGAAAAGTTAAAAATTGTATCTGTTTGGTATTTTATGCAGATCTTTATAGGCTACAATGAATGTTTGGCTGTAGGAGTTTCAATTTTGAAAGTGACTATTCCATTCATTGTTTGATTGTATTGTCTGAGCCATAAACTGTTTCTGAAATTTCATATTTTCCTATGAAAGAAGTGACAATCTTTACTTCACAGGGTTCCCAGCGTCATGGAAAGTCAAGGAATTTCAAAGTGGTTAGGGAAAGTCATGGAAATTTCAAAATATATAGGAAAAGTCAGGGATTTTACAAATATTTTCTAAAGTATGGAAATGACTTGGAGAAAAAATTAAAAATGATGCAAAAGTCATCAAATAGTTTCAGGCAAAAAATCACAAAATTCATCAAGGGGGGAAAAAGATCTAGAAATATGAAGAATAATTGCAGAAAAAAATGTTAATTTTGACAAAGGATTGTGAAAATAAGTAGAAAATTTCATTGTATTCCCTTTTGGCTAAAGAAATTTTTGAGATTTGGTCAGGGAATTTTTTGAGATTTGGTCAGGGAAAATTAGGGAATTTGCCCTTCATGTTCCACTGGTAACATTGGTTCAATAGTTGACTACTAAAATTCTGTTCCCAATTGCCCTGTAGAATTCTTTGAAAGACAAGTCAAAAGCTGCAATTTGTATCTTTAGAAACAAAACAAAAAGTTTTAAATGAAATCAGAGACAAAGTGGTGAAAAAAATCAGAAATTGCAGCAAAATAAGGAATCCAAATAACACATTCTATAATTTTAAAGAATAGCAAAAAGATTGAAGCGATTTATGCTGTCAGTTAATTCGAGCCAGCAAGAAAACTGATGCATACAGAAAAAAATGAAGAAATTTAACTTGTTCTCTTACAGTGAATAAAAGAAAGCCAGATCATTGTTTTAAGAGCCCACTCTAGTCAATGAAAAAAACCTGATTGATGTTAAGTCTATAGGGGCATTCTTTTCAAATATCTTGCTCAAATTTTAATATTTTTACATGCTTTTTTTTGCATAGGATAGCTGAGGACTATCTACAATTAGGCTAGTTTTTACTTCTTCAATTTTAGTTTGATTTTTTTTTTTTTTTTTTTTTTTTTTTTTAACTGGTTCTGAAATAGAAACTATCATAATATAAAAATATATGTAACCAAAATTGAAAAAGTAAAAACCAGCCCTGTTCTAGATCTTCCTCAGCTATCCTATGCAAAAAAAATATTTGAGCGAAATATTTGAAAAGAAGCCCCCATAGACTTAACATGATCATCCACGTCTTTTTCAATATAGTTATTAACTGGTGCAATTTTGAAAGAAAAAGCAAAGGCTTTTGCCGAGTCTGTGACGGTAATTTCTCTTGACCTAATGAATGGCTGACAAGATTTAAAGAGCATCATAGAACTGTCTGCAAAAAGATATGGGGAAAAGAATCTACCATAGATGAGAATTCTGTGCAGGAATTGTTTGGAAAGTGGTTAGTTAAAAAAAAAAAAAAAAAATCTGATATTATTAATGCTGATGAAATGGGATTGTTTTTCTAATTACAACCTTTGCAAACACTTTCTTTAAAAGGAGTAAAATGTACTGGAGGAAAATTCATCAAAGAAAACTACAATTATGGTCGGCTGCAACATAGACTGAAATATTACCATTGTTCGTGATTGGTAAGTCAGCGAAACCACATTGTTTCAAAAACACTAAAACTTTGCCGTTTTGTTATGCTTCCAGCAAAAATGCATGGATAAACAATGTTTAAAATGGCTATTTGATAGACTTAAAATTTTACTTAAAGAAAAAAAAAAAAAAATTCTTCCTGCTGGACACTAACAGTGCTCATGAAGATGTTCCAGTATTAAAAGAAATTAAATGCTTCTTTCTTCCTTTGAACACTAAAGCAAAAATTCAGCCTTGTGACCAAGAAATTATCCAGTTCTTAAAAGTGCAATACATATAAAAGAAAGATTCAATTTACTTTAATAAAATAGAATTTTCTGTGAATTTACTAGAAGTTGTAACTTAAGGCTCTGATGCAATAAAACTCCCTGATTACGAAATTTTATGTTAACCTATGGATAATATTTGAAATGGAGTGGCACGTTACTTAATATAGTTTTTAAAATACTGTTTTCACCATTAGAAAGTAAATGTCTGATGCCAATGATATGCATTTTTTAAAAATTGTCTATGTAAATTTCAAGTACATAAAATAATTCCTTAACATTCAAATTCCCTTTTGATTAAATTTTATCTTCACAAAAATCTATATGTATATTATATTAACATATGTGGCAAGAAAATGAAGATTATTTGTTATTGTTTAATGGCAATGCACAAACAAAATAGGTCTTATTGGTTATTGTAAAGTCCTTTGACAGGATATAGGCAGAGGAGGTAAATCTGGGTTGTTATGAAGTATTATATATCATATCCAGGTCTACTGGGGTCATCTCACATTAAAAATAAAAATTAACAACTTTTTGTGAAGTTATTAGAGTCTAGACACATTGTATTAAAGTTCAGTCTTTGAGAGCCCCTTTCAACATACACTTTAAAATTTCGACAATTTAATTCTCTACCATTGACAACTTAAAAGTTTAAGCTACATGGCACTCCCGGGGCTGTGGAGCCCCCCCCCCCCCCACGCACACACCTCCTGTCGGTTACTCATATAATTTTGCTCATTTCTTCACTTCATTTCAATCTTTTAAAAGGCTATAACTTTGCTTTTATGTGAGCTACAGTGGGTAGAAAAATTCTAGCATGGCTGGCTTTTCCTCACCATTCTTTTTGTATTTCAGATTTTCCCATAGGACTTTCCTTTTGAAGGGGTGCATTTTTTATTTTTTAATGTAATATGTCTCTTGAAAGCTTATGCTTCATACATTACAAATCTGTTATAAAAAAAATTTCCCCCCTCATTCTGGGTCATGTTACAGACCCACAATGGGTTAAAATTTAAATTTCTCAAACTTCTTAGAGGTTTTCACGAAATCGGCATCTAAAAAAAAAAGATGCCAAAGTGTGTGTGTGTATGACATCTGTGCCATATAAATATTGTTCAGTCTTTTTTTTTTTTCAAGTGCACTCGAGTGTTTTATTTTTCAATGTCAGTCCCGGCACGGTTTCTGCCTGGTCAATGCCAGGCGGGTCATCTAGTATTTAAAATTTCCATTGACAATTTTTAAAAACTCGCCATCATTGGCATCTAACGTCTACTTTCTGATGGTGAAAACAGTATTTTAATAATTATGTTAGATAATAAGTCATCGCATCAAATATATGTTAATATATGTTAACATTGGATTTCACAAATGGGAAGTTTCACTGCAGCAGCCTCTTTTAGAAGTGCCTGGAAAACAGTATCACTACTGGAACTGAAAAATTTCTTTCAACATGCAGAATTTATGCATAAAACTAATGAAACAGAATCTGAAATGATTGATTTAATAGAAGCTGCAGAAAAACAGAGAATTATTTCTCTGACACTGTTTTCAGAGTATATTTACATAGATGAAGCCGTGCTGACTTCAGATATGACGATAGACGAAAAAATAATTGGTGCATTAACTTTAAAAAAAGACAACACGTGTGAAATCGAAATCTCATATGAGGATGAAGAAATCTGCATAGAACTGAAAAGTTCACTATTATCAAATGAAGCTACCACAACAGAACATTGAAAACTGTACATTTCCTGATGGAATAAGAGAATGCTTCTCGAGCTTTGGAGAAATTAGATGAGGTCCATACATTCTTAGATAGAAGTGTTTAAAAAATTGAAACAAAAGTCTGACTTTAAAAAAAATGATTTACTGGTAAATATATTGCTGCCTAAAATGATGACCAATTTGTTTTACTTCTTAATTAAATTTTCTATTACTTATTAATTTATGATTTTTAAAGGGGTATTTTGTAAGGTTAGTTTTTTAAATCTAATATAGATGGTACCACTATTCTGATGGTTAACACAAAATCTCGGATATCTCAAAAATTTCCAGTGCCTTCAATTAAGTGTAAATGAAGTTCGACTGCATATATATACCTAAATGAGATCTGTTCTTCAGTAAACAAATTTAATAAGGCAATTATATGCAAAACAGGAAGCAATAATTGTTGGGCATAACCCAGGGTAAGGCAAAATTTCGAAATAGTTCACTACCAAGGCCATGTAATATAAAATTGAGAATACAAACATGAAAAAAGAAAAACAAAGTTTTTATCACAAGTCATTCATGTGTTCAAGGAAGTTTTTAAACATAACATATTCTAAAAATCGATGTAGAAGTGTTTTAAAATCCAAAAGTAAGCTTTTCAGATCCCCCCCCCCCCCCCAAAAAAAAAAAAAATCAGTGAATTGAAACAGTTTATACCCACCACCTCTCTCTGTCAACAGCATATAAGAAGGGAAAATTTAGTTAAATAAATTACAAAATCCAGGAAAGGACAATGGGTTCTCCTGACACACGCACATTTACCGGAGCCGACAATGTATCCTTGCCCTTCCAAGTAAAATTATCGGGAAATCAAGAATCAGTCCGTTTATTTAGGCCGTGGGCCAATGTTAGAAAAGACGCTTAGAAATAGACTTTTGTTTCAACTTTCGAGGGGCAATTTTATTTTGAACTTTTATGTTGTAAAAAGTTCTTAATTGAAATTGTCAAAGTTCTGGATGAAAAAGTTGCGCATTAATTAGAAATCGGGAAAAATGTATCCCACTATTTTCTCACATTATCTAGCATCCGATTGGCTCAATCTCTCCCTTCTCTCGCATATTAGCCAATCGGAAGCATACGTATATGAATTTGCCTAGATAGCATAGAAAAACTAGTGAAAGTTTAACTTTTCTGCTTAAAAACAAAATTATAATTCTCCAAAATGAAATATCTTGTTTAAGTTATTTTGTGATATTTTGCTATTGCATATTTGCAACTTTTAAAGTATTACAAGGGTGATTTTATTACCATTTTACTCTAGATTTTTATCTCAGTTTCATTTCTTGTGACTTCTTTAAATACTAACGTTGATTAAAACAACCAGATATAGTGTTTTGTTAATCGCACATGAGGTCTATTACGCACATAGCTGATAATAGTGTAGAAAAAATACATTCTTATATAAAAACTTATTACTTTCATTTTTTTTTTTTTAGAAATTATAATATTTGGTGAAATAATGGATGAATAAAAATAGTTTTGTAAATATACATAATAAACACATTTCTTGTATCATGTTTTAAAGTTTAAACTGATTTATTTTCAAAGGATAATAACATGATTGTAAAAGTAAATTGAAGACTGAAATTTTTCTTCCATACTAATTTTTTCGTTTTCAGATATGTGTCAAATAAATGAAAAAACATCATATACTTAAGTGACATACAATACATGCAGTAATTCTTAATTTGCATCGTAATTATTTATCCATATACATATGAACGTGTGTGTTTTAGTTTACGAAAAATCACTTTATAAGTAGAATTTTTCTTCAAAGAAAATTCATAGGAAAAAAAATATATCATTGGTTCACTTCCTTATATATATTATAAATGTGAAAGTGTGTCCGAAAAATTGGAATGAACTTGGCTTCAAAATGGATGGATTAATGTCTTTGAATCTTTGCATATGGATAGATTATAGGAGTGGAATGAACATAGGCTAATTTTTATTTATTTTATTCAAATAGTTTCTTTAATAATTCAAATTTTAATTATTTTTCATACAAAATCAATGGGCATTTTTCAGATAAAATTTAACCATTTTCTTTTTCTGTTGCCAAGAAAATAAAAAATTGGAATAATAATTTTTCAGCAGCAATGAATTTTTAATAAAAAACTTCCACGCGAAAAACTATAATAAAATAATTTAAAAGAAAATAATTATGACGTCATATTTGAAATAAAAATAAAAGGTGTATTTTTTATAATATATTTAACAAGGATATTTATTTAATTAATGGAATTTTTGTGTAAAATATGGCGACATAAATTAAAAGTAAAAAGAATAAAAAAGAATTAGATTTTTAATAAAATGGTTCACTTATGAAAATGCGACGTCATAGTTGAAATAAAACAGGTACTTTGTAGCAGTCGTAAAAAATATAACGGGTATGAATATCAGTAGCTAATGGAGCGAGATAAATAATGACGTCATATTTAAAATGAATCAGAAATATTTTTTACTTATATTAATTAATAAGTTATAAGTTACATACAAATGAATATTTTTATTCAAAACTCATAATTATCAATGGAAGAAATTTTTGTGGGGAAAAGGCGGAAAATAAAACTACTGATTAATATAATTTTGGCTCGATTTTTTAACACTTTCGAACAAAGTTGAAAAGTTATTATGCTTTTGGTTTGTCTGTCTGTCTGGTAGCTTTCTAACTTTCGTAAATATAATCTGATTTCCATGAAATTTTTGGACGTCTTAACGTTTACCTAGCACAAATATTTATTGAAAATAAAGTTTCTACCATGATTAGTTTATTTACAGGAATCGTCAAAAAATTTCCTTACATTACGGCATTGTGGGGAAAATCGTTTTAATTCAATTTAACGATGTTACACCCTGTGAAACATATTCAAATTTACATGCATTTACAAAGTGCACTAAAATATGCATTTTGTAAAGTATGTAGTGAAAAGGACACTTATTATTCATTTACAGGGTTACACAGAAGAATTCCATTGCATAAGAATAAAGGGAGGAACAGTTTCCGACATTTTAATTATGGTAAACGATTTCATGTATAATCAAATTGATATACATTGCTGAGGCTTAATGTGAGTTATTTCATGCATAATACGAAGTGCATAGCATTTACAGGGACACAGAAAAGATTTCAAATATTATATATTCTATTCGAAGTACTGTATATGATGGATGATGACTGTTGCATGGAGGAAATGCATTTTGAATTATGATATGTGCTTTTAAGTTTCGCTAAATGTATGCATATTAAATGGAGAGTATAAATAATTAAATTTAGATATACAGGGTTACACAAAAGATCTCGGAAAGGTTACTGAATATGAGCATAATTTACTTAAAGGTATTTTTTAAACAAAATATGCATTTTTATTTTTAACTGTATTTAGTAAACTAAGAAATGTTTGTAGTATATATATAAAATGATATACAGGGTCCCACAAAGAACTGGATACAAGGTTGTCATCGGATGATAATTTTTGAAAATGTAATTTAGGTAGTAATAAGAAATATTTTTGTTTGAACTAAATTTTAGAAAGATACTTTCGTGTATTAAAAAGGCACTTGGAAAACTACAGGTCTGAACAAAAGAATTCAAGAATGTTTCTATCTATTAGTATTAATCGCTGAAAGGAAAATTATAACCAGCAAACAAATTAGCAAATAGGGATTATCAGATTTGTTCAGTTCTGTAGTTTACCTTGTACCTTTATAACACTTCAGTAAGAGGCTAAAATTCATTTTAAAGTAAAACACTCTCAAAACAACTGAAATCACATTTTTATAAATTATCATTCATAGATGTCCATGTACACAATTCTTTGCGTGGCCCTGTATATCATTTTAGCTATATTCTGCAAACATTTCTTTGTAAATTGAATGCAGTTCAACGTAAAAATGTATACCTTATTTAAGAACCACCTTTAAGTAATTTACTCTCATACTCGGTAACATTAGCGACCACTTTTGGGTAGTCCTGTATTGTATATCAACTATAACATTTATACACACCCTTATAATGTACAAAGATGTAATGAAACTTAAATGCGTATATCATAATTAAAATGTATTACATCCATCCATCAGCCATCATCAGAAACATATACAGTCCATCGGAAGGAATACACTATTTGAAATGTTCTGTGTGTCCCTGTAAATACAATGTACTTCATATTATGCAAGACAGTATCGTAAAATTTATATTAAATCTCAATGACGTATCTAAATTTTGTTATACATGAAAAAGTTAAATATATTTAAGAAATGTCGCATACTATTCCTATCCCTCTTTACCGTTATTCAATGGAATTCTTTTGTGTAGCCCTGTAAATAAATAATAGCTATATTTTCACCGCATATTATACAGAATGCACATTTCAGTGCACCTCTTAAATGCATGCAAATTTTAATATGTTTGACAGGGTGTAGCATCTTTAAAATGTCTTTGAAACGATTTTTCCCCATAGGCCATAATGTAATGGAAAATTTTTGACTCTCCCTGTAAATAAATTAATCATGGTAGAAACTTCATTTTCAATAGGGTTCATGCCAGGGTAAACGTCAATAACATACAAAAATTTCAGAGCAATTCGAGTATATTTATAGGAGTTAGAGCACGGACAGACAAACCGGAATGCATAAGCACTTTTCAACTTTGTTGGAAAGTGCTAATAAAAAGAAAAATAAAAGCAGAAGAAGAAAGTTTAGTTAAATTAAATTTCAAAATCCAAGAAGCGGCAACAGAATTATTTTCATACATGCAGGCATATTTGCCAGACCAGCCTTGCTCCTTTGTGATTCTTGGTAAAATTATCGGGAAATCAAGAATCAATTATTTTTTACCTTTGTGATTCTTGGTAAAATTATCGGGAAATCAAGAATCAATTATTTTTTACCAAACACAGTAAAATATGGTACAAATGATATTGAAGCCTTCTTTTCTGAATTGTGTGATATTATATTGATTAAAAATAGTAATTTCTAACAAAACTCGTGGCTGTGCAAACAGCATGTGTGTGCCTTTTAACATTAAGGAGAAATTATACTGCTATAGATAATCTAAGTATTACTAATTAAGTTACATTTTAATAAAACTTCATTTTGTGCCTCATTGGATGAAATGCAGGACCATGCAAAGAGACATCATTCCCGGACAGTAATTCCAATACGAGTCCCCACCACATATTTGATACAATAAAACCTGCTTAGGGGTCATTCCATGTCAATTCAACCACACCTTGTAACCCGACCCACAGGGATTTTGATGAAACTTTGTGTACACACTAATTTTATCATGAAATGATTCCATCAGAAATTTTCTTTTCCTAGACCTCATAGTTTGTGAGATATGGCGGGTCCAATTCTTGGGGTTTTCTCAAATCGCACATTTCTGAGTCTGTATTTTGAGATTGCAGTTCCATCTTCAAAAAATTGTTTCTCTGGATCTAAAACGTGAATCATCTTAAAAATATCACTGTAAGAATATAAGAAAAAGGAATTTTAATAAAAAAATATTTAAAAAATTTACTCGTAATATTTAGGATAAAAAAAATTAGCCAAAATTGAGAGTTATGGTTATTTTTCCAAATTTTTATGACTTCACCAAAAAGGCTGTACACAAAAAGGCAAATTAAATTTCCAATTTCTTTTTGTTTTAAATAAAAGTTTATACTTTGGGCTTTCTATCTATAAAATAAAAATGATGTGTTTCACATGGCTTATGCAAAAATTTTGGGTACTTTCCATTTAGCCGGATGCATGTTTTATTTTTACATATTACATATGCAAACAAAAAGGCAAATGAAATTTCCAATTTCTTTTTGTTTTAAATAAAAGTTTACAATTTGGGCTTTCTATCTGTGAAATAAAAATGATGTCTTTAGCATGGCTTATGCAAAAATTTTGGGTACTTTCCAATTAGCTGGATGCGTGTTTTATTTTCACATATGTAGGGATCTATATAAATGCAGATGTATTGTACATGCATCTATGTATGTATATATACAGTATATTGATATATATATGTATAACACTGGTGCCCGTCTAACCGAAAAGTACCAAATTTTGCCTTGTTTTGAGAATCTGCCCCAATTAAGAGGGAAAAAAATCTGACTAAGTTTAGCTGTGGTACTTAAATAATTACTGGAATTTCTATGAGTTATTGAATTTAATGTTATTTGATGCATGTTTTTTTTTAATTTGCAAAGTAAAATTTAGGCTTTGTTTTTTCTGATTAAAAAAAAATCTGACTGTAACATGTTTCCCCATTAAATTTAGTGAATGGTCCATATATTTCATTTAGTTATTTAATAATGGGCATTTTTTGCTATTCTAAAGAATCTTTTACTTTTATTTTCAATAATTAAACTCAAAACAGATTTTTTTTTTTTTTTTTTTTTTTTTTTTTTTTTTGTACAGTATAAAATAGATAATTTTTTCTGCTCACATTTCCATTCTTTCTTTCGAATGCTTATATATTAATTATTTGTGTTTAAAAAATGTTCAAAACCTTGTATTTCCTGTACTTGGTTAATTTTAATCAGTTTAAATATTTATATTGGCAAGTTTAAATACACAAATGTTTAACAGAACTTAAATTTGTTTCTATAGTCTGAAAGATTTAATTTCACCTGCCTTGTATAAACACCTTCTGATAAAGGCAGGGTAATGTTCGTTAGTATGAAAGCAGATGTTTTGAAATCAATTTAATAAAATTATTCTCATTCTGTTGTTTCTTATCACAGAAGAATGATCTAACTTTTACTGTGCTACTAAAAATATAATCTGATTGTTACATACTTTATAGTTTATGATATGTATAAATATTTTTTTGCTTTATTGTTTTAATATGGAGCCTGATATTAAACCTTCTACTAGTCTTCAGGCTTTCAGTATTGTAATATTAACTGGTTTAGAATGTCACAAAACTAGCTATAGAAATAACAGAGAAATAGACTACATTGATAATCTCTGTGATTCAGGAAAAGAACTTTTATTAGTTAGAACTATTGCATTTATAAAACAAAAATTAAGTGAAAATCGTTTGATTAATATATGTGAGCATCACAGAATTTCGCTCTTAAGGCCCTACATCAGTAACGCTCCGGAGATAGAACGGCTAATGTTATTTCAATGGAAGAAATTTATCACTTTCCTGCCTTTGCATTTTACTCAAATTTAATAATTTTTGTTGTTTTGAAAACCTGTAGGTTTAAACTATGCACGTCATTTTGAAATTTTATTTCTTTTTTTATTTTTAAGGCGATACAAGAACGTTATTTTATAATCTTTAAAATTCACCTTTAATGTCTTATTACAAAAAATCTGTTTGACATTTTAAAATTTGGTAAAACAGCATGCAGAGTTTAATTATTTAGCTTTCAGAAAATGTTTTTTATTTTGATTTTTAAGAAAATTTAATCTATGCTATTTGTATAAAAAGTTTAAACACTTTGATTTAAAACAGTTGAAAAGGCCGTAAAACTCCACCTCCAAAAGGGAAACACCCTAAAACCCATTAGCGTGTAAAGTGATAAGGGTTTACTCTACGGGGAGTCTTGCAGGGAAGTGGGAGAAATTTCTTGCCTCTGGCTATTAGTAAAACGCTTTTGGTTACTTGTAGGCAAAAAAGCAAAATAAAAAAAATCCTTCGTGATATTTCACGCAAGAAATTGGATCAGAAATGATGTAAATAGATGTTGATTTCAAAAAATATGTTTAACTAAACATGTAATCTCAAATGTACTAAGCATTATTGATTTCGAAAAAAAAACACATTTACCATTTTTATTATTTTTCTTTCATATATTTGAAGTTTAATTTCTAAAAAAATTCTTTAATTGTACCGAAAGATCTCAGCTCTCCCATGACAAAAAAAATTATTTAAAAATATTAAAATGTAGAAGAGATATTTTTATAACTTTCTAGCAATGGATTTCACTTGACTGAAGTAGCTTTTTTAAAATTCCCCTAAACAAAGTCGGAAAAAAAACAAAACGGTCTTTTGTACCAAAAGATCTCAGCTATCCCATGACACACACACACACACAGAAAAAAAAAACATTAAAAAATATTAAAATGTAGAAGAGATATTTTTATAAGTTTCTACCAATGGATTTCACTTGACTAAAGTAGCCTCATCAAAACACCTGTAAACAAAATCAAAAAAGTACAAAACGGTCTTTGCACCGAAAGATCTCAGCTATTCTATGACAAAAAATCATTTAAAAATATTAAAATGTAGGAGAGATATTTTTATAAATTTCTACCAATGGATTTCACTTGACTGAAGTAGCTTTTTTAAAATTCCCTTAAACAAACTCGAAAAAGTACAAAACGGTCTTTGTACCAAAAGATCTCAGCTATCCCATGACAAAAAATCATTTAAAAATATTAAAATGTAGGAGAGATACTTTTATAATTTTCTACCATTGGATTTCTCTTGACTGAAGTAGCTTTTTAAAAATTTCCCTAAACAAACTCGAAAAAGTACAAAATGATCTTTGTATCGAAAGATCTCAGATATTCCATGACAAAAAAATCATTTAAAAATATTAAAATGTAGGAGAGATATTTTCATAAATTTCTACCATTAGATTTCACTTGACTGAAGTAGCTTTTTTAAAATTCCCATGAACAAAGTCGACAAAAGTACAAGACGATCTTTGTACCGAAAGATATCAGCTATCCAATGATAAAAAAATAATTTAAAAATATTAAAATGTAGGAGAGATATTTTTTATAAATTTCTACTATTGGATTTCACTTGACTGAAGTAGCTTTTTTAAAATTTCCCTAAACAAAGTCGAAAAAGTACGAAACGATCTTTGTATCGAAAGATATCAGCTATTCCATGACGAAAAAATCATTTAAAAATATTAAAATGTAGGAGAGCTTTTTTTATAAATTTCTACCATTGGATTTCACTTGACTGAAGTAGTTTTTTAAAATTCCCCTGAACAAAGTCGATAAAGTACAAAACGATCTTTGTACCGAAAGATATCAGCTTTCCAATGATAAAAAAAACCTTTAAAAATATTAAAATGTAGGAAAGATATTTTTATAAATTTCTACCAATGGATTTCACTTGACTGAAGTAGCTTTTTTAAAATTTCCCTTAACAAAGTCGAAAAAGAAGAAAACGGTCTATGTACCGAAAGATCTCAGCTATCGAATTACAAAAAAATCATTTAAAAATATTAAAATGTAGAGGAGATATTTTTATAAATTCTACCATTCGATTTCACTTGACTGAAGTAGCTTTTTTAAAATTCCCCTGAACAAAGTCGATAAAGTACAAAACGATCTTTGTACCGAAAGATATCAGCTTTCCAATGATAAAAAAATCATTTTAAAATATTAAAATGTAGAAGAGATATTTTTTATAAATTTCTACCATTGGATTTCACTTGACTGAAGTAGCTTTTTTAAAATTACCATGAACAAAGTCGACAAAAGTACAAAACGATCTTTGTACCAAAAGATATCAGCTATCCAATGATAAAAAAATCATTTAAAAATATTAAAATGTAGGAGAGATATTTTTTATAAATTTCTACCATTGGATTTCACTTGACTGAAGTACCTTTTTTAAAATTTCCCTAAACAAAGTCGAAAAAGTACGAAACGATCTTTGTATCGAAAGATATCAGCTATTTCATGACGAAAAAATCATTTAAAAATATTAAAATGTGGGAGAGCATTTTTTTATAAATTTCTACCTTTGGATTTCACTTGACTGAAGTAGTTTTTTAAAATTCCCCATAACAAAGTCGATAAAGTACAAAACGATCTTTGTACCGAAAGATATCAGCTTTCCAATGATAAAAAAAACCTTTAAAAATATTAAAATGTAGGAAAGATATTTTTATAAATTTCTACCAATGGATTTCACTTGACTGAAGAAGCTTTTTTAAAATTTCCCTAAACAAAGTCGAAAAAGAAGAAAACGGTATATGTACCGAAAGATCTCAGCTATCGAATTACAAAAAAATCATTTAAAAATATTAAAATGTAGAGGAGATATTTTTATAAATTTCTACCATTGGATTTCACTTGACTGAAGTAGCTTTTTTAAAATTTCCCTAAACAAAGTTGAAAAAGTACAAAACGATCTTTGTATCGAAAGATCTCAGCTATTCCATGACAAAAAAATAATTTAAATATATTAAAATGTAGGAGAGATATTTTTATAAATTTCTATCATTGGATTTCACTTGACTGAAGTAGCTTTTTAAAAATTCCCCTTAACAAAGTCGAAAAAGTACAAAACGATCTTTGTACCGAAATATATCAGCTATCCAATGATAAAAAAATCATTTAAAAATATTAAAATGTAGGAGAGATATTTTTATAAATTTCTACCAATGGATTTCACTTGGCTGAAGTAGCTTTTTTAAAATTCCCCTTAACAAAGTCGAAAAAGTACAAAACGATCTTTGTACCGAAAGATCTCAGCTATCCAATTACAAAAAAATCATTTAAAAATATTAAAATATAGAGGAGATATTTTTATAAATTTCTACCATTGGATTTCACTTGACTGAAGTAGTTTTTTTAAAATTCCCATAAACAAAGTCGAAAAAGTACAAAACTTTGTACCGAAAGATCTCAGATATCCCATACAAAAAAATCATTTAAAAATATTAAAATGTAGAAGAGATATTTTTATAAATTTCTAGCAATGGATTTCACTTGACTGAAGTAGCTTTTTTAAAATTCCCCTAAAAAAAGTCGAAAAAGTACAAAACGGTCTTTGTACCAAAAGATCTCAGCTATCCCATGACAAAAAATCATTTAAAAATATTAAAATGTAGGAGAGATATTTTTATAATTTGCTACCATTGGATTTCTCTTGACTGAAGTAGCTTTTTTAAAATTTCCCTAAACAAACTCGAAAAAGTACAAAACGGTCTTTGTACCAAAAGATCTCAGCTATCCCATGACAAAAAATCATTTAAAAATATTAAAATGTAGGAGAGATATTTTTATAAATTTCTAGCAATGGATTTCACTTGACTGAAGTAGCCTCATAAAAACACCTGTAAAAAAAATAAAAAAAAGTATAAAACGGTCTTTTCACCGATAGATCTCAGCTATCCAATGCCAAAAAATCATTTAAAAATATTAAAATGTAGGAGAGATATTTTTATAAATTTCTACCAATGGATTTCACTTGACTGAAGTAGCTTTTTTAAAATTTCCCTAAACAAAGTCGAAAAAGAACAAAACGGTCTTTGTACCGAAAGATCTCAGCTATCGAATTACAAAAAAATCATTTAAAAATATTAAAATGTAGAGGAGATATTTTTATAAATTTCTACCATTGGATTTCACTTGACTGAAGTAGCTTTTTTAAATTTCCCTAAACAAAGTTGAAAAAGTACAAAACGATCTTTGGATCGAAAGATCTCAGCTATTTTATGACAAAAAAATCATTTAAAAATATTAAAATGTAGGAGAGATATTTTTATAAATTTATACCATTTAATTTCACTTGACTAAAGTAGCTTTTTAAAAATTTCCCTAAAGAAAGTCGAAAAAGTTCAAAACGATCATTGTACCGAAAGATATCAACTATCCAATGATAAAAAAATCATTTAAAAATATTAAAATGTAGGAGATATATTTTTATAAACTTATACCATTGGATTTCACTTGACTGAAGTAGCTTTTTTAAAATTCCCCTAAACAAAGTCGAAAAAGTACAAAACGATCTTTGTACCGAAAGATATCAGCTATTCCATGACAAAAAAATCATTTAAAAATATTAAAATGTAGGAGAGCTTTTTTTTTTTTTTTATAAATTTCTACCATTGGATTTCACTTGACTGAAGTAGTTTTTTAAAATTCCCCTGAACAAAGTCGATAAAGTACAAAACGATCTTTGTACCGAAAGATATCAGCTTTCCAATGATAAAAAAAACCTTTAAAAATATTAAAATGTAGGAAAGATATTTTTATAAATTTCTACCAATGGATTTCACTTGACTGAAGTAGCTTTTTTAAAATTTCCCTAAACAAAGTCGAAAAAGAACAAAACGGTCTTTGTACCGAAAGATCTCAGCTATCGAATTACAAAAAAATCATTTAAAAATATTAAAATGTAGAGGAGATATTTTTATAAATTTCTACCATTGGATTTCACTTGACTGAAGTAGCTTTTTTAAATTTCCCTAAACAAAGTCGAAAAAGTACAAAACGATCTTTGTACCGAAAGATATCAGCTATTCCATGACAAAAAAATCATTTAAAAATATTAAAATGTAGGAGAGCTTTTTTTTTATAAATTTCTACCATTGGATTTCACTTGACTGAAGTAGCTTTTTTAAAATTCATCTGAACAAAGTGGACAAAAGTACAAAACGATCTTTGTACCGAAAGATATCAGCTATCCAATGATAAAAAAATCATTTAAAAATATTAAAATGTAGGAGAGCTTTTTTTATAAATTTCTACCATTGGATTTCACTTGACTGAAGTAGCTTTTTTAAAATTCCCCTAAACAAAGTCGAAAAAGTACAAAACGATCTTTGTACCGAAAGATATCAGCTATTCCATGACAAAAAAAATCATTTAAAAATATTAAAATGTAGGAGAGCTTTTTTTTTTTTATAAATTTCTACCATTGGATTTCACTTGACTGAAGTAGTTTTTTAAAATTCCCCTGAACAAAGTCGATAAAGTACAAAACGATCTTTGTACCGAAAAATATCAGCTTTCCAATGATAAAAAAAACCTTTAAAAATATTAAAATGTAGGAAAGATATTTTTATAAATTTCTACCAATGGATTTCACTTGACTGAAGTAGCTTTTTTAAAATTTCCCTAAACAAAGTCGAAAAAGAACAAAACGGTCTTTGTACCGAAAGATCTCAGCTATCGAATTACAAAAAAATCATTTAAAAATATTAAAATGTAGAGGAGATATTTTTATAAATTTCTACCATTGGATTTCACTTGACTGAAGTAGCTTTTTTAAATTTCCCTAAACAAAGTTGAAAAAGTACAAAACGATCTTTGGATCGAAAGATCTCAGCTATTTTATGACAAAAAAATCATTTAAAAATATTAAAATATAGGAGAGATATTTTTATAAATTTATACCATTTAATTTCACTTTACTAAAGTAGCTTTTTTAAAATTTCCCTAAAGAAAGTCGAAAAAGTTCAAAACGATCATTGTACCGAAAGATATCAACTATCCAATGATAAAAAAAATCATTTAAAAATATTAAAATGTAGGAGAGATATTTTTATAAATTTCTACCATTGGATTTCAGTTGACTGAAGTAGCTTTTTTAAAATTCCCCTAAACAAAGTCGAAAAAGTACAAAACGATCTTTGTACCGAAAGATATCAGCTATTCCATGACAAAAAAATCATTTAAAAATATTAAAATGTAGGAGAGCTTTTTTTTATAAATTTCTACCGTTGGATTTCACTTGACTGAAGTAGCTTTTTTAAAATTCATCTGAACAAAGTGGACAAAAGTACAAAACGATCTTTGTACCGAAAGATATCAGCTATCCAATGATAAAAAAATCATTTAAAAATATTAAAATGTAGGAGAGCTTTTTTTATAAATTTCTACCATTGGATTTCACTTGACTGAAGTAGCTTTTTTAAAATTCCCCTAAACAAAGTCGAAAAAGTACAAAACGATCTTTGTACCGAAAGATATCAGCTATTCCATGACAAAAAAATCATTTAAAAATATTAAAATGTAGGAGAGCTTTTTTTTTTTTTTATAAATTTCTACCATTGGATTTCACTTGACTGAAGTAGTTTTTTAAAATTCCCCTGAACAAAGTCGATAAAGTACAAAACGATCTTTGTACCGAAAAATATCAGCTTTCCAATGATAAAAAAAACCTTTAAAAATATTAAAATGTAGGAAAGATATTTTTATAAATTTCTACCAATGGATTTCACTTGACTGAAGTAGCTTTTTTAAAATTTCCCTAAACAAAGTCGAAAAAGAAGAAAACGGTATATGTACCGAAAGATCTCAGCTATCGAATTACAAAAAAATCATTTAAAAATATTAAAATGTAGAGGAGATATTTTTATAAATTTCTACCATTGGATTTCACTTGACTGAAGTAGCTTTTTTAAAATTTCCCTAAACAAAGTTGAAAAAGTACAAAACGATCTTTGTATCGAAAGATCTCAGCTATTCCATGACAAAAAAATAATTTAAATATATTGAAATGTAGGAGAGATATTTTTATAAATTTCTATCATTGGATTTCTCTTGACTGAAGTAGCTTTTTAAAAATTCCCCTTAACAAAGTCGAAAAAAGTACAAAACGATCTTTGTACCGAAATATATGAGCTATCCAATGATAAAAAAATCATTTAAAAATATTAAAATGTAGGAGAGATATTTTTATAAATTTCTACCAATGGATTTCACTTGACTGAAGTAGCTTTTTTAAAATTTCCCTAAACAAAGTCGAAAAAGAACAAAACGGTCTTTGTACCGAAAGATCTCAGCTATCGAATTACAAAAAAATCATTTAAAAATATTAAAATGTAGAGGAGATATTTTTATAAATTTCTACCATTGGATTTCACTTGACTGAAGTAGCTTTTTTAAATTTCCCTAAACAAAGTTGAAAAAGTACAAAACGATCTTTGGATCGAAAGATCTCAGCTATTTTATGACAAAAAAATCATTTAAAAATATTAAAATATAGGAGAGATATTTTTATAAATTTATACCATTTAATTTCACTTGACTAAAGTAGCTTTTTTAAAATTTCCCTAAAGAAAGTCGAAAAAGTTCAAAACGATCATTTTTAAAAATATTAAAATGTAGGAGAGATATTTTTATAAATTTCTACCATTGGATTTCAGTTGACTGAAGTAGCTTTTTTAAAATTCCCCTAAACAAAGTCGAAAAAGTACAAAACGATCTTTGTACCGAAAGATATCAGCTATTCCATGACAAAAAAATCATTTAAAAATATTAAAATGTAGGAGAGCTTTTTTTTATAAATTTCTACCATTGGATTTCACTTGACTGAAGTAGCTTTTTTAAAATTCATCTGAACAAAGTGGACAAAAGTACAAAACGATCTTTGTACCGAAAGATATCAGCTATCCAATGATAAAAAAATCATTTAAAAATATTAAAATGTAGGAGAGCTTTTTTTATAAATTTCTACCATTGGATTTCACTTGACTGAAGTAGCTTTTTTAAAATTCCCCTGAACAAAGTCGAAAAAGTACAAAACGATCTTTGTACCGAAAGATATCAGCTATTCCATGACAAAAAATCATTTAAAAATATTAAAATGTAGAAGAGATATTTTTATAAATTTCTACAATTGGTGAATTCCATTTTGTGACAGACATGACTGAGAGAACTTTTTTTTCATCCTTAAGTACTAAATATTAATTGATAGTTAAAAAATTGCATGGGGTGATGTAAATATAGGCCTTATGCTATAAAAAACACTAAAATTTTATTTCAAGGAAAAAAATAAATTAAATCGAGGGTTAAAACCTGCCGTGACAGACATGACAAAATTTTGACGTAGATTTTGACTAGACACATATTAATATCATTTTCTCTTAATTGGCATGCATACCAAGTCTAGAATTTTTTAGAAACAAAATAAGACTTGGATATGTGAAGCAGAAAGAAAAATATTGAAAAATTTGTAAATAGAAAAATATTATAAAGTATTTATCAGCGTGACAGAAACGACAAAGTTTTGTGACAGACATGACAAAGTTTTGTGACAGACGTGACACGTGTACAATTTTCTATGAATTTAAGTATTTTTTTTCTTAAATATTACTTTCTTTACTTTTATCACAATTTGGAGATTACAATATGATATAACATTGGTATATTATGTTAAAAGAATCTCAAAATAAATTATAAAAAATATTTAAAATTTATAAAATCCCTTGGAAGTGACTAGTGTTGAAGTTGAAACATTTGCTAATATTTGGTTCTTCTCATACCAGACAACATGACCTTCAGGTTCAAATTTAAACATGCTTTTAATTTTAGTTGGTACTAAGCATTTTATTTTATGTTGTTGCTGTGTCTGTGTGATTTGTGTTATTATTCCATGATAAACCTTATTGTCTTGTTGCACATTCACCCATTGACTTATTGCTTTGTTGCATTTTCCAAGAGGTAATTTTCAGTGCATGTACCAGTATTGAAATTGAAAAGAATATTATGCCATGTACACATGATCGGAAACAATGCAACTTTCTTGTTCCTGGCATTGTTTTGATTACTTGCCGTCAGATCAAGTTTTGCTTTCATTCTTTGTATTTTTTTCTTGTGATTCATGAAGAAATAGATTCCAGGACCAATTTTCCTCGCAGCTTCAGCGCACTTACATGATGCTCTAGGATTTATACTTCTAGCTTGAGTAGCATCAAGGAACTGATTCTTAATAGTCTTTTCAATACATCCTTTTCCATGTTATGTCACTGAAAAATGCCAGACTGTTGGGAATTTGTTTTGTGTTATTGAAAATATCATATATTTTTGTTTGAAGTGTTGAGATGCTCCATCAGATAAGAATTCAACCTCTTTGACTTTGAATTATTTATCATGATTTTTTTCAATGATCAAATTGGTAAACATTATAACAGCATAATTGTCATAATTGCCATAATCAGATATCACTATATATGGCTCTGAAGAGACAGTGACTGAGTCACTATAACAATAATATACAATTGTAATATATATATAGCAGAGGAAATATTCTGCCAATGAGCAGATATAATCTCGTTCTAATAAATATGCAAATAGTTTTCATTGAAATGAGCTTGTACCAGAAATTTTCTATTTGGCAGATTTTCTTTAAATAGTAGAAAACTTTAGATTGTGTACGTTTCACATCAAGAAATACCATAGCCATCAATTCCAAGTTAAATAATAATAACTTTCAAATCACAAGATTAAAGCAAAACTGCTTGAAAAAATAATTGTGACAGATAATATATCTGAAACAAAGAAATTGTTATCAACATAATTAATTATCTGGTAACTATTACATGCATTCTAAATTTAAGCATTTTGTTGAGTTGAGTTGTAAATAAATATTATTGGCATCAACACTAAGTTAAAAAATTACAAAAATAACTTTCTAGGAAAGAGATTAAGGTAAAGTTGCTTGGCCCCACCAGTGGCCGAGAGGTTCTGACCTCAAACTGGTAGACGGTAGGTGCTGGGTTCGAACCCAATCGCGACCGTCGGCCTAACCGTTCGGAGTTTTCAATGGTTTTCTTCGAACCTTGCGTAAATACGGGTTAGGTTCCTTTAGAAAGACCCCCACGGTAAAGTTGCTTGAAAAACTAATTGTGACAGACATGACAAATGTGACAGACATGACAAAATGTAATGCTTTATATTTCACTCAAATTTTAAATTTATCTTTCAATTTTTTTATGAACTGTTCCTTTTGACACATAAAAAGAGAAAATAAAGTGTTAATAATTTTTATCAAGTAGATTTTCTTGAAAATAAAAAAATCGACATTTTCTGTGACAGACGACATGAAGACTAATATAAAGTTTGAGGGCAATAGCAAAATAATTAAAATGTTTCAGGTGAAAATTTTGGTGTTTTTAAACATACTGTTAGCCATTTTTTAAAAAGATATATTTGTTTCAAAAATCTATATAATATTTAAATGCTTCAAGAGACATTAAACTAGATATAAAAATAGCAGATTTTTTATTTCAAAGTTAGTCTTGATAATAATTAACTATAAAAAATTATTTTTACAATTATCTTATTATATCTTGTTATTTTCATAAAATTTGACTTATTTTCTATCAATTGGAACAAAAAAATGCTAATTTAGTTCAAATTCAAAAAATGATGTCCATGTCGCATTTTCATGGAAAACACCATTTGTATTTCACTTGACTGAAATAGCTTTTTTAAAATTCCCCTAAACAAAGACGAAAAAGTACAAAACGGCCTTTGTACCGAAAGATCTTAGCTATCCAATGACAAAAAAATCATTTAAAAATATTAAAATGTGGAAGAGATATTTTTATAAATTTCTACCAATGGATTTCACTTGACTGAAGTAGCCTCTTTAAAACACTTGTAAACATATTAAAAAAAGTACAAAACGGTCTTTGTACCGAATGATCTCAGCTATCCAAAGACAAAAAAATCACTTAAAAATATTAAAATATAGAAGAGATATTTTTATAAATTTCTACCAATGGATTTCACTTGACTGAAGTAGCCTCTTTAAAACACCTGTAAACAAAGTCGAAAAAGTACAAAACGGTCTTTGTACCGAAAGATCTTAGCTATCCCATAACAACAGAATCATTTAAAAATATTAAAATCTAGACGAGATATTTTTATAAATTTCTACCATTGGAATTCACTTGACTGAAGTAGCTTTTTTAAAATTCCCCTAAACAAAGTCTTAAAAGTACAAAACGGTCTTTGTATCGAAAGATCTTAGCTATCCAATGACAAAAAAAAACATTTAAAAATATTAAAATATAGTAGAGATATTTTTATAAATTTCTACCATTGGATTTCACTTGACTGAAGTAGCTTTTTTAAAATTCCCCTAAACAAAGTCGAAAAAGTACAAAACGGTCTTTGTACCGAAAGATCTGAGATATCGAATGCCAAAAAAAATTAAAAACATTAAAATGTAGAAGATATTTTTTTTTTTTTTTTTTTTTTTTTTTTTGTTATTAATACCAATTGATTTCACTTGACTGAAGTAGCTTTTTTAAAATTATCCTAAACAAAGTCGAAAAAGTACAAAACGGTCTTTTTACCGAAAGATCTGAGACATCGAATGCCAAAAAATCATTTAAAAATCTTTAAAAGTAAAAAGATATATTTATAAAATTCTACTATAGGATTTTGCTTGAATGAAGTAGCTTCTTTAAAACACTTGTAAACAAAATCCAAAAAGTACAAAACAGTCTTTGTTCCGAAAGATCACAGCTATCCAATGCCAAAAATTCATTTAAAAATATTAAAAAGTAGAAGATATATTTTTATAAATTCCTACCATTGGATTTCACTTGACTGAAGTAGCTTTTTTAAAATTCCCTTAAACAAAGTCGAAAAAGTACAAAACGGTCTTTGTACCGAAAGATCTGAGATATCGAATGCCAAAAAATAATTTATAAATATTAAAATGTAGAAGAGATATTTTTATAAATTCCTACCATTCGATTTCACTTGCCTGAAGTATCTTTTTTAAAACATCTGTAAACAAAATTAAAAAAGTACAAAACGGTATTTGTACCGAAAGATCTAAGCTATCCAATGACAAAAAAAAGTCATTTAAAAATATTAAAATGTAGAAGATATATTTTTATAAATTTCTACCATTGGATTTCACTTGACTGATGTAGCCTCTTTAAAATACCTGTAAACAAAATAAAAAAAAACACAAAACGGTATTTGTACCTAAAGATCTCAGCTATCCCATGACAAAAAAATCATTTAAAAATCTTTAAATGTCGAAAAGACATATTTATAAAATTTTACTATAGGATTTCGCTTGACTGAAGTAGCTTCTTTAAAACAGCTGTAAACGAAAAAAAAAAAAAAAAAAAAAAAAAAAAGGTATTTGTACCGAAAGATCTCAGATATTCAATGACAAAAAAATCATTTAAAAATATTAAAATGTAGAAGAGAAATTTTTATAAATTTCTACAATTGGATTTCATTTGACTGAAGTAGTCTCTTTAAAACAACTGTAAACAAAATCAAAAAGTACAAAACGGTCTTTGTACCAAAAGATCTGAGATATCGAATGCCAAATAATGATTTACAAATATTAAAATGTCGAAGAGACATTTTTATAAATTTCTACCATTGGATTTCACTTGACTGAAGTAGCTCTTTTAAAATTCCCATGAACAAAGTCGAAAAAGTACAAAACGATCTTTGTACCGAAAGATATCAGCTATTCCATGACAAAAAAATCATTTAAAAATATTAAAATGTAGGAGAGCTTTTTTTATAAATTTCTACCATTGGATTTCACTTCACTGAAGTAGCTTTTTTAAAATTCCCTTAAACAAAGTCGAAAAAGTACAAAACGGTCTTTGTACCGAAAGATCTGAGATATCGAATGCCAAAAAATAATTTATAAATATTAAAATGTAGAAGAGATATTTTTATAAATTCCTACCATTCGATTTCACTTGCCTGAAGTATCTTTTTTAAAACATCTGTAAACAAAATTAAAAAAGTACAAAACGGTATTTGTACCGAAAGATCTAAGCTATCCAATGACAAAAAAAAGTCATTTAAAAATATTAAAATGTAGAAGATATATTTTTATAAATTTCTACCATTGGATTTCACTTGACTGATGTAGCCTCTTTAAAATACCTGTAAACAAAAAAAAAAAAAAAAAAAAAAAAAAAAAAAAAAAAAAAAAAAAAACACACAAAACGGTATTTGTACCTAAAGATCTCAGCTATCCCATGACAAAAAAATCATTTAAAAATCTTTAAATGTCGAAAAGACATATTTATAAAATTTTACTATAGGATTTCGCTTGACAGAAGTAGCTTCTTTAAAACAGCTGTAAACGAAAAAAAAAAAAAAAAAAAAAGGTCTTTGTACCGAAAGATCTCAGATATTCAATGACAAAAAAATCATTTAAAAATATTAAAATGTAGAAGAGATATTTTTATAAATTTCTACAATTGGATTTCATTTGACTGAAGTAGTCTCTTTAAAACAACTGTAAACAAAATCAAAAAGTACAAAACGGTCTTTGTACCAAAAGATCTGAGATATCGAATGCCAAATAATGATTTACAAATATTAAAATGTCGAAGAGACATTTTTATAAATTTCTACCATTGGATTTCACTTGACTGAAGTAGCTCTTTTAAAATTCCCATGAACAAAGTCGAAAAAGTACAAAACGATCTTTGTACCGAAAGATATCAGCTATTCCATGACAAAAAAATCATTTAAAAATATTAAAATGTAGGAGAGCTTTTTTTATAAATTTCTACCATTGGATTTCACTTCACTGAAGTAGCTTTTTTAAAATTTCCCTAAACTAAGTCGAAAAAGTACAAAACGATCTTTGTACCGAAAAATATCAGCTATTCCATGACAAAAAAAAAAAAAAAAAAAAAAAAAAAAAAAAAAATCATTTTAAAATATTAAAATGTAGGAGAGCTTTTTTTATATATAAATTTCTATTATTGGATTTCACTTGACTGAAGTAGCTTTTTTTAAAATTCCCCTGAACAAAGTCGAAAAAGTACAAAACAATCTTTGTACAGAAAGATATCAGCTTTCCAATGATAAAAAAAATCATTTAAAAATATTAAAATGTAGGAGAGATATTTTTATAAATTTCTACCATTGGATTTCACTTGACTGAAATAGCTTTTTTAAAATTCCCCTAAACAAAGACGAAAAAGTACAAAAAGGTCTTTGTACCGAAAGATCTGAGATATCGAATGCTAAAATATAATTTAAAAATATTAAAATGTAGAAGAGATATTTTAATAAATTTCTACCATTGGATTTCACTTGACAGATGTAGCTTTTTTAAAATTCCACAAATAAAAGTCTAAAAAGTACAAAACGGTCTTTGTACCGAAAGATCTTAGCTATCCAATGACAAAAAAATCATTTAAAAATATTAAAATGTAGAAGAGATATTTTTATAAATTTCTACCAATGGATTTCACTTGACTGAAGTAGCCTCTTTAAAACACTTGTAAACATATTAAAAAAAGTACAAAACGGTCTTTGTACCGAATGATCTCAGCTATCCAATGACAAAGAAATCACTTAAAAATATTAAAATGTAGAAGAGATATTTTTATAAATTTCTACCATTGGAATTCACTTGTCTGAAGTAGCTTTTTTAAAATTCCCCTAAACAAAGTCGAAAAAGTACAAAACGGTCTTTGTACCGAAAGATATGAGATATCGAATGCCAAAAAATATTTTAAAAATATTGAAATATAGAAGAGATACTTTTATAAATTTCTTTCATTGGATTTCCCTTGACTGAAGTAGCTTTTTTAAAATTCCCTTAAACACAGTCAAAAAAGTACAAAACGGTCTTTGTGCCGAAAGATCTGAGATATCCAATGCCAAAAAAATATTTAAAAACATTCAAATGTAGAAGATATTATTTTTTTTTTGTTATTACTACCATTTGATTTCACTTGACTGAAGTAGCTTTTTTCACTTGACTGAAGTAGCTTTTTTATCCTAAACAAAGTCGAAAAAGTACAAAACGGTCTTTTTACCGAAAGATCTGAGACATCGAATGCCAAAAAATCATTTAAAAATCTTTAAAAGTAAAAAGACATATTTATAAAATTCTACTATAGGATTTTGCTTGAATGAAGTAGCTTCTTTAAAACACCTGTAAACAAAATCGAAAAAGTACAAAACAGTCTTTGTTCCGAAAGATCACAGCTATCCAATGCCAAAAAAATCATTTAAAAATATTAAAATGTAGAAGAGATATTTTTATAAATTTCTACCATTGGATTTCACTCTACTGAAGTAGCTTTTTTAAAATTCCTCTGAACAATGTCGAAAAAGTACAAAACGATCTTTGTACCGAAAGATATCAGCTATTCTATGACAAAAAATCATTTAAAAATATTAAAATGTAGAAGAGATATTTTTATAAATTTCTACAATTGTATTTCACTTGACTGAAATAGCTTTTTTAAAATTCCCCTAAACAAAGACGAAAAAGTACAAAAAGGTCTTTGTACCGAAAGATCTGAGATATCGAATGCCAAAATATAATTTAAAAATATTAAAATGTAGAAGAGATATTTTTATAAATTTCTACAATTGTATTTCACTTGACTGAAATAGCTTTTTTAAAATTCCCCTAAACAAAGACGAAAAAGTACAAAAAGGTCTTTGTACCGAAAGATCTGAGATATCGAATGCCAAAATATAATTTAAAAATATTAAAATGTAGAAGAGATATTTTTATAAATTCCTACCATTCGATTTCGCTTGCCTGAAGTATCTTTTTTAAAACATCTGTAAACAAAATTAAAAAAGTACAAAATGGTATTTGTACCGAAAGATCTAAGCTATCCAATGACAAAAAAAAAAAAGTCATTTAAAAATATTAAAATGTAGAAGATATGTTTTTATAAATTTCTACCATTGGATTTCACTTGACTGAAGTAGCCTCTTTAAAACAACTGTAAACAAAATCAAAAAAGTACAAAACTGTCTTTGTACCAAAAGATCTGAGATATCGAATGCCAAATAATGATTTACAAATATTAAAATGTAGAAGAGATATTTTTATAAATTTCTACCATTGGATTTCACTTCACTGAAGTAGCTTTTTTAAAATTCCCCTAAACAGAGTCGAAAAAGTACAAAACGGTCTTTGTACCGAAAGATCTGAGCTATCCCATGACAAAAAAAATCATTTAAAAATATTAAAATGTAGAAGATATATTTTTAGAAATTTCTAGCATTGGATTTCACTTGACTGAAGTATGTTTTTTAAAATTCCCCTAGAGAAAGTCGAAAATATAAAAAACTGTCTTTGTACAGAAAGATCTCAGCCATCCCATGACATAAAAATCATTTAAAAATATTAAAATGTAGAAGACATATTTTTATAAATTCCTACCATTGGATTTCACTTGACTGAAGTAGCTTTTTTAAAATTCCCCTAAACAAAGTCGAAAAAGTACAAAACGGTCTTTGTAGAGAAAGATCTAAACTATCCAATGACAAAAAAATCATTTAAAAATATTAAAATGTAGAAGAGATATTTTTATAAATTTCTACCATTGGATTTCACTTGACTGAAATAGCTTTTTTAAAATTCCCCTAAACAAAGTCGAAAAAGTACAAAACGGTCTTTGTACCGAAAGATCTGAGATATCAAATGCCAAAAAATAATTTAAAAATATTAAAATGTAGAAGAGATATTTTTATAAATTCCTACCACTGGATTTCACTTGACTGAAGTAGATTTTTTTAAAATTTCCCTAAACAAAGTCGAAAAAGTACAAAACGATCTTTGTACCGAAAGATCTCAGCTATCCAATGACAAAAATTCATTTAAAAATATTAAAATGTAGAAGAGATATTTTTATAAATTTCTTCCATTGGATTTCATTTGACTGAAGTAGCTTTTTTAAAATTCCCCTAAAGAAGGTCGAAAAAGTACAAAACGGTCTTTGTACCGAAATATCTGAGATATCGAATGCCAAAAAATAATTTAAAAGTATAAAAATGTAGAAGAGATATTTTTGTAAATTTCTTCCATTGGATTTCACTTGACTGAAGTAGCCTCTTTAAAACACCTGTAAACAAAATCAAAAAAGTACAATACGGTCTTTATACCGAAAAATCTCAGCTGTTCAATGCTAAAAAAATCATTTAAAAATATTAAAATACAAACGAGATATCTTAAAAATTTCTATCTTGGGATTTCGCTCTATTGAGGTAAGCCACTATAAAATACTCGTAACAAAATCGAAAAAATATAAAACGGTCTTTGTACAGTTCAATGATCTCAGCTATTCAATGCTAAAAAAAATCATTTAAAAATATGAAAATGTACAGGAGATTCTTTGGAAAATGTTTAATGTGCAATCTCTGACATAATAATCACGATCTGTATGTTGTCTTTTAAAATTACATATAAATGATTCAATTTTACTTGAAACTATCTAACAAAAAAGGTCAATTTCGACTTGTTTTAAAACGGATCCGAGTGTTTTGGTCAGAAATTATCTCGAAGAAACTATCCAAATGCACATATCCCTCGGGCTATCAGTATTGAAAAGGTGCGAGAGTTTTTAGCATTTGCTAATGACTTTTTTCTTCCTGGGGTATCTTATCCCCTTTTTATCGCCTGGAGGTTAGGGTGGCGTGAGATGACCATTTTCTTATTAATTACAAGCTTGGAAAATATCATTGGTCTTTTAAAGTATCAATATTTGGGTTCGGGATAGGCCTTTCTGGTGGCAACACGCATAGGTTTGTGATAGGATTTTGAGTTTCGGTTTGACTGATACAGGCTCTTAATGAAATATGAATTATATAAATGTGGAGATCCATTTAAGCGGCATAAAAAGCAAGTGAAAAAAGCAATTAGGGCAGTTAATAGAGATTTATATACGGCTGAAAAAGTAAACCCAAGTTGAAAGTTATGATTATTTTTCCAAATTTTGTGACTTTATGAAAAAGTCTCTACACAAAAAAGCAAATGAAATTTCCAATTTGTTTTTGTATCAAATAACAATAAATTCAGTAACTCATAGAAACTCCAGTAATTATTTAAGTACCACAGCTAAACTTAGTCAGATTTTTTATCCCCTTAATTAGTGCAGATTTTCAAAACAAGGTAAAATTTAGTAATTTTCGGTTAGACGGGCACCAGTGTTATACATATATATATCAACATACTGTATATATACATACATATGTACATGTATAATAAATCTGTATTTATATAGATCTATACATATGTACATTTGTAAAAATAAAACACGCATCCGGCTAATTGGAAAGTACCCAAAATTTTTGTATAAGCCATGTGAAAGGCATCATTTTTATTTCACAGTTAGAAAGCCCAAAGTGTAAACTTTTATTTAAAACAAAAAGAAATTGGAAATTTAATTTCCTTTTTTGTGTGCATATGTAATATGTAAAAATATAGCACTTATCCGGCTAATTGGAAAGTACCCAAAATTTTTGCATAAGCCATGCGAAAGACATCGTTTTTATTTCATAGATAGAAAGCCCAAAGTGTAAACTTTTATTTAAAACAAAAAGAAATGGGAAATTTCATTTGCTTTTTTGTGTGCATATGTAATATATAAAAATAAAGCACTTATCCGGCTAATTGGAAAGTACCCAAAATTTTTGCATAAGCCATGCGAAACACATCATTTTTATTTCATAGATGGAAAGCCCAGAGTGTAAACTTTTATTTAAAACAAAAAGAAATTGGAAATTTAATTTGCCTTTTTGTGTACAGCCTTTTTCGTGAAGTCACAAAAATTTGGAAAAATAACCATAACTCTCATCTTTGGCTGACTTTTTTCATCCTAAATATTACAAGTAAATTTTTTAAATATTTTTTGTTAAAATCTGCATCTTTTTATCTTCTTACAGTGATATTTTTAGGATGATTCATGTTTTAGAACTAGAGAAACAATTTTTTGAAGATGGAACTGCAATCTCAGAATACAGACTAAGAAATGTGATATTTGAGAACCCCCCAAGAATTGGACCCCCCATATTTCACAAACCATGAGGTCGAGGAAGGAAAAATTTCTGATGGAATCATTTCATGATAGAATTAGAGTGTACACAAAGTTTCATCCAAATCCCTGTCGGTCGGGTTACAAATGGGGGAAAAATTGGTTGAATTGACATGGAATGACCCTTAGGCCAAAATGCAAACGACCAATGGAAAATTATTGTTTTATGAAAATTTTATGTTTTATAAAAGTGTTCTCATCTTAAAAGTTATAGTTGTATAATATTTTAGAAGAAAAGGGACTAGAACATATCCCCCCCCCCCCGTTTATAACAGAATTACGTTATAAGACAAACATAAATAGATTGAATTTGCAATTTTGATGTGAATTATGAAATTTGTATTCGAAAAAAAAAAATATTAATTGCAACCTACAATTTCGTTTGATGATTTATTAAGTCCTGCTTCATGGAAATCCAAAATTTCAAAATTTTCGTCCAAGTAGTTTTCAAATTATGCCTAAAAAACGGCAAAATGGGGGTTTAAGAGGCCGTCTACCATACTCTATATGGCCATTGATGACCGTCCACTTGCGGTTTTAGACATTTTGTTAAATATCTAGAAAAATACACGAGGAATTATCCCGAAACTCGTTGTGTAAATATAATAGTACAAGTCATACATTTCCGTGAAAATGTCTCCCCAAAACTCTATAGGGGACCGTCAACAAATTAAAAAAGAATAAATATCTTTTGGATAACCCTGTCAAAACTAGTGTAGCAAAAGCGCTCACACTGTAAATTATGATTAAGTGGCTTATTGTAATAAACTGTTCATTTTTATGCGAATAGCATGTATACTCGTAGAGAAACTAAGGTTTTTATAGAAACGGTCCCAAATTTTGTCAAGTTTTTTGCTTATAATTTGAAGAGTTCTTAATATAAAGTAACATTCTTTTCTGAAAATATGACAAATAATATTTCACACAATACCCTGTAATCAGAATTAAAAAATAACAAAAATTGGATGAAATATGATTGGGTTTACTAAATAATTTTTCATGCATCAACGATATAAAAATTTCATTTGCATATTGTGTTAGCTAAATGTATAGAGCAACTTTTGTAAAAGTCTCAAAATCATAGCTTGAAAATTCTGAAAGTGATAGTCTATAAAATAAGCAGAAAATCCGTTGTTCCCAAAATAAAGCAAAAAAAAAAAAAAAAAAAAAAAAAAAAAAAAAAGAGGTATTTTATCGAAATGTAGTAGTACGTCCCATATTGTGTATTCTATATTGACACTAATAAATGAATATATGGAAACAACCCCGCTTGTTTTTGCTCCATTTTCGTAATAACGGATTTTGTACTTTTTCTATTGACCATTATTTTCAGAATTTTCAAGCTATGATTTTGAGACTTTCACAAAAGGTGCTCTATACATTTAGCTAACATATGCGAATGAAATTTTTATATCGTTGATGCATGTGCAGTGAAAAATTATTTAGTAAACCTACTCATTTTTCATACAATTTTTATTATTTTTTAATTCTGAGTAGTTAATAGAGTATTATGTGCAATGTTGTTTGTCATATTTTCAGAAAAGAATATTATTTTATATTAAGAACTCTACAAATTATAAGCAAAAATCTTGGAAAAATTTGGGACTGTTTTTATAAAAACCTTAATTTTTCTACGAGTAGACATGCTATTCGCATAAAAACGAACACGGTTTATTACAATAAGCCACTTAATCATAATTTACAGTTTGAGCGCTTTTGCTACATTAGTTTTGACAGGGTTATCCAAAAGATATTCATTCTTTTTTAATTTGTTGACGGTCCACTATTAGAGTTTTGGGAAAAAATCTTCACGGAAATGTATAACTTGTACTATTATATTTATACGTTTCAGGATAATTTCTCGTGTATTTTTCTAGATATTTGGCAAAATGTCTAAAATCGCAAATGGACGGTCATCAATGGCCATGTTAGTGTAGAAATGACTACATATTTTGAAACTTTTAATTCAATCTTGTAATTTAGCAGTCTTCAGTGACTGCTTGAGTGGCACTTAAGATGCCTTGGTCAAGAAGGGGGCTTTCTCGGTCAACAATGGAGTACCGAACTTCCATTTGGGCAGTGCCTAAAATATCTCGTTTTAGAATAATTATATTTGAGGATTCATTAGTTAAGTATAAAAGCGGAAAAAGGGTGGAAGCCCCCCCCCCCCCCCCAACACACACACACTTAATTTAGATAAGTGGATTTTCTTGCAAAATTAATCAATTTGGTTCAATTATTTTTAGGTTTATTCTGATATTAAGCTTTCCTGATTAGATTTGCAGGCTCATTGATTTAGCATAAAGAGGGAAATGGGGTTTTATATCCCCTTAATTTAGCTAAATGGATTTTCATGCAGAATTATATGATTTACTTTAAATTCAGTATACAGGTTTATTCTGATAAGATAGGTCCTTGATTAGATTTGGAAATTCATTGATTAAATATAAAAGTGGAATCGGGGGCAATCCTCCTTAATTTATGTTTGAGGCACATTATTCTGTGAAATAAGTGTATGATATACAATTAGTGTAAATAGCCTGTAAGCTCAAAGCCATCACTTTAACTGGTCAAGGTACAGGGTGTCCAATAAATGACTTATTCATTTTTAATGCAAATAACAAAACAAAAAAAAAAGGTTTTAGATAAAAATGTACGATTTGCTGTATTGTTATAAGAAAATCAATAATTTTTTACAAATGCACTTTTTAAAAATAGTTTGAATTTCGGTCAATAGATGGTGCTGGCGTCATCAGGCTTCGAAATTCCGACATTACTCTAGTTTTTATGCGCATGGGCTTTTCGGCTCATTTTGCAGAGTTCAGTTTCAGTCGGCATGTTGAATCGACTCTCTACTCACCTGCAGAAATAGAGTTTGTTGGATAAAAAGATATTTAAAATAATATTTTTGATTGAATAATGTTTATTATACTTAATAAAAACCAACAAAACATACTTTTTTAATAGGCGTTGACTTTTCACATATTTACCATAAATAAATTGTATTCAAAAAATGTTTTTGTAACCGGTTAACGTCTTCTCTTTTTACGTACAATAAATTGAAAATATGGGATAAACACCACTTTTTTAAGTTAAAAAAATCACAATATTTAATTTAAACATTTTTGCTTTTTAAATAGTATGAAATTATATTTAAATAATTTAGTTCTATCAAAAAGATTTAAGTGATGGGTTAAGGAAACTCTTCTTGCCCATACGTCGTACGGGCAAATCAGTTAAGTGGTTATAACAGTGGTACGCTAATAGTGTTGCAAAGTCTTCGATCTTAAAAAAGAGGGGACAATGAATTCTAAATCGGCACATAAAAGTGTAGTAAACCTTAGAACAAAGGAATCTGTCTGTAACAAATGCTGTCTTAAACATAAAAAAAAAAAAAAATAAATAAATATTAATCTCGACGGAGAAAGTAACATACAAAACTACCTGTTGAGATAGAAACCAGTCTAAAACGAAATTTTATTAATTTTTTCGAAAAATGAATTCATTCTTACATTATATTCATAATCTGACTTTTAAAAAATCCGAAAAATTTTATTATGAAAGCCACGAAAGATTTTAAGATGACTTTTACATATACCCAGTGTTCTCGCTGTAGCTCGCCATTGCGCCAAATTGCGACTAAATTCTTGATTTGGCGAGAAAACAAGCAATTAGATTCGCCAAATTGCTAGAGCTCAATTTTTGCTTTTTCTTTCTTTTCTTTTTCGTTTTTTATATTATGCATATATACATATTATTAATATATTTCTAGCGGATAGTTGAAATTAGAGTAATAACAATCATTGTCGCAGTTATAAACAGGTTTTTTTTTAAAGCATATCGAAAAAAAAAGAAAGAAAATACGTTAAAAGATTTAATATATATATATATATATATATATATATATTTGTTACACTGTGAATTTATTTTGCTAATACTTTTTTCATTTGGCGAATGTTTTTTTTATTTTTAATTAGCCAAATTACTAACATTTTTCAAAGTCAGCGAGAACACTGCACATACCTATCCCTTCCCCCTCCCCTCCAACTGAAAACACAACTACACTGAAACGAAGGAATGTTTAAAAAGTAAAAAAAAAAAAGCATCGTACCTGTTTTACATCCTGTGAGATACCTCTTTCCAAAATTTCATTACAAAGAGCATCATAGATCCTGAAATATATTTTTTGTCTTCTCCCCTCATCTGTCTAAACTATGATTCTAAAAATGATTCGAAAAACTGCTTAAATATTATATATGAAAAATACTATGTTCCTGTAATTTGGTAATATTTATAATTTTAAAATTGAACTAAAATAAGTAGAACTATGATGATTTTATGATGATTCAAGATCTATGATACTGTCTGTAATGAAATTTTGAAAAGGGGTGACTCTCAGGATAAAAAACCATCCAAGTCGCATTTTTTCTCTTTTTAAGCATACTTCCATTTCAGCATTGGTGCGTTTGCAGTCAAGGGGAAGAGAGGGAAGTGTTGTGTGTAAAAAGCATCTTAAAATCTCTTGTGGCTTTCGTAATAAAATTTGCAGATACTATGTTAAATGTCAAAAAATGAATATGAATTCAGTTTTCAGAAAAATGAACAATATTTCGTTTTAGACAGGTTCCCATCTTAGCAGATAGTTTCGTATGTTACTTTCTCCGTCGTAATCAATAATTTTTTTTATGTTTAAGACAGGATTTGTTATAGACGAACCTTTATTCTAAGGTTTAATATATTTTTATGTGCCGATTTATAAGTCACTGCCCTGATTTTTTTTAGACAGGATACTTGCCAATACTATTTGTGTTACCACTGTTTCAACCACTTCACTGATTTCACTGCACGACGTGCAGGCAAGAAGAGTTTGCTGAATCCATCTCTTAAAGCTTTTTGACACAACTAATTTTTTTTTAATACAATTTCATACTATTTAATGGAAGAAATGTTTAGATTAAATATTAAGATTTTTTAACTTAAAGGAGCGGTGTTTATCCCATATTTTCAATTTATTGTACGAAAAAAAGAATCAGTTAACCCAGTGGCGCAGCCAGAATTCGTCTCTGGGGGGGGATAGAGTTGCTTCAGGGGGTGATTCTGGAAGAAATTTTTTTTTTCGGAAATCGACGGGGGAGGGAATTCCGCGAGTTATCCCCCCCCCCTGCGAAGAGGGTTTACCCGCGATCTTCAGACGAAATAAGCGTTTTCCTGCGACCTTCAGACGAAATCAGCGATTTATTTGCGATATTTTAGCAAAATCGGCGATTTATTGCGATCTTCCGTCAAAATCGGCGGTTTTCCGCGATTTTGTTTTTACGAAATCGGCGTTTTTCCGCGACCTCTAGACGAAATCAGCGATTTATCTGCGATATTTTAGCAATATCGGCGATTTATTGCGATATTTTGACGAAATCGGCGGTTTTTCCGCGATCTTATGACGAAATCGGTGTTTCTCAGTGTTTTTTTTTATGAAATCGGCGTTTTTTCGACGATCTTTAGACTAAATTTGCAATTTTACGCGATCTTTTCTAGAAAACGGCGTTTTATCCCCGCGGTCTTTCGACGAAATCGGCGTTTTTTCCGTGATCTTTTGATGAAAGCGGCCTTTTTTTTCAATGATCTTTTGACAAAATATTTCTAAGCAATCTTTTATCGAAAACGGCGTTTTTCCCCCCGATTTTTTAACGAAATCGGCATTATATCAGAAATCATTAGACGAAATCGACGTTTTCCCAGCGGTCTTCAGACGAAATCAGCGTTTTATCTGCGATATTTGGTGAACTTGCCGTTTTTTCCGCGATCCGCACAGGAAATTCGCGTTTTTCGGCAATCTTTTGACAAAGTCCGTTGACAAAAACATTGACGAAATTGTCGTTTTTTCACGAAATATTGACGAAATGTGTGCTTTTTCGGCGATCATTTCACGAAATTTGCATTTTTCCGCGATTGTTTTATCCGCGCGCAAAACCATACAAGTTGGCAACTGTGAGAATCATCTTCTGAAAGATCTTATCAAAGAATGAAGAACATTTCTCAGTTACATAGATTTTTAATCATGCTATTTACTTGCCTGAATCTAGGAAAAAGTGTTATCGGGAAAAAAGTTACCGGAAAAAAGGGACAAGATAAAAATGTTACCGGAAAAAAGTATCAAGGAATTGATTTTGGGGATTTATTGGCTAAGTATGAAGGGGGGGGGGAAGGTCGGCTCTTAATTTAAGTGAATGGTTTTTTCATGCTGAATTAACTGCTTTGATTCAATTTTTGGATATACATTCATACTGAAAAAATGCTTGCCTGATTAGTTTTGGGAACGGACGATCCACCCCTCTCTGCCCTAAATAAGAGGAATGGTTTTTAAGCAGAATTATCCAACGTGTGTGAAATTTTGGATATAGGTTGGTTCTGATAAGGCTTATATATAGTATTATGGTTTCGCTCACTGAGTTTCTCTTTACTAAGTTGGTTTATTTGTTAAGTTCATCAATAACACATTTTTAATTCCTCAAGTTCTTTATTAGAACCATAGATCAATTATTAAAAAAATAAATAAAACGGCATTACAACTACATAGAAGCCATACTCCAATATTACATTTCGCTTAGTACGTATAAGCCATCTTACATCAATGTACTTTCTTGTACATTACCAGCACATGGCTCTCTTCCAACTACTTTCCTTCCCTCTCGATGCTCAAGAATCCCAGTGTCCCCCTCAGCTCATTGCCACTAGACCAGTGCAATTATTTTCTAGACATGTCCCTTGAGATCAATAGCACATGTTCTTAACAGCTTTTGAATGCAGATACTTTCAACTCTGCATGCCTTTTCACAATAAGACTTCGCTATCTATCTTCTGTCACGATTAAAGTTGTCAATACGTCGTCACAGTATATAATGCCTGAAGAATTTTGGGAGTTTAATGGTTAAGTATAGAGGATGCATGGGGGGTAACCTCTCTTAAATTAATTAAATGGCTTTTTACGCAGAATTATCCGATTTGCTTCAAATTTTGAATATAGGTTCATTATGATGAAGGGTATCCCTGATTATTTATGGGGTTCTTTTGCTAATTGAAAAGGGATGCCGCGATTATTCCCCTCCCCCTTAAATTAGATAAATCGTTTTTTATGCACAATTATCTGATGTATTTCAAATTTTGGCTATAGGTATTTTCTCATAAAGTGAATCCCTGAATAGTTTTAAGTGTTTGTTTATGTATCCTCAATGGCTGTTTGCATTTAAAACTGTGATTTATGTTGGTGCATAGCATTTTTCAGTATTCTATAAATATCGTAATAAAGAAAAAAAAATCCTGTTTTTCTTAAAATCGTTTTTTTTTTTTTTTTTTTGTAATTTTTTTAAGCGTTCAAAGCTGAAGATCTATCAAGAACTACAGGTTTTGAAACAATTAATTTTCTAATTACTAATAAGCATACATAAGCTAGTAATAAAAAAATTATTTTTATTACTACAAATTAATGAATTCACTAGTTCATTCGTTCGTGACATACAATATAGTTTGTACATTAAAATTTTCTAACATATAATTTTTTAATGTTTTATATCATATTTTGTGATGGGACGTAATATGGGACATTAATTAGTAAAAATCCAGTTTTAAATGATAAATATTTGGTGTAAATTAAAATGACAATTACAACAAATGATTTAGTATATTACTTTTTTCACAAATAAAAAAATTAAATAAATAAACCATAAAAGTTAAAAATGCAAAATTAATGGAAATTAATCATTATAAGAAAAAAGGTAAAATATGTTATAATGTTTTCTGACATAATAGTTTTCAATCATTAAATTAAGACATAAAGAAGAAATTGTTTCATTTGTTATTTGCGCTTAGTTGCATTCAACTCGCTTTTTTATGTTACTTGAATATTTTTGCGGCAAACCTTTACCGGAAAATCCCCTGATCAACAAATTTCTTAAGAGACTAGTCGCCCGCGATATCTACTGGACATCCCTCTCCGTTGAATGGGGAAAGCAAGCTTCTTTCCCCGAAAGAGTTTCCTGAATGGACTGCTGCATTCCTCCCTATTTTAACTATATCCATTAGCTTATACGACTTACCATAATGAAACTACATCCAAAATTTGAAGCAAATCGGATAATTCTATGTAAAAAGCCATTTATGTAATTTAAGTGGGGTTATCCCCAGTTCCCCTCCTCTATACTTAGCCATTAAGCCCTTAAAACTATTTAGGGATCCACTTTATGAGAAAAAACCTATATCAAAAATTTGAAATGCATCGGATAATTATGCATAAAAAACAATTTATCTAATTTAAAAGGGCGGAAATTGTCCGTTTCCCTATTTATAATAAGCAAAAGAACCTCATGACTAATCGGGAATACGCCTTATCATAAAGAAGCTACATCCAAAATTTGAAGCAAATCGGATAATTCTGCATAAAAGCTATTTATTTAATTTAAGGGGAGTTATCCTCTGTTTTTGCCTTTATACTTAGCCATTAAACCCTTAAAACTATTCAGGGATTCACCTTATCAGAAAGAACCTATATTTAAAATTTGAAATACACCGGATAATTCTGCATAAAAACCGATTTATCTAATTTGAGGGGGAAATAATTGCTTGACTCTCCCCTTTATAATAAGGAAAAGAACTCCCTAACTAATCAGAGATATGTTTTATCATAATGAACCAATGTCCAAATTTCGAAGCAAATCGGATAATAGTGCGTGAAAAGCCATTTATTTAATTTAAGAGGGATTATCCCCCGTCCCCCTCCCCTTTATACTTAGTCATTAAACTCTTAAAACTATTCAGGGATTCACCTTATCAGAAAGAATCTATATCTAAAATTTGAAATACATTGGATAATTTTGCATAAAACCAATCAATCTAATTTGTGGGGAGAGGGGGTAATTGACCATCCTCCCTTTATAATAAGCAAAAGAACCCTATAACTAATGAGAGATACGTCTTATCATAATGAACCTATGTCCGAAATTCCAAGCGAATTGGATAAATCTGCATCAAAAAACTGTTAATTTAATTTGAGAGGTTACGGATTGGGGGGGGGGGGTATCATATGTCCAAAAACTGAACCAAAACAGTTAATTCAGCACGAAAAACCCATTTACCTAAATTAAGAGCCTCCTCCTGATCCCCCCTAAATACTTAACCAATGAATCCTCAAAATCAATAACGAATTCCCAAAATCAATAATAATTTCCCAAAATCAATTCTATGTCCTTTTTTTTCTGCTTTTGTAGTTTATGTCAATTTTTTTCCGGTTACTGTTTTTCCGGTAACCTTTTTTTCCGTTTACCCACTTGCCTATTTCGGGCGTTTTTTAAATAAGAATTAATATTAATTAAAAAAATTGTCTGAAAGTAGTCCCTTAAAGGGTGTATTTCGATTCAAACTGCTTATTTTCCGATTTATTTTTAAATTCATTTTTGTTGGCATATGCATCAAACTGGCAAATTGTCTTATTTAGAAAGTACACAAGGTGCCGTGATTGTCGATTCTTTGATAAATGCAGAAAATATTGCAAAAAATGCAATCAAAAACGCCATTTTGAACAGATTTTTCCGAAGCGGGAGATTTGGGAACGAATAAAAGTGTCATACTGAGAAGATAATTGTTCATAAATCAAATTCTAATGAATGGAGTGTAAAATGACATCACACGGTCCCTTGTATGTCTCTTCGAAAATCCCCTCAGCAAGTTTCATGTTTCTACTTTTAAAAATGTGTCTGAAATTGTATCGGAAAATTTTGAGGTGTCGAAGGTGAAAAAGCGTTTTTTCGGATACACCCTTAAAGTAGTAGTAAGTAGAAAGTAGTTAGAAATTTGGCGCCCCCTAAATCTCTGCGCCGGGGCCACCTCCCTCCCCCCCTTTCGCACGGTGCTGTTAATATCTTTCCAGAAACATAAATATAAACGAATTATATATTTTCCAAACATACCTGGATTTCAAGAATGCTTGAAGGAATTCGAAAGATTAAAAAAAAGTGATCTTTTATATCCATCTTTTTCATAATTTTCTTCTCTGAAGAGGATTTAATATCCATAGCGAAACGCACAATAAAGGAAACCTCAGCACCACAGCAACTAACAACATAATGTTTGTAGAATTAAGTCTATCCTTCAAAGCATGCGAGCATGTGTTTTTGTTTTTCCTGGAATTTGCGAGTCCAGTCCTGTTTCCAAAAAGAGAGCAAGGAACAGATGCAACTGATTAAGACCCCCCCCCCCCAGTGGTGCAGTATTGAAAAACCCGAGACGGTTTTGGCAGCGACAGGAAATAACCATTCCTTTTAGCCTTCGGCTAATTTCCAATAGTACAAATGAATGCCGGCCTTTTCCGAAATGAGAGACCAGTTTTCGATACTGATACTGTTACTTTCCTGCTTTGCCTACCTGCCTGCTTTTTTTTACTGTTACTTGTTTGCTTTCCCCATTTTTCAAAGTAAATACATTACTGCCGCTTAAACGATTCAAATTTTTAAATAAAATTTGATTCAATAAAGCGGCAGATTTCGAGAACAAAACAAACAAAATTTTAACTTTAGTTTTGTTTTTTATGATTCGGTTCATAAAAATGGAAATTTTTGTATTTTTGTCATGGTTCTGGGGGGGGGGGGTTAACCCCCCCCCCTCGCTGCGCCACTGGTTAACCGGTTACAAAAACATTTTTTGAATACAATTTACTTATAGTAAATGCGTGAAAAGTCAATACTTGTTAAAAAGTATGCTTTGGTGGTTTTTATTAAGTATAATAGACATTATTCAATCATAAATATTATTTAAAATCACTTTCCATCCAACAAATTCTATTTTTACAGGTGAGTCGAGAGTCGATTCAACATGTCTACTGAGATTCGACTCTGCGAAATGAGCTGAAAAGCTCATGCGTATGAAAACTAAAGTAATGTCTGAATTTCGAAGACTGTTGCCGCCAGTGCCATCTGTTGGTCGAAATCCTAACTATTTTAAGAAAGTGCATTATTAAAAAATATATAGATTTTCTAATAACAATGTAGCAAACCGCGCATTTTTATCTCAAACTGTTTTTTTTTGTTATTTACATTCAAAATGGGTCAGTCATATACTGGACAACTTGTAGGTTTACCATTGTGCTTTCCTGCATCCAAAAGTATGAAAACATGGAGGATTGGGAGCAAGAAAACCCAATGACAAGACAAATCTGAGTCAACAACTAAAATCAGGTTTTTAGGTGTTTTCCCCCAAGATATGACTTGACAGGTTGATTGCGTTTGAATGTGCTAATCGAGATTTATTTAATCCTAGAAAATATAATCCGTGAACTCGATCGTGTCCATTGGTTTTCATTGTAAAACAAGACTTTACAATGACTAAAATACACAATAAACCGGGTTTTTTTCCCCCTTACAGATTGTTTTGATTATTAACTGCATATTTACAAAAAAAAAAAAAAAAAAAAAAAAAAAAAGATCGATAGGAAAAACACGATTTTTTGAATTTTGGATAAGGCGAGTTATGAAACTCACGTCCTCAATTGATTTCAATATAAATAATGCATTTTTAAATGCTTTATTTAATTACATCTTAATTAAAAGATGAGGAATCAAATTAAAGAGCGCAATTAAACTGAACTTTTTACGTATCAATCATGACTTTTTTACTATTTCAAGAAAACATTTTTGTATTAACATACTGAAATATACGAAGAAAATAAGTAAAAGTTCAATATTTTTTTATTATTTATTCCAATAATGCATCGCAACTCATTGTTAATAGAAGGTATTGCTATTAGTAATCATTTAAGGTCATTTCGTGTTTGCATTTGTCTTTTTTTATGCTTTTGCAACATAACAAACAAAGATGATTTAATGGAATTTTTCTGTACTCCTTTATGTCGCTAGTTTCATGCACGCTTATTCCAAATGCATTATCTTATTTCATTTAATTGAGGGAAGACTTTTTTTAGCATGATAAATTGGAAAACTTGTTTGAAATTTATTGTGACAAATCTCAACGATTTAAGCTATCTCCCCCCCCCCCACCTAATATAAAATGAACATCACGTACACCATCTAAACTGCATTAAAATATTGATTTATTTTTTCTTTTCTTTTCCTTGCTCTCCATTTTTTTTAAATTATTAATTGACCTTTTTGTAATTTGATTTCTGCTGCGTTATAGCTATTTGTTGCAATCAAATCAAGACATTCAGTTCTGTTACATAGAGCACTGTATTCCAGAATGCCGCAAATAATGAGGAAACAAACGGTGTTTTCAAGGGTTTTACGAATGTTTTTTGCCTTGATATGTCTAAGTGGTTTCCTTTATCAGACTTCCCAATTTTTATTTCTGTACTGGAAGTATCCGACAGTGGTGGATATTCAGCAAATTGAGCCGTCGTACCTGGAAATGCCGGCATTTTCAATTTGTAATTCTATCGGGTAAGTTCGACTCTCTCTGTCTCTGATCTCATATAGCCATTGCTCAGCGATAGCAAGGACACCCTGTATAATAACTTAAGGCCCCAGTCCCTGCCCGCGCAGACACTCGCGAGCTAATACTATTCCTATGGGGAGGCATTTTTCTAATAATTCATTCGCATTTTGACATTTTTAAATGTTTTTTTTTTTTTTTTTTTTTTTTTTTTTTTTTTTTTTTTAATATAACTTTGGATAGCTAAGGTCCCTCTTGACATCGCTCCTTGACTACTTTTTCGATTTTGGTCGCAGATGTTTTTTATAAAGTCAGTTTCACTTTCAAAACCAGTTCAGAAAGTGAAACTAATTTTATAAAAAATATCTTCGACCGAAATTGAAAAAGTAGTCAAAGAGCTAATTTGAGAGGGACATCAACTATCCAATGCAAAAAAATGATAAAAAATAAATAAATAAATAAATAAAAATGTCAAAATGCGAATGAGTAATTAGAAAAATGCCTCCCCATAGGAATAGCATTAGCTCGCGAGTGTCTGCGCGGGCAGGGACTGGGGCCTTAAGGATGCTGATCACTCAGCTTCTAAACTTCCCGTTATAATGTTAAGTCTATAGGCGTTTGATGTATTTTTATTTTTAAAGTATCGCCTAAGGAAATTAATATTTTTAACTTCTTTTTTTTTAATATTCTCTTTATAAAGAATGTCTTTTTTTTTTCCTCAATTTTCAAAACACAGTCGAGTCTCTATATAACGAAATCCATCGTTCCAGTAAAAAATTCGTTAGATAGAGAAATTCGATGTATAGAGAATGATGCTAAAAATAGTATTTAATGTGTAAATTTTGAAAAAACATTTTTTTTTTATCTTTTTAATTAACAATTTGAAATGTTTAAACGTAAATATTAACCTAACATTTTATTTCTTAATTATTTAAGCTGTTTCAAAAAAGAGAACAGACATTTATTTGAAAGCTAAATGAAAATCAAATAAGGAAGACTTGCATTAATTTCAGACGGAGATATCTATAATTTTTTGTTGCTTTGATTTTAAAATTGTTATGCTCTCAAGTAAAATTCTCAAATTTTAGCAAGGAATGAAAAATTATAGTTAAAATTTTCCTCCATTTGAAGGCCTTTCTTATGTGCCTCTCATTGATTCCTCTCTTATGTGTGAAACAATTCAATTGACTGTGTTTTGAGAAGGATGTTGAAAGGTGTGTGGGAGGTGGGATGAACTTGTTAGATTTAAAGAATAAGGAGAAAAGTAATATTTAAAAAAAAAAAAAAAAAAAAAAAAAAAAAAAAAAAAAAAGCACTCCGGGAGTGCCGACAGAAGTGAAAACTTGAACAATTATGTGTGTATTTTTTTAGTCGTCTGGACATATTTTATTGTACAGAAAATACTTTTAAATGAAGTGTTTTTTATTCATTATTATAAACTACTGCTACAAAAATTATATTACAATTTTCATTTAATGCGCTATTGTACATGAAAAATAACGCATATTATTTTACATACAAAATTTGCAATCTATTGCATAAAACATAAATTTACAAATGCATGAAATATGAAATATCGTCAGTTGGTATTCTTTGAAATAAATACCCATAAAACTTATGAATTTTCCTCCCCATTTCAACAATTCTCCCATCATCATCATCATCATTATTATCATTATATTCTAGATTTGATATTATAGGTTTATGGTAACTAAAATATATAGCAAACAATTTTGATTCAATTCTATTTAAATATCTTGTAATGACTGCATCAATTGTAATTTTTTATCTCTCTGTGCTAAGATTGCGATGGTTGGTCATTGTTAAATCAAATTTTCTATTTAAAAATTCAATTAATTGTAGATTTTCATCATCCACAAAGTTGATGTTGAAATCCCTACTCAAAATCATCGGCAAATCATCAAATCTCTTTCCAATTCCATCTTGAAGTAATGCAGAAGCCTCTTTAGAACAAATAAATAAATTTTCATACAAAAATTCTCATTTGCACTTAAAGACTTATCCGGTGAAATATAAATGGCAACCAATACAATTAGTTTTTCATTTTCAGAGTGGCAACAACAAACACATATGTCACTGATATCAAAAACATTACTACTAAACATACTGGTGTACCTCACATGCACATTCATATGAATTGTGGAAATATATGCCCATTACATCAAACAACCTTTTATAAATAGCTACTCCTGCTGCTGGACGACCGTATCTTCTGAAACTTGCAACAAATTGAATAGTAATTAAACAATATAAGTTGTTAAACTTTAAATACAATTTTTTTAAAAATGGTTGGAAAGTGCAGCATAATCGATGCACAATATCATGATTTTTCTTTCTTAACTTTTTATTCCATCTGGTAACAGTATATTTTGTTAAACTTTAAATACAATTAAAATTTTTAAAAATAGTTTTGAAATGTAGCATAATTGATGTGCAATGTCATGTTTTTTCTTTCTTAACTTTTTATTCCATTTGGTATCAATTTATGTTGTTACTATTTAAATACAATCAAAAATTTTTTTAAAAAAAGAGAGAAAAATGATTGGAAAGTGCAATGTAATCAATGGCCGATGTCATACGTTTTCTTTCTTAACATTTTATTCCCTCTGGTAACAGTATAAGTTGTTAAGGTTTAAATACAATTTCAATTTTTAAAATTGGTTGGAAAGTACTGCATAATCAATGTACAATATCATGTCTTTTCTTTCTTATCATTTTATTCCATTTGATAACAATATAAGTTGTTAAACTTTAAAAACAATTGAAAATATATATATATATAAAAAAAGGTTTAAAAGTGCAGCATAATCGATGTGCAATGTCATGTTTTTCTTTCTTAACTTTTTATACCATTTGGTATCAATTTATGTTGTTACTATTTAAATACAATCAAAAATTAAAAAAACTGAAAAAAGTGGTTGGAAAGTGCAGCAAAATTGATGCACAATGTCATATTTTTTCTTTCTTAACATTTTATTCCTTCTGGTAACAGTATATGTTGTTAAACTTTAAATACAATTATAATTTTAAAAATTGGTTGAAAAGTGTAGTATAATCGATGAGCAATGTCATGTCTTTTCTTTCTTAACTTTTTATTCAATTTGATAACAATGTAAGTTGTTAAACTTTAAATACAATTGAAAATTTAAGGAATTGAAAAAAATGGTTGGAAAGTGCAGCATAATTGATGTGCAATGTCATGTTTTTTCTTTCTTAACTTTTTATTCCATTTGGTATCAATTTATGTTGTTATTATTTAAATACAATAAAAAATAAAATTTTTAAAAATGTTTTTGAAATGTAGCATAATTGATGTGCAATGTCATGTTTTTCTTTCTTAACTTTTTATTCCATTTGGTATCAATTTATGTTGTTTCTATTTAAATACAATCAAAAATTTAAAAAAAAAAGAGAGAAAAATGGGTGGAAAGTGCAATGTAATCAATGCGCGATGTCATACTTTTTCTTTCTTAACATTTTATTCCCTCTGGTAACAGTATAAGTTGTTAAGGTTTAAATACAATTACAATTTTTAAAATTGGTTGGAAAGTACTGCATAATCAATGTACAATATCATGTCTTTTCTTTCTTATCATTTTATTCCATTTGATAACAATATAAGTTGTTAAACTTTAAAAACAATTGAAAATATATATATAAAAAAAAGGTTTAAAAGTGCAGCATAATCGATGTGCAATGTCATGTTTTTCTTTCTTAACTTTTTATACCATTTGGTATCAATTTATGTTGTTACTATTTAAATACAATCAAAAATTAAAAAAACTGAAAAAAGTGGTTGGAAAGTGCAGCATAATTGATGCACAATGTCATATTTTTTCTTTCTTAACATTTTATTCCTTCTGGTAACAGTATATGTTATTAAACTTTAAATACAATTATAATTTTAAAAATTGGTTGAAAAGTGTAGTATAATCGATGAGCAATGTCATGTCTTTTCTTTCTTAACTTTTTATTCAATTTGATAACAATGTAAGTTGTTAAACTTTAAATACAATTGAAAATTTAAGGAATTGAAAAAAATGGTTTGAAAGTGCAGCATAATTGATGTGCAATGTCATGTTTTTTCTTTCTTAACTTTTTATTCCATTTGGTATCATTTTATGTTGTTATTATTTAAATACAATAAAAAAAATGAAAAAAAGTAGTTGGAAACTGCAGCATAATCAATGCACAATGTCATACTTTTTCTTTCATAACGTTTTATTCCATCTATTAACAGTATAAGTTGTTAAACTTATACTGTTAATATAACAATTATAACTTAAAAAACACACACGGACATTCGCGCAAGCGCCCTGTGCCGTCTAAACGGAGCAGCACACTCGGGCACGGTAGAAAGAGTGGGAGATACTAGTTCCTCTCCCTTCCCCTCGATCTTACGCTTTTTCGATCAGCATCACGTGACCCTGACGCGAGTTTGGAAGTTTTTACCCATACAAAAAGTGCTCAGCGCCGCTAAAGAAGTTTTCACTTCAAAAACTCAGCACTGAACGATAAATCAAAATTAAGTGATGGAAAATTGATTCCATATGATTTCGAAGCTTTTTTAAAACTAAAAAAATTAAGACCAATTTATGAAAAAAATTCGTTGTATGGAGATAGACATTTCGCTATATAGAGATTATTTTTAATGTAATCATGCGAAAAGGGAACCGTTCCTACTAAAAATTCGTTATATAGAGAAATTCGTTGTATGGAGTTTCGTTTTAGGGAGACTCGACTGTATTTTCAAAATCTTTGCTTAATTTAATATTTTATGTTTTAAAAACTGAAATACTGCGAGTAAAATTTTAATACTTCATATAAAATTAAGCGTAACTTTCAGATATGTTTTGAAAACTAAGAATAAAAGAGACATGCTTAAAGATGAGTACACAGAAAAAATGAGTTTGAAATATTAATTTCATGGGGAGATATTTTGAGTATGAAGCTGCATCAAACGTCCATAGACTTAACATTACGGAGGCTAATTCGGAAGCTGAGTGACCAGTGCCCTTAAGTCGTTATACAGGGTGTTCTTAGCTATCATTGAACAACGGCTAATTTTTAAACTGCTAGTTTTATTGATATATTTCCAGTGCCAAAAGTGTTTCAAATGTCATTTTTTATCATATGAAAACCAGTTTACTTCAAAATGGTTATTTAAAAAAAGTTATGAAATTTAAATTTTTATGCATTCGCTTACACGGTCCTGTACGAGATTTTATCGGAGAATTGCTGGACTTGATGGAAAAACAAATTCTGTTTGAACTTACAAATTTTTGGCTTCTAGCTCCTTCAAAGAACTCACAATGTGAACGAAAACACCGATCTCATCGCGTTTTCCACTTTTTGAAAGTCATTCTCTCGAAAATCGTCAAGGACAGAGTGTGATGTTTGTTAAACATTAGACACAGTTGATAAACATCGTCCTTTTAGTTTCATCTTCAATTTTGAGCATAATAAAAGTCACAGGGAGTCAGATCCGGTACTTAGGGTGGGTAGTAAACTGCAATCATACTGTTATGAACTAAAAATTGTTTTGTCATAAGGGATTGTTTTTCAAACTTTTGGTACAAACTTTGCAACCATACGCCGCATATTCTGCTAAGATTCTCCGTCAAAATTTCTTAGCAAACTTAATAACTAATTCCAACTTTGCAAGTTCCTAGATAGTTAGCGACGACCTTTTCGTATGAATTTTCGAATGTGTTCCAAATTTTCATCTGTTTTTCTGCTGTTTGGTTGCCTTTAACGTTTGTTATCTTTAAAAAAATGACAACCCGCTTTAAAAAGTTGGTGCCATTCAAAATTGTTGTCCAATATAAAGTGTCATCACCAAAAAGCTGTACGAAGAATTTCAAAAATTTCGATTGCAGGCTTGCTGAGTTTTGCTCGGAATTTGATGCACATACTTTGTTACTGTCAATTGCTCGATCGCAAACATAGCACCAGAATCTTTTAATTAAGTTTTACCTTTAAAACTTTGGTGAATAACAGTTAAAAAAAATTGCTTTTCCTTATTTTAAAATTGTTTCAAATTTCTTATGGAAACTGAACATTACACAAACACCGTTGTTTCTCCCTTATAGGATTAATAAGTAAAGCAATAAATAATTCTCTTTTCTGCTAATGAAACTTAGCGAGTTTTGATATTTTACTGTTATGAAATCTTTCTGGTGCTAAAAATGGAAAGTGCATGTTTACTACCAGGCAACGCTGAATATTCATAAAATTAAAATTCCCCGAGCTGTGTAATTTTTCATCGTACAAAACTGAAATTTATACTGTTTTATTAGTTAGAGTTCGGCGAAAGTTTTTCTAAGTATAATTTAGAGGAGTTAGGCAACAAGTAAAATTTAAATTTAATAACTTTTATAAAACTATTCTGAGGTAATAGGATTTTTATAAGATGGAGAACAGCACTGGAAACATTTTTTGGCAATTGGAAATATGCAGAATTATCCATCGAGTCGTCTAAACTGCTTTTACCCGAAATGCAGTTCAATTCGGTTGGGATTGTAACTATTCGTTTCGGGTTCGGTTAAATTGTAATAATTTATTATGATAATTAATTATGATGTGGGGTGGGATTCGGATCGGTTATTTAGTCCTACGGGAGGACTAAATAACCGATTATTATTCCGATTTTCGATTATTATCGGAGCTACTTTTCAAATACTTTAAGAAAGTAAAAAAAGACAAACTATTAAAAATAAATAAATAAAAGTGTAATTTAACAAATTACAACGATTATTTGGAAAATGATTCTTTTTAATTAATCGTAAGATTAACTAAGAGTTTAATCTTTTGTCCACGAAAATAATCTAAATTAAAAAAATCAATATGTATGTATCATGAAAAATTACCTCTCTTTTTGAAGGCTATCTATTTTCTGACTTGTGAAAACGCTCCATAGACGTTTATATGGCGTTCTCATTTGTCAGAAAATTGATAGTCTTTAAAATTAAAAACATTTTTTTCACGGTATTTTTAACAGTGTACTAAATTTTATATACTAAATGAAACCAATTTTTAATCATATGTAACTCGTCCCTCAATAAATTAAATGAGTTCAAATATTCGGATACATTCAGGTTAGAAATAAAAGTCTATACAAAATATACATAAATAAACTGCGGACATCCATTGCCCATAACAAAGTTTTTGAATGTTTCCCATTGAGCTATTAATAATCAAAATGTGGCTTACTTAATAACAGAACCATATATTATGTACGCCATGGATTAAACATTAATATTTCTGCACCAATCAGAAAACGAATAAAATGCGGGCATCAGAAATGAGGACGTCCACTGTCCAAAACAAAATGTTTGAATGTTTCCCATTGAGCTATTAATAATCAAAATGTGGCTTACTTAATAACAGAATCATATATTATGTACGCCATGGATTAAACATTAATATTTCTGCACCAATCAGAAAACGAATAAAATGCGGGCATCAGAAATGAGGACGTCCACTGTCCAAAACAAAATGTTTGAATGTTTCCCATTGAGCTATTAATAATCAAAATGTGGCTTACTTAATAACAGAATCATATATTACGTACGCCATGGATTAAACATTAATATTTCTGCACTAATCAGAAATCAAATAAAATGCGGGCATCAAAAATGAGGACATCACAAGGATTCAGATATCTCTATTCTCGATCGAAAGCAACAACCCTTTCCAAATGGAAAAAAAAAAAAAAAAATCTTAATTTAGTAAAATATATCCGAAATTGTTTCTTAATCTTTGAGTAGTGCAGGATTTTCCACTCTTGTTTTTAAAGTACAAGAATAATAGCACAAACAGAGTACTAGCAATATATTTTAACACGCAGGTATCACTTTGAAGAACTCTGCCAAGGTTTCAACTCAACTGCTTGCGTAAAATCAGCTACCAGACGTTATACAGACTCAAAATTTTGCCGTCACATCCCTCATGTTTGCTTTGGTGACAAACTTCCGGAGGACTTACAGGTATAAATTATAAATCATATGGTTCTTAACCTAAATATATATGTAGGATGATTCATAAAGATCGAAGCAATAGATTAAAATCCTTAAATATTGCTTGTAGATACATATTTTCAATTGCAAAATTTCATAAAAATGTTGTAAAATTTGATGAGATAAGTTGGGAGGGAGTGGGGTCTATTTAAGAAAATACAAAATTTTTTATATTTTTTTATACGATCCTCGCAAGGTAAAATTTTCAATTAAAAAAATATTCTTTATCCATTTCTTAAATGAACACAAAAAATTCCAGCTCGAGCCCGAATGCCTTAATGGAAATCGGTCAAACCCCGGCCCGCGGGTAGGGCCGAGCTAGGCTCGGGCTTCGGGCCGGGCAGATCTCTAATGTGGCACCTGGCTCATTTTCAAAATCAATGCCACGCAGTCCCCCCCCCCCCCCCCCAAAAAAAAAAAAAAAAAAAAAAACGATTTTTTTCTGAGGTAGAAATTAGGAAAAAGTTCTAATGTACAATTGCCCGATTAATCGAAACCAAAAAATATATAAGTGAATAAACCAGGACATGTAAAACCATATATATAATATGAATCATATCACGAAATCGATGAGCAAAAATTGTTTCGACCATTTAAAACAGAAATTGAAATGAGAAAAACTAAGTCGCCAACGCGATGAAAAAGCACAAAACTGCATACTCATTTTATTAACAGTTAATGAGGTTGTAGACAGTTAAGGGATATAAAATGGAAGGAAAATATATTATTATAATTAAATATAACTGTTCATAAGAATATTATATTAATAAAATAATATTAAATATATGATATTTTATGTAAATTAATAGAAATATAAGATATGTAGGGTGATTCTAAATTGTTTTTACAATAAAAGAGGGGTGATAATATATGTAAATCAAGACAAACAACATTAAATAGGAAACCAAGGGTCCCAAACGTTTTCCAAAGGAGATAGCCGCCATTAAGTTTAGGGTCCAAAATTTCAAATAAACATAAAAACGGAAAAAATGGTCCATTGATTTGCGGTTTTCACTAAAACTATTTTTTATGTTGGTATTTTCTTGAAAATAAATTATAAAGATAAATTTTGAAAAATGCCGATAGCCTTTAGACTTTGGAGTAACAAACAACTACTTTTTGCCGTTATTTTTTGCATATCATTTAATGGTTTCGTAAGCTTAGGCTTAAATTTTGAGCATATCTGAATAGTTGGGAATGGTTAAGTGGCACAAACTGAACTGTGTTCAGAGGGTTCAAATTTCAAATGATTATAAAAAACGGAAAAATTGGTCGATTGATTTGACGATTTCACTAAAACTATTCTTTATGTCGGTATTTTATAGAAAATAAATTATAAATTTCAAAAAATGCCGATAGAGGGCTCTTTAGACTTTGGAGTAACGAACAACTATTTTTTGCCGTTATTTTTTGCATCTGATTAAATGTTTTCATAAGCTTAGACTTAAATTTTGAGCTCAAAATCTGAATAGCTGGGAGTGGTTAAGTAGCACAAACTGAACTGTGTTCAGAAGGTTCAAATTTGAAATCCAAAACGTATCCAAACGTATCTGTGCGTAACGCATACGTCATTTTGCGAATGGCAACACTTTGAAATTTGAAATGAAATTTCGGTTTTACATTTTTTGCTTCTACATTTTTTTTAATTTCTGAACATCGCACAGTTTTAATTTTTCCACCGTCATATAGGGAAAAATTGCACTTTTAAATGCAATTTGTTTGAAAACTGTACCTTAATTTATTTTTGAAATATTAATTTTTTTGTTGTTTTTAATTTTTTTTTTCTAATTATGGCAACAGGCGTACTCCATTTTTATTAAGAGCAAAAAAAAAAAAAAAAAAAAAAAAAAGAAAAAAAAAAAAAAGGAGAAGAGAAAAAAATGATTATTGTTCTTTATATTGCCATTTTCTCATTAAAAGGGAAAAAATTGAAATGTAAATATCATCTGTTATAAAACCCGGTAAATTTGGATTTTATTTACAAAATTTCATTTACACGTAAAAGAATATCAATAGTTTAATATCTCTTTCTGCTAATAGACTGACTTCAAGTTTTGAGACTTCAAGTTTTGAATCAAAATGATAAAATTAAAATACCCTTTTTTTTTTTTTTTTTTTTTTTTTTTTTTTAAATGTTGAATACACATACGAAACGTGCATTTGTAAATTTTGATATGGTGAAAGGTGAAAATGATGCTGGATTTAGATTTTACGGAAATGTGTCAAAATTGAAAAAAATGTGCCCTTTTTTTTTTTTTTTTTTTTTTTTCCCATTTTGGAATACTAGCATAAAAACCTTAACTGATAACTTTATCATCATAACAGATCTTTATTATTTTTTACTGCTTACATGTATGATTAAAGATGAATTTTAACAATTTCTACAACCGATTTTTATAGAAATAGTATTTTGTTAACTTTACGTTAAATGTGATTTGTTTAAGAGTTAGATTTACCAATATAAGATGAATTTTACTGTAATTAATTTTGTATGTTTGCTGTAAATCAATGAAAAAGTTCCTTTTTAAACATTTTCTTTCGTCAAAATTTGACGGGTTCTACCTCGTGATTATAAAAACGGAAAATTTGGTCGATTCGTTTGCGGTTTAAAATAAAACTATTCTTTAAATCAGTACCTTCTTGAAAATAAATTTTAAAGATAAATTTAAAAAAAATCCGTTAGAGGGCTCCTTAAACTTCAGTTTAACCAACAAATAATTTTAACCGTTATTTTTTGTATCTAATTAAATGCTTGCAAAAGCTTATTAAATGTTTTCGAAATCTTAGATTTAAACTTAAATTTTGAACTCAAATTCTGAATCGTTGGGAGGGATTAAGGAGCACAAACTGAAGTGTGTTCAGGAGTTGAAATTTAACTCTGCCCCCCCCCCCCTTCCCTTGAACACAGTTCAATTTTGCGCTACATAAACACTCCCGACGATTCAGAATTTGAGCTCAAAATTTAAGTCAGAGCATTTGGAAGCATTTAATGAGATTAAATAAATAAATAAATAAATAAATAAATAAATAAAATAACCGTTTAAAAGTGTTGTACGCTATTCCAAGGTCAAAGGCGTCCTCTATCGGCATTTTGTGAAATTTATCTTTAAAATTTATTTTAAAGAAAACACTGATTTAAAGAGTAGGTTTAGCGAAAACCGCAAATGAATCGACCAAATTTTCCGTTTTTTATAATCATTTGAAATTTGAACCTTCTGAACACGGTTTAGTTTGTGCTACTTAACCACTCCCAGTTATTCAGATTTTGAGCTCAAAATTTAAGTGTAAGTCTAAGCTTACGAAACCATTTAATGAAATGCAAAAAATAATGGCAAAAAATAGTTGTTCGTTACTCCAAAGTCTAAAGTGCCCTCTATCGGCATTTTTTGAAATTTATCTTTATAATTTATTTTCAAGAAAATACCGACATAAAGAATAGTTTTAGTGAAAACCGCAAATGAATCGACCAATTTTTCCGTTTTTTATGTTTATTTGAAATTTTGGACCCTAAACTTTAATGGCGGCTACCTCCTTTGGAAAACGTTTGGGACCCTTGGTTTCCTATTTAATCTTGTTTGTCTTGATTTATACTATCACCCCTCTTTTATTGTAAAAACAATTCAGAATCAACCTGTATATGTATGTGTATCCAAAAATCTCCGCTTAAAAAAGGTTGTCGCATCCTTATGCAAAACGTGTATTTTCATTCATGTTATAAAGCTGAATTTGGTGCACAGATTTGTATCACTAGGACATGGTTGCTACCAATTACAATTAATTTCATTAATTACAATTAATCATTTTCATTGTATGAAATTAAATCAAGATCTCTGTTTTAAAAGCATTTACCGGGTGTCCCAAAAATGACTGATGGATTTTAAAATTCAATAACTTGCAAACGGTGACAGCTATTTAAATAATTTTTGCAGGAGGGTTATGTATAATGTCAGGAGTTTTTTTACTGTAATTTTTTATTTTAGTTCGCATATCAAACAATAGGTGGCGCCGACGGCGATTGAAGGCCAGGTGATCAGTGCTGAGTGAAGCGTCGACCTAGCCTTTAGTCGCCGTCAGCGCCACCTATTGTTTGATATGCGAACTAAAATAAAAAATTACGGTAAAAAAACTCCTGACATTATACATAACCCTCCTGCAAAAAATTTTTAAATAGCTGTCACCGTTTGCAAGTTATTGAATTTTAAAACCCATCAGTCATTTTTGGGACACCCGGTATTTATTTTTAGGTTGTTATGTACAGCAGATTCATGAAAGAAGTTGAAATGACTCCCAAAGACCACGAAAAATTACGAGTAAAATTAGAGGATTACATGAACTGTACAATTGAGTTTGAAGGTCGAAAATCCGAATGCGAGTAAAGTATATCTAATAATTCTTATTGAAAGTTCGCTAAACTTGTAACAATACACAGTTTTTTTTTTTCAATGCATTTATACCACATGAAGTATTATGAGCAAATTCTTTTAAAATTAATTCTTGATTCTAATTGAGTATTCATTAATAGCTTATTTAATTTTAAAAATAAAGAAATTTAATTTTAATAGTTCTTTTATGTAATGCGTTTGATGTAAATGTTTGATTATATGTACAGGGTGTGAAATTGAAGAGACTTTGACAATATACACTATGGCCAAAGGTGACCAGCCACTTGCAATTTTTGACGCTTTGTTAAATATCGGGAATTATTTTGAAGCTCCAAGTGCTTAAACAAAATAGTACAAGTCATATATGCCCGTCTGTTTTACCTTTTTACAAAACAAAATAAGGTACCCTGGGGTAATAACGCCACGTTAAGGTTCTACCAATTTTCACGGCTCAGTTTTAGATTGTATTTTTCAAACAAATATATGATTTGATACAGCAACTCATTGACTATCTATATTAAAAAAATAATTTAACAGATATGTATTCATAAAATGTAATGGCGTGATTTCTTGACCAATGCTATTTGGCGTTATTACCCACCTATATGGGTAATAACGCCATGCAAACAAAACTATGAAATAAGATGAAATAATTGCATGTAGATTGCCCAATTCTAAAAATATAAGCTCTACAAACTTAGAAATTGACAAACTGCATTCTAAGCTATTGAAAATGTTCAATTTTTTGTGAAAGTGTAAGAAAAATAAAGGTGTGGTGTGTGTGTGTGTGGGGGGGGGGGGGGAGGATGAGGCAAAAGAATATCAGACCGTGAGCTTCTTTTTGCTTAAAAAGGACCGCTTAAATAGAATTATTAGATACATTGCACAGTTTTAACTGTGTTTATTTGAATCGGTATTTAGGATGTAGCTCGGCCACTGTAGGGAATCAACCGGGGTATTAATGCCAAGGATTGGCGTTATTACCCCGTTATAGCTATTGCGCTGTACATTTTAAATTAAAAATTATCTCGAGAAGATATCCAAAATCTTCAACAACATTTTAATAGTCAATGAAATGTACTACAAATTTTTGTAATTAATAAAGTATTTCCGAATAAAAAAAATAGTCTTCACATCACAAAACGTATCTCGCAAATTTTAGATCAAGCGTTAATTTTAGTTGCTTATAAAAACAATAAGACCTAAAAATTAAACAAATTAACTTGAAGCTGTTTTTTGCGATTTATATGACTCAAAACCCTTCTGCGCAGAGCACATGGGTGTCATTTACCAGATTATTGCATAATTATGCATAATATTAGCACTTGGCGTTATTACCCCGCCTGGCGTTATTACTCCAGACCACCTTATTTTAAATTTTATTATCTGAAGAACGTGAAGAAAAAACTCTCCAAATATGGGCAAATTACATCGACCCTTTGTCTTGAGTTTTGCTTATTTTCATTCGAATTATTCAAAAATTATTTTACATTAATGCTGCAAACAAATGTTTGTTTTGAAAATTATTTCAAAAATATCATAAATAAACGGTCAAGTGCGAGAATTACACGCACTATGAGGTTTCTGTACAGTAAATATAGGAATTATTAACTAAACCATTAATAAAAACCGTTGCTAAAGGATAAAATGTTTTTGTGAAAAACTGAACAACATAGGGTTGTGTATAGCTGTATGTATTAGAAAATTATGAATGAGTGTACTATAAAAGTTCAAAGAGATATGAAGTTATATAAATAAAATCAAATATTGCTATTATGTGTAACTCTTTTTATAATATTATCCTAAACTTTCTTTTTTGATGAAATTAATTCTGTACTGATAATTAAAGTAGTGCATATTTATTTTTTATTTTTTTTGGCATTTCATAAAAGAACAATTCAGTGCAGCAATAATCTCTTCGTTTTACAGTATAGGTAAAACAAAACCCTTGTTCAAAGTTTAAACTTCCCATTGTGTTAAGCGCGTTTCGAAAGGAAGTCGTAAAGTTGCAACGCTGAATTCGTCTATGACGCATTTTTTACGTAGGTTTTTATTTAACTTTTAAAGAATGGGAGACGTATTGAGAGATACGAAAACTATTTGCGAATTCTATAGTATTTATGGGATTAATCCCAATTAAAGTAGTCTGTTTTTAACGATTTGACGTTTATTGCCTTTATACTGCTATTGGGCATTGCATTACTCAAATATATCACTAAAAGTTGTTATTTAGTCTTTAAAAGCTGATCTTACTTAGAGTACGTCGTCCCTGTCATCAAGTACGTCCAAATCATCCGTGTATTTAAATGTTAACATCGCGGCTAATTACCGACGATTTTTTCGAAAATCATTATCAATAATACTTTTAACTTCTGCAAGTAATATTTACCTCCAGCGCTCTCAACACCTTTGGTGAGTACCCGCAAAGAGAAATTTATGTGTACCGTAAAATGGGCTTTTCTCGAAAACTATGTGATCTAAAGTAATTGCTATAGTTTTCCTGCAAAGTTTAAATTAACATCTACTATTTTTTATTTGTTCATAATTTTATTTTCGATAGATTCGAAAATATAGGAGGGAGGGAGGGGAAATATATTTTTGCGCTACATTTTTGACGATATCTCTGAAGATGTAATACCTAAAATTAAAAGAAATGTATTTTTGATTTCAGCGTTACAGAAGCTCTCATACGATACCCCACACTTTATTTAAAGCTTTTTTTTTTTTTCAAGTAGTTTAATTAGCTCTTCTACATTTCCTCTGAATGTATTTGTGAATGGCTATTAAACTGTAAATATGTGGGTCAATAGTCTTTGTTACTTCTCCCAATTTGAACTTTTCACGTTCCATAGTTTAGGAGTAAAATTGCTGTGACAGACGGAGAGACATAGACAGACACAGAGGGATGATCTTATATAATGGTCCCGTTTTCACTTTTTAAATACGTAATCTTAAAAATCAATAAACTGACTAGCATTTTTCAAACAAATCTTATTTGAAATTTCATCATTTCACGTTTTTTTCTACTCAATGTTATAAATTTTATAAGACGCATAAAAGTTAATTACATATTGTGGAATTTTTTTTCAAAAAAAGTGTTAGCGTAGTTCTTTTCTTTTTATCGTTGTGATGTCAGAGTCTGAGATGTTAATGGTTTTCTTCGATGATATAAGATAGCTATCTTGTATTATTAATGAATTAATTATTTTCTGCAACCACTAACTTATTTTTAATATGAAAAAAAATCTTTAAAATTAAAAATTGAAGAGCATATCAAACTGTTTAATACGAGCACAATGTTAATGTTAGGATTTTAAAAAAATTGAAAGGGAATCATATACAATTTCTAGACATATGTGGCTTTCATGTACTCAATTAACCCTTTAACGGACAAAGCATTTTCATTGGTAAGATGTTGAAATAAATGAATGACAGTGGTAATTGCGAACAAATATATTCGTAAATAAAAAAAAAGTTATTTTTCACATACATAATAAAATGGTTCTTTTTAAATTAAAATTCTGGTGTCGTTGTTGCACATCGGAATTAAAATTTTGTGGTTTTGTAGAGAAACCAATGAACGTTAAAGGGTTAACAAATCTTATGGCGCTCCAGTAGCGTGATCGATAGCGGGAGCTACTGTCACGCCGAGGTTTTCGGATTCGAATCCTATGTAAGGCATGGATATAATTGTGAATATCTCTTGTAGTTATAAAATATGTACACTGTAAAAAATTTTGCCGTTAAAAAACGGAAATAGTACTGGTAATCTAGACGCCAGTACTACTTCCGTTTTTTAACGGAAAAAAATTTCCAGGAATAGTTCCGTTTTTCACAAAATATTTCCGTTTTTTAATATTTTCTTATGTAAAAATTTTCCTTTGAAAAGTTAAAAGAATTCTTCAAGGACAAACTAACATCTTTGTGATTTTTATTCTTTACTTTAGAAAGGCACGTTAATATCAGGGACACATTATATACATTTAATTTAAACAACAGAGAAGAAATGTTACTAACCTTCCATGGGGTTTGAACTCACGACCTTGTCTGTCGTTGCCGGTAGTGTAATACCATTACGCTATGATTTCATATAGCACCATTTCAAATACCTTTACTTATTTCGGATGCATTTCATGAAGTAAAGACAAGATTTTTGAACGCGGTTATTTTTGTAGAGATAATATTTTTTTTATTGAACGGACAGTTCTAAATCAAGTTTTACAGATTTTCTTTCTATAATTTCTAACAGTTAGCTTTATAAAAAAAAAGTTTAACTTTTAAAGTATTACATGCATAAATGAAAGTTTTAAAAAAATTTTGTTTCCTTCCTTTTTGGAAGAGTTTTAAAGCTATTTTATTCATATTTATTTATTTATTTTGTAAAAAGATACTAACACACTTAAAAAAAAAAAAAAAAAAAAAAAAAATCTATTGTAAACTCAATAAAGATAATTACTATGGGTTATGGGCTATTAAAATTAATTACATTTATTGATTTTTATAACTTAGGTAATCGCCAAAATGATAATAATTTCGGTAATATATTTCGATGTATTTTAAATTTTAAGAGCGAATTTCTTAATTTGAATATATCAAAATATGTACATATTAAAATTAAAAGTAGATTTTTTTTCCACTTAAAATATCTTTCGCACTTTTTATATCATGATATAAATAAATTAAACATATTTAAAATTATACTGAAAAAAAATTTCCTTAGCTATCTCAAACTTAAAAAGAATTAATAAATCTTATTATTATTTTTTTTAATTTGTAAAAATATGCTATCTTTTTAATGTACTTTAAATTTTATGTGCGAACTTCTTAATTTGAATAGATTAAAATATATATATGTTACAGGCCAAACCCGATTTTAGGCCAAACTAGATTGGCCTAGGCCAAACTAGTTTATCCTAACGTCCATCGGATAGACTAGTTTTTCCTAGGCCAAACCGGTCTATCCTAACGCCCATCGGATAAACTAGTTTTTCCTAGGCCAAACCGGTCTATCCTAACGCCCATCGGATAAACTAGTTTGTCCTAGGCCAAACCGGTCTATCCTAACGCCCATCGGACAAACTAGTTTTTCCTAGGCCAAACTAGTTTGGCCTAACTCTTATAGGATAAACTAGTTTAGCCTGCTGTTTATTGGTCTGAACTAGTTTCTCCTAGGCCGATCTAGTTCATCCTAGGCCAATTCAATTTGGCGTGATTTTATTGAATTCAATGACCGCCACAGCGCCAACATTCTAGTTTGTCCTAGGCTGATCTAGTTTATCCTAGGCCAATTTAATTTTACGTGTTTTTAGCTTGCAGGCGTCAAAGCCTGAGAAATAAAGGGCTCGCAGGTTCTGTATGTATGAATGTTTGTATGTATGTACGAATGTACGTGCATATGTACGTAACGCGATAACTCGTGATAGAAATATCCGATTTGCTTCAAATTTTGGATGTACGTTCATTGATATAAGGTACTTTTCTGATTAATTTTGTGAATTTATTGGATAAGGATAAAGGGAAGCGAACGGAAGGCTAATCCCCCACCGTTAAATTAGAGAAATGGATTTTTCATGCAGAATTATCAGTTTTCATTTAAAATTTTAGATATAGGATCAAACATACAAGGCGCCTCCATGATTAGTTGTAGATATTTATTGTTTAAGTGTAAAAAAGGGCAATGTATGTTACCCCCCCCCCCCCCATAATTTAGATAAATGGTTTTTGACGCAGAATTTACGGACATGCTTCACATTTGTATGTAGGTTCTTTCTGATAAGGCGACTCCTTGAACAGTTTTGGGGGTTTAATGGTTAAGTATGAAGGGAAAAATGAACGATTACCCTCTTACATAGAAAAAACTAGTTTATCCTGTGGACATTTAGATAAACAAGTTTGGTGTAGAAAAAACTAATTTATCCAATTGGCATAAGGATAAAATAGTTTGGCCGAGGCTAATCTAATTTAGCTCGAAAACGGGTTTGGCCAGTAAAAAACATATCTTTCACTAGAAAAAGTATAAATGTGTGTCAAGAGTCATTGCTTATGACACCAATACAGAAATTTAACATGTTCACCTTAGAGACAGGATGCATTGGACATGGTGTTTGCTTATTCAAGCAAAATATTATTATCTACTTTAATATTACTTACCCATCATACGTAGTATAGGGTAAGTCTTGCAATCGTTTTGAAAATCGAATTTTTTTTTTTTTTACTGATTTACACGTTTTAGATAGTGGAGATTCCGAAAAACATATTTTTAGAAAAAAAATTTGCCGTCTGTCTGTCTGTCGGTCTGTCTGTCTGTCGGCCTGTCTGTCTGTCTGTAAACGCTCTATCTCCCGAACAAATTGAGATAGAGACTTGAAATTTTGTATGTAGTTAGTATGTAAGAATGGGACGAACCCTATTTAATATCAGCAACCTCGATTATCCGGAACTATTTTTTTCGGACTCTCGAAAAATTCGTTCTGATGAAAGGTATATAAAAATTTTCGAAATTTTTGTTCTAAGGAATGGACGTAAAAGGCAATAAAATAACACATATTTTGCATATAGAATAAAGTCGATTGGATTATTAGTTGCCGAGATATTTGTAATCTTGTTTTCCACATTCTTCGATTTTTCATGACCCTGTATTTCATTCCAATTTCAATTCAAAAGTATATTTTAATTAAAAATGAGACGCTTAATCCGACGCAGTTAATTGTTAGTTAATATAATTATTATTTTTGGAGTTATAAGGATGTTTCTTTCACACAGTTCGGTACTACTTGAGTAGTTTGGCGTTTTATATAATTTGTCGAAATTGGTACATCAGCAGTTCTTTAATATAGCATTGCTATGTATATTAACAATATTTAAATTTTGTTTATGAATTGCAATGCATTGTATAAATAGTTTTCACATGTTTTATTTTCATATACATAACCATGATGGGTAAGTATTACGGTGGCCCCTAACGACTAGTTCTTTACTTTTGTACAGGCAGAGCTCTGTCTGTACAAAAATCAGTGAAAAAGAGACTCAGTCCGGCTCAATCTGGCCCACTCAATTTCTGCAAAAAATTCAGGTTTTACTTTACATACAAATAAGATTCCTTTAAAAAATACTGCTTATATACTTATTGGATAAATTTACAATGTATTTTTAAATTATGATGTGTTCACAGAATGGAAAATACACAATGTATTAATGATTATCTAGATTCTTAGAGTTTCAATATTCAAATACGGATTCATTAAATAATCAATGTAGTTGAGAACAAAAGAAAAAAAATATGAGAGTTATAAACATCATAACTTTTGAATCCGTTCAGTAAAAAGTAGACTTGTGAATATATTTCTCTGTCATTCCTTAAGGCTTTTCTCAAATCCTAAAGAGCTACATCCTAACACATTTATGAACTACTTCCTTTTCGAAAATGCATAAGGTTAACAAATTCAGATAATATGTAATCGAATGGCGTAAACCATTTTCTCATAAAAGCGATGTATCTTTGAGAAAATAATAAAACTACGTTTTGAATCGAATTTCCGGTTACGACTTCACGAAAAAAAATTGACGCCGTGACAAGAATAGCTTATATGTCGACAGGTAATTAATTTCTCAAAAATGGAAAACGCTGTTCGATTCCAAATTATGTTCAGCTTCAATCTGGCTCGAATATGCAATAATAATAATAATAATAATCAATGAAAGTCAGATCTCAGTTGGCACGAGCGTAAAAAAAAAAAAAAAAAAAAAAAAAAAAAAAAAAAAAGGAAACACCTTGTCCAATGCATCATGTCTCTAAGGTAAACATGTTAAATTTCTGTATTGGTGTTATAAGCAATGACTCTTGACATAAATTTATTCTTTTTCTAGTGAAAGATGTGTTTTTTACTGGCCAAACCCGTTTTCGAGCTAAATTAGATTAGCATCGGCCAAACTATTTTATCCTTATGCCAATTGGATAAACTAGTTTTTTCTACACCAAACTTGTTTATCTAAATGCCCATAGGATAACCTAGTTTTTTCTATGTAAGCGATGTAATCTTTCATTTTTCCCTTCATACTTAACCATTAAATCCCCCAAAACTATTCAGGGAATCACCTTATCAGAAAGAACCTATATACAAATTATATGAAGCAAATCCGTAAATTCTGGGTCGAAAACCATTTATCTAAATTATGGAGGGGGGGGGGTTAACCTACATTGTCCTTTTTTACACTTAAACAATAAACATCCACAACTAATCATGGAGGCGCCTTGTCTGAATGATCCTATATCTAAAATTTTAAATGAAAACTGATAATTCTGCATCAAAAATCCATTTCTCTAAATTAACGGTGGGGGACTAGCTTCCCGTTCGCTCCCCTTTATTCTTATCCAATGAATTCCCAAAATTAATCAGAAAAGTACCTTATATCAATGAACGTGCATCCAAATTTGAAGCAAATCGGATATTTCCATCACGAGTTATCGCGTTACGTACATACGTACGTACATTCGTACATACATACGTACTTTATACATACAGAACTTGCGAGCCCATTATTTCTCAGGCTTTGACACCTGTCAGCTAAAAACATGTAAAATTAAATTGGCCTAGGATAAACTAGATCAGCCTAGGACAAATTAGATTGTTGGCGCTGTGGCGGTCATTGAATTCAATAAAATCACGCCAAATTGAATTGGCCTAGGATGAACTAGATCGGCCTAGGAGAAACTAGTTCAGACCAATAAACAGCTGGCTAAACTAGTTTATCCTATAAGAGTTAGGCCAAACTAGTTTGGCCTAGGAAAAACTAGTTTGTCCGATGGGCGTTAGGATAGACCGGTTTGGCCTAGGACAAACTAGTTTATCCGATGGGCGTTAGGATAGACCGGTTTGGCCTAGGAAAAACCAGTTTATCCGATGGGCGTTAGGACAGACCGGTTTGGCCTAGGAAAAACTAGTCTATCCGATGGGCGTTAGGATAAACTAGTTTGGCCTAGGCCAATCTAGTTTGGCCTAAAATCGGGTTTGGCCTGTAACATATATATTAAAATTAAAAGTAGATTTTTTTCCACTTTAAATAACATACGCACTTTTTATATTATAATATAAATAAATTAAACAAAATCAAACTGAAAAAACAAAAAACTTTCCTTAACTATCTGAAACTTAAAAAGAATTAATAATAATAATAATTATTATTTTAATATTGTAAAAATATGCCATCGTTTTATAATTAAAACAGAAAAAAAATAAGAGAAATGTTGCTATGTTTTTCTATTTGTCATACAGATGGCGCCACGACATTTATCAGTTAAAAATACTGATAACTTGTGCTGTTTAAAACGGAAGATGTTCTGTTTGAGGTGAGATTTACGGAACAGTTACTGTATTTTTAATCTCAAAATAGCAAAAAACGGAAATACTGCTGTTTTCTTGGAAAAATCAAACTATTCCGTAAAATTTTAGGGAAAAGTTTGTGTATATTAACGGATATTTTTTACAGTGTAATGGATATAATTCTGATTGGTCGGGTTGTATAATACGATCTTATGATGTCTTATGATGAACAGCACTATAAATGGATTCATCTGTAGTGTGCATTTCAATTGATGTTGTTATTGTTATGCAAGATCTGCTGCTATGCATGATTGTATCTCAACTTGTAATTATTCTCAAAAAAATTTCGTCTGTTTTTTATTTAAGTCTAGAAAATGTCATGGGATCCTTCTACAGCAAAGAGGATTTACCCCAGTACTGCTATGCCATATATTCGTTATGGGGAAATCCGCACAAGAAAAGATCTGTTATTCCTAAAGGAACAGGTGAGATCTTTTGATTCATCTTTTTGACTTATTACTTATCCATCATACGAAGTACAGGGTAAGTATTGCAATCGTTTTGAAAATCGAAAAATTTTTTTTGACGGATTTACACATTTCAGATAGTGGAGATTCCGAAAAACGTATTTTTAGAAAAAAAAAATTGCCTTCCGTCCGTGTGTGTGTGTGTCTGTCTGTAACCGTTCTATCTCCCGAACAAATTGGGATAGAGACTTGAAACTTTGCATGTGCTTAGTATGTAAAAATGGGACAAAGACTATTTAATATCAATAAACTCGATTATCCGAAACTATATTTTTCGGACTCTCGAAAAATTCGTTCAGATGAAAGGTATACAAAACTTTTCGAAATGTTTTATTCTAAGGAGTGGACATAAAAGGCAATAAAATAACACAAATTTTGCATAAAGAACGAAGTCGATCGGATTATTAGTTGCCGAGATATGTGTAACCCTGTTTTCCACATTTTTCGAATTTTCACGACCCTGTATTTCATTCGAATTTCAATTCAAAGATATATTTTAATTGTAAATGAGACGCTTAATCCGACGTAGTAAATTGTTAGTTAAAATAATTATTATTTTTGGAGTTATAAGGATGTTTCTTTTACACAATCCGGTACTACTTGATTATTTTGGCGTTTTATATAATTTGTCGAAATCGGCTCATCAGCAATTCATTGATAAGCATTACTATGTATATTAAAACAATTTAAATATGCGTTTAAATTTTATTTTGGATTTGCAATGCATTTTATAAATAGTTTACATGCATTTTATATTCATATTTTATTTTATGCATATGCAAGATGGGTAAGTATTTCGGTGGTCCCCCAACGACTAGTTTTTCATCGGTGTAGTATTTGATTTGAAAGAATGACACTTATTACGTAATATAAAATTTTTATAAAAAAATTACGGGGTAATTCAAAAATGATGGAATCATTCATGATCTCATTATACCATAGTATTTCTAAACTACATTATGAAAGGTATAAATTAAATTTTCTTGTATTCACATTAATCCTTTTTTCATTTTCATTATTGTAGTATCTGATGATGCGAATTGAAATTTAATTACATAACAATAAATACCTTTTTACTTACCCATCATACGTAGTATAGGGTAAGTCTTGCAATCGTTTTGAAAATCGAAATTTTTTTTTTGACGGATTTACACGTTTTAGATAGTGGAGATTCCGAAAAACATATTTTTAGAAAAAAATTTTTGCCGTCTGTCTGTCTGTCTGTCTGTCTGTCTGTAAACGCTCTATCTCCCGAACAAATTGAGATAGAGATTTGAAATTTTGTATGTAGTTAGAATGTAAGAATGGGACGAACCCTATTTAATATCAGCAACCTCGATTATCCGGAACTATTTTTTTCGGACTCTCGAAAAATTCGTTCTGATGAAAGGTATACAAAAATTTTCGAATTTTTTTGTTCCAAGGAATGGACGTAAAAGGCAATAAAATAACACACATTTTGCATATAGAACGAAATTGATCGGATTATTAGTTGCCGAGATATTTGTAATCTTGTTTTCCACATTCTTCGATTTTTCATGTCCCTGTATTTCAATCAAATTTCAATTCAGAGGTATATTTTAATTGGAAATGAGACGCTTAATCCGATGCAGTTAATTGTTAGTTAATAGAGTTTTATTTTTGGAGTTATAAGGATGTTTCTTTTACGCAGTTCGGTACTACTTGAGTAGTTTGGCGTTTTATATAATTTGTCGATATCGGTAATCAGCAGTTCTTTAATAGAGCATTACTATGTATATTAACAATATTTAAATTTTGTTTATGAATTGCAATGCATTGTATAAATAGTTTTCACATGTTTTATTTTCATATACATATCCATGATGGGTAAGTATTACGGTGGCCCCCAACGACTAGTTTTAAAAAAGGGTGACAGCTTTCGTATGAATAATTCTATCAAAGAATAATTGATGCACTTTTTTCTACATATTTTGCAAAGTGCATGTTTCTAATAAATAAATAAATAAAAGAAGAAGATACCAAGTAAAAAAAAATCATGCCTTAATCATAGATTGTGAAGCACTTTCCAACACTATCCGAAATCATTAACAAAACTTCGTTATCCAGAGAAATGAGGTGTCACTGTCCATAGTCAAATAGGTATTCCAATACTTTTGAACGGCCATGTATTTGATATGTCGGTTGATATACCGGGTGTCTCAAAAATGACTGATGGATTTTAAAATTCAATAACTTGCAAACGGTGACAGCTATTTAAAAAATTTTTACAGGAGGGTTATGCGTAATGTCAGGAGTTTTTTTTACCGTATTTTTTATTTTAGTTCGCATCTCAAACAATAGGTGGCGCTGACGGCGATTGAAGGCCAGGTGATCAGTGCTGAGTGAAGCGTCGATCTGGCCTTCAATCGCCGTCAGCGCCACCTATTGTTTGATATGCGAACTAAAATAAAAAATTACGGTAAAAAAACTCCTGACATTATACATAACCCTCCTGCAAAAAATTTTTAAATAGCTGTCACCATTTGCAAGTTATTGAATTTTAAAATCCATCAGTCATTTTTGGGACACCCGGTATGTATACTATGTAATGAGTAAATTTAGTCTTGCTAGAAAACGCCTATCTGGTTGAAAATTTTCTTTCAGCAGTTTATACTAATACATGGAAACATACTTGAATACTTTTGTTCAGCCCTGTAATTTATCTATCTTGTACTTTTATTACACGAAAGTATTTTGCTAAAATTTAGTTCATACAAAAAATATTCTTTAAACTATTTAAATCACATTTCTAGAAATTACCATCCACAGGCGACTCTGATTCCAGTTCTTTGCGTGACTCTGTATATCATTTTATCTATATTCTACAAACATTTCTTAGTAAATTGTATGAAGTTCAACGTAAAAAATGCATCACTTATTTAAAAACCATATTTAAATTAATTATGCTTATACTCAGTAATCTTTCCGAGCTCTTTTGTGTAACTCTGTATATCTAAATTGTGTAACTATTAGCATTTATACACACGATATAATGTACATATACTTAGCGAAATTTAAAAGCACATATCATAATTAAAAATGCATTTCACCCATCCAACAGCCAACATCTATAATATACAGTACTTCGGATGGAATACACAGTTTGAAATACTTTTTGTATACATGTAAATACTATGCACTTCGTATTATGCGTGAAATAACTCATATTAAGCCTCAACGATTTATATCAATTTGATTACACATGAAATCGTTTATCAATTAAAATATTTCGCAATCAATTTCCCCTTTATTATTATGTAATGGTACCTTTTGTGTGGCACTGTAAATGAATAATAACTATTCGTTTCACTGCATATTTTACAGAATACATATTTTAGTGCAATTCATTGATGCATATTAATTTGAATATGTTTCAGTGGATGTAACATTTTTAAAATTCATTTTAAACGATTTTTCCCCATAGACCGTAATCTAACGGAAAACTTTTGACTGACCCTGTAAATAAACTAATCATGGTATAACCTTCATTTTCAATAGCGTTTGCGCTATGGCAAACGTCTATAACATCCAAAGATTTCATGGCAATCCGAGCATATTTATGAGAGTTAGAGCGCGGACAGACGGCCATACGGCCAGACAGACAGACGGCCTGACAAACGTCTTCGACTCAACCGATTTTGATAATTATTTTTTTTAACTGAAAGCTATTTATGTGTAGTTGTGCCCATTTTAGCTATTTTTTAATTTATTTCCATTTTTATATTTTATTTTTAATTTTAAATGCTTTTTACGATATTTGTTCAAAAGGGTGGCAACTCAGTTTAGCTTTTCTCTCGAGAATAAAAATTTATTTTCCAAAATGATTGCGTATAATTATGCACTAATTGAGGTAAAAAAAATATTTACTGAGAAATAATAAAATAATGTAAATAATATAACAGAAAATAATTTATGATAAAAATTAATGTCCAAAGCAAAATAAGAAAAATTTCCAATGAGGAAAATGATGTCATTCAGTAACCAGATAAATGGGAATTACAATATTATTAGGGATGCCTTTTTCATATTACTAATAACAGTAACTTTTAAAAAACATTTGAAGAGAAAATGACGTCACTATTTATAACATTGCATTTTTACTCATAACGAACGATATTACATTTCAATATTTCTTTTCATTATGGACATTGAGATTGAGATTTTACTTTCAGATGACTTCAGTTAGTGAAAATAATGTCACAGTAAAAATGAAATTAGGTTTTTTTTTTTTTTTTTTTTTTTTTTAAATAAAACTATTTTTCTGTGAGTGCATATAAAATAAAATTTCTGGATTTCGCCGTCACTCAGATTACAATTTTAACTGAAGATGTGAAATATTTGCATGCAAAATTGAAACTGGCAAATTTGACATTAAGTTTGGAAATATATTTATTATATATTGATTCAATAATGTAATTACTTTTTTTTTAAAACCAAATCGATCGGGTCTTTTAAACATTTCATTCATCAATTCGACGGGACTCCACTCGTTTTATTGTTAAAATGCATTTCCTTTTTCTCAGAGTCTATAAAAAAACGTTTAAACTAAAGAAAAAATCCGTTTTTGATTAATCTAGTCAATGAAGAAGTAGCACGTCAAATTGTATCTCTTTATTATTCCGCAATTCCATAATGTCTCAGAGAGAAATTGCAAATCAATTGGGTATTTCACGCCGTTCTTTTTGCCATTATATTGATAAACACAAGAAAAATGAAGTTAGTTCATTGCTTTCGAAACGGGGTCGCCCTTCTAAAAAAACCTCTATCAATTTTTTTTTCTTATCGGAGGCGAAACTGAATTCTGCAACGGCAGAATCTACTTTCAACTTGTATTTTTCTCTTTCCTTTATTTTTGTAAGGAAATGTTTATAGTTTATATTAAAATAATTATAATCAACATAAATCATATCTTCTCATAACTTGATATATTCACTCCAATGAAAACTTGAAAGTAAAGATATTTTTTCTTTTTCTATAGTGATCCATTTTCACTTTGTTCTCAATTCAACTGCGAAATCAGATAAAGATACTATACCTAATCCGAAGTACAATATCCCTAGTATTCCTAGTGTACAGATAGCTATACATTCGCCCTATTTTTTGCCGAGTCCTTTTCTTCATGGAATGAGCTATGTTGGAGGAAAAGCCTACGAAGTGAGATTGAAGATGGTAAGTTCCTGAAGATATTTTTACCGCTTTATTTTTTAGCTCACAGGCTGTCATAGCCTGAGAGCTTATGTGCCCGTCCATTCTGTATGTTCGTTCGTGCGTAACGCGATAACTCGTGATAAAAACAACCGATCCACTTGAAATTTTGTATGTAGGTATATCCTGATAAGGCGCTTCCCTGATTAGTTTTTGGAGTTCATTCGATATGTATAAGAGGGGGAACGGGGGGCTCATGCCTCTCCCCTTAATTGATATAAATGGGTTTTTCATGTAGAATTAACAGTTTTCGTTCAAAATTTAGATATAGGATCATTCTGACGAGGCGATTCCGTGACTGTTATTAGGTGTTCATTGAATAAGTATAAACAGGGGGAACGGGGGTTCTAATGCCCCTCTCCTTAATTTATATAAATGGGTTTTTCATGCACAATTGTCAGATTTCGTTCAAATCTCTGAATAGTTTCGGAAGTTTAATTTTTAAGTATAAAAGAGGAGGATAACTCCTCTTAAATTATATAAATGGGTTTTTATTAAGAATTATCCGATTTGTTCTGAATTTTGGATATAGATTTTTTATATGATAAAAATGTCCTTGATAGTTTAGAGGGTTCAATGATTAAGTATAAAAAAAAAGAGGAAAGGGGAGAGCTGTTTCCCCTTCTTAATTGTTTTTCGAACGGAATTAACCCTTGAAAATATAAGGCTTCAATGTACAATTAGTATTTGTAGCCTGTGAGCTCAATGCCATCAGTTTAACTGGGCAGTATTCTTTATTAATAATTTTAAATAGTTTCTAATTTATCTTATGACATTTTTGACATCAACGTTTGACATGGTAGAGATAGCTTTGTGGCTTGTAGTAACCACTGCTGTTACTTTGAATGACTCTTATTTAAACATAGAAACACGACAAAACAGTTTTCCTTTTTTTACCATATATATATCTATATCTATCTATATATTTATATATTACAAAATTTATTTTTTTCGCCAAAATTAACCTTATACTATATTAATTTCCTTTTAACAATATTCCGTATTTATTTCGGCTTATGAAATTAAAATCCTATTATATTAATTTTTATAAAAACTATATAAATTCTTAATTCGCCTTAAAAAACATTTATTACACAAATCTAAAAAATGGCTCGAAATTAAAAATATTCTTAAATAAACTTTCTTTCTTAAAATTCCTAATAAAACTCACTTTTTCCTTGTTTTTATCAACCAAAAGTTTTATTAAATGTATTCCGAAAAAACATACATAATCAAAACATCTTTCTTTTTAATTTTTTCGTGTTTTACATTTATTATGTATCAATTAGTTTACTTATTTTTTCTCTTTTAATGAAATTATCGTCTGTGGAATATATTCGAATTTTAACTACTTTCAATTATTAAATAAGTTAAATAATAATATTTTCAATAAAGTTAACGTTTGCAGGATACATTCGATTCCGCTGCTTTGATCTCGACGCCAGAGGAGGGTTTCTGTTCAGATGAAGGGATCGGGGTCTGAGGTTATCTAATTTTCTAGAAAGTTCTTTTTCTTTTGCCAGGAAGTTTTCAGATGAAAGTGGCTAGTCAGTTTGTAGCGAGTTGGCGGAGTGCTATGACGGACGGCAGTTCTTACAAATGGAACGTTTGTTGTTTCAATTGGATTCATTTCGCCGGAAAATTAAGAGTATTTCTCTGTTGATATGATTGCATATAATAAATTAATTTGACACCGCCGGTTCTTCCAAATGTTCCTGGTGAAAGGGAGTTGTATATCCGTATACTGGGATTTGAGAAGGCGATCGAATTCGTTAAAAGTACAAAAGTTTTGTCTATACGATTTCGATGGTTCAGGCATTCTCAACTTTTTTTCTAGAAACCACACTTTGTACCCATGCGCTAACTCTCAATCGCGGCTGATTGAAAACTGAAATCGAATATAGTACTTAACAATTGAAAATTACGTTCAGCTTATTAGATGTATCATTTTATATAGGTAATAATGTTTGTTCCTGTAAGTTGCTTTCAAATTAAAACTATTATATAAACTAGATATCTCACTAATTCCATTGAAAAATATTTTATTGTCTCGCCTATTTTTTTTTCTTATTTCAGAATGAGAGGCACCTTCTGCCTCCTCCATACCAAACAAATTGCACAGATTACATGAGCATTTGGTATGCCAGAGGAGGAAGAGGCCCTGTTAATCAACTAGTAAGTTATTAACTCTTTTAGCTTTTTCAAGTATCCTATAATGCAATTTTCTTTTTCTTTCTTTTTTTCTTCAACATGATAGAAAGAATAATTATTTTATAAAGCTTTATGTTTAAAATGACTCATAGCAACGTTAAAATAAATGCAGATTTTATGTCATTTTTTGTTTTAATAGTGTCTTGGGAAAAAGAAAAATACTTTTTAGATGTAAAATAATGCGCCATATTGAGCTTGAGAAGCTGTTCGGGAATTTCGCCTAAATATACCTTTTTTTTTTCTTTTTTTAAAAAGAGGTTTTAAATTGTTGATCGTGAAAATAAACTCATGCTTTATTGATATGAGTTAAACTAACGTTTGACTAACAGCACATATTTAATTTGATAAAGATAATTATTAAACTTTGTTTTAATTTATATAATAACAGTTGAAGTCGCATTTCGCCGATGAATTGTGAAATTCATCTACGCTAAAAAAAAAACTATTAAAAAAAAAAAAACAATTTGTCTATTACCCGTAAATATAGGAACTATTTTAAAGAATATAGTAATTAATATAAAAATTTAATAATTAATATAAAAATAATTCGATAAGTTTGTCCTTATCAGTGTGTTTATTTAAAAGAGAGAATAGTTTCTCCAGTAAAATACACAGTCATGTATTATACTGCAGGCTGCCGAATATTTGGGGTAAATTATGGGGATGTCTCTAGAAACTGATTTAAAGTAGCTCAAATTCACCTGTTGCGATTAATATGATACGATGCTCTTGAAAAATGTTTGGAAGTAAATTGTCAATGTAGGCCAAAAACCGCAAATTTGCCTTGATTTTTTCACTAACACTTTCTTTCGAGCTTAAAAATAATAAGCAACACATGTTTTAAAAACTAATTACATGATTAGGCACTGTTAAAGTCACTATTTAGAACAGAGATATTTATATCAAATTTCTAATGACTTACTAGGGAATGTTCCCAGGTGTAAATTGCAGATTTGGACGAATGTGGTATGAAAAGAAATATCTCGTCATGTACGTTAAAAAGTGCAATGGAACGACCCGTACGAATCCAACCGTTTTCGAGATATCAGCACTTGAAGTTTGAATGAATAAATTTACAAGTAGGTACATAAATTGTTCGCAAGTCAAGCCAGCCTAAGAAAAGCATTCTAATTTACACACTATATACATACAGTTTATCCATTATGTCACGCCACATATTCGCCGAAAAGTTTGCATAAAACAAAGTGCTGGGAATAATAAAATCCGATGTAAAAACTCTCCATATGCAACGGTATGCAAAAATTTCATAGAATGCCAAGTGCCTGTCTAAAAAAGGGGAAATAACTGTGTGAGTACAAAGGATTTTGCTCGTAACTCTGGAAAAGGCACTTGCAGAAAGATTATCAACAATGCAAAGAAATGTTTAACTTGCGAACAATTTATATAGCTGCATGTAAATTTCTTTATTTATTCATTCATACTTCAAGTGTTGATATCTCGAAAACGGTTGGATTCAGACGGGTAGTTCTATTGCACTTTTTAACGTACATAACGAAATCTTTCTTTTGATACCACACTTGTCCAAATCCACAACTTACACCTGGGAAGGTTCCCTAGTTCGACTCTAAATTAATAAACTGTGATTATCAATATTTGATAAGTTGGTTGGATTACAGACCCTCATCAACAACTGACACAATCCTTGCATTTAAACTATCCCATTAATTAAATGTTTTAAAAACTGGCCAGTCTAATTTAATATGAAACATCTTAAACACCATAAAAATAAGTAATAGGCAAACCGTTAAAAAAAGGTGTTTTTCTTCATTCTTAAATACATCCTTTCTTCACTACTTAACGCAGTATGTGTCAATTAATTTTATGAGATATTAAGAATTTATCAAGGTTTAAATATAAGAAGATGCACTCTGTTGTACAACAATTTAAGACCATTTTATTTAAAAAATAAAATTTGAAAGCAGCAATTGATCAGAAATGCGTTTTAATTCGAAAAATAAGTTCATTTACTTTGAGTTTTAAAGAAAGAAACGGACATGGCGAAAGAGTAATTAAGTAAAATCTTTAGTAATTTTGCCGTTTAATTCCGTTATCATAAGATATTCTTTGAAACAATCTGTATGTTTAAATTTTGATATAAAGAAACACAGAAAACAAGTGCATAAGTGTTATCGAGATAGCACAGATTATTTCGTTAAATATTCCTTTCAAACACTTTATCCATTTATTAAAAATTCCCAATTCGTCAATTTCTAATTATTAAATCCTTAACTTTTTTAAACGTGATTATAGATGGTATTATTATTATATTTAATCTTTAAATTATTGGCCTTCCATGTAAAGTATATATTACATGAATATGCAAATTTTTGGGAAAAAATATGGGATTATAGTAATGAACAAAATAAAACTTAAAATGCCTCTTGTGGTAAAAAGATGAATAAAGAGGGAGCGGAGTTGGAGATTAGTATTGCATAGGTCGAGAACTTTAAAACGATATGTCATATAAAAAAATTCATTTCTCCCCCCTCCAAGAGCGAAAGATTATTATATTATATTGTTATACTAATATACTATTATATTATTAATTACTTTTTCGTTAATAAATGTTATGTCATTGTAGATTTCCTTCTAAAAATATATGAAATATATAGCTTAAAAGTTGTAGATAATTTTCTTCTTAAGGGTGTATTCGAAAAAAATGCTTTTCCACCTTCAACAGCTTGAAATTTTCTGATACAATTTCAGACACATTTTTAAAAGTAGAAACATGGAACTTACTGAGGGGATTTTGAAGAGTCGTATAAGGCGCCGTGTGATGTCATTTTACGCTCAATTCATTAGAATTTGATTTATAAACAATTATCTTCTTAGTATGACCTTGGGAACGAAAAAATCGTTCCCAAATCTCCTGCTTCGGAAAAATCGGTTCAAATGCCGTTTTCAATTGTTTTTTTTTTGTTTTTTTTTTTTGTTTTTTTTTTTTCCCATTTTTTCTGCATTTATCAAAGAATCGACAATAACGGCACCTTGTGTACCTTCTAAATAAGACAATTCGCCAGTTTGATGCATATGAGAGCAAAAATGAATTTAAAAATAAATCGGAAAATAAGCAGTTTGCATCGAAATACACCCTTAATTTGTTTTTTCTTAAATTACCACTTGATAAATTAGAGAGAAGGTTCATTAAAATGAATTTTTATCAGCATTCTAGTGAACGTATGAGAGACGTCTCAAAATTGAAGCAAAATGAAGGATAAAAATATTTGAATATCACAGCTAAAAAATTAGATTTGAAGGAACTTTGTTACAGAGCTTTTAGCGCTCACAGCCGCTTAAAAATAATAGTGCTAACTTTCAATTTTTGCTATTAAAGGATAATTACTTCATTTTAGTTAGTAAATATTCTTTAACGTAGTTAATGGAATACACTATTCTGTGAATTTTGTACACATTCTTTAATCATATTCTATTTGCTTCATTAAATGCTTATGAAAGATTAAAGGGAAAATTTATTTTCTCGAGAATTAATGTTACCAAAATTAACTTTATGTAAATATGGTGTTTATGAAATTTTACACTTTCACTAAATTTGCTAGTTAACCTATTAAAGCCGAAATTATTTTTGTTTTTAAAATGAAAAACTTGCATTTGACTCAGCTTCATTAAAATAGAAATTTTTGTTTGGCATTATCATGAAGGTTAATCCATAAACAAAGATAATGTTTCCGCTAAAATTAAGTAGTATTGAAATAGAAAAATGATTAAAACTTTTCTGGTAGAATATTGTACCAACCAGCTTTAATGGGTTAATTTCTGTTTAATCGCTCGGAATATTTTAACCCTTTCAGGTCTGATATACTATTAGTAGTAAGGTACCCTGGGGTAATAACGCCACGTTAAGGTTCTACCAATTTTCACGGCTCAGTTTTAGTTGGTATTTTTCAAACAAATATATGATTTGATACAGCAACTTATTGACTATCTATATAAAAAAATAATTTAACAGATATGTATTCATAAAATGTAATGGCGTGATTTCTTGACCAATGCTATTTGGCGTTATTACCCACCTATATGGGTAATAACGCCATGCAAACAAAACTATGAAATAAGATGGAATAATTGCATGTAGATTGTCCAATTTTAAAAATACAAACTCTACAAACTTAGAAATTTACAAATTGCATTCTAAGCTATTGAAAATGTTCAATTTTTTGTGAAAGTGGAAGAAAAATAAAGGTGTGGTGTGGGAGGGGGGGATGAGGCTAAAGAACATCAGACCATGAGCTTCTTTTTGCTTAAAAAGGACCACTTAAATAGAATTATTAGAAACATTTCACAGTTTTAACTGTGTTTATTTGAATCAGTATTTAGGATGTAGCTCGGCCACTGTAGGGAATCAACCGGGGTATTAATGCCAAGGATTGGCGTAATTACCCCATTATAGTTATTGCGCTGTACATTTTAAATTACAAATTATCTCGAGAAGATATCCAAAATCTTCAACAACATTTTAATAGTCCATGAAGTGTACTAAAAATTTATGTAATTAACGAAGTATTTCCGGATAAAAAAATAGTCTTCACATCACAAAACGTATCTCGCAAATTTTAGATCAAGCGTTAATTTTAGTTGCTTGTAAAAACAATAAGACCTAAAAATGAAACAAATTAACTTGAAGCTGTTTTTTGCGATTTATATGATTCAAAACCCTTCTGTGCAGAGCACATGGGTGTCATTTACCAGATTATTTCAAAATTATGCAAAATATTAGCACTTGGCGTTATTACACCAGACCACCTTACATGTCTTTCAATTGAATATTATTTTGTTTTAAGAAATACTTTTGCTAATATTTACATGTAGTAATGTTAGGATATGTCTATGAATTTACTATATGATTTTATTTATGTTTAGGGATTTATTATTATTAATAATAATTATTATTTATTTAATTCTTTTTGCGCTGTTTGCGATTATTTTATTTTAAACATATATTTCACTTTTTAAAATATAAAATAAAAGTTATTTTCTTGAAAGAATCGTGTGTAATAGAGTGCAGAAAGTGTTCGAAAATTGTAATAGAATTTAAATCTTACTGTAATACAATATTTTCTAAACATCTCCAAAAATTCTTCCTTATCCTATTGTCATGAATATTAATTGAATAGTACTCAAATCAACTACATTCATTATTTTTCGGACAATGAAATATTCGTTAAACACTAATTAATCTATTTGGATATTTAGTGTCGATGTTATTATCATCAAAGTATTTTTTTTTCTAAAAATTGAAAAGAAATTCGGATCCGAAAGAGTTAAGAATCATCTAATCTCTATCAGCAATTTGTGAATCAAATTTCATTTATTCGTATCCAATTCAAAATGCTTATTCTAGCCGTCTCACATATGCCCCGTTCCGCGGAACTAATATTATGTAGAGCTTATTATTTTTTTTTAACTTTACACTTATGGCATGTAATATGTCTATGCGTACACAGATAAATGAATCAAAAACACAAATTAGAGTAAAGTAAAATCGGGTGAATAGGAACAGCGGGGTGAATAGGAACGAAACTTCCCGGTCATACAAATAAATTCATTATAAATATTTGTGATGATATATTTAGTTGGCAATTTTTTTTTAATAAGAAGGTAATAATATTAAGAGTTGGGAAATTCAGTTTTTCCATGTTGGCACCACTACTGGGGTATATAAAAAAACTTGAATTGGATCCTCAAAAACTTCTTTTTTTTAATGTCTTCAAAACTTTGTATGTAACTACAGTATTTTTCGTATTCTAAACCTAAGAGAGGAGATTTTTAATTAATGATAAACCTTTAAATGATATGCTGTTTAAATTCTACTTATTTCTAAACTGCATAATGAAAATATAAAAAATGGCTTGTAACATCAGAGGTTTAAGATTTACGGGGTGAATCGGAACACGTTTTCCCTCATGGTTTATTTTTCTGTACAGTAATAGTTTCATTTAATTTCTGAAAACATCTGTATGAAATGTATTGTAACAATATTTTGTTTGTTCTGATTACTTGAAGAGTTTAAATGTGCCAAGAAATTACTTAGTTAAACAAAAAACTCACCGCCCAATCCAACAGACGTAGAACGCACAATAAAATAATTTTAAAACGGCAAATTAGTTAGAAAAACGGCACAGAATTATTCTCTGACATCCACAACATTACTCAAACATCTCAAAGTGAAAAACCAATTAAAAAAGAGAGGGATGCAAACAATACTAAGGGCTGGGGATGAGGGCGTAATTAGTAGATCGTATTAATACATGCAACGATTGGGGCTACTCAATAGATTCACTTACCCAATGACTACTAGTAAAAGATAACACAGAACAGGACTGAATTTGCATTAAATTCTACGTCTGCAATTCGAATATAATTTCTTAAAAAAAAATTTAATTTTTCTTGAGTTCAAAATTGTTTTCTAATTTTTAAAATGGCATCTTTACTTGTATATAAAATAAAGGCTTGATTTTATAGTAACTATGTTCCTATTTCTCCCTAATGATTATTACCTATTTTTATTAATCCTATTAAAGTTTGAATCAAAATAAAAAAAGATTATAGCATTTCTTCCGATTCACCCCGCAGATAGGGGTGAATCGGAACACAATTAAAATAATAATATATATATAAATATATAAACAGTAAAAAATGTTAGGTTTTACCTTAAAAAGTAAAGAGCAAAACAAAACCGAAGTTTCTAGTAAAAAAATAAAAAATAAAAAATAAAATAAATAAAAATAAAAAAGCAGTTATTGCTTTTTTTAACGTTTAAGTTGAAAAGTGATCCGATTCACCTCATTTTACGGTATTATTTATTTAGGACTAGAATCAACAGATAAGTGACAATGAAAAATTTTAAACTTCATTTCATAATAATCCAAATTGCCTTATTAAATTAGAAATATAAATTGATAATAATGAATAATTCAATTTCTAAGGCTTTCGTTAATATAAAATTTAAATATAGTGGTAATCATCGGCATTATCATTAATAATTATTCTCATGTACCGTATTTTTAAAAATACTCATTTAATTTAATCAAAATAAAAGATAAATGGAACTATTCTGTAATTTTGCTGATACTTTTCAGTATATCAAAACTTATAAAGCATGAATCTTACAGGCTGCTGTTCAAGAATGTCGTGTAAATAAAACATTCCAGGCATTTGGCTGCATACCTCTTTCCCTGGATTATCCTCACACTTACAATATATGCAAGAGCTGTTTTCCTGATCGGTGTAATGGTAAGTTTGTTGGCATTGCAATTTTATCTGTTAAAATTAGCTCTATTTTATTGATTCAGGTGACGTATATGAATTACTTTCATACATAATTATTTTGCTTGTTTTTTGCATAATGAAATACAGTTTTCTACGGTTTACAAAACAACATAAGTATAATCAAACTTGATATAACGATGTGATACCATGAATTAGCATGTTGTATGTTTATAATGAAATCTTAAATACTGGAATTAAAAAAAAAAAAACTGTGTGCAACTAAAACTCATATTATTACTATCAATTTGGAGTGTTAAGCATTTCATGAATCAAGTTCTTCTTTTATTTGCTTATTCATCATTAGCTATTATAAAGAAATTGAGTTCATTATTTAATTTCAATGATTTTGGAAGTTTAATTTTGTATATATGCAGGGTGTTTCCGAATTTGACTGACAAATTCAGAGGGGTGATGGAGGTATCTATAGGAACAAAAATTGCAATGAAGCATGACATTGCAAAACATTTATTTAGGTTTAATATATTGCAATTTTAATATTTTTAAGAAGTTATTCTCTACAACGATTACAGCCATTCTGTCGTTAATAACTAAAGTGAATTTATAATTGCAGTTTGAATCTGTGAATACTATTCTTTGTTGATGTGACATAACTTTTAAATTATTAATTTTTATTAACATGTGTTTATAGCATGCTTCTCCGTCAATAAAATTCTTCAACAAAAATTAGCTTATTATTTTTTAATTTTCTAACTTTCCTGTTGGTTTAAGTATTTTGCAATTTTAATATCTTTAAGTAGATTTTTTTCCCCCGAATTGATTAAACATTTCGCGAATTAGCCAAATTTCGATGTGCATGGAATAAGCAGTGTATATTCTTTTTTAGCTGACCAGTTTACGAAATCACTTGAATTATGCCACGGCTGTAGAGTCGGTGGGAAAAATGGTCGACTCTAATTCCAGAAATTTTAACGACTCCGACTCCGGGTTAGCTAATATATTAGTATTGCTGTTATTAAAAATTAAGAGGGAATACAAGAAAAATAAGACAAAAATTTCACTGTTTCGGTATTAATTCTTAATAAGAGTTCTTAGAGCTTTGAAATAAAAAGGAAAAGAAAATCCGTATTTCTAATTTTTCAATTTTGCGTCCCATAAACCCGAGAAATCTAACTACAGAAATCTAAAGAAGAAAACAAAACAGAAATTTTACTAATTCGGATACATGGCCTTGAAAAGGAGAAATCTTTACAATTTTGATGTTAATTCATGTCCTCCAGGTCAGAAAAATTTCGATGGAAAGGGAAAAAAAAAAAAATAAAGTTGAAAATTTTACTAGTTCAGAAATAATTCGTGATCTACTAGCGTTTTTAGTTAAAAACGGTTTTCATCAACTGCATACGCCGGACAGTATATTCGGAATTTTTAACTTGGGTAGCTGGATATAATCCGAAAATAACAATAATAATTAATTTTGTGGAAGTAAAATTACAATTGTTTAACTTTGTTTCAAACTGTCTAACAAAAAAAAAAAAAAAAAAAAAAAAAAAAAAATCGAAGTCGGCTTGTTTTTTAAGACCCCGACTCCGACTCTGACCCCAAGACTCCGAGTTTGAAGCCCTGGAATTATTTGACCAAAATGTAAATTGCTGATCCAAAACTGTCCGTAGGTGCAATGAAGTGGCGGAAAGGAATTTTTTCATGAATTTATTTTTCTTGTTTGTACAGTAACTTTCATGAATATTGTATATACGGTTATAAAATCCACATTAGTTTTACTTTTCTTCTTAAAAATAATCATTTACTTCAAAAATTCAAAAACCAAACTTTAAATATTGCTTTTAAATGATTCTACATTAGAAAATACAATTAATTGCAATATATATTTAAATTACAGCTAATTATTCTTTGTAAATGGCAAAAATATTTATAAAATTTGTAGTATAAGTAACTAATAAGTAAAATAGGAATTTTTAGCTTAAAATGTAACGTTGTTGGATCTTACAATGGAAAATGAATTCCAACTTCATTTTCAAGTATAATTAGTTCAGATTTTTATTGCAGATTTAAAAAAAAAAAAAAAAAAATACGTGCGCATCGAATTGATAAGCTCTTTGATAATTCTTTTTTTTTTTTAAGTCTGTTTAAAATTTGGTTAGAAAGGAGGGCAATGAGGGATTAAAAAACAAATTAATCTTCACACCTCATAAACTAATGAAAATAAAGCCTAAAAATTTGACATGCTTATAGTGTAACTAAAATTATCAAACCTACATGTTTGGAATTTTTTCTTAATTCAACCGAAAGGGTGTATTCTGCCGCCAGAAACTTTCCGTTTTTGAAAGACATCGCAAAAACACGATTTAAACTTAAGGGTTACACAATTATAGTTTGATTTTCTATGAAGTAGTCAGTATCAGCTTCAACAATGAGTATTTGGGGAGACCGGTACACGTTCGCCCAGTTTTTTTTTTTTTTTCAATACCTAAATTTTGTTTATTTTCAGATGTAGTATTTTTTTTTTTTTTTTTTTTTTTTTTTTTTTTACAATACCTAGTACATTTAACTAGTGAGGAAAACGCTTACTTTTAGTTAATATGAAATTTTAACAACTTTATGAATTTAATTATGGTGTGATGTCATGTGGGCCAACCTACCCCGTGCACGGGGTTGGTTGGCCCATTGAGAGGGGCACGTTGGCCTGAATGCTCTTTTTTATTTTTATTTATAAGTTAAACAAAATTCATAATAGTGAATAGGAATTTTAATTCATGTATATAAAAAATATTTGCAAATTAAGTTTACAAATCAGAGGGATCATTGCAGAGAATGTATTCAAAATATAATCCATTAACCTCTTTTCGAACACATTTCACATGACCCCCAACGTTTGCAACTCACGCACTGGATCCATTCTTCCCCAGACATACTTTATTTAAACTCCTTCAGACAACACAGGCAGATATTGACTTCGTCTTCATCATCGTCACTTTCTTTAATAGATTTTTTCTTCTTTCTTGACGATTCAGACCACTACATCCAGGCTGTAAGGGATCAAAAGGAAACAAAATCTTTTTCACAGATTGATTTCTTTTGCGTTTTTGGGTCTGATTTCTTCTTTTAATATCATTTTTAATTTGGCACTATTTCTTTCTTCTGTTGCCTTTTGTTGTTGTTCGAGAACTTATTTGACAGGGGTGTCTGTGAGGACTGCAAAAGCTCTCTTCATTCTATTCGAAGCAGTTTTCTTCCTGGGCTCTGCCTTTTCGAGTGGTCTAATGTCCTGAGGTGTTGGAGCTGTCTTTCATGGAGCAGGAGGAGATGCGGTAGGCACATCTATAGAAATAGGCCTACCCATAATTACCTGGGTTTCATTAGAAGCTTCACCAATTGCTTTGACGTGCGTGCTTGAAGGCTCTGGTCTATCACTGACATACGAAGTCATGAAATCAGAGTGAGTAAAAACATTCCTATTGAAAGGGCATATTCCAGTTACCTGAAAACCTGATGTTATATTAAGTGGATTTATTGCATTGGGAGCGGCAGTTTTCACAATTCTCGGAATTTCGTAGATGGTCATAGGGCATCTATTAGTTGTCACCCAACCATCACAGGCTGAATTAACATATTTTTTGAATGGGCCATAAACTGTGCGGACCAATGACTGTAGTTTATGGCTACAATGGGGCGGGAAAAATTGGGCCAACGTGTCCCAATGTAATTAGGCCAACTTGCCCCCTCGCCATGTTTGAAATACTTTTGCTATTTTACACATATCTTAACAACATTTAATATTTATTGTTGCATCAAAAGAATCATTATGAATTGAACTTTCAAAATATTACTCACTTTTGTTCTTGTGAAGTACCTCTTGAGAGCATTAACACTTTCTGCACACAAACGAAAATTTACTTCGAGATCGACGAAAGTGAAAAATCAACGTTGTTCTTAGTTTGCTTTTGTTAAGAGAACTAAAACTCCTGGAAGGGAAGGGAAACAGGTTTTCTAACATGTTTCTGGACTTGCGACGACATCTGGTGACTAATTTGAAAATTAAAGCAAATTGGCCAACCTACCCCTATGGCCAACTGGCCCCGGTCTCCCCTTATTGAAAAATACCAACGAAAAGTTACCACAATGGAGATGTATTTTGGCCAACTTGGCGAAATATCGCTAAATTTGGTGGTGCTGCATTAAAAAAAATCTTCTTAAATACTTTTTCAACATTTTAATGAATTTTAATGAAATAATATTTATTTATTATTTGTTTATTTTTTTAATCTAAATTTTTTACACTGTTCATTTCATGTCAATTAAATTGAAATTGTTTTATCATTACTGTACAAAGGTATTTATATTTTAAATAATCATACCAGTGATGCATTTGATTTAAAATAATGAATGCAAGTGATCTGTAAAATCCGAAAAATTGGCGGCCGTTGATTTAACAGATAACAAAATTAAAATAAAATGAATACTGTTGGACAAAAATAAACTTTCTTGTACGAAATGTTTTAGAATATTTTAAGCAATTATCGGAAACTTTTACCAAACCATTTCATACCTCACAATACTACAAAGGTGTAAAGAAAAAAAAAGGAGGGGGTGAAGGGGGGAAGAAATATCCATTTGAGTATAGTCTTTTGAAAATAATAACTGTTTCAGTTTTATTTACGGGATTTCCCATGCTTACTATTTCACAATAAAACATATAATGAAGCAAATCTCTTTGATATTTCCATACAGATTCAACATTTGCTGATGAATGTGGAAAGCTTGCTGATAATTATACTCAGCCTTGTTAGTAAGTAAAGTATCTAATTTTATGTTAGCATATATTTTCTTTCAAATAATGATTTATTGGAAAACATTTAGCAGAAATTGTAATCAAATATTTTTTGTTTCAGTTCTTTAACCTATTCAGCAGAAAGAGAAGACACGATCCTTACTAATCTTGAGCAAAGAGTGTGTATTCTACTCTATTTATGCATTTTTAATTGCAATAATTTAAAATCATAGATTGAATAGGTTCTAATAACAATTTGCTATAGAAATTGAAATAAATTATTCTCAAAACCTTATGAACTAAAAATTAAATATTCAAGCTATCTTAAAATTATCAATTAGGTATTACACACGAATAATTTATTTATATAATATCCAAGTTTTTGTGTGTTCCTCACAATCCCGGTTGCACCGCTTCATTATGGACAAACAAGTATCAGCTTCAACAATGAATAATTGTTGAAAAATGTTAATGGCAGGATTATCCCAGTATCCCCAGACTTTACGAAATAATCCTGCCGAATTTGGCGGCAAAAAAAAGTCTTAATTTATAAAACTAACTTGTGCTAAAAGCTAGCTGATTTAGAGAAATTTCCATTTAACACATTGATTACCAAATGAAAACTACTAATGTTCACCAGGGCGCCAAAATTTTTTTTGCGAGTAATTTGAATTTTTGCTACATGAAACTATATATAAAATCAATATTTTTCAATCTGACTCATTTTGCAACACATAGGGGGATTTTCATCCTGGCTGTCAAAAATGCTAGCCAAAGCACTGCACGGAGGTAAGTGTAACTTCTAGCATAAGTGGTCATGGTTATCTTATTTGATAGCTAGTTAAATTTGTCATTTATCACTAAAATCACTTAAGATTTATGTTTCTACAATCGTCATCATCATCATCAACCGTTTTCGATCCACTGCTGAATGTAGGTCTTCCCCAGATTTTTCCAATGTTTTCTGTCTAGTGCTTTCGTCATTCAATTTACACCATCCACTTTTCTAATTTCGTCACTCCATCTAACTTGTGGTCGTCTTCTTGGTCGTTTTACATCTCTGGGATACCATTGTAGTATATTTGTGCTCCATCTATTGTCTTGTCTTCTTGCAATGTGCCCAGCCCATTTCCATTTTAGCTGTTTGATTCTTTCAAGGATGTCAAAAACTTTTGTCTAATTTCTTATCCAGGTTATCTTCTTTCTGTCTCTTCTAGTTATGCCTAGCATACATCTTTCCATACTTCTCTGTGTTGTTTGTAGCCTTTGTATCATCCGTTTTGTTAGTGTCCATGTTTCTGCTCTGTTAGTTAATGCAGGTAAAATACCTTGATTAAACACTTTTCTTTTCAAACAAAGAGGCATATTACTCTTCAGAATAATATTGTTCTTCCCAAAAGCATTCCACCCATTTCTTATTCTTCTATTGATTTCATTCATGATGCTATTATCCGATGATATTTCCTGTCCTAGGTACACATAACTTTGCACTTCTTTAATCTCAGTGTTCTTGTAGACAATTTTCTTTTTTGATGTAAATGAATTAAACATGACTAAATTTATTTTTAATCCCACATTGATGCTAGCTTCTGCAAGATCTTTTAGCATAATTTCCAATTCTTCAGGACTGTTACTGAAAATTGCAATGTCGTCAATGAACCGGAGATAATTTAAATATTCCCCATTCATTCTAATCCCTTTGTTTTCCCAATCCAGCTTCTTGAAGATATTTTCTAAGACAGCATTAAAAATCTTAGGTGAAATAGTGTCTCCTTGTCTTACTCCTTTTTCGAGCTTGATCTTTGCTTTACCTTTATCTAAATGGATGATTGCTGTTGCTTTCTTGTAAATCTTCTTTAATATATTGATGTAAGTTTTGTCTATACCAATGTCCTAGAGAGAGTCTACCACTGCTGATGTGTAGACGGAATCAAATGCTTTTTCATAATCAATAAATGCAAGGCAGAGAGGTAAATTATATTCTTTATGTTTTTCTATGAGTTCCCATACTGTTGGGATATGAGCCATTGTGCTGAATCCACTTCGGAATCCTGCTTGTTCTCTAGGTTGAGCTGAGTCCAGAGCTGATTCAAGTCTTGACGTTAAAACTTTGGTGAAAATTTGATAAATCTCTGACAGTAAGCTGATTGGACAGTAATTTTTAATGTTTTCCTTCTCTCCTTTCTTATAAAGTAGCACCATCATAGCATTATTCCAATCTTCTGGTACATCTGACTTCTTAAGACATTTGGAAAACAGTAAGGATAGCCTTTTTGCTCTTTGCTTCTTCTCCAGTTTCTTTGATAAGGTCAATTGTAATTACATCTTCTCCAGGGCATTTACCTTTTTTCATAAATCTAATAGCTTGTAAAACTTCATCTGTCATCACTGGGATTATCTCTTCAGTTTCTGTTAATATTTCTCGTTGATCGTGTACGTTGATGATCTTCACATTTATATAGATCATTATAGAATTTCTCAACAATGTGTACTATTTCGTTGCTGATTTTAGTGATTTTTCCATCTGCTCTCTTCAGTGCAAAAATACTTTTTCTTCCAACACATAATTTGCGCTTAGCTGATTTTAAACTTTTGTTATCTTCCAGAACTTTTTTAACAAGATCACAGTTAAATTTTCTGATATCTTCCGTAACGCATTTTTTTACTGTTTTACATAATTCAGCATATTCAACTCTTGATTTAGGATCATTTTTCTTAGTTTTAAATTCTCTGCTTTTTTTTTTTCAATCTTCTTGTTTCTTCTGTTATTTTCTTTGTCTGTTTTATTTGTGCATCACCGGCTATCTTCTTTTCAATTTTTTGTAGAGTATTGGTTAGCTTTATGTTCACTGTTGTAACATCTTGCTCTTCTTCTAAAGTTGATTGAAAACTTAATCAATCTGTTTCCTCTTTCATCTCGCATACCATATGCATGATTTCCTACAGATAATTCACCTTTCTTTTTTTCTCTAATTCTATAGCATTCCAGTCTCCTATTATTAATTTGATGTAGCAATTTCCCTTTTGATGCATTGAAACTGCTTCTTCATGGAAATCTTCAATTTCTTCATCAGAATAACTTATTGTAGGTGCATAAACTTGGGTAATTTGCAGCTTGTATCTTTTGGACACTTGTATTACTAATCTTGCAACTCTATCTGGCGCACTATCATATTCTACAATGTGATTCTTCCACCTTTTATGAATCAAAAATCCTACACCACTTGTTCTTCCATCTTCTGTGCCTCTGTAGTATAAAACATGTCCGCTGGCAAGATCAATCTTTTCTGCTCCCTTTCTTCTTACTTCATATAATCCTAAAATATCCCAGTTGATCCTATCTAACTCTTCTTAAGTTCCTGTAAACGGTTTTCAGAAGATAGGGATCGTCCATTATACGTAGCCAAGGTCATCAACTTATGGCAGCCAAACCGAGCCCGGTGATTCTTAGCATCCTCTGTCTTCATGTCTATCTAATCGCTGCCGTAACCAGAAACATGCAGACTACCGGGAACTGAGGGCCGTGGTTTGTTTTGTGAATTCATGGTAAAATAAGGGGGGGGGGTTGTGGCCAAATCTCTCCACGCTGGTCAAGCGGGTTGGAGGAAGCCCATCCGCGTTCTTTCCCCTTGCACTAGAGAAGAGTACTAACAGACTATACCGATGGAAAATGCGGATTGGATATTAAGTCTCTGCTCCCAGTCGATTCTTTTAAGTCCTCCTAGAAGGCAATTAAAGGGTCTTCTCCTGGTTGATAAGCAGAAGCTATTAAACAGCTCGTTTCTAGAACATAATCTCTTAAATTGGAAAAAATTTAAATGTATGAAAGGTGAGCTTAGACGATTATTGGTTTAGATTTTCTTTTCTATTATTTTTTCTATTATTTTCTTTTCCATATTTTTATTTTTTCTGCTATTTTAGATTAAAAATTTTTGATTTTTTATTATTTTTCTACAAATTGTAAATATACGTTTTGTGGGGAAGATTTCATTTTTCACAAAACTTAACTCATTCAATCAACAGATCTATCAATTTGCAAAAAACCACATAGATCTAACACATCTTAAGCAGCCCAACAATCAAACTCCAATATCATTTTCATGTAATTCGTACCGTTTTTGATAGCCGAGGCCAGTGGCGGATCCAAGGGGGGGGGGTCATGGGGGTCATGACCCCCATGGAGCTCTTTAAAGAGGTATGTACAGTGTAAGTAAAAAGTGCTAAAACAGGAACGCAAAATTTTTTGGGTGTGATCGACGAAATTTGAAAATTTTCCACGAATGGTCTGCGAAATTTGCGATTTTTCTTCACTTGATTAGCAAAATTCACGATTTTTTCGCACTCGATCGGTGAAATTCACGATTTTTGCGAAGCCGATCCACGAAATTCACAATTTTTCCATGCCTAATCGACAAAATTCACGATTTTTTGGGTGTGATCGACGAAATTTGAAAATTTTCCACGAATGGTCTGCGAAATTTGCGATTTTTCTTTACTTGATTGACAAAATTCACGATTTTTCCGTACTCAATCCACGAAACTAGCACATTTTTCCGTTCTTGTTCGATGAAACTTCTTCAACTGCTCAAAGATTTTTTTAATTTTTCCGCGCATCATCGACAAAATTAGCGATTTTTTCGTCCCGAATCGACAAAGTTCGCGAGTTTTTTGTACTCGATCGCTTGAATCCGTGCTTTTTACGAAGCCGATTGACCATATTCGCGATAATTTCTTTCCCGATCGATGGAATTGTCAATTTTTGTTCGCCAAATCAATGTCATTCTCGATTTTTTTCGTTCCCGTTCGACTGTATTTGCGCTTTTTACGAAACTGATCGACCATATTTGCGACTTTTTCGTTCCCGATCGACAGAATTCGCAATTTTTCCGTGCCCTACCAAAAGCGATTTTGTTGTTCCTGATCGAATAAATTCGGACTTTTTACGAAAGCCATCGACCATATTCGGGATCCAATCCCGTGCCCAATCGACGAGATTCGCACCTTTATCTGTTCTTGGTTCCTGAAATACCGCACCGAACAATAAAATTCGCGATTCTTAACTGACTGATGAAATCTGCATTTTTTCCCCGCAGTAAATTGATGAAATATGTAATTTTTTTCTCGCGATAAACTGATAAAACTCTCTATTGTTCTGCAGCCGCTCAAAAATTTTTTCGATTTTTCCGTGCATCATCGACAAAATCTTCGATTTTTCCTTGCCCTATCAACGAAATTAGTGATTTTTTTGTACCGATTCGACAAAATTCGCGAGTTTTTCGTACCCAATCGCCCGTATCGCTCTTTTTACGAAAACAATCGACTACATTCGCGATAATTTCTTTCCCGATTCACGAAATCGGCAACTTTTGCGTTCCATATCAACTCGAAATTCGCGATTTTTTATTCCCAATCAACAAAATTTGCGATTTTTCCGTTCCCGATCGAATAAATTCGCGCTTTTTACGAAGCCGATCGATAAAATTGGGATTTTTTTCGTGCCTTATTAAAGAAATTTGTGATTTTTTTCGTTCCAGATCGACAAAATTCGCGATTTTTCTGAGACATACAGACAAAATTCGAGATTTTTCGAAGGCCGATAGACAAAACTCGCGATTTTCCAATGTACAGTTGACGATATTCGATTTTTTCGCGCTCTGTCAACGAAATTCGCGTTTTTTTTCACGCGGTAAACAGACAAAACAGGCGACTTTTCTGCAACCTATGAACAAAATTTGCAATTTTTTCAAGTATTATAAAAAAAAATGTAGACTTTTTTTCCTTGCCCGATAAACGAAATCTGAGATTTGTCGCGTCCGATCGACAAAATTCGTGATTTTTCCGTGCATAATCGACAAAATTCGCGATTTTTTCACGCCCGATCGGCGAAATTTGCTATTTTTTATCGTAATTCCGTTTTCACAAGATTTACTGTATTTAAAAATTGCTTCATTAAATCATCTGTCAAAAGTTGTGACCCCCCCCCCCCCCTGGAGGTTGGGCTGGATCAGCCCTTGGCCGAGGCCTGAAGTGTTGAATCACCATGGCTGTAATATTTGGTAGTCAGTGTCCCAAAGAAAACATCAATGACTATCACATATGATAGCAATGGCAATCAAAGTGTTAAACACATTAATCCCCATAGTCGAGCTCACTGTCACTGCAATTTAATTATTTTCTTTTTTTATACGTGAGTTCATTCATTCCTTATTATTATAATTTTTTGAAAAAGGAGAGGAGGTGAGGAGTTATGAATATTTCTATTATTTGTTTATTTTTCATCATCACTGGAAAATATCGAGAACACGTAAATAAATATATTATTGTATACAAATATATCTGTATTACACAAACTAATGTGAAAAGACAAAGAGTGTATGAGTACATAACAATTACACCAATTATATTTAATAGTACATATGTTTAGATTGCGATTGTTTAACATTATTAAAACTATATTTAATAATATTGTTTTCTGTTTTTTTACAGAAAATACAAAAAAAGCTTTTGACAGTAAGTATTTAGATATTTCAAATATATTGTAAGTACGATTTTCTTTTTTTAAATATAAAAGAAAAATATTTCTAAGAATGTCCAAGAATAAATTGTGTATTTGAATTCTTAACACTGAAAAATAATTTTATAGTTGAATGTAAATAATTGCATTTTACAAATTTTAATTCTTTAAAATGTGCTATAATTTTAATAAAAAAATGGTATTTTAAATTTTTCACAAAAGAAATCATAAAACTATTATATAATTAAAAGGAATGAACACCAAAATCTGCACATTTCCAACCAATCTTAATAAAGTATTCTCTTTAAATCTATATTTCCCTTTCAAATAGCTAACACTTTTAATATATGAAAATTTGGTACTACTTGGTCGACCAAAAAATTATCGCCAAAGAATAAGATTAAATGCCAATAATGGATGATCGCGAATGTCACATTCAATGACATTAAATACAATACACGCGATTAAAACGTCATTAAGTGATTTTTAGTTTGACTTTTTATCAATATTCCATATACTAATTATTTGTTTTTCAGTTATTTAAAATAAAAATTACGTCAATATATATAATTTGGCTATTAGTTGGCGATTTGTATAATTTGGCAAAATTGGTCGACGGAATAACCAAGTAGTACCGAAAGTTTAATATTCTTTTACGGTTTGAAGTATAAATTATGCAGTTACTTTCAATATTTAAAATATTTCGCCTTTACTAAAAAGAGATATACCGGTTTCATTTCCTTAATTAAATAGTTTTAAAAAATGAGAAATTTTGATGCAACGATAATATTTCACGTACTTAATCATTCATGAATTGTTAATTTTTACTGACTCAATGATTTTTCGCACTTGTCAACAAAGTTGAAAAGTGCTTATGCATTCGGTTTGTCTGTCCGTCTGTCCGTATGGCCGTCTGTCTGCGCTCTAACTCTCGTAAATATACTTGGATTGGCATGAAATTTTTGGACGTTAATGACGTTTACAGGAGCACAAACTCTATTGAAAATGAAGGTTCTGCCATGATTAGTTTATTTTCAGGGACAGTCAAAAGTTTTCCATTACATTACGGCCTATGGGGAAAAATCCTTTCAAATGAATTTTAAAGATGTTACACCTGTTAAACATCTTCAAATTTATATGCATCTACAAAGTGAACTAAGATATGCATTTTGTAAAGTATGCAGCGAAAAAAATAGTTATTATTCATTTGCAGGGCCACACAAAATAATTCCTATACATAGTAATAAAGGAGGGGGGGGGAATCGTTTGAGACATATTTTAATTATGGTAAATGATTTCATACATAATCAAATTGATATACGTTGTTGAGGATTAATATGAGTTATTTCATGCATAATACTAGTGCGTAGCATTTACAGGGACACACAAAAGATTTCAAATAGTATATTCTATCCGAAGTCCTGTATATTATTGAAGATGGCTGGTAGATGGATGAAATGCATTTTAATTATGATATACGCTTTTAAGTTTTACTAGATGTATGCATATTATATGGTTTATATAAATGCTAATTGTTACACAATTTAGATATACAGGGTTACACAAAAGATCTCGGAAAGGTACTGAATATGCGTAATTTATTTAAAGGTGGTTTTGAAATATGTTATGCCTTTTTACGATGAACCGCATTTAGTTTACTAAGCAATGTTTGTAAAATATAGAAAAAATGATATACAGGGTCACGCAAAGAATTGGATACATGGTCGCCTTTAGATGATAATTTCTAGAAATGTGATTTAAGTAGTTTAATGAGAATTTATTTTAAACTAAATTTTAGCAAACTACTTTCGTGTATTAAAGGTACTAAATTAAATTTTACCATTATATAGTCTATATATTAACAGACAGATCAAATACAAGGCTTTTCAATATTGGAATGCATGTTTGGATATGAGCAATAATACGTTATTTCCCTGGATAACGAAGTTTTGTTAAAGATTTTAAGAAGTGTTGGAAAGTTCTTCATAATCTATGCTTCACGCATGATTTTTCTTACTTGTTATTTACTGCATTAAATGCGCAGGTTTCATTATTGTTTACAAAAATGAATCCTTATGATGGAAAAATGTATTCAACAAAGTATTAATTTTTTTGATTATTTGATGAGGAAATAATTTTGTCAGAATCTACAGATCATGTTTCATTTCTATCAAGTTCAAAATATTTCTTTTTTTTAATTAAATTTAAAAAACAGTTTTTGAGATATTTTGTTGGAATAATGAAAAAGATATTTTATTTATTTAACTAATCATAATTCTATCTATAACTCCATGATTTATTTTCTTCTTCTGAAAATAAGGTACCCTGGGGTAATAACGCCAGACGGGGTAATAACGCCAAGTGCTAATATTTTGCATAATTATGAAATAATCTGATAAATGACACCCATGTGTTCTGCGCAGAAGGGTTTTGAGTCATATAAATCGCAAAAAACAGCTTCAAGTTAATTTGTTTCATTTTTAGGTCTTATTGTTTTTACAAGCAGCTAAAATTAACGCTTGATCTAAAATTTGCGAGATACGTTTTGTGATGTGAAGACTATTTTTTTTATCCGGAAATACTTTGTTAATTACATAAATTTGTAGTACATTTCATGGCCTTTCAAAATGTTGTTGAAGATTTTGGCTATCTTCTCGAGATAATTTGTATTTTAAAATGTACAGCGCAATAACTAAACGGGGTAATAACGCCAATCCTTGCAATTTTTAGCCCGGTTGATTCCCTACAGTGGCAGAGCTACATCCTAAATACTGATTCAAATAAACACAGTTAAAACTGTGCAATGTTTCTAATAATTCTATTCAAACGCTCCTTTTTAAGCAAAAAGAAGCTCACGGTCTGATATTCTTTTGCCTCATCCCCCCCCCCTCCCCACACCACACCTTTACTTTTCTTACACTTTCACGAAAAAATGAACATTTTCAATAGCTTAGGATGCAATTTGTCAATTTCTAGAGCTGAGAGTTTGTATTTTTAGAATTGGGCAATCTACATGCAATTAATCCAACTTATTTCATTGTTTTGTTTGCATGGCGTTATTACCCATATAGGTGGGTAATAACGCCAAAAAGCATTGGTCAAGAAATCACGCCATTACATTTTATGTATTCATATCTGTTAAATTATTTTTTTTATATAGATAGTCAATGAGTTGCTGTATCAAATCATATATTTGTTTGAAAAATACAAACTAAAACTGAGCCGTGAAAATTGCTAGAACCTTAACGTGGCGTTATTACCCCAGGGTACCTTATATGTACTTCATCTTTTATTTTCAAGAATGCGCCAATAATGAAAAAAATGTAAAATAAATAAATTAAAATAACATTTTTTAAAAATTATTCTGTAAAAATATTAACAATAATAATATTGGTCAGCTGTATTGTCATAATTTATTTTTATGTTTTATTTCAAGTCAGAATGCTGAATAGTTTGTAAAATTGTATGACAAAATATAATTTATGTAGCGTAGTAGAGGATTCGCTTTGCTCATCCTAATAGAATCATTCTAAAATTTCACGGTCTGTGAAATGATATTCGAATTGTCTCGTACTCTTTCACATTATGCACGTTATATATATATTAATTTTACTTAGATATCTCTTTTTATTTTTCAAACACTAAGTTGCTCGAGCCATAGTTTTTGCAAGTGAAATGATGCTACACTGTTACATATTGAATTCTTGTGTGGCACATCTCAATGATTTCTCTTATAATGAATGGATAGTATTAGATTAGAGAGGAAAATGATCTTACTTGGAATTTATTTGTATGGTCTCTCCTTGGACTTTATTTATAAGCTTCTTTTCACTATACATAAATTTTCTGCTAGCAATACGAATATAGTAATTCTTCGTTTTGTGTGCTCTAATACGGTGAATAGTTAACGCATCTTAGCAGATAAAATTAGTATTTAAGATTGATTTTAAACTTTTTTTCAGAGATTGGGTTGGGAAGAGGGGAGAGAGAGGGAGTTCCAAGTTAGCTCGATTTACGGTATCATATTTCTGTAGTTTCATAATATTTAAAAAAAATGAAAGAAATACTTTGTATTGTAAAAATTGCAATTGAACATGGAAAATGGATGAGCTTTTGAATATTGTAACTGAATGTACTGTATAAGTCAGTAAAGACATAGTCCAGATTTCTCACCCCTTTTCATTTTTCGAACATGTAAGGTTAACATTGTAATGAAATATTGATTAAGTGATATGACAGATTCCCAGACATTTATAGGTAGATAACTATTTCGTTTTTACGTATACCTGAATTTTTATGCAAATTATGATTTTAAAAAAATCCATATAGTAATTTTGTTTTATAATTCTTTTTTTAGTATGATTGCGAAGGAAGACATTTATTTAGCAGAAAAGAGTAAACATTCCATTATTTATAAATTTCATGCTTGTTTTTTCTTATTTAATTACTATTAAATGCATGTTACACAATTTGCAATTACTTTTTAAGTCGACAGTGGACATTCAAAATCACGAAATTTGACAAAGAAATACACTTTTTTTTTCTTTTCGAGAATAATGGAACTAGATGCGCAAATCTATCTGATCCAAAAAGAATTTTACAAGTTCTGAAGCTTCTTAGAGATATAAGCTTTTATATTTGTATAAACGGTGCATATTTATGCAGTTTTACTTAAATTACTGTTGTGACGGTATATTCATGCTGGGTGTCATTTGTCATGTTATGTGCAGACATACTCATTAATTTAGGTTAAAACAACACAGTTTATTAAAATGATAAGGGTTAAAGGAAAGTGGAGCCAGTCTATAATTTCACTCACTGAGAACACTATGAAAAGCTAAATCATACTCACAGGCGTCGGTCTAGCTCAGTCGGGGCACCGTCTAGCACTTGACACTATTTCCTGGCTGATCTACTAAACAAATCTTAATTTCACAGCCCGTGGCTGTGGATATTTCTTTATTTGCTCAAATAATCAAAACGGAACGATTCTAAACTTTCTTACCAAGGCCGAATCTTTAATCCACTATCTGAACTCCTGTCCGCTTTACTGGAGGCCGTAGCTATTTTCTAATCGTCAGCACCTTACTAAACAATCATCAACTTCGTTGTCTAATGGCGGAATACACACAGAGGCTGCTGGCTGCTGGCTACTGCCAGGAACACACAGACGCTGGCTGCTGGCTAAGGCCAGAAACACACACCCCACAAACTCACACCCAAGCTTTTATACGCGACAAACTGAGATACTTCTCATTAACATAATACTAATAACCGCGAGCTAACTGCGGAATTCGAAAGAGCACACACACTCTAGAAAGTTAAAGTAAAAGAGAGGATAGATGTCACTTTTACGCCTACAAAATGTTAAATTATTGACGTCACGATCTCAGAAACACTAGAGTGCCTTTATGACTAAAGGTCACTCCCTCACAACCCCCCCTCGAACTCCGCAGAGAAAAAGGGCTGGGCTAAATGCATGCCCAGAACTTTTTCTTGTTATAAATTTAGAGCCGTAATAAAACACAGTGATGGGTGAAATTTAACGCCGAAACATAACTTTTAAAATATTAACTTTAACCCATCACAACCAAAAAAAAACTCAGTTTGCCTCAAATAATCACATATCCAATCCAACCATTCTTCTATCTTACAAATAGCCTCCGTAAAACTTCCAAAAACTCGTAAAACTTTCAAAACTAATTACTTCTTCTCTCAAAACAACCCACTCCACTGGGAGTGCTAAAATTTCTCAAAACACTAACCTTCCGAAATTTTCCTCAATATTGCAATGCAACTATAACTTTACCCGAAAATTTCTCCATAACTTTTAATATACTAGAATTCGCACCAAGTCCAAAAAACCCAATGCGCAAAAACTTTCCTCATCCAAATTCCGACTTCATCTAAAATTACATTTACTTCATACTAAACTAACTCTGCTACTACGTAATACCTACATCCCCATTAGCCAATGAACTAACTCCCAAACTTCTTCAGACTTAACTCCACTTGAACAATAATTGGGGCACATACGTACAGCGGCATATCGCTGTGCTTATGCAACAATAAAAAAATATCAAAAATTTACAAAATGACGTCATCAATCTCTTCATCTGTATTAACTAAAAGAAAAATAGCAGAATCAATACATAACAAAAAGTATACTTCCCTGCAAGAAAATCACATTAACATTCAATTTTAATACAATACAATTTCAAATTCAAATGCAGCTTAAAACTTCGCAACTTGCGGAAACCATTCTCAACTAAAGTACAAAACGCAACTCATAAAACACGAACGATAAGAAGAAAGTTAATTCATTAAATGTTAGTATAAGAGATAGAAACGCGTGTCAAGGACTTCTTGACCGCAAAACACGTGCGCGCCTGAACCGCGGCGCGTGTACAAAATAACCCAAATTACTATCTGTACTTTCTGAAAATTTAAACATACATTAACATACATTTTATAACACATGAACAATAACAATATAGTAACATTTTAAACAAATAATATAACAATTTAACAATAGATCCAGAATTTTTAAAAGCAGTTAAGACCAAAATTTCCAACATACATAAAACTAACAATTTTGCAAACAAATTTTGAACACAATTAAGCACTAAACGTGAGTCCGTCAAAAAATTCCAAAAAATGGCCAAAAGTACAAAACAGTCTCTCTGCTTTCTATTCCTTCACATTGCTACCACATATATGCACTCTAATAGAAATTTAATAAAGAACATTATCACCCAATCATAGAGACGATTCACTGCTAGCAGGCTTCATACTGCAAGATGGCTTTCTCCTCCTGTCCCAAAAGGCTTGTACGAAGGATCTCTCGTCATCAGAACTGTACGGTGACGCCACAGTTGACTGTCGTGCCTGGAGCCTGGTTCTGAATGGATGCCGTGGAATACTCGTAGGTTCCACTCGACGACTCTGCTCTGGCCGGTTCGCTGGGTTCACTCCATGGCGAGGTTCACACTGTTGTTGCCGGTAATCTGAGAGTTGCCTCCTCTTTCTAGACGCACCCGAAGTTACCGAAGATCCTAGGCCACGTTTCTTTCCGGACCTATGTAGTTTCTTGTTAGGCAAAGATTCGGCATTTAAAGTTCGCTTAACAGTTTTACGAGTGTCCAAACGAAATCTTTTCTGGGGATTAATCACTGAAGATGGTGAACTATTAGTTAATTTATGCTTGTGAGGTTGTTGTCTAATAGATGGAGGAACTGGACAATTTATAATTTTCTGTCTTTTATGACACACAGAGTCCGATGTATTTGACACAGTTCTCTTATTTTTATTATACTTTGCTCTCGGATTGCTAGGCTTTCGACTTTCAATAACAGTCTTTGGAGCTGTTTGACCAAATTTTCTTCTTGAATATTGATGAAAAGAATTAGACGAAGAAGTGCTGGACTCGGGACACTCATTGGATCGGGAATTTCGCGAAACACCACTCGACATATGAGAACCTTCACTACCATTTTCTCTAAACTTATACACTCTAACCTGATCCAGATTAACAGTCATTCTTTCACCATTGACATCAACAACCAAATTATTATTTCGAACTTCCAAAACCTCGAACGGACCTACAAACTTCGGACCAAACTTAGCTACTCTCTTTTGACGACTTGAACTTAACCAATGCTTTTCTACTAACACAAAATCTCCAACTTTCACTTCTAACTCCCTTCTACGCATATTATAATACTGAGCTTGCTTTTCTTGCGCTTTTCCCATTTGAACCTGAGCTTCCTTAACCAACCTCTCAATATCCTGACACATGTACTGACTTTCTGCATCTGACACCATAACTAACCTTTGGAATGGAGTAATAACTTTTCTACCCAAAAACAATTCAGCAGGCGTTTTCCCCGTTGACTCGTGAACTGCTGTACGAAGTGCGTACGCAAAATGTTGAAGAAACTGGTCCCAATTTGCATGATGAGAACCAACATAAGAAGAAATCATTTGAATTAATGTACGATTTACACGTTCAGCCATATTAGACTGAGGACGATACGGAACAGTAAAAGAATGATCGATCTCCAGCTTTTCACACAGGGCCTTAAATATATCAGAAATAAAACAAGGGCCATGATCGCTCACTACCCTAATTGGTGCACCATATTTAGAAATATAATTATCGAAAAATGCATCGGCAACTGCAGGTGCAGAAGCCTTCCTGAGGGGGACTAACTCTACCCACTTACTGAAATAATCAACTATAACTAGTACAAATCTATATCTTTTAGGATTAGACAATGGATAAGGACCGATTAAATCTACACCTACACATTCATTAGGAAAATTTACTTTAATAGGAATTAATTTGCCAGCTGGACTTACATTTTTATAATTATAACGTTGGCATGTGCTACAGCTGGAGACATAAGCGCGCACTGCTTCCCGCATTTTAGGGAAGTAGCAGGATTCACAAATTCGAGCATAAGTTTTCCTGATTCCTAAGTGACCTGCTAATGGATTATCATGAAATTCTTTCAAGATGGCCTTACGAAGACTAGCCGGAATAAAAACTCTTAATTCTCCACGTGAATTTACAATTTTAGAATAAAAAAGAAGACCATCGATAAGCTTAAAAGATTGGGACCACTTCTCAAACATAGGCACATCTGCGCTCGGGACATCATCAGGATTTTCCAAATATCGATACAAGCTACCAAATTCTTCATCTTGCTTCTGTTCCCTTATTAACTGCTCTCGTGACCTTAACACCAACGACGACAATGCACAACACTTAACTTCCTCCGTGACCTCTAAACCACCATGCGGGTTTCGTGACAAAGCATCCGCTACCGCATTCTCCTTGCCAGCCCTATGTTCTATAACAACATTATACTCTGCTAACTTCAAACACCACCTGACCATACGAGACGACAACCCCTTTCCATTAGTTAACTTTGTCAAAGCTGAATGGTCCGTAATGACTTTAACCGGTATATTAGTGAAAAAACAACGAAATTTATTCAAAGCCCAAATTACTGCAAGACACTCCCTTTCCGTAATCGAATAATTCCTTTCCGCTGCATTTAAAATTCTTGACGCAAATGCTATAGGTCGACCTTTCTGTGCTAACATCGCTCCAACCCCCACAGCACTCGCATCGCAATATACTTCAAACGGAGACGAATAATCGGGGTGAGCCAAAACAGGAGGGGAAACTACTGCCTCTTTTAATAATTCAAACGATCTCTGAGCTGCTGATGACCATACAAACTTAACCCTTTTCCTTTTTAAATTATACAACGGTTCACATAACTCCGAAAAACGTGGAATGAACTTGGCAAACCAAGCCACCATCCCTAAAAATGTCGCCACTTCCTTACTATTTTTGGGGGGATTCATTGACGTAATTGCCTCAATTTTCTCATTATCTATATTAATACCATCACGCGTAATTTTAACTCCTAAATACTTTATCTCTTTTCTCAAAAATTTACATTTTTCTAACTTAACCGTTAACCCAGCATCTCTTAACAACGTAAATACTTCCCTCAATAATCTTAAATGCTCTTCAAAAGTAGCTGCCATTATAATTATGTCGTCCAGATAGACCAAGACACCCTTACCAAGCAAAGGTTTAAGGATATTATTCATGGCCTTCTGAAACGTTGCCGGCGCTCCCGATAAACCAAAACTCATTCTCTTAAAAGCAAAACAACCGTCCCGAGTAATAAACGCAGTCTTAGGTATGTCCTCCGGCTTCATTGCAATCTGAAAATAACCCGACGTAAGATCTAACGTTGACATATAATTCGTACTCGTTATATTAGCCAAAATGTCATCAATAACTGGAATAGGATACTGAGGGTATTGCGTTATCGCATTTAACTTTCTATAATCTACTGCAAACCTATATGCCTCTGGATTATCTAAACTTTTCCCATTATTTTTACGACATAACACTACTGGAGATGCCAAAGGCGACTCAATTGGCATTATAATATCGTCCGCTAACATTTTTTGAATATGATAATCAATTATACCTTGTTTAACTTTATCATAACGATATGGTTTACTAGCAACAGGTGCTTTTAAACCAGTATCAATCTCATGCCACGCAACATGCGTTAAACCCGGTTTATCAGAAAAAACCTCTCCAAATTCATTTAAAAACTTATTAAATTCCTCCCTCTCCATTTCACTTAACCCCGACTCCTCCAAATTAACTGACACTGAAACAGGCTCTTTCTTACTCACATTCTCATCATTATTCACGATTAACGACTTTTTGAAGAAATCCAAACTAATTCCTCTATCCCTCATATAATCCACACCAACTATACAATGCACTGTTAATCCATCTAACACACAAAACTCCCAACATGTCTTCACCGAACGAATTTCAACTTCCAATTCCACTGAACCTTTATTATCGCAAGCTACTCCCTGTGCTGACTGAACCACCAGACTTGACCTTTTCAACTTCTTATACGAAAAATATTTCCGATAACAATCAAAAGAAATGAACGACTTATCTGCCCCTGTATCGAAGACACTTTTAACGACAATACCATCTAACACAATTAACACTTCAGGTAACTCAACCGGATTAATAGTAATTTTATTTAAACTCACAGAAGGCTTTTTCGATTTGACCTGTGACTGCATACCTTCCGAAATACAGTCACTTACCAGTTTAACTGACCCGACCTCCTCACACCTCTCCTTTGCACTGATCTACCTTCAAAATTCTCATCCGAAGTTAATCTCCTTACTTGCGAAGAAACATTCCTGTCCCGTACTCCCCCACTACGATCATAACCACTATTCTGTCTATTTCCATGCATATTTCTCTCACCACTTCTAAAATTATTAGCACCACCACCATTCCTATTACCATTACTCGTATTCGACATATTACGACCAAATCCATCACTTCTATTACGCACATTACTATCCGGAAATCGCTGTCCCCCTCTCACAAAATTACGTTCCCCCTCATTTCTCAAATTACTATCCGTGACAGGTCTCTGCCGAGGGTTACGCAAATCCCGTTGATCCGAGCTATGCCGAGACTCATACTTCGATAATATCTGGTGCATTTCTGCAAAATTCTTCGGTGCTCTAACTTCAATAAAGTCCTGTATATTTGGATTAAAAAGAGGAAAAACAATGTCCAACAATTCCTCAAATGTAATATCTAAATCTAATTTATTTTTTAGTTCCAGCTTACGAAAATAAAATTTTGACGCCGACTCATAAATATTCTGCTTATTACAATAGAACTCTTTTCTCAAAATACTTTTATCTTTAACGGGAGGAAATGCCTTCTTTAACTCAATTACAGTTTGTTCAAATCTTTTCGCTTCCTCAGTAATCAAAAACTTTCCTATATTTTCTAACCACAAAAGTGCTTCGCCCTTTAACGAGCATTTAAGCACTACGTACCTGTTTTTCTCAGGTATATTATTGAACAAAATATAATCATCTAATTTCACTAAAAATTCACTAATATCACCCTCACCGGTGAAATACACCCGTGGCACAATCTCAAAATGTCCGACATTTCGTTGGGCGCCATTTGTGACGGTATATTCATGCTGGGTGTCATTTGTCATGTTATGTGCAGACATACTCATTAATTTAGGTTAAAACAACACAGTTTATTAAAATGATAAGGGTTAAAGGAAAGTGGAGCCAGTCTATAATTTCACTCACTGAGAACACTATGAAAAGCTAAATCATACTCACAGGCGTCGGTCTAGCTCAGTCGGGGCACCGTCTAGCACTTGACACTATTTCCTGGCTGATCTACTAAACAAATCTTAATTTCACAGCCCGTGGCTGTGGATATTTCTTTATTTGCTCAAATAATCAAAACGGAACGATTCTAAACTTTCTTACCAAGGCCGAATCTTTAATCCACTATCTGAACTCCTGTCCGCTTTACTGGAGGCCGTAGCTATTTTCTAATCGTCAGCACCTTACTAAACAATCATCAACTTCGTTGTCTAATGGCGGAATACACACAGAGGCTGCTGGCTGCTGGCTACTGCCAGGAACACACAGACGCTGGCTGCTGGCTAAGGCCAGAAACACACACCCCACAAACTCACACCCAAGCTTTTATACGCGACAAACTGAGATACTTCTCATTAACATAATACTAATAACCGCGAGCTAACTGCGGAATTCGAAAGAGCACACACACTCTAGAAAGTTAAAGTAAAAGAGAGGATAGATGTCACTTTTACGCCTACAAAATGTTAAATTATTGACGTCACGATCTCAGAAACACTAGAGTGCCTTTATGACTAAAGGTCACTCCCTCACACTGTTTTCTCAAAATTGAAAATTTTGCACATTTCTAACCTTTGAAACGTTCCGTGCGCATTCCTAATCATCAGATTCTTTTCAAATTTATGCTTTATACCCTCTGTACAATGATAAATAAAAGTCAGCATAAAAGTTGCATTTCAGGAATATTTTAATGTAGAAATTTATGTGAATATGAAAATATATCGCAACTTTTTTCGAAATAGGAAGCATAATACACATTTTTTTTCTACACTGTTAAAAATCTTGTCCTAGTTTGAACCGAATTTTGGTGCTCGATAGTGGCCAGTAAGATGGTGAAATCTTAAACCAGTATTTAGAGCTCCTGTTGAAGCATAGTTCCAAATATTGAAACGAGGTTGAAATAGGAGACTTTAAATATTGGTGAGAGATTTCACCATCAGGTGACAGCTACTAATTTGGTTCAAATTAGAGGAAAGTTTTTAACAGTGTACGTATATGTAAAACGTCGGAGTGATCGTTGAACACCTGGTGAAAAAGACGCCAAGAACGGTTCATTACATGACGCAGCTGGATAGCGTAGAATCACTCGTCTCAGTTTACAAAAAAGTGAACTTTTATATAAGTCATGGCTTGAATACAAAGGCAAATGAGTGAAATTTGGGTGATTTCTCCATTAGAATGCAAGATATTAAGAAATACTTGACATAAATCTTTATTGCTGTCCAATTTCACTCGGCTACTCCACACAACATTACAATCTCCAGCAATAAGCCTCTCACGAAATGGCAAACATCAACTTAAATCACCTCCCGAGAATAAATACAAAAATGGTCTTTATGCAACCACTTCTGTCATCAATACATGAAAATCGACAAACAGTTACCTTCCAATCCCGTGTTACATTAGTTTTAAAAGGACAATAAAGAATATGTCCTTGAAATAACGCAGCTTGTGGAACATAGCGCGACTCAAAAAACATTCGATAAAAAACTGATACTTCGCGGGGATTAGTTTAGCAGTTAAAAGGTTAGTTAATTCTAATTCTTTCCCGCTTTTTTTGGAGTTTTAATCATCCTCATAGAATCTTGCCCGGGCTAAGGCTGACGCAAGCATGTAACGTAAGCATGGAAAGTCCAATCACCGGAATCAGAAGATGTGGATAGAACGTTTCCAACCACTTCATTGGTTAATTAAAGTAGCTTCATGTTCGGATTCTTTCCCAAATCTCGTAGCTTGTAAAATTAAAGAAAGGTAAAAAGTCCGTTACTGCAACATTATGGATTTGCCCAAAAGATATTTTAATAAAATATAAAAAATAAAACTTTCGTTAAATGTTTTTTATTCTAAAAAGGAGAAATGGACTAATAGAATATATTTAATATTTCAAAATAAGAGATTGACATTTAAGTAATACAACTGAGTTCTTTTTAGGAAAATAAATAATATATTACGCTGAATTAACTTTGGCCGGTTTTTGAGGGAACTTTGACCGATAATTAAATATTAGTAGATTACTGAAATATAAATAAAAGCATATTCTTATAAGAATTTAGAGCGAACTGGAACGAGAAAATTGCGAAAAAGTTTTTATTATTACATATATATTCAGTGAACTTTTACATTTCATGCCAAAGTCCATTGTAATATATAAAATAGCTCATAAATAAATATTGTCCAATTTTATGCAAAAAAAATGGTCATAGGACATTTTAAAATATGATAATTTTTCGTTATTTTAAAAATTTAAAAATTGAATAATTTAAAAGCTTTTTATTAGTTTGATACCAAATTATGAATATAACTTTTTGAGCTTTCCCTTAACACGTCTGCTAGCTTTCAAATGAAGCCAGCTGAAAATAGAAGGATTTAGTTTTTAATGTCCACTGTCTTCTTAAAATTCTGTACAGTGTAATTACAGAATTTTTTGCTTTTTATTATGCTAATATCTAAGAATTGTAAAATAAAATAAAAAATAAAATAATAATATACTTGTTCTATATTCTCTTTTAATGTATATAGGATACATTTTAATATAAATGCTATTTTTTATTGCACATTTAATAGGCATAAACTTTGAATAGGTTACTATCTTTATTTAGACCGATCTACCCTCGTCTTTTGTATAGATAGTGTAATTCATATTTGTAATCCATGAATGCGTAACAGTGTTTTTAGTTTATTGTTGACATTTGATAATTCATTTTGAATATTGATATAAAAAATTATGCAGAAATCATGAACATTTCATTAATGAAATTACTTTTAATTTTCGTGTTCTAAATACAAGTTTCAAACCAAGAATAATTTTCTCAGCATTCACTAAAAGTAACAAAATTCTGTCTTAAGGGATATCCGGGACACATTTCAAAATTATATTTATTTATTGAGTTAAAATTGAAAACAAAATTGTGATTATTACCATATTATTTATAAACAAAATCACAAAATCCAACTTCTCAGAATTTTTTTTATATTAAAATATAAAAATTATTAAAAAGTTAGAGTAATTTAAAATCGTTATAACTCGAAATATTATTTTCAGAATTTCAATTTTTTTTTTCATTTAAATAAAGACAAATATTTAAGTTTTAAATTTGACTCAGCACTTAAAAAAATGTTAATTAAAGTAAAAATTAAGAATATTTAAATTAAAAATCATTTATGATCATAACATACAAATACTACAAGAATAAAATATTAAAATTAAATACGGCCTTTACGTTACATAAATACTCATTTTAATAAAATTCGTGTATTTTAACCCAAAAATGACCGACGTCTTTATCTTATGTATAAAAAAGCCTTGTAGACTTACTGTTCTGATTGACTTATGGTTAAGACCAATACATACAATACTCCTGTGAGTATTGTATGTATTGGTCTTAACCATAAGACCTTCTTCGTGTCACTATTCACTCTAAGCAGGTGTAAATAGTCGCTCTTTAGGAGGAGTGACTATTCACTTTTGAAAAGGAGTGCATTTTAGTACCAAATTAGCGTAATTTCCAAGTTTAGATTATGAAAAGGAATTTTTGAAAATTATGAAATTACATATTTTGGTTGCTTTTCGTTATTTTACTCCATATATATTGGTTCAAAATTGAACGAAAAAATTTTAAAGTGTATAATGCAAATCTTTCACTCTCGTTAGCAGAGATGTTTCACTCTCGCCAATGAAGTAACATAGTTCTCTCTTGACAATGGAGTGAAATATTCCACTTTTTTCTAGGAAGTGGAAAATTCCACTCTTTAAGGGGTGTAATTTATAAAATTCACTCCAAAAAGAGATGAAAATGCCTGTCGCTCTTTCAAAGAGTGAATTTTTTACCCCTTCCAATTTTAGATTGTAAAAATAGGAAAAAAGAAAAGTTGTGAAACCAAGATAGATTGATCAGGTCCTAATTACTTTAATTGTCATAAATAGATTGTGTGGTTTCATCGTTTCATTAGCCACAAAAAAAGCTAAAGAATACGAAATTAGATTGAATTTATTAAAAAATAAACATACATGTAAATATATTAATCACTCTAGTGCATGAAGAAAATCTGCTAATAAAACATAGTCTTTTTAAGCTTTTATATATTATATTTTGCTTTTTTTTTACATTTTTATAGATGTTCTACTATTGATGTCGACATCCTTTTCGACCAATACGAAATAACAAAACTCACTTATAAACCGAAATTTGAGGTAATGTATACATTTATAAATTTGATATGTGATATCTTAACTCGTGCTTTAACCCTTTCCGGCGTGGTGTCCCTAAAAAAGGATACATAACTTTAATTTTACTGTCACCAAGTATATTTAATTAAAATTTTCCTTTTATAACATACCTGAAAATAAGCAACATCGTATTTTCTAATAAATTCGTTTATAAATTCTGATAGAAGTCAATTATTTCAAACAGATTTACACTTCGTCGGAAAGGGTTAGTAAAATAGATTCACTTTACTTGATTTTAAACATATTTCCTTTTTCATATTTTCCAGGTTTTCGAGATCTTTAGTGCAATAGGTGGCTATATTGGACTATGGCTGGGCGTTTCGCTTCTGACAGTTTACGATCTCATTGGTTCTCTCATACTCTTAATCAGAGCGAACAGGAGGAAGGGAGAAAAAACCAAGCTTCACAAGATCAAAAAGGAACAAGTTTGACAAAAGCAACGCTTCTATCAAGGATTTGAAAATTATGATATTTGGCAAATGAAAAAATGTTAGATGCATTTTAGAGAAATACAAATGCTTCATTTGTATCAATGAATAATGTTTTTTCCACATGGATCGAGAGCTGAAATACTCAAACATTCGAAAGTAGTTGAAACATTAAAAAACCATTTATCTTGCTTACCAGGAAAAGGTACGAAGAGGCAGGCTGCTCATACTTTAAAAGTGCTCTTAGCAGCATATCACAGCCCTTTGTAAAGCGTAATCAATAATATCAAAATTATGATGAAGGCGTTATTGTCGGGATAACAGCCGTAATCGGGATACCATTCATTTCTTTGCGCAGTACGCTGTGCGATATTACTACTTCATCCTTACCTATTTCAGATAAGCAAGTAAAGTCTTTTTTGAAATGCTAAGGTGAATTTCTTCATCAATTCTTGGTCTAATAACATACTTAGAAATAGTTTAAATAAAAAATATTGATGATTATACTTTTAATTGACGTCATTGCTTATTGCGTTCAATGACAATAGAAAAATTATGTAATTTATAATCAATTTATTATAAAGCACTCCGATTATATGTAAAGTACTGTAAAGTACGTAGACAAGACTACGTTGACGACACATGTTGTAAGACGCTAAACTACTCAAGTAGTACCGAATTGCGTAAAAAAGACATTCTTATTACTCCTAAAGTAATAATCATATTAACTAACAATTTACTGCGTCTGATTAAGCGTTTCATTTCCAATTACAGTATATCTTTGAATTGAAATTTGAATTAAATACAGAGTCATGAAAAGTCTAAAAGTGTGGAAAATAGGATTGCAAATATTTCGTCAACTAACAATCTGATCGATTTCGCTCTGTATGCAAAATTTGTGTTATTTTATAGGCTTTTACATCCACTCCTTAAAATAAAAAAAATAAATCGAAAATTTATATATTTTTTCCTTAGAATGAATATTTCGAACGTCCGAAAAAAAATCGTTCCGGATAATCGACGTTATTTTATATTCAATAGGCTTCTTATTATTATTACATACTAAGTACATACCAAATTTCAAGTCTCTATCTCAGTTTGTTCGGGAGATATAGCGTTTACAGACAGACAGACAGATGGACGGCATTTTTTATTTCTCAAAATATGTTTTTCGGAATTTCCAGTGTCTAAAACCGTCAAATTGTTTTTTTTCGATTTTCAAAACGGTTGCAAGATTTACGCTATACTACGTATGATGGGTAAGTAAAATCCTTACGTGATGGAAAAAACGAAGGTCATTTTCGGATTCATTGCTAAATACATACGAATCAATTATGGAGACACAACCCACATTCTGCAGGCTTAGTGCATCTACTAGTAGATGCTTGGATCCCCCCCCCCCCGCCTCTCCTCCTTCCCACCACTACCATGCACAATTTTTATACCGGGAAAAATAATATTGAAGTAGGATTTATATTTAATTAATAAAGTTCCAAAAAGGTTATAAGGTATTCCTGCAAGAGGTTATTTTATGTGTCATTGTGTACAAATGTGCAAATTTCGAGTTAAATTTGTTACACTTTTCAATATAATTGAAAAGCGTTTATGATGAATTAGGTTTGCTTGTCTATTTCGCTTCACCGTCAGCCTGTCCGTGCTCTAAGTCCCGTAAATAAACAATGATTACCATGTAATTCTTTTATGTTATTGATGTTTATCATATAAGATGTTTGGCATAGGAAATGAAGCGTGTAACATTTATAGTTCGTTTATAGGTATACTCAAAAGAATCACGTTATATTATGGTCGACAGGAGAAAATTGTTTGCGGTGTATTTCGATTATGTTGATTTCAATGTATTGAAATTGACGTGAATTACTGAGGTGCACTACAATATGCTTACTATAGAATAAAGCATGCGTAGCATCTATCGTTTGTTTACAGGATCACACAGAAGAATTCTGTTAGAATGCTGTCTTTGAGCGATAATTGCCGGAATTGCTTTTTAACACTTTCCAACGTAGTCGAAAAGTGTTTATGAATTCGGTTTGACTGTCCGCTTGTCGGTTTACGTCTGTTTCGCGCGAAAAATACTCGGATTTTCATGCAGTTAATATATTTATTTATATTTATCATGGCATATTTGGAATTTAATGCGAAGTGTGTAACTTTAATAGTTCATTTACCTAGACATTCAAAATAATTCCCTCACATTATGGTCAATGGGGAGAAGGAAACAGTTTGTTGTCTAATTATATTACATTTGCAGTTAATGATATTACATTATTTCAAATGTATTGAAATTGATATAAATCACTGAACTTCACTACAAGAATAGGGAATCCACAACCTTCTGGAATTATAATTTCTAAGAAATTGTAATTGTATGAAATACTAAATTACAATTTCTATGAAATCTCAGAAAATAGAAAACTAATTTCAAAATTAATGTTGGCAAATTGATAATGACAGTCCCTATTTATATTTAGGCTATATATTATGCTGATCCCCCTACCACCAAAAAGAAAGGTAAATCGACTTAGCGGCTTAGAGTTTGTTATAATGATTACATTTAAGATGTAAATGCGTAATTAACTATATACCGAACTGATGTGAAAAATAACTGTAGCAAACTAACGGTGACAGTCTCTGTTCAATCACAGGCTATATTTTATGTTGATACCTATATTTGCAAGGTGGTTTAAAAACATAAAACTTTCTAATTTTTTTTTCTCATTATTAAAAGCTTGGCCTATTAACTTGAAATTTGGCATGATAATTACTTAGAAAGTATAAATGCTAATGGTTTTATAAAAATTCGAAATTAAAAAAGGTCAAGAATGAGCGTAAAACGTTCTAAAAACTTCTAAATTACCTTTCCATGAATTACCAAGTCGATTTCAAAAGTAATGGGCTGCAAATTGATGGTGACAGTCCTTATCCCTGCTACAACATAGGATGGACTGTATGTCAGTGTCGATACCAAAAGAGAAAGAGGGTTTTCAGGAGTGAAAAACATTCTAAAATTGCAATTTTTGCAATATTGAAGGGATGTAAAACATGAAATTTTTGCATGGTAGTTATTTATATGATATAAGTGCTCTCTGTTCCAACGAATTTAAAAAAGGGGAAATAAGTGAAAAGTATTTTCAAAGTTATCTAAATTTCGATTTTTATAAAATTTTGACTATAGAAACTTGAAATTTATGATAGTAGTTATTTATAAAATGCAAATGTTGTCTAAAATAAGTTTTTTTTTCTTAAGTTGAAATTTAAAAGTAGAGAATAGGTGAAAATCATTCTAAAAATGTTCTGAATTACGATTTCTTTTGAACTATTAAAGATCGAAATTTTAAATTTGTTTTGATAAATACTTATATGATGAAAAGGTTAATTTTAAGAACCGTTTCTAAAACATTCTAATTTTAAAAGTGTAAAATAAGCAAAAAGCCTTTTAAAAACTTTCTAAATTACATTTTTTATGGAATCTCAGAAAATACCAAACTGATTTCAAAATTAATCTTGACAAATTTATGGTGAAAATCCCTGTTCAAACATAGACTATGTTTTATACTGGTGTCACTACCACCATAGAGGTGGTAGACGTTTGATTTAGAAGCTTTAAATTTGATATGATTTCTACTTTTAATAATGTGGGCTAAAAATGACTTTTAAAAAATTAAAAAAAAAATGTATGAATTGAAATGAACTTTAAAACTTCAAAATGCATTCTAAATTATCTATTTAGAAATCGTTTCTCTTTAATTATTAAATATCATTTTCACCTAATGCAGTATAATAATGAAGATCAGTCAAATTGTGGCTTAATTTCTATTTTCTGAATTATTCCTAATTGTATAATTTTTTCCAATAAGAATTAAAAATACAACTTCGCATATTTCAACATTTAAGCGAGCAAAACCGCGTGTTTTGCTAGTGTGATAATAAAATTAAAATATTGTATTATGTAATGATAAGTAAATTTATTTGCAAATATATTTTTGGATAAACTGGTGAAAATTGAAATTCCATATTTTTACATTCTTGATTTAATTACGTACTACCTTACAATGGGACAAAATAAATTAAAATAAAAGATTAACTGAACTGAATTTTTACAAATGAAAGTTTTTATTTATTTACCACTCGAAAAAAATATTTTTGTTCTAGCCAACTCTAAATTTCAACAAGATAATTAAATAAAAATTTACTATTACCTTACTCATCATACGTAGTATGGGGGTATTCTTGCAGTTGTTTTGAAAATAGAAAAAACAAATTGACATATCACACGCTTCAGACACTAGAAATTCCAAAAACCATATTTTTAGAGAGAGAGAGAAAGAGAAAGAAAAAGAAAAAAAATCTGCCGTCCGTCTATCTGTGTGTCTGTTTGCCTTTTTGTCTATGCGTCTGTAAACGCTCTATCCCCATAATAAATTGAGAAAGAGACTTGAAATTTGATATATATTTATTAGGTAAGAATGGGAAGAAGCTATTTAATATCAGTAACCTCCATTATCCAGAACTATTTTTTTTTCGGACTCTCGAAACAGTCGTTCTGATGATAGGCACGTAAAAATTTTCGAATTTTTTTATTTTAAGGAGTGAATGTAAAAGACAATAATAAAAAAAACATAAATTTTGCATAAAGAATGAAGTTGATTGAGTAATTAGTAGTCGAGTTATTTGTAATCACATTTTCCACATTCTTCGATTTTTTATGACCCTGTATTTATTCAAATTTTAATTTAAAAATATATTTTAATTGAAAATGAGACGTTTAATCAACGCAGTAAACTGTTAGTTAATATAAGTATCATTTTTTAGTTACAAGGATGCGTGTTCTACGCAGTTCGGCATTACTTGATTATCCCGTCGTTCAAAAAACTATCTCCAAACTGTAAGATTAAATGCCAATAATGGCTTATCGTAAATGTCTCATTCGCTTGACATTAATGTATGTGTTTACATTACATCTATTTGTTACGTCATCAAGGGAATTTTAATTCGACGTTTTATAACGTTTACGGTGAATTATATAATTTGTCGAAATTAGTCGACGGGATAATCATGCAATCATGTTCAACCGTAATTCCATAATAGAGCATTACTCTGTATTTAAAATATTTAAATTATTTAAATATACCTTTAAGTTTTATTTTGGAATTAGGATGCATTTTATTAAATAGTTTTCACATATTTTATTTTCATTTTTTATATTATATGATGGGTAAGAATTATTGTGGCTCCTAACGTCTAGCTTTTAGAATATTTATCACAATAAGACAATTATTGCTAATAGCAGATGTTGCTCGTGCATAAGATTATTTCGCGTTTCCATTGGTTCACCTGCTTTTGCAACATAATAATGTGTCCTTGCAATTAATGGAAGCGCGTCCGTGCATTCTAGTGCTACTTGAACAATAACTGAACTAGGAATAGGCAGCGAAAAAATTTTCTATTTTATTACGCTTTTCAATGCATCAGGAACTAAAAGAAACAAACAATGACGGTTTGATGGGATTTTTATGTACTCTTTTGTGTCATCAGATTCGTGTATGGTTACTCAATGCGATATATATTATTACATTTTATTGTGGGTAGTCTTATTTTACGTATGATTAATTTGGAAAATATGTTTTAACTTTATGTGACAAATCTCAATAAACTAAGTAACTTTTTTCCCAATATTTTCCTGAATAAATATTGTATACTTTAAATAAATGTATTAAAGAATTGGCTATTTTGTCTTTTTTTAATGACGTTTTAAAAATGGATTTCTGCTTTTTTGCTTTTCATTGCAATCGAATTAAGACATTCAGTTTTGCTGCATGAAGCACCGCGTGTAAAAATGCCGCGGATAAGGAAGAAACAGACGGTGTTTTTAAGGGTTTTGCGAGTGATTTTTGTGTTTGCATGTCTAGGTGGTTTCCTTTATCAGACTTCACAATTTTTGTTTCTGTACTGGACGTATCCGACGGTGGTGGACATTCAGCAAATTGAGCCTTCGTACCTGGAGATGCCGGCCTTTTCAATTTGTAATTCTCTCGGGTAAGTTCTCTGGTCTCAAATAAATTCATAAAATAGTTTTGTGGGGTGTCCCCTTACTATCGCGTACGAACAGCTAAATCTGAAACTGCCATTTTGGTAGATTTTGTGTCGATTGCAAAAAAGTTTCACAAGTTGTTCTTCATTCATCATTAACCAACAGCTAAACAATAACCTGCCATTTCGAAAGATATAGTGTCGATTGCAAAAATGTTTGATATGTTGTGCTTCATCCAAAGTTTACCAACAGCTAAATCTTAAACCGCCACTGTGAAAGATACAGTATCGATTGTAAAAATGTTTTTTGCGTTGTTCTTCATCCATTGTTGACCTTTAGCTTCATCTTAAACAGCTAGTTTTATAGATATAGTTTTGATTGCAAAGAAGTTTTAAATGTTGTTCTTCATCCATTGTTGACCTTTAGCTTCATCTTAAACAGCTAGTTTTATAGATATAGTTTTGATTGCAAAGAAGTTTTAAATGTTGTTCTTCATGCATCACCGACCAACAACTAAATCTTAAATCGCCAATTTTAGACATATAGTTCTGATTGCAAAAACGTTTCAAATATTTTTCTTCATCATCTGAAAATACATATTTATTACACTAGAAAAGTTAAAAAATAAATAAATTTTTGTATTCTCATTGAACATATAAGTTATGTTTAGTAAAACATTTACACTTTTTCACAAATAAAATAGCAAAAACTTATTTTTTCTTCTATTAAAGTCTACGGAAATTTATTATTTTAACTTTACAAAGTTTTTCTGGTACTAAAGATGTAAAATAAATTATTAATGCTGAAAAATGGCGGTACAAAATTAAATTTTTATTGTTTTAATTCTTAGAGCATATAGAAAACTTTTCTAAATATAACTTACTAACAAAATCCGCATCTATGTAATAGTTGAAATATGGAAAAAAAGGTCTTGTGTGCCTATTTTCATTAGAACTACTAAGAAAATTTTAAAGATTAATAATTAAACAACAGTTTGACAAACTTCATCATTACACCGCAGTAGGAGAACACCAGACTTAAATTAGCAGTCCGACTAAAACTAATTTCAATTAAATTATATTTTGTAATGTATTTTGAACCTTTAATGCTCATTTCAATTTTTATTTCAGATTTTAGTTTTTTAGAAATCATTGTTATAATACGCATTTACATCTTAAAAATAACCATCATGCAGACATGCTACTTTTCCGCGGAAACGCGGAATTCCGCTTTTTCGGCGACGAATTTTATTATCCCTGGGATCAATGCAAATATGCATTAAAAGTTTGACATTTATATGTAAGGGGGTAGGGGGGGGTGGTAACGATGAAATACAACAAAAACGCGAGTCAAACGGCGCTAAATTAAAAAAAAAAATTCTTGCAGAAAAAACGCAAAATTCTCCAAAGGATCGGAAAAAAAACTATAAAATCTTCAAACAATCGCGGAAAAAATACTATTTTCTTCAGAGGATCGCGAGAAAAAACACTATTTTTGTTAAATGATCACGAACAAGACGCGATTTTCGTCAAAAAATTGCTGGGAAAACACGACTTTTGTGAACAGGTTGCGGAAAAATACTCTAATTTTGTCAAATAATCGTATTTTATCGAAAGATCGCGGAAAATGCTCCAAGTACACTGTAAAAAAAATCCAGAAACGTTCCTGGAAAAAAATGGGCAGCTGAGTTGCCCATTATTTCCAAGAAACATTTCTTGAAAATGACCGGAAGTTTACTGTACAGCTAAAAAACTTTCCACGGAAATGCCAGTAAGTTTTCTGTGAAATTGCAGGAACGTTTCTATTGACAACAAAACATTACTGATATTTCGCAGAAAGCTAACATCATTTTCTCTGGAACGTTTCAGATTCAAAAAGATTTCTGTTATTTTTAAGAAATGTTTCGTATAAATTATGAGCCATTCATCTGCCCATTATTTCCTAGAAATATTTCCGAATTTCTTTTTACAATGCAGGGACATTTCATATATTACATTTTTTTTTTTTTTTTTTTTTTTTTTTTTGCTTTCATTAGTTTAGATGAAAGATATTATATTAATACATTTTTAAGATTTAAAAATATAAACTTTTTTTCTTTACAAACTTTTTTTCTTTACTTAAAACATAGTTGAAGCAGTTTATGACTCATTTTTAGACACATAATTTAAACCATATCTGAAAATATTTTTCTATAAATGATATTTTTTCATGGATTCAATGTAATTAAAGACAGTTGGATAATTCTTCCTCTCTTCAACAATACATACACGACTTTAATTTTCTGAATTTTTATATCTTTGATATAACTGTTACAAATTTTTACGTTTCATTTATAATTCAAGGAAAATGTGCACAAATAAAAATCCAGACACATTTTATATACAACATTCTAAGGATTATTTAAATTTTCTGCAGTTTTTCTTTTCTTTTCTTTCTTTTTTTCTTTTGTTTTGTTTAAGGTGAAATTAAAATAGCCATTTATGTATGATTAATACAATTTAGATTTATTGTGTTATAAAAAATTAAAAAAGGCCTTAGGAAATAGATAGTAATCATTTTATGAAGCAAAAATTAGCAATATTTTTTTTAGACAGATACAACTATTTTCAATAGTTTCATACATAATTTAAAATATAATGTTATATTTCACCGTCCATACGTAAATATTTGCCATCTGATAACTATCAAAATCTGAAAACATTGCACATCTTTTTTCTTCCATATAACCTATAAACACATTTAATAATTAAATTTGCGAAACTTTTATATATTAATTCGTTTAAGATTTCAAAAAAAAAATGATATTTAGTATAATATTAATTATGATCTTAATTTTATACTACATAACTACGAATTATCTTTTCTCCATATTTACAACCATTTTTTAAAGCTCTGTTTTATTTGTAAATTAATTGTAAGTTATTAGCAATAAATCACATAAGAAATTGGATAATTTTGAGTTGAGTTTGAATTTTATAAAAATGCTTTTGAAGAATAGCCGTTATTCAACTTGACTTAAATATAGAATATTTCAACTCAAGAAAAATTAAATGAAAAACTATATATAAATTTATATTTTTGGAAGCAAAAAGTGAACGACAGCTTCAAAAGCAAGGATAAAAATAAAATCATGCGGATATTACTACGTTAAATAATGCTAAATTTTAACATAATACAATATTTTTCTGGAGAGAGATAGCTACTAAAATATTTATGATTATTAGCATAACAAAGTTATTTTTTAAAATGAAAAAGTAAAAAAAAAAAAAAAAGAAAAGAAAAGAAAAAAAAGAAATGAAAAAGAAAGAAATAAAGAAAGAAATGTTTTTTTCGACCGTTTTCTTTTAATTACAAAAAAAAAAAAAAAAAAAAAAAAAAAAAAAAATAGCGTATATATGGATTAATTTTAATTTTAAATCTTAGACATAAATCTATAATTCTTAAATAGAAGCTCGTTTAAATATAAATAACATTAAGACACACATTTATAAAAACCTCATTTGTTTTAAAATTAATATAGCATATAAAAAAATATTAGTGGATCAAGATAGAATATTATATGTATCTATATTCACTTACTCTTGTGATTATCCTTTTCTTTTAATAAATAATCCTTTAAATGAGGTGAAAAACTTTTATATCCAACAAGGGTGTCCTAGATAACTGATTAATTACTTTTTCATTTAAATTAATCAAGCTACCATAGGATCCCCTGTTAGACTAGAATTAGTATGCAGTCTTTAATAGAAATCCAAAAACTAGACGCATTTTTTACACGTGCTGCTCGTTAAACATTCCATAAAAAGCTACGTACGGGGGAATAATCTTTTAGCGATGTCACAAAGGTATTGCATTTTCCTCTGAAAGGGCTTAGCATTGTCAATAGTGAAAGAAATGATTCTTCCCTTTATTCTTCACTTATTCATATTCCACAATGATTTTTTGACATTCATATAAGGAATTCGTTTTCGAGACTCGCGCGCGAGCAACCGACAACAACAAAAAATAAAAATGGCTTCGCTACCGACGCTTTTTGCTGATGCAAACTGTTTTTCTGGAAGGTTTCAGGTATGAAAACCAGGATTTTACAGGAAAGTGGTAAATTACTTTGAAAACCTAAAAAAAGGCGAAACGTTCCGGGAATATTCTTGGAACGTTACCACATTTTTTTACAGTGTAGAAAGATCGCAGAAAATACCCAAATTTTAACGAATGATCGCAGAAAATACGCATATGTCGACAAAAGACCGCGGAAACCGCACAAATTTTGACGAAAGATCACGAAAAATACGCAAATTTTGACGAAAGATCGCGGAAAATACGCAAATTTTTACGAAAAATCGCGGAAAATACGCATATTTTGACGAAAGATCACGGAAAATATGAAAATTTTGGCGTAAGATCGCGGAAAATACGCATATTTTGACGAAAGATCGCGGAAAATACGCATATTTTGACGAAAAATCGCGGAAAATACGCAAATTTTTACAAAAAATCGCGGAAAATACGCATATTTTGACGTAAGATCGCGGAAAATATGCAACTTTTGCCGTAAGATCGCGGAAAATATGCAAATTTTGCCGTAAGATCGCGGAAAATATGCAAATTTTGCCGTAAGATTGCGGAAAATATGCAAATTTTGCCGTAAGATCACGGAAAATACGCATATTTTGACGAAAGATCGCGGAAAATACGCAAATTTTGACGTAAGATCGCGGAAAATACGCATATGTTGACGAAAGATTGCAGAAAATACGCATATGTTGACGAAAAACCGCGAAAAATACGCAAATTTTTACAAAAAATCGGGGAAAATACGCATATTTTGACGAAAGATCACGGAAAATATGCAAATTTTGACGTAAGATCGCGGAAAATACTCATATTTTGACGAAAGATCGCGGAAAATATTCAAATTTTGCCGTAAGATCGCGGAAAATACGCATATGTTGACGAAAGATCGCGGAAAATATGCAAATTTTGACGTAAGATCGCGGAAAATACGCAAATTTTGACGAAAAAGCGCAAATTTCGCTAAAGGATTTTGTAGAAATGCAAATTTTATTAAAAAGGATGTGGGAGAAAAAGTGCGAATTTCGTCAATTGGTCGCGGAAAAACGATAATTTCGTTAAAAAAAATTGCAGAAAAATGCAGATTTCGCCAAAAGTATGTGAGGCCGTGAAAGTTCAGCTTTTTTCTTGCTGAGCCTGTAGCATGTCTGATCATGCCATATTCCAAGCTTCTGGTCATCGCCCCCCTTTCCTGGTAGTATTGCCATCAACATAATATTGGCACCATCAACTTTCCAGTATTAATTTTGAAACAGGCTTGATATATTCTGAGATTTCATAGAAATCGTAATTTAGAACGTTTTTAAAATGCTTTTCACTCATTTTACATTTTTAAATGACGAATCTGTTATAAACTGTTCTTAGACAGCATTTATATCTTATAGATATCATCATGCTAAATTTTAAGCTACTGTCTATAACAATTCAATAGAAATTGCAATTTAGAGCATTTTTAAAACGCTTTTTGCTTATATTCATAAGCAAAAATTCAAAAACATATTTGCATAAAACATAAAGCATATTTGCTTTATTTCCCCTTTTAAATTTCGATTTTTTTTCAAGTGTTTTTACTGAGCCTATACAATTTATAATTAACTATCAAGCTAAATTTTAAGTTTCTAGCGCCATCACTATCATAAAAATTGCAATTTTACAAGGTTTCTAGCTCTAGCGTGAGCTTTTTGGCAGTGACACGGACATGAAATATAACCTATATTGGAGTAAGGACTATGATCATTAATTTGCAGTGATTACTTTTGAAATTGGTTTGGTATTTCCTGAGATTTCATAGTAATTGTAATTTAGAATATTTTTAAAACACTTCCTCTCATCTCACTCTTTAAAATTTGGAATTTATTAGAAATTTTAGCCATAAAATATTCACTTCTTATAAATAACTATCACACCAAATTTCAAATTTCTGTCTTTAATAATTGCACAGATATCGTAATTTAGAACAATTTCAGAATTATTTTCGTGCATTTTCACCATTTTCAAATTTTGATTTTTTTCAACTGTTCTTAGAGAGCATACATCGTATAAAGTAACTATCATGCCACATTTCATATTCGTAGCCCTTTCAGTGTCACAAACAGTGGCGCAGCCAGAATTCGGTTCTAGGGCGGGGGGAGAGTGAGTTTTTGACAAAGGTGTTTTCCGGTTATTGAATCGCTGATTAATAGTATCAATATTTTTTAATGAATCAAATTATAATGCATTTTTTCCACAGTTACATTAGTCATGTTTCATTTAAGCAGCGTTTGCACTATTAAAGTTGGAAAACATAAAAGCCAGGAAAAGTCAATAATAAACTTACGTGTCAACCACTAAAATCGAGATTTCAGGTGTTTTCCACCACATAACATTTTACATGATATCGAATTTGGCCTTAAATAAGATAAATTTGTTGAAAATTTCGTTAAAATATCTTTATTGTTAAAGTTCTCTAAAAATATCCGGATTTGAATTGAACCTATTTTTGTACTAATATTATAAAAAAGCAGTTTTTTTTTTAACCAGAATGTTTAAATATTACATACTCTCTTAGGTGTAACTATGCCACATACAATCATTTAATTCATTTGGAATAAAAACCGATGAATATTTTTCTCTCTAAAACAAAGACCTTGTACAAAGTTTAAACTTGGCAAAGAACCAATCATGTTTTGGGAAGAAATTGCAGAGATTCTCGCGAAAAGTCGCACATCAATTATATTTCACGTAATAGCTCATTATTTTAAAGTATTTAAAAAAAATACGCTTAATAATATAAAAACTTCAAATTCATTTTTAAAAATAAAAGCATATGTAGATATGATTATTCAAGTCATTTCTAATCAAAAGAGTTTTTCATTATAAATGAAATGCTTATTGAATTATAAGCGTTCTTGTCTCAAAATTACTGACTTTTAATGTTTAGGAATTTCTCTTTTAATATTTGCCTTCGGTAAATGAATTCAGTCAAAAAATTTACTTATCACAATGATTCGCCTTGCTTAAAATAAAGATCTTGTATAAACTTTATACTTGGCATTGTGCCAAATAAGAGAAAGGAGGTCTCAAAGTAACAACACTGTTGTCATCCGTGTCACTTTTTTCTAGATATGTTTTTAATTAATATCTTTTTTTTCTGCATGATTAGATGGTTTATTATTGTTTCGAACATGGAACAAAGAGAGAACTGCGATTAAGAAACAGCCCATATTTAAACTCAAAAAACATCTGTGTATCAGAAAATCACTATTCTTTTAGCATAAGACACCTCAGAAAAGTGATTTAGTTCAAATAACCAATTTTCACTTAACTAATGCATGTAATGTGCTCTTTCACATTTTTAAGTAGAATTTTCACCATGTAATTGAATCACTTTGTCGAATAAAAGGGGTTTTAACCCCCAAACCCCTCCTTTGGCTGCGTCACTGGTCACCAAGATCGCATGTTACAACGTTTTTTGTTCTTGGAACACTATGGTGATAATAGTAGGAACATAAAATATAGCCTATGCTGAATCAGGGACTATTATATTATAAATTTGAAACCACCAGTTTTTAAATCGATTTGGTATTTACTGATATATTCGGTAGAAATTACAAATTAGAACGTTTTTGGGAGAATATCACAAAATATGAAAACTTCAGTCCGCACAATAAATTTCCTATTAAATATTATATGATGCAATTTATTTCTTTACATTCTAATAAAAAGATTCTTAGAAGTATTTTAAAAAGACATTTCTAAAAGCAAACTTTTAGAAAATCATTTTTTGACGGATTTACACGTTTTAGACACGGGAGATTCCGGAAAACATGTTTTTAGAAAAAAAAAAAAAAATGCCCTCCGTCTGTTTGTATGTCGGTAAACGTTCTATCTCGCGAACAAATTGAAACAAAAACTTGAAATGTGGTTTGTGCTTAGTATATAAGAATGAGAAGAATCCTATTGAATAGCCTATTGTTTCGATAATTATGACTCACCCAGTATATAATAATGACAATAAATGCTTTTCTTCATAATTTCAAATCGCTATGACTCCTTCAACCTTCAACTATATTAAAAGCAGTGATTCGCTTTGTTTACTTATTAATCATCCATCATAGGCCAAGTCTTGTAATCATTTTAAAAATGGAAAAATTATTATATATATATATATATATATATATATATATATATATATATTCATTTATTTATTTTGGCGGATTTGCACGTTTCAGACACTGGGAATTCCGAAAAACACATTTTTAGAAAAAGAATTTTACAATCCGTTTGTGTGCCTATAACCGCTCTATCTCACGAACAAATTGAGATAGAGACTTGAAATTTAGTGTTTAAGCAGTATGTATTAATGGAAAGAAGCTTATAGATGCAATAGCTTCGATAGCTTCGATAATCCGGAATTATTTTTTTCGGATTCTCGAAAAATTCGCTTTGATGAAAGGTGCATAAAATTTTTCGAAATTGTTTATTTTAAGGAATAAATATAAAAGGCAATATATATATATATATATATATATATATACATTGCATAAAGAGTGAAGTTGTATGATTGGATAATTAATTGCCTAAATATTCGTAATCCTATTTTCCACACTCTTCAATTTTTCATGACCTTGTATATCATTCAAAATTCAAATCAAATATATACTATTTTAATTGTATATGAAACGCTTAATCCGGCGCTGTAAATTGTTAGTTAATATGATTGTTAATTTTGGAGTTTTAAGGATTTTTCTTTTACTCAGTTTGGTACTACTTGATTATGCTGTCAGTTGAAAAATTATCGCCAAACTATAAGATTAAATGCCAATATAGCCTTATCGTAAATGTCACATTAACTTGACATAAAACACGTTGCATGTGCTTGTTACGTCATCAAGAGATTTTTAATTCGACGTTTTATTTGCAGTTTTATTAATCTTTTACTATTTTATTTGTTTTTTCGTTATTTAAAATAAAAATTATCCCAATTTATATAATTTTGCGAGCAGTTTGGCGATTTATATAATTTGTCGAAATGGGTCGATGGGATAATAAAAAAAAAAGTAAAAACAAGCAGAAAAGCAGGAGTTCTACTATTCAGAATTTAGCGTTCCTCATAATGAGGATAATTATTATTACTTATATTACTTAAATAAATAAGGTACTTGTACACTATATGGACAGTGCTCTCAATATGGACACCCCTAATATTTTTAAAAGTAATAATTTTGATCGAGAGTTGGTTCAACATGTCAACGAAGAAAAGCAATTGAAAAGATAATTAAGACTGGAAAGTGCAGAAAAGCGCGTTGTTCTCCATTTAGAAGGAAACTTGTTGTTTCGAGGAGCGCTGATCTTAATTACTTGTGAGCTTAAGTTCTTATTAGTTAGGGTAAAATTACATTAAGTATTGAAATGTGGAATATTGTAGAGAGCTAATAACACATATTTTCGATTGCTATTGCATGTTTTGATTTAAAATATTTTCCTTATTTATTTATTACAAGATTTAGTAAAACTACTGCCTGTTCCCAATATGGACAGCTTATGTCCCCTTCGATTCCAACTGTAAGAAGGAAGAAGACACAACGTCACCAAACAATAAATCAAAAAGCATCAAAGTAGTAAAATACTTGTTCAACAAGATACATCTGAACAACCCTTCTAGAAAAAAATCCTCTAATCCTTCCAGAAAAATCAAAAAACCCCTCCCCTCAGTAGGGTATTTGTTGGCGATTGCAGGCACCAACGGTATGACTTTCTCGACAAAGGAGAGCTGGTACTACTTCTTATGCGGTATTGATGCTGTTGCAGACATGCGGCCATGCATCACATGCGGCAGATAAGTATATGAGGATATTGTGGGACTTACCGTCCATGATGAAAAAGTTTTTATTTGTCCATCCTGTGAGGTCTCGATAATAACAGTTGTAAATTTTGCAGACAGATGCAATACAGCTAATCAAAACCAACTATATTATTTTATATTATATTGTAGTAACTGAAGTGCTTTGCATGGGTCTTCGAAGAGCCACAATCAAAAATGACTTCTCTCTTACTAAAGTGCATGTTCTGAAGGTATTTACTGTGATTCCCCCCCCTCTCCAGCAATATTTTAAGATAAAATAATTTTATTCCCTCTCCTTTAAAATCCCTTGGAATAGAGGCTCTTCTATACACCCTGTGTTGTAGGTCAATAAAGAGCCACCTGTCCCTAATGCTACATGCATGTCCATAATAGGGACAGATGGTTCCTTATATGGACACTTGTAAACATTTTTTGTTTTAATCTTTTACATTAAACCAGAATAATTACAAGGTTGTTAATTTTTATAATGATAGTCAATAGTCCAGAGATAGTGGTCATATATTTTTTTTAGTCCTATGACGTGTACAAGGGGGTGAAAAAAATTTATTTTCCTTGGGATGTCCATATTGGATACAGGTACCTTATTACTTAACCATAATACGTAGCACAGGGTCTTGCAGTCGTTTTAAAAGTCGATTTTTTAGATGGATTTATACATTTTAGACACTGAAGATTCCGAAACACAGATTTTTAGAAAAAGAAATTACCGCCCGTCTGTCTGTGTATGTGTGTGTGTGTGTCTGTCTACAATGGCGCCAACTTATATGGGCCCGTGGGGCTCGAGCCCACTCAAGAATTTTGAATCGCATCGTACGCAACTTTCATTATTCTAGTTATTTATTTCATTATTATTTTGTTATTAATTTTTCTTCTTAGAAAAAAGATTTAATTTGGCAATGGTCATGTTTTTTAATTCTCCGAATGACACCCATAAATTCCAAATGATTAAAATGTTTTCTTCCATGTTAAACTTTGCTAATTAAAATTGTTGTCGTGTTCATGATATCATGACATTACAATTATCAGTGTCTTTATAAGGAAAAATGCATGAGGATATACTTTAATAAAATTGCAAATTTATTAAAACGTGATAGATTGACTTGAAATTGACCACTAGTATTGGGCGGAGCTTGCAATCTTTCACACAAAAGTTGCGGTATTTGATTGGCTTTTGGTGAACGCTTGTGGGATAAATGGAGACGCTGATTAGCTATAATCCATCGTCACGTTCTTTGACCCAGAAATACTTGTGGTCCATTCTCATCTTTCACCATCTGTCAATCCTTCAAAGAAAAACAAACTGGTCGTACTATTTTACAAAAATATTTTTGAGCTCACCTAATATTTTTGAGCCAACCCAATATTTTTCAAAAGTTGGCGCCACTGTCTGTCTAAGTGTCTTTAAACGGTCTATCTCCCAAAAACAGATAGAGACTTGAAATTTCGTATGTTCTTAGTGTGTAAGAATGGGATGAAGCCTATTTAATGTCAGTAACCTCGATTATCAGGAACTATTTTTTTTTCGGACTCTCGAAATATTGGTTCTGATAAAAGGTATATAAAAATTTTCTTTTTTTTTTTTCTTTTAAGGAATGAATGTAAAAGACAATAATAAAACATAAATTTTTCACAAAGAATAAAGTCGATCAGACAATTAGTTGCCGAGATATTTGTAATAATATTTTTTATATTCTTTGATTTTTCATGACCCAGTATTTCATTCAAATTTCACTTCAAAGACATATTTTTTGAATTGGAAATGAGACGCTTAATTTAAGGCAGTAAACTGTTAATTAATATAATTGTCATTTTTGAAATTATAAGGATGCTTCTTTTACGCAATTCGATGTTACTTGATTATCCCATACAGTACATCAAAAAACTATCGCCAAACTGAAAGATTAAATTCCAATAATGGCTTATCGTAAATGTCACATTCATTTGACATTAAACACGTTAATGTGTTTGTTACGCCATCAAGTGATTTTTAACTCGACGCTTTTTTTGTAGTTTTATTAATTTTTTCATTAATATTTTAGTTTTATTAGTATTTTTCATTATTGACAAATTTTCAATGATCAGATCTTTCCTTATACCTGACCTTGAACAAAGATGTCCCTAAGGTAAAACAGAACAGATAGCTTTGAGACTTTTAGAGGCTTATTTGTTTAAATCTTTGGAAGTATTAGGTAGTTGCATTTCGTAAAACACATTCCATTAGAGACATTTTATAAAAGCTATTTTGGCTCTTCTCGGACAAAAAAGCTTAGGTCTTTTCAAAAATACCTCACATTAACAAACTTACTGAGATAAAACGACGATTAACAAACGCAGTTTCGAAAAAAATCTTAATTCACTTCGCGTGAGTGAAATTTAGACTACCTTTCATCTCTTATGCAACGACGCAAAGATATGATGTTCCCGTCTAACTTTAAATAATTTGAATATGCCATATATTTTTTTACCCAAAAACAAACAAGCCAAAGAATATAATTAAGAAGTACTTCTTAAATCAAAGTGACCAATGACAAGAATTTTAGCAGACCACAATTATTAAATAGCAAGATGAAATGAAGATGACCACGTGTCTGAATTTCAGGCTTGACGTTCCTCAGCAGCTGGATGCAGAGTTCTGTTACATGATAATATATGGGAAGAATAAAGATTGGTAAAAAGTGCACTAATTACAATAACAGCAATTGTCTATGGATCGAGGTTTCAACCTCGAGGCTTGCCACTGTCTATAATCGTTCATTATGATGATTATCATAAGAAATGTGTGACTGGAAGATTATTCCATATCAAGCCTATTTGTAAATATTAAAAAGAAGAAAATGCATTAGGCTCACGAAGTCTTTTAACTGCTTCATGACCTGCCACCATACACAAATTCCAGAGTTTAACTTTGTCAAAAACTGCTGCGGACATTTGTTTAAAGGTGTTATCACATATAGCAATTTATGTCACTTTTAGTATAGTCAGTCATTTACAGGCAGTGCTCATTTAAAGCCCCTTTCGTTAAGGACAGGCATGACTAAATTAGAAAGATGAGAGGTTTGCTGATAGATTATCAGTTAAGCATTAGATGAAACAATTGACGATTGAATTAAACACTTGAAAATGAAGATTCGACGATTGTTGTTTCAAACTTGCTTTTATACAATTAAAAATTAATCATGAAATAAAACATTTCTTCAAATATTATCTTTTATGTTTATGGTTCTCCATGCTCCGATATTTCGGTCTGACGGGTGCTAATTTTAACAGATAAATTTTACCGTTTTTCTAACTTTATGTATAGGGCTATAAAACGCACCAGGTCACGAGGCTAGCTGCGAACAATACCTAAAAAGGTTCCCTTGTTAGAGAAATCAGCATTTAATCATACAATGATACATCTTCTTCATTTTACGGCTGATTTATGTAACGGAACGTTATTTTTTAATGACGACACTTTAATTGTTGTCAACAAAAAATAGCATATCGGAGGCTAAAAAAACATGAAACAATAGGCTAAAAAGAAAACCCAAATGATAGCTGTATACTTGGTTTCGATTAATAAAAAATATCTAAAAAGAAAGAAAATAAAGTAAAAAAGCGAAAAGGAAATAAGAATAGTGAAGTGCCCTTTTAATTCAAAGTTTTGTGGTAAATGTATCTCGTTATTTTGTTATGAAGGATTATCACATAAAAAATAACTTTAAAAAGTCAGCAATGTCATAATTTTATAACACAGAATTTATCTAGGCAGAATCGAAGTGAAAACACAAATTTTCATTAATTTTGAGTTATAGTTTGGCAAGACCATTTACAACGAATTGTTGTTTGATGCGATTTTACTTTTTTGCAACATAATCCGTTTTTGTAGCATATCCCTCTGTAATTCAGGTAATAAAAAGAAATAAAATAAAATAGATTTTTTAAAGAAATGCATAAAAATTAATTTCAAAAGAAGAGAAAGTAGTTTCATTTATGAAACAACAGTAATATTAAGAAATTTTATCTACACTGTAAAAAAAAAAACTCATGATGTTACGAAAAATTTTTAGTAAATTTGTATTCCACAGAATCTTTTAGTAACCATTCCAAACTTTTTTTTGCAAGTGAAGCAAACATTTCTTTTGTAAACTGAACAAAAGAATTTTTTGTATAACTAACTCAAAACTTTTTAGTATGAGCCATCAAACACATTTTAGTAACAGCTTCAAATTATTTTTAGTATTCATTACTCACAGATTCTTAGTAACTATATTCCAAACGCAATTTTAGGAAGTGAAACAAACATTTATTTTGCAAACTGTATAAATGGATTTTTCGTATAAAAAACTTAAAACTTTTTAGCGAGATTAACCAAATGAGTTTTGTTGTTGACGTGTGCCCGAAGGACAGGAGGTTCCTTTGAATTGCATCCTGTGGGTAAGAAGACAAATTTCAGCAGCGAAGATTTTCGGCAAAGCCTCAATAGATGGCAGCATCAAACATTGCCACCTGTTCAATTTTGATTTGCGTCTGAAGGGGAGGGTAACTGCTAAGACAGGATATTCATAGCCCTTTTATTTACCGAGTACTTACGCTGCACACACGTGCGTCTTTGGCGGTGTCTAGCATCGAACCCTGGACCTTTCAGCCTAGAGCTCTGTGCTATGACCACTAGGCTATCACGGCCACACCAAGTGCGTTTTAGTAATAGCTATTAGAAATATAAAACTGTTAACTCCATTCGTTGTTAGTTCTTTCTAGTAATTCTTACAGATTTTCTTGTAACTGAGTAAGATTACAAAAAATTTTTTAGTAATTGCAAGGATCACTGAGAGAAACTAAATTTTTTTTAGTAGATCGACCCCTTTTTTTTTTTACAGTGTAGAACCTTATTTAAGCAATAATAAATCGTGGTACGGTCTTGATTTGGTAAATAATCGTTGATTACGTTCTCGAACTTTTCAATAATTTTACTGACGTTTGAAATGTATCTCAGGAAGATTGACTTTCCAAAAGATTTAAATTGTTTGCATTAGATTTTTCGACAAAAATGTATTAGATGACCATACTTATCAAACCAAATTTAAGTATGTCAAAAATCATTAATTTTTATTAAGTTAATCTTTTTTTAAAATTCGTTTTAGAACAGTAAACTTAATCTCGGAATTTCTTATACAGAATAGTCGGATTATATACTGCAGAAATTATTATTCGAATGTAGTGTAAATCAAAAATCGTAAATTATCATCCTGAGAAACATCAACATTTGCAACATTTTTGTTGAAATTACTTTAAGTTAAAGAATAAATGCTCAAGTAAATACTCTAACTAGACATTTACTTGATTTTTTACGATATGTTTACCCTTAAAGTTTTTGTGTGTCTTAAATCTATCAATACAACTCCGTAAATTACAATAATTAAAAATTGATAAATTATAGAATAAATGCTCAAGTAAAAACTCTAACTAGACATTTACTTGATTTTACCCTTAAAGATTTTCTGCATCTTAAATATCTCAATACAACACCGTAAGTTACAATAATTGAAAACTGATAAATTATAAACAAAGTTTTTTTTAATTGTAAGATTTTAATTTTGTTGTATTTATAAAAATTGCTTTATTTTTTTATTTCAAAGAAAATAGCATAAAGAGAGTTTAACATTTCTATTTTAACATACAGATATAACTTCGATGAACTCTGCCATGGTTTCAACTCAACTCCTTGCTTACCATCGGCCTTCAATCGTTTCTCGGGATCAAAGTTTTGCAATCGTTTCCCTGAAGCTTGTTTTGATGGCAAATTACCGGCGGACTTACAGGTATCATTTATAAATAAATTATAAACCCAACTGTTCTTAATCTGGAATAAATATAAAGAGTATCCAGCAAGTAAAACCCGATTTCAAAATTAAATTTCTTAAAAACAAAGATCAATAGAATTATGCGATAAACGGTTTGTTTATTATAGGTAAGCTGTAAAAATCTTATACAGAAGTTTCGCATGGTGAATATTTTGAAAATATTGTGTTCTGATTGCAAAAAATGCTTGATTTGCTTGATTTTTTCTTCTTCTTTCAGAGAACGAGTTTTTTGGCTTACAGTGCAATATTTTAATGGTTTTTGGAATTTTATTTTCTGAAATTTCAAAATTCCAAAAATTTATTTCAAAAAATAGTTAAAATATGGCACTGAAAGCCGAAAAACGTCTTTCAAAGCAATTCAAAGATTTCTGCAAGCAATCTCCAACAAGAAAAATGTCAAATCAAACATTCTTTGCAATCAGAACACAAACGTTTCGAAATTTCACGTTCGAAACTTCTGTATAAGATTTTTACAGCTTACCTAATAAACAAACCGTTTACCGTATAATTCTATCGATTTTTGTTTTTGAGAAATTTAATTCTGAAATCGGTCTTATTTGCTGAATATCCTGTATGTATCCGTATAAAGATAAAACTATGTTACAAAGATATTTATCACTATAGGGGAATTTCAATCCAGTGTTACCATTTTTAGTATTTTTTCATCAAATATATAATATAGATTTTCTGTTAGTATCAAACCTATATATATATTTATTTTTATTTGCAATGCATAAGTATAAAATTTTCAATAGTTAAAATCCATTATAATCAGCATAGCTTCTATCTATGTGAATAGTTGTTTGTCTGTTACATATTTGATGTTGGATTATTGCAGGTAAGATTACACATGTTCCGTAATTACATGCAGACAACAGTCAATTTTGTAAAAAATTTATGTTTTTGAACTCTTTCTGAGTGAAAATACGTATTCATTATAATAAATGATATGTTAGTTTTTAAGTAATATAGATAAACATTAAGGTATACGAAAAGTATGGTAATTCCTGTTTGTCGAATTACAATATCATTTTTTAATCATAATTATTTACATTAAATAAATTGTTCTTAATAATTATGTTAATTTGTCCTCCAATATCACATGCTAGTTGTAGCCATCTTTGAATTTCATAATTAGTATTTTTTAATAAGGTAAGGCCATTTTTTTCTCCATAACTGTTTGTCTGTTACAATGCAATTGCCCTATAATAATTGCATTGCTAAATATATTGCTCATTATGACTATAACACAGTTTTTATTATATATAACAATTTAAGAAGGTATTTAGAAGGAGGGGAAGTGATATAAATCCAAAAAAGAAAAAAAGGCGGAATTTATTTTAAAAATTGAAAACCGTTTTGCTTTATGAAATTTGATTTTAAGGTCACTTTAAGCATAAATAAACAGCGAAATTTTGAATGCAGCAAAATGTTTGTAGAAAATTTGATATTTTTGTGTCCTGGATCCCTTAACGTTTCCGAAATCAAAATATCCTTACAATGAAGTAACACATAATTTGGTGAGCCTTTGAGGTAGCAAAAATAGAACTATTCTTCAATACTTATAACAACACTTCATTTGTTGAAATCAGTTAAGAAGACAGTTTATCTATTCAGCAATTTTGTGTATTTAAAAATATTTGGTTCAAATGAAGAACTCATTGGATTTCAATGTTCAATTAAAAGTGCATTTTGAAAAGAAAAAAAAAATTACGGAATATTTAATAAATTTTTAATAAATTTATAAAAATTTCAATTCTTTGAAGATCTACTACTTATTTAAAAATTTATATTTTTGCACAAAATTTTAACATGTATTACACATTTTTAGATACACTTAATATTACATTTAACATGCATATTTTTTACTGATGTATATAGTGTAAAACTATGAAATCTAACAAATTTTCATGTACTTTTCTTTTTTTTTAATAAAATTTTTTTAAATAAAATAATTTTTTTAATAAAAAATAATAATAATTTAATAATTTTTTTAATAAAAAAAACCTGAAAAATAATTCTATGCGCAATTTTATTACATCTACACTAATAAAATAACAAATCGCTGTGTGTGTGTGTCTGTGATGGTTAACGAAAACTACGACACGTACGAAGTTCAATTTTTTTTAATGAAGATTGTCCAAAGCCTCTCCTAATGTATTTGATCCTCAGAATTTTTAAAATTCTAATAATTAGTTGAGGAATTAATTAAAATTCCTAAATTAAAGAAGGGAAAAGTACTCAAAGTAATTCAATAAGAGCATAGATTTTTATCAAATCACAGAATATTTCTTCGAAAACTGAAAGAGTGAGAAAAGGGTTAATGTAAATAGAGAGTTGCAATGGCGACAAATGAACTCGGCTTTTTAATAAGGGGCTGTATCTTAAATTCTACTTAACCTAAAAACTCAAAAATCAGGCAGTTAAAGGCAGAAAAAATTCACCTTTCAGAAATTCTAAAAAATATTTTCCTATTCCTAAATAATTGAAAAATTCATTTAAAATCCATTTATAAAATGTCATTTTATTTCCATTCAAAGGAACATTTTTTGAGAAATTTTTCAAAACGAGAGCAGGTGTTCAACAGCCGGGCGTTGGCGGGTAATGGCATTTATAGGCGACCTGTAAGTTTCGTTAAATATTAAATTTATAAATTAAATTTTTATACATCCAGATGACAAATTTTTTGCTGATTTCAAATATGTAAATTTCTTGACAGTCGCTCAATTACAACCTTATATAGTAATTATTAATTAACTACTTCGATGACTTGCTCTATTTAAAAGAAAGTTTATCACAAATGTTTTTAGGTGCGTTCGTAAGTATGTAAATACGTAGCACCTATAGTTGTCGTTCAGTCCGTCCGTCTGTCTGTCCGCATATACACTGTAAAAAATATGACTACTTTGCTGCATCGTCACTCCCCCGCTTTTATAGAATATCACTCATTTGGCCAATGAGAATGCTCCATGATAGACTGAAGTAGTCGTTTTCTATAAAAGCGGTGGAGTGACGATGCAGCAAAATAGTCATATTTTTTACAGTGTAACAACGCAAAAACTACCCAATCGAATCGTTTTAAATTTAAAATACATAATTATTACATAATTTTGGCGAGTCATTTCAAATTTTATGAAAATCGGATGAATAGATCAATTACAGGGACAATCAAAAGGATTCCGTTACATTACGGTCAATGGGGAAAAAAGTTTCAAATGCATTTTAATCGTTTGAAATTTAAAACATATAATTATTACATAATTTTGTCGAGTTGTTTCAAATTTTATGAAAATCAGATGCATAGATCAATTACAGGGATAATCAAAAGTATTCAGTTACATTACGGTCAATGGAAGTTTCAAATGCATTTTAATGGTTTTACACTCATTTGAACATAATGAAATTGACATGAACCTATCAAGTATATATATATTAAAATATACATTCTGTACAATCTGTGATACAAATAATATTTATTATTAAATTACAGGGCCACACAAAAGTATTCCACTACTTAATGCTATCCGGGGAAACATTATTTGGGGCGTGTTTAAATTACCGTATTTTCGGGTGTATATCCCGCACCTTGTGTATAACCCGCACCCCTAAATCGAGCAGTGTAATAAAAAAGTTCATGTATAACCCGCGGAGATGCATCGGTGTATAGTCCGCGGGCTATACACCATTTACGAACGTGTATTTCGACCAGGATTCGAAATTAGAAGCCATTAGTCATAATTTTTAACACAAATTTACCAAATTTTTTCGTGATGCATAATATCTACAATAATTGCGCTAAAAAATTAAGATTATCAGTACCGTAATTTTCGGAAGAAACGCCGCGGCGTTTACGTGTTTTAAGATAAAAGTTCAAGCGATGCGGCGTTTACGCAAATTTTTTTTCAAAGAAGCGTGATATTTTTTAAAAAAATTTCCGAAAATTGAAAAAAAAATCGGTGATAAATTCAAAATTTCGGACATAAAATGTATACGTATCTTAGGTCATTGGTTCCCAAAAGGATCGAATCCTCGGAATCGATCCGAAATGCACCAACTCCGAAAAGGAACGATTCCTCGGACTCTATCTGAAATGAAACAACTCCGGAAAATTTCGATTCCTAGAACTCGTTTCGAAATTAAACGACTCTGTAAAGGAACGTTTCCTCGGAATCGTTTCGAAAAAGACTGACTGCTCTGAATGGTTCCGAAATGATATAAATCACGCACTTTTTTTATTCTTTGCAACAGGGTAAGGTACCAACTCCGAAAAGGAACGATTCCTCGGACTCTATCTGAAATGAAACGATTCCGGAAAAGTTCGATTCGTTGAACTCCTTCCGAAATGAAACGACTCTGTAAAGGAACGATTCCTCGGAATCGTTTCGAAAAAGAACGACTGCTCTGAATCGTTCCGAAATGATATAAATCACGCACTTTTTTGTTCTTTGCAACAGGGTCGGTAGATTATTATTATTATTATTATTATTTTTTTTTTTTTTTTTTTTTTTTTTGAAAAATAAACTAAAAATGATCTTAAATTCAGAATTGTCGAGATTGGAAGGGTTCCGGATTTTGGATTTTGTACTCTACAAACACAATGGCTATTATACATATCAGTGCAATACTTGGCGATAGTTGCGACAGTTCTTACAAATCCAGAAATAACTGTATTTAAGAAGTAAAAAAAAAAAGCCTTTACAAACATGGGAGAACTCTCTAAATTTTAAGGCATAGCGAAAAAAATTTACAAATTTCGATGTTTTTTTTCAAATTTTTTAAGGTTTAAAAATTGTAGAAAAAATATCACGATTTCCAATTTTAAAAAAAAATCTTTGTATAACCCGCACCGTGTATAAGCCGCAGCGGCTTTTTGGAGGTTTTTTTCTTGTATTAAGCCGCGGAATATACACCAGAAAATACGGTATATTAAACTATTTCACATTTTATATCTTATACGTTGCTGAGGTGAATTAAAAATTACTTCCTGTATATTTACAGGAACACAAAGATACTCTATCCGAAGTACTGATATAGATCAGCAAGATCTGAATATTTTTAAAACTTCGTTATCGTACGAACGCACCTTATTTGCTACGCTACGCACCTTATTTGCTACGCTTCACGTGCAATTTCCAGCTTGTTTTATATTAGGATGCTTTGGTACGCTGCTAAATTTTTAAAAATACACCGTTTAGAGGTTTTAAAATTATGCATCAAGCAATATCTTTAAACGTTGTTTAATAATATCTAAATTTATAAAAATCCAAGTTTTCTTTTAAATAAAAAGTCGATTTAAAAAAAAAAAAAAAAAAAGGAAAGAAACGCGAAACGTGAATTAATGAAAATTAAGAAAAAATTCAGAAAACGATCGTTTTGGAGCTTTCAGATAAATTATAAGACAAATATTTTAAAGAGCAGTGACCATCAAATACGGGGCGGGGGATTTTTCAGGTGCACCGGTCAATTATTTAAAATTGTACAGTTTTCTACAATTTCAAATGCGGACTTTTCACTAAGCCCTGGGATAAATATTACTTATTTAATATAAAACTTTCAGATAGTTTATAACACTTAATATAGATTTTAAAGAGTAGGGTAGGGAGTAGAGGGTGGGCAATCATTATTTTAGGGAGGTAATAATTCAATATTTGAGACCGTACTTTTAGATGCGGATTTTACAAAGCCCTAAGATAAATAATAGCTTAATATAAAATTTTAAAAGTGTACTTACCCCTATTTTCGAACAATAATTTCATCAAATATCTTTCTTAATTCCAGAAACGGTTTTGTTAAGAAAACATTTCGCCCCCTAGTGGTGAAATGTGAAACTAAAAGATTCCAGCCACCCCCGTTTTTTTGCTGTGTGTGCGCAGCATTTTGCTAAACGGTACCGTAGGCAGCGGGGATTAAGTTCGAGATTAGGTCTTTCTATAACATTTTGTAGTACAAATTTCAGGTCTATTTTAGAATATTATTACGGGCCCGGGCAACGCCGTGCGACTCAGCTAGTTTATAATAAAAAACATGTACAAAAAAATTTAAATATCTATTTCAAATACAGATATATATATATATATATATATAGCATTTTTATAGCAGAAAAGTGAAGAAAATATGAAAATGAAATAAAAAAAATTAAGTTTTAATTTGCGTTCGTAAATACGCTGAGTGTATTAACAAAATTTACAATACCTCCAATATATTAACTGTATGTAAAAATAGGGTGTCAAAATATTCACAACTAAACAGGATTTCATTTAATATTAAAAAAGAAAAAATCGATTTTTTGGGCAATTTTAAGATAAAATGTCCCCTTAATTTTGTAGGGCTGTCTAAGTCGTAAAATCTGGACATACAAGCATGACAGGCATGAATATGTATCCCTCTTTAAGCTCATCATTAGGAAAAAAAATTCTTGCTCCGATGCGTAAGCTTTCTGTATAAATAAGCAACCATGGATTGTTGTTATGCAAAACTGTTTATGGTACCATCTTTCGCTTTAAGTAATAGTCAGAGAGACGATAGCACACAAACCTAAAGTATCAAACACAAGAAAAAAAACTTAAAGGAATAAAGGATTCTAGAAATAGGGGAATCTAATGATTCATATGTGCCGGAAGTGAAATGGTGCATAAGCCAAAAATTAATGCCACTAGTGTTTCACTCGTAGGTTTATCATTATGTTTGTCCTATAATAAAAGGTTTCAAAACATGGAGAACAGGGAGCAGGAAAACACAATCATAAATCTACAAGTGAAATACTGGTGGTACTAATTTTTGGCTAATGCACCACTTCATTTCCATCAGACATGGATCATTAGATTCCCCTGCTTCTATTCTTCCATAAAATATAGGGTTTTTTTCCTTGTGCTTGATACCTTAGGTTTTTGTGCTGTCGGCTCTTGGACTATAAAGCTTGTTGTTATTACACTATTATTCGTCCCATATATACAAGAAAAAAAATCGAGATACAAAAAGTGTTATATCCTATGGAAAACATGATTTTTCTTTCGTGATACATAAAGCTAAATTTGGAGCACATATTTACGTTACTGAACATGATTTTTACTGATTACAATTATATAATTTTAATTATGTGAAGTGTATTTAAAATTCCTGTCCTTAAACCATTTATTTATTTTTAGGTTGTTACATTCAATAAGTTTATGAAAGAAACGGAATTAACTCCCAAAGACCACGAAAAATTACGAATAAAATTGGAGGATTACATGAACTGTACAATTGAATTTGCCGATCAAATATCCAAATGCGAGTAAAGTATAACTAATAAATCTTTTCGAGTTATCACCAAACTTCTCAGTATGCACTATTTAAAAAAATATGAATTTATTTAAGTGTGAAATGCAAAGAAGAAATTATTTTCGATTCAATTCTTTATATTTAATTGAGTATTCATGATTAATTTATTTAATTTGAGCGTTAAATAAAGCTCATTTCAACAGCTATTATTTGATCTGTGTTGATATTTATAGCTACCAACACAGATTATGACTACCTGATGTCAAGAGAGTGTATTTTTTTTTTTAATCAAATATATCTTTATAATAAAAGAGAGTATAACGCATAGTGTGCCAAATCGATTTTTCTCTCCAAAAACTGTCATTGGAATTAAAACGCTTCCATCGAGATTGGTATGTCGTCTGTGTGCATCATTAGAGAGTGCCATTTTCCGGATTTCTTCATTACACATAATATGATACACTACATGGCCATTGATGAACGTCCTCTTGCGATTTTAGACATTTTGTTAAATATCTAGGAAAATACATGAGGAATTATTCCGAAATTCTTAGTGTATAACTATAATAGTATAAGTCATACATTTTCGTAAATATTTTTTCCCAAAACTCCATAGGGGACCGTCAAAAAATTAAAAAAGAATGAACATATTTTGGATAACCGTGCCAAAACTAATGTAGCAAAAGCGCTCAAACTGTAGATTATAATTAAGTGCCTTATTGTAAGAAATTGTGTTCATTTTTATAAAGATACCATGTATACTCGTAGAGAAATTAAGGTTTTTATACAAATAGTCCCAAATTTTGCCACGTTTCTTGCTTATAATTTGCAGAGTTCTAAATATTAAGTAACATTCTTTTTTGAAAATATGACAAATAATATTGCACACGATATCCTGTAATCAAAATTATATGATAAATGAGTAGGTTTACTAAATAATTTTTCGCTGCGCATGCGTCAACGATATCAAAATTTCATTTGCATATTTTGTTAGATAAATGTATAGAGCAACTTTTGTGAAAGTCGGAAAATCATAGCTTGAAAATTCTGAAAGTAGTCGTCTATAGAATAGGCACAAAAATCGTTGTTTCCAAAATGCAGCAGTTAAACGAGGGATTTTATCCAAATGTAGTAATACGTCCCATATTGTGCATTCTATATTGACACTAATCAATGAATATATGGATACAACCCCTCTTGTTTTTGCTTCATTTTGGGAATAACGGATTTTCACTTATTCAATTGACGATTATTTTCAGAATTTTCAAGCTATGATTTTGAGACTTTCACAAAAGTTGCTCTATACATTTAGCTAACATAATATGCAAATGAAATTTTGATATCGTTAACGCATGCGCAGTGAAAAATTATTTAGTAAACCTACTCATTTTTTATACAGTTTTTACTATTTTTTAATTCTAATTACAGGGTATTGTGTGCAATATTATTTGTCATATTTTCAGACAAGAATGTTACTTTATATTAAGAACTCGGAAAATTATAAGCAAAAAACTTGGGAATATTTGGGACCATTTTTATAGCAATGTTAATTTCTCTGCGAGTATGCATTCTATTTGCAAAAAATTGAACACAGTTTATTACAATAAAGCAATTAATCTTAATCTAGAGTTTGAGCGCCTTTACTACATTAGTTTTGACAGGGTTATTCAAAAGATATTCATTCTTTTTTAATTTGTTGACGGTCCCCTATGGAGTTTCGGGAGAAAAATCTTCACGGAAATGTATGACTTGAACTATTATATTTATACACTAAGAGTTTCGGGATAATTCTTCATGTATTTATCTAGATATTTAGCAAAATTTAGCCGGCCTGGGCAATTTTTCGCTCAGTTGGAAATTATTCAATTCGTATGATTACTTTACCAATCAGTTTGATTGTGTTGAAAATAATAGTATTTAACAAAATGTCTAAAATCGAAAGTGGATGTTCATCAATGGCCATGTAGTGTATGAGCTCTTGGCATTATTGCGCACCCTGGCGTTATTATCTCAGGACACATTATTAAATATATTTTCAAAACTCCGCTTTCGGTTTCGTATATATATATATATATATATATATATTCAAAAACAACAGATAATATTAAAAATGCGTAAAAATACTTAAAATAAGACATCTAGATTTAGCTTCGTCAGATTCCATTAAATTAATCCTGGCTAATTTTTTATGATTTAAATGCTAGATTACATTAAAAACGTGTGTCGAACTAGTTTATAACATTCAATGGGAAAGTGTGTTTCAAATTATCTCCTTTTTCAAGCAGCATAAGTAATTTAAAAACATGCGTAGTGATTTCGTTTTCCCAAGTCTTGAAGGTTGCGTAACGCACTGTTGTTAACTTACAAAAAATTTTTCATAGATGGACTATTTTTAAAGATATTGCGACAATCTGAATTACATTTGATTGACAGTTCTCATATCAGAAGAAAAGCAAATACCGAATGACACCAATGGCTTTTCATTTTTAGTCGCGTTCGTAATTATGTAAATAACGTAGCACCTATAGTCGTCGTTTAGTTCGTCTGCACTGTAAAAAAAAAATCAAGAGGTTACTAAAAATTCTTTAGTAAATTTGTATTCCATAGAATTTTTTAGTAACCATTACAAACTTTTTTTTTGCAAGTGAAACAAGCATTTCTTTTGTAAACTGAACAAAAGAATTTTTTGTATAACTAACTTAAAAATTTTTAGTATGAGCCACCAAGCAAATTTTAGTAATAGCTCCAAAATTATCTTTAATAACCATTACGTGCGCCCGAAGGGCAGGAGGTTCCTTCGAGCTGCATCCAGACTTCTGAAGCGGAAGATTTTCAGCAAAACTGCAATAGATGGCAGCACCAAACATTTCTAACTGCTCCGACAGGATTTTCATAATCATTTATTAACGAGTACTTACACTACATACATTCGGGGCGTATTTGGCTGTGTCCAGCGTCGAACCCGGGACCTTTCAGCCTGGAGTCCGTTACTATAGCCACTATGCTATCAAGGCCACACCAAGGGAGTTTTAGTAATAGCTATTAAAAATATGAAACTATTAACTATTCATTGCTAACTTTTTTCTAGTAATTCTTACAGATTTTCTAGTAACCGACTAAGATTACTAAAAATTTTTTAGTAATTAAGAGGATCACTAAAGTTTTTTTAGTAGATCGACCCTTTTTTTTTACAGTGTGTCTGTCCGCATAAAACAGAGCAAAACTTACCCGACCGAATCATTTTAAATTCAAAATATAAAATTGTTGCATAATTTTGTCGAGTTATTTCAAATTTTATGAAAATTGGATGCATAGTTTAATTACAGGGACAATCAAAAGTATTCCGTTATACCTGTTATGGCCAATGAGAAAAATAGTTTCAAATGCATTTTAATGGTGTTACACTCTTTTGAACATAATAAAATTGATATGCATCTATAAATTATAAATTAAAATATACATTCTGTACAATCTGTGGTGCAATGAATATTTATTATTAATTTACAAAGCTACATAAAAATATTCTATTACATAATTGTATAGAGGGAAACATTGTTTGAGGCGCATTTTAATAATATTAAACTATTTCTCATTTTATGAAATTGATATACGTTGTTGAGATATACTACAAGTTACTTCCTAGTATTTACAGGGATACACAAAAGATTTCGTATACTCTACTGTATCCGAAGTACTGTATACTATTACACCAAGATCTGAATATTTTAAAGACTTCCTCATAGTACGAACGTACTTCATTTGCTGCGCTTGACGTGCAATTTCCAACTTCTTTAAAATAACTTCAAAATGCTTTGATTTATTAACAATTTAATTTTAATCTATTATAATCCATTTCCTTGGAAGTTAAACACTATTTCATTCAAATAATTTTTGACAACATATTTTGATACTACATATAGTTTTGCACATTTGCAACTTCCTCAAAAGTAAGCATATTAAAAATACCGGATTCCAAAACATATTGCCTAACGTACAGAGAACAAATAAAAATCATTTTAAATTGAAAGTTATTATAGATTTTTTATATTTATAACATTTTTTTCAGATTTTCCATCAAAAAGCATTTTCTAACGAAATATATCAATTAGTATTCAAATAAAAAAATAAAAATAATTTTGCAAAAACTATAAGTTTAAAATGGAATAAACAGACAGTGGCCCAATATCTACTATAATTAATCTATCAATATGGAAAATGTCAAAGGAACTGGTTCAGATTTTTTACTTTTTTTCGAAAGGAAAAGCTTTTTATTGAAATTTTTTTTATCGAAATTATCATATGAAAAAAATAAAGAATGCGTTAGCCAAAAATGGGCAGTCAATAGCCAATTGTGGTTAACACTGGCCTTATGTTTTTAGTTATGTATGTTTTTATGTGCATTATTGAAAATACTACTTTACATCATAGCTGAAGACTAATGCTTACAGATGAGATGAAAATTTAAAAAAACCATGCTGGAAAAAAATTTTTATTATTATTTAATTATTTGAAAATACATATTTTTTGTTCCATTCGATTGTATAAATTTACCAGTTATAAGACGTTAAGATACTAATCACATTTTTAAATTAAATAGGAAAGAAAAAAATCACGCGTGAAGCATAATTTATGAAGCACTTTCCATCGCATTCGGAATAATGTAGCAAAACTGCACCGTTAACAAAATTATAATATTGCGTCTCATTTCTCCATATGGAAATGCATAACACATTTCAAAACCAAATTTCAGTTTTTCTCATCAGTCATTAAAATTATCCGAATTTTTTATCAGCTCTGTATAATATATACAGATTCGTAGTATCCATTAAAAACATGCTTCCAAAATTTAGTTCATTTAAGAGATACATATATTTCAGTTGAAAATTCCCCTTCAGCAATTTCTTCTAATAAGGAGAATGGTATGCGAATATTTTTGTGTAGCCCTGTATATGAGGTACAAAATTTATATACAAAGAGAAATATGCAAAAAACTAATTAAATTTGAAACGTACCAAATTTTAGAAGTATTCTCTAGCAATTACTACGCAAAGGCAATAATGTAACTGATTTCTTTTGCGAGTCCCTGTAAACTAATAAAAACTGCTATGAATGCTATGTTTTAACGTGATTGTAGTGAATTTCAGTGATTTATATCAATTTCAACGCATTTAAATAGCGTTATGTCATTAAAATACTCTCCAAATGATTTCCCCCCATATATTATAATGCAATCGAATTGTTTTGAGTCTCCCTGTAAATGAACCATTAATCGTACTTACTTCATATGCAATACCAAACATGCTTTGGTAACCCTAAATAAGCTTTATGAATTACATGAAAATTCGATAATATTTATAGGAGTTAGAACGCTGACAGACAGACACACCGAATGCATAAGCATTTCTAAACTTTGTTGGAAAGTGCGAAAAAGAGAAAATGAAAGAAAACGCAGTTCGTTGATATCATGATGCCAGTGATAATCACGGACATGTTTTTTCTTCCTAATATCGATTTTTTAACATTATGTTACCTAACTTTAAGTTATATTCATGAATTAATGCTGTACTATTACCAAAATAATAATTGTTCATACGAAAAATTAAAAAAACAAACAAATTTTAACATTTAAAATGGAAGAGAAGATTACACTGTTAAATAGAAAAACAATGTTAATGTTGGGGTTAAAAAACTTCTAAAGAAAATCGTAAACCTAGATATAATGCATTTTGAAATAACCTTTTAACATATTTTAACCTGTCATTATTCTTCTGATTTTTATTTAAGTCTAGAAAATGTCATGGGATCCTTCTACAGCAAAGAGGATTTACCACAGTACTGCTATGCCATATATTCGTTATGGGGAAATCCACACAAGAAAAGATCTGTGATTCCCAAGGGAGCTGGTAAGATCTTTTAATTTCTTTTCGTTATTTTTTACATATTGCTTTCTTCTTTACAAGAAAAAAGTGATGGATTCATAAAAATTTTCGAATTCCGATTTTCGACGGGTTTACACATTTTAGGGGTCGGTGATTCCAAAAAACATGTTTTTACAAAATGTCTGTCTGTCTGTCTGTTTACGACATAAATTTGGTGGGTGCTCTATCTGAAGAACTAATTCACAGAATTTCACAAAACGTTAGATTCAGTTAGACCTGATATTAATGAATCGGATTGGATTTTTGTGTGTATCACCCAATAGGTGGCGCCGATATGCTGCTTTTTTCAAGATTGCCACATTAGTACATCTCAAGAACTAATAGACGGATTTTCATAAAAAAAATCAGATTTCGCTAGTCCTTAAAGTAATATAGTTCTGATAACCTTTTGGTGTAAATCGCCCAATAGGTGGCGCTACTAAGTGACATTATTCATGATTATCGCAATAGCTATATCTCAAGAATTGATGCTCTAATTTTAAACAAATACAGATTCAGTTTGTCCTTGATATAAATTAGTATTTTTTTTTTGTTTTTGAAACAAATCGTCTAACAGGTGACGCTGCCATGCGGCATTATTTATGGTATTCGTATCTCAGGATCTAATGCTCGGATTATTATCAAATTTCAAATTTAGTTAGTTCCTGATATTAAGAATATTCTTTAATTTTTGTAGTTAATCGCACAACAGGTGATGCTGTTGTGCGATTATTCATGATTATCGCAATACCTCTATCCTCAGGAACAAATTCATGAATTTTCACCAGACTTCAAATTCAGTTTGCCCGTGGTATAAATTAGTATATTTTTTAATTTTTAAAGTAAATCGCTCAACAGTAGTACTTCTATCTAGTTTTTTTACTATTTCTGCGATAATTCTACCTCAAATACTAATGTACAAATTTTCATCAAATTCCAGATTCAGTAAGAACTTGAAATAATTTGTTGCAGATTAGATTTTCGCTCAAATTACCTAATCGGTGACGCTGCTATGTTTCATTTTTCTGGAAGTATTAACGTGTATGAGATAGAAGAAAGTTTTGGGATTGTCATATCCGGCTAGTTTTTCAATGATGTAGTATTTGATTTCATAAGATAAGTTAGATTGAAATCATATATGCTATATTTTAAAAATAAAAACAAAATAAGGCGCGATTTTGTTCTTCATGTGAATGATACAAGTGAAATTTGATTGATTCATATTAGTCTGTCTCTTCACTTACCTTGTCGTTGTTTTAGTATTTAATGTATTGAATTAATATTTGACCATGTAATACTAGATTAGTTTGTAAAGAAAAATGTTACTACTTTTATAAAAATAATTCTGTAAAAGAAAATTTCTATACAACCTTTAGAGGGAAAAAAAACACGTTTTGTGCCGAAATTTTCTTTAGGCAAAGAAGGTTCAACTGCTACAAGAGTGGCAATACGAACCTGTTACTTCATCTAAAAAGTGCATTAGATAAAATTTATCACTTTATTTGAATTGAAAATTTATATGGAAGAATTTTCATCATCTTCTTCTTCATCACCAGCATCATAATGTTAATATTATTATTACTATTATTATTATTATAATTAAAAAGAGAAAAAAAGCAAGACTTGATTTTATATTAAATTAAAAAATTGCCAGGGACGTTTGGCCCATTCTGTATTAGCGTATACATTTTGGATAAATTTAATGCTTTACAATTTTGATTTTCTTTTATTGATTGTTTATGTCATAAAAGTTTTTAACGATTAAAACATTGCTTTTCTGTCCCTTACGAGCTAAGCTACTCTCGTCAATCCCTGTTGAGACATTACAAATTCTAATTTGATCTGCTTTTTAAAAGATTGCGAAACATTGATCTATATGTATATATATATTATTTATTTTTTTTTTATTTATTTTTTTTTATTTTTTTTTTATTTTTTTTTTTTTTAAGTGGGGATCATCCTGTAAACGGGTTTCCCTTCATTTCCCTTCTATTTAGAAATTTTAAGGTCTAAGCAGCTACTATTAAACATCTACTTGCTCTCTACATGTTTGATTAAAAAAAAAAAAATCAGTTAAACAGTGAAATACACAGATTCTTTACCACTTGGTATTTTTTTAACCGCGGTATAAAACAGTTTTAAGTAAGACATTTTAAATGTATCGTTTAAATCTGGTGTAATTTTCACTTTTTGAATATTCACTTGAAAATACTTTTGTTATTTGCAATGAAATAGTATTTGTGCCGTCTTAAAATTACGTCAATTGATGTAAATTGCTGAAAATGAAATGTTTTAAACATGTTTATTCATTTATTTATTTTTGTTTTTGTTAATTTTTTATAAAATTACAAAACTAGCTTCGATGAAATCTTTTCGGTGCCGATTAGGAAAGTATTCACTTTCAATAATAATAAAAAAACATCACATGAATCTGTCCTGTCTCATAAATCAGTAAATATAGATGTCCGGGGGAAAAAATGTCAAATTGAGAATTTTTTATTTTTTAAGTTGATTAAAAATGAGGTAAATGCAGAGAATACTGCTATCGCACACTAAATTTAGCTAAATCTTGACTTGATTTACTTTTTTTTTCTTTTAATAAATGCTAAATTTATTTTCCAAAAGTTTATAACCGTCATGCAAAATCATACCTTCTCATAATTCTATACTTTTTACGTTAAGGACAGTTTAAAGGTAAAGACAATTTTTTTTTGTGTGTGTGTGTGATCCATTTCCACTTTGAATTCATTTAATTTTTCTCTTTCCCTCCTTTTTTTTTCTAAGAAAATATTTACAGTTTATTTTAAAATAATTATAATCAGCATAAATCATATCTTCTCATAATTCGATATTTTCATGCTAATAACTTGAAAGTAAAGACAGTTTTTCTTTTTGTGTAGTGATGCATTTTCACTTTGTTCTCAATTCAACTCTGAGATCAGATGACACACCTAAACCTAAGTACACTATCCCTAGCAGTCCTAGTGTACAAATAGCCATACATTCACCCTATTTTTTGCCGAGTCCTTTTCTGGATGGAATGAGCTATATTGGGGGAAGAGCCTATGAAGTGAGATTGAAGATGGTAAGTTCCTGAAGATATTTTTATCATTTTTTCTAATAATTATAAGTATTTTATCATTTTTCGTATGAAATGTTAAACAAGTTTGAAACTGCCATATTCTTTAAAATATCATCGTTTGAATAAAGCAACCTTCTTCCATTGTTAATAAAATTGTGAATTTCGTAAATTCTCTTAGAATTTTGCAATAAATTACAGTTAATGTTGATTCACACTACCCAGGACCTAATTACATACGCAGCAAAGATTTACCAGCAAAAAAATATGATTTTCCCCATACTTATGATAATTATTTTTACATGAATGTGGCATTTAAATAAGGCAAAAATTTCTATTAAAATTTTAGTAATCAGAATCTGACAATATTCAGTTACACTACTATAAAACTCAATAATATGTTAAGGGTAATTTAAAGAATGTGATGAATGTGGATAAATATAATATTATTTGCATATTTTAATTATGATTCCATTTTTACATGAAATTTAGATCCATTAGTCTCTTCCAAAAACTGAACATAAAAATAAAATTAATGGAGGGTTTTTTTTTCGGTCGTTTGTTCTTCCAAAAGTTTTCCCAAAAAAAAAAAAAAAAAAAAAAAAAAACTTGTTGGATGTGCCAATCCCAAAACTTTCTTCTATCTCATACGTACATTTTAATATTTAAAAAAAAAATAGTTACTCATTTTAATGCTTTATTAATTTTAATTCAATACCATACCAACTTTGATTTTCATGTTAAATTTCTGCTTCAATCAATTAATCAAAGTAAAAACGAATTTCCGTCTCTGCACGAGCCGATAGACGGTAGAATAATACGCAGTTTTTTTTTTTTTTTTTTTTTTTTTTTAATTTACGGAGGACCTACTTGCCTTACCAAAAAATACTCATATACAAAAAATTTAGTTCCGTTCTAGAACTAACTTCATACACTTTTATGCGGTGCAATATTGAAAATGGTATAAAATTCGCTATTGCAGCGCACCCTTCCGGCGGATTTTTTCAAATTCAGGGCGATCCAACTAGCCATACGCTTACACAAAAAATTTCGTTCAATTCGATGCTTAACTTCTTGTACTTTTGGTCGGTACAATATTGAAAATGGCGCAAAAATCGCGATTGCAGCGCCCCCTTCCGGCGAATTTTTTTCAAATTCAGGGAGGACCAACTAGCCACAGTCTTACACATACACAAAAAATTTGGTTCAATTCGATGCATAACTTCATATACTTTTGGTCGGTAAAATATTGAAAATGGCACAAAAATCGCGATTGCAGCGTCCCCTTCCGGCCGATTATTTTCAAATTCAGGGGAGACCAACTAGCCATAGTCATACACTTACACAAAAAATTTGGTTAAATTCGATGCATAACTTCATTAACTTTTGGTCGGTACAATATTGAAAATAGCACAAAAATCACGAATGCAGCGCCCCCTTCAGTCGGAATATTTCAAAACTGAAGGAGGACCTGCTTGCCACAGCCAAAAACATTCACAAAAAATTTGATTCAATTCTATGCATAACTTCATACACTTTTTGATGGTAGAAGGACGACATACATACACACAGACACACGGACAGACAGACACACGGACAGACAGACATTTTGTAAAAACATGTTTTTTGGAATCTCTGACCTCTAAAACGTGTAAATCCGTCGAAAACCGGAAGTCAAAAAAAATTCGATTACAATACTTTCTTCTATTGAAGATAGAAGAAAGTAAAAACCAAAATGCAACCTTTTTTGTGATTTTTTTAAATTTTTATATTATTTTAAAATGTGAAAATGACCATAAATATCAAGCTCATTAAGAAAATGATTTATTTTAGACAAAATCTACATTATTGTTTTTGTCCATTAAACATATTATTTATGAGCGCAATTAATGATGATCACTTGTTCTTTTAAAAGTATATGTCAACTTTTTGAGCGAATTTTTTAAATGGTTTTATTAATTTTACATTAATTCTTTTCGATGTCAAATATATCATGGCATCAAATATATTAATACGTGAAACACTTTTGCAACACTAAGTGGACATAAAAATCAACACTTGTAAACTAAAATCATTTTCGATTGTGTTGTGAATGTGTTGTACAAAATAAAAAGATTGCGCAAAAGGTGTTTTTAAAAATTACATGATGAGAAAGTGTGTTTTCAAAACATTCATTTTTAAAATTGTGTAAATTTTAAAGGCACCATGTAGAAAATATTTTGAAAGTGCTTTATAGTGTTGTTTTATAGTGCTCTAAATTGTGTGGTGTTTACAATGCGTTGTTAATTTGGGTACAAAGCGTTGTGAAGCACAACACTATTTTAAGAAACTATTTTCATCAACACTATTTACAACACTATTTAAAAACCATTAACAACGCTATTTTTAGAACACATTTCTAGATAGCAATACTTTTGCAACATATTAAGAACATATTTCTATGGAGCAACACTTTTGCAACATATTAACAGTAGAAAAATGGGAATTTTTAATCTAAATTCAAAAAAATATTTAATACCAAAAATTTTATTTAAAACTGCTAACGTTATTTAATGAATTCATTTTGCCTTTGTTTCTTTTTGACTTATTTTTTAAAGATATTTCTGGGTGTAATTAAACTATTTCGTTTGGAAGGGGCCAAAATGGTCCCTCACCGTCATTCTAGTGTTTTAAGAGCACATTAACAGCAACAACAAAGTTTCACAACACATTACATTAATGTGTTGCAAATTTGGGCAAAAAAAGTGTTCCGAAAGTTCCGTTTGTTTTTGTGTGTGTTTGAGAATTTGCAGTGTAATCTTCTATGAAAAAGTAGTTTATTTTTATTGAAAGGGGTTAAAAGAGAAGACTAATTGAGATAACATAAAATAAGATAATAAAAAAACATGTAAATTTATTCTCTTTAAAATAACATAGCAAATTTTTATGCGTTTCATACCATTTTACTTCAAGCAATGAGATCTGGTTATTGTTAAATGAACAGACTCTTTAGGATTGAAGCATAAAAAAAAAAAAAAAAAAAAAAAAAAAAAAAAAAAAAAAATATTTTGTGCTAATGTCAATGAGTAGGATGTGCCAGTCCCAAAACTTCCTTTTTTCTCACAAATGTTAATATTTCCAAAAGTTGTTGCCCATGTTAATCCTTCAATATTATTACTTTATTACTACACCAACTTTAATTTTCCTCTTAAGTTTATCAAAATTTTTCTTTACTCTGTTACACCCAGAGAAAGGAATTGATTAAAACTACAAAACATGTTTTGTTGAGTACATTTTAAGCGAATTTTTTATTTGAAGTAAAAAATCGGGTTTGTTGCTCAGACCAAAAATAATAATAATAATAATAATAATAATAATAAATAAATAAATAAAAATAAAAAAAAAAAAAATAAAAATAAAAAAATAATTAAAAAAAATTGTTAGCACTCTTACAAAATGTTAACAAAATTTCATCAATTTTATTTGAGTCTTACTAAAGTTTTGTATTTTCAATTTGTAGCTCCAGCAAAATTTTGTTGTTTTTGCAAAATTTAAATTGGTGTGCAGTAGCCATAACTCTCTCATGTAATTTTGTTTAATTGACTTATATAGCTATAAAGCACTAACATAATTTTTGGAATAAAAGCTTTTCAAATTGAGACGAATTAACGATGTTATTGTTATTTCATTATGCATTTCGGATTAAAATTGTGGACGGAAAATTGAAAAAAAAAAATCAACACTATTTTTTTGTTTATTCAAACAAAATTTCCATTGATTCATATTTAAACGGAAAGATTTGTTGGACCAAACAAATTTTTGTTGATTCAACAAAATTTTTCGGATGTAGACTTCAGCAGCTGGCGAATCGCCGTCGGTTACAGACCGGTATTCGGCATCACAGACAATTACCTCATTGAGTTCACAAATGAAAATCTAAAATTAGTTAAATTTCTATTCGCATATCAAAACGCCATCGGTCAGCCAATTCATATCTTGGTAGAAATACCTGAACATTGGATTTTAACAGTTGACTCATAAATTTACCATTGTGCTTTCCTGCACCCGAGCAGAAAAACATAATGATAAACCTGTGAGTCAACCGCTAAAATCAAGTTTTTAGGTGTTTTCCGCACCAAGATATGACTTGGCAGACCGATGGCGTTTTAATATGCGAATAGAAATTTAACTAATCCTAGATTTTCATTCGTCAACTCGATGAGGTGATTGTTTGTACTGCCGGCTCCTGGTCTATTAGCAGAATGAGAAGTATTCGTTATTGCACAAGCCATCGATGTACGTCATGAACGCTTAATGGTGCATGTATACAATTCACCAAGATATCAATAAATTATATCTCTAAAGATGCCTTCCAGATTAAGGTTCATCACCTGATGAAGGCTCTAAATTACGAGATCAATTTGAGCATCGATGTGAAGGTGCCAAAAAACGCGGTAAAACTATTAAGTAACCGGCATAACAACGTTCACAACTAAGCATTATGCACTGCGGATAGGATGAAGATCTAAGCACTCGTAAGATTAATTGCCGTTACGCAGCGATTAGGAGTGCACCTAACCCGATACCAGTTATCAAATCCATTAAACGAGCCAATCAGCGATGGACCTGACGATCGATAAGAAAAAAGGTGTCGTCAATGTATAACAAAACTACAAAAAATTGAAAATTACACAAAACTCGTTATTACAGCGCTCCTTTCCGGAAAAACATTTCCAAATTCACGTGGAACTCACGTAAAACCGTGGAAGTCAAGAACATATATGTATGAAGTTTGGTTCGATTTTGTTCAGAATTCCATACATTTTTCGATGATACAGTAATGAAAATTTCACAAAAATTGCTATTACAATGCTGTCTTCTGGCGGAACATTTCCAAATTGGAAAAGAACATGTTTGACATAGCCAAAAACACGATATATGAAATTTGGTTCATTTCTATACATAACATCATGCCCTTTTTGGCGATATAAGGCGAACATACACACATACAGGAACACGAACAAACATACAGACCTTTTGTATAAACATGTGTTTCGGTGTCTCTGACTCCTAAAACGTGTAAATCCGTCAAAAACTGGAAGTCTAAAAAAATCTTGATTTTTACACTTTCTTCTTTAGAAGTATGAAATTAAAAAGAACTCTATTTTTTTTTTTTTTTTTTTTTTTCGTAAGAAAAAGATAACACTTGTGAGTTTTCTAAAATAATTTTAAACCTGAAAAAATGCTATAATTCTTAAGATAAAATTCATTGGATATAAAACCTAATTCTGAAAAAAAAAATATATGTATATATATAATTGTTTAAATAATTAATACAATAGGTAACACTAGTGAGCAATTTAAAAAAGTATACTTACTAGGTTTCTTTGACTTTTTCAATAAATAATAAAAATACTAATATTTTGCACGTAATAAAAAAGTCTCCATTTTTTGCATAACACAAAACTTTTCCTCTGTTATAGGTATTCGATCTCTTGCAATGCTTTGAAATATGAATATTTCGTAATTTTTTTCTCTATCAAATTCCGGATCTGGAAGGGCTATATTTTCTTTTTTCTTTAAAGCATATAAAAGAGACTAAAAAAAAATATTTTATGAAGTCTATATGAATCCAAGAAAGAAAATTAAAAAGCACTGTTACAATTTTAAAAATCAACGCAGTTCAAATATTTTTATATTTAAAGCTCGATTAAGTTGATACTAGAGAAAGCAAAGAAAAAAAAATCGGTGTAGAAGAATCAATTTTCCTATTCAGCTGGATCTCCTAGATGTTCCTGATGAAAAAATAGCTTTAAACATATGTCCCAAGATTTGGCATGATATTCACAGGGTCCCACTTAGACAATCTAGGGCTCCTTGGGTTAGACATCATTATGACGGTCATCCCGATCCTTCCTATCTAACTATAGCAATTCTTTGTGAACTATCCTGATGTGACTAGTACTAAACTTCATATTTTTTGCATATATGCAAACATTTTGTACCATCTACAATTTATATCTATATGCATGATATCACAAGAAAGATGGTCAGAACTTTAAGAAAAATAATAGAAGAAAAACTGGTAGTAAACTGGCTGAAAAATGATGGATTGGCTGACTGAAGTATTTCATTGCAAATTTTCCCTGTTCTTACATACAGGTGCTATGAGATGTCTAAAAGAAAAATCCCACAATTGGTCATCATACATGGTTTTTTACTTACCTCGTTAAGACGAAAACATCAATAAATTTTTTTCTTCGAAACAATGTATGCTACGAGTTGTTCTAGCAAAAATTTAATGACATATTAGATTTTAATAATGTGTATAGCTTTTGCTTTGGGGCAAAGGGGGAAGAAGGGAAAATGAGGACCTGCATCCTCTTCCTAAATATTTAAAAGTGTTTTTGGTCAATTTGACACCTTTAACAATAATTCTGATTATAAAGGGCCGAGGCAGCTGCTTCACATGCTTCTGCATTAGAGGTTTGAATTCGGAAGAAGTAAAACAGTTTCATCCACATTATTTTAATGGAATTGTTCAACAGTTAGAAAAGTTATTTTTTGAGAACCACGACTATTTTCCAGTATCATGTTCTGAATCGCAACTGATTGAAAACTTCAACTGAATGTGCCTAACATTGAATAATTACGTGCAGCTGACTAGATGGATCACATTATAAGTAGCTACCAATGTTTGTTCCTAAAAGTTGCTTTCAAATGAAAACCATTTTCAAAACTGTGTACAGTAATCCCTTAGCATTCGCGAATTTTGGTTATTCGAATGCAGAACATTTCAACATTTGCACCACTTTTTAAAAGAAAATTCTTTTACATATACGTCGACAACATTTGCAATAAGAGTATAATACAAAATGTATTGTTTTTAAATAGTGGTGCGAACAAAATATAAAAATAGCAGCTTTGCGGTTGCGGAAGTGAAACCTAGCCCTCGCGAAAGTTAAAGGATTACTGTACTCCCTATTTCCACTGAAGCATATACTGTTACCTCGTCTGATACAATCCTTTTTTAGTTGCGTTCGTAATTATGTAAATACATATCACCTATAGTTGTCGTTCAGTCCGTCCGTCTGTCCGTCCGCATATAACAACGTAAAAACTACCTAACCGAATCGTTTTAAATTTAAAATATATAATTATTACATAATTTTGTCCTGTTATTTCAAATTTTATGAAAATCGGATGAAGAGATCAATTATAAGGACAATCCATACTGAATATCCATACCAATACTGAATAATCCATACCAATACCATCCCCACATATGCCATTACATTATGGTCAATGTGGAAAATATTTCATTTTAATGGTGTTACATTCAGTCGAACATAATAAAATTGATATGAATCTATGAATATTATAATATACATTTTGCACAAACTGTGGTGCAAAGAACATTTATTATTGAATTACAAGGTCACACAAAAGTATTCCATTATATAATGCTATACGGGGAAACATTGTTTGGTGCGCGTTTTAATTATATTAAACTACTAGCAGCCTTCGCCCGCTACGCTGGTCAGTTTTTTTTTAAGAAACTTTAAATCAAACGAAATTTTTATATCATAGTAATTTTTAGTTTTATATTGTATTTTAGTCTATATGTCATCGGAGAAAAGGCAGTCATCTAAACAGAAAGTTCAAAGTTAGTCACCAACGAATGACGTAGCGCTCAACATGTTAACAGTTTTAATCACATAAAAATTCATTCAGTGGAACCTTTAAAATAAAGCCAACCTTTTGTAATTGGGTTCATCTGATTTAAAATATCTCCATAAGTATTTATTTAAACAACGTAGAATGCTATATTACAATTGTTACAAAATTTCTGAAAAATTATCCAACTAACAATGTAAGTTCTATTAAAATCTATCTAGTTGAACTTAATTTATAAGAGGCCGGAATGAAATTTTACTTTGCGTTTTATATATATTGAGAATTAAATATAGCCTACATAATCATGTTAACCTGATTATAGAACTCACTTCCAAAGTGCAGATTCAATAGATTTTTTTTTGTACGATTATTAATAAAAAAAACCCAGACTTTCTTTTATATATAAAGATTGAAAATTTCAGCTTTTTGCGCCGAAGACATCGCCAAATTAGAAAAATGTGAAGTATCTCACAAACTACTGGATCTAAAAGAATTTGCTTGGTACCATTCGATTCAGCATGGCAAAATACACTAAAATATGGTACCAATTGAATCGTCTACAAAATGGTATCAATTGAATTGACTACAAAATCTGATCTATCTAGAAAGATTGAAAATTTCAGGTTTTTGCACGGAAGACATCGCCAAATTAGGAAAATGTGAAGTATCTCACGAAATAATGGATTTAAAAGAATTTGCTTGGTACCATTCGATTCAGCATGGATAAATACATTAAAATATGTTATCAGTTGAAAAATAACTACATAAGCCGATTTTTAAGGAATTTTTTTAAAGTTCGTTCTTTTTTTACCCCCCTTAGGGGTGGAATTTTCGAAAATCCCTTCTTAGCGGCGCTCGGTGCTATAAGAAGTATTTTTTCCCCAATTTTCAAGATTATGGGCCCGGTAGATTTTTTTGTGCTGTGATTAATACGAAATCCAGACTTTCTTTTATATATATAGATAAGGATTGAAAATTTCAGCTTTTTGCGCCGAAGACATCGCCAAATTAGGAAAATGGGAAGTATCTACGAACTACTGGATTTAAAAGAATGTGCTTGGTACCATTCGATTCAGCATGGAAAAATACATTAAAATATGTTATCAGTTGAAAAATAACTACATAAGCCGATTTTTAAGGAATTTTTTTAAAGTTCGTTCTTTTTTTTACCCCCCTTAGGGGTGGAATTTTCGAAAATCCCTTCTTAGCGGCGCTCGGTGCTATAAGAAGTATTTTTTCACCAATTTTCAAGATTATGGGTCCGGTAGATTTTTTTGTGCTGTGATTAATACGAAATCCAGACTTTCTTTTATATATATAGATTGAATGCATGCATTTATATTATTTAATCAGCCCATTTCACTGAAATCTTTTAACTTTTTTCATTTTATTCCCCTAACAACTGTTATCAACTTATTAAACGGATCTTTCTCCTTGGCACACATGTGCAATGCCAAATTGGCGGGGGGGGGGGGGGAGCATATGTCAATGTGTTGCGTATATGACGTCTGTGCCAAAAACACTTATTGTGACATAACTATAACAATTAGACATATGCTGTCGCGACATTTTTTTAGATAATTATCGTTCTGCAAAGTCGTAGTACATTAATTTGTTTTATAATCAACAGTATTTGCAGCGCACGCGATGTAAGGATTTTTGGTTCTTCTAGGTTATCCCATCGACCAAAAAATTATCGCCAAACTATAAGATTAAATGCCAATAATGGATAATCGTGAATGTCACATTCAATGACATTAAATAAGATTCACGTGTTTAAAATGTCATTAAGGATATTAATTTCGTTTTTTTATTTGAATTTTTATTAATATTCCACTAATTATTTGTTTTTCCGTTATTTAAAATAAAAATTATGTCAATATGTAAAATTTGGATATTAGTTTGGCGATTTGTATAATTTGGCAAAATTGGTCGGCGGGATAATAGAGAAGTACCGGATTTTTTAAGGTCATTTTTCTACACCTTGGGTTACATTATTGGCATTTTAGTAAGGATCCCCCCCCTTTTTTTTTAAATATAATATAGCCTATGTTTACCGGAAATAGTGTAGCTTTCCAACAGTGAAAGAATTTTTCAAATCCGTCAGGTAGTTTCGATGTTCATTCAATTCAAACAAACAATCAAATCTTTCCTCTTTATAATATTGGGTATAGATGTGACGTCATTATTTACTGATTTTTATTAGTTACATATATCCATGCCTCTTGTTCTTTTAACAAATATTTCAAAATTCCTATGTTATTTAAATTATGTCATCATATTTTTCCAAATCAAATATTTTAATAATAATTTAATTCTTTCTCGTTCACTTTACTTCTAATTATGTCGCCATTTTTCGCAGAGAACCTCTTATTAACGTAACGGATATTTGTGCGTCTTATATAATAAAATAGTTTTTTTTCATGTATGACGTCATATTTATTTTCCTTTGAATTATTTTTATTTTAATTTTTCACATGGATACTGTTCAATTGAAAATTAATTGCCGAGGAGATATTATTATCCCAGATTTTGATTTTATTGGCAACGGGAAAGAAAAATGGCTATTTTTTATCGGAAAAATTTTAATTGATTCTGTATGAAAAATAATGAAATTTTGAACTATTAAGGAAAATATTTGAATAAATCAATTAAAAATAAGCCTGTGTTCACCGGAAATTGTGTAGCTTTCCAACGGTGAAAGAATTTTTCAAATCAGTCAAGTAGTTTCGGAGCCTATCCAATTCAAACAAACAAACAAACAAACAAACAATCAAATCTTTCCTCTTTATAATATTAGTATAGATTTCACATTTTATGAATATGATATACGTTGCTGAGGTGTAATAAGTGTTACTATTCCTGTATATTTACAGGAACACAAAAAAGATTTCGACCATTACACTTATCCGAAGTACTGTCTATTATAACAGCATTATCTGAATATTTTTAAAACTTCGTTATCGTTCGAACGCACCATATTTTCCACGCTTCACGTGCAATTTCCAAATTGTTTTTTCTTTTTTTAGAATGAGAGGCATCTTCTGCCTCCTCCGTACCAGACGAACTGCACGGATTACATGAGCAACTGGTATGCCAGAGGAGGAAGAGGTCCCATTAATCAAATGGTAAGTAATATCATCAATTCAATGTGAAATTTTACAATCAACGTGAAATTTTACAGATCAGTGTAGTATTTGAGGTTTCTGACGAGGTTTTTGACAAGAGGTTTTAGCCATGACGGTTTAAACCACGGTTTAAACCGCATAAAACCGCACACTGCCAAAAACTTGCCAACCCTGCATTAAACAAGAAAGAGAAATGACACGTCAAGAACCTTTCCGGCTAATTCAGAACACTGTTAAAAAACTTCAACGTTTAATAAAGTGAAAGTCAATGTCTAAGTATATAGTACAGATATGACAAAAATGACTGTCCTGGGAACCTAAGCTCACTTTAGTGTATAACTGCAAGCAGATCCAGTCTGTAGTCCAGCATTGTAAGGTACTTTATTTTTAAATAAAAATTTGAAAGCAGTAAGTGAACAGTGATCAGAAATGTGTTTTAAATTGAAATGAACTTATTTTATTTATAAGTTTTGAAAAAGAGAGAGAGAGAAACAAACATTGAGAAAGAATATATAAATGTATAATCCAGCAACAAATTTCTAGTTTGATTCCACAATTATAAGACTTCTTTTTTAATGCATTGTTAATTTTTGATGTAAAAAACGTCGAAAAAAAGTATGAAATAATTTTTAAAGAAAAAGAGAAGAGAAAATGTGTCTTATAAAGTAAAAAAAGTTTCTAACACAAATGGAAAATTAGTACGAGTATATGCAGCTAATACAAGTAACAAGGAAAATCAAAATTTTGGTACATGTATATGCAGCGAGTACAACCACCAAGAAAAATTAAAATCCTGGTTTCTAACTTTTGCAAATGTATTTTGTGTATCATACTTAAGCATTCAGAATATAAATGGATCAAGCTAATAAACCATTATTCAACTACTTTTGCAGGTAAGGTTGATATTGACTCTACTGCATTTTATTCCTAATGATAGGAAACTAATGTTATTTGTTTCTCACATTCTTAACAGTCCGAAAACCGGTGAGATTGAAAACACCATCATTGCAGAGTTATTTTTTTATGTAAATTGATGGTAAAAAATCATACGGACGAAATGAGCTATGTATGATTAGGTTTCACAAATTGAAAATATCTCTAATTAAATTATTTATTATTAAAAGTAATAATGTTTTACCGCTGTCGCGGATATTGATCGTTTTTATAGCAATTTTATGCTCTGTCAGAAAAACTCGGTAAAACAAACTTTATGCTGTTGAAAAAGCCTGATATACCTATTTTAACACTAAAACTGCCATAGTGGTCATTTTGCCCGGTACCAAACAAAAATATTTCTATTCGAACCAAAAATCTGCTTCTGAAATAAGTTAAATATGTACCACGGAAAAATAAATTAATTAATTTTCAATACAAATTCTAATGTAAAATATTCTTATCTGGTATATATTCACATTCAGGTGTAAACACTAGACTAAAATTTCCGACGCTTGGAGAGTGACCCGTGATAAAATTTTTGGTTTGAAGTTTTATTGCTGGCAACATTGTTTCGCGTCTGGACAAGTGCCGGCTTTCCGCAAAAACGGTAAATCATTACAGCTTTTTAAAAATAAATAATTTAATAAAAATTATTTTCAACTTGCGACAACTAGTCATATCTAGATATTTTGTTCATATGAATGTTTACTGCCGATTTATGTAAAAATCTTTGAAATTGGCGATGACGGGTCTTTTGGTATTACCGGCTCCCGTGTTATAACAAAGCATTTGTTTTATTACGGCAAGGCGCCGAGCAATTATTTTTAATATATAGAAATAATTCATTTTAAACTCAGTTGATATGAAAAATAATCCTGATACAATTAGATTTAACTCTCCAATTATGATAGTGAAGTTTTAATGAAATTTTATTCTACACTGTAAATGACGAGAATTTGTTTTACAGAGAAACGTCGTTTGACTAGCACTTTTTGGCAGCTGTTGACTATGATACATTAAGCAGAGTGATTGTTTAAGCAAATTTACATTATTTTATTGTAATTTAATTGGTTACATAAAATTTTAGTTAGAATGGTATTTGAATTTATTTATGGACTTAAACATTAATTTGTTTTATAGTCAACGATTTTAAATGCATATTACTCTGAAAGAAGTAAGAAACTTTAACAAACTGAATATCCACCAAAAATAAATGCTATATAATATTTATTTTACAGTGTATTAAATGAAAAATGCATAATTATACGAAAGTATATTACAATTTACAATGAATAAAAATAAAATAAACAATTCCCAAAAAGTCAGTCAAAAGAAATTTTTTCTCTTTGATTTCATTAATTTATATATATTCATTAATTCACTTAATCGTTAATAACCTGATCGTAAACTTTTGCTCCTTCAATTACTTTGTAGCTATCTTTTATAAAAAATAAAATAAAATAAAATAAAATAAAAATGTGCGGCAATTGAAATTTTTACAGGACATATTTTCTGAATGATGGTTTTATTAGGATTTTTTTCCCTTACCACTATTTTCTTACTTCTGTTATACAAACTTAAAGAAACTAATATTTTATTCTAAATGAAGGTTTAACAATGTTTTTCTTTTTTTTCCTTTTATTTCCATTATTTAGGCATTTTATTTTGTAATTAAACTATGAATAACAAATTACATGTTAGTTGAAAAAAAAAAATCCTGGTCGATAGTTTCTCATAAATACTAAATAAAGATTTTGCAAAAATATAAATTACTGGTTATAGATTAGTTCAATTTATAATTATTTAATTAATATAAAATTTAAATATTGACGATGCGATGCTTATTAGCTTAATTAATAAACTCACATTCTAAAAAAGGACTGTATATACTTTATTTAACATATTGCGATGCGTTGCATGCCCTCATGGCAAGACAAAACACAACTACAATGACAAAATGGTTAACGTTTCTATGGTTACATATATTAGCGAACAAAATGTGCTGCCAACATTGGCACATAAATGCAGATAATTTCAACAATTGGAAAAAAATTGAATTTAACAAATCTCCATACATAAACATATTTATTTATTTAATTTCTGCGAAACGAAACGGAATGGGACGATTCTGTAATTTTGTTGACACTTTCTAGTAAACCAAAATTCATAGTAAATATTAAATCTTACAGGGCGCTGTTCAAGAATGTCGAGTAAATAAAACATTCCAGGCAATTGGTTGCATACCTGTTTCCCTGGATTATCCTCACACTTACAATATATGCAAGAGCTGTTCTGCTGGTCCGTGTAATGGTAAGTTTATTGCATCACAGTTTTAAATGTTTAAATTAATTCTATTTTAATTGATTCAGATGATACATATATACAAATTACATTCACACAGAAATTTCTTTGCTATCTTTAAAAAAAATAATAATAAAGTTTTTTTTTTTTTTTTTTTTTTTTTTTTTGTGGGGGGGGAGGGGGGTACAAAATAAAAAATAGTAAGGGTAAATAAAAAAGGGTAAAAAATAAATTTTACTAGAGGGTTATCAAAACATAAATACATTCAAAATGTTACTGATTTATTTATAAGATGAGATAAGTTACCATTTATATCTTTATAATTATATTCTTAATACCGAAATATTTAAACATACTGTTCTGCTAAATAATTTAGAGTATAAGCTTGCATTAAAATGGTCGTTGTCGTGAAAAATTTCGGAATTTTTTTATTGTTTTATCTGAAAGAGCAGTATTTTCCAATTACAAATCTATTTTAATTTTATTCCTAGGAATATCAAATGTTGGGGTATTCCATATTTTAGAATAAGTTTTATAATAATTTAATGATTTTAATAAAAACTTAGTATTTTCCTGAATTTAAATAAGATCAAAAATCGATAACATACTATTTTGAACCAAAAAACATGTCACAAATTAAAAAAAAAAAGAAAATTTTGGTTTTATAAAAAGTGATATGGATGCCAAAAGACAACTTTCCCCTCTCTCATCCCCTAGAGATATTTTCCGATATCATTTGCTAGACCCCCCCCCCCTTAAAATGATAACGTTATATTTGCACAACCCCTAGAAGCTTTAAATGTGCTAATCTAAAAGTACAGGTGATTTCACAAAGTAGTTTTCTGTTATGTTTAAAAATCTATACGCATTTCTTTTGCAACGATTAAAAATGAATTTAACATTAAGGATTGCAAAATTTAAAGTTTTATAATTACTAATCTGCTTTAAGCAATACGAATGTTAATTCGTATCTAAAGGCGAAATAAAAATTTATGATATTTAAAATTATGAATATAGTGGTTCATAATTTTCCGAAATATTTGCGACCATTGATGTTATCACGAATAAAATAAAATAAATCCTATTCAACAAAAATGTGTTAGAATATTTTAAGAAATTCCCTGATGTATCCGAAAGATTTCACAGCTCAAGATACTACAAAACAATAATAAAAGAAAACAAAAAAATTTTTTAAAGCCATTTCAATTCAAATTTTAAAAAATAGCAAGTATTTTAATTTGATTCACACGATTTTACATGCTTAATATTTGATAATCAAACAAACAATTAAACAAATCTGTAACTTTTTCTACAGATTCGACTTTCGCTGAAGAATGTGGAAAGCTTGCTGATAATTATACTCAGCCTTGCTAGTAAGTAAAGCATATCAATATATTTTTTGAAATAACAATTTCTTTGAATCATTTAGGAGAAATTATAATCGAAGTATATATTCCTTTTTGTTTCAGTTCTTTATCCTACACAGCGGATAGAGAGGATAAAGTCATTACAACTTTTGTAAATATAGTAAGTATTCTAATTATACATCTTTAAGTATATCCATTTAAAAGCATTAATTGAATAAGTGCTGGTAATAGTCAGGTATAAAAAATGAAGTAGAATATTATTGAAATCTTATGAATTAAAATTTAAAAAAAACATTCATTCATAAAATCATCAGTTACATAGTATACATATACCAGTGTCCTGAAATGGACTGACAGATTTTTAAATTCCATAACTTGCAAATGGTGACAACTGTTAAAAAAAATCTTGTAAGAGGATAGGATAATCTACGACGTTAGGGATTCTTTTTTTTTTTTTTTTTTTTGGAGATTGACAATTTTAGTTTCAAATACGAGCTATTGATGGCATTGCAAGCATTAAGCGTTCAATCGATACAGAAAGGGAAATGGTGCGAATAATGGAGGTCAAAGATATAAATTAGGTTTTATTGAGTTATGTAATTTTGATTGTCGGGCCTGAATTTGAGCCATTTGGCATTATCTCGATATCGTTGACGTCATATTCATACTCAAGTTCAAAAGTTATGTCATACAGACTAAATTCAGAATCAAAGTCGATGACCCTACGATCAAAACTGTATCGACGAATATGACCAACTTCATACTTTTCACTGGCTCCGTCGCTGAGTGATTTCTGCTTCTGCTTCAATTGGACGTCTATTGCACGGAGAGCCATCTGTTGCTAATAATAGGAACTAAAATCAAGAATCATAGTAAGAAAACTCCTGTTATTATACATTATTCTTCTGTAAAAATTTCTTTAACAGCTATCAAAGTTTGTGAGCTGTTAAATTTAAAAATCAGTCAATCTATTGTAAGACACCTGGTTATATAATTATAATTAAAATACAACCAAAGTTGTTAAGAGGAAATGTTGTAAATACAATAATTAAAAAATATGTTAAATTTTACATACATTAATGATAACAGTATAGCAGTCGGTAGACTACTATTTTCTTATCATAACTAGAGGTCTCACCTTTACGAGCTTCGTTCACTAATCCCCACTGGACTGGCAATCTCTAAAAACACGCTCATTTGTTCTGCTTTAATAAGATTACCCGATTACAGAAAATTGAATGATATTAAAGTACGAAGTAACATAAAAGTACGAAAATTGTAGTAAATTTTATGAATAACAGGAAAATTTCAATAAATTTTATGAAAAATATGAAAATTTAGTAAAATTTTCTGAAAATGTAGTAAAATTTTCTGAAAATTTAGATTTTTTAGTTGTTTTGCAACATTTTAGCTCTCCCTCGTAGGATATACGCTTTTTCCTCAAAATAATGAGAGTTAGCAAAGTAAGTCATAAAATTGCACCTATAAATGCTAGAAACGGTTTTATTGGGATAAATAAATCTTTTTTAACCCGGGAGGACGCGCGCAGGGCCTAAAAGACCCAGAGTGCATATGGTTTTTACAATTGTAACCACTAATTTTTTTAAAGTAATCTTCAACTTATTTTATCGCAAAATTTGTAAGAATTGTCTCCGTCTAAATAAAATGGCTGTTTTATATAATTTGGTTTTATTGGTGACAAAGTTAAAACCATTCATATCCTGGGTAAACGCGCGTTCTCCAGGGTTAAACATACTAATTTAATCAATAATATGAAAATTTCAGTAGCATTGTCTTCGTATTTTAGAATTTTGAAAACTAGCAAATACAAGAGAATAAAATCAAAGATAAAGTTGAACTTTTTAGCGCAGAAGTTACAATTATGTCACTATGCAGATAAAATTATGGATGCACTTTCTTCTTGACTTGATTATTTCAACTGTAACTGCTCAAATGGAATCTAACTGACAGAGAAACACTGTCAGAAAAAATTATTTAATATGCACTAAATTTTCCACATTTTTTAACAAATAATTTCCGTCAGAAAATATGTTTTATCCATGAATTCTCCCCGAATGTCTAAAAAGAGAAAGATTCCGTTCATTCTTAGTACGCATGCATATTGGGTCTATCAATAATAAATCCGAATTTATTTTTAAAGAGAAAAAAACTAAAAATTCTTTAAATAAGATTCCCAAGGAAAAAAGACAAACAATTTTCGAATTTAAAAATAAATAATTATTTTTTTTTCTCATTTATTCAAATGTACTCACAATTTATTTTTTCAAATTGAATAAATTGAATAATGTTAAACAAAGTTGAATTTATAAGGTTTTTTTTATAAATAAAAAAAATTTACATTTAAAATATGCTTTAAATGAACACATTTAAATGATATCTTAATTAAAAAAATTAAATGAAAAAAAATCAATATTTCCCCCCCCCCCCAAAAAAAAAAAGTTATCGAATAAAAATATAATATTAATATTGTACTTCTAACATAAAAATATTTAAAACTCATGTTTTTATTCTACATTAATTCAAAAGTCTAAAAACGCCATGAAAAATCTCATTAAAGACTAAATCTTCCCCAAATTAACTTCAAAATTAAAAGTTTTTAAAAGAAATTGATCAAGCCATACGCATCTGAAGCAAAGGATGCGTAATCTTCAAAACATTTTCCAGTTGTATGTACAACTATATCTCAGGCGTGATCATCTCGTAACGGTGAGATGGCTGGTTCGAATCTAGCATCAGTCGCTTTTGCTTTTTTTCAACTTTCTTAGATTGACAGATGTTTTACCTCGTGTAACAAGGGGGGGGGGGGGAAATGGCTGTTTATGAATTCCCGGAAATACACTGAAGTATATAAGAGGATTTCCTTGAATTAAATTGGTGAATAAGTAAATAGGTGAATTAAGAAATTTTTTTGAGAGTGTACGATTTTCACTTGATTATATCGTTTTATATTGATTTTAACCATTAAGTTATCGCCTTGCTGTTGGACTGACCTGTAATTTTGGCTTGTCCTTCAGACTTCCCTTGATTACGGTACTACAACACCTCATTAGAAGGCTGTTCTAAATTATGATCACAGCTTTTTATCAAACAAATTTTCACCATAAGCCTCTCGGTTATTCAAAAAATCCTATGGAACTCTGGTTATCCGAAAATTTCTTTGGAACACTGATTAACCCAAAATTCTTTGATCCCATAATTTTCGGATAATCCTTTCTGATTACTAATTTCAACTTTAATTAATGTTTTTAAAAATTTTAAATATTGTAAAATATTTTGCATTTTATTTCTCACTGATGTTACAGTACATTTAATTATTAGGTTGAAATAAATATATTTTATGTTTGAATCAATGTGGAATATTGCATTTCGTCTTCATTTTATTTGCATTTTAAATCTTTTAAGAATTGAAATGAATACAGAATTTTATGTTTTTTTACTATTAATATCTTATTTGTTTTAATGCTGAAATACCCACATAATATTTTCTTATTATTACTAGCCGCCCTTGGCGATCAATTTGGTCTCCCTTGAATGTATGCTAAGCATTAAATCATATTTCTTTTATTTATAATCTATTTTAATTCCTCCATTTTTTTGCTTAGTTAGAAGATTCTGCTAAAGAATTAGGCGCAGATTTCATATACGCACGACATTGGCGCGATTGCAACATAATGGCAATCATAAGGCTCACATGGTAACCTGGCTATTGTTATTTATTTAATAATAAACTGTTTGTTTACTTTTCTTTTCTTTTTTTTAAATGATATAAATTGTTTTATTCTATAATTATTAACTAAACTTTTTTTATTTATTATTATTTCCTTTATTAAATAATAGAAATTAAAAATATGTATGTAACTGATATTTGAAAACGAAGTTTTCACCAAATTGGCGTCAGAAAAATAACTCGCTAACGTGGTGCATATATGACATCTGTGCTGATAAATCAAGAACTCAATATTTTTATGCTAGCCAGGTGCAGATAATAAAACGCCAAATATTGTATCCGTGGCAGTTTTTCGTATTTCATTAATTATTTAAACTATAACAATATAATCCTTTCATTCATTTCATTTATAATACATAACTTTAATTTGAAACTGAAAAGTTTAAAATTCATGACTTTTATTTTTGTTCTTTAAGTAGAAAGATTAGAAAAAATAAATAAAAATAATGATATTTTTAAGCTCTATAATTGCAGCGAAGCAACAAAACATAAATAAATCCAATTTACCGCAGCCTAAATTTTACAAAGGACTTTTGCACAGTAACAAATAAGGTGCGTTTCATTTGGACGTTGCCATTAAACAATAAACAAACAATCGTGGTTTTTGTGCCACATACGATAGCGCAATATATATATATCGCGCTAATGAAGATTATATTGCTAAAAAGTAATATTATACATTTAACGCAAGTGGTGTAATAATTTATTAAAAAATATTGAAAAGAATGGACATAATTAAATTTTCCTTATAGTAAAGATTTCTCATTAAAAAAAACTGAGAATTAACTAAAGCTAGAATCAATCTCTTTTTATTTGTAATTAATTCTTTCCATTTCATTTCAATGCGTTTATTTGAATTTTACATAAATTGCAAAATTCGTATTTTTAAATTGAGAAGAGAAGGAAAATATAATAAAATTGAGAAATTTCAATTTTGTTTTTTTATAATGTTAATTTTTTTTGTTATTCTTTTTAGGTGCGTTTATAATTATATAAATACGTATAGTACCTATAGTCTTCGTCCAGTTCCGTCCGTCCGTCTGCCTGTCCTCATATAATAACGAAAAAACTACCCAACCGAATCGTTTAAAATTTAAAATATATAATTGTTGCATAATTTTGTCGAGTCATTTCAAATTTTATGAAAATTGGATGTATATTTTAATTACAAGGACAATCAAAAGTGTCTGTTATATTACAACCGATGAAAGAAAAATAGCTTGAAATACATTTTAATGATGTTATATACTCTTTCGAACTTGAAAAAATTGATATGCATCTATGAAGTATGTAATAAAATATACATTCTGTACAATCTGTGGTGCAAAAAATATTTTTTATTAATTTACAAGTCTTCACAAAAGTATTCCATTACTTAATGGTATAGGCAGAAACATTGTTTGGGGCGCGTTTTAATTGTATTAAAGTATTTCACATTTTATGAAATTGATATACATTGCTGAGGTTTAGTGCAAGTCACTTCCTGTCTAATTGAAAAGAAATAGTATTTACAGGGATATATATACAAAAGATTTCGGATATAATACTGTATCCAAAGAACTGTACAGTATCACACCAAAATCTGAATATTTTTAAAACTTCGTTATAGTACGAATTCATTTGTTACGTTTGACGTGCAATTTCTGACATTTTGTTTGTTTGTTTGTTGTTATGATTCTTCCTTTTTTAATTTTAATTTTTATTTATTTATTTATTTATTTTCAGGATTCCACATTTCTGCAGATTAAAGAGGTAAGCAATACTTTTAAAATAATTATTTTTAATTTAGCAGCATCGTTTTATCTGCTTGGGTTGTTAAAAAAGAGAAATGCAAATGAACATAAATATTACACTTCAGCTAAAATCATGTTTTTGCAGAATTTATATAACTACCGATTTTTTAATTTTAATCAAGTTATCAATTTTATGAGGCAGTCTTTTATTTAGAAATATCTATTTTCCAGCTTTTTTAAATAGTTTGCCGTATTCGGTTTCTGCATAAAAAAATGCGCTGGTCGATTTTTGTACATTAAATATAACAAGTGAGTAAGTGTGATCGCAGATCGCACTGATGGTTACGTTTAATTTTCTTTCAAAGCAACTTCTCTTTTAACTTGTACATGCAGATAAATAAACTAAAAAACTTTGTAAAATCATCATAAAATGAAAAATTAAGCAGACGCGTTTTGTCCTGCTTAATATTTCATTTTATGGTGATTTTACAAAGTTTTTTAGTTTATTTATCAATTTATCGTCAGTGATTACGATGTTTTTCACTAGTACATGCAAATTAATTTAAAATGATTAAATTCTTATATAGATAGTACCACCGATAAATTTAATTTTAAAATAATTATAAAAGGAAGTTATTTATTTTAATCAAATTAAAAATGTTAAAATCAGATTATTTAAATTAAATCTGAAATTCCAATTTTTTTGAAAATCAGAAATTAAAAATAATAATAATAATAAGCGGAGACATAAATAAAGTTTTATGTTTCTAAAATTGAAAAAATCATTGTTTAAACGAAATTTAAAATCCTGAATCATTAATAAATTACAATAGTTTTTAAAGTAGAACGGAAATTTAATTCTAAAAAATATTATGAATGTCAAATGAACGAAACCTTAATAGTATTAACCCTTAAATCAGAAAAAAAAATACGAAAAATTTTTTAATTAAATTTATCTTAATATGAAAATTTCAACTTGCGGCACCGAGGATCGAACTAACAATCTCATCTTTACTAGCGATACGTTTTAGCTCCGAGATAGGATATCTACATGGTGTCGCTGGCAAAAAACTGGTGTGAAACGGGAACGGGAACTCCAGGCAGCGTAAAATGTTAACAAGCTGAAAATCGTACAAAATCTTTAAAAATCTACGTTTTCGTCGAATGACATAGCTTTTTGTCTTAGATCAGGAATGATATGAGAAGTCTATGCCTTTTGCTCAACTCGCAAAGATACAATCCATGACGTCACGCGTTTCTGATTGGTAAAGAAACAAATAAGTCACGCGTAAAGGGCCAATGAAAATAATTCTGCAAAGTGTCCTGCCAAAAACGCGACTGGGCTAAAAAATGAAGGGTAAACAAGAAATCCTAAGATGAAAAAAACTTTGGAATAAAAATAAGTAAAAAGGGAAAAAAAAGAAATGGCTCTTTTAAAAAGATTCGAATCACAGTAAATAATAGAATTTGGTAAAAAATGATGGGGAAATTTAGAAATGAACTTAAAGCTTTATATTTAAGTAAAATAAGTAAGATAATAATTAATGTAAGAAGAATTTTGTAGAATTAATGATAGGTATCATTAAAGAATATGAAAGTAGTGAATATGCCGGTAATTTAGCGTAATAAAAAGAAAATAAAAGTAGATATTGCGAAGGAAAAATTATTAATATTATATGTAAAACGTCGGCGTGATCGTAGAAAAAACACCTGGTGAAACGACGACAAGAACGAATCATTACATGACGCATCTGCATAACGTAGAATCACTTGTCTCAGTTTAAAAAAAGAAATAAGTGAACTTTCATATAAAGCGTGGCTTGAATACAAAGGCAGATAGGTGAATTTATTGAATGATTTATCCATTAGAATGCAAGATATTTAGAAATACATGACATAAATCTTTATTCCGGTCCAATTTCACTCGGCTACTCCACACAAAATTCCAATCTCCAACAATATGCCTCTCACGAAATGGAAAACATCCAACTTAAATCACCTTTCGAGAATAAATACAAAAATGTTCTTTAAGCAACCACATCTGTCAACAATACTTGGAAATCGGCAAACAGCTACCTTCCAACTCCATGTTACATTAATTTTAAAAGGAAAATAAAGAATATGTCCTTGAAATAACGCAGCTTGGAACATATCACTACTCAAAGAACATTCGATAACAAACTGATACTTCGCGGGGAACAGTTTAGCAGTTAAGAGGGAGTGAACTTTGATCTTTTTCCAGCGCGTTTGAGAGTTATAATCGTTCTTATACAATCCTGCCCGGGATATGGCTGACGTAAGCATGTAACGTAAGCATGGAAAGTCTAATCAGCGGCATCAGAACTCGTGGATAGAAAGTTTCCAACCACTTCATTGGTTAGTAGGAGGAGCTTCATGTTCAGATTCTTTCCCAAATCGCGGTAGCTGGCAGAATTAAACAGAGGTAAAAAGTCCGTAATCGCAATGCATTACTGGGCACTATGGAATTGCCCAAACGATATTTTAATAAAATATAAAAAATAAAGCAGAAATGCTTTTTTATTCTAAAACGGAGAAGTGGACTAATAGAATAGATTTAATATTTCGAAATAAGAGATTGACATTTAAATAATACAAATGAGTTCTTTTTAGGAAAATAAATAATATATTACGCTGAATAAGGAAAAAAGGGAACTTTAGCCGATAATTAAATATTAGTAGATTACTGAAATATAAATAAAAGTGTATTCTTATAAGAATTTAGAGCGAAATCGAAACGAGAAAATGGCAAAAAAATATCTATTATTACATATATATATATTCATATACTAGCAGGAGTGACCGAGCTTAGCTCCGTCAAAATTAACTTTGTGTTCAACTCGATGTAGTATTTTCACTTAATCAGTCTCTCTGTATTATTATTATACTAGCTGACCCGCCCGGCGTTGCCCGGGTTCGTATAAACAATATTAAAGAACTTGAAATTTGTATGTTTTTACAGTTAACTCGAAACATGCAGAAATGCATTGTGAAAAATACATGGCCACTGACTGCGTGAAAAATCGGTTTAATAAACAACAATTAATATTAAGCTCTAAAAATATTCAAAATGAGCAATGAGAAACACGGGAGGTAATATGTATCCACAGATTGCGTGATTTTCGTGTTAAAGAGTTGATATTTATCCGTAAAAATCACTGTTAAATCATGTAACTAAATTTTTTTTTTTTTTTTTTTTTTTTTTTTTTTTTTTTTTGCATAGAAATTCCAAGTGAAATATTTTGAATTTCAAACTAATTATGTCATTCTCAAATCCGACTATACCATAAATGAAATCGGTACTCTATGGCAGCTAAAAGGTTGGTTTATAGTATTATAATTTCAGAGCCATTTAACAAAAGTAAATGTTATTTTTAATCAAATCATGCGTAATGTTCACTCTATGGATAAATTCCTAACCGTAAACTTTTGTACCGTAACCATAACCTGCCTGTAACCTAACTGCGCCTTAACAGTAGCCTACCGTAATATAACATAAATGTAACCTAGACTTCATTTTATTGTAACATATCCTTATTCTTACCATAATATAAATGCAATTTAACTTTAACTTAATCGAGACCTAACTGTAACCTAACGGGAAATTAAATATAATCAAAGACCTACCGTAATGTAATTGCAACCTCAATGTTACCTAACCGTAAGGTTCATGTTCATGGAAATTATTTTGTTTTATTCGGATCTAGTTATGATTCATTAGAATATTTTCGTCGGGTTCAGATTTCGTTCGATTCAAATTTTAGATAATTTTTGAAATTGAATTTTAATGGGGCCGGATTCATATCCATGGAAATTATTTTGCCTTGCTTGGATCCATATATGGTTATATATGGTTCTGTGGAATATTTTTGTCGGGGACAAATTTGGTTCAATTAAGATTTCGGCTTTTTCTTCAAATGGAATTTTTGGATTCGGGTTTTCTTGCATGTTCACGGAAATTATTCTGCCTTGTTCGAATAAGAACATGCTTCACTGAAATATTTTTTTCAAGTTCAGATTTCGTGATTTTTTCAAAGAAATTTTTAAGGTTCAGATTCGGTTCATGTGCATGGACATTTTTTGTCTTATTCGGATCCGGTTACAGTTCTTTGGAATATTTTTTATCAGATTCAGATTTGGTTCGATTCAAATTCCAGGTATTTTTTCAAATAGAATTTTTAGGTTCGGATCTCGTTCATGTCCACGGAAATTATTTTGTCATAATCGAATCCAGTTATGATTCTTTCGAATATTTTGGTCGGATTCAGGTGTTGTTTGGGTCAAATTTCAGGTTTTTACAAATCGAATTTTTTAGGTTCGAGTCGGGTTTATGTCCATGGAAATTATTTCGTCTTGCTTGGATTGGGTTATAATTCTTTGGAATATTTTTGTCGGGTTCAGATCTGGTTCAATTCAGATTTCGGATGTTTCTTCAAAAATAACTGTTGGGTTCGGGTCTTCTTGCGTGTTCACGGAAATTATTCTGTCTTCTTCGAATAAGGATATGCTTCACTGGAATAGTTTTGCCAAGTTCAGATTTCGGGATTTTTTTCAAAGAAATTTTTTGGGTTTGGATTGGGTTCATGTCCATGGAAATATTTTGTCTTGTTTGGATCCGGCTGCGTTTCTTTGAAATAGTTTTGCCAGATTCAGATTTGGTCCGATTCTAATTTCTGGTATTTTTTAGAATGGAAGTTTTAAGTTCGTATCGGGTTCATGTCCACGGAAATTATTTTGTCTTACTCGAATCCGGTTATGATTATTTCGAATATTTTGGTCAGATTTAGATGTGGTTTGGGTCAAAGTTCAGGATTTTTCAAATGGAATTTTTTAGGTTTGAGTGTGGTTTATGACCACGGAAATTATTTTGTCTTGCTGGGATCGGGTTGCAGTTCTCTGGAATTTATCGGTTTCAGATTTCGTTCGGGTCATATTTTGAGTTTTTTAAAGAAAATATTTAGGTTCGGGTCATATTTCATGATCACGAAAATTATTTTTCCTTGTTTGGATCGGGTTATGCTTCATTTGAACATTTTTGCGGCATTCAGATTTGGTTCGGGTCAGTTATCAAATCCATAGTTTTTTTCAAACAGAATTTTTAGGTTGGGATCGGGTTTATAATCACGGAAATTTTGTTTATCACGTATTGGAGTGTGGTCTGTTTTTTTTCTGGTTGGGATCGGGTTATGTTTAAATTAGTCTGAACGTTAAGGTTATAATCAGTTTTGCTACTATTCTTTTTATGGCTATTTCTGATAAATAATTTACTTTGCTATTTGACAATTTATTATGGTGTATGAATCGTTTGCGGATTCAAACAGTTGTAAGCCAAACAATTATTTTATTTTTGTTTTAAAAACAAATTAAAGCCATATTACAATTTTAAATTGAATAGGACGCATTTAAATAGGACGCATTTAGGACGCATTTAACGCACTCTGAAATCAATGATTAAAAAAATAAACTCCTAGAAAAGTGTTGTGTGATTTTTTTATTGCAACACAGCTAATGACTCATATATTCTAATGTTCGAAATGCCAAAAATCTGCATACAACCATAAAGTAAAAAGAAATTAACAGAGTGGCAGTATAATATATTGGGGTGACGCCAAAAATGTAACTCTAAAATCCACAACATTAAGTCCAAATAAGCACCAAAAAACCATGTGCTTTGACACTCCGATCAACTCAAATTGTTTTAAACCCGTATTTCTTTGTTTTTATTTTTTTACTTTTAAACTGTTATTGAATAGATGGCCAAAATTTCGTTTAAAATAATAACGTCTTGTGCCATTATTGGCTGTAATACACGATTGTAATGCATAAAAGATACGAATAGATCAATCATACACTGTAAAAAATATGACTATTTTGCTGCATCGTCATTCCACCTCTTTTATAGAAAACGACTACTTCAGGCTATAATGAAGCATTCTCATTGGCCAAAAGAGTGATATTCTATAAGAGCGGGGGAGTGACGATGCACAAAATAGTCATATTTTTTACAGTGAGAAGCATCATTTAAGATTTTTCTTGAAAAGTTAACATTCTTTCGTTAATGTCTTAAAATCGTCTGCACTCTGAAATCTAGATTTCAGATTAATATTTGTTTTTTAAGTTTTCCTGCATGATTTTAAAAGAATGTTTTCATCAATATATTTTATATATTGACATGAATTATTAATATGTTGTTAAATCATAAATATTTTTCATCTACGTTATAAAGTATTAAAAAGTTCTGAAAAAAAAGAAGTTTTTGGTAATACAATTTTTAGTTCAAATCAAATGTTTTCAATATTTTATTTAATTTCATTTTGACATTTAATTATTTCTAATTTTCCAATTTCAATTATTTTAAAAGCAATCATTTATTTGAATAATAATCATAATGGAAAAAAACATTTTAAAAAATTACTATTTCTTTGTAAAATATGCTTCAGCTGTAATTCATTTCTTTCAATTCGTCTGAATACAAAATTCCTTCCTCGTGCTTTTGTTTGAGACATTAAAATTTCAGCGATAAATGGTTTCATATTGCAAACCTTTTATTCGGTTTACTTCGCCTCCACCTATGTTTTTCCTCCATGGCGTACAGCTGCTGTGATAAAAAAAAAAAAAATCCTCATTTAAACTGAAAGTTTGCCAGTCTTTGAATTTTAAAGGTCTGTCCCAGCTTTTTTAATTATTTCTGCGAAAATTTTATGCAACCAACCAACCATAAGAAAATGAAAGGGGAAAAAGTGAAAAAAGGCGATTGTTTTTATGAGAGTGAGCTTTGGAATTTAATTAATTACTCAATTAATAAATAAAATTTTGAAATTCTGAGCTTCAGGTGCGTCAGGAGAGATATTGGGCTACTCTCATAAAAATTTTGAGCCTCGTACGTCCCATAGATTTTGCTAGCCATCGCAGACACACACACACACACACACACACACACAGACAGAGCGATTTGTTATTTTATTAATATAGAAAACATGTTATTTATAAAAGTATTATTTACAAAAACAATCAATAAGACAATTATGTATGTATGCACTTTTTTACATTATTTTAAAATTTACAACGAAAGGGCATCAATCCAAATCACTTTTTTAGCTCGACTCTGATCGGTTTAACAATGCATTTCGAATCCTATTAAGAATGTGTAAAAATTTCTTCACAATCTGAAAGACAATATTTTTGCCACATATAGCCAAATTTGGCGACATTCTTTCATTTGGCGCCAAATACGTGTTTTGGCTTCCGTAATCATAATAGTCGATTTTTCAGCCAAATGTCATCAATATTTTGTCAAGAGTTGCCAACTTATTGGCTGTTGCCTTATTATCGTGACCCAGACCCGTATTACCCAAAATGCCCCACTAATCAAATTTGATCAAACGTGACTTAGCTCAATTGTCTTCAGGTAATCAAAAAAAGTAGTATATAAAATTGAATCAAAATCGTTTAAGACTTAGATAAAATTAGCTTGATAGCATTCGGCAATGAAACCGAAAAGACCCACTAATATAACTTTTTTTAATATGCGACTCAGCCCAATAGTCTTCTCACAAAAAAACGTTTCTTCACAAAATTTAGATAAAATTGATTGTGTCGTTGTTACTAATAATTAGAATGACCTCGATCCATTATGACCCAAAATGACCCACAAACCGAATTTTCGTGAGCATGTGACCTAGCCCATTGGTTTTCTTTTGCCGCAAAACGATATAATACAAAGTATAGTCAAAATGGTGAGAGCCATTTTCTAGATGAAATTAGCATGACCTATCATGACCCACAAATGACCCTTATAATTGAACTCTCTCGAATACGTGACCTAGCCCATTCATTTTTGCGCATCGAAAAACGTTTGGATACAAAACTTAGATAAAATCGATTGAGTCGTTTTTTAGATATAATTAGTTTGTCCTTAACCCATTATGACCCAAAATGACTCATTAATCGAATTTTCTCGAACATCTGACCCAACTCAATGATTTTCTTGTGCCCGATAATGATAGAATTCAAAATTTAGTCAATATTGCGCGAGACATTGTCTAGATAAAATTAGCATGACCAACAACAATCCACTAATTGAATTCTGTCTAATACATCACTTTACCCAATAATCTTCTTGTAACCCAAAACGATAGAGTACGAAACTTGGTCAAAGTCGTTAGAGCCATTTTTTAGATAAAATTGGTTTAACCCAACATGACCTAAAAGTGACCCACTAACTGAAATTTCAGGAACATGCTATCTAGCCCAGTAGCTTTCTTGAGCCAAAAAATGTTGTATACAAAATTTCCTTAAAATCGATCCTCCCGTTCTTTAGATATAGCTTGACCATGACCCATTATGACCCGTCATGATCCATAAATTATCCTTAGAATCGAAATCTCTCGAATACATGACCCAGCCCAATAGTTTTATCGTGGCAAAAAAAAATGCTATATACAAAATTTCATTAAAATCGACCTTGCCGTTCTTTAATAAATAACTTGATCCAGACCCTTTATGACCCTTTATGACCCAGTAATCGAAATTTCTCGAACATGATACCTAGCTCAATAGTTTTCTCGTGCCAAAAAAATGTTGTATACAACGTTAAAATCGATCCACCTGTTCTTTAGATATAACTTGACCATGACCCATTATGACCCATCATGACCCACAAATGACTCTTATAATCGAAATCTCCCGATCGTGTGACTTAGCCCATTAGCTTTCTCATTTAAAAAACTGTTACAGGCAAAATTTCGATGAACTTGATTCTGCCGTTCTTTAAATATAAATAGCTTGACCCAGACCCTTAATCACCCAATATGACCGATTACATTTTTTTCTCAAACATGTAACCTAGCCCAATGTTTTTCTCGTGCCCGAAAACCATAGAATGCAATTTTTAATCAAAATTGCGTGAGAAAATCTCTAGATAAAAATAGCACGACCCAAAAATGACCCACTAACCGAATTTTCTCGAACATGTTACCTAACCCAAAGATCTTCTTGTAATCCAAAACGTTAAAATATAAAATTTGGTCAAAATCGTTAGAGCCGTTTTTCAGATAAAAATGACTTGACCCATAATGACCCAAAAGTGACCCACTAATCGAATTTTTTTGAACATGCGACCCAGCTCAATAGTTTCCTCGTGCCAAAAAGCGATTGGATACAAAATTTCCTTAAAATCGATCCAGCCGTTCTCTAGCTAGCTTGATCCTGACCCATTATGACCCAAAATGACCCAATAATCGAATTTTCTCGAACATGTGCCCAATGGTCTTCTCGTGCCCGAAAATGGTAAAATCCAAATTTTTGCGAAAATCGTTAGGACCGTTTATGAGATAAAATTTACACACACACACAGATACATACAATTTTTGCTCGCATTATAGTATAAGATATGCATATATATATTATGATGTGTTATTTCATGCAAAACATAATTGCGTTATTTGTGATAGTCTGCACGTGTTGAATAAAAATGTTATTGATCATAATACAAATAAAAATGGATTTTATGTGTATAACAATTATCAAATCTAAATTTTTCACGTGCCAACTCTGGCACACGGCCATAGGTACTCCAACCCTAGTATAAGGTGTTCATAACATTTATCATTCATTTAGTTTTTTTACAAGGATATACAAAAGAAATAGGCTACTGGACTGTCGTTGAGCAATAGCTGCTGAAAGTGTGTTTTCAATTTCCGACATGCGCTTTTAAATTTAACTTATTTTTTAATGTTATTTGTCGTGTAATTCTATACCTCATATAAAGGATTGCTCGAAAGAAGTTACGTATCATTCGCCTTATTCGCAGAAACTGTTAAAGGAAAATTTTTAAATGTGGTATGTATTCCTATCTGAACTAAATTTTGGCATTTATGTAGTTTATACATAGAATTCTTTACATCATATACACAGGGTTGCTCAAAAAATTCAGACAATTTTCCGATAAACTGGGTTTTCAAATGTGTTAATATGTATCCAAATGATTTAATTAGCTATTGTCTTTCAACTTATTAAACGGTAAAGTTTTGTTACATTATTCTGAATATATTGGAAAAAGTTTCATAATCAATCTTCACACACAATTTTTGTTTCTTGTTAATATTTCGGAAGGGAGGGGGAAAAAGGTTTTTCTGGATGTTTCTATTATTAGGATGAGCGAAGCGAATCCTCTACTAGGCCACTCAAATGACATTTTGTCGTACACTTTACAAAAAAACTATACAGTATTTTGACTTGAAATTAAACACAAATATAAATTATGATCTGTAGATTTGCAGAATATTATTTTTTTACAAAAATACTTTTCAAAAAATTATTATTGTAATTAATTTATTTTACATGTTTTTCCATTTTACATGGTTTTCCATTTTTTCAAATAAAAAGTAAAACACGTACGTTTTCAGAAGAAAAACGTAAATCATGGGGTCAGTAATTATAGCTAGAATCATCATTAAATAAATAAAATATATTTTCATTATTCTGAAAATATATCTCAAAAACTACTTTCAGATTTTCAAACTATGCTCATTCCTTTTAATTATGTATAGTTTCATGATTTCTTTTATAAAATTTATAAAATACTTTTTTTTAGAAAAATTATAGCATATTTTTGATGAATTAAAATTTGCGAAAATTCTCTTATTAACATTCAATTATAAAAGTATTTTTCTGTGTTAGGAATTCAAATACACAATTTATTCTTATTTTGTGAAATCATTTATGCAGACGATACTTATGAATTTTAAAAGAATTATATTTTTGTGAAGTGGCAATAAAAGAATTGTAAGCAAATAAAGTAGCGTCTATACCCCGCCCCAAACTTTGGCTCTTATCACAAATGCACCCAAGAAATTCCCCATGCTGCCGAAAATGGGGATTAATAGTTTGATACCTTCGTTAATAACAACAATTTTGCTCATTTTAGAAATTTATTTATTTAAATGGATTAATTTAATTTAATTTATTTATTTATTTAAACTTGTTTTATTAATTTATTTATTTAAATAAAATTAAGTTTATTTATTTAAATTTTATTTATTTAAATGGATTTATTTATTTAAATGGGGGCGTAGCGCTCATACACGCGTTAGTGATTCCGGTGTTGATGAGTTTCATACATTTTAGTGATTTCCTGCACAGCGAGTTTCGTGGATCCAGTGATGTTTTTTTTTTTGTTTGAATGCGCGCGCAGCGCTCATACACGCGTTAGTGATTGCGGCGTTGACGAGTTTCGTACATTTTAGTGATTCCTGCACAGCGAGTTTCGTGGATCCAGTGATTTTTTTTTTTTTTTTTTTTTTTTTTTTTTTTTTTTTTTTAATGGGCGCGCAGCGCTCTTACACGCGTTAGTGATTGCGGCGTTGATGAGTTTCGCACATTTTAGTGACTCCTGCACAGCGAGTTTTGTGGATCCAGTGATTTTTTTTTTTTTTTTTTTTGTTTGAATGCGCGCGCAGCGCTCATACACGCGTTAGTGATTGCGGCGTTGGCGAGTTTCGTACATTTTAGTGATTCCTGCACAGCGAATTTCGTGGATCCAGTGATGTTTTTTGGTTTTAATGGGCGCGCAGAGCTCATACACACATTAGTGATTGTCGCGTTGACGAGTTTCGTACATTTTAGTGATTCCTGCACAGCGAGTTTCGTGGATCCAGTGATTTTTTTTGTTTTAATGGGCGCGCTGCGCTCATACACACGTTAGTGATTGCGGCGTTGGCGAGTTTCGTGCATTTTAGTGTTTCCTGCACAGCAAGTTTCGGGGATCCAGCGATGTTTGTCTGTCTGTCTGTTGGTTTGTTTGTCTGTCTGTTTGTTTGTTGATTTGTTTGTTTGTTTTTGTATGTCTGTCTGTTTGTTCCTTTGTCGGTTTGTTTGTTCGTCTGTCTGTCTGTTTGTTTGTCTGTTTGTTTGTCTGTTTGTTTGTTTGTCGGTTTAATTGTTTGTCAGTTTGTTTGTAGGTTTGTTTGTTTTTACGTCTGTTTGTTTGTTTGTCTGTTTGTCTTTTAGTTTATCAGTTTTTTATTTGTCTGTTTGTTTGTTTCCTGTTTGACGGTTTGTTTGTTTATTTATTCGCTTGTTTGTCTGTTTGTATGTTTGTTTGTCGGTATGTTTGTTTGTGTCTCTGCCTATTTGTTTCTTTATTTGTAGTATCGTCAAAAAACGGAAATCAAGAAACCATATCGTCAAGAAACCATATCTTCCGTTTAAAAAGGGGAAATTATCGGCAGCATGGGGAATTTCTTGGGTGCATTTGTGATAAGAGCCAAAGTTTGGGGCGGGGTATAGACGCTAGTAGCAAATAAAATTAATATTTTGTATAATTCTACTTCGAAAATATTTTTATTTATAGGAGTCTTATATCATAAATAAACAACCTGAGGAAATTCTTAGTTATTTGGTTAAAGTACATTTTAAAATTAAAATGCGCCGAAACATAAAATTACATTTTTGCTTAATAAAAATGCAAAAGTAATTTTAAAAATATATTATTACTTTCAAATATTTATCTTATAGCATAATACTTCGCGAATCCAAACAAAGCATGGCTTTTGCTAGTATGTTTATTTTCCATCAAAGTTACAAAATCTCGAATAAATAAAAAACATATACAGTGAAACCCCGATCGATCGTTCCCGCATCCATCGTTTTCCCGCATTGATCGTTTTATTTCTACGGTCCCTTCACAAACTATACTTAAATAATGTTAACGAAACCCGCAAGCATCGTTCTTCAAAAAGTCGTTTTCCCGCATTCATCGTTGTAAATTTTTTTTCTCCTCACAGAATTGAAATTGAAAGTCATGCAACCATCCATATAACATACAAACTGGAATTACTTCTTTTATCCTAAGATAGCTCATTTATGATATTTATATTAATGATGGCGACAATAATGCAGATGAAGAGTAGTTGTAAATAGCAGAGATTGTGATTATGTTTCGATTGATCATGATGTTGCAACATGTGGTATTCTACACATAGAGGAAATGTGTGCTAATGCAAACTAGTCGTTGGAGGCCACCGTAATACTTACCCATCATGGATATGCATAACATAATCTATGAAAACATAACATATGTAAACAATTTATAAAATGCATTACAATTCCAAAACAAAATATAAACGTATATTTAAGTATTTTTAACACATCATCATGCTCTATTAATGAATTTCTGATGAACCAATTTCGATAAATTGTATGAAACGCCAAAGTATTCAAGTAGCACTGAATTGCATAAAAGAAATATCCTTATAACTCTAAAAATAATTATCATATTCACTAACGGTTTCTTGCATCGAATTAAGTGTCTCATTTGCAATTAAAAGATATTTTTGAATTGAAATTTAAATGAAATACAGGGTCATGAAAAATCAAAGAATGCGAAAAACAGGATTACAAATATCTCAACAACTAATAATCCTATCGACTTCGCTTTTTATGCAAAATTTGTGTTAATTTATTGCCTTTTACGTCCACTTCTTAAAATAAAAAAATTCGAAAATTTTTATATACATTTCATCAGAACGAATTTTTCGAGAGTCCGAAAAAAATAGTTCCGGATAATCGAGGTTACTGATATTAAATAGGCTTCGTCCCATTCTTACATACTAAGCACATACAAAATTTCAAGTCTCTAACTCAATTTGTTCGAGAGATAGAGCGGTTACAGGCAGACAGACAGACAGACACACAGACACACAGACGGACGGACGGCGAAATTTTTTTTCTAAAAATATGTTTTTCGGAATCTCCAGTGTCCGAAACGTGTAAATCCGTCAAAAAAATTTTTTCGATTTTCAAAACGATTGCAAGACTTACCCTATACTACGTATGATGGGTAAGTAAAAATGAAAATAATGGCGAAGAAGCAGAGGATAACGCTCATGTGGATGAAGCTGAGCCTCCATTGCCAAATCTGTCTAATGCAATTACGACTTTGAATCTGTATGAACTCTTATATATGCATAAGAAATTACAGAAAAATGTTGTATACCTTGGAAATTTATTTTTTCGTTAAAAAAAGAACGGAAAATCAAAGAAAATTATTTTTGTTTTAAAATAAATATCAATTTAACTTCGATTTATTTCTTTTAAAATTTAATAAGCAATAAATTAGTATTCAATAGTATACTATATGCATTGTAAGCATTACTATTGTATAAGCATTGTGTTTTTTCGTGCTTTGAAGTTAATTCGCATTCATCGTTTTCCCGCATTCATCGTTTTTTTCGCCGTACCCCTTGAAAAACGATGGATCGAGGTTCTGCTGTATATATATTATTGTTGTATAGAAATATAATTGTATTGCCTAGTGTAAAAATTAAGACAAGTCTAACAAAGTGTGATTTTATAAACGTTATATTTAACAATAAATATGTTGTGATTGTTTAATGTTATTAAAATAACATTTACTAATTATGCTTTCTATTTTTTTTTTTTTTTTCAGACTGTTCGAAAAAAAATTCTTGCGGTAAGTATTTAGAGATTTTAAAATATTATAAGCATGATTTTTTTTTCTTTTTACCATAAAGAATTTTGCTCAACTTACTCTACATTTTTAACAGTTACAAGTTCAGACTTTGACAAACAAATAAAATTTTATTAAAAATGACTGAACTTAAATGACTGAGTAATTTTCAATTTGATGTTAGTGTTACTTTTGCTTTTATAAAAGATGTTATAGATATACATAAAACTCTAAGTAATTCTTTATTTCGTCAATTAATAACAATAAGACTTATACACTATATGGCCAAAGGTGACCGGCCACTTGTGATTTTAGACATTTTGTTAAATATCTAGAAAAATACATGAGAAATTATCCTGAAACTCTAAGTGTGAAAAAATAATAGATCATAACATTTCCGTGAAGTTTTCCGATGAAACTCAATAGGAGACCGTCAACAAATTGAAAAAGAACGAATATCTTTTGGAATTAACCCTGTCAAAACTAATGCAGCAAAAGCGTTTAAACTGTAGATTATGATTAATTGGTTTATTGTAATAAACTGTGTTCATTTTTATGATGATAGCATGTTAACTCGTAGAGAAATTAAAATTTTTATAAAAACAATCCCCAAGTTTTTTATTTATAATTTACAGAGTTCTTAATATAAAATATTACTCTTTTCCAAAAATATGACAAACAACATTGTACACAAAACCCTGTAATCAGAATTTAAAAAATAATAATAATTTTATGGAAAATAAGCAAGTTTACTAAATAATTTTTCATTGCGCATGCGTGAATGTTATGAAAATTTCATTTGCATACTGTGTTAGCTAAATGTATAGAGCAACGTTTGAGAAAATCTCAAAATCATAACTTGACATTTCTGAAAGTGATCGTTGATAGAATAAGCTCAAAACCCGTTATTCCCAGAATGAAGCAAAAAGATGAGGGACAGTATCCATTTATCCATTGATTACTGTCAATATAGAATACACAATATGGCATGTACTACTATATTTGGATAAAATCCCTCATTTTTTTGCTTCAATTTGGGAATAACGGTTTTTGAGCTTATTCTATCGATGATCACTTTCAAAATTTTTAAGTTATGATTCAGAAAAGTTGCTCTATAAATTTAGATAACGTAATATGCAAATGAAATTTTGATAGCCTTCACGCATGCGCAATGAAAAATTATTTAGTAAACTTGCTCATTTTTCATACAATTTTTATTATTTTTTAATTCTGCTTACAGGGTATTGTGTACAATGTTGTTTGTTAAATTTCCGGTGAGAAACATTATTTTATAATAAGATCTTTGGTAATTATTAGTAAAAAACTTGAAAAGAATTAGGACTATTTTTATAAAAACCTTAATTTCTCTACGAATATACATGATATTCACATAAAAATGAACACAGTTTATTAAAAAAATCAACTTAATCATAATATAATGTTTGAACGTTTTTGCTACATTACTTTTGACAAGGTTATCCAAAAGATATCCGTACTTTTTCAGCTTGTTAACAGTTCTCTATAAAGTTTCGGGTAAAAATCTTTACGGAAATTTGTGACATGTACTATTATGCTTACACGCTTAGAGTTTCAGGATAATTCCTCATGTGTTTTTTTAGATATTAAATAAAATGTCTATAATCGCAAGCGGCCGGTCACTTTTGGCCATATAGTGTAAACATACTGTCGAATGATTTGAGATTTTCGAAAAAGTGCAAGCATAGATGTAATTTAATTAGGTGAAAGTCGAATCCAATTGTTTCAAAAATTACTTGATCAAAAGTTATATGACAGTAGATATTATATATATATAGCTTTGGCTTAAAATTCTTACAACATTCTGTTTTTACTCGCGTGTTTTTTTTTTTTTTTTTAATTGAGATGAAAATTATTTAACCTTTTTATCTGTTAGCTTTTGACGAGTTTTTAATTTCATTTTTCGCTAAGAGCTGCTTTTATCATAATCATGTTAACCCTTTATCTACCGACGGTACTTATAAGTACCATTAAAATTACTTATTAAAAATTCTTTTAATACGTCGATTAGCTCTAATATTGTTTAGAATGAGTTACAGATAAATTATTTTATTTTGTTCCAAAAGCATTATTGACTACACAAAACAAAAATATTTTTAAAAGGATGATTCCTTTTGTCTTTGCATCTTTTCAGCTTTCTTGACGCTGAGGGAGGGGGATGGTGATTTTTCAATTCGGAAATATTTCTATATTTATATTGTAAGAGCATCATATTTGCACATTTTATAATTCTACAAAATACTCAGAAAACAATTTAAAATAAAATATTTGAGTGGAGTTATAAATATTGCTCAAAATTCCTGTAAATTCAAATTTAATTAATCCTTCTAAATCCTTCATTCCTCCTAAAATCCTTCAAAAATTAATTAAATGATTACATGAATCTTTTAATTTAATTTAAAGAACTTACGTAAAATGATTTAGAATATAAAATTTTCATGAATTGATAATTCAGTAGATAAAGGTTTAATGGTATTCAAAAATTTATTTTTTTCCGCACGACGATTCGAAATTTTCGGAGACATTTTCAGATTCCTTTCTAAAGGTGAAAATATGAAACTTTCTGACGTGATTTTTAAAGAGATGTATAAGCGGCCGCATTTAACAACCTTTTTATATTTCCTAAAAAAGATGTACATCTTTCGTAGTTCTCATGACTTTCAAGATCAGCTTAGGTTAAAAATTTAACATGCTTACCTAAAAGTTCCGATGCTTTTATAGAAAAAGAGGAAACGCTGCTTGATTGCTTTCAATTGGGAATAACACCTGCCAATTTTATCTATATGCGTATGAAAGACACTGTGTTAATATGAAGAGCAGAGCCACAGAATAAACAGACTTCAAGAAGAAGAATGTGCAAAATCACTAATGTTATTTTCATATAAAGAGCGGTTACATTCGTAGACAATAAAAGACTAAAAATTTGCAAACCTTAAACTAATTCTGATTCACTTAAAAGAAATGTTTATTTCACGTTAGACATTTAAAAAAAGTAATAATCCTATTGGCGCCACAAAAAAGTAGAAAAATCTATTTTACTTTCCTTCTAATCAAATAGCATTAAAAGGACTTGCAGTGCAATAATTGATTTTTAAGTTGAAAATGTTATTTTTTGTTTCTATACGAATAGGAAAAAAATAAAATTTCCAATTAGAGGAAGAGTGAGTCCAAGCCCGCCCAAGCCCGAAGGCTGGTATAAAAATCAAGTGCCCGTGAGGGTCCTGAGCTCAGGCTTTTGTGGGCTGGACCCGTTTCATCTCTAATGGCAACCTCCTCAGACAGCGATAGTTCTGAACCCTCGAATTCTGGCCCAAGCCCAGACCAGTCTGCTAACTACTTCTCTGAGTAGGCCCACCTAAACTGTACTGAGAACACATTAATCACAATAATTGAATTTTGTTGTATAGACAGTTAGATAGTAGAACAAGGAAAAGTGACAGGACTAATAGCTAACTATTATAGATATATAAATGTTTTATTTATTTCTGTATTGAATGTGCATGCATAATATACAAGATATGTTATGCATAACAGTCTATTTATTTTATTTATTTATTTTCAGTATGATTGTGAAGGAAACAATGCATTTAGCAAAGAGTAAGCATACCATTATTTGTGAACTTTTGTTTTCATGATTAATTTCCCTTGTTTAACAGTTATCAGATAGATGTTGTAAAACTTTTCAATAACCTTTAAAAATGACACACTTCGCACAAAACTATACACTAGGACAAGGGAAAAAGGAACCTCTTTGTAACAAAATTCTGTCTTACAGCAAGAATTTTTAAGGTGCTCTGAAGTAATGCCATTTAATTGTAACTAATAAGATCGAAATCTTTCTAAAAGGGAATTTTATTTTATGATTCGTGCGATTTCGTTTTCACGGATAATAAGAAAAACTTTTGAAGAACTTTAAAAAGCGTAATAAAACGTAAACGTAATAACGTAATTTTAAAATTTATGTAGTATGTGCGTGGGATTACGATTGATAAGAACAGAAGTTAGCACTACAAAGATCATCTTTAATACAGTAACGAATACAAACATTTATCAATAGTATATGAAATATGGAAAACACGAGTTTAGTACATAAACAGATGATATACTATATAAAAATATAAGGTCCTTTCGTATATTAGATAAACAAGCCACAAAAACAAAAAAGTCATGCGTCAATCATTAAATATGTGAAATGCCGTCTAACACATTCGGAATAATGTAATAAAACACTGTTAATGTAACAAATAATTGCACCACTTAATAAGTTAAAATAGTATGTCTAATTCAATCATATGGAAACATGTAACGCATTGAAAACCCAATTTCAACTCTTGCCATCTACAATTGGAAAATTATCCGAAATCTTTGAACAACCCTGTATATATGATATACAAATTTGTATCTATACATGCATGCCGAAAATTAGTTTAGTTACGAAATGCACATATCTCAGTTGAAAATTCTACTTCAGCAATTTCCGGAAGGACAATAATACGTGAATTGTTTTGTGCAGACGTGTATAAGAGATATAGAATTTACATACAATGAGTAATATGTAAAATATTAGTTGAATTTAAAAGAGCATACCGAATTTTAAAACGTTCTTTCAGCAATCATTACTCAAAGACAGTTAGATTTCATTTGTGTCCCTGTAAATGAACAATTGCTATGAACCCCTTATTCTATCGTAATCATCTCGCAGTGAAATTCGGTGACTTATATCAGTTTCAATGTATTATAAATGGCCTAATCTCGTTAAAATACTCTTCAAACGATTTTCCCCTATATACCATAATTTAATGGAATTCTTTTGAGTGCCGCTGTAAATTAACTAATAACCCTACATACTTCATGTACAATATGTACATGCCTTGGTGGTCGTAAAATAACGTTTATCAGTTTACTAAAAAATCCGAGTATATTGATGGGAGTTAGAACGTGGATAGATGATAGATGGCCAGACGACCGGTGCATAAAACCGAATGCATAAAAATACTTTTCAGCTTTTGGATGGGATTTGGAATGATATAGTTCCATTCTCGTTGATCACCCTCTGAGAGTCTTGCAAATGGGTAAAACTGTAAGGTTGTTTTCCCTGCATTTTGTTTTTCTTTTAGTGCTTAGAAAATATGATTCTTTCAACATTATACATAAAAAAAAAACTTAATAACAAATATTAATGTAATCCTTGAGAATAATAATCATTCTAAAATGTATTGTAAATTCATTAAATCTATAGAATTATATTATCTTGAATATTGCTTATGTTGCAGTGAAACCTGAAGCTTAGTGAACGGAATATTACGTTCCAAACAGTTAGAGGATTAAGATTCGTACAAACCGTAGACTGTTGCATTTCGTAAAGTTGATAATTTTCATTTGAATGTTGCTGCTCATTCCCAAATAAGTGTGTACTACATTTTGTACATCTATATGGAATATATTACGTATATCCTCCAATAAGACAAGGATATTTTAAAGATTATTCGGGAAATAAAAATGCGGAACATTTTAACATTCGCTAACACTAAACTTAGTTATTTGCGGGTTTTTTTTTTTTTTTTTTTTTTTTTTTGTAAAGAAAAAGAAAGTTTTTTTTTTTTTTTACAAAGTAAACTGACTTTAGCTAACCAATTCTATGAACTACATCACATTGAACATTTCTGTACTTTATTACTGTATAGTCTAGGTTGCAAGAACTTCAGGTTTTTATATTGAAAGAAAATATAGATCAATCATCTCCTTTAATTTTTATGCAGATTTTTTTTTAATTATCTTTTTTTTTTTTTCAAATTTTTATGGCAGGTGAAATACTTCTGCAAAAATTATCGGGGAAATTTTAAAACATAAACAGCAACTTGTTGAAAAAGCAATAGAATGTGATTCTTCATTGGTAAGGAGTCCTAAAATTAAAATAGAAATGGAGGCCACAACTTTTCCTTACGTAGAAATCATAAACATAAGATCTGTTCTGTCAAACAATCGCACATCACTATTTTTTTTTCTCATTATATACTAGCAAATAAATTTTGTATGCAATATGTTTACAGTTTTTCAAATTTATTTAAAGCATGTATTTTTAATGTACAATGCTTAATAAATACACTTTTTGCACTTTAAATGGTCTTTTCCATAAAAAAAACCACAAAAAATTTTAAAACACACACACACACACACAAAAAAAAAATCGAACTTTTTTTAAATACACGGTAAGATGATTTTAACATTCGCGAAAATTTTCGGGAACCTAATCCTAGCGAATAATAAGGGAATACACTCTAAAAAATAAACGTGTAAATTAGACAAATTTACATATATGTGTGTGTAAATTTCTAAAATTGCACACCTGACATGAAAATTACCCACTTTTTGCAAAGTTTTAGCTTAAAGACAGAAAACCAACGAATATAAATGCACAAATAAAGTATGAGAAGGTAGCAAATAGCTATTTCGAATCTACTAACGAGATTCTTCATCAGTGCAAAACTCAGCGAGCTAAAAGTAGCAAAACTGAGCAAAGAGACAGAAAGACGCAGGCTTATATACCCGCTATGGGAACAATCCCGCCTAAAGAAAAGCAACCAATGAGAAGAAAGCAGCCAAAACCAACTTAATTTAATACTTTTTTTTTTTTTTTTTTCACTCGCTTTTTAGTTTTTGTTTTGCTTGTTCTCCGATAGATGTCGCTCAGTTGGTTTTGGCTGCTTTCTTCTCATTGGTTGCTTTTCTTTAGGCGGGATTGTTCCCATAGCGGGTATATAAGCCTGCGTCTTTCTGTCTCTTTGCTCAGTTTTGCTACTTTTAGCTCGCTGAGTTTTGCACTGATGAAGAATCTCGTTAGTAGATTCGAAATAGCTATTTGCTACCTTCTCATACTTTATTTGTGCATTTATATTCGTTGGTTTTCTGTCTTTAAACATTTGTGCACAAAGGCTTTATTTGCTATTTTAAAGTTTTAGCTGTTTTTATGTATATTTTAGCTTATAAAACTAAGTATGTATTTTGTTATCACTTGAAAAACACAAATAAATATGTATTTTGTTATCACTTGAAAAACACAAATAAATATGTAAATGCTGAAAAATGCCTGAATTTACACAAATTAATATGATATTGTAATTTATACATAATGATATATACATAGGTAACTGTATAAATTTCTAAAATCACCGCTCTTGTCATAAAAAATACACTTTTCCTCCAAAAAATACCCATTTTAATGTATGTTCAGTTTATGGCATTAAGTTTGTAAGTTGTTATCAGTTCATAAATTCAGAAAAATGTGTAAATGTAGATAACACTGGAAATTACACTAATTAGTGTATTACAAAAGTTATAAATGTGTGAAATTTAAAGTAGACGTTACGAAAGGGATGGGAGGCTTACATATTATTCAAAGCTATACTTTTTATTTCAGTAATCCCATTCCATAAATAACATGATGTCATTGCATTGCTGTAACACCATTTTTAAATAATAAACAAATATATTTATTTATTTTTATAAGATAGTCTGACCACTTCGATCACCTTCCCCGTTTCAGCAGCATGTGAACATATAAAAGAAGTTTAAAAAAATTAATCGCGACACATGTAACAATATTTCGTTTCATGTAGCGTAAAAATTTCTTGATTTAATTAGTTAATTTTAATTTCCTTTTCCGAATTACCTTTTGAAATTTGTACATCAAGTATAAAAATACTTGATTTTAAAATTCTAGGCTTTGATTAAATCGTAATTTCTTTCTGCTATTTTGCTGACCGCTGTTTTTTCTCAATTTTACTTGTAATTTTCAGTAATAGTGTTAGATTTCATTCTTAAAGCGAAATTAGAAAGACTTCCTAAAGAGGAATTATAATTAGAGCTATAATCCCACTTTATGCTTATTCATAAATTTAAGTTATATTTTTTGTACTGTTGGTAATTTTTCTGCTGCCCTTCCCCCCTCCTCCTTGATTTAAAGGACAGTAGTTTAACCTTCAGTAGAATCTAAAAACTGTTTCGAATTCATTTAATATGTAACATATAATATAACTCATGTAATTAAGATAATTCTAAATTCGTATCCTGAGTTATTTTTACATATTGCACATCGAATATAAGTATGCCTTATTTTACCCTAAATTATTTTAGCCGTCTCATAGCTTGTAAACTTTTACCCATTTCAAAGTTTAACTTGTAATTTTAGTTTAACTTCAGTTCGCAGTATTATTTATGGTCTTATTCACGAACTACTTCGATCCCGACATAGACGCGAATCTAGCATCCAAACCTAAAATCATAATCATCGTTGACTTGGCTTCATCAGGTTTAAGTTGAAAACTAATGGTGGGTCCAGCTGAATTCTAGCGCTTGCGTTGAGAAAAATATAGAAGTTATTCTCCTATAAAATATAAGGTATGTAATCTCATTCGTTCGTATTACCTTCAATTCTATTTATATGATTTGTTAATTTTTATACCAAATAAGGGACACTCCGAATAAGGGACACCTCTATTTAAGGGACAAAACTTACTGTCCCAGTCCCTTGGTATAGGATGTGCAATGTTATTTACCTCTAAATAAGGGACACTCGATTTAAGGGACACTTGAAATATAGATTAAAGAATCTAGCTTTTGAATTTCAGATACTGAAGTAGTCTGTGATGAAAATACAGATTTTTGTGAACTTATCAAACTGACAGACAATTATGTTGATACAGAGGGATACAACACATTTTACGAACATTTATTTAGCCGCAATTCTGATATCACTTCAATGCATTTATACCCATTGAAAGTAATGCTGAAATCTGTGAGGATGATTCTGAAAGTGGAACATAAAAGATAATTGTGAAATAAATAATTTTACAAATGCTTTAACACTGTTCTCAAATCCAAAAGGACAAATTTTATGACAAAAGTTTTAATTTATTTTTATTCAGAAATGCCAGAAACTAGCAGGCGTTGTTTGGAAATTAAGTAATTGAACTGATTTTTCTCATTTTTCCCTTTCAAACGCAATATATCTTCAGAAAATACTGTCAATGTGGGCGTTTTGAACCGAATTTATACACGAAAGAAAAATAAGTACTCAACAAAAGGTGAAAAACATCTGTCACGTGATCAAAATCACATATAACTCAATAGATAATTTATTCAAAACTTGAAAACACAGTTCGATTCCAAATCGCTTCCATATTCAGGCGTTCCAATTTTATACCTTTCCGTTAAAAAATGAATTTGTAAATGTGTTAAAACATTTTCTGCTTGCTGAGCAGAGCAGTTGAGAGATTTCTTGCCTTAAAATACGCAAAGCAGTTAAATACTTTTTTTTTTTTTTTTTTTTTTTTTTTTTTTTTTTTTTTTTTGTAATTACTAATGATAATGAAGATAATGATAATGAAGAAATTAAAATTTATAAGTATGGTAAATGAACACTTGAAAAATTTATAGTGAAAAATTGAAATTTGCAAAGCAATCACTTTTGGATTGATTACTTCAAGTATAACACTTTTAAATGTTTTATACTTCTTGCATGTACGCAATTTGTGTAAAAAATACAAATCAATAATTCTGCAAATTATTTAAGGATTTAGAAATGAATTAAAAATTTTAATTACTTTTCTATTCCTTTTGCGTCTGATTAACGTTATTTATACACTTCGAATACATTTAAACTTCATCTTTTAATGTTTTGTTATTTTTATATTCTTCAGGACATAAATAAAAAACTCTGAATAAGGGACACCTCTATTTAAGGGACAAAAGTTCCGGTCCCATAGGTGTCCCTTATTCGAAGGTTTCACTGTATATAAATGTATATGCTATACGTTGGATTGTTTTTTTATATATAAGACTTTCTTACACGAATAATTTACTTGCCTTAAAAATGTCAACATTACCTAACTCCTAATAAATGTCTATTAAAATAACAAGTGTTGTATCTAAGGATATTTTTTTCTTGAAAAATTTCCACCTTAAAAAGAATTTATGAATGTATTTTAATAGTAGCAAAATAAACGTTAACACAATTTTTTTTGGGGGGGGAGGGAGGTGCGGTATTAAATTTTGGGTCGGTTGTGTGAAAGATATTATAGTTTATTTATAAACTATTAAACAAATGTATATCATACCTATTAATTATATATTCTGATTTATAATTTAAACAGTTCATCTGAGTTTTATTTATTTATTGAAATTTATTTGTAAGTTTTTTTTTTTAATTATGAAACTTATACTGTTAACTAAGTTTATCATCGATTAAAACTAAAGCGTTGTTTTTGAGTTTCTATGCTACGTTTTTAAATTTTGAGAATATTTATTTATCTTAATTACATTTAATTTTCAGCTGTGTTTTTATTTTAAAATATTACATCAGAAGAACTATGTTCCACTAAAATAATCATAGTAAAAAACACATAATTTTTGCTTGTTAATTATAGATTTAATAAAAATACACAGTAGTAAATTGCAAAAGGACACAAATACGTTGATTTAAAATAACCTTAGACCAAAAATTCTGAAGAAAATTTATATTAAAGTAATGGCTTTTTCTTCAAATAAGCATTTTTCCATTGCAATTTTGCCTATTATTACAGAATTTATATGACCTAAAACATATGATTGTATGTATACAAAAAATTGTAACAGTTGTGTCATAATGAATATTCAAAATCGAACTTATTAGTCCCCCCCCCCCACATAAATATCCCCCGCCGGGTGAGTTTTAAACACTTAAAACAAAAATGTAATTGTCAAATAAATTCTACGAGCATTAATTTCGAAAATTTATAAGAGTCAATTGACATTTGGATATAATCACAGTATTTCTTATTTTGTTTTTTACTATAGCTGACAAATAAAAATACTCATTAGCTTATCTAAAATTTTAATTAGAATATCTGAAATTTGCATTTATGAAAATACGAGTCATTTCACTTATGTTAAAACATATTTGTATTTTTTTTTTTTTTTTTTTTAAGACACAAATTTCTAAATATAATCTTAAATGCAAAAGATGTTATTTTAATGATTCAACAGCCTTTTTGATAATCTTGATAATTTTTTAGGTAAATTCTTTGTAATGATGAATATTTAAAAAAAGAAAACAATTCAACATATAATATAGGTAATTTATGTATATATAAACAAATCAGCTAAAATTTTTGCAGGTAGTATGTGTATGCGTGAGTGCGATGAAGATTACATACCTTTTTCTATTTTTTTTTTTATAGTATTTTAAATTTTACTTTTATAACTGTATGTAACACAGTATCTGGAGTATAATTGACTTTGTATCTTGAGTCTGAAAAATAAAAAATGAAAAATTGAGTCTGAACTCTGAAAATAAAAAGTGAGGAGATTGCAAGTTTACCATCTATCATTATTCCATATGACTAGTCTAAAATCTATCATCAATTAATTATTGTTTTTTCTTTATCTTAATTTTTAATTGCATATCTAAAGGAGGGGAAAATATAAATTAAAAAGCAAGGAAGAACATAAAAAAAAGCAGTTTTTATGTGTATACTAGCGAGCTACGCCCGCTAGCTGGGCCACTTTTTCCAAACGAACCTCGGTATTAAGCAGTATATAATAAGCAAAAAAATTCATTTAATAAGCAAGTCTTGGTGTTCGAATCCTCAAGCACAAAGAAAAGTAAATTAAAGAGCCATGGTCCCGTTAAAAATATGTGATTTCGCACTGTGGGCCACGTGCACTTGAAAAAAAAAAAAGATTGTGGATCGGAACTATGGTCGCTTCGCGCCCATAGTCCCGTTAAAAATATTTGGTTTTGCACGGTGGGCACTACGCGCCCTTAAGACATTTTTCCGTATTTTTTAGTTTATCAGAAGCAGATTTTTACGCAGATTCTGAATATGTAATCAGTTTTTTCTACTTTAAAAACTGTCTGCATGATGGTTTAAGAAAAAACGCGCAAAAAAAAAAAACGCAATTAGCGCCGGTAGAAAAAGCGATTTTCGGCTGTTTCTTCTTTTAGCCAAAGGGGAAAAGTTCAGGTTCTTCACCTCAAGGTAGCGCAGTGTTCTGCCTCGGAGCTCCGTTTGAGCGCCGTTTGGTATTTGGGACATTTTTCGTTCCGATTCCCAAGGGGTTTTTAATTCATAACTTTTTTAATTTTGGTCCCACGGTCTCGAAAATGCCCGAAATGACTTCCCCGGAATATTTCCAATCGAAAGACACCTCTCGCGACTTCCAACTCGCCCGCGTTGCGAACTGTAATCGGCTTCAAGCAGACAGACAGAGGCGCACGGATTTTATTAGTATAGATTTAGAGGGAGAGTAGGGAGGAATGGGACACTTTTTACAAAAATAATAAAATAAACTTTATTTGACACAAATAGAAAAATTTTGATTTATAGAATACAAAATGAAACACTTTCTAATGTCCGTGAACAATATAAAAACATATTTTGAAGAATCAATTTTATGATTAAATAAATTGTAAATTTCAAAATGTGTCCCATACTTCCCCATTAACAGAGAAGTAATATTTGTACTAGGATGGTTGATGAGGAATATCGAAAATTAATGTCTTAAATGGCAATATGCTGAATTTTAGAACCGTAGCTGCTATAGTAACATAGTTTTAGAGGGAGGGGTGAAGTTCTAAAAACCTATTTAGAGGGAGTTTTTAAAAAGAGGGGGTGAATGTGATAGGCTGATTTGGAGCTTATGAGGCTAAACTTGTGACAGTGGATGAGAAGTGGGTTCATCACTATGATCCCGAGTCCAAACAACAGTACTTTTATCTCATCCACTGTCACAAATCTTAGCCCCTTAAACTAAAAATCAGGCTTTCAACTACACCCCCCTCCCCATTTCACTCCTCCATACAAAACTATATGAATATTGCAGCTGCAGCTTAGTTGCAATTCTGAAACTAAGCATAAAATCAACTAAGACATTAGACTTCGATATTATACATCAATCTACTGCATTACATATATTATAAATACACTAGACACAATAGTTATTGAACCTCCATCGGATATGCGTATTTTACATATTACGCAAAGAACTGTGTAAATTACACAATAATACGTGTTTTTTGCCTAATACACATTTATCCGTGTAATCACAGAAGATTACACAGATAAATGAGTGAGAATATTACACAGATATATGTGTGTTCTTGCGCAATTTACACATTAATGTGGGTATTTCATGAGTGATCATTATAACTTTTACACACTTAGTGTTATCATCAAATTACACACCGAAATGTGTATTTTGAAATTTACACATTAGGCGTGTATTTTAGCAATTTACACACAAATTTACACACATAAGCAAACCGCTTTTGTATCATCGATTTACACATTTTTGTGTGTAAATTAACACTTTTATTTTTTAGAGTGTATTGTATATGCTTAAATAGCTGTGGCTTTTGTTGCTCGATCTCTCGACCGCAATTTAAAATATTCATAAATTGTATTTTTATCGTAACTTCATAATATCACAGTTATCCTTTGCTTACATATATTTACAGATGTTCTACTATTGATGTCGACATCCTTTTCGACCGTTATGAAATTACAAATCTCACTTACAATCCAAAATTCGAGGTAACGTATACAATTATTAGTTTGGCATGTTATATCTTTACTTGTACTTCAGTAAAATAGATCATTTTCTCTTGACTTCAAACTTGCTTTTTCTTTTATATTTTCCAGAGTTTGGAGATCTTTAGTGTGATTGGTGGCTACATGGGAATGTGGCTGGGCATTTCGCTTCTCAATGTTTACGATTTCATCGGTTCTGTTATACTCATGATCAGAGCACGCAGGAAGAAGGGGAAAAAAAACAAGCTTAAAAAGATGAAAAGAAATAAAATTGACAAAAGCAGCTATTTCTATACGAATTATCGCACCATGGAAGACGATTATCCAGCATTTCATAATCGTAATCTTTGGGCAATGAAAAATTATTAAATACACGTTAGTGAAAAGCTAATGCTTTATTTGTAGCACAGAATGCTTTTTTCTTCATATAGACCTAAAGCTGGAAATGTATCTTGTTTACCAGAGATAGATAAGGATAATACAGCAAGTTCTCTACTGTTTAATCCTTTCTGGTATGGGCAAATTCTGTTTGTAAAGTGAGAAATTATTGAATGACACCGGAATCCGCAATCGGCATTTTTATAAATTAAAAACGCCTTAATTCAAGCTTTTATTGTAAAAGCAAAATTTTAGTAACATATTCTCGATGCCATCTGTAAGTCTGGAATTCAAATTAGGTGTACCCGAAATGGGCCCACTGTGCCGGAAAGGGTTAAAAATCACTTAACCTACATACAATAACCCACTATATAAAGTGTAACGAATAATATCCAGAAAGCGGATGACAGTACTATAGTCGAATACCATCCGTAATCCTAATGCCATTTATTTCACTTTTCAGTAAGTTATGCAATCTTTCTACTTCATCCGTACAAATTTCAGGTAATCTAGAAAAATCATTTCTCAAAGGTTTCGACCGTTAACACATAGGCTATTATTTAAACTATTATTTGAACACAGTCAAACTGACTGGTAAAGTTATCATACGAATAAGGTTATCTAAGCAAAATATGCTCGCCGGTAGCTTAAACGGTAGAGCTTTGGCCCTGTAAACGAAAAGTCTGGGTTCGATTCCCTGTTTGGGCATTTTTTCGCTCAGTTGGAAACATTCTATTCGTATTAAGTAAATTTCTTTTCCAGTTCTCCGTCTAATAACAGACATATATATAGCACAAATAAATGAAATGTTATTGATGATTGTAGCTTTATGTAATAGCATTCTTTATTGCTTTCTGTCAAAGGGGCACGTTCATGTACTTTCTGATAAAATCGCCCTGATATAGAAAAAATAATTCTTGTAGGCGTGGAGGAGAATCTATTGCTGATTCATTTCTGTATGTTATCTATTTTAAATAAAATTTAAAAACTTTTTCATCAATCTAACAGTTTTCTTGTGTTTCAGCTAAATCAAGATTAAGAGTACAGTGGACTTTGAAATTCAGAAAACTTCAAAAGATTGATATTTTATTTTTAGCATGATAAGAATGTGTATGATCTAAAATTCCGATTTGGAAAAAAAAATCGATTACGATCATTTTTAAGCAGTCGTAGGCAACAGGTGTTTCAGCCAAGTCTATTTAAAACTGTCTGTGAATGGCTACTAACTTTTACGATTTCTTCTAAGAGGCAGTCATACATCGTGTTATCAATTTTTTGGCAATTTTGGATCCCCTCCTCTGTTTACGATATTCTACTTAACCATTCCTCCAACCCTCTCCCTTAATGATACCTTTTTTTTTTTTTTTTTTTTTTTTTTTACTTTATTTTTTTCTTTTAATACGTTTGCAATAATATTAAAAAAGTTTAGTTATGGGCCATTTTCAAATTTCGCTTACATAGGCTGTCCCAGAGTAAAAAGAAGAAAATTCGAACATGAATTAATATTTAACGTTTGATTTGAGCTATGTATTAGCTAAAGAAGACTATATTGAACAATGAACATTTCTAACATGAAAAATTAAAAAAAATCAATAAAAAATTTTGAGATATAAATCTTTAAAATTTTGATTCTAAGCAAAAATGCCTGTCCCATTCCAATATTTATGTTTTTAACTGTGTTTTTTTTCATTTGACCTAACTTTTTTAAATAAAAAGGTTTGATTATTTTAAATATGAACTGTTATTGTTCTATATTAATGAAAAAAATTATTACTAAAGATATTTTCTTTAAGAAATTAAGGGAAATCTTTTGTCCCTCACTTTTTTTCAAGTCCGTTACCTTGTGATTATTTTAGTCAAAATAGGTTTCGAATGCTGCCTAAAGTTAGCAACAAATACTCGGCGATATAGTTAAGCTATTCACGCAACTACTACTTGCCATTTTTTACTCCTCAATTGTGAAGCAATGTAAAAGCGCGATCACACACACTGTGTAAATGAAACTTTAAGCTCAACATGCAGCATTGGCTGAAGCTGCTTCGCGAAAAACGCTGTGCGATTGACATTTCATATGCGAAACATTAGCTGAAACTTTTTCCATTCCAAGTGGAAAATGCTGCGTGCAGCGCGTAATCTGACCAATAGCGTAGAAGCAGATTGTCTGCGTCACTCCTTTGAATGGCCGTCTAAATCAAGATGGCGGCTGTCAGTGTATATGGACGCTCGTTTGTATAGAAAACAAATAAAGTATTTAAGATCTAAACGCAAGAAACGGTTTTTTATGCGTCAAAAAGACTTCACATTAAAAAAATATTTAATCGAATTCATTGCGGGACAATGAAATAAGGATCCTTCGGCACTTAAAAACAGCAAAATTCAAATACCGTCGCCATGAATTTTCGATGATTACTAGCTGCGAATGTTCTAAGTAGTAAGTAAATATTTATAAAATTTAGAAGTATTTTTAACTATTATTCTTACATTATGTTTAACAATAAGTTTAATTGCAATGTTAAGGAGTTTTGAATATATTTTTACTGTTTATGAAATTTGATTGTGTTTTGTCCATACTTGTCGCCAAATTCGCCAATGTTTAGTAAACAAAGTATTTTCTTTCATCTTAAATATATAATTACACAAAAATATTACTTGAATGCTTCTGCCAGCTTTATAAATCAAACAATACATCTGATTATTCATTTTTTGGTGTACCCTATTTTTAAAAACATTGTACTAATTATCTTTTTACCTTTTATGCATGTCATTTGTCGTGTTAAATTATATTGGTTGACTAATCGTATTACCAACAAATTAATTAACTGGAAAACATTTATCAGCTATACTGCTTAAATCTCTTGTTAAACAATGTTTTGAAATTTTATTTGATGAATTACTTGTGTAAACATTGACTTTATTTCTTTATTATGCATATCGATAAAGTTATTTTCATATGGATTATTGTAAAACATTAAAAATGAAAAATAATGAAAAGAAAAAGGCGTCTACATAATATGGCGATAATATTTAATTTTTTTAATTTAATTATAAGAGAATTTTTTTTTTTTTTTTTGTGGGAATAAAGCGAATTGTATCATTTTCATTATCTAATTCTGAGGTATTTACACGGTTTGTGTTAGTAACATGAAGATGCCATGGGATATCCCTTGCCATTCCTTGTTTCCTGTTTTAAGTCCTTTTTCAAAAATAATGGAGTTATATCTGGTGTCTTTTCCTAATTATATAATAATATTTTAAAATGATAAGAATTATGTTTAGCAGATTTTTGTCAGTGATGGAATGCAAATAACAGATTTATTATTTTTAGAAATATGAAAACCGACAAAACACCATCAAAGCACATAAAAAGTAAAAATACAAAAACCTCTTAACATTGCATTTAATCTTATTGTTAAATAAAATGCAAGATTAATAATTATAAAACTTTTAAATTTTATAAAAAAATATTTACTTACGCAATTGATTTTAAACATCTATAAACACTAATATAATGTAAACTAATGTTTCAAATATATATGTATTATTTGAAACTATTTCAACATTTATAAATTATTTATTGATTTATATTATTAACAGTGCATAACATTTTATCTGATAACCTTCAAACTATTACTAGTTTGGTAAAAAAAAAAAAAAAAAAAAAAAAACAATTTTCTTTATTTAATGGCAGAAACTTAGTAGTTAAAAGGCGAAAAATATTTTTCCTAAATCATGGAGCAAACTACTTTTAAGAAAAAGGGTTTATGCTGTCATAATTATGATCTTCTTCAACCCATGAAAATTAATTAAATTTGTAATTAAAAATCTCAGAAAAAAAGCGAGACGCTTGGCAGAAAGAAAGGAAAGAAATATAAATATATTTTATTAAGATATATGTATTTATATTTTAATAAAATATAAATATATTTTATTAATATATTTTATCAAGAGTTCCTCCTAAAGGTGGAATTCCGCTTTTCCAAAAGAAATTTTGGGCTTTCTCTAGACTGATGCAAAAATGCAAAGAAAAACTTGCAAAGAAAAACTTTGGGAGGATAATAAGGGAGGGGGGGGGGGGGGAATGCCTGGAAAATTTAGTAATTTGACATTTTGTCTATTTAAATGCTTGGAGTTTGTTCTTGAGTTATTGTGCAAAAGAGATATAACATGAAAGGTGAGCTTATATCATATAAGCATCTGAAAGTCGAGTAAAAAAAACATTCAGGAAAGATGCTTAGAGTAACTACTCTAAATATCTTTCATGGATTTTTTTTTTTTTTTTTTTTTTTTTTTTTTTTTTTTTTATTATCATAACAATTCGAAGTAAAAGGAAGTTTTTCTTGGAATAGAATATTTTGTGCTAATTATAAACACTTCTGGATAATTTCTGTGATACCTTTTTCGAGATGTATTTCTGAAGCAAAGATCAATTAGTGAAGAGAATTTTTTTAAAGAAAGGGGGGGGGAGATTTAATAGCTAAACCATTAAAGACTGTACTTCACATAAGTTGATCAGATTTATTTGGATTTATTCCTTTAGCATTGTTAATACTTCATAGATAAAAAAAAAAGCGCAATTATTTAACTTTATTGCATAGGTAGCTATTAAAATGATACTTAAATTTAAAAAGTTTCGCACACTGTATTGATGGAAAAAAATTTCCACCTTTTTCTCATTTCCCACTTTTATGCCTGATATATATATAACAAGGGTCTGTCCAGACTTTGTGAAATTGTGAAGTTTTTCTTATAGTTGTGAAAATTCAGTCATAATTTTGTGAATTTTAAATTATTTAAATCTTCAGGTTCTATCCTTCATGTATGAAAAAGCTAAGTAATATGATCTTTGATGAGTTCAACTGTTTATTTACAGACCAGTTTTTATTTTACTTACCCATCATACACAGTATGGGTAAGTCTTGCAATCGTTTTGAAAATCGAAAAATTTTTTTTGACGGATTAACACGTTTTAGATAGTAGAGATTCCAAAAAACATATTTTTAGAAAAAAATTTTTGCCGTCCGTCTGTCTGTCTGTCTGTCTGTCTGTCTGTCTGTCTGTCTGTCTGTAAACGCTCTATCTCCCGAACAAATGGAGATAGAGACTTGAAATTTTGTATGTTGTTAGTATGTAAGAATGGGACGAAGCCTATTTAATATCCGCAACCTCGATTGTCCGGAACTATTTTTTTCGGACTCTCGAAAAATTCGTTCTGATGAAGAGTATATAAAAATTTTCGAATTTTTTTGTTCTAAGGAATGGATGTAAAAGGCAATAACATAACACACATTTTGCATATAGAACTAAGTCAATCGGATTATTAGTTGCCGAGATATTTGTAATCCTGTTTTCTACATTCTTCGATTTTTCAGGACCCTGTATTTCATTCAAATTTCAATTTCAGAGGTATATTTTAATTGGAAATGAGACGCTTAATCCGACGCAGTTAATTATTAGTTAATAGAATTATTATTTTTGGAGTTATAATGATGTTTCTTTTACGCAGTTCGGTACTACTTGAGTAGTTTGGCGTTTTATATTATTTGTCAAAATTGGTACATCAGCAGTTCTTTAATATAGCATTACTATGTATATTAACAATATTTAAATTTTGTTTATGAATTGCAATGCATTGTATAGATAGTTTTCACATGTTTTATCTTCATATACATATCCATGATGGGTAAGTATTACGGTGGCCTCCAACGACTAGTTTACTTACCCATCATACGTAGTATAGGGTAAGTCTTGCAATCGTTTTGAAAATCGAAAATTTTTTTTGACGGATTTATACGTTTTAGATAGTGGAGATTCCGAAAAACATATTTTTAGAAAAAAAAAATTGCCGTCTGTCTGTCTGTCTGTCTGTAAACGCTCTATCTCCCAAACAAATTGAGATAGAGACTTGAAATTTTGTATGTAGTTAGTATGTAAGAATGGGACGAACCCTATTTCATATCAGCAACCTCGATTATCCGGAACTATTTTTTTCGGACTCTCGAAAAATTCGTTCTGATGAAAGGTACATAAAATTTTTTGAATTCTTTTGTTCTAAGGAATGGACGTAAAAGGCAATAAAATAACACATATTTTGCATATAGAATGAAGTCGATCGGATTATTAGTTACCGAGATATTTGTAATCCTGTTTTCCACACTCTTCGATTTTTCATGACCCTGTATTTCATTCAAATTTCAATTCACAAGTATATTTTAATTGGAAATGAGACGCTTAATCCGACGCAGTTAATTGTTAGTTAATGGAATTATTATTTTTGGAGTTATAAGGATGTTTCTTTTACGCAGTTTGGTACAACTTGAGTAGTTTGGCGTTTTATATAATTTGTCGAAATTGGTACATCAGCAGTTCTTTAATATAGCATTACTATGTATATTAACAATATTTAAATTTTGTTTATGAATTGCAATGCATTGTATAAATAGTTTCACATGTTTTATTTTCATATACATATCCATGATGGGTAAGTATTACGGTGGCCCCCAACGACTAGTTTAAATGATTAAATTTGTGTAAAGTTCAGTTTGAAAGTGAAAAAATTCTGTAAAAGCTTTATTTAATAAATAAAAAATTTTGTGAAATGTCCTATTTCAAGATAAAAGATTTTGTGAAGGGTCCTGGTTAAAAAAAAATATGAAGGGTGCAGTTTGAGGATAAATTATTTTGTGAAGAGTCCTTTAAAGGACCTAAAATTTTCCTAAACTTATTCCTGTATAAATATATAGTATATTAAAATATATATCAATGTAAAAAGCATGAAATTTCTTTAAATTTAATAAAATCTATCCAAAATTTATTACATTTAAAGAAAAACATTGAAAAATTATATATTGACTTAAAAATCAACATATACACTCGCATTTTTTTTTTTTTTAAGTACATATTTTATCCTTAAAAAACAATTTTAACCATTTATATCACTTATTTTTATTTTCCTGAATGAACTTTTACGAACTTATGGAGTTAAAATAAGAATAGAACGCCAAAATATGGGGGAGGGGGGTGCTAAAACTTATTGAGTATTTGCAGTGTAAAAAAAAAAAAAAAAAAAAAAAAAAAAAATCTTAAGTATAATTAAAGGGCTACTTAATCACACGAAAAGACTCAATTTCTAGTGCTAATTCCATGGGAGAAATTTACAAAAATATCTGTAATTATATCTTTAAAGTATCCATATAATTTATGAAAATAATATGGTTGCATTTAATTTTTTTTATTGTGTAGCTGAGTTCAATTTGTACAAAAGGCCGCTTTTTCAATTTTGATTTCAGATATATAAATATATATTTTATATAATATATATTTTATGAGAATATTTTCATTTTCGAAACCGGTTCCGAAAATGTAAGTATTCCCATTGAAAATATTTGTAAACAAAATTAAAAAAACGATCCGTGTACACATCGTTTTGAGCTATTTAATGCAAAATAATAATAATAAATAAAATAAAAATAGATATTGAAATGCAACCAAGATATCTTTATAAATCTCTTCCATTAGATTAGCATTAGCGAATGAGTCTTTTTCAGTGGCGTAGCTATGTTTTTTGGCGCCCGGGGCCAGCAAGAAATTTTGCGCCCCCACCCCAATATAGATATATAACAATTTCTCTCAATGTGGCGCCCCTAGGCCTCGGCGCACGGGGCGGACGCCCCCCCTGCCCCCCCCCCCTTAGCTACGCCACTGGTCTTTTTGCTTGAATGAAGTAGTCTCTTAATGATTTAATGTAACGATATCTCAATTTCCAGTTTTTTCGAACAAAATGTTATGACATCCTAGTTCCCCCCTCGTCCCCCTTAAAAAAAATTCATTTTTAATTATTGCCACTATTAGAGAAACTCAACTTTTTATTTTACTCATAACTTTAGATGCCGTGTGGGCGATAAACAATTTTCTGTTGTAAACTTCTTGCTGAGTTTCGTTTACCTAGACGAAACTTTCTACGCATCATCCAGTAACCCTTTCGCTTCTGACCCCACCTCTTTTGCATCAGAAAAAGTTGTGTGTTGTGCTTAAAGCTTCACCTATTTCCCAATGTGATCGCGCCTTAATAGTGGCAAGAATAAGCTTTTTTCAAGGTTGGTATTTTTTTTCACTGTCAAATCTGTTGCCGTAAGTTTTAATATTAAAATAATAATTTTTGCACTTTTATAATTAAATATTGTTTACTAAATAGTTTCAGAAGGTATGTGTTATATTATCTAAGTTAGAAATTATACAAGTTAGTTCATTTCTAATAGTTTTATTTGAAATGTCAAGTCCATTACCATGAAATGTAAGCGATGAAATGTAAGCTGCTAAGTAAGTTTACTAAATAGTTTTAGAAGGTAATGTAAATTATTGTCTAAATTAGAAAATATACAAGCTAGGTTCATTTTAATAGTTTTTTTTTAATTTTATTTGAAACGTCAAATCCGTTACTTGTCAAGTCCGTTACCATGAAATGTAAGCGAATGGTGAAAATGGCCCTTATACATTTATCACATACAATCTATATATGTATTAATATTCTTATTCACATACTTTTTCTGACTTAAATAACGAGAAGAAGTTAATAAAATATGAATATAATATATGAAATAACTTCATATCAAATAACACTTTAAAGAAATACTTTAAAAAATATTTAATAATAGCTTTTTATTACACAATGCATTTAACAGTAATATTGTCTTCTTGCACTTGTCATCTGAAGGCAGATAAACAGAACTTCTTATAAACAAAATAGGTGAACGACATTCCTCCCCCTTTTTCACTAATAAACATGTCAAATATCATTTCGAAGATGGTTGGGGGCTTGCAAATGTAACGTTATCAACTTTTTGATAATTTTGAATCTCTCCCCCCCCCCCCTTTTTTTCAATATCATGCGTTATCGTCCCTCGAATCCCTTCCCCCTGCCCCGGTAATGATATCTTTATCAAAGTGTAAAATTTCTTTTATTTCTAGAATTTATTTCTTTTATGCGAAGTGATATACAAAATTGGTTGCACTTGTTTTTCGTATAGTACTTTTATGATTCAAATGAAGAAAAGTCAGTAAAATATCATTTTGCATATGAAAAATCTTCATATCGAACAAGATTGAAAAGAAATAGTTATTACTTAAAACAATTTTTATAATTAGTTATTTGTTGCATAATGTATTCAATAGTAATAAAGTCCTGTTGCCTTGCCCTGAATGTAGAAGTGGTGGGAGGCAGATAGAAATTCTTATCAGCAAAACAAGTGGGCAGCATTTATCCTCTTTTTCTTTTATTTATTTGTGAATACAAGCTTCATTTCAAATATACTTCACCTATGGTTTCTCGAATCATGATTATATATGCAAACTCATATGAAGGAGAATAAGAATGTCAAACGTCATGTTATTCGTATTCCATATTTTAGAATTAAATGATTTTATGATAATTTAGTGGTTTTAAACATAAATTTGTATTTTCGTAAAAAAAGGGTAACAGGGAAAAAAAGTAAATAAAAATAAAAGTAACATGCTATTTTATACTAAAAAACATGTTACAAATAAAAAGGGAAAAAATTGAATGGATAAAAAAAGATATCGATATTAAAAGACAAACTCCTTCCTGCTACAGTTATCTTATGATATCATATGCTAGACCCCCCTCCCCCCTAAAATTATAACTTTATATTTGCACAGCCCCTTTCTCTGTAAACGAATTATATGCGCACGCGGCTGAAGAATAGGAATAGTGAATGTTCGAAGTTAAATATTTTGGAATGAAATGATTTTATAGTCATTTAATGGTTTTAATAACAACTTTGTGTTTTCCTAAAAATAGATAACAGACTAAAAAAAGTAACAGATTACAGAGTAAAAAAAAGTTAAGAAAAAAAGAAAAGTTTTAATTTGATTAAAAAATGATAACTATATCTAAAGACAAAATCCCTCTCCCCTCCAGAGATATGTTACGATGTTACTACCTATGTTACCTAACGCCAGACCCCACCATGTCCCTAAAGTAATAATATATAATATATACAACTCCTTACCACTACATTTAATAGTAAATTTGGTCCAAAATCTTCAAATAAATAAAGCAAAAAATTATAATAAATTTTAGTGGTAATAAAAGGTTTCAAAGTTGACCGATATGCCTCAGACAGGACTGCGCTGATAGAATTCCCCTAGTGCAAAGAGTAATTTTTACAGATTCATTGTTTTAGGTTAGATTTCGTACTAAATACTACTTATTATATTTTCCCCTACGTTGGAATTTCTTAATTTTTGCAGATCATGACTCCTAGTACCCAAAAACACCCCAGTTATAAACTTTATTTTCCTATATTTTAATATAAATATATAAACGTGCCACTTTTTTATGAACACGATAACTTCCATAAATCTGCACAAATTTCTTCCAAACTGATACATAAAATCAAGGCGCAGAAATCCTCAGTCTAGTTTTTTTATTTAATAAAAGTTTGTTAACAGACAAAGTCAAACCATGGAAATAAGAAAAAGTTTTGTAAAAAAAAATAAATTATAATACGTGCCAAATTAGTTTAAAGTTATTAATACTTCTAGAAAAAGAACAAAAATTTATGTATGACAGATGTTTGATACAATTGAAAATCGGTTCAAAGGGTGAAAAATATATAGTTTAGGTATAACTTCGTCGATTCTCAAGATATGAAATGACAGATATTGTTGACGTGCGCCAGGAGGGCAAGAGGGGTGCAGGAACTTCTTTTAGACAGCACCCAGGGGGTTGGAAGTCAGGCTTTTGCAAATGAGGATGTTCGGCAAAGCCCCAGTAGATGGCAGCACCAAACATCGCCACCTCCTCAATTTCGATATGTGTCTGAAGGGGAAAGAAGGTTTCTCCAGTGAACAATACCCATGGTAACAGCTGCGATCGACCATAGGACTTTCAGAACCCCTTTATTTAACGAGTGCGTACGCTGCATACACCCGGTGGGTCTTTGGTGATGTCGAGCATCGAGCACGGAATGTCTGGAGTTCGGTGCTATGACCACTAAGCTACCACCGTCCTGAAATGACAGATATTTAATCAAATTAAATCGGACTCAACGAGCGAAAAAAATAGAGTTTGGAGGACAAAGAAATTCGTAACTTCGTTGATAATTGTGGAGGGTACGTTTTAAAATTCGGCAAGCGCTTTTAAATTTAATTAGTTTTTTGCATATTTCTCTTTAAATTCTATACCTCATATACAGGGCTGCCGTCCAAAAGTTATCCGCATAACGTTCTCCTTATTAGAGGAAAATGCTGAAGGGTAGTTTTCAGCTGAAATATATATATTTCTTAAATGAACTAAATTTTGGAATGCATGTTGCTAGCAGATACAAATCTCTGTATCATACACAAGGCTGCTAAAAAATGCTGATACTTTTCTGAATATAGGAGGGAATAGCTGAAATTTGGTTTTGAAATGCGTTATAAATTTCCATGTGATGAAATGAGACGTAATATTTTAATTTTTTAAACGGTGCAGTTTTGTTACATTATTCTAAATGTGCTGGAAAGTGCTTCATAAATTATGCTTGACGCATGATTATTTATCTTTCTTGTTCAATATTATTTATTTTATTATTTATAAAGCTAATTAAATGTTTTATGTGTATTACAGCGGCTCATACCGTCGGGCCGCTGTTACTTTTTTTTTTTTTTTTTTTTAATAAAAGTCCAGCGCATCATTTGAATTATCTGTAGCTCAAATTTGATCTTATTTGTTTTCTTAGGGTCAAGTAATACATAATAAAATGTGAAATTTTATTTTTATAAGCCCGCCCATTTCTGTGACATTATATTTAAAAACCTTTTAAGGAAAACAATAAAAAAATTCCAATTACCATACTCCCAAAACTTACTGATTTATGATAATTTGAAAATTCGGAGTTTTCCTTCACAAAAACTTAAAGAAAGCAAAAAAAAAAATCTTTTTTTTTCTTTTTTTCTTTTTCACTTTATGCTGCGAAATTCCTTATTTAGATTCTAAACAGCACTGAAGCTCTATAACCTCATAAAGCCTGCCGCATCTTTTTTTGAAGAGTCTGTATAGCACTGCGCTTAAAAATCCGTTATTATGAACATGATTTTAAATATCTGAATTTTCTAAAATATTAGAGATATCATTAATGATAGCATTTCTGCTCTGTTTTGTGTTTAAAATATCAAGAGGCCTCATCTTTTGACTAGAAATGTTTTTTTTTTTTTTTTCCTTTTTAAATAGATTTATTCTTGCGTTAAGTATTAAGGATCTCGAAAAACACTAAAAAATCTGGCATGAGTGCTTTTTAAAAGCTTTTAAATTGCTCCTCCAAGCCACTATTGTCTCCTTAAGCGACACCGAGTCTGCGTGTGAGTCAAAACTTTTGCAAACTTTCCAAATCATTAAAGGTTCTAAAATAAAAGAAAATTCAAGTACAAGGAGAAAGGTTTGTTCATTGCCAACTTAAGTGGGATGTGAAATAATTCGAGAGCATTTTGTTAACACCGATTTTGACATCTTATGCAGACGCAGAACCCCTTTGAATAATAAATTTGACCAATTCGCAAACAACACCCAGTGTTGAATTTAGGGGGTGGCCCGGGAGAACACCCCCCCCCGGAGCAATAAGATGTCCCTCCCCCCGGAAATTTTGAGTTTTCAATGGTCAAAAAGTGCAATCCCCTCCCCACATCCCCGGAACTTTATAATGCTCCTTCCGGAGAAATGTGTCCGAATTCAACACTGATTACACTAGTCTACAAAATAAAACTTTTTTTTTCTTTGGCCATTTTAATCCTTTTGTGTCTGGTGTACTATTAATAATACATTTCTTTTCACCAAGAATTATTTTGTCTTAACAGTTACTTTCAACAAAAAGAAACGATAGTATGCCTTTCTTATTATGACTACATTTCTGTGTTGCCTTTTGGTGGTAATAATAATAATAATAATAATAATAATAATAATAATAATAATAATAATAATAATAATAGTTCACTTAATTCTCTTTGCACCATTTTCGATTCCTTTACTTCATACATATATTTCACTCCCTAAATTTTAAATATAAATTACTTTTCTGAACCAATCAAATATGATAAAACGCAAAAAACATTAAAAAATTGTAATATCCTCCCAAATCCTGTTGTATAGCCTGTCTCAAAAGTGTTAAACACTCTTCAAATCTGGTTTAATATAATCGAAAAAGAAAATATTTTATGCTAATTTACAATAAATACTTATATTTAATCCAAATAAAATAAAATAAGCCATTTCGGGTGTTTAAAATAAAAAATATTTTTATTTTTATTTAAAAGCAAAAATCTGAGAAAGTGACGCACCTAGCATTATGGGGTGATTCAAATTCAAACTCCCTCAATGGAATTTACTTTTTTAAAAAGAACAATGATAGAATAAAACAATGGCAATTTTTTTTTCAAAATGTCGTTGCCGCAAGAAATTATGACAGTTTGAATATCGGTCAAACATGAGATTTTTCAGATTTTGGCACTCTGTAACTAAAAGCGCGCCCATCTTGCCTCAATTATGTATCATATAAAAAGCTGATGGAACCAGAGAGAAAAGTAGAGCTCGATCTTATAAATGATACAGTAACAAATTGGCAAATATTTTCAATTTAAAAATGTGCGTAGAAAAAGAAACGGAATCAGATGATCTGTAAAGCTCATGAAATAATCTAAAAATTTTTTTTTTTTTTTGCTCAAAATGTGGACTGAGCTTTACTGGTGCCTTATATTCAGAAATATACTATTATCCACTCAAAATGATTACTGAGCAAAGTAGTCAATAGAATATATTATTATGTTATCTCAAATAAATTAAGCTCCAAAATGCTAGACGAATGTAAACCATGAAATATTAAATAAAGTATAACGTTAACGTTAATATAATCAGATTGTCGAGAAATTGATATAGATAAATATGTTTGAACACAAATATTTAGTATATGGTTGAATCGAGGCTAACGAAAAAGACAGGCTACCGCGGGGCATCCTAAGTGTCTTTTTTTTTTTTTTTTTTACAGACAGCTAGAATGACGTGATGCTCTTTTCGGACACCTTCATTGATGCATTCGAGCATTACGTGACTCCAACGGTCTGTAAAAAAAAAAAAAAAAAAAAAAAAAAAAAAAAAAAGATACGTGTAATGTATCGCAGTAGCCTGTCTTTTTCGTTAGCTTCGTGGTTGAATCGTATGTATTTAAGTTTTTGGATTTACTTCGAGCTTTGATCTTCCACTTATCAAAACCGCTGGAATGGAACTGTGTCTACACTTTGTACTGAACGGACTGTTCTCATACTTAATTACACTAGCCTCTAACCTATAGTTATGAACCCAAATTTTTAAACTGGTTATAAATGATTAGAATATGGAGTGAGTTAAAATGCCTCTTTTTTCCTGATTGATTTTAAGGAACCAGTAAAGCTCAGTCCTGATTTTCCTCTAACAAAAATTTGGATTATTTTCATAAGCTTTACAGATTATCGGATTCCGTTTCTTTTCTACGCACATTTTTAGGTTGAAAATATTTGACAATTTGTTACTGTATCATTTTTTAGATCGAGCTCTACTTTTCTCTCTGGTTCCACCAGCATTTCATATGATTTCATAGCTTTTTCAGATCCTTTCATGAACTTCATCTATCACCTTCAACTAACAAATGTAAACTATTATTAGTATTATTTTAAAGTTATTAGTAGACAAATTAGTTTGATGAAATACTGGAAATAACGCCAAGTTGGCGTCAATTTCGGCGATTAATTTTGGATCGCTAGATTTGGCGATATATCGCCAAGTTAGCGAAAAACTTGGCGACAGAACCGCCTTCTCCCCTATGGTAGTTTCATTGTAGTTTCCCGGCATCTACGCAAATTTTCTTTTGACCATAGGTATACACAGGTTTTCATTACTTCATTTTCAAAACGTTATTTATATATATATGAGAATCTATTTTCTAAATTATCCCTTTTTAATTGATATATCAGTATTGTAGTAACTGTTTTGACGTCGAAAACACTCAAATAAAGGTGCGATGTTTTTTAACGTATATTTAGTTACAGTTTATACGTATGTTTAAAAAATATGTATTTTCTATTTCGAATGACATCAATTTCAAAAATGCAAAAATCTATCAGGATAATCAGAATTTTTATTGATTTATAAAGAACACGCGTGTTATCATTTCTTTTTTAAATTACTGAATTGTTTTTTAGTTGTTGGCAACTCAAAAGAAATAATTTAATTAGGAATTAAAAAGGAGAGATTTCTATAATGATAAATTATGGAAGGTACAGTGTTATATAAATTTTAGATCGGTGCCATTTCCTTAATATTGGATATTTTTTGACAGGACTTTCGAAAGGCACATACCTAAATTAAAAGCTTTCGAACAAGCTATTACATGTCGCTGAATGTTTCCTGGTTGGGGCTATAATTGAGTTGTTTGTCCTTTTTCCTTGTTTCACGAGAAAAAAATGTCAAAATAGGGGTCCTGGATCTCCCTAAATAATCGGTGGATCTGGATGAATTTTTATAAACTTTGAGGTCTAGAGTAGGACACTTCGCCTTTTCAATTTCGTCTCGATCCAATGATTGGGTCCAAGGTTATTAAGAGGCAAATTTTGGACTTTAACATTAGAGATGCGTCTGAGCTCTAGTATACAGCACTATCGTACTATATGATACATTTTTTAAAAGTGCTAATGCATGGCTTTCAAATGCCACCCTTTTTCCGTGGCAACTGGGACGCGCAAGTTCTTATTCGGCCTTAAAAATGGGGAAAAAAGGCATAAATAAATCTGTTCGTGACCTTCTGCGACCTTGAGGCAAAAACTTGCCACGGGTTTTTTATCTTTTGTATAAAGTTAAACCTTCTTATATTCCAGATGCAAAAATAATTTAGTGACAAGTTGTATGCGCAAAGAACTGTGAGTCATGGCAAAACGCTGTCTCAAAAGTTTAAGCACTTTATGCAATTTTTTTAGGAACTCGGGGTTGGCCGTGTGTAATGACATTGTATGACATCATATTGTACTTTTATAAAAGTATGAAATGTGGAGAAATTATTTCCTCTCGTTTTAAAAATGCCGAAGTTTAAAGAATTCACAAAATGTGAGATTTTGAAAGTTTTTAAATTGAAATCGCAAGATAAAACTGTTTCTGAAATTGAAAAAGTTTTAAATCGATCAAAGCAAGTTATATATCAAGTACTCTCTAGAAATGATAATGTTATACGGAAACCAAGATGTGGACGACCACGTATGACAACCATTTAGGTTGTTCGGAGAGTACAGATTGGTATCTAGACAAAATATGTCCGTACGGCAAATTAAAAATAATATCAGCATACAGGTGTTCAAAGACACTGTACATAGACGTATTAAAGAATGCGATTACATGACACAAAAGACTACATTTAGAATGAATGGCCAGACCTTTCTGGCGTATCTAAAAGGAAGGCAAGATTTAAAAATGTATCAAGGAGACGCTGAACCAACATTTGCTTCAATTCGGTCTGGGTCCTGAATGGATTTCTCAACCACGTCTCAATCCACGTATCACATTCTACAAAACTTTGGCTTTCTCAAGAAAATGTTAAAGTTCTTGACTGGCCAGCTTTAAATCCAGACTTAAACCCGATTGAGAATGACTGGGGTATTTTAACCCGTTAGGTTTATGGCAATGGAAATCAGTATGACTCTATTAAAGAACCCCAAGAGGCCATGGAGAAAGCATGGTGCCGCCAGAAACCTTACAAAAGCTAATAATTTCGATGGACGCACATTTATTTGAATTAATCCTAAATCACGGAAAAATAATTTGTAAGTAAAAGTTCTGTAAAAATTATAAATCTGGTTGTTTTTGACTTTGTGCATAAATTTTTGACACTTTTTTTTATATATATATATATATAAACAATTATGTAGTTTATTTTTTTCTACTTTTGACATCATTTAAGAAAATGAAAGAACAAAATAGGAGTTTTGAATATGTTAATGATAAGATCGTTTTACCTAGTACTAAAAATGTTGACAATATTAATTATGATCATAGCATAGATGTGTTAGAAGTAAGAAATCAAGAAAGTAGATTACTTTTTTACAAAAGCATCTGGGAAAATTAGTGTCTCTTCCATATATCTGAAGTTAGTTAATGTCCTTGCCAATGATGGAAACTTGAGTTTTATTCCCTATTTCCTTGTAAAATAGAAGTTTTGTTGACAGAAAATTAATTAGTTATTCTACAAAATATTGTATTAGTTGTTGAACAAAATTATTAATTAGTTATATGCCTATTGATTGAATTATGCAGTATGTTCCAAGGTATAGCAGGGTGTTGTACTTTGGGACAGTTTTTCTTCTCTACTTTAAATGAGTGGCGATTTTTTATTTTTAAGCTGTCTGATTTTCTAAAAATATATTATAGAGAAATATGTTAGTGTATTGAAATGTTGCCTTTAAATTTTATATTGGATTATAATCTTTGAAGTAAAAAATTAAAATTTGAAAACTGTACCAAGATACAACACTCTCCCCTATATATATCTTTGTAAATGGCTTTCCATTCATTTTCCTTTGATTGAGAAATTTTAAGGACTAGTCAGCTGCTTTTAAACAACTACTGGCTATTTACATGTTTGATTAAACAAGATCAGTTAAACAATTAAATAAATACACAGAGTCTTTGCTTTATGATTGAGACGTGATTATGATATAACTTTTGGACAGCATTATTAAATAATAATAATAATAATAATAATAATAATAATAATAATAATAATAATAAGCAAGGCATTTTAAATGTGTCGTTTGAATCTGATGTTATTTTCAAAAAATTTGTCTTTCTCTTTTTAGTATTCATATAAAAATACTGTAATTGTTTGAAAGGAAATATTATATTATTACATTATTACATATTATTTATTATTACATTATATATATATATATATATATATATATATATATATATATATATATATATATATAATTATTTTGCGATATTACTTGGTCATTTTAAATGTGACGAAATTTCTTTTACTTGTTATTTTTAACGCAAATTGATGAATTTATTTATAATTTAAAAGTTTTCTTTCTCTTTTTGATATTCAAGTGAAGATAATTTCTTGACAATTTTAAATATGACGTAATTTTTTTTTCCCATTTACGACGGTTAACGCACTTTAACAAATTCACTGTTTTAATATTTTCTTTCTCTATTAATATTCATTTTAAAATATAGTTTTATTACATCTTTTTCAATATTTCTCGCTTTTAACCGAAAATCATATTTAATTCTCATTTGAAAGTATTTTTTTCTGTTTGTGATAGTCGCGTATAAACATTTTTTTTGTTTTGAAGAAAATGTTGTTCTTTGATCATACCAATTTAAAATAAAAACATTTTCTAAAATGTGTAAAAAATGTCTCTCAAAATGCTGAAAATTTGAATTTAAAATGGAAATAAATCCCCCAAAAATATAGATCAAATTAAAAAGAAAAAAATGCAGTCTGCACACCGGAAACTTCTAACTTTGAATGTATAAAATGATATAAAAAATACTAAAATTCCTATGTATAGTTTTTCCACCTATAAAACTTCTTAATGGAACAATTTTGATCAACTTTAACATTAAATATCGCTTTAAATAATTATTAGATTTAAAAATTGTCTTCATCAGCGTATTTATAAAACATTTCTCTATAAGAACACCATTTTCATATTTTTGTGTGCATTAGTTTTCTTAATATTACCGAAGAAATACCCTAGGTTACAAAAATTTATTGTCAGTGGCGGTGACATTGTTAGTTACCTTTCTATAGAATAGAGAGAAACCTGCTCAAAGGATTTGGTATACTGAAAATAACAGAAAAGTTACAGTACACTTCAGTTTTTGTTAAAATTACTTTATTGTTTCTTTTTTGCGTGTGTGTATGTGTGTTTTTTAAATTATTTAATTAAAATTTTTTAATATATCTACATTGCATAAAAAATTTTGCTGGCTGAATTAAAATACGTTTTCCCAAAATCTCCATTTTATGAGTATTTTTCATTTTATTAATGTGTATTTTATTCTAGAAGCTTAATAAATGTAAGTTTATACCTACTTAATAAGATTTATTCTTAACGGTTTAAATAAAACGATGGAACTTCCTTAAGAGGATGTGCACATACAAAGTTATCATTTTAGAAGGGAGGGGAGTCTAACGTATAGCTATCGTAAGATATCTCTAGGGAGAGGATGGGTTTGACTTTTGATATCGATATCATTTTAATCAAATGAAAAAATTCTGTTTTTACTTGTAACATAGTCTTTGGTTGAAAAGTGTATGTTATCTTTTTCTTAGTCGGTTATTTATTTTTATGAAAATACAAAGTTTTTATTAAAATCACTAAATTATTATAAAAAAATTTCAATTTTAAAATATGGAATAACACAACGCTTGACATTCCTATTCTACTTCATATATGTATGCAATGCATGCATAATCACGGTTCGGTAAACCATATGTGAAGAACATTTAAAATGAAGCTTGTGTTTATTAATAAGTAACAGAAAAAGAAAAAGAATGTTGCCCACGTGTTTTGTTGATAAGAATCATGGATGCAGTGGTGAATATACTGGAGTATACGGCGTGTACCTTCTGGATTAATAAAAGAAACTCAGTATACTTCTGTCTCTTAAATAGAGCATTAGAGTATACCCTATGTATGAACGTTCATGATGATTGCGTATACCTCTGCCATTACCGTATACTCTCTGCTTTTTTTAGGACTACATCACTGTAAGAATGTCTATCTGCCTCCTTCTACTCCTCCGTTCGGGGCAAGTGCAACAAGACTTTATTACTTTTCAATGCATTATGTAACAAAAAGCTATTATAAAATGTTTTAGTAACTATTTCTTTTAAGTATTATTTGATATAAAATGATATTTTTCTGACTTCACTTCATTTGAGTTAATAAAGTGTGAGGAAAAAAATATAACCTATACTAATTTTGATGGAACAGAATATGAATTAGCCATTAGACTTTTAATGATAGCTCCCGGTGTAAAAATATAGATGCGCAAAATTAAGATTTTTTTTTCCCAAAAATATGCATTTTTAAATATTTTTTTAAATGTATTACATTTTTTATAGAAATCGATTTCTAGAAGCTTCAAATGTGTGAATTTAAAATTATAGGTCATTCCATTAAGTAGTTTTAAGTTATGTATAAAAAAAAAATAAGACCTTGTGAGATGACAAGATTAATTCGTTCGGAACCAGAATGTCTTATACAATTTTTATTCGGCTGGCACTACCTTTTTTTAGCACCACTTTCACTTGAACAAACGTAAAAAAAAAAAAAAAAAAATAATAATAATAATAATAAACACCCCCTACTAAATCCTCAACAAATTATCGTAGAAGAAGGTTACTGGTATTAAACAATAGAAAATAAATTCTGTTTTTAAATGATATATATAAAATTTGCTTAGGAGGACATCTACATATTAAAACAAATCCAAACTTCATTTTTTTTTTTTTCAATAGCAATACCAAATTTTAAAAAGATATTTTAAATCTTCGATTCAAAAAATGCCTAGACACCAAATTTTAAATCATTTGAATGATAAGTTTTTGAATTATAAACATTCAAAATTTAGTACTAATAATGTTAAACTTTTTCATATTATTATTAACCCATTAAAGCTGGAATTTTTTTTCTCATTAAAATGTAAAATTTGCATTTGACACCAGATATCTTAAAATAGCAATATCTCGGTTTTTAAATAAAATGCGGTAAGTACTTTTATTACAATCTTTTTTCTAAATATTAGGTATGTAAATATATTAATATTAGTATGTACCTATACATATTTACTTCATATTTCAAACGTACGGTCATCGGTGTTCTAGTTGCCCCATATATATATATATATATATAAATACTTTTATAAATACATCCAAAGTTATTCAGACAATACCGTTAAATAAACCAATGAAACCAGTATTTTTATAATCATATTATTAAAAACAGTTGATGTTTGAAGAGAAATAGAAGGCAGATTACCAAATTACTAAGAAATATATGGATAAATGGACATTATATAACCAGAGTAATTCATATATTACCATACAATAAACCAATGAAACCAGTATTTTTACAATCATCTTATTGAAAACAGTTGAAGTTTGAAGTGAAATAGAAGGCAGATTACCAAAATAGTAAATGGATAAAAAGACAGTAGAAGGCTTTTCTATTAAACTACTTCTTCAGGGGTGTATAGTTTAACAAAAAAGCAGAAACATCCAACCAGTTTCTGTTATGAGTCGTGCTGAAAGCTAAAAATTCGACTCACAATACACCCGACTGGCTGGAAGCTATTCACATGACAAATTAGTAGAAAGATACTCATTGAAGAAAATAAAATCAATATGACAAAATAACAATAATATAATATTCCTTAAAAAAAGAAGAAGAAAAAAAAGGATATATATACTAAAATATTTACCATTACCCAAATCCTAGCAAGATTTGTAGTGCAAACAGATACAAACTACATGTGACTTACTAACAGTCAAGGTTATGGTCATAGTATAAATCACATAGATAATAAAATAAAGTTGTAACAATAATTATAAAAATTAGTAGAACATATATTATACTATATAATTCATAATATATTTAGAAAAAAAATAAATTCTACTGTTAGAAGTATTATATTTTTATTTTTAAACAATTATTAATATTACTATATTAATTATTTAACTAGAATATATTACTACAACTTCTAGTAGAAAATTGTTTTAGTGCTGCCATCTATAGGATTAATATATTAATTAAATTATATGCTTATGGTGCTGCCCTCTATTATGGGAAAAAAATATTTAATAGCTAAGAATTTCCAAGAATAATTTCTATTCTAATATTTTACAAATAATTTCTTTAAGACAAATACAATAGACAACCATATCTTATCTCAATAACTTGATCATTTTTAAGTTATGCATATTAGTTTTTAGGTAAACATAAACTTTAATACTATGTGTAAAGTTAATTTTTTTGTTTTGTTTAAATGTATAATAATTAACCATTGCGTATTATCCAGACAACACCGCCCTCCACCGTAATCTAACATCTGACCCACCCAACCATCCTAATATACATATTTTTAAATTTTTTGTATTTTTTATTTTTTTTATTTTTTTTTATTATTTTTTATTTTTTATAATTTTATATATATATATATATATATATATATATATATATATATGAGACCATTAATTGTAAACAATATGAACATTTGAATTTAAAAAAAAAACATATTGAACATGAGGAAAAATTAAATGGATAAATAAAATGAATGTAATAGGAAATTGTAAAACCAAAGCAGAATTGTCAAGCCCCAAATACTTTGAAACTACAAATGAAGTGTGTGGTTTCATCTTCGTATTATCCATGAAAAAGCAAAATGATACGAATTTGGGGCTACCAACACACATAAAACCAAAATTAATTAAAGAAATACCAAGTAATCTATAGTGGATATGGGGAAAATAAAACAGTTATGAGGTATAAAGTAGAATGAATCCCAAATGCACGACCTTAACCCTAATATCGCACGTGGTAAATTAAAACATGAAGTATTCATGTATCATATGACAGAAAAGTGGAGAAAATAAAATAATAAAAACAAAAACAGACTTATCGTATACATCATAATATTAAATTAATAAATTAATTAAAAGCAGAATGATGTAATAACCGAATATATATAAGGCCATTAATTGTAAACAATATGAACATTTGAATTTAATAGAAAAAAAAAACATATTGAACGTGAGAGATAAATAGATAAATATAATATAAAATCACAATATATATGCATGATGAAACTATATTGCTACTCTTAATGGAAAATCCTATTAAGTGGTTATAGGAAAACTACATAGTAGAAATCTTTCTCTCTCTATATATATATATTACAAATTTTAAATTTTTTCCGCCAAAACTAACCTTTATACTATATTAATTTCCTTGTAATGATATTCCGTACTTACTTCAACTTATTAAATTAAAATCTTGTTTCTAGATCTAATCTGTTAATCTTTATGGAAACGATATAAATTCTTAATTCGCCTTAAAAAACATTATTTCCAGTTGTAAATTTAAAAGATGGCTCTAAATTAAAAATATTCTTAATTAAACTTTATTTCTTAATATTCCAAATAAAACTCATTTTTTCTATGTTTTTATCAACCCTTTTTAAGAAAGTCTTATTAAATTTATTCCAAAACCATACCTTTCAAAAAATATCATTATTGTATTTTATCTATTTATTTATTTTCCCTCAGTCAACATTTGATATTGTGCATATCAATAAATTCATCTCTTTTCTTTTTCTATTAAAATTAATCGTCTATAAAAATCGTCTGCCTAAGATATTTAAAATTCTGAGTCGATTATAAATTGGTTAAATAATATATACATATATATATTTAATAAAATTGTTGTCTATCAAATATTAATCTCGACTCTGGGTATGAGTTATGTTTACATAAAAGAATGATGGTTTGAGACAAAAGAATGTTCTAGAATTTTCTTTTTAGATTTAAAAAGAGGAAGCCTCGAGAGGTGGTAAGAAGAAGGATTCTTGAGTTCTCTCTTCCATGAGTACGGCTGGATGTAGTAAATGATGGAATATTTTTTTGGATGTTTCGGTAAAAGATCGTCTGCAAAAGGAGCTTTTCTCTCTATTATAGCTACAGTTTAATAAAATGAACTTGCAGAAGCCAAGGAGTGATTATTTGGATCTTCTACATTTATTTATTTATTTATTTATTTATTTATTTTATTTTATTTTATTTTTTTTTTTCTCGCTGGCCATGACTTCTGTGCGGAGAAAGGGAAACCTGGCGATGATGTTTCTGTCCCCCTAACTTTAAAATTTCACAATCAATTCAAGAGTCGACAGGATAGCTAATGGCTGTGCTGCCTTTTTCGAATTTTAAAGAAATTTGCTATGGAAAGAAGCGATAATAAAAACTGTGGATCGCTGAATAATTTTCCCGTCATTATTGGATGTGTTCTTAAACAAGAACTGCCATATTCTCTTGATTTCTGGAGTGACAAACAGAGGAGTTGTTCCTGTAAAGTGTTTTGGGTCTGTATGATTTGAAAGAATTAGTACTTGCTTTGAGTTTGCTGGTGTGTTCCATGACGATTGTGATCCATTCTTTCATAGTCGAGAAAAAGTAGTCCTCGTGATGATGAAAAAGAAGAAAAAAATAATAATAATTACAAGACCATTTCTTGTAAATTGGTGAATAGACAGATATTTTTCGAGATAGTTGAGCCCAATAGGATTTCGGTGAGAATTTTTTCGTAGTGTTTTGATTATTATTATTTTTATACTTTTTATGTATTTATTTAAATTAATTATTCTCTGTTTAAATAAATAAATATTTTGATTATTTGTCTGTGAATCTTATTTACTTACCTATTTATGAGTATTATTATTATCATTATTATGTGTTGGAGATTGAAATATTTTTGTTCTTAAAGATTTAATTGAGGAGTATGATGTTCTTAAGACAATTACTGTTGCATATTAAAGACTATAATGATATTTTTATGCACGTTTAAAGATGAGTTTGTAATAATAATGAAATATAAAAGAACTTAGAAGCTCAAGTTATTTTAATAAGAACATTTTCTAATTTATTGATATTTGTTTGTTATCAAGAACTATTCTCAGAATGCAGTATTTTTATGATGATGTTCCTATTACTAGACATTTGAGCTAGAAAACTAAGTTAACATTTACGTTTTTTCCTTTATTTGCTAGAATTTCTGGTGACAGTGAGCTTTGGTTCCCGGATTCTTATAATTTATTTAAATTCAGATGGAACTGTACAAAGATGGAACTGTACAAAGCTGTTGCTAGAGTTTTGACTGATAAATATGATTAATTTTTTCAGTAAATTTTGTGATTTTAAGTAAGAAATTACCTATAATTAAAATTTTTGAATCTGTTTATGATCTATAAAATAATAGAATTAAAAGTTGATCCCAATTTAAGGTATAACTATGATATTTACAGTTTCTATTTTTATTAGATAAAATTTCTGGTTAAAGTTAACAGCTAAATATAGTTAAAATTTTCACGATAATTTTGATTCAGATTTTTAAAAGGGAGGGTAATAATTCTGTGTGAGGCAATCAAAATGTAAACATATCCAGTAGACAAAGCCCTCAAGATTGCGAAAGCGCGAACTCGTGAATTTTACCTTAAAAGTAAAAGACTCTGTGATCGAAATTTTGTCGAATATCCATTAAAAATACAAGACTCTGCAATTTATGAAGAATTTAAATACCCTAACACTCGAAAATTAGAACCTACTTTCTCTGGACCATACAAAATTATAAATAAACTTTCTGATGTAACTTATGAAATAGATAAATTTAATTATGAGACAGGACAGAATTCCGTTATTGTGCATGTTTCTAAATTAAGACCCTATTTTTTCACCAGAAGATTTTAAATTGTTTCATGAGCAACTCAAAAAACAAACAAAACCTCAGATACAATCACAATCACTAGATCAAACTAAACTCAAGACAGTAGATTAAATTTTAATTCTTATTCTTTAAATATTTTATCACCATTATTTTCAACATTAGCAGGTATATTCTTGGTGCGCAACAAGAATATTACTTTTTTTTTGGGAGTTTTTGGGGTTAAATTGGGCTCCTTATGCAGGCATAAGGTGTACACTTTGATTGTAAAAGCTTACAATTGATGTTGATAAATTAATTTTAAGTGTATTTAAGTCTAACTATATTTACTCATTTATTTGACATTAGTATTATTCTATTTATTTAGCAGATATTCATGTGATAATAGTTATAAAATCTGATGATTCTAATCAAACCTATAACATAATATGTGATTTTCAGTGATTGTGAAAACTACAGATATTAAAAGTTTTTCAAAAAAGCAAACTATTTTTATTTCCATTTCTCAATTAAGAATGACAACTTTTATTCCTATTTGTTTTTTATTATTAAAGTTTATAAACCATGTGTAGATAAAACATTATTCTACATTTGGCATTTGAAAACTTATAACCAAATTTGACAATTTTGTAAAAGAGTATCAGAGTGGAATTATTGTAAGGAAATACTGGTTGAGAGTCCATTTTCTAAATAGTTAGATTTAATTTTATTTGGATTTTGGAATTATTATTATTTTTTTATGCATACTTTCGGCTAGCAAAAAATACTTTCTTATGCTATTAGAAGATAAGAAAATTATTTAGTTGCTATGTAATTATTTTTATCCTTAACCAATATTTTCCCTATCAATAATAAACAAATTGTGATATTTTCTTTTGATTATACTCTTGTTTTACTATTATTATTATTATTATTATTATTATGATTTCTATAATGAAGTTTAGTATTAATTATACTCTTACTGAGAAATATTAGGATATGGAGTCTTATTATGCTACTTATTATTATTGTTATTATTATTATTTAAATTTTTCTATATTATTTATTATTAATTTTTGAAGTGATAATAATTATTATTGGAAATTTGACATATTATTAAAAAATGTTGGAATCGAACAAAAAACATAAGATTAAAACCAAAGATTAAACAAGATATGAGAATCTTTAATTAAAGAGACTGTATTCACTGGACATTGAAAAAGACTCTTTTATACATTCTTGAATAGACTTTTCACTGAAAGACTTTATTTAAAATAAACTACTGATTAAGTCAGTGAAATTCTATAAACTCCCATAAAGGAGATTTCTAATTGTTTTTATTATATTTTTAATATTTCTTGCTTATTAATATTTATAACTTATCTACTTTTATTGTATGTATTATCTCCTATGCACTTACAAATAGTAAGTGATATTGTAACATCATTGTATTTCTTTCAGGGAAATGCTCCTACCTAAATTTGATTCTATTTAATTTTCTCTTAACCATTTTTTAATCGCTAATATTTTTTATATTCCGTTAATTTTCTTTTCTTCCATCTCTTGGATTCCTGAGTTTGACAGTTTTATTCCAAAATTTAACTTTTCTAAATTATTATATTTCTGTTGTCTGAACTTGAAGTTTTATTTAACTATCAATTTCACACAAAGTTTTGGGGAGGGGGGATAATATTACAAATTTTAATTATATACTAGCGAGCTACGCCCGCTAGCTGGGCCACTTTTTCCAAACGAACCTCGGTATTAAGCAGTATATAATAAGCAAACAAATTCACTAAATAAGCAAGTCTTGGTGTTCGAATCCTCAAGCACAAAAAAAAAGTAAATTAAAGAGCCATGGTCCCGTTAAAAATATGTGATTTCGCACTGTGGGCCACGTGCACTTGAAAAAAAAAAGATTGTGGATCGGAACTATGGTCGCTTCGCGCCCATAGTCCCGTTAAAAATATTTGGTTTTGCAAGGTGGGCACTACGCGCCCTTAAGACATTTTTCCGTATTTTTTAGTTCATCAGAAGCAGATTTTTACGCAGATTCTGAATATGTAATCAGTTTTTTTCTACTTTAAAAACTGTCTGCATGATGGTTTAAGAAAAAACGCGCAAAAAAAAACGCAATTAGCGCCGGTAGAAAAAGCGGTTTTCGGCTGTTTCTTCTTTTAGCCAAAGGGGAAAAGTTCAGGTTCTTCACCGTAAGGTAGCGCAGTGTTCTGCCTCGGAGCTCCGTTTGAGCGCCGTTTGGGATTTGAGACATTTTTCGTTCCGATTCCCAAAGGGGTTTTTAATTCATAACTTTTTTAATTTTGGTCCCACGGTCTCAAAAATGCCCGAAATGACTTCCCCGGAATATTTCCAATCGAAAGACACCTCTCGCGACTTCCAACTCGCCCGCGTTGCGAAGTTTAATCGGCTTCAAGCAGACAGAGGCGCACGGATTTTATTAGTATAGACTAGCGAGCTACGCCCGCTAGCTGGGCCAGTTTTTCCAAACGAACCTAGATATTAAGCAATATATAATAAACAAAAAAATTCATTTAATAAGCAAGTCTTGGTGTTCGAATCCTCAAGCACAAAAAAAGTAAATTAAAGAGCTATGGTTGTTATGCGCCCATTATCCCGCTAAAAATATGTGATTTCGCACAGTGGGCTCTACGCTCCATGGTCGCCATCGTCCCATTAAAAATATTTGGTTTTGTACGGTTGGCTCTGCGCGCCCATAAGACATTTTCTCGTATTTTTTGGTTCATCAGAAGCAGACTTTTACGCAGATTCTGAATATGTAATCAGTTTTTTTCTACTTTAAAAACTGTCTGCATGATGGTTTAAGAAAAAACGCGCAAAAAAGGGAGAAAAAGAGGTTTTCGACTGCTTCTTCTTTTAGCCAAAGGGGAAAAGTTCAGGTTCTTCACCGCAAGGTGGCGCAGTGTTCTGCCTCAGAGCTCCGTTTGAGCACCGTTTGGGATTTGAGACATTTTTCGTTCCGATTCCCAAGGGGTTTTTAATTCATAACTTTTTTAATTTTGGTCCCACGATCTCGAAAATGCCCGAAATGACTTCCCCGGAATTTTTCCAATCGAAAGACACCTCTCGCGACTTCCAACTCGCCTGCGTTGCGAAGTTTAATCGGCTTCAAGCAGACAGAGGTGCACGGATTTTATTAGTATAGACTAACGAGCTACGCCCGCTAGCTGGGCCACTTTTTCCAAACGAACCTCGGTATTGAGCAGTATATAATAAGCAAAAAATTCATTAAATAAGCAAGTCTTGGTGTTCAAATCCTCAAGCACAAAAAAAAGTAAATTAAAGAGCCATGGTCCCGTTAAAAATATGTGATTTCGCACTGTGGGCCACGTGCACTTGAAAAAAAAAAAGATTGTGGATCGGAACTATGGTCGCTTCGCGCCCATAGTCCCGTTAAAAATATTTGGTTTTGCAAGGTGGGCGCTACGCGCCCTTAAGACATTTTTCCGTATTTTTTAGTTCATCAGAAGCAGATTTTTACGCAGATTCTGAATATGTAATCAGTTTTTTTTCTACTTTAAAAACTGTCTGCATGATGGTTTAAGAAAAAACGCGCAAAAAAAAAAAAAAAAAAAAAAAAAAAAAAAAAAAAAAAAAACGCAATTAGCGCCGGTAGAAAAAGCGGTTTTCGGCTGTTTCTTCTTTTAGCCAAAGGGGAAAAGTTCAGGTTCTTCACCGCAAGGTAGCGCAGTGTTCTGCCTCGGAGCTCCGTTTGAGCGCCGTTTCGGATTTGAGACATTTTTCGTTCCGATTCCCAAGGGGTTTTTAATTCATAACTTTTTTAATTTTTGTCCCACGGTCTCGAAAATGCCCGAAATGACTTCCCCGAAATATTTCCAATCGAAAGACACCTCTCGCGACTTCCAACTCGCCCGCGTTGCGAACTGTAATCGGCTTCAAGCAGACAGACAGACAGACAGACAGAGGCGCACGGATTTTATTAGTATAGATTTAGAGGGAGAGTAGGGAGGAATGGGACACTTTTTACAAAAATAATAAAATAAACTTTATTTGACACAAATACAAAAATTTTGATTTATAGAATACAAAATGAAACACTTTCTAATGTCCATGAACAATGTAAAAACATATTTTGAAGAATCAATTTTATAATTAAATAAATTGTAAATTTCAAAATGTGTCCCATACTTCCCCATTAACAGAGAAGTAATATTTGTACTAGGATGGTTGATGAGGAATATCGAAAATTAATGTCTTAAATGGCAATATGCTGAATTTTAGAACCGTAGCTGCTATAGTAACATAGTTTTAGAGGGAGGGGTGAAGTTCTAAAAACCTATTTAGAGGGAGTTTTTAAAAAGAGGGGGGTGAGTGTGATAGGCTGATTTGGAGCTTATGAGGCTACACTTGTGACAGTGGATGAGAAGTGGGTTCATCACTTATGATCCCGAGTCCAAACAACAGTACTTTTATCTCATCCACTGTCACAAATCTTAGCCCCTTAAGCTAAAAATCAGGCTTTCAACTACACCCCCCTTCCCCATTTCATTCCTCCATACAAAACTATATGAATATTGCAGCTGCAGCTTAGTTGCAATTCTGAAACTAAGCATAAAATCAACTAAGACATTAGACTTCGATATTATACATCAATCTACTGCATTACATATATTATAAATACACTAGACACAATAGTTATTGAACCTCCATCGGATATGCGTATTTTACATATTAAGCAAAGAACTGTGTAAATTACTCAATAATACGTGTTTTTTGCCTAATACACATTTATCCGTGTAATCACAGAAGATTACACAGATAAATGAGTGAGAATATTACACAGATATATGTGTGTTCTTGCGCAATACGATTTACATTCCTTGCTCCTTCTGACATTTTAAAGTTAGGGGGACAGAAACATCATCGCCAGGTTTCCCTTTCTCCGCACAGAAGTCATGGCCAACGAGAAAATAAATAAATAAATAAATGTAGAAGATCCAAATAATCACTCCTTGGCTGCTGCAAATTCATTTTATTAAACTGTAGCTATAATAGAGAGAAAAGCTCCTTTTGCAGACGATCTTTTACCGAAACATCCCAAAAAAATATTCCATCATTTACTACATCCAGCCGTACTCATGGAAGAGAGAACCCAAGAATCCTTCTTCTTACCACCTCTCGAGGCTTCCTCTTTTTAAATCTAAAAAGAAAATTCTAGAACATTCTTTTGTCTCAAACCATCATTCTTTTATGTAAACATAACTCATACCCAGAGTCGAGATTAATACTTGACAGACAACAATTTCATTTAAAATATATATATATATTATTTAACCAATTTATAATCGACTCAGAATTTTAAATATCTTAGGCAGACGATTTTTATAGACGATTAATTTTAAGAGAAAAAGAAAAGAGATGAATTTATTGATATGCACATATCAAATGTTGACTGAGGGAAAATAAATAAATAGATAAAATAAAATAATGATATTTTTTGAAAGGTATGGTTTTGGAATAAATTTAATAAGACTTTCTTAAAAAGGGTTGATAAAAACATAGAAAAAATGAGTTTTATTTGGAATATTAAGAAATAAAGTTTAATTAAGAATATTTTTAATTTATAGCCATCTTTTAAATTTACGCATACTGGAAATAATGTTTTTGAAGGCGAATTAAGAATTTATATCGTTTGCATAAAGATTAACAGATTAGATCAAGAAAGAAGATTTTAATTTAATAAGTTGAAGTAAGTACGGAGTATTATTATAAGGAAATTAATATAGTATAAAGGTTAATTTTGGCGAAAAAAAAATTAAAATTTGTAATATATATATATATATATATATATATTCAAGAATGGGGTAATTGAGACATACATCAGGGATGCTTGGACTATGTGAGATCCAGTTACTCCAACAGTTATATGTAATGTTTTGGAGCTTCTCTTATTAAAGAAAATTAATTTCTTCAATTTGGGGGAGTAAGGGGGGTTGAAATAAAGAAAATTGCATAATATCCTTTTAAAATTACAAAGTAGAATTTTAAGAAAGCATGTTGGTGGGTACCAAGCAATATTTCTTAAGGAAGGTACTCAAACCTCGGAATTTCACAATATATATGAAGAGGCCTACATAACACAAAGTGACATTATTATAACATTATCGAAGCCAATAAAAAAAGCTCTGCTCGATATAAAAGCATGATTACATTCTCCACTGTTTTATTGACTTATCAAATTTTCATTAAGGTAAATAAAAAATAAACTGAGATACATAAGTATTTAAACAACCGGTTGTTCATAGATTTCTTTTCTTTTTTTTCTTTAAAATACCTAGTAACTTTTTTACTTATAAGCTGCACTAAAGTACGTAAGTACTTACTTAATTCTAATGTTATTTTGTATAAGTAAATCTAATAATTTCACATTTAGGGCTTTTCTTGACACCCTGACAGCAAAGTTTTACTTACAATGTTCTTTAGTTGATACGTAATTTACACTATCTGCCTTTTAAAATTTTTTAAAGTTATTTACACTTTTTCAAACTTGACCTAATATACCAAATTATTATTATTTTTTTTTTAAATGCCTGTAGAACAAGACTTACTTGGCTCAGTTAATGGGGCAACTAGCCCAATAAAAATAAATAAATAAAAATAAAAATGAACACCCTTTTTTAGCTCACAGGCTATCATAGATAGCCTGTGAGCTTATGTGCCCGTCCGTTCTGTATGTATGTACGTAACGCGATAACTCATGATAAAAATATCCGATCCACTTGAAATTTTGTATGTAGGTATATCCTGACAAGGCGCTTCCCTGATTAGTTTTTGGAGTTCATTCGATATGTATAAGAGGGGGAACGGGGGGCTCATGCCCCCCGTTAGTTGATATAGATGGGATTTTCATGCAGAATTAAGTTTTCAAAATTTAGAATAGGATCATTCTGATGAGGCGATTCCGTGACTGTTATTAGGTGTTCATTGATTAAGTATAAATAGGGGGAACAGGGGTTCTAATGCCCCCCCCCCCCCGTTAGTTGATATAAATGGGATTTTCATGCAGAATTAAGTTTTCAAAATTTAGATTAGGATCATTCTGATGAGGCGATTCCGTGACTGTTATTAGGTGTTCATTGAATAAGTATAAATAGGGGGAACAGGGGTTCTAATGCCCCCCCCCCGTTAGTTGATATAAATGGGATTTTCATGCAGAATCAAGTTTTCGTTCAAAATTTAGATTAGGATCATTCTGATGAGGCGATTCAGTGACTGTTATTAGTTGTTCATTGAATAAGTATAAATAGGGGGAACAGGGGTTCTAATGCCCCCCCCCCCCGTTAGTTGATATAAATGGGATTTTAATGCAGAATTAAGTTTTCGTTCAAAATTTAGATTAGGATCATTCTGATGAGGCGATTCCGTGACTGTTATTAGGTGTTCATTGAATAAGTATAAATAGGGGGAACAGGGGTTCCAATGCCCCCCCCCCCGTTAGTTGATATAAATGGGATTTTCATGCAGAATTAAGTTTTCGTTCAAAATTTAGATTAGGATCATTCTGATGAGGCGATTCCGTGACTGTTATTAGGTGTTCATTGAATAAGTATAAATAGGGGGAACAGGGGCTCTAATGCCCCCCCCCCCCGTTAGTTGATATAAATGGGATTTTCATGCAGAATTAATTTTCGTTCAAAATTTAGATTAGGATCATTCTGATGAGGCGATTCCATGACTCTTATTAGGTGTTCATTGAATAAGTATAAATAAGGGGAACAGGAGTTCTAATGTCCCCCCCCCTTAATTTATATAAATGGGTTTTTCAAGCAGAATTTTCAGATTTCGTTCAAATCTCTGAATAGTTTTGGAAGTTTAATGGTTAAGTATAAAAGAGGGGGATAACTCTTTTTAAATTATATAAATGCTAAATGGGTTTTTATTAAGAATTATCTAATTTGCTCTGAATTTTGGATATAGATTTTTTATATGATAAAGCATGTCTTTGATAGTATAGGAGGTTCAATGATTAAGTATAAAAAAAGAGAAAAGGGGAGAGCTGTTTCCCCTTCTTAATTTTTTTTTTCGAACGGAATTAACCCTTGAAAATATAAAGCTTTAATGTGCAATTAGTATTTGTAGCCTGTGAGCTCAATGCCTTCAGTTTAACTGGGCAGTATTCTTTTTTATTTTTTACTATAGAAGGATATAATAGATAAAAAGATTTCATAAGCAGCTGTAATAAAAAATCCACCAAAAAAAAACAACTTTTCAAAAGTATAAAAAAAAGCCAAGCTAAAAAAAAGAAAAAAATTAAAGTGGTGGCTAAAAAATGGCGTGATATCAAATTTCCAAGCTTATATTATGGTTCTTATTTAACATTTTCCATTTAAAAAAAATTACCTTTTGTAAGCCGAGTGCCTTCGTATATGTTGATAGAAATTCTTTGCTCCCATACTAAATACATCATAATATGTTTCAGAAAATTCTAATGTTTTAAAATTATGCATGAGGGGCTTGGCGGCCATCTTTTCATATTTCACACAAATTTCTAAGCTTCCAAGTTCGTAAAGAAAAGCTTAATAAATTTGCTTTAACCGCAATTTAGAACTTTTGATTTTAGCTACGGAGAAAAGAATTTAAAAGGATTTTTGGTTTTAGAAAGCAATTTGATTGTTACTGCTTTTAAATGATTAATTACTCTAAAAAATTTTCATCAAAAATTCGCAAAAATATGTCACCATTATTTTAACACACAAATTTCTAAGCATACAATTTCGTAAAGGAAAGACATAAGATGTTTTCTTTTGTAAAATGTCGAACTTTGATTTCCAACTGCAAACTGATATATTCAAAAAGACTGACAGTGTGAAAAGTAAATTGATTTCCATTACATTAAAATAACTAATTAGTTTGTGAACTAAATTACAAGGTGAATCCTTTAGATAAATCGCCATTGTTTTGTAAGATGCGAATCAGCTTACAAAAGGTCCTCAAAGGTGAAGCTTAAAATATCTGCTTAAGTAACAATTTTGAATTTCGGATTTTGACTATGGATTTGGATAGACAGAAATTTGTGTAAAATATGAAAAGATGGCCTCCAAGCCCCTCATGCATAATTTTAAAACATCTGAATTTTCTGAAACATGTTATGATGTATTTAGTATGGGAGCAAAGAATTTCTATCAACATATACGAAGGCACTCGGCTTACAAAAGGAAATTTTTTTAAATGGAAAATATTAAATAAGAACCATAATATAAGCTTGAAAATTTGATATCACGCCATTTTTTAGTCACCACTTTATTTTTTTTCTTTTTTTTTTAGCTTGGCTTTTTTTTATACTTTTGAAAAGTTGTTTTTTGGTGGATATCATTTATTTTTTTAAAACATAATTAATTATGTATAATTTAAACAGTTCTATTCATTCTAATTAAAATTAGTTTTCATATAGCCTCGGCAAACAGTGAGCAAACACAATATTTATTATTTTTCTTTGATTTTTTTCGTCGGTTCCCTATTTAACAGCCCATGTTTTTACACGATCTTGGAAATTTTTATCAGCATGTATTCCTTCGCCAATCGCACTAACGAGAACAGGATATGGAACTCTCCCCGTAAATGCTTTAAGGAGATTTTTATTATTTTCTATTTTTAGACTTTAAAATGGAATTTTGAAAATTTATGATAGAGTGAACTTAACTGAACACATTTACAAAGCTTTGGACTTTAATTCAAATAAACATTAGCTTATGGAACCTGGATTGCCAGAATTTCCAGAGTCACGTTGTAAAATCATGGTCTAATTGCTCCCAGCAGCGTGCAAAGAGAAAAACGCGCCCGGGGCAAAGTTTCAATTTAGCCCCCCCCCCCCCCCCCAACTTCTATCTCTTCTTTTTGTAACAGTTGTCATAAAATTAAAAAGTGTGAAAACACAAATGGATTCTATTGAATACATATTTCGTGATTACTTTACAACTTTAAAAGGTTTAATTTTAACAATTATAAAATTTCATTTATATTTTGGTAAAGAGTATCTAGAAAATAGGTGTGGAATAAATTTATCTACAGTACAGTATAATAATTTGTAACTCATTTTGGATTCTAAGAAAGGAGTCATATGCTATTTTAGGAATGAATATTTTTTTCAAAAATAAATAAATTAATAAATTAATAAATTAATAAAATTAATAAATAAAAATAAATAAATAAAATAAATAAATAAAATAAATAAATAAAAAATAAAATAAAATAAAAAAATTCCAATATATACATATTTATTATTATTATTATTATTTTAACAAGAACGGAAGAAACAAATCAGGTTGGTATAATAAATTTGGCGCTCCTCACTTTCCGCGCACAGCGAGACTTTCCCCTCCGACCCCCCGTTTCGCACGGCTCTGGTTGCACCCGTAACCTTATTTGAATATTAAAGAATATGGATTTCTATTTGTTCATTTTGAATGTAAAATGTAAAAATGGCGTTAGAGATATTATTGTAGACTATTTCCAATAGTGGTATTAAAATGTCGTGTATTTTCTTTTCGTTACAAGTTGCAAGTTCAGGTCGGGTTACAGTTCGGGTCAGGTGCGGTTTGAATGCAGAATTTTATTTATTTATTTTGTCATTGTTGTGTTTGGGTTGAGTACACTCTAGGCAGATTAATACTCTTACTCAATGAAACTATACATTCTATTATAATAATATATTATAATAATACCATTAACCAATCTGAACCGAGTAAATATGCATCACGCTTTGCAATTTACTATTTCATATTACAGTAGAACCTCGATTAACCGAGTGTCTGTTAATCCAGCCAATAATAAAATCTGGTTCGTTCGTTCTTTACCTTTTTTTTTTTTTTTTTTTTTTTTGTAAATGAAGCTTTAAAAAACTGCACTTTCTAGTTCGCCGTTTTATGTCCCTAAAATATTTGGAGAAAAGAAGCGATGTTACACTGATACATTTTCTGTTGCTCGAAAATTGGAGTGAGCGGTCAGAACACATTTCGGCAGGGGCCTCACAAAGGGGGGGGGGGTGGAGGAAGCCTCCCTCTCAAACTTTTGCAAATGCTGTTACAGTTGGCATATTTACAAACTGAATAGGCAAATTTGTTCAAAACTTTAATAAAAAACTATAATACGCTTTCTATTTCTGATAGATTTGACAAAAGTTACCAATATAATTAAAAATTTTACTAAGCTTTTTACAAATAAAAACTATATTACATTTTTTAATTGTCATAACTTGGTTAAATTATAAAACTACTTTGCAAACGACGAGAATTATTTATGTCTGTCTTTCGCTGAGTTGGCAAATACTGAATTTTGACTTGGAAATTAAAGGCTTTCTCCCCCGCCTATAAAAAGTCTTCGGGAGGGCCCTGCATTTCGGGGCCCCCCTTTTTTTTTTTCGAAAAAAGTTAATTCGACATGCCCAGAAACTAACCAATGCTACAAATATTATTCCAAACAGTGGCTGAATTGAGTTCACTTTGTGACAGAAGAAAAATATGCAAAAAGTATTATTATAAAAATGAAAGTTGGATAAAAAGTTTGAATTCAGCATATATGCAGCAACATAAAATATCAATATTTTGAAATAGTTCTTTCAACTTTGCACATAGTTTAGATTATTAATATTATATGTTATTCATACAAGTCAAATTTAATATGTAAAATAAACATACATCTAAAATAATAAACAACATGGAGGATTGGTGATCACATGTTTGAAATTGAAAATGTAAAATTAATTCATAATGGAAGGTATTTTTATGAATCTATTTAATATATTATATATATATATATATGAGTTAATTTGAAAAGAAATTAAAATTTTGGAATGGAATTAATTCAGTATAAAATTTGGGGGCCCTTGTTTTTTCAAATTTGGGCTCTATCAAAATTTTCTAAGGGAAGAATGTGCTTCTCGTGCCTATTCGGTAATTAGGGCCTGTGAGCGGTAAGCCACTGACAGAAAATCGGGTCCATTATAAAATGGTAACATCATTGCTTGTAAATTGTAATAGTAAACTATTTTTACTTTATTACTATAGTTCTTCAAGAATAATTTCAAATTATATTTTCTTACATAGGTCAAGTAAAAAATATCAAACAATTATATTGCCATATTATTTTTTGATATTTACTTTATTTTTGAAAATGCATTTTTCAATATTTAACTTAATATAGTTAAAATCTTTGAATTTGCTTTTTAAAATTTACTACTGATAGTTTTTTTTTATTTTTTTATTTGCTGAGGTATTAAATTGTTATAATTATTTATATCATTTAAAAAAACATTCTTTTGTATGTTATTCTAAGAGATGTTAAATTTGCGAATACGACGATTGTTTATGTTCAATTTTTATTAACCGAGATCAGAGCCATTGCTAAGACTTTTTATTGGTGGGGAGAAGCCCTTAAATTGCCAAGTCAAATTTTCATATTTGCCAACTCGTTTTATAATTTTTCCAAGTTACCACTCTTAGAAAATGTAATACAGTTCTTATTTGAAAAAAGTTTAATAATATTCCCAATTAGAGTTGTAACTTTTGCAAGTTCTATAAAAAATAGGAAATGTATTACAGTTTTTATTAAAATTTTAATTAAATTTGCCATAAAAGTTTTAAATTTGCCAAGTGTAACAACATTTGCGAATGTTTGGGGGGGGGCGGCTCCCTTCTGTCCCCTCCCTTTAGGCTCCTGGCCGAGATTTTCGATAGCCGAGGTACTAGCGGTCCCAATTAATCGAGGTTACACCAATACACTGCGTTTGACAAAAGTTTTTAAAAAGCGGATTGCGGATGCGAGTTAATGTTTTTCTGCTTCGAAAGATGGCGCTACTGTTCAACATCATGTTGCTAATAAGCAGCTCTATTTTGAGTATACAAGAAAAAAAATAATAAAGAAGAACATTTAGAACATCCGAGATCCTATGCTGTGGGTCCAACATCACTGTTATTAGTTTCACAGTAGTTCAAAGTGGCAAGGCGTCTTTTTCAGGTAAGTTAAATTTAAGAAAGATTTGTATATGTGTTGCCATGACAACAATTTTAGATCATCCCAAACGCCCATTCACAATAAACATGAGCTTCTGGCGCTCAATACACTTTGTGAAAGTTATTAGTATGTCACATCATAGTTTCCTACTGTCCTACATTTTGGTTTAGCATCAGTTTCTTGCTTAGAAAATCATCTGTATGTTTATCCTTTTGCTTTTATTAGATAATTATAATTCTCACAATTGTTGTTTTGCCTTATTTTTAATATCGGAATATTCATGACAGTTTTTTAGTACATATTTATGTAATTTAAAGTTGTTTACATCTGGATATTTATCCTTTTGAATTAGTTTAAATGTAATTTTCGGTGCGATTCTGAAGCTGTTCCGCACCGCTTGTTACAATTAAAACATTGTGTTTACATTTGCACTTTAACATAGATACGATTTTTTTCTTTCTTGTTTTCACTGGCGTTTTAAAACTAAATATATTTTTTGATTATATCTTAAGAAGATTAATTGAAGGAGTAACTTTTGCGATTGTTTATTAATTTTTAATAATGTCTAAAAATGATACCTATAAATAATATTTATAAATATGTTGCATAATTGTCAAGATCAAGTACAAATATCTATGTTTACCTTTAAAAGTATGTATCTAAGTTAAAATAATTCAAAAGGATATAATGCAGCATAAAATGATAAAAATTATTGTACTTATCAATTGAATCGTTAATCATTGAACTTAAAACTATTAGTTATATATATTTTCAATTTAGTTCAGTAGTTCTCAATCGGTCTGCTGCGGCTTGTATAGCGAAAATTTCTAGACAAGTTCTATCAAAATTTTATAAATTAAACAAACTGTCCCTAATTAGCTACTTGCAGCATTCTGTAGTATGCCATTTACTTTGTAGTTAAGTTTAGTGTCATAAAGTTGCATTTATTTTCGAAGTCTATTTCATTCTTTATATGCTCTTTATAAAAATATTTGGGGAAATATGATAAAATGTAATGAGGAAAATAAGATTAATTAAAATATCTTTTAGATTTATGTATTTTTTTAGCATCACAACTTAGTGGGCTGTAAAAATTTCACCATGCCTTTAAATTTCTCCGAGGATAAAATTATTTGATAATTATAATTTTAGATAGTACAATGTAAAGCAGTAGTTAAATCGAACGAAATACCAAAGAAGAAAATTTGATACTTTAAATGTTAATTTGATCTGCAATGTTAGCCCCCTTAAAAATTAAATATGTCATGTTTAGTCTCGAAACTAAAAAGAAATTTAAACTTGTCACATTTTTTGTTATTGGAAAAGATTGGTTTGTAAAATTACTTTATAACTGCTTGGCTTTAACTAGTTTTTTGTTTTGAGAATGGCTAGTGTAAAATATTTTTTGTGTGGCATTTTGTAGAAAGCAGTTCAAAAAGCACAATTTTTTTGCAAACTAAAAAATTTTTGTGAGGTCAAAAATACTAATTTAATGTTTATTAAATGTGAAAATAATTGTTATTGTATTTTTGACATTATACGGTTTAAAACATTTTTGCTTTTTTAACTTTTATCTACCGAATTATGAATTCATGAAAATTTTATATTCTAAAGCATTTTCCGTAAATTGTTTAAACTAAATTAAAAAATTTACATAATCACTTAATAAATTTTTGGAGGATTGAAGGATTTAGATTGATTAATTAAATTTAAATTTACAGGGATTTTGTGTAATATTTATAACCCCACTCAAATCTTTTATTTTAAATTGTTTTCTTAGAATTATAAAATGTACAAATATGATATTCTTACAATATAAATATAGAAATATTTTCCAATTGAAAAATCTATATCCCCCTTCCCTCAGAGCCAAGAAAGCTGAAAAAGATACAAAGGCAAAAGAAATCATCCTTTAAAAAATATTTTCTTTTGTGTAACCGAAAATGCTTTTGGAACAAAATAAAGTAATATATCTGTAACTCATTCTAAACAGTATTACACCTCGTCGACGTTTTAAAAGAATTTTATAATCAGTAATTTTAATGGTACTTATAAGTACCGTCGGTAAGGGTTAATTCATTTCAGAATTTACCAATAAAATTTCTGTCGTAGAGGTGTGTCAATTACAAGAAAACTTAAATCACTTAAAATGAAATTAGATTATAGCATAAATTTCTAATTTTCACAAGGTTATTATTATTATTATTTAATTATTTGTTATCTTAAATGCTATGCATAAACATATTCTGTAGGCTAAGAATGTGAAGATAATTTGTATAGGTCGTTTTTCCAAAAGTATACAATTCCATTTCCAAAGCGGTTTTCAATATTTGACGTAAATATTTCTGAATTAATATACATTTTCGATTGATAATGAAAAAAGACTAAATGTGCTGTGTACAGATATTTTTTATAGACAAGTTTATTTATTTATTTTTTTTTTCTCGGTTTACAGTGTGTGAGATTTCACCTTCATGTACGTTCCAAATCCAATGTTACTAAGGAAAAAGTTTGATTGCACATTTAATCGATAAAAAATGGTTAAATAGTTATAGCTCTTACTATCTCAAGAGCTTAGTAACTTAGTATAATTAATTATTTTCTTTTGGGTTTATAAAGTATTATAGATTTCAACGATCTCGGATACAAATGCCAGATCAGGAATAACGTTCTGTATATGCAGATACTTTATACCAGGTCGGCCCCTCATGGAGACCCTTCAGTTATGAGTCCGACACTACTGTCCCCCTTTTCTGTTCCTGTATTTAGCGTAATTTAATTCGTGGTATGCAGTATTGAATTCGGATATTTTTCTCTGAAAGAATTTTCTGTGGATCCGGGGAGGGGGGACATTATAGAGTTGGAGAGGATCGCCCCCCCCCCCCAAGCATACCCATGAATTCAACACTGGTGGCATGAATAAGATGTAAAAATTATTAGACTAGTTTTGGCATGGTTTTGCACGACATACCTATGCACATCAGTAATTAATTTTTAGTTTTATGATAATATGCTCAATCATATTAATAAATCCTGGAAATTATAAAATTACCTTCGATATATCAACCAAGTAGAGATTAAAAAGGGGGGGGGGGTTATGTTTCAAAGTTATTGCCAAGCTAAACATTTAAATTATAACGATACTCCGGTTGTCTCTTATAAAATTTACACATGCGAGTGTGAGATGCATGACTTCTCTTAACGCTACTCTGCCGGCTTAATAACATGATGAGACAAAATCAGCAACGCAATTGTCGCGCTCTTTTTTTATTTTTAGCGGATCGCGTTCTGTTCTACAACAAAACTGAACAAGGTGATTGCTAATTCAGGATTGAAACTGGTGGAAGAGGGGGAGGGGGACAGGGGCTGAGGACTGAGAAAAGGTTAAACCAAAATTACTTCCTTGCGTATTATTTATGATCTTTCGTCATGGTTCATGATTCCTTCTAATATTCCTAATGCTGAATCTAAGAGAATAAGATGATTTTAATAAGTAATATAATAAATACATTTTGTTTTATTATTTTCTTAAAAAATAATTAAAAAGATGAATACTGCTATGGCCGAAGAGGCGCTCGCCAGCTATTGCTACTCTCATGGGGAGGTTATTTTCTAATATCTGGTTTGCATTTTGACTTTATTTAATTTATTATTTAATTTATTTATTTTCATTGCATAGCTGAAGAATATATCTACATCGCTCCTTTTTTATTTATTCGATTTTGAAAAAAAAAAAAAAAAAAAAAAAAAAAAAAAAAACGGTTTCGAAAGTGAAAGTACCTTTAAAAAAAATATCTTCAACCCAAATCGAAAAAGTTAAAAAGGAGCGATGTCGGCATACGCATCTGTTATGCAATGCAAAAAAAAGTTATTTAAAAATTTCGAAATGCAAATCTGATATTCAAAAATAACATCCCAATAGGAATAGCATTAGCTCGCAAGCGTTTCGTCGGACAGGGACAGGAGCCTTAAGCGATAAACATTTTCTCTCTTCCATTTACTTTCTTTAGTTATAAGAAGTGAAGTTGAATCTCTTCATGCAGGCACAATTAGAATTTTTTTATTGCACATTTTACTATTTTTATTTTGTCACGTTCTTAAAGACTGCGTTTTCTCTGTGTTCCCAATTCCAAAATGATTAATTGGAGGTTATATCGCCTGAAATTCTTTATCACGAATAGTGGCAAAAATCTTGTGAATGTATGATCGTCACGAATTGAACTGTAATTACGTACACCATCTGGGAGTGCGGTTACAGCTTGGCGAATCAGAGGCTATATCTTAGCCCTGCTAGATAGTAATTTCTGTGTGACAGTTTCGTATCTCACAAGGAAAAAATTCATATGTACATCTAAAAAAATTAAAAAAAAAAAAAAAAAAAAAATAGAAAAAGCATTGAAGATTTTGCTTACGTTAATATACATAATTGTAAAATAATAATAATAATAATGAAAAAAATAAATATGGAGCGAGATCTCAGTATTTAGTTAAAAACAGGGCTGCGGAGTCTTTGGGAAAAATGGCCGACTCTGAATTCAGAAATTTTAACGATCTCGATTGAGACTACGGGCTGGCTTATATACTAGTGGTTACTGGTGGTTAAAATTATGAGAGAACGCAAGAAAAATAAGTCGAAAATTTCACTATTTCGGTGTTAATTCAGTGCTTAGAGCTTTGAAAAAAAAAAAGAAAAAAAAAATATTTTCAGTTTTAGTAATTTTTTAATTTTGCGTCTACAAACCTGAAAAATCCAACTATCGAAATTTACAGAAGAAAACAAAATAGAATTACTATTTCGGATCCGTGGACTTGATAAGGGAAAATCTAAAATCTGGATGTTAAGTTGCCTCCTCCAGAGCAGAAAAATTACGATAGAAAGAAGAGAGAGGGGGAAAAAATGAGAATTTTACTAGTTTGTAAATAATTCGAAATCTACTAAAAATCTTATTAAAAACGGTTATCATCTATTGCGTACGCCGGGGAGTATATTGGGTAGCCCGATATAATTCAAAAATAACAATAATTCTTTTATGGATTTAAAATTGCATATAATTGGTTTAATTTTACTTTAAACTGCCTAACAAAAAAAGTCGGGGTCTGTTTGTTTTTAAATGACTCACTCTTTTGTTCAAAAATTTGCCTGATTCAGACTCCGCAGGCTTTGTTAAAAAGTGACTAAATTGCCTTATTTAGGGAAGCATAAGCCTATCGGAGACGTATTAATACTACTTAGGGACTTTTCTAAAATAAATAAATAAATAAATAATACATTTTCTATGTTTTTTGTCAATGGTAAATTAATCAACTAGATCCTAAATATAATAAATAAATATTGCATTATAAAAAGTGTTTTAATTAGCCGAATATCCACTATCCATTTCAACCAGGGCTGCGGACCGGGACATTTTAACGACTCCAACTCAAATTTTCGCGAATCCAATACTTGTAAAGATTCTCGCTGTATTCTTGTAAAGATAGAAAAAAGTAAAAATAAAGATGAAAACTTCATTATTTTGGCAATAATTCGGATTCCGTGAGTTCTAATGAATAATTTTTTTTTAAATGACATTATTTTAAATTTTACAATGTTTGCTTTATTTCGGGTTCTGCAAATCTGAAAAATTTGAAAAGATAAAAAATGATGAAATTTCGCTATTATCGTTGAGTACTACCGATTCATAAAAGGAAAAAATCATCTTGTTTTGATTGTCGTGCACAAAAATAAAGGAAGCATATTTTAAAATTTTAATTTCTGGTCATACAGGCCGGGAAAATTTGACGGGGGAAAAAAAGAAAACACTTTTATATTGCAATATTTTACCGGGTTTTTAATTCTTTTCTGAATTTTTCGTTTTAATTTAATGTAGTAGATATCAGCCCTTTAGAATGGTGGAAGATATTACAGCTATCGAAAAGGCCGATACTAAAAATCTTACGGAATTCATGATCAACTTCTCTTTTACTGCAATAGCTTCATCTGTTTGAGTTGAACAAATGCTTTCTGCCTTTGGTTTCGTACAATTAGAAATTAGAAATCAGCTGATAAATCTGCTAAACTAATTTTTCTGAAGCAGCACTTTAAACAAAAGTTAACAACCGAGTTTGCTTTCAAATTTTAAAAAAAATTATGTTCTGCAGATGTTATTTTAACTAAAATACTGAAGTCAGAATTAATTTTTGACATCTGATGTATAGTTTTTCATGTATTTTGTGTAATAAAGATTTTTACATAACCTAAAATTTTATCTTCGAATCATTTATGTAAATTGTGTAACATCATTAATACATATTAATAGTATTTATTGCATGCATGTATGAGTATTGTATAATTTATATTTTATAAATTAAACAAAAAGTAGTGTAAAACAATAACATTGTGTAAAATTTAAAAAAATCAAAAATATCTGATTTTAAATTTTTAAAAAAATCAGATTTAAACATTAAAAAAAGATTATTTTTATTAAAAAAAATCACGAACCTTGATTGTTTATTATAACTTAAGATAAACATCAATTTTATAATAATTTCGTTATTATATTTCAGATAAGTTTTAGTTTTATGTATGAATCCATTAAAACGAATTGATTAAAAAAATACTAAAATTTAAAAAAAAAATTTTAGTCGTTGGGGGGCCACCGTAATATTTATCCATCATGGATATGCATACTATAAAATATGAAAATAAAACGCATTTAAACTATTAATAGAATGCATCGCAGTTCCAAAATAAATTGTCAATGCATATTTAAATAGTTTTAAAATACACATTAATGCTCTATTAATGAATTGCTGATGAGCCAATTTCTACAAATTACATAAAACGCCAAAATACTCAAGTAATACCAGATAACGTGAAAGAAACATCCTTATAACTCCAAAAATAATAATCATATTAACTAACAATTTACTGCGTCGGATTAAACATCTCATTTCCAATTAAAATATATCTTTAAATTGAAATTTGAATGAAATACAGGGTCATGAAAAATCGAAAAATGTGAAAAACAGGATTACATATATCTCGGCAACTAATAATCCGATTGACTTCGTTCTTTATGCAAAATTTGTGTTATTTTATTGCCTTTTATGTCCACCCCTTAAAATAAAAAAATTCAAAAAATTTTATATTCCTTTCATCAGAACGAATTTTTCGAGAGTCCGAAAAAAAAATAGTTCCAGATAATCGAGGTTACTGATATTAAATAGACTTCGTCCCATTCTTACATACTAAGTACATACAAAATTTCAAGTCTCTATCTCAATAATTTCGGGAGATAGAGCGGTTACAGACAGACTCAATAATTTCGGGAGATAGAGCGGACGGACGGCAAAATTTTTTTTCCCCTAAAAATATGTTTTTCGGAATCTCCAGTATCTGAAACGTGTAAATTCGTCAAAAAAAATTTTCGATTTTCAAAACGATTGCACGCATTTTTGCAAATAAAAAATGAAACACGTACATTTTCAGAAGGGGAAAAAAACCATGGAGTCAGTAATTATAGATAGAATCACGATTAATTAAATAAATAAAATATAATTTCATTATTCTGCCAAAACATCTCAGAAACTGCTTTCAGATTTCCAAACTGTGCTCATTCCTCTAATCCATATAATAGTTTCACGATTTTTTTTATTGACATTTTTAAAATTCTATTTTTAGGAAAATTATTACATATCTTTAATGAATTAAAATTTCTGAAAATTCAATTATTTACATTTTTTCAGTGTCAAGAATTCAAATACCCAATTTATTCTTATTTCGTGAAAGCATTTATGCAGACGATAATTACTATGATTTTTTTTTTTTTTTTTTTTTTTTTTTTAAGGGAAAATAAAAGAATTGCAAACAAATAAAATTAATATTTTGTATAATTTTGTTTCGAAAATATTTTTATTTCTACCAGTCTTATACTATAAATAAAAAAATTCTAGGAAATTCTTAGTTATTCAGCTGAATTTATATTTCTAAAATTAAAATATTCGGAAACATAAAATAACGTTTTTGCTTAATAAAGATGCAAAAGTAATTAAAAAAGCATTGTTACTTTCAAATATTTACCTATCTTATGAAATAATACTTCGCGAATCCAAACAAAGCATGACTTTTGCTAGTAATAAAAACACTTTAACTTTTCTTTTCAACTGCCGCAAACTTAAAAAGAATTAATAATATTTTAATTTTCTTTAAATATCATAAAAATGTTATTTTTTTTTTTTAATTATAAAAAAAGAAAGAAAGAAAAATATCGTAGTGAGTTGTTTACAAATACATACTATAGCTGGCGCCATAACTTTTATCGGTTTAGAAAACTATTTAGTAAATATTCAAGAATGATTGAATATATTTTCAACACAGAACCACATTTAGCTAGGAGTTTCATTGAAAATAATATCATTGTATATGACAAGTATATACTATATCACAATTAATTAGTTCGCTTTCCAAAAAAACAACCATTTCTAAACAAAATTTGCGGAACTTATACTGTTTTGAAAACAATACAAAAATATTCCGTAAAATTTATGGGAAATTTACTGGTTTTATACAGATTTGTATTCGTAAAATGTAAATTACAGATATTGTACTATTTTCTTGAAAAAAGTGAAACATTCCTGAAAATTTTACGGAAAAATCTGTGTATGTTCATGGATTTTTGTTTACAGTTTAGTAATTTCGATATATTATATAAAATCATTTATCAAGCAACAGTACTTTCTGAAAATCAATTCACGGATCATCATGTATTTATGCTAGTGAAAGTGAATAATGAACGCGTTATAAAAAGACTGAATTCCCAAAGCTTAGATTATTTTAAGCGAGCTAACTTTTCTTCTGAGCCGTTTAAATTTTTTCGCAAGTGCCCGAGAAATATTTAGATTTTATATTTTAATATTCGCTTTGAAAATTGCAATTTTCAAAAACACCCCCAACAGATCATTTATCCTTTCCTTAAGGGGTTTCATAATTCTTAATGCTTCCAAATTTTCGAAATTTCATTTGTTTATATGTTAAACTGCTATTTTTTCTGAACATTTTAATATAATTGTTTTCTCAAAATTCTCATTAGAACAAAAGTTATAGGTTTCAGAATTTTACCCGCTCAATAGCGGAAGCGGCGTTTCCGAAACATTGAAGTCATTCAAATGACGTTTTTGGTCTTAGCGCGCACGATATCTGAAAATCTCGTAAGTATATTTTCAAAAAATTTTCAAAATATGTTTCATGTTTATCTGTATAAATTGAATCTAAAATTTCCCTTTTATTGTTCAAAAATGTTTATTTCTTAGGTGATTATGTTGTTAAAATCTTCAAAATTTTGTATTACTTAAATGCAACTTTTTATTCGTCGAAAAATGCTTTAAATATAAAATTATTTAAGTTCAAGGTATATATTACAATTTGATGTACACTACATGGCCATTTATGAACGTCCACTTGCGATTTTAGACATTTTGTTAAATATTTAGAAAAGTACATGAGGCATTATCCTGAAACTCTAAGTGTATAAATATAATAGTGCAAATCATACATTTCCGTGAAGATTTTTTCCCGAAACGCCATAGGGGACCGTAAACAAATTAAAAAAGAATGAATATATTTTGGATAACCCTGTCAAAAGTAATGTAGCAAAAGTGCGCAAACTGTAGGTTATGATTAAGTGAATTATTGTAATAAACTGTGTTCATTTTTATGTCGATAGGATGTATACTCGTAGAAAAGTAAGTCTTTTATTAAAACAGTGCAAAATTTTTTCTAAGGTTTTTGTTTATAATTTGCAGAGTTCTTAATATAAAATATTATTTTCTGAAAACATGACAAACGGAAGCAGGAAGTTTCGGTCCTGCCACTTCGGTCCCGAGACATTTCGGTCCCGAGACACTTCGGTCCCGAAACATTTCGGTCCCTAGCCATTTCGGTCCCAAGACATTTCGGTCCCAAGACATTTCGGTCACTAGCCGTTTCGGTCCCAAGACATTTCGGTCCCTAGCCATTTCGGTCCCAAGACATTTCGGTCCCTTCTCCTGCAATCTGAAATTTTGTGAATTAAGACATAATTTTATAGGGAACATTGCGGAGTGTTTAAACTGAAGGCCATAAGATGTTAGTATAATGTTATTATAAGTGCCTGAAAACTACACACACGTATAACTCTTATCCAAAATTTTATAATTCACACAAATTTTGCATGGTAATCCTAACCATAATTGGTAATCCTAATAATAATTGGTAATCCTAATTCTCAAAATAGTTAGTAATTTTAATATAAAAATCAAATTAATATTTTATTAAATATATTTATTAATTAATAATATTATTAATTTACACAATGAATTTTACTCTAAAATAAACTCAGTACATAATCCATTTTATATTCAATACATTATTATATTTCGTAGTAGTTCTAAACTGAAATTTATCTTTTACTTGTTTATTTATTGTATATTTATAATTACAGAAATTTAAAATAATTAGTATAATTAAAAATAAAACTAAAAAAAGAATTTTTTTTTCTGAGAAAGTCGGAGCGAAAAGGTATTAGAAATAAATAAATAAAAGCTTAGTTTTGTCACTTAAAAATTGAAAATAAAATTATTTAAAATATATTATTATATTACATTTTAATATATTAAATTATAATACATATTATATATTATAATTTATATAATGAATTATGTATTATATTTTATTTATAATATTTATATTATTATATTTCAAAATATTATATTAATTTTATGTAAATAAAAAAAATCATCTTATTAGAATGAAATGGGCACAGTTTCAATAAAATTAACTCACAAAAATTGTCTTCATGGCGTAAGAAGACTGTTTAAAAATGCAATCAATAAATACTATTATTATAAAAGAAAAAAAAAAAGAAAGAAAAAAAGAAAATGGCAGAGGCAAATTTCTGAAAGCAATTTTTTTTCACGGCATGCCCATTTACGAAATCACTATTGCTTTCGCAATGTTAATAATGGAAGGTAACGTATGAAAATAAATTAATAAGATGTAACTTTGTATTATGAAAATAATAAGAAAAATAAAAAAAAAATTTCTTCAGTAAATGCATCTCATTTCTGAATTGTCAAAGGAGAGGCTGTAGATGGTGATTTGAGGAAATATATATATATTATAACTTATAACTGTCTAATTGAATTATTAAAGACATTTAAAGATAAAGTAATTGGAAGAAACAAAAATTAAGCACAGTTTTTTATTATTTAATTAATGCTAATTTAAAGGTTCTAAAAAAAGTACGTAAACAGCCAAAAAAATATTTATGGCAGTTTATATAAAATACTTTTTAGTTCATAATAGTTTATAGATATTTATGTAAAATACTGACACTAATAATTAATTATAAAATTTAAAATATTTATTCTGATTAATAATAATACTACTAAAAGCAAAAGACAATATCCCCTAAATTTATATCACATTGTTTAATCAAACAGAATTTTCAGCTCGCTGTGATTTCATTATCACGAGTTATAAAAGTTTAAATTTATCGGACTCTTATATACAACTTTTAATAAAACTTGGGCGAAGGGATTGGGAGAATTAAAAAAATTAAAAAAAGGCCCGAATAATGTTGAAGTTATACCATTTGGCAGGCCCGCAACAATTAGAATCCGACTTATAAGGTAGCGAGGAAAGAAATAACAAGGGACCGAAATGATTAAGGTCCGAAATGGCAAGGGACCAAAGTTCTGGGGACCGAATTGTCTCGGGACCGAAATGGCCAGGGACCGAAATGTCTCGGGACCGAAATGGCCAGGGACCGAAATGTCTCGGGACCGAAACGGCGGGATCGAAATGGCGGGACCGAAATGTCGTGTACCCATGACAAACAGCATTGCGCACAATATCTTGTAATCAAAATTAAAAAATAATAAAAATTGTATGAAAAATGAGTAGGTTTACTAATTTTTTCACTGCGCATGCACCAACGATATCAAAATTTCATTTGCACATTATGTTAGCTAAATGTATAGAGCAACTTTTGTAAAAGTCTCAAAATCATAACTTGAAAATTCTGTAAGTAATCGTCTATGGAATAAGCACAAAATCAATTGTTCTCAAAATGAAGCGAAAAAAAAAGGAGTTTTTCCAAATGTAGTAGTACGTGCCATATTGTGTATTCTATATTGACACTAATCAATGAATATATGGTTACAACCGCTCTTGTTTTTGCTTCATTTTGGGAACAACGGATTTTCAATTTATTCTATTGACGATTATTTTCAGAATTTTCAAGCTATGATTTTGAGACTTTCACAAAAGTTGCTCTATACGTGTAGCTAACATAATATGCAAATGAAATTTTGATATTGTTGATGCACGCGCAGTGAAAAATTTAGTAAAACTACTCATTTTTAGGTGCGTTCGTAATTATATAATACGTAGCACCTATAGTGGTCGTTCAGTCCGTCCGTCTGTCCGTCCGTCCGTCTGTCCGTCCGTCCGTCTGTCCGCATATAACAACGCAAAAACTACCCAACCGAATCGTTTGAAATTTAAAATACATAATTATTACATAATTTTGTCGAGTCATTTCAAATTTTATGAAATTCGGATGCATAGATCAATTACAGGGGCAATCAAAAGTATTCCATTACATTACGGTCAATGGGGAAAAAAGTTTCAAATGCATTTTAATCGTTTGAAATTTAAAATACGCAATTATTACATAATTATGTCGAGTTATTTCAAATTTTTTGATAATCGTGTGCATAGATCAATTACAGGGGCAATCAAAAGTATTCCATTACATTACGGTCAATGGGGAAAAAAGTTTCAAATGCATTTTAATCGTTTGAAATTTAAAATACGCAATTATTACCCAATTATGTCGAGTTATTTCATATTTTTTTGATAATCGTGTGCATAGATCAATTACAGGGGCAATCAAAAGTATTCCATTACATTATGGTCAATGGGGAAAAAGTTTCAAATATATTCTATACGTTTGAAATTTAAAATACATAATTATTACATAATTGTGTCTAGTTATTTCAAATTTTATGAAAATCGGATGCATAGATCAATTACAGGGACAATAAAAAGTATTCCGTTACATTACGGTCAATGGGAAAAATGTTTCAAATGCATTTTAATCGTGTTACACACATGCGAACTTTATAAAATTTATATGCAACTATAAAGTACATATTATAATATACATCTTACATAATTTGTGGTGCAAAGAACATTTGTTATTGATTGACAAGGCCACACAAAAGTATTCCATTACATAATGGTATAGGAAGAGCATTGTTTGATGAGCGTTTTAATTGTAATTCACTATTTACAATTTTATGAGATTGATAAATGAAAGTAATATTTTTAAAACTTCGTTATCGTACGAACGCACCTCATTTGCTACGCTTCACGTGCAATTTCCAACTTGTTCATACAATTTTTAATATTTTTTAATTCTGATTACAGGATATTGTGTGTAATGTTGTTTGTCATATTTTCAGAAAATAATATTATTTTATATTAAGAACTGTGCAAATTATAAACAAAAATCTTGGAAAAATTTGAAACTGTTTTTATAAAAACCTTACTTTTTCTACGAGTATACATGCTATCGACATAAAATGAGCACAGTTTATTACAATAAGCCACTTAATCATAATCTACAGTTTGAGCGCTTTTGCTACATTAGGTTTTACAGGGTTATCCAAAATATATTCATTCTTTTTTAATTAGTTGACGGTTCCCTATGGAGTTTCGGAAAAAATCTTCACGGAAATATGATTTGTACTATTATATTTATACAGTTAGAGGTTCAGGATAATTCCTCATGTACTTTTCTAGATATTTAACAAAATGTCTAAAATCGGAAGTAAACGTTGGTCAATGGCCGTAGTGTATAAGTCTGTTCCAAAATTTCCATTCTGGTTGCAATATTTATTTTGTAATATCGTGCGCGTAAGCTACTATACCAATTTTCTTCTCGTCAAATATCTGACAGTTTGGAGCGCCTTGTAAATGCTATTTCTGCACCTTGCAATTTTTCAAAGACATAAAATGAAAGAACGTACTTATATCTTTCATCTCCACAAAAAATTGTATTTTAATATCATAAACATTTTAAGATATTACAGGGTGACCCAAAATAACGTGAACAAACGTTTTTATCGAAATTTTATTAACCAAAGAAATTTAAACAAATTTAATAATGGACAACAATAACAAATACCTTTGGCAACAACATATTCAATTGGTTTCGAAATGGCCTCCCTTGGCGGCGATACACAGTCCCAAACGCGTCTTGAAATTTTTGGCAATGGGCCGCAGTTCCTCCTGCGACAATCGGTCCCACTACCGACGCAGCGACTGCTTCAGCGACTCCGAACTTTTGTGACGTTTAGCACAGGCCCTGGCTTCCAAAATCGACCACAAGTTGTAGTCCATCGGATTGAGATCTGGCGAGTAGGGCGGCCATTCCACCGACGTGATGAAACCCGGAAAATGGGTCTTGCGCCACTCCTGAGTCGTTTTCGCCTTATGGGCCGGAGCGGAGTCCTGTTGAAAAGTCCATTCCGCATCGCCGAAGTGCTGCTGGGCCCACGGAAGTACCACGACCTCGAGAATGTCGCGGCGGTACTCGTATTGATTGATTTTAACCCCCTGATCTACAAAAACCAGAGGTGTTTTGCCGCTGGCGCAAATCCCCCCCCCCCCCCAGACCATAACGGACTGCGGATTTTGGCGGTGCTCGACGATGGCGGAGGTGCTCTGCGGACCAGCTTCTGTCGTTTTGGGGATTGTGCGCCTGCTCCACGGTGAACAGCTTCTCGTCGGTGAAGAGGATTCGCTCCCATTGCCGACCTGCGGCCCGACGCTTGAGTTGACGACATCTTTGGAGCCGCACACGTTTGTTTTCATCAGTGAGCAGTTGGACTTTTTGGAGCTTGTACGGCTTGAGGTTTAGCTCTTTGTCAATTCGACGGACAGATTCTCGGCTGATTCCAATTTCACGGGTGATTTTTCTCATGGAGACCCTCGAATTTTGTTTCACTCGCTTCTTGATGATTTTGCGGTTCCTGGATGTATTGGCGGTGCGCTTTCTAACTCTTCCGGCACGGTCGCCTTCATGGCCAAGCTTCTTGAAACGATTGATGGCCTTGGACACAGTCTGCCGAGACACATTGAGCAAACGAACAATTCCACACTGACGTTTTCCTCGACGAAACAGCTCCAAAATTGCACTGCGTTTACTTGACATCCTAAAAACATAACAAAATTAAGGAGCATAAAATCGAAAATGCATACACTAGTACATAAAAACATGGAGAATCCAATAAAACAATAATGAATTGGATAGGGTACAAAACTTCCCTGTCAGGACATGTTAAACTTTGTCCCCGTTATTTTGGGTCACCCTGTAAACAATAAATATTGAAAATGATTTCTTCCCCCCCCCCAATTTTTTCTATTCATAAGAGTTCCGAGACCCCTTAACGCATGAAATATTTATAACATAGTTTCATTCATTTGTGTCCTCTATATATTATAAAGCAAAAACATGTCTGTGATTAACGCTGTATTTTTGCGATGGAAACACATATAAAAGTCAGTAGATTTCGCTTTTACTTCAAAAATTGTATTTACTCCTAAATAATAAAAAATTTCAATTTTTAAACTGTTAAAAAAGAAAAAGTTTTCAATTTTTATATTGTTAAATAAGAAAAAAATGTTTTTTCAAATGCAATCTGTTTGATAATTGGATTTTATTTCACCGCATTTCATGATGTTTAAATAATTTTCAAACATTTTTGTTTTTCAAGCAACGTTTTAATTAATGATATATTTTAATGATAGATATCTTTAAGCTAAAGAATTGGCATGCGAAACACGGATTTATAAAAACAAAACAGATTTTAGTACTTAAAAAAAGTTAAAATTCTCCACTGGATCTATATAATTCCTCCCTTCGCGGTCATAAATTTACATAACTGCATTCCTTTATTGCAAAAATATATTTCGTATCTAAAAAATCTGCTATTTAGCATTGTTTTTGAAATTTTTAATTCATATACTAGCAAAATTGCATAATTGGTTGGTTGGGAAACAAAAATATTTTATTTAAAATAAAAATTAAAAAAATCAGATCATTTTATCCTTGACCTTGAATACAGCAGACTGGTTCGTGTGTTTACAGTTAAGTGTGGTCTTATGATCGTTTATGCATTCGGTTTTGGATCGCAGGTGGAAGTCACTTATTTAGAGTAGTTCACTTTAGAAGCTCGACATCTTACGACCGAAATGTATGCTCCATTGTTTAAACGAAGTAATTGAATGCGACTGAACAGAAGATACCATCTCGCAATATTCTTCGAATATTCTTTGACCTGTGATACAGGTGGGATTTTTATTATTGCTGTTGATTACTTATTTAATTTCTTTAAGTTTTTGAAAACGGGTTCTGTTTATCAGCTAATCTGTGATGTCAAATATCTTTTTATATATTTCTTTTCCCTTCATGTGCATTTTGTTTTTTAAATAAACCTCTACCCATTTAGGTAGCGGTACCACGTATATGTAAAAAAAAAAAAAAAAAAAAAAAATTATAATAAAGAAGTCGATACTATTTTAATTTCATCATTATACAAATTTCGATAATATAAATTATCTAAGGTTTTATAAAAAGTCTTCTTGTTTGTATCATACTATTATTTTGCTCTTGATTCGCATTTTGACAAATGGGACATTTAAAGACAGTGTGGTGTAAGTCACTAATTTTTAAACATTGAATTAAATGCATGGAGAGTATCTAGATATTTTAATTTATGCATAGGAGTATCAGCATAAAGCACAGTTCCATATTTGTCTGCAAACAGCACACGAAAATATTTTATCTATAAGCGCGCCCAGAAAATCCTTGTTTTTGAGTACTTAATAAAATACGACTTACACCACTTTTCTTGTTAAAGGACTACTTCAGCAACCCAAAGACAAGCGCAAGTTAAATAATTTAAGCCTGTGAAAGTTTTCTTTAAAAATAACTCGTTTGCATTTTGGTATTTTTAATTTCCCCCTAATTAGGTCTCTTAGATCCATCTTTACAAAAGCATCGTCTGTTACTTTGTAGGTTTTTTTCTTTTTAACCTTTCTACCCTGAATGGGTCTAATCGACCCATATCTAAAATTTGTTTTATAGGATTTGCACCAGAACTTTTTTCATAAAGTTAAATAACAGATTCACAGAAATAAGCCAATTAAATATATTAAAATGTTTTAAATAACAATTTTGGTGTGAAATGTTTTTACCAAGATTGAGTAAATTTTTAACAGGGTAGGAAGGTTAATGAAGATACTTTTATACTTTCAGAACAAGTTTTGAACAGAAAAGTAGTTTCATGGAAAGTGAAAAGGAGGAGCGGCTGGCTGCACTCAAAATCTGAAAGTAAAAGCTAACAACATTAGATACCAACATCAACTTTCTTATGCAAAATAAATAAATAAATAAAATTTTTACAAAAATTTAGAATGCATTTAAATTTGAATAGAACATTTCTATAAGTTTAACACAGCTTGAGAGTTTCTTCGCGCCCTTAGTCCTATGAAAAATTTCGCAAGTTAATGTTAATCTTATTACAGTGTTCTTTTCAAATTTTTCAATTTCACTTCGATATTTTTGAACGATTTTACAAAGGATAACTGAAATTCATCTCTAACTATCTATGTTGTCCACTTTGGTTACATTTTTTTTTTCTTTTTAGGGTTCCGTACTTAAGAGCCATTATTTTGAAAATCAGACAATGTGCGATACTTGTATTTTTTTATTTGCTGATGCAGGTCATATTTAATGAATGATGTGTAATTTTGAAGCCCTGAAAAATTTTTCTCTTCCCTATAGAATATGTTAGAGTTCAAGGTTTTGAATGCCATTTTCAGGAAAACTGAAATTCCAGTATGCTTGAAAGGCTATATCGCTGAAACGCAACAACAATCCCAAAATTCTTTTGGCATAAACTGTTAGCATGACACTACCTGCTTCTTAAAATTTATTTCCTTGGGGCATTGTTACTTTACATTGTTATGTTGCCACAAAGTACAGTCAAAATGACGTTTTTGTCCATTTTCCGCACTCAATATCAAGCAATTGTACCCCAAACTTTTTCTTCTAGAATATGAAAGTGCACTACTAGGACAAACTAAATAATATAGTACTGCGCGGATATATTGTTCCTGTTAGTAGATGTAACCTGTTAAATATTCAAAATTTTCAAAATCTGCAACATGTAGTGTTATTTCAAAAAAGTGCCACAGTTGAATGAAAAAAAAAAAAATGTATCACGCAATAGTTGAACAAATGTACAAGAACATGGAAAACTTTGAATATTTAACAAGTTATGGCTACTAACAAGAACAATATCTCCGCGCAGTATTATATTATTTAGCTTGTCCTAGTAGTGACTTTCATATTCTATAAGAAAAAGTTTGAGGTACAATTGCTTAAATAAGATATTAAGAGCAGTAAATGGACAAAAACGTCATTTTGACTGTACTTTGTGGCAACATAACAATATAAAGTAACAATGCCCCATGGAAACAAATAAATTTTAATAAGCAGGTAGTGTTATACTAATAGTTTATGCCAAAATAAATTTGTGATATTGTTGCTTTCCAGAGATATAGCCCTCCAAAAATACTGGAATTTCATTTTTCATTAAAATGGCATTCACAACCTTGAACTTTGACATTTTCTATAGGGAAGAGAAAATTTTTTCAGGGCTTTAAAATTGCAGATTATTTATTAAATATGATTCATCAACATAAAAAATATATCTAGGCAATTAAAAAATACAACTATCAAAACATCATTTTTTTTGTCTAAATTTCAAAATAATGGCTCTTAAAAAATAAAAACTGAACCTTTATAAGATAACTACTGTGTCTGTCTGTCACAGCCATTTTACTCGTAAACTATGAAACATGGAAAGTTCAAATTTTGAGAAATAATAAAGACTATTGATCCGCATATTTTACAGATTATTAAACATTTACAAATGCAGAAGAGGGTAGGGGATAATAAAGTTACTTGGAAAAAAATTTATTCATATATTAACGTGTGGCATATGGTGTGAAAGCTTTCGTTACGCTGAACTCAAAAATACATTTCTTTTAATTTTAGGCATTATATGTTCAGACATGTCGTCAGAAATTTAGTGTAAAAAATCTCTCTTCCCCCCTCTCCCCTCTATTTCCGAATCTACTGAAACTAAAATTATGAAAAAATTAGAGGTAGTAGACACTAAGCCTTATAGGAAAACTATAGCGATAACCCTAGATCATATAATTTTCGGGAAAAGCTCGGTTTTTTTTTTTTTTTTTCGGTTATACACAAATTTCGTTTTGCATTCATCCAGCAAAGGTGTTGAGGAGCTCTGGGGTACTTATCGTAACAGCTGCATAAAAGCATTGTTGATAAAGATTTTCGAAAATAATCGGCGGTAATTAGCCGAGATATAAACCCTTAAAGACACGGACGGTTTGGAAATACATAATGTCAGGATGTACTCAGTGGCGTAGCTAGGATGGGTGTCACACCCCACCCATGATGGTGTCCCTCTCCCCAAATCTGTCGTATTTTTCCAATCAATGAAATATATACTAAAATATACATTCTGTACAATCTGTGGCTGGCGCAAAGAATATATTTTATTTCACACAAAAGTATTCTATTTCATAATAATATAAAGGAAACATATTTTGGGGTGCGCTTTAATTATATTAAACTATTTCATATTTTATAAAATTAATTTACGTTGCTGAGGTTTACTACAAGTTAATTCCTGTGTAATAGAAAGCATTTAGTATTTACAGGGATACAAAAGATTTCAGGTACTGTATTCTATTCGAAATACTGTATATTTTAAAATTTTCGCTGTAGCACGAATGCACGTCATTTGCCATGTCTGAAGTGCAATTTCCAACTTGTTTACATTACTTCCACCTCCAGAACTCTTTTTTAACAGTAAGACAATTCTTCGATGCGCCATTTGCTTTGACAACTTGAGTGACACTGTGCCGCGCTATCTCGAGACATCCTATTATTCAACCATGATAGTACTCACTCAAATGATATCTTAAACATTTTATAATATAATTGTCGTCGAATAAGAAAATTTACAATTCTATCTTCAGGAACCGATTGTGTACAGAGGGGGAGAGAGGGATTTGCAGAAAATCTTACCAGCAAAATGTAAAATACAGGTAAAAATTGTTAAAAAAATTTCTGTGTCTGCAAAAATAGTTTAATAATATTACTAAAATACATTTTCGTAATTTTTTCCTATAAAATTAAGAAATACAACGGCGGAAAGTTTAATATATTATTGAAGGGTAGAATTTTAGTAGCATGTTTGCATCGCAGAAATATTAAAATTTTCTGAAATATAACTAACAAATTAAAAAAGTAATATTTTTGGCTTGTCTTACTATAGACTACAATTATTTAGTTTGATTAAAAATTTACTCATCCTGTCAAGAAATTCATTTGCTAATGGCGAGTGAAATGATGTAGTCCCTAACTCATCGAATTAAATGATATTGTAGTTCTCTAGCCTTGCGACCATGCGATTTTTCCCTAAAATGGTACGGCTTGCAATTAAAAATTAGTCGTTAGGGGACCATCGCAATATAAAATATTAAAATAAAATATATTTAAACTATTTATAAAATGCATCGCAATTCTAAAATAATAATAAACGTATATTTAAATATTTTAATACATAGTAATGCTCTATTACTGAATTGCGGATACTACTTGATTACCCGTCGACTAATTTCGACAAATTATACAAATCGTCAAACTACTCGTAAATTATACAAATTGGCGCATAACTATTATTTTAAATAGCGAAAGAATTAATAAATTAAAAGATTAATAAAAGTACAAATAAAACGTTGAACTACAAAATCATTTGATGGCGTAACAAACCATTATATAAGTCATTATTGGCATTTAATCTTATTGTTTGTCAATAGTTTTTTGGTCGACGGGATAATCAAGTAGTTCCGAATTGCATAAAATAACCACATATATCACTCCAAAAATAATAATTATATTGACTAATTGTTTAATTCTCCGGATTAAACATCTCATATCTAATTATGATTTATCTTTGAATCGAAATTTGAATGAAATACAGGGTCAAGAAAATATGATTCCAAATATCTCGGCAGCTAATTATCCAACTGACTTCACTTTTTATGCAAAATTTATGTTCCTTTATTGTCTTTTATAATTATTTCTTAAAATAAACAATTTCGAAATTGTTTATGTACCTTTCATCAGAATCAAACACAGATTAAAGTTTGCGCAATTCAAGAAACAATGTTACTTTAACAGTTCTAGGAAACATGTAAAAATTGTATCTATTTAGTTAGAATTTTGATTTTTTTTTCTTTGTTGTGATGATTAGCCATATTATTTGCATATTATTTGCAAACAGACTCACACTCTAAAGTTTTTCATAAAGTTTATAAAAATTTCAAATAATTAATATTCTAAATGGGATGTTTAAAATTGTTATAACTCGAAACATCATTCATCAGATTTCTTTTCTTTCTTATCTTTTCTTTTTCTTTTCTTTTCTTTTCTTTTTTTTTTCATTCAATTAAAAAGGAAAAAATCGAAGTTTTGTTTTTTAGGGTTTTTTTTTCAATATTAATTCTAAAACTATTAAAAATATTTATTTGAAAAATAATGTGACTTATTTTTTAAAAAATCACATTTTCAAAAGTAAATATATTTTTTTTTAATTTTCCAAACCAGAATAATGTAAAATAATCACAAAATACATGTTTCAAATTTGCGCTTTTTTCTTTAACGTTTCTTGACTTTTAATAATTAAAAAACGAGAAATGAAATTATTAAAACGAAACAAACAAAGGGGAAGAAAACATGATGCGGAAAAATGCATTTAAAATTTTAAAGTTTGGTTTCCAATAAAAAGTTTAAATACTTTTTTAATAATTGAATGTGAAAAGTAACTCCTTTCTGTAGCTTAAATTTTTAATTCTTGCCATTTCCATCTCCTTTTTGTACTGTTTAAATGTCGTCAGTTATTTAAAACAATTGCTTTTTCTAACATGCGGATTATGAGCTTCTTCATAATTTTAGATTTTACGATTCCAGGCTTTTTATCGTTCCGACAAAGCTATTAAATAAAAAAAGGTCTGTATTATGAGCCTAAACCCAGCCAAAATCTGGGCATTACATTACCTCCCCCCCCCCCCCCCCAAAAAAAAAAAAAAAAAAAAAAAAAAAAACTTTAAAATTCATATTTTTAAAGAATAGTAGATTCAAAGGCAAACAATAAAATCGTTAAAAAAAATCTGCCTATTACGGAATCTTGCCTTATACGGAAAATGTGTTAATCCATGCAAAATGAATTTAATAATACTTGCGAGAGAAAAAAAAAACTACATTTAGCCCTCCTAATTAGGGAAGTTGTCTGTAATGTATTGTTTTCTTTTCTATGTGATTCGGTCTTAAAAGGTTTTACTGTGTAGGATTTTTCGAAGTCTCCAACACATGGAATATGGATAAACGATATTAAAGTGTAAGTGAAGCATTTGCATGTAAATGGCGATTGATTGATAAAATAAATATATCACAGTCTTTAGCGCTTCTTTGATAATATAAATATGAAAAACTAAAAGCTATAATAAGTATTTTTATCTCTGCGGAATTTGTAGATAGCGAGATGAAATTTTATTTGTTTAATTCTGGTAAAAGTAGGTAAAAATTTCCTTTTTGGGAATTTTATCCTACGGGGGCCGTGTAAATATTTAATTTTTGTATTTTGTCAATAGACCTCCCTCCCATGGAGTTGCAACATAGCTCATCAAATAAATTTCGTACAATTTTTTATGAAATTTTGCAGTTGGAAATATGTGCCTAGAAGCAATATTTAAGGTGATTGCCTATTGTTTCGATAATTATGACTCACTTTGTATATAATATAAAGTTTGAAACTTTAAAAATGCTGCACAATTAATCCGATAGGAAAATTCTCATTATTAATATCATGCGAGCCGTAAACATTGAGCCAGGCAAACCGGCGATACCTGTGAAGACAAAATTTATCTCAATTATCTCGAAATACTGTTTTTAAGTCGTTTTGCTACGATATCTTTTGAACAAATTAACATATTTACATGCTTCATAAAAAATGAATAAATAAAAAAAGGAAATCAGGTTGCTTACAAATTATGTCTTAAAAACAACCAACAAAATGTTTTTTCAAATTTATTTACATATATATACATATGATCGACTATGCAGATTTTCAATGTCTTATAATCTGTTAAAATCTTGCTTTTTAGGTATAATCGAGACAACATAAATTTTTAAAAAATCTCGATTTTAAAATACGGAACATGGATTGCGGCAAAACTAGTTTTACAAGATTAATTTTTTCGTGCAGTATTAAAACTTTTTGATTTTTTTCCCCTACAATTTAATAAATGAATCGAAACTTTATGAACACTACTGTACTCAGAAATCTTACAACCCTGTTTTGGCCTTTAATTTTTACAGTGTACATATCTTTCATATAATTCAAAGACCTTTGCATATTTTTCATACACTATATGGCCAAAGGTGACCGACCACTTGCGATTTTAGATACTTTGTTAAATATCTAGAAAAATACAAGAGAAATTATTCTGAAATTCTAAGTGCGTAAATATAATAGTAAAGGTCATCCAAATGTAATAGTACGTGCCATATTGTGTATTCTATATTGACAGTAGTAATAAATGGATACAGCTCCTCATATTTTTGCTTCATTTTGGGAATAACGGATTTTGAGCTTATTCTACAGACGATCTCTTTCAGAATTTTCAAGCTGTGTTTTTGACACTTGTACCAAAGTTGCTCTATACATTTAGCTGACACAGTATGCATATGAAATTTTGATAGCGTTTACGCATGCGCCATGAAAAATTATTTAGTGAACCTGCTCATTTTTCAATTTTTTTTTTATTCTGATTACAGGGTATTGTGTACAATGTTATTTGTTATGTTTTCAGAAAAGAACATTATTTTATATTAAGAACTCTTATAAGAAAAAAACTTGGAAAATTTTAAGATTGTTTTATAAAAAAACTTAATTTCTCTACGAGTAGACATGCTATCTGCATAAAACTGAACACAGTTTATTACAATAAGCCTCATAATCTACAGTTTGAACGCTTTTTCTACATTAGTTTTGACAGTATTATCCAAAAGATTTTCGTTCTTTTTCAATTTGTTGACGGTCCCCTATTGGAGTTTCGGGAAAAAAAATCTTCACGGAAATGTATGACATGTACTTTTATGTTTATACAATTAAAGTTTTAAGATAATTGCTCATGTATTTTTCTAGATATTTAACAAAATGGCTAAACTCACCAGTGGATGGTCACCTTTGGCCATATAGTGTATAATTTGAAGACCTTTGCATATCTTTCATATAATTTGAAGATCTTTGCATATCTTTCATATAATTCGAAGACCTTTGCATATCTTTCATATAATTCGAAGACCTTTGCAGATCTTTCTTATAATTCGAAGACCTTGGATATCTTTCAGCAACATCCGAAATATAATTCTAGAGTTGTGCAGGAATGGTTTAAAAGAAAAAAAAAACGCATTACCACCCAGTATTAGTTTTATTCAGTAATTCACTATACAGTCAGTCAAAGTAAGAAAATTAACATTAAGATAAGATTAATCTTATAACAAGTGTCAATTACAAGATGAAAGGAAACAAAATCTTTTGTCGTTCTAAATTTAATCATTTCAAAGTCATTAACAGTGAAATTAGGAAAGAAACTACGTACCTTTCTTAGAAATCTCTAATATTTAGTCTTTACAAAACAAATTTGTAAAAATCATTATTTCCTCCCATAAATCATTTATCATTGTCTGTGATTTACTTTTTGTGATATTATTTACTTATTTTAAGTTATTCTGTTTATTTTTCATTATTTTTTTGGGAGGGGGGTTAAAATAAAGATTAAAATTTGCTGTTACTAAAATAAATTATTTCGAATATCTTTCCCTACCCATTCTCTTAACCTCGACTCGATATCACCTTAATTTATCTGCATATTTACTTTCGTGACTAACAGATTGTAAGTGTATGTAATAAAAAGTATGTTCTTGGCTTGTCATGAAACTTTCTGAAACATAGACAAAGTTAAAAATTATTCAATTCCAAAAGACTAAAATAACAATAATTGTTTTTAGATTATACAGCTGTTAGTATTTTTTTAAATCTCTTAAATCATTGTTTTCCTTCATACAAATTTTCACAATGATCTGTTTGAGCTTTTAAAAACAAACCACTGGCAACTAACCAAGTCTATCGTTGCGTCAATTGTGGCGTTAGCATGGTTTACTGATAAAAAGAGATCTTACATAAAAAATTTATAATTATTTCAAAATAGATTTTGTATGAAATAGAATTATCATTTTTATGAAAATGCTTTCATTTTTTAATGCAGTTTTTTATTCTACTGATTTAATTATTGTACAATTTTTTTAACTAGGAAAGAATTAAGTAAAACGGATGTCCTGTATAAAATTTCGCTAATTTCTCCGATCTAAAAAACCAAAAAAAAAAAAAAAAAACTTTATTGGGATGAATGATAAAGTAAAAAAACTGTTTTATTAATAATAGCTCACTAACAGGGATCATTCCGGGCTTAAATTGATTCCCTTTTGAGGTTCCTTTACAAAATTCTACTTCCCACTCCATAATAAGCTTTTCTCTATAAATTTTGTTGTCATAAAATTGCATTTCAAAAAAAAAAAAAAAAGTTTTTAAAAATTTCTTTTTGTTGAAACAGTTAGTTCTTTTATAAAATTTAATAGTTTAAGCTTTCAAATGCAAAGAGCACAGCAGAAAGTACTGTATTGTTTTATAGGCCCCCTCTCCCACTTTTTTTTTACTGAATGAACTCATGCTTGGATGTATCCACACGAGTTCTATATGCAGTTGTTATTGAAATGATATCTTCTTCTAATTATTATTTTAACAGTCTAACGTTTTTTCGCATAATGTTGAAATTTACCATTTTCAATAAATATATTAGAGTCAACATCTACTAGAGGCGAAACTACTTTTCGGGGTCTTTTTTTAAATCCATATAACTGGTAAATTTCAAGAGAAATACCAAACAATGGATTACTGAAAGTTCCTCGCTGTTCCTCGCTAGCTACACATTTTTGCCATCTCTGTGACAATGCATGGATACCGCGACGATAAAACGACACGTCTTTGAATCGAAACCATTTATCTAATCAGTTTTGCACTTCTTCGAAATTAGCCAAATGTATCCCAGCTAAACCATGCGCCATCGACCAGACCAAGTGATAATAGAAAGGGGACAGGTCTGGGGAATATGGTAGGTGCGGTATCAGATCCTATTTCAGCGTTTTAGTGGTGTCCTGAACAATGCAAATGCGATAGCACGGAGCATTATCATACTGCAGTATCACTCGTTTGTGTCTCTTGTCCCATTCTGGAAAAATGTCCTTGGACCATGGAGTGTAGGTGACCTTCACACCTTCCCTCCAGTTTCCACATGTTGGACGGTGTCCCACACTGTGGAACTACTCTTAAAAGTTCTACCAAAAGTCTTACTTTAGAGTTCTACCTAAAAAGTCCTACTTAGAAAGTCCTATACCTTTTTCCCCGTCCCTCGTCCCATCGAGAACATTTACTTGAACTGCTTATATATATATATATAAATTCTCATACACTATATCCAAAAAAATATGCACATTACAAATATACATTAATATTATACACATACATATTAGAAATATCCTTAACTACCAATAATAATGAAATAATGCAATAAATATAATTTTTATATATATACATATTTTTGAACAGCTATATATATATATATTTAAGTAAAATACATAAATACTCTTGAATAATATTTATCACTTAATAAAGCCAAACTATATTATTTGTTATATTACATTTCCCCTTTTTTCTGGTTTTAAAGTTATAAAGTTTTTTAAGTTGTTGCCTGGCATTTTTAACATTATTTTCCAACATATTCATTAATAAATGTCTTTCTACAATGTTTAATATTAATTCCATTGGGTCTTCTGGAAAATCATCTTCTTCTATTTTTCCCTTTAGTTTTGTTAATTTGTTCTTCATTTTCATTGTCTCATGTTTCATTTTGTCAAGATCTGCTGTCGTTTTCATTAAGCATTCATCTTCAACTTGTTCATAATTGATAACAGTCCACAAGAAACCTGCATTCAACTTATCTGAAGCTTGCACGAAATTGTCTACTTTTTCTTCAAAGCTTTCTTTACATTCTTTGATTTCTTCCTTCAACTTCTTTATAGTGTCAAATAAAATTCTTTTTGACTCTTTAAGTTGATTAACTTCATTTTCTACAGCAACTACTTTTCCACAGATAATAAGATTTTCATCTTTTGTAACACCAAGTTTCAAATTTATGCTATGTGAATCAACTTCGGCTCTCTCCATTTCTTCATCAAAAACCACTCTATATTCTTCGATAAGTACTATTAGTTCTTTTTGTAATGCTATTACTTTTGAAGATGATTCACTTAAATTCTCTTTATATTTTAAAAGTTCTTGAATTTCTATTTTGAAAACAGCATCTTTCTTTTCTAATTCTTTAAGTCTAGCAGAATGCTGCTGGTAGTTATCCTGGCTAACTTTAAATTCATTAGTTAACTTAGAAGCTTTCTTCTCCAATTCAAGTCTTGATGACTCCGATTTTCGTAGTTCTTCAATCATCTTAAAAACTTCTTGTCTAAGTAAATTAATTTCCTTTTCTAATTCTTTTAATGCAGTTTCTTTAGAATTTAAATCTTTCTGTAGTGATTCCAAATTTTTACCAGTAGTGCTTAGACTTTGTTCGAGGGAAACTATTTTTTCATCTTCTTTCACTAAATCATTCTGGTAAAGCGATTTAAAATTTGAAAACTCTGTGGCAGCACTTTTTTGCTTTTCAGTTTCTTTTTTGTAGCTTGCTATTTCTTTCTGTAATTTCATTTCAGAAGCTTCTTTCGTCTCCTTTAATTCAGCAATCTTTTCCTCAAGATGTTAAATTTCTTTACGAAGAATGTTAGTTTCATTTTTTAATGTAGATATTGTTTCACACTGGTTATGAATTATTTTTTCAGACTTGCTATTTTTCACCTGACTTTCAGATAATTTCTCTTCCAGCATATCAATGTCTTTGGCTGTTTTTAATGCAGTTATCTCTTCTTCTAGTAAACTTATTTTGTCAGTGTAAATTTTAGTTTCTTTTTGCAATTTTCCATCTAGAATTGATTCCATCTCCTTTCTTGAAGTGGCATATTCTTTCTCATTGGTTTCAAGGCATTTAATTAGCTTATCAATCTCAATTTTATAACTCTCAATCTTTTTCTCATCAGATGCTTTATAATTTTTCAGTTGTTCTATTTCTTTTTCTAAAGTCTGAACACTGTCTTTTAAAAGTTGATTTTTTCCAATTTCAGAAGTCAGTTCTTTTTGAAGATTTTCTTTATTAGACTGAATATCTTCCATCTTTTGATTCAACTCTCCATACATAAAGTTCAAATCATTCAATTCTAATTGCTTATTTTCCAGTTCTTTTCTGGCAGATTCCAATTCAGAAGATTTTTCTTTAATAGGTGCTTCATCTATTACTTTTGTTTTTCTGCACATTTGACAATCATGATAAGCAGTGTATAGTTGTTTTACTTCTTTTGGCATTCCTTCCCACCGAAACGACATAGCAATTGTAACTGTTGTTTTCTTAGCAGCTAAATTTCCACCATTTGGTGTTTCATGTGCTAATCTTAAAATTTCTTGTCTTCTACAAACAGGTATGACAAGTTGAACATATTTTTGTCTTCCAACCTCGCCTGTATGATACAATAAACCGGATTCGATCCAATAATTATTTTTCTGCCGCTTTGCATCTTTAAAGCATTTTCTTAGTGTAGAACAAACCATTTGCTCGTTTTTTAACAATTGTGCTTGTGAAACCGAAGAATTTACCTTCTGGTCCTTGTTGCCAACCTTTTTGGGCAAAACAGCTCCCTCAACTGGAGTAGGAATTAGTTCCAAATTTGCAGTTTCTGAATCTTCATCTAGATTCGTTTTCACATTCCCTTCTGGACACTTTGGCCTTCCCTCCACATTGAATACAGATTTTTCTTTGTTTCTGTCAACCAGGGTGATATCTACCTCATCCCCTAAATACAACTTTTGCTGTTCTTTTAACAGAGCAAAAACCTTGGGAGTGACCAAAGCTTCTTCGTGTTATCCTTCCACTACCGCAACCGGTACCCGTACATACGGAATGACCTCATCTTCTATCCGAAGACTGAGTGGAACGGAAACAAGCTTTGCTTCTACAGGACTCCCTACTGCGGGTCTCAAAAATACTTTCCCACATGAATGCAAATATTCTTCAGGCACCATCGATTCCCGTAGCACTGTAATCTCCGCACCACTATCGATGATTCCCTGAAACTTCTGGTTACCGATTCCTAGATTTACCTTAAGGAGTCTCCCATCAGTTTCTTCTACAGGAAAATTCATATTCAAACGAAATACATTTATACCCTTTTTCTCAAGATCAGTTTTGGGAGTTTTCCCTTCACTTTGTCCTGCTGTATTCAATTTGGGACAGGCCTTCTTCAAATGCCCTTCTTTCCCACACGCAAAACAGGCATATTTTGTGCGTAACTCTCTTTTATCTCGTTGCATACCGACAGATGCTTCTGTCTTGAATTCAAATTTTGGTTTACTATCTCTCATATCTTTTTTTGAATCTAAACTAGAATTATTCCAGCTTCTATTCCGAGGGTTAGATAAATTCTTCTTTGGAAACTCGTTTTTTCTAAAACTGTCTGTAATGCTCTCGTAATCATCAGGCTTTTCCGCTAGTTCTAATGGCGTTGTAAATGTAAGCCAATTTTCTAAAAAATGTTCTTTTATTTCTACAGGTACGCGAAATTTCAATTGTTCCGTTACTATTAAGTCTTTTAATTGCTCGAAAGTGTTAATGTTTAATTCTGTTATCCATTCATTGAAATAACTTAAAAGCTCTTGGGTATAGTTTCTCCATGATTTGTCAGGAGTTTTGTGGTGTCTGTAGAAACACTGCTTTAATTTCTCACTGTTTAGTTTGTATCGCTTTAAAATAAGAGTTTTCACGAAATCATAATTAACTGCATCTTCTGGGGATTCTCTAGCTAGCATATTTGCAATTTCCACCGGTAAAACTGCTAACAGATAAGCTACCCAATCCTTCTTTGGTACTTGCGCCATTTCTGCTCTTCTTTCAAAGTTTATCAAAAATAATCCCATTTCATCACGTTTTTCATCGAATTTCGAGACAATCTGCGACAGTTGAATTTTCGAAGCTGTATCAACCTTTAACTCATCTTTTTGTTCTGAAAATTTCTGTAATTGTTCCAATTTTTTCATTTCCAATTCATATTCTTTCGCTTCCCTAGTCATTCTCTCTTCCCTTTCTTCTTGACGTATTCTTTCTTCCCTTTCTTCTTGACGTCGCTTTTCTTCTTTCTCTTCCTGGCGTATTTGTTCTTCTTTTGCTTCTTTCTTTTTTCTATCTTCAACTATGGAATTCAAAAGCCCTTTTACAAAATCCTCTTCGTACCCATCCACTTCTAGTATAGCCTTTTTCAGCTCTGCAATTTTCAACCTTTCGACATCCTCAATTCCAAGCTCAATCGCCACTTGTTGTAAATCTTGCTTTTTAGTACCTTGAGTTAAATAAGCCATCTTCGATAAACTAAATTTCAGAAAATCGCAACAATATAACAATACTAAACAGTGTTTCAATTTGAAGGAAACCTTCCCTAAGAACGCCTTAAACCAAATTTAACGTAAACCTGAGCATCATTTTGTTTATAATCCATTAAATTCAATGCACTTTATGTTATTTAAATACTAATATTACATTACTAAATAAAGTATAACTCATTTGCAACACAATAAATAAAAATAAAATATATGAACAAAACAATTCTCGCAAAAATTAAAATGTATTTTTACCAAATTGTCAAGTTAAAAATATCTAAAAACATTTGTGCTCTAATAAAAAAAAGTTTGTCAATGTTTTCCGAAACAATTTTTAAATACCTCCTTAAAAAATATATACACATTAAAATATATTTTTTTAATTTTAAAACACTTCCACTTTTCTTAAATTATATTTCAAACGAAACCAAATATTTTAAAATTACAATTTTACATCAACACTCTTTTAATTAAATGCAACAATATTCAAGACATAACCATATATCTCCATCGCAATTTGAAACTCGAATCAAATCGCAGTGCTTTTCTTCTTCTACTTAATAAATAAAAAAAAAAATAAAACAACAAACAAAATAGTTTAACTTTCAGTTGACTAAAAAAAAATAAACAAATAAAAAGATATATATATCTGTAATATTATCAAATAAAGAACAATTCATTATCATATTTTTTTTTTCATGTCATGGCAGACGATAATCTGACATTATTTCATAATTTAATCTAAATTCGTAAAAATATTTAAAAATAACAGAATTCTTGGAATAATACGTATAAAAAAAATTATTTGCAAATGCTTTTATTTATTTATTTGTTTATTTTTTAGCTTCTTAATTAAAAATAGCTATTTTCAAAGTATCTACTGCCAGTAAATATTTTTTTTTCTTTCCAAACAAGAATTAGATAAATACTCTTTTTTCTTTTTTTTTAACTACGTGTGTTCTAAACAAATGAATGTCTACAAGGTTATTATTATAAGATTATATTATAATAATTGAAGTTCATTTTTATGCTTTATTTTTCTTTTTATACCAAACTCACAATAATATCATGCATTTGTAAAATATTTATTAAATAATAAAATTTTATTTTCCGCACTCAATATAATTATTATAACAGAATAGTTCTATCTGAACATTCTATTAATATTAACAAATGTACATTGTAACAGCAATATTATTTACGTTTCATATATAATTACCGAATTAAATATTGTAATTTTTTTTTCCACTATTGTTACCATCAATATTTAAATATTAAAACTATTCATATGTATTACCACTGTAATAATATAAAACACATATATACCCTTTAAATATTTAACCATTTAAATAATATATATTTTACATATCTATCGATGGGACAAAACGCAAAAAAAATTACCTTGATAATAACTGCATTTGTTGTTGAATATTTCTGCTTGTCTTCCCGCAAATAATAAGAAGCCATTTTCTTGGAATAATAATTATGATAGGAGATTTTAATAATATAACTTGAAGAAGCTAAAGAACTTTAAAGAAGCATGGTTAGCATCCTGGGCGTCCTGCGCCATTTTATCAAGTTGAGTATACATGCGAGAACTGTTGTTTCTTCTAAATGAACGAGAGGCCTTGCTATATATAAAAAACATTTATATAGACGAATATTCACGAACATTACACACACAAAAAACTAAACTACACAAAGAATAATAGAATTATGCTGGAGCGCATCACACACGCATCATCGAACGACCAACATCCATCTTCTTTTTTCCTTCACCATTGCCATCCGCATTCTGGAAAAATGTCCTTGGATCATGGAGTATAGGTGACCTTCACAGCTTCGCCACGATTTTTTGTATTTGGGATTCTCGAAATTATCCACTTTTTATTGCCAATAACAATTTGATGCAGGAAACTTTCTTCTATGCCGCGAAAGCAAAATTTCGAGAATGACTCTTCGATTTTTCATCTGTTTCTCAGTCAACTCATGCGGCATCCATTTTCCTTCCTTTTGAATTTTTTCCATGACATGTAAGCATTTGAAAATACTTTGACGAGTTATGTTTAATGCCTCCTCAAGTTAATCTTGCTTTTTTGTTATCTTCCTCCAATAACTCTTGCAGATCGGCATCCTCAGTTTTTTTGGTTTTCCGGAGAAATCGCCACTTTTAAAGCCTTTAAACAAATCTTCACAAGCGGTTTCCGATGGACAGTGCTCGTCGTAAGCTTCCTTAATTAACGACGTCCTTCAGTTCCATTTCTTCTCAGATTGAAGCAGAAAAGCAGAACTTCCCGCAAATGCTGGTTATATGGTGCAAAATTCGACATCTTCGTTGTTATAAAAAATATTTTTCCCTTGCGATATGTATTGATATTATGATAATTTCTTTATAGTTAATAGATATCTAAGCTATTCAAAAAATATTACTTTAGACATGTTTATCGTCAACATGTGTCATTAGTTCCTTCCATGTGTGAAACCCAGAGACTTAGTCGCGCACCTAGCAATTGGATTGGCCTTAGTGAAATTGCATCTAGGGTTTTTTCCTACAAACATGTGCGAAAAAAAACGCAATACTCTTTTTCCCTTTCGAATTTATATTTCATGAAAAAATTATACAGCCTCTGATAATAATTATATGTGTTAGTATTCTACTTTTAAACTATAAACTTACTTTACCTCACTGCTTGAAACTTTTATTCGGCACAAACAACTTTGTTTATGTTAATGGCCATAAATGGAATACATTAAACAGCCTTGGTATTAAAGTTGTATTTCAAATAAAATTATTAAACACAGATATCTTGTGAATGACTTACTTGATTTTAATGTATAAACGAAATTATCACATGTGGCAATACAAATATTTAAGCAAGAAAATTTCTTGCTACTTTTTAATTAAAATCTGCAATATTAGTCATTTTATTTGCTTGAACACAAGTTCTCCTTTTGGATATCGTTTACTGTCACCACAACTTTGTTTTTTATTCTATTTTGGTATCTTGCGCCATTTTTCAGTTTGTCTTCGGTATTGAATTTCGTAATTGTCGAGAATTTTTATGTGGTAATATTTATTTGAGCTTAACGATTAAACTTGTCTGCTATCATTTAAAATTTTTTATTACAGTTCTTTTTAACTGAGTATTAAATTTCTCTGTTTTCTCTTCAGCAGGAACTTTCTCTTATTTGTTGATTCCGCCCTTCGCGATAAACTGTATTCATATTTCATAATTCTCCATTTTACTTTTGTCGTATGAAATATCAGGCAGGCGTTTACAAAAGTCACCTTCCTTTATTCTTTTACTTCATTATTTCACTCTAGAGTCTTTATAATAATTCATTCAAATGTACTGCTGTGTGTGCTTGTCATCAGAGACGATAGTATTCTAAATACCGCATCCATAAATAGATCGACTGAGAATATATCCGCCAAAGTGGGTTTACAAATGCGCTTTTTTTAAACCCAAAAATATAGGTTATTCCCTATCCCTGCGTCACACCGCCGACTGGTCTGAAAAAGTCGACTTGGAGAACATCCAGTCCCCCCTGTTTCTTCCTTCGTCACATTTACCGAGAACTACCGACTTGGTTCTCCCTCACCCGGCAGATTTTACATCCAAATCTCAATTGCTAGACACACAGAGGTTTTTAGGTGCTTCTTGCTTACTTACAAATTTAGAAAAACTATTTAGTGTTTGCGACCACCAGTTAGCCTTGGATTACAGTGTGTTGATTCGAGTGGATTCATTTAGTTGGAATATGCATTCTGCAAATCAGGTATGTTATATAATTCTACTTATGGACGATGCCGGCAAAGAGTGGGTGGGTGGGAGGGGGAGGGCCATTGCCTGCAACGGATTTTGAAATTTAATAGCTTGTATTTCCTTTTCTTCTAATTATTTTGAAAATGTAATAAAATTTATATTTTTCAAAGTGGCTTAGTATTTAATGATACTAAGAGGGAGGGAAAAAAGAACTAAAATTTTTCGTCAGTTGGGTGAATCTAGGAGGTACCCTCCCTCCCCTTCTCTTATCATAAAAGATAATTTATAGTATAACTCTGAAAAAATAAAATAAAAACTTTGTCAATTCTTCAACGTACAAAAACCTGATGAAGATATGTTTATATGGTATGTTTAAAAATTGACTTAAACTGTGTGAGGAATTTGGGAATGATATTCTTTGTCTGAAAAATCCTGAGTTATTGTTAATTTTGAAAAACTTTGGCAAAAATTTATTTTTTAATATTTAATATTTTTTTAATGTTAAATATTTGTGTTTTTTGATATTTTTAAAAGTTGTTTCGTAGTTGATTTTGAATTTTTTTTTTAGTTCAGTTAAGTTTGTTTCATATTTGTAGCCTTCAATTTAAAGTGATTAACTAAAGGCTACTTCAAAATCTTATACTTCGAATGATTTCTTTCTTCAGTCGCTCATAATGCTACTTGTATGAAATTTTTCAATTATTTGGAAAATAGTTGTCCTCGGTGAAGAGCTGGGAAATCTGAAGTATATCCAAATCTTTTTATTTGTTGAATTCCGCAACTTATTTTATTCGTTTTCTGATTGGTCCATGTTTAATGTCCAAAAATGGAATACTTCTGTTGCCACAATGACAAAAAAAATAATAATAATAATAATAATAATAATAAAAACTTTAAAACAAATTAATAATTTGAAAACAAATTGTGATAAAGATTTCAAACAAATTTAAAAAGTGTTTTTTTTTTTCTCTACGCAACTGTGTTAAAATTTAAAATGTGTGATTTTTAGAAGTTTAAAAATTTGCAGAACTGAAATTTCATTTAAAATTTGTTCATGATGGGTCCAGGAATATATTAATGTTTAATCCATGTCGTACGTAATAGGAGGCGTTCAGAAGTCAGTCTGATTAACTCAGTCAAATAAAAATGCACATTTTAAACAAATAAATTAGTATATCTATGAACTACAGTTTTTTTTTTTTTTTTTTTTTTTTTTTTATCATTAATCTAGGAATATTAATGTTTAATGCATGGCGTAGGTAACGTATGACTCGTTATGATCATCATAAAAATGATGTTTATTATTAATTTAAATACAGAATTTATTTATAATCTTGAAACTTTTAATGTTTAAAAATATCATTTTCCAAATAGTCGTTGTAATTTGTTAAATTACAATTTTTTTTTTTTAATTAAACTTAATGTGCCGAACTTTATTCGGAGTTAACTATGCACATTGAAATGGGTACTTCTATCCTGTGGTTATGATTAATATGAATAATCCATTTTTCAATTAAAACAGAATTTTAGAATAGAATTTGACAGAACTTTATTGTATTGTCATTGAAGATGTTATTCCATTTTTTGATTATAACATTTTCGTCTGCCATCATCACATTTAATTTTAATGACATGTTTCACGTACACTTGCATTTTTGGTAGAACTCTCTTGAATTTTGCTTTATAGTAGTAACTTTTTACTATTTTATATAACGTAGAAACAAAACTTTATTCTACCTAGCAAGGTTCTCAAACCTGCGAAACTTGTACGACACAGTAGAAAATCGAAATAGTCATATAAAAATTAATCCATCATATATATTTCTGTTGTTAACATTCATTTTTTCAGCTGATATATAGAGTACAACAAGTAGGAAAGTATCTTTGGATAGGATTCTTTGACCACATTGACATTGCACATTGAATTTTCGTTATACAGTTAGGTGAAGTATCATCATATACATATTATTTCCGATGTCAATATCTCTTTCTTACTATTCGCATAGAAAACGTACAACCATGAATCGAGTATTATACGAAATCTTTTTGAACAATCTTTTGAGATAATGCAAGTATTCTTCATTAAAGAAGTTTTATGATTTAAAAAAATGGAAAGTGTAACTCGAAAGAAGAATTAAAATGTGGAATTTGGAAGATGTGTTTTGTCACCTCCAACAAATTCAAAACTATGTAAACTCTATACTTCAATGTTGCATTGAAATGATTAAACACAAATGAAGCCCAATTGGCATGTGATATTTATATATTTATAATAATTGGTTTAGAATCATTTCTTAGTGTTTATATTGAGTATTTAGTATGATAAATTAAATTTACATGGTTTATATGAGTATTAATGTAATTAAATTCCTTATTTTGGCAATTACATGATCCTTGTTATCATTTTGCACCCCGGTATATATATGTGCTGTTCTTACGAAAACATATATCGTACAAAATCAATATAGACATGCGTTTCAAATAAATATTTTCTGAAATATGTCAAATATATTCGATATTCCTGAAACTGCAGAATATTTTATCAAAATTTTTTATAGGTATTCAACAAAACGCCCAAAATGGAAAGTGCCCTGTAGACTTGCGCCATATTATATACACATATATATATGTATAAAAAAAACTATCTATATAGATAAATCATTGAAACATATGATATTGACCAAATAATATGAAATTACTATACTATAAAAACCAACACAAGCAAAATACTACATAAATTATGTATTTCTTTGAAATAAATTGCCTCCCCTTCCCCCCCAAAAAAATTAAATAAATAAATAAATAAATAAAATAAAATAAAATACAAAAATGAGAATATAGACCTGGATGAAAGCTTATAGTAAATAATGTTTTTATGGAAAGAAATTCATATATAAGCAAAAAAAAAAGTTGATTTCTAATGATGTACATAGCTTAAAGCTAAAAGATGTATCTCCCCTGGACAAGGAATAAACGAAGAAAACACTGAGAAACAAGAAAATCTATCAAATACAATAATCAGAGATAAAAACGAAAAAAAAAGATATCAAGATAAAATAATTAATATCGGCTTATACTATATAATTACAAAAGTTTAATCACTGTACCTGGTTGCATGTGTTCAAATTTTATAACTACCATTCAAAGTTATTTTAACCGTTAAGATATGTTATCATCGATCTCAGTAAATATATATTTTAAATTAAAATACTATGTTACACTAATTATACTATAAATAATTTAATATTTAATATACAAATTATTTAAGTAGCAAATTAAATCTGAAAATTATATTCTTATTTGTTCGTTTTACAAAACTAACATTAACATCTAGTGATAAATATAAAAAAATATATTATAAATCGCTTAATCGTAAGGCATATCATAAATAACTGTAGTATTGTCATCTATTACATGAAACTTAAAGCAGTTCTAGAAAAAACTTCAGCAATTCTTTAGGGAAAAAAAAAAAGTTTTAAGTGCCAAAATTTATTTGATGCTTAAAACTAGGGGGGAAGGCGAGGGACAGACACTTTTTATAAAAATAAGAAAATCAACTTTTTTTTAATACAATAACGAAAATTTTATTTATAAAATAGAAAATGAAGCACTTTCTAATGTCCTTGAACAATATGGAAACATAATTTTCAGAAACAAGTTTATAATTAAAGAAATTGTAAATTTCAAAATGTGTCTCATACACCCCCACTAATAGGGAGGTATGGGGCAACTATATAATAATGAGTGATAAGTCACAAATTATCTAGTGTTGTCTATGTTTATATATTCTAAAGATTATAAGTTGGTGATGTCTGTGCTACAATATCAAATTTCAGTATCATCATCACTAAAAATAAAATCAGGATTGTCAGCCAAAGATGATATTAAAAAAAAAAAAAAAAAAAACACAGTTTAGTTTATTTATATTTTGAAATAAATGAACATAATTTCAAAACTAATGTACTACCCTCTATAAATATTTGTATATTAGCAATTTACATTCGTCTTATTAAAAAGAAGGAATTACTCTTGTCCCATTCCTCCCTCTACCCTTTTTTGTGTTAAACTTCTATAAGAAGAAATGCTGTTTTTAGTCATAGTTTAAATTATGAATAACATACACAGTATAATGTTCCATAAATAGGGAAACTATTACATCTATGCATAAACAAGTCATTAATTTACAGAAAGCATAAAAAGTACAGGGTGAGTCATAAATATCGAAACAATAGGCTATCTCCTTAAATATTGCCTCTAGACCCATACTTTCAATTGCAAAAACTCATAAAAAAAGGTGAAATTTTTGATAATATAAGTTGCAACTGCATAAGGGATCTAGTTGAAAAAATACGAAAATTAAATTTTTATACGGCCCCTGTAGAGCAAAATTCCCGATTAGGAAATTATTCCTTATCAATTCCTAAATTGAACAAAAAAAAATTTCATCTCCCTATCTGAAAACCTGGCAGAGATATTAAAATCTAAAATCCTCAAAAATTCTTGACTTACACCACTTTACCATGCCTGTAAACAAAGTGTTTTTCATCCATTTTCAAAGCAAATAAGGGATCGTCCACAAATTGTAACGTTATTAGTAAACGGTTTAAGACCGTGCCTCTTATTTGGCCATAATAAAGCAGCGTATTGATTTAAATCGAAACTTGTTTTCAAAACATGTTGATCGTTAGCACTAAAGGTCTGAATAAATCGTAGTATCTAGGTCCGGTCCTAAACCGACCCATAGGGAAAGAAGTTCAGCCCGGCCTGAAATAATGTTAAAATCATAATACGGACCAGCCTGAAAAAAAAGATTAAATCATAGCGGGCTCAGCCGTGAATTTCTACATAGTATTTTACTTCAGTATAGTTAAAAATTGTTTCGCGTGGAGGAGTTCTGACCAAAAATATTTAATATAGAATTTCGTTTTTTATATTTATACTTTTTATTATTAAAGAGGCGCCAAAGGCTGTGATATATCTATTTTATCAATGAATCTATGTTTATATGTAAATGTTTCACTTATATTTTATTATCGCTAATCCATATCCCGTGCGTTGAAGACTTTGAAAAATGTTATACAGTAAAACCTTTTAAGACGGAATCACATAGGAAAGAAAAAATATGTAATAGACAAATGCCCTTCCTATGAAGGTTAAATGGAGTTTATTTTTTTGTCAGGTATTATTGTATTTATTTTGCATGGATCAACACATTTTCTGTTTAAGACAGAATTCCGTCATAGGCAGATTTTTTTTCTCTGGTTTTATTTTGTTTAATTTTTTAGCATTTAAATATGCTAGTCTTAAAAAAAATTAAAGTTTTTTTTTAATTGTTTTGTAAAATAAAGGCGGTTTTAAAATTTGTGGTTTTCGTAAAAATATTGATTAAACCAAATTTTACTTCTTTCATGTGCGTATTAGGTCTGTGATTTTAATACGGATTGTTCGAGACCGGGAATGAAAATTTCGTCCAGTACAGGCCTGGGAAAAAGGAAGCAGTCCCTTCCGGTATGAAAAATACATTAAACCCGGATAGGCGAGTCTTCAGAAAAAAGTAACGTCTCGGTCCTGATCTGACCTGAGCCCAGAATACAGATTTTTTAACAGCCTCTACAGGACGATAAAAAACTTCAAGTTGTGAGAGCTAAATTTTTAAAAAGGATTTAATCTTCATCTTAGAGAAGCATTCTTTTAAATAACTAATGGGCAGTAAAACAGTACATTTCGTTTTTCAGTATCATGAATTTTTTTTTTTTTTTTCCTGACTATTTCTTGTCTTTAAATTATTAAAAGTTAAGAATTGTTAAAGAAAAAAAAGTACAAACTTGAAATATGTCATTTTTAATTATTTTACATTAATTTTGTTTAAAAAAAATGAAAAATTATTTACTTTCGAAAATGTGATTTTTTAAAAGAATTTTTTAAAAGAAATTTTTTAATTTGAATTTTTAAATAAATATTTTTAATAGTTCTAAAATAAATATTGAAAAACAAAAACCTCGAATCAAAATTAAAATCAGATTTTCATTTTTAATTAAATAGAAAGAAATTGAAATCCAATAAATAATGTTTAGAGTTATAACAATTTTTAAATATCGCATTTTAACCAGTACTAACCATATGAAATTTTTATAAATTTTATGATAAATTTCAGCATGTGATTTTCTTAGCAAATTATATGGCTAACCATCACGGAAAAAAAAAAAAAAATTCTAACTCAAAAGATAGATTTTTTTACGCATTTCCTACAACTGTTAAAGTAACATTGTCTTTTGAATTGCGCGCATTTCAATTTGTGTCTAATCCCTTAAAACCTGATGAATTATTCAAACGGTTATAACTCCGCGAATTTTGAAGATATGAAGATGCAACTTTTTGTGTATTATTCAGGACTGGATAAGGAAAGTTTTCTTAATTGGAATTTTTAACCTACGGGGGCCGTATAAAAAGTTAATTTTCGCACTTTTTCAAATAGACCCCCATGGAGTTGCAACTTATCTTATCAAAAATTTCACCTTTTTTATGAATTTTTGCAATTGGAAGTATGGGTCTAGGGGCAATATTTAAGGAGATAGCCTCGATATTTATGACTCACCCTGTATATAAAGCAAAGTTACTTTTGATTCTTGAAATAATCTTTTACACTGTACAATTTTAAGCTTATGTAGATAAGCTACTTTTTTTAACTGTAGATTGAAGTACCATTGCTTCATCTAATGTGCGATGATGAAATTTTTAAAAAATATAGAAATAGAGAAAACCTACTGTTCCATTCCACCCCACTCTCCTCTATGTAATAATTTTATTTAAAATTATAAATGAAATAGTATTTAACAATTTAATATAGTATGAATATAAATTATTTGTATTGTATTATCAATGTTTATCTACCTTAGTGATTTACTCCATATAATAATAGTAATAATAATAATAATTCCTTTTTAGATACATATTTATATAGATTTTCAATTTAGTAAAATAATTTTTTAATTTCAGCAAACGCACGCAATAACACTATTTTTTTTTCTTTTAACTTAAAAAATCTACTTGGAACCAAAATAAAATTAAATGAATGAAAAGTAAATAAAAAGTAAAATAGTATTGAAAACGGAAACAATCAAAACATATATAAGCGATAGATAATTAACAAAATCATCAATAATATTAAATAAAATTGCTATGTATGTATCTTAAAGCCATAAAAACAAATATCCATAATGAAAGTAACTTTATATTTGTAAAATTGATTTAATAAAAAAAGATGGATAACCATATTTTATAGCAGGTTTATAAAAGTTTTAAAATTTGATTTTTAAAATTATTTGAACATAGATTACTAATTCTGTGTGCGAAGTTTAGTAAATTATTGACATATACAGATTTATGAAAACATGAATTTAAATATTTAGTGGTTCCTTAAAAACTTTGGAAATCTGCACCTACACTACTTGGAAGAAAAAGTGTTTTTTTTATTTTTAAAATGTGATTTTGTACCCAAGGAAATAATTCAATGCAATGTATTTTAATTATAATATTTAATAGCTTTTCTTTGTATTACAGCAGAGACTAAAACAAATTTAAAAAGAAAAAACCTGTTTCGCGAGCTTAGTAAATGTCCTGTAGATTAATATCGTAAAATTACTTTCGATTACTGGCCTAATTGGCCGTATTATAGAAGTTAGGGATGACACAAATAGCGGTTCGTGTATACGTATCTAACTGGTTTTTGGCATTTTATTTTATTTATTTGTAAGTAAATTTTATTTATGTATGCGTTTAGTTTTGGCAAGGTCTATTTAAGAAACATTCAGCATCATTAACTGGCTGTGTTTGTGGGCTTAATGTGCTTGTGACTGAATGTGGAGAGTGATATTACATTAAGCGTAAATTTACCGTTATAAAAAATAAACTTTTATAATGATTATCCTTCGAAATAAGATGTTCATTAACAATTAGCTTTTGGATAACGAATTCCACTAAAATAAAAACCAGTAAAGTTTTGATGTATCAAAATAATCAAATTTTCCTTAAACATATTCTTTTCGCTTAGTCATAAATTTTCTTAAGTATGATCATTAATTTTATTATTTCAAAAAATTTTAACTTTATGGAATTTCTACATCTTTGTAATTCATATACATATTATTAGAACATATGCAAAAAACTTATTAGATATATAAAATATCTTTCAAGGTCGAGTAAAAATCTGCGAAAATGTCTTAACAGAGTTACGATTTCTTCGTCTGCTATTTCTTTTAGTCATTAAAAAAAAAGTTTATACCTGTGAAACTTCGATTTCGAGCACATTTTTCCACGCCCGAGCCCAAAAATGTCTGCTTCTGCAAGAGCCCAAGTACGGGAATTTCCGCTATAGCAGAGCCAGAGCCCAAAAATACTCAGCGCAGATAATTGTTAAGAAATGTTTAGAATTTTTTCAAGATTAATTTTTTCGTTTAAAAATATCTTCTTACATAAAAATAATTATTAAACTGAAACCGTTTCTCATGATCACGTTTCGTGGATTTTATGTTCCTGAAAATCTCTGTATTTTGTAAATTTGATACTTATTCAACTACTAGCAGAAATGTACAAAAGTCGTAATTACGTAGATTTCGTAAGACGTTACTACCTATTGTAGTCACTACCGTGGTACGACTTATGAAAAATTTCTTAAGTTTTCGTTATATGACCCCACGAACCCCAAACTACCCCCATCTGAAAAGTTTATATATATATAGGTATGTATGTATGTATGTATGTACTAAATTTTTTTCTGCACGATAAAAGTCGCAATTATGCACGAATCGTCTTCAAACTCTCCAAATGGTTAATTGAGATGGTTAATATCTCGGCGAGGATTGAAAATGAGCAAATTCGGCTCAAGGGAGGGGGGGGGGGGGTTCAAAAATTTGAATACGCCTTAAGTACTACTATTATACTTTGACTGAATCTCGTATCTAATATAAAAGTGAATGAATATTTGAAATATGTGATATTTCTATGAGTATCACAAAAGTTGCAGTAATCTGGTATTTAAGAATTAACATTCATTGTATAAGTATTCTAATCAATTAGCAATCTTGTATGTCCATCATCTTGTGTCTACAAATTTAAATATCATCCGTATATACAGTTAATTTTCCAAACCAAAAATTCGGTTTATCATATACACGAAAAAATACATTAATTTATTTTTCGATAAATTTGGTCGAATACTCTGCTGCCAATGTGACATTTGAAGATTAAAAATAAGTGGTAAGAAATTTACCTTCCAGAGCTTAAAGGGTTAAATACTAAATGTATGGTTGTTTAAAAAGTTAATTATTTTCAACTGATTTCTTATATCAGCGCAGCAACTTAGAAATACCACATTTTAACTGTTGATGGAGCTTGTTCAATCATTTACCGAATTTTTTTAAGTTTTCTTCAAGATTAATGTACTATTTTTGACTTTTTATTAAACCTTTAGAAAATTAAATGTTTTAAAGTTACACATTGCTCCCCGCATTTAAAGAGGAACAAGGAAATGAATACGTAATTAATCACGTGTATTTTCTTCATTTTTGCATGTCACTTCAAATGATGATAAAAATATCACTAAATTACCATTTCATGTTGAAATTAATGATGTATGATATTATTCATTAAAGTAATCCTATGTTCACCACATGAATACACTCGGATAACATAACAGATATTGTGTCGTGAAGCAGTAAAAAGTATTTCCCATCAACGCTCATTTAAATCATCGTCGTTTTTCATTTCTAACTTTGACTACTGCTGTTTCAGAAATATTTTAGTTTATACTTATCAAGGAATTCAAGAGATTTTAAGTTTTTTTTAGGGTTCGTAAACATTTTTATTTTCGAAAAATATCAAAAATATCCGATATTTTGATTATATATCGTTATTTTCGATATGTATTCGATATTTTCAAAATAGCTAACTTACTGTTGATAACATTTTCAAGCATGTTATAAATTAAAAACTAAAATATATTGCATTTAACATGAAAACTTAATCAAACATTTTTCTAAAAATTCATTTTTCTTTTTCTTTTCATTCATTTTTAGGGTTCCGTATTTATAAAGTGAAAATGGAATCATTAAAAGATCACTTTTATGTTTGTCTGCTCGTCTGTCACAACGTTTTTATTCATAAACTATGAAACATAGAACGCTGAAATTGGGAGAAGCAATAAAGACTATTCACCCACATATTTACAGGTTATTAAACATTTATTAAAACCCTAACTAAATATATTTAGTAAGGGGTTAGGGGGTTAAAAATGTTACTTGAGGAAAAAATAATCTTTTTTTTCTTTGTATATTGTGTGGGGTATCTTTTCAAAGTCTTTATTACGCTGAATTCGAATATTTCTGTTAGTTTTATGTATTATATTTTCAGAGATATCGTCGAAAATACAGTGCAGAAATATGTCCCCCCCCCCTCCATCTAATTCTGAATCTATTGAAACTAAAATTATGAAAAAATGACAGGTTATAGATGTTACTTTAAACCTTAAAGGAAAAAAAAAACTATGATTACTCTGGGTCGCATAGTTTTTTAGAAAAGCACATTTTTCTGTTACACACAAATTTCGATTTTGTGGGCATTGAGCAAAGGTGTTGAGAAGAGTTAGAGGCATCTATCTTAGCAGAAATATAAAAGGATTGTTGTTGATGGTTTTTGAAAAAAATCGCCGGTAATTCGCTGAGATATTAACCCGTAAAGACAGGGACGGCATATTCTGCATACCATTGACATTTAAAGCCTAGGTAACTTTTAGTAATATATGTGTGTAATGCAATATCTAGAAGCAGTACAAAAGCAATAAACTTCATACTGTTGCAAACATATTAATTTAATAAGAATTAATCTCATAAATCAGGGTTCGTATGCATAAGAAATTGAAAAATATATATCCATTTTTGTACCAGGATTTTTTTAAAGTAATATTTTCCTTATTTAATGCAAAACATTCCTTACCTCGGATATAGCGGCCACTGCATTGCAAAATTTTTGGTATTAAAATGTCTAATTTTTTTTTATTCCTTATGCATGCGAATCCTTCATAAATGTTATGGAGATTGCGACTAGTTCGCATTCAGTGGGTCTCTCATTACGACTCTTGTATATTTAAAAGTTAATTAGAAACCTATCTGGAAAAACGCGTCATGGAGCAAAGAGGTACTACAAATTTGTGAATTCTTTTTTACACAACCTCTTTTAGCACAATGCCAAATTTAAACATCGAACAAAGGTCTTGTTCCCAGGAAAAAGAAAAAGTTATTACTACGCTGAATTTAGTTTTTCGAAATACCAAAGGAAGTTTAAATATGCAGTACTTTTTTATCCTCGTTACCGCGTTATGTTCCATATTAATAGCTAAGAATAAAATTTAAAAAAGATTTATACAGAGTAGGAATATTTGATATTTTTTAGGCTTCGTATCTCTTAGAATTTTTATAATATACCCATTCATCCTTTCTAGTATATTAAAAAATAGTCAACCCTACTTTGTACAGTTTTTTTACGTCGTCTTATTATTCTTTCAGCTACGATTTTCTTTTACTAACACAGTTAATTCCTTCGTGATGAGAGCACTTTGCTTAATTTTTAATTTTAAGCACCGACTTTTCAAAACAGAAAATTTTTTGTACTTGAATCGCGAAAATGCTCCAAATAAATATGGCAAACTTTACAATGAAAAATAATTGGTTAGAATAATGAACAATTCTGAGAGTTTTAAGTGGCATCTACACCAGTCATCCGTCTACAAGGGGTTAATAATACATATGTTTGTTTTACGGAACCCTCTGAGTGCGAATAATAGTCGCACTTGACCGTTTATTTATTTATTTATTTTTCTACTTGAAACAAACTGAAAACAGGAATTATTTCCTTCATACAGTAATAATAATAATAAAAAAAAAAACTATAAAATTCATTTTAAAGTATAAAAAAATCAGAAATTTTAAAACAAATCTTAAATACAAAATGATCTTATTTAATTAAAAATTTTTAACATAAAAGAAAGCTCGTCTTATTTTGTACTCTCTAACATGTTATACAGCTTAAATCCAACTGAACTTAAAATCAGAAAAGATTTTTTTTCTAATTAAAACTGTATATAACTGATTAATTATATTCGACGTTCATATTTAAATGTTCTAAATTTATGTCCCACATATTAGTTCTATATATGAAAATAAAAACTTCAAACATTAGGCTTGGGAAATATTTGTTTTCTTCTTTGGGTAAAAAGTGACTGCTGCAGCAGTCACTTAGGTCTCAAGCATGCTGGAGACCAAAGTTCCTTATCTACATAATGACACAATCAATAACAGTTGAAATTTTCATTTAAACTTGTTTAGACTGAAAAAAATTTCAATGATATTTTAAAATAAATATCAAATGTAAAAAATACTAAACATCTTGACATTTTGAAGATAAATATCAAGTTTGTGAAAATATCAAACACTTTAATATTTTAAAAATCAAATTTATATATCAAAAATCTGGATATTTTGAAAAAAAATATGGGCTATATATCATGATATATATCAACGAACTTGAATAAATTTTGTGGAAAAGAGGATAAAATTTACTATATATCGTTAAAAGATGAAAACATATTACTTTTACTAATGGAGAAAAATTGCGTCAAAATATAAAAAAAACCGCTAAAAATTGTATAAAAATTAATTTAAAAAAATTTAATTATAAAATCGAAAGTCGGGCTTCAAGCTGTAAATCTTCATATACAGGGTGTATCTAAACTACTGGGCAAAACTTTAAGGGGTGATAGTTCACATCAAGACAAATAATATTAAATGGGAAACTAAGGGTCCCAAACGTCTTCCGAAGGAGATAGGTGCCATCAAAGTTTAGGGTCCAAAATTTGAAAAGATTATAAAAAACGGAAAAATTGGTCGATTCGTTTGCGGTTTTCACGAAAAATATTCTTTATGTCAGTATTGTCTTGAAAATAAATTATAAAGATAAATTTCAAAAAATGCCGATAGAGGGCGCTTTAGACTTTGGAGTAACGAATAACTATCTTTTACCGTTATTTTTTGCATCTCATTAATTTTTTTTTAGAAGTTTAGATATAAACTTAAATTTTGAGCTGAAACTCTGTGGTTAAGTAGCGCAAACGGAACTGTGTTCAATGGGAGTAGGTAGGTTCAAATTTCAAATGATTATAAAAAACAGAATAATTGGTCAATTGATTTGCGGTTTTCACTAAAACTATTCTTTATGTCAGTATTGTCTTGAAAATAAATTATAAAGATAAATTTCAAAATATGCCGATAGAGGGCGCTTTAGACTTTGGTGAAACGTACAACTATTTTTACCGTTATTTTTTGCATATCATTAAATTTTTTTGTAGCTTAGACATAAACTTAAATTTTGTGCTTAAAATCTGAATCGTTGAGAGTGGTTAAGTAGCGTTAACTGAATTGTGTTCAATGGGGGTGGGAAGGTACAAATTTCAAATGATTATACAAAACGGAAAAATTAGTCGATTCGTTTGCGGTTTTCTCTAAAACCATTCTTTATGTCAGTATTTCCTTGAAAATAAATTTTAAAAAATTCCGTTAGAGGGCGCCTTAAACTTTAGAGTAACCAACAACAATTTTTAACTGTTATTTTTTGTATCTAATTAAATACTTGCAAAAGCTTAGGCTTAAATTTTGAGCTCAAATTCTGAATCTTTGGGAGCGGTTAAGAAGCGCAAACTGAACTGTGTTCAGGAATTGAAATGTTACTCTGCCCACCATACGAACACAGCTCAATTTTTCATTATTTAATTACTCACAACGATTCAGATTTTGAGCTCAAAATTTAAGCTAAGCTTTTAAAACATTTATTTAGATTTAAAAAAAAAACAATGGTTAAAAATAGTTGTTGGTCACTCTAAAGTTTAAGGCGCCCTCTAACGGAATTTTTTGAAATTTATCATTAAAATTTATTTTCAAGGAAATACTGACATAAAGAATGGTTTTAGAGAAAACCACATATGAATTGATTATTTTTTCCATTTTTTATAATCATTTGAAATTTTAACCTCCCCATACCCATTGAACACAGTTCAGTTTGCGCTACTTAACCACTCTCAACGATTCAGATTTTCAGCTCAAAATTTAAGTCTATGTCTAAGCTTCTAAAAAATTTAATGGGATGCAAGAAATAACGGTAAAAAATAGCTGTACGTTACTCCAAAGTCTAAAGCGCCCTCTATCGACATTTTTTGAAATTTATCTGTATAATTTTTTTCAAGACAATACTGACATAAAGAATAATTTTAGTGAAAACCGCAACTCAATTGACCAATTATTCTGTTTTTTATAATCATTTGAAATTTGAACCTACTCACTCCCATTGAACACAGTTTAGTTTACGCTATTTAACCACAGTGTTTCAGCTCAAAATTTAAGTTTATATCTAAACTTCTAAAAATAATTAATGAGATGCAAAAAATAACGGTAAAAGATAGTTGTTCATCACTCCAAAGTCTAAAGCGCCCTCTATCGGCATTTTTTGAAATTTATCTTTATAATTTATTTTCAAGACAATACTGACATAAAGAATATTTTTCGTGAAAACCGCAAACGAATCGACCGATTTTTCCGTTTTTTATAATTTTTTCAAATTTTGGACCCTAAATTTTGATGGCACCTATCTCCTTCGGAAGACGTTTGGGACCCTTAGTTTCCCATTTAATATTATTTGTTTTGATGTGTACTATCACTCCTTAAAGTTTTGCCCAGTAGTTTAGATACACCCTGTATAATGGTACTTTCACCCCAAATTTTGTAGTTCTCCGTGCATCGATCTTTTTAGAACATCGTTGATACACTCACAAATTCTTTCTTTATTATTATAGAAGATATAAATTATGTACATATACAGGGTGATCAAATTTAATATGTCAATATTTGATGCGCGGGTGTCTTTTTCATTTTCTAAATGCAAAAACAAGTTTTTTAAACATAAATTCATGTGAACACCATTAGTAATTTTTAATCCAACTCTATGCAAATGATTTGAGTAAATCATCTGCTTCTTTCAACGCTTTTGTTAGCGTTTCAAAGTTACATTTCAGTGTCGTGCAAACATCGATGTAGTAATATAAATCATGAATAAAAAAATCTCATAAATGTTCTTGTCAATAATACCAACAGTGTCGCAAAATGTGTCAAAAAACTTGATTCGTGTTCATGTCTGCATTTAAAATGATGGCGAATATTTTCAACATTTGCTGTAATGAATGACAATGTGAAAAAATTTAATTATATTATGTTTTTCAAAATTAAAATTATTAAAAAATTAAGGCAGTCTGGGACACATTTTAAATTTTTTTTCTTTATTAAGTTTAAATTTTGATTTTTTTTTTTTTTTTTTTTTTTTTTTTTGTGATGGTTAACCATGTTACTTGTAAACAAAATCACGCAAAAAAAATTCTCAGATTTTTTTTTTCAAAGTTTTAAAATTTATTAAAAAAGGGGAGTAGTTTAAAATCGTTATAACTCTCGAAATAGTATTTACAAAATTTCATTTTTTTTTTCATTGAAATAAACAAAAATACATAAGTTTAAATTTTGATTCAGTGTTTAAAAAAATTTAATTAAAATAAAAATTAAAAATATTTAAAGTAAAAATCTTTAACAAAGTGAAACTTTGAAAAAAACGAAAGAAGTTATATTTCCTGCTCCAATTAAAATAGAAACATAATTTAAATGTCATTTTAAGCACAGAAAAAAAAGAAAAATTTTAATGCAATAAAATTATTTTAAAAAATATGAATATTTTTGTGTCCCGGATTCCTTTGAGTAACATTGTGTGTCTCCATTTCTGTTTTACCTTGCAGGTAAAGTTGCAACAGTCCACCTGTATTGACAATTGTTTGATGTTAAAAATTTGAAAACCTTAATTTCCAGTTAAATTATACATTTATAAATGTGTAACTTAACCAAACTTTAAAATATCTTATTCAGGCTTTTTGTGTGTGTGTGTGTGCGTGTGTTTTGTTTGCATTTCTTAAGATTTAATTCTAATATTGTACAAATTTTGCTCTCTGAATTATTGGAAGTCTTCAGCTTATGGTAATAGCATATGTGAAAGAATATCCATACTATCATTCCATTTCTTAAGTCAAGTAATTTTGCTGTATTGATTTATTAAATAATCTGGGGCATAAAATCTGGAATAGAAAGTTGATAGTCCTCATTTTGTCAAGGAGTAAGTTAACCAGTTCACCCTTTTAAGGATATGGAAAATATTAAATTTACGAGTAATTACAATAATTTTATTTTAAGAGGATTAATTTTCTTATTTATTTTTAGCTCCTAAATAAATATAAAACACTAAAACAATTACTGAGTGAAACACAATTTCAAGATCTTTTGTTTGATTTGAATCCTTATATTTGTAAATTCCAACTTTTCATATTATTTATTACTTTTTTCCTTAAACATACATAATTTTCTTATATACAACTAACTTTCCAGATTTTTTAAAGTCCAAAAAACATACATTGCATCATAAATTAATTTTATATATAACTTTCTCTCTAGTCCTTGTTTTTTTTCCAACAAATAATTAAATAATTTAATTTGGTTTAAGGTAAATTTGCTTTAAAAATGGAAGGTTCGAATCTGTAGTATTATACAATCAGTGAATTATGTGTTACATGGCTTAAAAACATTGTTACCATTCGTCTGTAACAGAAACACGAATCTAGAAGATACCTTTAACAAAACAAAACAAAACCAAAAAAAAACGTGATTACACATTTAACAGTAGGCGGTGGGGATTTTTAAAAAGACGAAAATATGCGATCGACATTGTATTAAGTTTGCTGCTACGCTATTTGAAATATGAACGTCTGAAAACGCCTTAATTAACCTGATTAATTCATAAAGATAAATATTAATAAGATAAGCATAGCATTACGTACATATTTCTTAATCGAATCACGTTTGTGCTTACGGACTTAAGTGATCGATTCTTAGTAAACATAATAATACATCTATGTATTGTATATATTAACATTTTTTTTTTAGCTCTCAGTGATTTATGCATAAAAACTGTCGATTAATATAAATCAGTGATTCGTAAAAATATCTACTCTAAATTTTTGCCCACGAAACAGGCTTTGCTAATTTTATTTTTTTTTATTTCTTGTATAATTTACAATTTTTCTTTTTATTGCAGATGTCAGAATGCAGGTGAATAGAGAGATGTATTAAGTGTTGCCTTTAGTTGTTTCGACGGACTTTAATAATGGCCACATGGAGCCCCAAGAAGAGCCCTTCCAAAAGGGAGGGTTCTGGTGCCCCTTATCCCTGGAGCAAACGGAGAATGGACAGTGTGGATGAAAGTGCGGAAACCCACCAGCCATCTCTCGCGGACATTGTGGCTGCACAATCTCAGGATTACGTTGATGAGAAAGAATTGGAATTTCGGCAAACAATACAGCATTTAGCTGGTAAGTAATTGTAAGAATTTGCTTTATTCATTTTTTTTTCAATGCTACATATTACCCCATCCCCCCTTTTTTTTTTCTTCTTAATTAAGTAAGATGCTATGATACAAAAAAAAAAAAAAAAAAAAAAAAAAAAAAAAAAAAATACATATAAATATATTTTTTTTTTGAAAAAAGTTTATACTCAGCGCATACAAAAGGGATGAAATAAAAGAAGAAAAAGCTTCTGATTTTTACCGATGAAAGAAAAATTCGTCTTTGCTTACATACTTTTCTAAACATATAGGTTATTTTCTTTCTATATATGTGTGTAAATTAGATGGAAAAAAATTATAAAATTATAATACTATTGTTGTTAATTAATAAGTTTTTTAATTCCCCTGAATATTTTTAAATATCTTTTTTAGCATTGAGGTTTTTTGTACCTCAACGTCTTTAATTGGAAAAAATATTTAAGATATGAGAATATTAACAAAATTGAAAAAAAAATAAACTGTACTAGAACAGGAAAATGCAAAGTTTTTTTTAATGGATGGCGTATTTACATTAAGACTTGTTGTGATAATAAAACATGCATAAAAGAATCGGATTATTGTATTAGATATTAATGTAGGATTTTCGTCTATCAAATCCAAAACAAATCTATGTAGGTATCAGATAAATAAAAAGCTGTAATTTTACTGCATTAGACTTAATAAATGTCAATTTTACACCTATGGTTAGGTAATTTTCAAAATATTCCTTCAATTTTTACCTGTCTGCAAATGTAAAAAAAAAAAAATTAAGAAACAAATAACTCAGTTTAGAAATTCTTTTAATACAATTACTAGATTTATGTAAACGCATAACTGTTCTGGATTAAGGGACCGCTGCAGTGGAAACTACCCGATCATGAAATCTAATCATGATCATGTTAACCTATGGGAAATTTTTGAAGCGCAATGACTCACTACCTAATATAATTATTAAAGTATCGTTTTCACCATTAAAAAGTAGACAGTAGATGTCAATGATATGTTTCTAAAAACTGTCTACGTAAATTTTAAGAGTCCGGGGCTCAAAATTCTATTTTTTCTTTAAATATACAAAGATATTTTGTTATGAAATGTTTTAATACATTGAGTGACAATGAAAATTCAACATCAAGAAGAAGTGGCTAGAAAGTGATGAAACTCCACAAACAGAGAGACACAACAACGAACAATAAGTGATTTTTATTTCGAAATGATATCCTTAATATTCATAGTACTTTTAAACTTTATCCATCCTCTTCATCAGAAATTATATTTATAACTAGCTGTTGTTTATTTTTATAACTGAGCGATTTCGTTTTGAAAATGAGCGAACTTAATGAGAGAAGATATATATTTTTATTAATTGCAGTTCCATTACTGCAGTTAATAATATATATCTTCCTTCCTTAAGTTTAATCCAAAAAACTAATTGTATTTTTAACTTTAATAATTATCGGCTCGCTCATTTTCAAAATGAAATCACGTATTGTATAAATAAACAATTATAAATATATTCTCTTAAGAACCTGGATAAGGCTTGAAAGTACTAAAATATTTGAAATAAAATTAACTATTAACACCTTTTGATAATTTTCAATCCCTTTTAAACAAAACGGTTAACGTTTTTAAAATTTATATTACATATTTTATACAATGAATATATTTTAATTTTCGAAATTGAAAATATTTTCTTAAATTTTCTAAATATTAATAATAATAATCATAATAATAACAGGCATAACTGTAATATCGTTGTTCTAGAACACTGAAATTAGGTTAGCATTAAATTATAAGAAAGAAAAAAAAAGGAGGGGAGGTGGAGAAAAACTAATTGCGCAACCACGTGTCCTAAAGAATATGTTATCTTCGCCAAATCATCTTGTTTGAGAGCCAAATCTTCTGCGTTAAGATTTCTTGTTCTAATTTCTTTTTTTTTTCTTAGTTCTTTTTTTACTTAAACGATTTTCAACATGTTATGGGGGGAGTTTTTAGTGGCTTTTTTTGTACCGTTGACAGTGTTAATGGTGAATCATTTCTACAATCTGTTAATTGCACTAAAAGGTCAAACAGAAAGGGATTAAATTTCTCTGTGTTCTTAAATATTTTAAGACTTGACATTTTGAAGAAATGGTCTTTGAATACCAGTTTATTTAGAAGCTATTGTTAATTTTTATTAATTTGAATGTTCGTAGTGCATCGGATTCCATTTTAAATCGACATTCTAGTCTGTTTAACCTTCTGAGGGACAAGCATTAATGTCTCTGTAATATTGAATTCTCATCGGAAAAATCAAAAAATTATGTTTTAAAATAAGAAAGGGCAATTTTTCTACAGTTTGCCGCCAAAGCTAAAAGTATAAAAATTTGTTAAGTGTCTGGTGAGAATCTCGTCTAAATTAGGTGGGATAACATATATCCCACCGCCCTTCAAGGGGTTAACCGTTACACACTGTCATGAAATAAGTTTTACTCACATTTAAAAAGCAGTTTTTGCTATTTATCGAATCGGTTCACGTTTGTTAGTCGCCAATTTTTTTTTTTTTCTTTTACACAAAGTGTTAATTTTATGCATTTTTAAATCAAAAATCTGAAAATGTAATTTTTATACAAAGCATCGTTTTTTACTGAGGTTTGTGCAGAAGGTTGTTTTACATAAACTTATTTAGTCAAATACCGCATTGTTTATCATTCTTAAAGTCTCGGAAGAAAAATGTTATAACGATTTTTCGATATGTGGCAAGGAGGTTCTACCTGAATTTTTTAAAAAATATGCCGGAAGGGGACGCTGTAAAAGGAAATTTCAGTGTTTTTTTCCATTATCGTACCATTAAAAGTGTATATAGGTATGTGCAGTTCTGCACCAAATTTTTACTTTCTTCTATCTTCAATAGAAGGATTTACACGTTTTATGGGTCATATATTCCAAAAAACATATTTATACAAAATGTCTATCTGTCTGTGTGTCCTTATGTCGCCATTCTACCATCAAAAAATGTATGAAAATATGCATAGAATTGAACCGAATTTTTTGTGAATGTCTTTTGGCTGTGGCAAGCAGGTTTTCTTCCAACTCTGAAATATTCCGCTGGAAGAGGACGCTGCAATAGCGATTTTTCTGCCATTTTCTATATTGTACCACCTAAAAGTGTATGAAGTTATACATAGAATTGAGCCAAATTTTTTGTGAGAGTGTTTGACTATGGATAGTTAGTTCACCCTGAATTTGAAAAAAAAATCCGCCTGTAGGGGGCGCTGCACTAGCGATTTTTGAACCATTTTCTATAGTGTGCCAACTAAGAGTGTATGAAATTATGCATAGAATTGAATAATTTTTTTTTCTTGTGTGTAAATGTTAGGCTATAACTAGAAGGTCCACCCTGAATTGGAAAAAAAAAAATCCGCCATAAGGAGGGCTGTAAAAGCGATTTTTGTGCCACTTTTAATATTCTATCTCTTAAAAGTGTATGAAGTTATGCATAGAATTGAACCAATTGTTTTATGTAAGTGTTTGGTTATGGGTCAGCAGAATCTCTCTGAATTAAAAAAAAAAAAAAAAAATCCGCCGGAAGGGGGAGCTATAATCGCGATGCCTGTGCCATTTTCATTATTTTGCCACCAAAAAGGGTATACATAGAGTTATGAATAGAGCTGAACTACATTTTTTGTGAGTGCTTTTTGGGGGGCTGGCAAACAGTTCTTCCCTGAATCGAAAAAAAAAAATCTTCTAAAAGGGGGCTCTATAAAAGCGATTTTCGTTGTATTTTCATTATTGTACCATCGAAAAGTGTATAAAGTTATGTGTAGAATTGAACCAATTTTTACGTGTTTTTTTTTAATTTGGAAATATTCGTGGAAAAATAGCACTGTGATAGCGTTTTACTTTTTCTATCACAATTTTGTATCTACGTCTTTCTATTGTCCATCGGCTCGAGCAAAGATAGAAACTCGCATCCAACTATTTAAAAAAAACTGATGATAACAGAACAAGAGAAAACTATTGATTTTAATAAATATCATGATCTACATTAACTCGTTTTTGTTCCAATTAATTGACTGAAGCAGAAATTTAAGATGAAAATCAAAGTTAGTATAGTATTGAATTAATATTATTAAAGTATTAACATGTGTAAACACTTTTTGAAATATTAAAATGTTCTTATGAGATAGAAGAAAGTTTTGGGATTGGCACTTCCAACTAGTTATTATTTAGAATAAGTTGATTATTCAGGTGAATTTATTAAACAGAGTTCGAGCCGAAACGTGATATTCTGTGATTTGCAAAATATTTTGTAGAATTTCGATTAAAATACCACTTTTTGAAACATGATTATGAATTTGCATTCAAAATGTTATGCAGACAGTAATTCGAAACACTCAAATTTCGAAGCATGCAATTTATTATAATTGTCACAAAACAAGGAGAGAAAAAAAAAACAGCTAATTTGAGAACAACAATACACTTTATGACATGTAATCGATTGATGAATAATTTTGAATGTGATGAAGATATTTAAAATAAGGACCAGATCACGAAGAATAAGCATACAGTCAAACCTCATTAACATGAACACGTTTAACGTGAATTACTTTTAACATGAATTGTTTTCAAAGTCCCCTATAGAAAGGAATACAAAGATTTGATACTGATAACATGAATTTAACGTGAACAAAATTTAGATTCTTCTTGAGGTTCATGTTAACGAGATTCAATGAATTACACGTTAATAATCGACGTCGGCAGACACAATTTTCAGCGTTTTTCTGAAAAATACAGTCTTGAAATTATTGCAAATTCAAATAATGTTTTAGTCTTTCGATCAGCTATTCGTATATTTTTGCAAATGTTGGTTATTTTAAATATTTCCACCAATGTAGCCAACACTGTATCCCATAATGTACAAAACACTGATATTTTTTTCTTAATTACTGAATCTGAACCTTTTTAATAGTCTCTAAGCATCTTAGATTTCACTCTTATTAAAATGTTATAAAATATCAGAAAAAAAAGACTTTAAAGAGTATTCAACCACTGTTGTGTTATGGAAATTCATTGTTTTGGATTCATAGGGCAATATAAATTATTCAATTTTATTTATTTTTTTTATTCTATTTAACATTTTTGAGAGAAAATATTACAATAGTGTACTTTAAAAATGGTAAAAATACTAAGAAAAAAACCTATTTTATAAGAATTTCCTGTGCAATGCAGTGTAAACTTTGTTACAATAAATGCTTTCCTAATAAAGTTACGTTTATTTATACGTTTGGCAAGTTTCGTGCTCTATATTTTAAATCGACAAAATGCATGAAAAGCCCATAATGAGATCATGTTCATTATTTGCTTGTAATCACGAATCGCTGCATTTCTATGAAACTTTGTAGTTCACTTGTTTTATAGTGATTGTCCTCATGCTTTGATGAGCATTTCAAATGAAAACAGTGAAAATAGAACGTGGAGGGTTTCCAGGTGTGTGTGGTCTGCTCCAAATTTGCAATCGCCGCTGCGAGTTTAATTGTAAATGAGCTTTCTCTGCTCTAATCAAAAGTGCTGTGGTAGTTTTGGTTGCAGATTTTTTTTTTTTTCTTTTTTTCTCTTACCTTGACTTTGTGCTTCGCTGACAATTAATTCACTTGGAAGAAAAATCTCAATTACAGACTGTAAATTAAGTGTGATTACAACAAAAGAAAAAAAAAAAAAAGAAAGAAAAGAACAAGAAATAAATAACAACAACAAAAAATGCAGTGAAGTGTCTCAAGTAAATTTAACTAATTAGCCACGTTGAACATTTTAAAGTGAATTCAGGTTAAAATTTTGATGTGATATTATTTTAAATTAAAGGCTAAAGTATAATTTTAAGGCTAAATTTATAAAAAGTATTTTGGCATAAACATCTTTAATGAACAAATTAAAAAAAAAAAAGCGCGTTTTACGCAACAATTAAACATTATCAAGCAATTGAGAATACCGACTAATTTTAAAACACACATGCACACACAAATAACGCCTGCATTCAAATCACAAAGATACATACTAATAATATACAGACATACAGTTAAAAATATTTTCGTTTTGTGCAACCGGTAATGATTTTGAAACAAGATAAAGTAAAAAATCTAAGTCATACTGAACTGTATTTTTATTATTCGATGTATTAAATGTATTTTATAAGAAGTTATTTTAATGGTTCTTTAAAGTACCGTCGGGACATAAGGGTTAATGTGAAAAATGTCAAACTTTTTGTAAATTGGATTAGCGTTCAGATGTTTGTTTTATTATTATTATTATTACTATCTTTACACTGTTCGACTAAATGTAAAATTATATATTGTTACATACTATAATTTTACTAGCGGACCCGACAGACGTTGTCCTGTCACCAATAGACGTTGTCCTTCTTGGCACCGACTCCAGAAAATCAAATAAATGTACGTAAATATGGTAATACGCACGATAAACACCACGCTCTTAATTTAATTTCTTATTACAATTATGTAAGGAAATTATTTTTCACTCTTTAGTATTTTTTGAAGTCGGTTCAATTTTTGATAGAAAAGTTTATTTTTCTCTTTTTAGTTAAAAGTTAACGATTTTCTGAAGTCGGTTAATCAAAATTATAATACAGGAAATATTATTGTAAAGCATTCACGTTTCTCAGGAGTGGGGTTCGAACACGCGATCTCTTTCTTCGAGAAGCTGAGCTTAAATCTGCCCCTTAGACCGCTCGGACATTCCGTCCGCACTCCATTCATCGAACTTATTCAACACTTTTAATTAGTGAAAAATCACTAACTATTAGTTTTGCCTAATTACAAAAAAAGTACTCAATCAAATTCGATGAAATGTGAATCTAAACCATTCTCATATCCACTGGAACACACACACTCAAAATTTCATTAAAATCGGTCCAGTCGTTTAGGAGGAGTTCAGTGACATACACACGCACAGAAGATTTTTATATATAAAGATAAGCATTGAAAATTTGAGGTTTTTGCGCCGAAGACATCGCCAAATTAGGAAAATGTTAATTATCTCACGAACTACTGGATTTAAACGAATTTGCTTAGTAACATTCGATTCAGAATGAAAGTATGCACTAAAATATGTTATCAGTTGAAAAATAACTACAAAAGCCGATTTTTATGGAATTTTTTAAAAGTTCGTCCTTTTTTCTATTCATCTTTTGGGTGGAATTTTCGAAAATACTTTCTTAGCCACAATTGATGTTATAAGAAGTATTTTTACCGAAATTTTCAAGATTTTTGGTATGGTAGATTTTTTTGTGCTATAATTAATACGAAATCCTGACTTTCTTTAACATATATAGCACTTTTAATTAGCGAAAAATCACTAACTATTAGTTTTTGCCTAATTACTAAAAAAGTACTGAATCAATTTCGACGAAATGTGAATCTAAACCATTCTCGAATCTACTGGAACGCACACACACAAAATTTCATCAAAATCGGTCCAGTCGTTTAGGAGGAGTTCAATTACATACACACGCACAGAAGATTTTTATATATAAAGATGAGCATTGAAAATTTCAGGTTTTTGCGCCGAAGACATCGCCAAGTTAGGGAAATGTGAATTATCTCACGAACTACTGGATTTAAACGAATTTGCTTAGTACCATTCGATTCACAATGAAAAAATGCACTAAAATAAATTATCAGTGGAAAAATAACTACAAAAGCTTATTTTTAAAGAATTTTTTAAAAGTTCGTTCTTTTTTCTACTTATGTTACGTGTGGAATTTTTGAAATTCCCTTTTTAGCGGCACTCGATGTTATAAGAAGTATTTTTACCCCAATTTTCAAGATTTTTGGTATGGTAGATTTTTTTGTGCTACGATTAATACGAAATCCTGACTTTCTGTAATATATATATAGCACTTTTAATTAGCGAAAAATCACTAACTATTAGTTTTTGCCTAGTTACTAAAAAAGAACTGAATCAATTTCGACGAAATGTGAATCTAAACCATTATCGAATCTACTGGAACGCACACACAAAATTTCATCAAAATCGGTCCAGTCGTTTAGGAGGAGTTCAATTACATATACACGCACACCATTCGATACACATTGAAAAAATGCACTAAAATATGTTATCAGTTGAAAAATAACTACATAAGCTTATTTTAAAGGAATTTTTTAAAAGTTCATTCTTTTTTCTACTCATGTTAGGGGTGGAATTTTCGAAATTCCCTTTTTAGCGGCACTCGATGTTATAAGAAGTATTTTTACCTCAATTTTCAAGATTTTTGGTATGGTAGATTTTTTTGTGCTATGATTAATACGAAATCCTGACTTTCTTTAATATATATAGCACTTTTAATTAGCGAAAAATCACTAACTGTTAGTTTTTGCCTAATTACTAAAAAAGTACTGAATCAATTTCGACGAAATGTGAATCTAAACCATTTTCGAATCTACTGGAACGCACACACAAAATTTCATCAAAATCGGTCCAGTCGTTTAGGAGTTCAGTGACATACACACGCACAGAAGATTTTTATATATAAAGATAAGCATTGAAAATTTGAGGTTTTTGCGCCGAAGACATCGCCAAATTAGGAAAATGTGAATTATCTCACGAACTACTGGATTTAAACGAATTTGCTTAGTACCATTCGATTCAGAATGAAAGTATGCACTAAAATATGTTATCAGTTGAAAAATAACTACAAAAGCCGATTTTTATGGAATTTTTTAAAAGTTCGTCCTTTTTTCTATTCATCTTTTGGGTGGAATTTTCGAAAATACTTTCTTAGCCACAATCGATGTTATAAGAAGTATTTTTACCGAAATTTTCAAGATTTTTGGTATGGTAGATTTTTTTGTGCTATAAATAATACGAAATCCTGACTTTCTTTAATATATGTAGCACTTTTAATTAGCGAAAAATCACTAACTATTAGTTTTTGCCTAATTACTAAAAAAGTACTGAATCAATTTCGACGAAATGTGAATCTAAACCATTCTCGAATCTACTGGAACGCACACACAAAATTTCATCAAAATCGGTCCAGTCGTTTAGGAGGAGTTCAATTACATACACACGCACAGAAGATTTTTATATATAAAGATTATAATAACTTTATTGTGAAATAAATGATACGATAATCACTTCTAGTTATGCCATAAAAACGTGAACTATTTTCTTGAAAATTTGACTCGTGTCATATATTGCTATTCTGAAAATAGAAAAGCAATTCTATACGAAAAATATTTGAAAGGCGTGTAAAGTATGAGTAGAACAAGAACGTAAGTTACGGTAATGTTCCAAAAATAAGTTTTGTAGACTTTCTCACCCTCTCGTCTCTTTGTCCCTGAAAAGACAATGTGGAAGTCCCGGTTTCACGCTTTAGCGCCAGACAGCTAAGTAAAATGATATCTTTTTCTTGAGATAATACACGAAAAGTTCAGGAACCTTCCTGGGGACAAGGTTTTCTAACTTCTTCAGGTTGAGGTTAACCCTTATTTTATTTTATATTTACACTCCAAATAATGGAATAGCTCTAACTTGGAATTAAAGCGCAACTGAAATTCATTTTATTTACCCATCATACATAGTATAGGGTAAGTCTTGCAATCGTTTTCAAAATCGAAAATTTTTTTTTGACGGATTTACATGTTTTAGATAGTGGAGATTCCGAAAAACATATTTTTAGAAAAAAAATTTTGCCGTCCGTCTGTCTGTCTGTCTGTCTGTAAACGCTCTATCTCCCGAACAAATTGAGATAGAGATTTGAAATTTTGTATGTAGTTAGTATGTAAGAATGGGACGAACCCTATTTAATATCAGCAACCTCGATTATCCGGAACTATTTTTTTCGGACTCTCGAAAATTTCGTTCTGATGAAAGGTATATAAAAATTTTCGAATTTTTTAATTTGAATTCATAATCAATTCATCATTAAATAAAAATTCAAAAGCTATTTAATTTCTACACGTGTAAAATAACTGTCAAAAAAAATTATCTTTTAATATTATCGTTCTGAGTTCAAATTACTGTTATTGATTTACGTTCTTTTTAAACAAATGTATGTTGTTTGTTATTTTGAACGACAAAAGAAAGAAAGAAAGAAAAATAAAATAAAAAGAATGATGCCCAGTTAAACTGATGGCATAGAACTCACAGGCTATGCAGACTAATTGTATACTACAGCCTTATATAATAATGCCCTTCGAAAAAAAATAAGGAAGGAAGTACTTCCCCCCCCCCCAATTTTCTTTCTTTATACTTATCATTGAAGCCCCAAAACTAATCAGGGATACGCCTTATCATATAATAAACCTGTAACCAAAATTCAAAGCAAGTCGAATAATTCTGCATAATAACCCATTTATATAATTTAAGAAACGTTGTCCCCCGTTGCCTCCTTTATAATTAATCATTAAACCTCCAAAACTGTTCAGAAATTCAACTTATTAGAAAGAACCTGCATCTGAAATTTAAAGCAAATCTGATAATTCTGCATAAAACCCTATTTAGCTATCTTAAGGTGGAGGTAATCGCCCGTACCCCAATTTATAATTAACAAAAGAATACCACAACAAATGAGCGAAGCTTTTTACTACTATGAACCTGTATCCGAAAATTGAAACAAATCTGTTAATTCTCTATGAAAAACCATTTACATAAATTATGAGGGGTAGTTTCCCCTATCCTCCCTTTATACTTATCCAGTGAATTCCAAAAACAAATCAGGGAAGCGCCATTTCAGAATAAACCTTGTATATTTTGTATAACTTTGCATATTTTGTATAAACAAAATTTGAAGCAAATCGATAAATTTTGCGTGAAAAACCTAAATTAAGACGGGGGGTTTACCTCCCCACCCCCATTCCCCTTCTTTAAAGTTATCCATTGAACACCCAATACCAATCACGAAGGTACCTCATTAGAATGATCCTACATCTACGATTTGAACGAAATCTACTAATTCTGCAGGAAAAACCCATTTATATAAATTAAGGGGAGGGGCAATAGTCCCCGTTCCCCTCCTTATACTTATCGAATGAACTCTGAAAACTAATCAGGGAAGCGTCTTATCATAATAAGTCTAGATCCAAAATTTCATGTAAATCGGATATTTTTATCATGAGTTATCGCGTTACGTACGTACGTACGCACGTACATACATTCAGAACGGGCGGGCACATAAGCTCGCAGGCTTTGATAGCCTGTGAGCTAAATACTGAACACCCAATAGCATTTTTGTAAATTTCAAAGTTTTCCTGCTCCTCAATCTGTCCTTTACCCCTTAAACGAAAGCTAAGATGGCATATTTGTTGACTTCCGGTTTATCAGGATCCCGCTAAGATTTTGAATATTACACCCTCTCCCAAAATAATAATAATAATAGTACTCTTGTTGTGGATAAAAAAAATCATGCACCATGGATTACGAAATACTTTCCAACGCAACCGGAATATTGTTAAGCAATTTTACTTTTTCATACAATGGAATGAGACATCTAAATAAATAACATCATTGACAATAAACATAATGCACTAAAAATGCATTTTCAATAATTGCTGCCCAAAGCCGGTAATGTGTGCAAATTCTTTTGCGCAACCCTGTATATGATCTGCATACCTTGTAATATACTAAAGAACTATTGAGTTAACATTTTGAATATTACACCCTCCCCCAAAATAATAATAGTACTCTTGTTGTTGATGGAAAATCGTGCATGATAGATTACGAAATATTTTCCAATACAAGAGGAATATTGTTAAACAATTTCATTTTTTCATACAATGGAATAAGACATTTAGCTAAATGCTATTAGCAATAAACATAATGTACTAAAAATGCATTTTCAGTAATTGCGGTCCAAAGCCGGTAATGTGTTCTAATTCTTTTGTGTGCCCCTGTACATGATCTACATAACTTGTAATACGCTAAAGAACAGTTGGGATTCTAGACAATTTTCCTAAAATTACAAAATTAGTGTTTTTGGGACAAAGACATTTACAGAATTATTTAAAAATCGAATTAAAAATTTAATTGCTAATTTCAAATTATTCATTCATGGAAGATGAATCTTGTTTGCCAGATTTTTTTCAAGATATTTTTGTTGCAGATTGTTTAGATAAAATGATGTGTACTTTAATAAAAAGTTGCATTGTCATTTTAGTTTCAGGGCAAAAAAGCAATAATATTTTCATATCATTAGTGCTTTTTCTCCCGAAATTAAACTGATATTGTAACTAATTTTTTAACGTGCATAATTTTATCAAAATAAATTGTAATAAAAATATTTTGCAATAAATCTGGTAAACAAGATTAATCTTCGATGAGTGAGTACAAATTCAGAAAATATGCGCAAGAGATTCGCAGATAGTAGATATTTGCTCATATAAGACATCATACTAAAAACCCGCGAAATTCACATTGTCACCTCTTCCACCGGATGGTTCACATATGTCATTTTATGCCAGATTTCAGCATTAAATTTGTACGCTTATTATGTATGCAGTTTTGATATCTTGTGCTAGACCCCCACCCCTCTTCTTTAATGATAACGATGTATGCATACATACAATAAAAAGAAAGAATGGAAATGAAGTAAGGTGGCTGGGGAATGACGCCAAAAATGTAACTTTAAAATGCACTGCATTAGGCCTAAACACAACCTCGTACTTTCGCAGAAAAAAGAAAACGTTTAATAATACTTTTTTAATTCGTAATGGAATGATATGCTACTTTAGAATGCTTAAATATAAGCAGATTATTTTCATTTTCAGAAGAAAAAAAAAAAAAAGCATGGCTGATGCAGTGTTGAATTCAGAATATTTTTTTCCGGGGAGAGGGGGGGGTATTGCACTTTTTGGCCATGAAATATCAAAACTTCCAGAGGGGGGACATTTCATCGTTCCGGGTTTGAATGTTCCTTCAGGGTCCCCCCCCCCTCTGAATTCAACACTGGACTGATGTCAAAGAATTCGATTTCTGTTCTACGTGATTGTTTTGTTTGGGCGGAATGAAGGCATTTAAATTTGAGCGATAACGCGTATTATATTGCAACCGTTTTTACGGCAGAGTGCATCTCCATCTATCTCTTTATAGCCCGCATGAAGGAAAGAGATAGATGAAGGTGCAATATGCCGTAAAATCAGTTTTCTGTATGATACGCGTTTTCGCTCAAATTTAGATGCCTTCATTTAGCCCTAACAAAACAATCACGTTGAACAGGGATCGAATTCTTTAACATCAGCCGTGCATTTTTTCTCTAAATGAAAAGGATCTATTTATATTTAAGCATTCTAAAGTAGAATTTCTTTGTATTATGAATTGAAAACTGTATTGCTAAAAGTTTTCTTAGACCTTGCGAAAACGCGTGGTTCTGTTTGGTCTCAATATAGTCAATTTTGGGGTTACATTTTTGACGTCAACCCCAGCTACTATACTTCACCTCTATTCTTTCTTTGTACTCTATGCGTAGCCCATCATGTTCTAATATTTAAAAGATAACTATATTCTGAATAATTTCTAATCTATTTCGATTGCACAAACGTCAAAATCGTCTGCTAATTAAATGCTATTCTTCAAATTTTAAATGAAATAAAACTGATTTTTATTATTGCCTAAAATTTTCTGAATTTGTATTAGAATTGGATATTACAATATTTTTCCCCCAGTGCTATAGTAATGAATAAAAAATATATCGTTATACACCATTTTTTTCCCATGTTCTTATCAGATTATTAGTGGCAACGCAGTTAACAAGTTATATTATTAAAATAGAGAATAATTAAAAACGTTTTGCTAAAGAAGCAATATTAGTGAGCCTCTGTAGCATTCGAAGACACAAAGATAACAATTTTAAAACTATAATTATTATGGTGAATGTTGTCTATAAATTTTAACAGAACGTTGTACATTATCGTTATTAATATTTATTCCATTCTAGTATATTTATGTACATTGCAAAGGTACGTGTTTTAGAACTTTTTAATTGTAATTAAGTTATGCAGATAATTTTAAAATGTATTATTATTATTTGAAGAATTACCAGCGAGATACTTTTTCTAATAAAGGAAATTTTGACGGCATTAATCCGTCAAAGCACTTATACGCATTTGTCTTATTTTTTTCTATTTTAGTGCGTTGGTGGAACTCCATAACTCAAAATGCTTTATCTCTGTTAATATTTTAATACAAATAAGTTTATCAAAAACAAGTAGGCAAGAAACACGACGTCTGTCATCACTGCAGATAAAGATGGATGAAATATTTAGAGAGTCATTCTTAAACATAACACCGATTTTTTTTTTTTTTTTTTTTACTATTTTAGTAATCAATATTTGAGTTTATTTCTAAATGACACAGTAAAATTTCGCTTTTAAAATGCATTTTTGAAATTATAAAATTATCTTTCCAGAAATTTATTTTGCTATACTTTACTACAAAATGTACATTAATGTATGCTTTCTCATTCGCATTATATATTTTTCCATGCATTACATTATTCATTTATATCATCGTATTACATAGGTATGCAGTGTAAGAAACCCATATGTGATTTGAAAGGCTGATTTATTCATTCTTGCGTTTTTATTTCATTGTAATTTAACCAGTTTAATAATTTAATTCTCAAGCGATTAGAGTACTTTGTTCTTTGAAACTAAATTTTTACGACTGTGCTCAGTATAATGCATGTGACTGTTGTCGAAATTAAAACTTTATATTTAAGTGATTTAATATAGTGGCAACCAATAAAAGTTATGTCACGTATCGATTAGACTTAAGGCTCCTGTACGTGCGAGCGAAAACACTCGCGAGCTACAGAGTTGTATAATATAGCCGCACGTACGCGCGTATATAGCGCGCAATCCGTGCGCAGAACATTTTATGAACTTTGCAAAACATTTTAGGCAAGACTCAATATTTATTTTTAATTTTTTTAAGTACTCAATAAATAAAAATATTCCCTAGTTTTATGTACGAATTATATACGGCACAATTAAAAGCAGGGCCGATTTTCGAATTTTCCAAAAATTGATGCCTAAAATTCATCAGTCCGAAATTTCGGACACCAAAAATCGCGATCTTTGGCAAACGGTTGTTCTGAAAAATTATTTTCATCAATCCGCAGAAAAAAAAATCTCCAATTTCGTCAAATTATCACGGAAAAAGACACTAATTTAGTCAAAGTTCCTCGGAAAAAACGCGAAATATCGACAAAAGGTCACGATAAAATGCAAATTTTTTCAAAGGATAGCGAAAAAATACACTAATTTCATCAAAGGATCGTGAGAAAATGTGAATTTCGCCAAATGATTGCGAGAAAATGCGAATTTCATCAAAAGATCTCGAAAAAAAATCGCGAATTTCATCAAAAGATCTCGGAAAAATTGCGAATTTCAACAAAGAATCGCGTAAAAAACGTGCATTTAAACAAAGAATTGAAGAATTGCTTTTCAGATAATTGTAACCGCTTTTTTAATTACTTGATTTTATTTCGGCTGAAAAAAAAAAAAAAAAAAAAAAAAAAAATGAAAATTCTTTTCTATCTACATAAAGATCTAAAATCTAACAAATACATACTTAATCTAAAATCTAGATCTAAAATCTAATAAATACATACTACATAAATATCTAAAATCTATCGGACAATGAAATGCAGTCAGTTTAGAATTCCTCAATTTATCGAAAAAGGAATTTTTCAATTAAAAAAAAATTGATAAAATATGTTCAACAATTTTTGCCCGTAAAATGATCCCTTCCCCTACCAAAAAAATAAATAAATAAATAAAATTAAATAAAAGCTAAATTAAATCTATTAGATAATGAAATCTATTTTAGGGGGTAATTTTCAAACTCCGACACCGAAAATCGAACCGAAAGCCTTCTGATTAGCAGGCAGATGCATTACCATAAAGCTCAGAGCTATTCTAGCCTTTCAAATAAATAAATAAAAATTCTCAAATGTTATCATGAATGTTAATGATAAAAAAACCCTGAAATTGGTAAAAAATTTCTTTTAACTAAATCCATCTTAGTATGAAAATTTCAAATTCCAGCACCGGGTTTCGATCTAAAACCCTTCTGTTTACTAGCGAGATGCTTTACCTCCAAGCTATGATATCTACACGAAAAACATTGAAATTAAGGTTCTGTTTTAAAACTTAAATCGCAAAAATGCACGGGTGCCATTGAGAAAATTAATTTAATTAAGAGTCTATTATAATAGACTTTTTTCAAAATTTTATGATTTGTCGTGTGACACGAGGTATTCAGCTGTAAGTACACAAAATCTGAAGTCTCTGACTTTGCCAGTTTTTGTATACGTACTCTGTGACGGTCAAACAAAGACCAATAGGATTTCGTCAGATGAATGAAACACTAAAACGTAATGACGGAAAACAACTGTCATCTCATTTTTTAAAAGTAAAGTCAGACAAAACTTGTTATGCTGTACAAGTGGTTAGCATTATATTTTTTTAGTCTCTACTAAAAAGTAAAATAAGGTTTGTACCATATATTTAAAAGAAAAAAGTTTTGATAATTTTATTTGAAATAGGAAATTTAAAGGTTTGATCACTATGATTTAAAATATAAAAATGTTTGTCATCTCGCATTGTAATATTTCAAATGCTTATTCACTGCATCGCACTCACTTTTTTAACAAAGTTTTCCATGAATCTCCGTGTTTCTGCATTAGACCTTGAATTCGGTTCCGGTGTGCGTTATTGTTGAACCTTCTTTTGTTTGAAAGCATTTTCAATGCGAGTTTATAATAACCCACAGTCTTTCTTTTCTTAATAGCTATTGTCCCTCCAATGCAAAAAACAAACTACTGAAGAAAAAAGCTAATGTTCTATTTTCCTTTATTTCTTAAATGCATCATAATAAACAATTTTGGTCATTTTCTTTGTGCTTTTATTCTTGTTTTAATTCTCAGTACAATCATAAAACATTATTATCACTACTAGCATGATTTTACATTTTTAAATTGTAATTTTTATTATATTTTACGTATTGTACTTAAAGTAATTTCTAGAATTAAAAACAACGTTTTTATAAATTATTTCATGATATCGTACCGTAAATCTTAATTACGTAATTGACGTAACACGTCGATAATAATAATATGCAGATCAAAGTAATTATAATTTAATCGAACGATCCACTAAAAATGACATGTTAAGAAGAAATATTGAAAGTTCGCGACTACATTAACTTGCTACGCATTAAAATTCTGGACCAAATCTTGCAGTTTGTCACACCTTTTTTTTTTCTTTTTTTTAAATTCAGTCACAAGATATGAATGATATTCAAGCAGCGTAACACACAGATATGCTGTTTGTCATAATATATCGTCATTACAAAACATGAAATCATTACTTTCTTAGAAAAAAGAATCAAACGCGATAGAATATTAAATAGCTAAATATTATAAGCGCATTTATCTCATCTTCTGTCACAATTTTGGATAAAACATTATGAGTAAAAGAGAAAGGAAATCAGCTTTTCTTTTCTTTTCTTTTTTTTTTTTTTTTTTTTTTTTTTTTTTTATAGACACTACATTTGCAGTTTTTAAAAAGTGTAAATAGACCGAATGGGAAAGCATTAGGTATACTTAAATCAGTTTGTAGGAACAAAAAATGTAAGTCAGGAAAAAGAACGTAAATAAAAAAGGCTACTTTTAAAACCATTTATTTAATCTTTTTATTTTAGTTTATTTTTTAGTATACATAATTTAATATAGTTTAAAGTCTTTTGACTATCAAAAATTACAAAATATATATATATATATATATATATATATATATATATATATATATATATATATATATATATATATAACTTCGTTTAGAAAAAATATATAGTTCCAAGGTCAGAAACAAAGAAAAGGTTCATATAAATCTAAGTGCCCAACCTAAACAATTGAGACACTAAAAAAGAAATAAAATGAAAGATCACACACACTTATTCTTGCGGGGAACATGTCTCGAACACCTACGTAAATAGTTAGAAATTTTCAACAATGGGTATCCAGACATTTCTCTACAGATACTGAAGGACTAGTTGTGCAACGAATTATTTTTACGATATTTCCTTTCACATTATTCAGATATGAATTAAGGACAAATAAAAACAATCTCGTCTGCAATTTAACTTTTTAAATAAATTTGAATAAAATACGATAATAATAGATGATATAAAACAGAGAAAGATATTTTATTATCATTCACAAAGAAGTATAATTATTTTACCTTGTAATATAAGGCACTTTTGATGGGTAACTAACGTTTCTGCATCTTTTCTCAGGTAGTCGAATGGTTTTATTTAAAGTAATAAAGCAATAGATTTGACGTCATGAAATTGACAAATTGACTAACATTAAAAAAAAAAAAAAAAAAAAAGGGGGTTATTGAATGCGCGAGCTATATAACACAATCAAAATAGAATTTGATTTGGCAAAAAATCCCGTTTCGGGAAGTGAAGATTTAGACTATGATATCAGAAGGAATTATTTTAGTTTTCCGGGGTATCACTGACTATTTTATTGTAAAATATCGTGAAAAAATGTTATAAACTAATCTTTTAATCCATATGCTTATAATTTCAGTGGATTATGAGCTAATTTTTTGAAGTATTTTATGTCTTTTGACATTTTATTGAATGCTAATATGAAGAAAGATGTTTAAATCAAGGAAAGATGCATTCTTGCGGTAAAATTTGAAAATTTTAATTTAGAAAATTCAAGAACTTTAAACCTTAACAATTTTAAAACATTTATTTTCTTCTTTGTTGCATACCTTTCTCTCAAGAGTTATCCCATAAAGGTTATAGATCAGATTTCCAAAAAGTTAATTAGTTTAAGAAAATAAAATTCAATGACATATATAGAAGTGTAAAAAAGATTATTAACTATATTCTTTTAATTTTTTAAGAATAAACTATTTGTATTACTGTCAAAGAAATATCGAATCTTAATGAAGCGTATTGCTCTTGTGATAAGTAAACAATTGTCAATTCATCGCGGAATCAGTTACTTAATAAAAGAAGTTAATGATTTTCAATTGTGTTATACGTTTTGTAATTGGTTGATTGTGTTTATGACGACCAGTTATCTGCACTAAAGATATAGGTCCTAGGGGAAGTACTCTCCGTGGGGGGGAGGGTCTTTCTAAGAGAACCATCCGTATTTATTTACACAAGGAAAAACAAAGTTTGAAGAAAACCATGGAAAACTCTGGAGGATTAGGCCGAAAGGCACGATTGAGTTTGAGTCCAGCACCTCCCGTCTACCAGTTTAGAGAGCAGAACCTCTTGGCCACTGTTTTCTTACTGAACTGAATTGTAACGTATTAATCTGTATTCCATGTATATATAACAAGCCTATAGGTCACATGCAGGATTTATGCAAAATAATTCGGATCCTTTTCTAGTTATAGATGCAGGGCCGTAGCTAGAAGAGAACTACAGGGAGGGCTCAAGAGAATGTAGGGGGGGAACTCATAATTTTTTTTTCTCTTCTCTTTGACGCAGAAAGATAAATGAGTGCATATTCACATTGTAGGTACTATGAAGTTATTACAACAGTTTAATAAAAAACATTTTATGCAAAGAAAAGTACATGATGATGAAAATTTTGAGTGTATAACTGGTACAAAATTAAACATCATGTTAGCTTCATACATACAAATAGGATAAAGGAGTGTTGAAACACTTATTTTAGATACAATTCAGTAACTCTGCAAAATAGTCAAAGGGTCTCAAAACTAAATCAGATTTTTGATCAGAATTTCTTTTGAATTTTCGAAACATCAATTAATTTAGTAACCTTGGAATCTTTTCCGGGGGGGGGGGGCTGAGCCATCCATAGCGCCCCCTTAGCTACGGGCCTGTATAGATGGTAACTGCTGAAATTTGATTTTCAAATGTGTTATGCTTTTTCGAAATTGTTTATTTAATAATCTTTCATTGTCAGTATTTTGAATGTGTTAGAAAGTGCTTCATAATTTATGCTTGACGCATGATTTCTATTTCTTACTGTCAAATTTTGCAACAGAATTTCCTCTTAGACATTTGCAGACTTCTGTAATTTAATTTTTTCTTTCACATGATTATCTGTGTTTTTCCACATGTCTGTTATATTTACGTCACAAGATTTATAAGTTCTTAATAGGGAAAGCTTTACTTATTTAATGTATTTTCCTCTTTAGTATTTTATAATTTTCTGTATCCCATTGTTTTCTTTGAAGTTTTCCTTATCGTTCTACTTAACTAGAGAATCTCGTGAAAACTACATAATTTATTATGTTTAGAAAAATTGCATTTATATTCATTGCTTATGTCATTCATTGAATAATTTAGAATGTTTTCCGTTTTTCGTCTAAATCTGGTAGCAATGTCTATTTATTAGGCGAATAATGCAATTATAATATGCACACACACTCACATATATGGAATACTTTTAAGAATAAAATTTTCAAGGTATAATTTTCTACTTTCCCTTTTTACAATGTATTTGGTTGTTACGTGTATAAAAATTTAAGTTCTTTAGTACCGATACTTTACAGGATACAGTATAAATGCTTTAGTTTAAATATAGGATAAAAATATAAATTTCAAATATTTTTTCGTAGATTGCTAGAGATAAAATATGAATATTATATTTTTATTCAATAAGTTTTTTTAATTATATCAATTTTTTCTTAGATTTAATTTTTTAATTAAAATATCTTTTAAATGTGTTCATTTAAAGTATATTTTAAATGCGAATACTTATTTATAAACAACTTTACAAAATCAACTTTATTCAACTTTTTAAAAAATTGTGAGTACTTTTGAATGAATGAAAAAAGTAATTGTTATTTATTTTTAAATTCGGAAACTTTTTTGTCTTTTCTTTTGTAGTTAAATTATAAATCTCAATTTATAAAAGTTTTGTTTTTCTTTTCCAACACTTTCCAACAAAGTTGAAAAGTATGCATTCGGTTTGTCTGGCCGTCTGTACGCACTCTAACCACCATAAATGTACTCGGATTGCTCTGAAAATTTTGTATGTTATTGTTGTTTACCCTAACACGAACCCTATTGAAAATGAAGTTTCTACTATGATTAGTTTATTTACAGGGCCACTCGAAAGAATTCCATTACAAAATAATAAAGGAGGGAATTGTTTGCGACATATTTTAATAATGTTAAACGGTTTCAAGCAGGGTTCTGGTTGTCGCTCGCCATTGCGCCAAATTGTGACAATATTCTTCATTTGGCGAGTAAACAATCGATTAGATTCGCCAAATTGCTAGCGCTCAATTTTTGCTTTTCCTTACTTTTATTTTTCGTTTTTCATACGTATGCATACATACATATTTTTAATATATACATATTTTTAATATAGTTGTAGCAAATAGTTGAAATTAGATTAATAACAATCGTTGCCGCAGTTATAAAAACTTAGGTTATTTTAGAAGGTATTGAAAAAAGGGGGTACATTAAAGGCATTATCTAGTAGGTAAAAATAATCCCCCCTCCTTTTTTTGGCTACACGGCGAATTTATTTTGCTAATACTTTTTCATTTATCGAATGTTTTTTATTTTTAATTAGCCAAATTACTAATGTTGGTAAAATGTCAGCGAAACACTGGTTTCAAGTATCATAAAATTGATATACGCCGCTGAGACTTAATATTTAACGTATAATATGAAGTGCATAGCTTTTACAGGGACACACAAAATATTTCAAACCTTATATTTTTATCCGAAATATTGTGTATTATCGAAGATAGCTGATGAATGGTTGAAATGCATTTTCAATTACGATATGCGCTTTTAAGTAGTACAAAATGTCTGCAAATTATATGGTGTATATAAATGTTATAGTTGATATACAGGGTTACACAAAAGAGCTCATAAAGGTTACTGAATATGAGAGTAATTAACTTAAAGGTGGTAGTTAAGCATTTTTACGTTGAACTTCTTTCAGTTTAAATTGGGAAACACTAGACAGACTTTAATACAATAAAACACAAAACAATTAAAATGAGAACAAATTTAATATATATCTATTAAATATATATATTATTTATATTATTATTATTTTATTATATATATTATATCTATTTAATATATATATTATTCTTTCAGTTTACTACGAAATGTTTGTAGAATATAGATAAAATGATATACTGGGTCACACAAAGAATTAGCTTCAAGGTCATCCATATATGATAGTTTCTGGAAATGTGATTTAAGTAGCTTTAAGCATGTGTTTGTTTGAACTAAATTTTAACAAAATACTGGCGTGTAGTAAAGATACTGGATAAATTACAGGGCTGAACAAAAGTATTGAATTATTTTCCATCTATTAGAATAAAGTGCTGCAAGAGAAATTTCAGCCAGTTAGGCATTTTCTTGCTAAACTAAATTTTCCCTTTATATTGTGTATATATACCAACCAAAGGATCAAATACAGGACTGTTCAAAAGTATTTCAATACATAGTTGGCTATGGACAGTAGCATCTTATTTCCCTAAATAACAAAGTTTTGTTAAAGATTTGATGAAGCGTTGGAAAGTGTTTCATAATCTATGCTTAATGCATGATTTTTCATACTTGTTTAAAATAAATTCCGATTTATTATTAATAAATACAATACGCGTGTGTACTGGGAATAAACGGAATTTTTCCCTTTTTTTTTTTTTTTTTTTTTTTTTTTTTTTTTTTTTTTTTAAGACTTTCGGGGATTATTTACAGAATTTTTTGTTAAAAATTGAGGGATAATTTAGTGTATATTGACGTGTTTTTCTGACAGCGGGTGGTATACAACATGCTTTGTCATGAGTATAAAATATGTTTCATTTATATTTCGTTTACAGAGACAGAAAAAGAATTCCATTTAATTATAATCTATACTGAAGAAACACCCGAGCCGTTTCAAATACATTTTAAACACACGAAAGCGAATGTTAAAAAAAATAATAGAAATAAAATTTATCATACATAAGACTTTTAATAATTATCGTCTTTTACTCTTACTCTTATTATTCAGTTATTTTAAATGACATGGAGGACTTTTTTTTCTTCTAAATCTCATTTAACACATTCGCTGCCACTCACGCGAAAGCGCGTGATATAGCGCCAACGTTAAGGGACCACTCACGCGCCAGCGCGTTATGTGGGGTGATGTCCAATAGCCAGTCACGCGCTGGCGCGGAAAAATCTTTCACTGATTCTTTGTTATAAAAAGTACATCGGCTTCTGGGAAAAACCCACTTCTACAGTGCGGCATTAACTATCATCACGTCTTCCCGTAAGCGGCAGCGAACGTGTTAAAAAAAATTTATTTATTAAATTTTAAAATCTAGAAAGCTACATGATCCTCCTCTATTTTCCTGCTAGCGTCCGTGATAAAACGATGGACGTACTGAAGAAACGTCGAAAATTTTCAAACTAGCGTTGAGAGTGCATAACTGGCATAACTTGTTATATTCTGATGTATCACATGCACTTTTTAAACAAAAAATTCATGAAAATTTACAGATGCCCATTATAAGCCAGATATAAACTAGTTGGATGTGTCAAACCCAAAACTTTCTTCTATCTCATAAGTACATTTTAATATTTAAAAAAAAAAAAAAAAAAAAAAAAAAAAAAAACGTGGTGACCCCAAAATTACCCACTATCGAATTTCCTCGAACATTTGACCTAGCCTACTGAGATTCTGGTATCCGAAAAGCCTAAAACGCAAAATTTAATTAATATTCTGAGAAAATGAGCTTAGTAGTGCCTCATGTTGGGTAATTTATACTAAAACTTAATAAGCATCTACTTATGTCAAGACCTAACAGAATCTGAAATTTGATGGAATTTCGTCCATTAGTTTTTGAGATATAGTTATAACAAAAAATTTGCAAAACGTAGCACAGCAACACCATATCTTGGACAATTTATGCCAAAACGTAAAAAAGCGTCTAATTATGTTATGGTGTAAAATAATCTGAAGTTTGATGAAATTCAGTGCATTAGTTCTTGAGATATAGCTAGTTTAAAAAAAACCGTGTAAAATATAGCAAAACAGCACCATCAGTTGAAAGATTTATAACAAAATGTATTCATCGTGTAATTATGTTATATGTCATTTTGTAACAAAATCTGAAGTTTGATGAAATTCTTTGCGTTGGTTGTTGAGATATAGCTATCGGAAAAATCGTGCAAAATGCAGCATAGCTGCACCACCTGTTGCAAGGTTAATACCAAAATGTAATCAGCGTCTAATTATGTTATATGTTCTAGTGTAACAGAATCTAAAACTTGAAGTTCTCTGCATTAGTTCTTGAGATATAGATCGCAAAAATCGTGCAAAATGTAGCATAGCAGCGCCACCTATAGGGCAGTTCACACCAAAACCTTATCAGCGGCTATGTATCTCAAGGTATCACGGAATCTGAAGTTTGGTGAAATTCTGTGCATTAGTTCTTGAGCTATAGCTATCATGAAAATCATGAAAAACGCGGCATAGCAGCGCCACCTGCTGGCCAATTTACACCAAAACTTAATCAGCGTCTATATATATCAAGGGGTCACGAATCTGAAATTTGGTGAAATTCTGTGCATTAGTTCTTGAGATATAGCAATCTTGAAAATCATGAAAAACGTAGTGTAGCAGCGCCACCTGCAGGCCAATTTTCACCAAAAACCAATAGGCACTAATTCATATCAAGGTCTAACTGAATATAAAATATTATTAAATTTCGAGCATTAGTTCTTGAGATAGAGCGCCCACAATTTTTTTGTCACATACAGACAGACAGACTCACAGACAGACATTTTCTAAAAATAGTCAAAACGTGTTCAGGACCTCCTAAAACGTATAAATCCGTTGAAAACCGGAAGTCGAAAATTTTGATGAATCCAATACTTTCTTCTTGTAAAGATAGAAGAAAGTAAAAATGGCAGTTTAAAAATTTTAAAAATAAATGCATAACAATTAGAGAAATAAAAATCTGGAAAGTTGCATAATCCTCCTCGACTCTCCTGCTAGCGTCCATTATCTAACGATGGATGTACTAAAGACGCATCGAAATGTTTCGAGCTGCATGTTAAGAGCACATAACTTACTATGTTCTGATGTATTCTGTGCATTTTTGAAAGAAGAAATTCATAAAAATTTACAGATGCCCGTTATAAGCCATGTATAAAAAATGACAGATTATTATTTTTTAAAAATAAGTGCATAACAATTTAAAAAGTTCAATAAAGTAGAGTACATATTCCCAAGTTGTTTTTGAGTATTCGTGTAAACGATAGACTTGGCAGTGCCGTACGTCCTTGCTTATAATTTGATCATTTTTTCTCTTTTTTATAAATTATTATATTTTTTATATTATATATTTTATGCGATAGATTTTATGAAAATTCCTTTGTAAAAGGTTCATGGCGAATATACCTAGAAGTAGAAAAAAAAATCTCAAATCGTAGCTGCACTTTATATGCCAAGTTCTTACAGTATATGAGTGAATATCACAAAATGTCATTTTGATCGTCTAAAATATGAAAGTATCCATTGAAAACAATTCAAAATTTCAAGAGGTAAATTTATTTTCTATTAGAGAACAAAGGATTTTCCACGTAAAATTGCTAAATTTCGAAGAACTTAAATAATAAATTAATTTTTATGTAATTATAGATCATTTCTTGGCATATGTATGCCAGGAAAATGACAAATTCATTTTGAAATATTATAATATATATATATATATATATATATAAAATACCATTAAAAGTAGACAAGATTCACCAACGGATTTTATCAATAAAACAATAAACCAAAACGAAGAATTAAATTGAATTATAGTAAACAATATTAACCATTTGAAATTAACCATTGAATATAATAACTTATAGCACATTGAACATGGAAGGAAAAAAAGAATAATATGAATACAATTGAAATTTGTAGAACCAAAGCAGAATCTTCAGGTCCCAAATACTTTGGAACTACAAATGGAGTGTGTGGTTTCATCTTCGTATTTGCCATGAAAAAGCAAAACAATACGAATTTGGGACTACCATCACACAAAAACCAAATTATTAAACAAGGAACAAAGATATTTTACAAAAAGGAGTTGAAAGTAAGTAAAAATAATAGTTATCCATAACAAACAAAAAAGATAAAGCTAAATGGAAATATAATTGAACCGGAAAAAATAATAATCGATATTAACATAAAATTAAATTAATAAAATGATTAAAATTAGAATTAAGAGATAACATTCATATTAACATATAACTTAAAATACATTATTGTTACTTTAATCAGTAACATTTATTGTGACTTTACATGGTAAAAACTCATTATCTTAATATAGGATAATAATAAAAAATAATAATAAATAAATAAATAAATAAATAAATAAATAATAATAGTAATAATATTATTAATAATAATACCAAAAATTATATCAATAACATTAAAAATAATTTGATATTTAAAATATAGCTATTTAACTATAGATATAACTAGACGAATATCCATATATTGGTGTAAATTAAACAGTTTAAAAATTATGTTAAAATAAATAACCCACTCTCAATTTTTTTTAAATAAATAATTAACCTTTGCGTTTTTATCCAGACAACACCACCCTCCTCCGTACTCTAACATCTACCCACCCAACCAACCTATATCTATATATTTTTATTACTTTTTAACATTTTTAATTTTTTATTATTATTTTTATGTTTTATAATTTTTTTTATACATTTTTTATGCAAAGAATTAATTATAAGATCATGTAATATCTAATTATAAATTAAAGAATATATGAATTTTTTAGGATAACCATTATTTATAGCATCATATATAAGCTTTTTAATATTAGTATTAATTAAATGGGAAGAACATAGACATTTTATTCTATATAAATGGTTAAGTATTATATTACGATATACAGAATTATGAAGACATGATTTAAAATTAGTAAAAGTATTAACTTTAAAATTAAATTCTTTCCTTTTGTCATAAATATCAGTTATAAATTTGTTCTCTTTTAATATAATTTTAATATCTAAGAAATTGATTGTATTATTAAAAAGTAGGTTTTTTGAAAGTTCTAGATTAGAAGGATAATCAACAGGGAATTGAGATATACAGGTGTTATCAGTATCAATTAAAATTACATCATCTATATATCGATATAAATGTATTGTATTATTTAAATAATGACGTTCATAGTAATATAAGTATAAGTCAGATAATACACTAGATGTACTACCACCTTGTGGTATACCAACATTTTGAATATATATATTGTTATCATGCATGATAAAATTATTATAGATAATGAAATTAGTTAAGGTATGAAAATATTCAGAATCGATATTATGTGATATATCCAACTCGTGTTGATATTTTTTAAAAAGCTCATTTATGATATTATGTAAATCCGATAAATTGATATTATTAAATAAATCTTTAAAATCATAGGTAGTGATATTGTTTATACATTTAAGATTTTTCATAATATGGACCAGTTCATAACTATTTTTTATGCAATGTGTATTATCACTTTTTTTTGTGATATTATATATTTGATTAAGAATTACTAATAGAAGTTTGTTAGCAGCATTATTATAAGTATTGCAACCAATTGTAACAGTTCTGAATTTAACAGGATGCTTATGAAATTTGGGTATAAGGACTAGATAAGGATATTTAAAGTTAGTAGGGTTAATGTCTAATAATTTATAGAATCCTTTAATTTTACGATTATTGGCAAGTAAGTTATCATTAATTTTTTGGAATGTGTTATTATTAGATATACTAGATTTAAGCAGTTGATGATAATAAGATTTACAAATAATGGCATAATTATTAGGAGATTTATCAACATAAGTTATTACAAAGTTTTGTTGTAATTTATTGATTTGCTTAAACAGATGCTGTGTATTTACATATTCTAGGTGTGAAATATTATATTTTAAGGACTTGGCTAATTTATCGATAACTAATATTTTCCATTGATTAAAATATTCAATGGGTTTATTATAATAAATTGCAAGTTTATAAATAAATATATCTATATCATATGTAAATAGTTTTATGATAGATTTAATGTTTAATTTGGATGGAATTCTGTACTTGGTCCCATAACCCATAATGCTTCTAAGTGGTAAATCATCTACAAGATTAAGATTACCAGTAATAATATGTCCATGATCTTTATTTATATATTTTTGTAGAGAGGGGTCATTGCATTTACAGGGTAAAGTACTAGCATCAAAAGAAGATTTAGCGAAAGAATTATAGTTAAAAATCGTTCTGCCGATAGATATGGGATACTTAAAGGTTTTAGAAATATGAATATTATTAATAGGAAATTGACAGTTTTTATCATTTAATATGGAATTAATATTGATTTTATTAAATATTGGATTAGAAAAAGTAATTACCATTTGAGTATTAGTTTGTAGATTTTTAGGTTTTTTGAGTAAATTTATATTGTACAGGTTGACACGAGTCATAATGAGATCATAAAAAATATCTGAAAAATGTTTAGAGTAATTTTTACTGAGAAAAATATTTAAATATTGTACAATATGTTTCTTTTTTATTCCAAAAATATATTTACGTATTAGAAACCAATTGTAATTTTTTAAATAATTACGATGCAGATTATTAATTTGTTGAATTATAAGGTTTTTAGGAGTAATACTAGAAGATGAACCTTTTCCTCTTTTGTTACGTGTAGTTTTAGGATTTATAAGATGATTTAAACTATGATAAATGGGAGAATAATCTGTAGAATCATTTATAGATGAAAAAACTTATATATATATATATACATTTTTACATTCTTATTTTTAGGTCTACCATTTTTTTTAAGGAAAAAAAATGTTTTCAGAATATTAGCCCCAGTTTATAATAGTAGTAGTAATTCTATGTAATGTTCAGTTTTATTTATTAATTTATGGAAGCCATGAAAATGGCATAATAAAAGTCTACTCAATTTTTACAAAGACACATTATTTTCACACACATTAAATCATATTACTTTCAAATGAATATCTGAAGGTCTTGCTGATAGCTATGATTTTACTACTTTTGACTTTAACTATGTCAAAAATAAAAATAATTACTCTGCAGCAACATATTTATACATAATAAAGAGCTTAAATGCAAGTTAGGAAAATGACATTAATTTTCAGTGACAATCATATTTTAATGATGAAAAATTATTTGTAGAATACAGAATTTACCTTCCTCATATGTGTTTAATAAGGTATAAATATTAATTAGAAATTAAAAAAGAACTCGATAAAAAGATACTTATACAGTATAGCAGAAGAGACCTTTAGTTTGCATTGCACATATCACAGTGTGACATGCCAGGAAAATGACAATCTCAAATTCTAAGTCTTTTAATTGCTTCATTTATGTTATTAGAGATGTAATATCTCTTGAAAATACTTCCAAGGATATTTTTTATTAGAATGTATCAAAAGAAATTGCTTTATATAACATTTAATAGGATTTTTACTGTGCAGACTGCAATTTCCGCTTTTTTTTTTTTTTTTTTTTTTTATTCACCCAATAAGTTATTTCCAAACATAGTTTTCAGTAGAATGTACGCTTGTTTTTAGTATAATTTCACTTTCTTAGTGAGTGTTCGTATCTTTTAAAATCTGATACCTGTGATGATATTATTCTATTCTGAAATATCAAAATACTCCTGTATGTACTATATTTTTGAAGCGTCGTCGTTGTCTCTCCTCAGATTATCTGAGTATTTTTATATCGCTGACATATGCGGATGCGGCTTTTGTTGTTCATACCATCCTACGCTAATACATTCAAGTTGTATTTGTGTTTCTTTCATCTGGGCGTTGGAATATTGATAGACCGATGCGTCAAAGAGAATGAAGCTTGTCTTCCTACATATCTTAGTAGTTTTTATCATTTTATCTCATAACTATATTCATCATTTATTTTTTTTTCTCTTTAAGAAAACTTGATTGTGCTAGATTTTTTTTTTTTTTAATTTTAAAGTGCGCATACTTGCACACATACAGAATAAAAGGTGAACAAACTAACTTTTCAATTGTTTTTATTTTTATTGTTAATTCCATATAAACATTTCCCCTCTAAAAAAAATAATTGATTAATTAATAAATAAAGTAAAATAAGGAAGCAAGCAAAAAAGTGACCAAAAAAAAGTGTGATGCAGGTTTGTAGTGGAGGGAAGATTGTATGCGTCACATACAAATTCTAATGTTCTGCAAAAAAAAAAAAAAAAAAACCTTTTTTTGGGGGGGGGGGGGGGGACAGGATATCGGAGGAAATTCAGAGTGAAATTTTAGGCCATAAAATCTCAAGAATAATATGAGAGATTGTGAATTTTTATTTTATTTTATTTTTATTTATTTATTTATTTTTGTGAAAATTTTAGTCATTGAGTTAAATGATTCTATTGTAAATTTCCAAGTTTTTCTATGTTTTCTCATTGTAGAAATAATTTTAAATTCTTTTTTTTATTATTATTTAATTATCATATAACTTTTTTGAAGTTTATTCCTACTAGTATTTAAAAAATCTACTAGTATTTAAAAAAAAAATCTTTTTTTTTTTTTTTAATAATTTAGTGGTTTACAATATTTTTTTTCAATTTATAACAGTTTTTTAATTAAATAGGTGAAGCTATATTAAAATTAATTTCTGTTTTTATTTGCACGTTTAAAAAATCTTATCAACTTCATACATTTTATTTATTTATTGTAATATTTTAAACTCTCTGATGCCAATAACAAAAGACAACATGATTTTCATAAATCTAATTAATTACTAATTGCATAATTTAATCTATAAAAAGTCACAATTCCTGTATATTTTATCTACAATACTATATAATTACCATTGTTAAATATTATCAAAGACATTAGTCATACAAAGATATTTTTGTTATTTAATAATAAAAAAAAAAAAAAAAAAAAAAAAAAAAACGCTCAAGCCAACCTTTCAGTAACCAGAAAAAAGTTCTGTATTGCAGAGAAATTTAGAAATTGGGATTAAAATAAATGAAAGTATCGATAAAACATTGATAAAATAAGTTAATAAAATATATTTTTGCTACTATGCATTTCCCATACTGATATTTTACACACAGGTGTGCATACCATACAGTGTTCTTTTTTAAAGACACCCCCTCCCCTCCCACGTGCAGGCATTTCTTGGAGACATGTTTAGTTATTTATGTTTGACGTGCGTCGTGTGACAATAACTGAAATTGATGTTTGTTAATTAGGAATGTATAAAATTAACCAAGGACCGCGCTGTAAATTGAAAAGAAATCTTAAAATCAATTTATAAAAAAAAAAAAAAAATTAAAACCGCTTTATAAACTGCCAAAAAAAAGCGCTTTGTAAACTAGGGGGGGGAGGGGGGAACTGAAAACCGCTTTGCAATTGCCTGATAAAAGAACGATTTCCCCATACTAGCTAAGCAACAGAGTAGTTTCATTTCCAATATATTTGTTTCACTGTATTAATGGAATAATGGAAGAGAAAACAGTTTTACAGGTCTTTCAACAAATCGTATTTCTGACGGTTAGTTTTAAGTGTTGAATCATTTTGAAAGTTGTTACAAATATAATGAATTATGCTGTAACATAGAAAAAGTTTATCGTAATTTATAAATTTGTTTTTTTAGTATTTTAATATTTAGTATTATCAACAATAAGTAAGAAACCTAATATTTTTAATTAAATATAACTTTCAATATTTTTGAAGTATATCAAAATAGTGGTTAATTTTTATGTATGAAATTTTCCAAAGTGCTGCGAAATTCACATGTTGCAATCAGATTAATTATACGTTTAAAATATAAAGAGAAAATTGTTCAACGGAGATATTGTTATTTAGATATATATATATATATGTTTTCGTTTTTAAGTTAATTTCTAGTGATTTTTAGATGCTGTAAAATTTCAATAACATCTTTGACGTTTTTTAACGATATTTCTTTTTTTAAATAAACTGCTTTAAATTTTTAAACAATCTGTTTTGTAAAAATATCAAATTTTCCTCGTTGAATCTCTGGTAAATTTTTGTAAATAAATATTTCTTCGGGCATTTTTTTAATATATCTTGCTAATCACGTTTGCACACCATTATTCATTTTTGAAAATCAAGATGACAATAGAAAAACAAATCTTAAATGTGTATTGTATAATTTTCATTTCTAAATAATCCTCTCAATTACACGCAGTATTATAGTAACATATTTTCCAACTTCTGGAACTTGAAATTAAAATTGAATGTTTTGAAACGGTATGTCACATTTGATTGAACATCTGCTTTTTGCACGACTCTTATGTACAGGTATCTCACGCTTTATACTTTGAAATATATAATAATATTTTATCTTAGTTTGATAATATTCTTGTGAGCGTTTCTTATAAAAAGTTTAATTATTTATATTTCTTACATTTCATTTATCTATTGGATTAACTAAAGAAAAAACGCATAGTGCTATCAAATTAAATGTACCAGTGTACGAATATTTCGTAACTTATCTGTAAATACTATGCATATTTGATATATGATGTATTTTAATAGGAAATATTTAAAAGTAATACTAATATATATAAATACCAGCCTCGATGAAGTATTAATACAATGGGTTTTGTAATAATCATGTTGCTTGTTGTGTTGCATTTGTTTAACCTCTATTTAAGCTTGTTCATACAGTAATATATACTCAAAACGGAACCTGTTTATAACGGGAGCTTTCTTTACACTAAAAAGTCTTAATTGCCGTGAAAAAAAAAAATATAGTGCTATTATCCGTAACAGAGATGTAGTTGTTAAAACGTAAACCTATATTCTCCCCCCCCCCCCCACTTATACAGAGGCAGTTTAATCATTTTTGTATATCACAGGGTTGTATATCGTTGAGTAAATGGTGTTAGATTTTTCAAGATTTTGATAAAGATCATAGAGACGAGCATTCTGATATCCAACGTGAGCGATCTCTGAATTTAGGATCATAGTCTAATAATGCAATTACGTAAAATTATTTTTGAGATCAGAACTGTCCTAATATTTTTGGACTAATTTAACATCAAGATCCCACACGGAGACAAAATGCCAATTTGATTTTAAAATGAATAAATCTGCAATTGATAATCGTATTTTTACGATTCTGGTGTGTCATGAATTGCAATGACAAGCGGTAGCCTTTAAGGCATTTAATGAGATATTCGGCTATCACCACAAAATCAAACAAACGATAATTAAAAGAACGTATGATAAATTCAAGGCGACTGATAGTAATTTGGACGATGTATGTGGAAATGATGAAAATTGAAGACAACAAGAAAAACTGAAAATTATTGAAAAAGTGAGACACATATGCCATAACTCCATCAATTTCAATAAAACAAGTGGCGTAAAAACTGTGCTTGAGTTCAAGCATAATTCATCGAATTTTAAAAGTTGATGTTGTTCTTTTTTTTTACAAGATCAAAGTCAATCAGCCAATAACCGAAAGACATGCTGTTAAAATATTGATATTTGCGAATACAATGATTGGTTTCGTTAAAAGTGGCGAAATCGATTTTAAAGGAATTTGGTTTAAACAAATTAAAGTAAGGAGACGGAATCGGGTATATGGCGGAAAACGTCAAGTGTAATGTATGTGGACATGTTAGAAATTGCAATTATACTATATTTATGTGGTGTGGAGAAAATTAATGATTACTGGTTTATGTAGATAAGAGCTAGATCTCGCCGAACACAGCAAGAATTTGTTAGAACATTTTTTATAATAGAATATTTTTATTAGAATTTAAAAAGAAAAAAGGAATGGAGTATATTGGACATTTTATTCTTAGGATCAGTTTGACTTCTTTTTATGGGAACATTTAAAAGATAAGATCTATCGCACACCATTCTCAACATTGAGCGACTTGAAAATAGTCCTTGAAAAAATTATAGAGATTGAACACAATGTAACAGCAACCAGATATATTGGAGAAAATATTTCAGAGCTTTTGAATCCAGACTTTGTTAGGCCATTTCTTCGAATAAAAAACCACCTTGTAAACTTCTTACATTAAACATTTTTTTAAATAAAACCTTTCATAAAACTGTATGTGTGTTTGTTTGTTTTTTCAAAAATTTTTGAAGAAATAGTTTCTATCAATAATGCTCTTGATAAAGTCTCATTCGAAACATATAGATCAAATTAAAAGGTATTTATAAGCCTTTAAATATATTGTTTTTCACTTATAGCATATTACAACTTCAATTTAAATCTTTCCATTCTTTTCACATTTTCAACTCATTATCTGTCGAACGTGATTAAACTAAAGCCTTCTATTTTGGATATAAAAATGCTCATTTCGATTATCTTTAACCTAATTTTGAGAAATCTTTCTGATTACTCACCGAAACACTCTAGATGAAAAGTATAAGAAAATTGGCTTAATAGCAAATATCTATGTACATAAAGGGGGTAGTTAAACTAATTTTATTTACGTTTTTATCTTTAAGAAATATTTTACACCGCTAGTGTGTCAATAAAGTCTGCAGGCAATGCATTTTTTTTTAATATTTTGAATTGGCAACATATTATTAACTAAAAAATTCACAAATATTTTCAATCTAAAAAAAAGGCGGAAGTCCAAATTAGAAAACGAAAGACCAGTGCAAAAAGAAAGAATGAACTTGACCGAAGCCAACTTTGCATCGAAAAAGTACAGCATCTTGAAATAATTCTAAAATAAAACGGCGTTCTCCTGCATCCTTTCTTTTTTTAATGATTTTCTTTGGAAATCCTTCCAAAAAGCTGTTTCGATGCATGCTACTTTTGTTGGGTTTAATTGCCTGTTCCATTAAAGTGTTGCATTGACGTAAACGATTGCAACTACTGAATAACATCGTCGCTAAAGCAGGTGTCATTTTTTCGAAAGTGAAACGAATAATAAAAATAAAAATAATCCCCGCCATGCACGTGGGGGCTTTCCCTGCGAGCTAGAAATAGTCTCTTCCTCATTTCCGTGCTTTTTTTATTTAGCCCCGGTGCGTAGGATGAATCCCGAAAGAAAAATCAGCAGCACAAGAAAAACAGTGAAGCGATAAGGGAAACAGAAAAATCTTGATCTTCAGCACTTTTCTGCTGTATATCATTTTCTGGGAAAAAGCTTTCATGTGTCAGCCATTCTACATAACTTAAGAGATGAGCTTAGTCATTGACGATGTGTGTGTATAATTGAACTGAACTGTGGGAGTTCTGCAAATATTAATATATTTTTAGCATGGACACCGGTAAGTGTGAGGGACAGGGGAGTCCGATTACTCCTCCTTGGATTTTGGAATTTGACTGCATATACTGTTTCTCTAAATGTTTTTGAAAAAGATCGTAACATTCTTATTTCTAAGTCACTTAAAATAATTAAACAATAGAATATTTTCATGCAATAATCTTAATTATTAGTCTGACGCGTACATTAAATCTGGCAATGAGCCAGTATTTTGTATACATGTTTTATAATTTTTTTTCAATCGGTTATACATAGTATCTGCATAATGCTGAAAAGCATAGTTTCACATTTTTTTGTACACTAAAAATTAAATTTAATGTTTCATTTATTGTTTGTTTTAAGTATATTATAAGTTTGTCTTCCAAAATAACTGACATCTTTTAATACATTTTAAGTAAGAGTTGCTATTTTTAACTAAAACTTTGCATAAATATAAGCTACTTTGGGTTAATTTTAGTAAACCTCAATGAAATAAGGCTGTTTCCTTGTTTTAAGCATACAATTGGTCATTTTCTAGTTAGTCCAAAGCTGCATAAATGCATTGTAGTCGCAGAACTCGCAGAGGAAAAGAAGATAAGATAGATCTTTTTCTCTTTTCGACCAACAGGTTAGAAATTTCGTTGTTTTCATTAAAACCATTGAATAGATCTATTTCACCTGCATGTTTCAACGGAAATAATTTTCTAATTTTCATATAAAACTATTTATTGTGCTTACTCAATTTATATAGATAAAACAACCACTTCAGACATTTGAGACAAATTCATTTTCAGAATGAAATTAATAACGTAGGTCTGGAAAATGAGGTAAACGGTAAATAATTAGCCTGGCTCTTTGCAAAGAGGCCAATTTCACAATTAATCTACGACATATTCACATTCGCCTCTTTGGCGAACCGTTGTCTTTATAATAATAAAAGAATACTTTTGGGATTTTTCTTTTTAAATTAAATTTAATTCTCCATAAAAATATTGTTGATTAAGGAAAAATTTTTGTTATCTGCATGTAGCATATTCATCTTAAATTAAAATCTCTTGACCGTACTTAAAGTAATATTACATTATTTTTAATTCTTCCGGTAAATTCATTCAGGCAACCTCTTCAGTTGAAAAGGACGTGTTCTTTTATAATTTGTCGTTGCATGTGTGACGCGTTCCCAGATTTGATCAGATTCCAAAATCTTGCGCAATCCATCGGCTGAGCTTCTTTTGCTTACAAAAAAAAAAAAAAAAAAAAAAAGGCGTCTTTTCATTGAGTTTCTGTGCCAAAACGCTGTGAAATGTCTGAATGGGTTCCCAGTTTCTTCTTTGAAACTTTTTATACATTTATTTGGAAATTTGAAAATTTATCTGGGATCGCCTGTTTCCCATATTACACAATTAGTAGAGTGTTGGTCTGAATTTTCATGTCATAACTTGTTCTCTTTCATTTAAATTTTAAAACTGAAACCTTCTATATGATAACCGTTTTCCCAAAGACTGTTTTCTAATTCAAGAAATGAAATATATATATATATATATGTTTTTTATTATTTATTTATTTATATGTATGTAAATTCTGTTTAGAAAACTTTTCTAACCATTTTACATTTGTAACAAATCCATTTGTGATTAAATATGCATAGTTTTTTTACAGCATTCAAATTGTTAAATGTAAAATGTAATTTTTAAAAACACGTAGAGAAAGGGGGGAAGATAAGATTGATTCCAATTTTTTTTTTTTCCAGCAAATATGTCCGAAATATCATCCTTTTCATTAAAACCATTGAATAGATCCATATCATCTGCGTGTTTCCACAGAAATAGTTTTCTATTTTTCATATAAAACTATTTGTTGTATTTATTCAAGTTATACAGGACAAACAATCACTTCAGATATATCAGAAAGAAAATTCGTTTCCAGAATGAAATGAATAACATTGAAATTTTGGACTTATTTGCCGAAAAAAATGTTTGACCTATCTTATCTCCTCCTCTTCCTCTATAAGTTTTAAAAAATGAATTTCACAATTGTACAATTTGAAGACTTATTGCGCATAAGAGTGCAATAAGAAAAAAGGCTGTGCATATTCATACGCAAATGAATAAAATGAAAAATTATCATCTAAGTTATATTACGATTACGGAATTTAACATACTGCAATGTTTACTCGTAAATTTAGAATTAAAAACAGCTTTCAACAATTGGATATTAAAAGCACTTTTTCAAGACTGTGAAAATACGACTACATTAATATTTACTTTACTATTAAGCGTGATTTGCTGGCTGACAGGTCCCAAGTGTTTAGTGGTCTTTGAGATTGAGCTCCAAAGTATCTCTTCACCTATTAAGATAACTAAGTAATAAGGTGTCACTGATTTAAATCGGTTGATTTTTAGTCAACATATATTTTTTAAATTATTAATTAAAATTATTTTTTTAATCAAATAAAAGTATTAAAATCTAAGTATAATATAATTTGGAATGTTTCTACAGATGTTTTGCTTTATGAATAAATGAAAAAAAAATCTTTAAACAATTGTTTCTAAGTTTAAATCCTAAAAATTGTAGAACATTAAGTACTGTAAGTTTATAAAGGCCATAAAAACACATTTAAAAATTATATTTAAATTTCATATAATTTGCAATGTCATAATTTCCTTCAAATAATCAAATTATTCATATTTTATATAAAATAAGCATGGCAAGTACAATAAATTTTTGCCAAGTAAGAAAACAAATAACCAGAATCTTATTTTCTCATTCTACTTTTACAATAATAAATTTATACCAAATATTGGAGCTAAAGAAAAATGGAAGAATAACATCAACTCAACAACTGTTGTAAAAGAATGTATAAGAGAAAAATAACTAATTAGTATAAACATCTTAAGCACAGCAAGAGATTTCCACTTAGATGTAATGTAGTGCTACAGTTTAATATTTTGAAGGTTTAAGATATAACTAGCGATTCATATATTTATTTTGTATGTGTATGAATGGTAATAATTCATTTTCACAATTTCTTTGGTTAACAAATACATACATCCCGTAAATTAAGATAATTTTGTATGATTAACAGTAATTTTTAGCAACAATCATTTTTGTAAGGTCTTAGATACATGTATTTAAAAATATTACAAATTGGAGAAGTTTTTTTTACAAAAAATCCTTGGCTACAATTTCGGGTAAATTTCGCCATTTTTTACAAAGAAAGGTTGGTGGCATTCAAAATAATCAAGGTGCGGCACCTTTAAAAAAATGGCCGAGAAGAAACAGTTAACGAATTAATAGAAACTGCATCTAATTAATTTCATTCGTTATATTAGAGTAAATAATACAACTTAGTTTTGCACAAGTAACAAAACTAAAAAAATATCATTGGCAGCTCGTTTTGCATTTGCATACAAATTTTTGCCGTCTGGATTTTTTATAACAGCTAGATGAAAGGTTTTCTTTTAGACGCTATGAGAAAAAAATATATGATTTTCACCATAAAATGCTTTGGGCACAAAATAATTTGGTTGTTTTAAAGTTTTTAGTCGTTTTTAATATTCGCATGTAAATATTTTCTAATTGAAAAGCATTAAAAAGTAATATTATTTGGCATTTTAAAATTTAACAACAGTATAAATAAAAATGGCTATTTCAATTTATGATCTCTGTTCAATGGGGATACACCGAATATTCGGTATCATTCGGCTTATTCGGTCATCCTACCAAATTTTTGGTTATGATGAATATCATACTTTTAGTTATGTGAGAATACTTTAAAAACCTTAAAACAACTTCAATTATTAGCGGTCAACTAATAAAGATATTTCGAATAATTAGAAACAAATTTATATTTAAATAAAAGAGAATACGTTTACATTTTTTTATTGTTATTTAAAAAGTATCACGTAAGAAAATTAACTAATAATTACGATTTTAGTCGCTTCCTGACATATTAAAGAATGTATGACTGGAATTTTTTCTTCCAATTTCTTCAAAATTTCAATTTAACTATAAAATATTTGTTTTAGAACACAAGAAAATTGTATTCGTTTGTATTTATCGAGAGAGAAATCCAGGAAATAAAAAAAAGAATATTGTCCAGTTAAACCGATGGCATTGAGCTCACAGGCTACGCATACTAATTGTACATTACAGCTTTATATTTTCAAGGGTTAAATCCGTTCGAAAAATCAGAATTCAGAAATCTGCATGAAAAATTCACTTATATCAATCAAGGGGAGGGGCATGAACCCCTCATTCTCTCTCTTTATACTTATTAAATGATGACCTAATACTAATCATGGAGGTGCCTCATCAGAATGATCCTATATCTAAATTTTAAACGAAAACTGAAATTTTTGCATGAAAAACTCATTTGTATACATTAAGGGGAGGGGTTTGAGCCCCTGTTCCCCCTCTTATACATATTATTCCTCTTTACATATTATACCTCTTATGCATACATTAATGAACTCCAAAAACTAAACAGGGAAGCACCTTATCAGAATGTACACATATCCAAAATTTAAAGTAAATCCGATACTTTTATCCTGAGTTATCGCGTTACGCACATACAGAACGGACGGGCACGTAAGCATCTGTTAAATAAGCTTTGAAACTATCTTCTTATATTGCAATTTAAAGCGTAGATTTTTTTTTTCTATTGTGCGTACAATTTACTTGTAAAAAAATCTTATTTATCAATAGAGAAATATGTGTGTTGAACATTATGTTTTTTTTTTTTTTTTTTTTTTTTTAACCTTTTTAATACATTTAAACTTTGAAATTTTAAAGTATTTGTCAACTCGAATAATTTATATTCGGCCGAATAGTTACTATTCAATTGGCAGAATATCCAGTATTCGGCTTGATAGTCACTATTCGGCTAACCTGTTATTCGGTATTCGGTTTACTTTGTTGACGAAGTATTCACCAAAATCACTATTCGGCGCATTCCTATTCTTCAGGAAATGAAATTTTTATTTAAAAAAGTGGCAGAAAACATAAATTCGATAAATTGAAAAGTGATTGGGCACTGCACGTTACAATCTATTTTTATGAATGTAAAAAAATGGTTAAATTTAATAAACCTTTTAATTAAATTTAATGCATAGTTTCTGATGCTGTAAAACTTGCGTAATTAAACTATTTTGACAGATTGATTAAGGCTTAAAATAATTCTTCAATTTATAAATTGTTTTCTTCAACTTGCTCATCTATACATATCTTTATAAAATTAACAGTTTTCATGTTTTTATATGTGCAATAGTTTTTGCAGGATCAGTCGGAAAAATAAAACAGGCAAAATAAATTTAATTACGTCAGCCGCAGGATTAATGACACTTTTTTTTTCTTTTTTTAGTATAGGGAGATTCTTGAATCTTGAGCAAACTTAAACTAATAGTCTTCGTCAATCTTACAGTTTTGGATGACAAGAAGAAATTAAGTGAGCGATTACAAACTTGCAGCTGGGGGATATGTATCACTTGAAATTTATTGCCAAGAGTACAAAAAGAAATATTTTTTTTTAAAATATTTTTCGAACAAATGTCCATTGTTATGCTAAACTAGAAACAATTGATTCCACTTTTAGGGCGTTAAAGATATACATTGAAATTAAGATTTATTTCAGCATATAACTTACAGTCTGACATGAAATTTGCATCCCCCCCCCCATTTTTTAACACTTTCCAATAAAGTTGATAAGTGTTTATGCATTCGGTTTGTCTGTCCGTCTGGCCGTATGACCGTCTGTCCGCGTTCTAACTCTCGTAAATATACTCGGATTTCTATGAAATTTTTATATGTTACTGATGTTTACCCTAGCACGAACTCTATTGAAAATGAAGTTTCTACTATGATTAGTTTATTTACAGGGATAGTCAAAAGTTTTCCGATACATTACGGCCTATGGGAAAAATTTGTTCCAAATGAATTTTAAAGGTGTTACACCTTGTCAAGCATATTAAAATTTATTAACACTTTCCAACAAAATTGAAAAGCGTTTATGCGTTTGGTTTGTCCGTTCGTCTGTCCGCGCTCTAACTCCCGTGAATATACTCGGATTGCTATGAAAATTTTATATGTTATTGATGTTTATTCTAGCAGGAACATTATTGAAAAAGAAGTTTCTACTATGATTTGTTTATTTACAGGGATAATTAAAAATATTCCGATACTTTGTGGCTTATGGTAAAATAGTTTCAAATGAATTTTAAAGATGTAACACACTGTCAAACATATTCAAATTTACATGGATTCGCAAAGTGCACTAAAATTTGTATTCTGTAAAATATGCAGTAAAAATAATAGTTACTATTCATTCACAGGACAACCCAAAAGAATTTTATTACCCATTAATAAAGGAGGGAATTGTTTGCGACATATTTTAATTATGTTAAGCGATTTCAAGTATCATAAAATAGATATACGTCGGTGAGAGTGCATAGCTTTTACATGACCACACAAAATATTTCAAATCTTATATTCTAATCCGAAGTTTAGTATATTATCGATAATAGCTGATGGATGGATGAAATAAATTTTCAATTATGATATGCGTTTTTATGTTTTACTAAATGTCTGCAAATTATATGGTGTGTATAAATGTTATAGTTGATATACAGGGTTACACAAAAGAGCTCATAAAGTTACTGGATGTGAGGGTAATTAACTTATAAAAGTTGTTTTTTAATAAGTTATGCATTTTTACGTTGAACTGCTTGGAGTTTACTGAGAAATGTTTGTAGAATATAAATAAAATGACATACAGGGTCACGCAAAAAATTAATCACATAGTCACCCATAAATGATAATTTCTGGAAATGCGATTTAAGTAGTTTTAAGAGTGTTTTTGTTTGAACTAAATTTTAACAAAATACTGACGTGTAATAAAGGTACTAGGTAAATTACAGGGCTGAACAAAAGTATTCAAGTATTTTCCATCTTTTAGAATAAAATTAAAGAAAGAGAAATTTCAACCAATTAGGTATTTTCTTGCTAAACTAAATTTTCTATTATATAGTATATATATATATAAACCGACGGATCAAATACAGGGCTGTTCAAAAGCATTGGAATACTTATTTGGTACGGACAGTAGCACCCTACTTCCCAAAATAACAAAGTTTTGTTAAAGATATCAGGAAGTGTTGGAAAGTGTTTCATAATCTATGCTTAACGCATGATTTTTCTTACTTTTTTTTCCTTTGGAAGTCAATGTCTCTCTTTCTTAACTTATTCTTGTGAATTCGTAGAAGACATTTTGAATTTTCTCTTTAATCTGGAGCATAATATATGAAAAAGTAGATGGCGAAGTTTTCTATAATTGCCACTAAATATATATATATTTTAAAAAAAGGTGTGTGGGGAGAGGGGTGCAGAGTTCCATTAATAATCAGCATAAGTATCGTTACAATACTAATATTCTGCATTTTCAAGCTCAAATTTCATTAATCATATGAATAAAAATATTAATAACTGTAATGTACAAAGTGTTCAAAACTCCGCATTACGTATACGAGCTTATTACTGTAAGCTAGTTCCATGAGTTTTTGTAGTAAAAGTCAAATAGCTGATAACTGATATGCTTTCTGCCCACCTTATTTTCTAAAAGTTTTCATTGTCTTGTTTAAATAATGATATATTTCTTTTAAAATAAGTCGTACTTTTCCTTTCTAAAATATCTGTAAACAATTTTTTTATCAATTTGCACCTATATGACGTTAGATTTAAATTTCCTTTTCCTTTTAAAGGAGATTGTTGACTCTAAGAACGGCGCTTTCTACTCCTAAGTAAAAATCTGAGTATAAAAATTATAAGGGAGATAAAATTTCTGCTCAAGAACAAATGCCTGAACAAAAAGTTTTCTTTTTTTCGACAATAAAATTTCGTAGAACAAAGTATCGAAAGAAAAATTCCCGTTGAAAAGTTGGAGATACTGAATATAAAATGTTATCTGGAGCAAAAATCAGATGCGATCACTACGAACCTACTAGAGATATGTACGGGTCCAGACATGGCCTGATGCCTGAGCCCAATTTGGTGCAGATAAATTTTGCCCCATTAGACTCAAGAGATTCCAGATCCCAGATCACTTTTTTTTTTTTTTTTTTTTTTTTTTTTTTTTTTTTTTTTTTTTTTTAAGAATCGATCCAGAACAACTTTACTTTTTATTTCTCAAATTGATATACATACTTTATATATTTCTAGGAGAAGCGATGTTAACTAATGAATAAACTACTTGTAAAATACTTTAATATGATCTTCTCTTCAGAAATTTATTTTAGCTTAATAAATTAAAGAGGACTATTTTTAAACAGATGTCTTTTTTCCCTGTTAACAACCTTTTTCTGTTGCTCTAAACTATATTTATTTATTTATTTATTTATTTATTTATTTTGGCCCTTCATTTGAATGAAATTGTAAGTAATATGTTTAACTGGCATTAATATAGAAAGTCCGTTTCCAACCCGAATATATAATAATAATGCGAATATATAATCTGAAAAATACTGTATTCTGATGCTTTTCTTTGATACTTTTATGTTGTTTTTCGAGTCTGGTCCGATTTTATTTATTTATGCTATTGCTAGGAAATACTTAACTGCGAAAAAATACACAATTTAAGCCGAATTTTAAGCTTTTACACTGAACCAGGCCAAAATAACTTTCCTCAGGTCTGGGTCGGGCCTGAAATTTTATGGAGTGGGAACTTTGTTGGCGCATTAGCAAAGACATCGCTATATTATTAAATATATATACCTTTTTTTATTGCTTACTCTTTCGCGAGTTCTTTTCTTTCCAAGGAGTTTTCTTTGAGCTGTTATACTTAAGAAAAAAGAAAAACGCGTTTAATAAAATCTACAGTTGCTTGAGTTTTCTTACACCCACGTAATTGCTGTGATTTGTCAGTTCTTATTTTGATTCATTTACTGGATGGCTTTAAATAGCACATTGTATAATATAAGCTATTTAAATTGCGATCTTTTAAGTTGATTGGAGTCTATACATGTTGAAGAAATTAAATTCAACTAGAATTTACGCACAAATTTAAATTGTATAAACTTTTGCACATCTTCTGGTGATTTTCTATGTGCTTTCATTTATTTGATCATGTATGAAAAATTTTTTGCTAGTGGGCAAATAAATAAATAAAATAAAATGTGGTTATTAAAAACAGTGATTATTACGGAATATATACGTTGGCATTTTCTTTTCATTGTGAAGCGACTGGTGGATAGATGGGGATTTTCAGCCCTTTCCAACAAAATTGAAAAATGTTTCTGCATTCAGTTTGTCGGTCCACGCTCTAACTCCGATAAATATACTCAGATTTTCATGGAATTGATAAAGGTTATTTATGGTCACCAAAGTCTGTTTCATATTGTGTATAAAATGTGTGCCATTAATGGTTCATTTACAGGGACACTCAAAAGAATTCAATTACATTACGGCATACGAGAAAAAATCGTTTGAAGAGAATTTTAATGAGATTACACTATTTCAAATAAATTGAAATGGATATAAATTACTGAATTTCACTACGATTACGTTATAACAGGGCATTCATAGCATTTTTTATTCATTTACAGAGACACTCAAAAGGATTCCATTACATTATATGGTATATGGAGGAAAATTGTTTAAAGAGCATTTTAATGAGATATGCTATTTCAAAGATATTGAAACTAATATCAATCACTGAATTTCACTATGATTTCATTTTAACAAAGCGTTCATAGCATTTTTTATTCATTAACATGGACACTAAAAAATTCTATTACATTATGGTATATGGGGGAAAATCGTTTGAAGAGTATTTTAACGAGATTACGCTATTCCAAATGTATTGAAACTGATATAAATAATTACATTTCATTACGATTACGTTAGAACATGGCATTCATAGCATTTATTATTCATTTACATGGACGCACAAGAGAAATCGATTAAGTACTGTCTTTGAGTAATAATTGTTGGAATGTGCGTTTTAGAATTCGGTATGAGCTTAAAATGTAATTATTTTTTGCATGCTATTCGTTACATATAAATTCTACGCCTCATATGCCGGGCTGCACATTAATATTCACGTATAATTCACCTTATTAGAGGAAATTACTGAAGGGAATTTTCAACTGAGGTATATGTATATAATAAATGAACTAAATTTTAGCATGCGTGTAGTTGATAGTTAATACAAATTTATTTATCCCATACAGGGTGCTGCAGAAATTCGAATATTTTTTCGGTTGTATTTGAGAATAACTCATATTCGGTTTTAAATGAGTTATACATTCCCATATGGTGAAATGAGACGGGCAGTCCATGTCCACTGGCCATACCGGTAGTGTCTGCACGGTATGGGATCAAGACGAACGCTCTCCTTTTATTTGAGATTTTTTTTTTCCATAATGCTTCATGCGTTGTTTTATTTTATTTTTCATGGTACTTTGAATACGCTTGAAAGACTATAAACATTGATATTTTTGGCTTATTAGATTCATTTAAATGATTTTAAAAAAATGATCAAAAAAATAATTTTATTTTAAAATAAATTAGTCTGTTTGACACCTCATTTTTATCTATACAGCACTTATATTGCGAGACTTTAATACACGCAGCACACTTAGCCACTCACATTAAAACTTTACGTGACCATACATGTTTTATTTTCTTCACTTTCATGTTTTAAAAATTCTAAGTTTTCTTTTGTATTTGAGATAGAGATTTAAACAATTTTGTGCGTGTTCTTTATTATGTATGTGATAAATTTGCGCATGGAATTAGCCTTTTTATTTTTATTTATTTTTTTTTTAATAAAAGTATATAAAGATTTGTTAGATTTCATCGTTTAATATTAGTTGTATCTAAAAATCCATGCACAGTCTTATGCAATACCCATTTGAAAATCTTATAAATCAGTATTAAAAAAATAATAAAGATTTTAAATTATTTTTTTATTTCTTAAAAATTTTAATTAAATATTCAGTTAAAAGAAATACATATTTTTTTATTCAAAATATACATTTAGTTGAACATTGAAATGTAGTGAATTCACCGCCTAAACCATATTTTTTTAAATAAACAAAAATGTTGAAAAGATGAACTGTCCCTTTAAACTAGTGCTCGCGATGGGATACGTATAGCAGCTATACGTTTAACCGATATACGTATATCCGTATAATACGCTTTTCTGCTATACGGATACTTTAGAATATACGTTTAAACGTATCCGGATACGTATAACGCGTATCAACTAAACGTATATTTAAGAATACGTATATTTAAAGTATACGTATATTCCACGTATCGTATCTAATTTAAATAGTAGACTTCATCATTCGTGTGTCACTGAATTGAGAATAATTTGGAAATCGGTGGTGTTACGACAGGAATCCGCAGAGTACGTCTTATATATCAAGTCTTATAGATCAAGCAATAAAAAGCGTATACTTTATAAAAACTTTTGCAAAAAGTTCACAAAAAATCAGACTCCTGATTGGTCAATCTCGTTTCACTAACAGTGAAATATCTATCTGAATTCCGACCAAGAGTGTAGAAATCGTAAAAAAGACAGCATAGTAGCACCACCCGTTGAACGATTTACACGCAAAACTAAAACTCAGCAACAATTTCTATCAGGCACTACCTGAAAATATAGGGGAGACTGGGGCACATGTGAACATAGCTTTTTTCTCATAACTGGGTTAATTTCTATAAGCAAAACTACTCAATATAGTAAACAGTACTTTTTTACGCATGGTAATTTTTTTAATTATTTTTATAGCTCTTCTTAAATTTTTTAAAAGTTTTACGAATTAAAAAAAAAAAGTTCATATGTGCCCCAGCGAAGGGGCAGCTGTAAACACAAGGGCAACATGTGAACACAAGGAAAAATAATTATTTGACACGTTTTTTATTATCTTTTCCATATGTTACCATAACCATTAGTTGTACTATCTGGTAAATTCACCATAAAGAAAAATATATGTATATTTATTTAGTTTCTGAGTGATATGTTTAAGCAAAATATTATAAAATAAAAATAAATAGATTGTGTTTTTGTTTTTTTTTTTGGGGGGGGGGATTAGATAATTGATAAAATATTGTTGCAATAAAATAAAAGCTTAAAGAAGTAAACTTGAGAAAATAATAGAATTTAAATTTTGCTTAGGGCTTTTCGTTTGAGAGAGATTTTAGGGAGGGAGCATTTGGATAATATTTGTCGGAAATCTACCGAAAGGCGAAAGATTTTCATTCCTATATTTGCCTTATTTGCCTATAAATTAAGGATAAAAAAAAAATTTCCGTTTATAAGCTTCCTCCAAATTTAATTTATTTTGCTTTTAAAAGAAAGGGGAGTGGAAGTCAATAATTAAGATTTCACAGTAGTTTAAAAATTTTAATGTTAAAACTGTTGTTAGCTTTCGTTTATGTCATTTAGTTTTCTACTGATTTTATGTGTTATGAACACGGTTCTTATGAATGAACCGAAACATGTCAACTTTTTAATTTTTTATTTGTGACACCTGTTCTAAGTAAATAAATATGAAATGTTTTTTATACTTAAAAATTTTATTTTCTTAAAATATAATTTTATCTTCAAAGCACCAAATAACATAGCTGTTTAAGAAATGGAAGTAAACTAATGCTACAAGTTTGCAACAAATGAAATAGAAAAAATTTCAAAGTTGTTAAACGTAATATTTTTTGCATTAACGATGCATAAAAAATAGTATTGAAAACCGTTAAATAAAATAATATATAACATTTATTGCATTTTAGAAAACATTAAATTTATTTAAATTACAATTGAACATAAACGAGCTTGTTGCTTTTTATGTATTTGCTGACAGATATGTTTGTAAAAGTTTCTATGCAAAATCAAGTTTATAAGACAGAAATGTCTTCTATTTCAATAAAATTATAGATATGGAGCTGGCATTATTTTCATGAAGTTAAAAAAGGAACAGAATAACTGAATGATTATTGGAGAATTTAATGCCGTGTTCAGATCTGCTCCAACTACACTCTTCATAAGTGCCCCACACTCCCACAAGAGTTAAAATGAAAAATCTTTAACATTTTTCAATTTTACCAAAAAAAATTATCGTAAATATTTATTAGTATCCACAATATATGTTAAAACGTTAATTTAAAAAAAAATGAATAAATAAATAAAATTATTCTCTTAGCAAGTTGAAGATTTTACTTTTGAGTTCAGTTAAGCAGTATTTTGGCTCCTGGGGACAAACAAAATGTCGAAGAGTTTCAACAATTTTTTTCCAAATGTCTATAGGTGCTACTATCTTTGGTAATTTTTTGAAATAATAAAACATACAATAACTTGTGAAAAATAGCAATGTTCTCATATACCCCATTTTCACGCGTGAACCAGTCTCCCCCATATGTTTCTTATTTCTGTGTATTAGGTTTTGAGATAGAGCGCCCCACAAATCTCATGTCACAGACAGACAAAGTCACAAACTCACAGGCAGATATTTTGTAAAAACATGTTTTTCGGACTCTCTTACCCTTAAAACGTGTAAGCCCGCCGAAAGTTTTCCCTTATTAATTAAATACTTTCTTCTTGTAAAGATACAAGAAAATATAAAAAAGTAAGTACTGCGCCACAGATCTTCCAAAGAATAGTTTGATTCTACCACAACTAATGTAAGACATTTCATAATAAATAACTTAGTTTTTTGGGGGAAAAACCAAAATCTAAACTGAGGAACGTATTCAGATTTTTTTAAGTGCCTGCAAAACAAGTAGTGGTTAAGTAAACACACCGTAGTTCTTTGAACAAAGAAACGCGATGGGGATACTCTACCGGATATTTCTCAATGTCGTTAATCCGCAGAAAAACATTAAAAAATGAAATTTCATACCTTAAACGAAAAACGTTTAAACGTTTATACGTTTAACCGCTTGCATAAGATCCGTATATACGATGTACCGTATATGCTCTTTTTGCTTTACGTATAAACGCCGATGCCGTATTATACGTATAGCAAATCCGTATTTCGTATAATACGTATTATACGTATACTCGTATAAACGTATAATCGAGAGCACTACTTTAAACAATAGTAAAGCGAAGCTGAAGCAATCATTACTGTGTATATATATATTAATCAAAAATATGCCTTCACTAAACTGGGGTTATAAAATTGCGCAAAAGTTTTATAAATGTGATTTTAAAATATTCCTTCGTGATATTTAAGACAGACAAAATAACTAGAGCAAATGCTTGAAACTTTAGTGGCGCACATAATGGTGAAGTATAAATAATTTTAATCGACAATAAATTTACCAAATAAATTCTTAATCCCATCTTTTGCAATAAGATTCGCTCACTCCCATCATTAATTTTCCCTGTTTAGGTGACCATTTCTTTCAGACTTCTGGATTAGAGTGCAAACGAAAAAAAAGTTTGATGTTCAGGGTGTGCCTGAACGCCCACATAATTGTCTGTCTGCTAAATACCTCAATCACGAATGGCGTGACCGTAACTCGTTTGGAAACACTGATGGAAATTATCAAACTTTGCAGGGCTTGCTTTTAAAGCTGCAAGGTTGAGTGAAGATGGGATTTACTTTCTCTTGATTAAATAAAGTTCACCTGTTCTGCACTTTCATAGAGCTATTTTCCTTTTTTACGTTTCCTCCTTTCCAATTCGCTTTGGAGCTGTATTTAAATTGATAACTTTCAAAATGGCGAAGATTATAATTGCTTTGTCATTATTTGCATTTAAAAAGAATCTTTAAATGGTCGCAATGTAATATATATATAAAGTTTCATAAATTTAAATGAAATCTTTTATGCTTTTGAAAAAATAATTAAATTATAAATACAAATGTAGATGTTGAGTGACGAAAGAGCTTTTGCTATTCAGAGTTTGTATTCAGGACTTTATAGCAATTGGAATATTATTTACGCAGACATATTATCGAAAGTTTGACCTTAACTTGCTCTGAAACTCATAAATATCATTGTCAACATACTTTAATTTTTATGAAATTTGTCTTGTTTAAAGTGTCAAATTTTATCGTTGAAATTTTAAGAGAGGAAAATAATTTTTTTCGGTATATTTTAAGTCTCTTCTGCTTTCATTTTTTTTTATTTCATGATGTTCAGTGCTAGCTTATGTTCAACTTATCACCTATAGAAACTGCGTAAATCAGGATTTTATTTTTCTATTGTCTTCATTTAGTTTACCATGACAACTTCCTGAAAATACACTTTCTTATTATTTATAAAACTACATGTGTTATTTTTATATTCTTAGTTATAATACAGAAAATTTCCCATAATTTTCAATTCCGCAATCAACAATAAACTCAATTTCTTATCATATACTACATAATGTTTATTAAAAAATGATAGCCTGCTGAATTGCTGACATTGCTGATGACGGGTTTAATTATGTTTTTCTAAGTTTCAAATTCCGTCTAGTTTGTCATTAAATGTTTTAAGATTTATGATTTTACAATGGAATGTATATTAAAACATGACTCTTTGAAGTTTAAAATTTTTAAACGCCAGCTGTTACTTTTCCAGTATTAGCTTGTACCGGGTGTCCCAAAAATGACTGATGGATTTTAAAATTTAATAACTTGCAAACGGTGACAGCTATTTTAAAAAAAATTCCAGGAGGGTTATGTTATGTATGATGTCAGTTTTATTTATTTTTTTTTTTTTTTACCGTGATTCTTGATTTTAGTTCAAACAATAGATGGCGCTGACGGCGATTGGCGCTCAGTCGACGCCGAAACCGACGTCACTCAGCATTGATGCAAAGGATGGGGATTAAGGATATAGAGTGCGTCTCATTAGCCAGTACAATCTTGCTCTCAGGCCCCGATTCTGAACTCATACGATATGATTTCAATGGAATGCGTTGTTCCCATGGAAATTCTTCGATAGTGGAATGCAACGTTCAGAAGTGGGCATAAATTTCGCAAGTAGTATTCTAGTTTGCTAGGATATTCTAGTATTCTAAGAGATTTTACATTTATGAAGTTTTATTTTCCTGGATTAAATTACTTTTTCTGGCATGATTTAATGAATATTTTATGGATCGTATTTTAAAACAACGCTGTTAAAAATTTGACACTTTTGCTGCATCGTCACATCTCCGCTTTTATAGAAAATGATTACTTCACTGTATTATGAAGCATTCTCATTGGTCAAAATAGAGATATTCTATAATAGCAGTGGAGTGACGGTGCAGCAAAAGTATAAAATTTTTTACTGTGTAGGTGAAGATATCTTGCTACAATTTTGCTCTTACAGTGACCCATTACCTATTTGACCCATTTGCTGCAGCGTCACTCCACCGCTTATATAGAAAACGGTTACTTTACAGTGTTATGGAGCATTCTCATTGGTCATAAAAGAGATATTCTATAAAAGGGTGGAGTGACGTTGCAGCAAATTGGTCTAATTTTTAACAGTGTAGGGCCCGATTCTGAACTCATTCCATAAGATTTCAATGGAATGTGTTGTTGCCATGAAAAATAATAAATTCTTCCATAGAAAAGTACACTGTAAAAAAATTAACTCTTTTGCTGCATCGTCACTCCACGGCTTTTATAGAATATCTCTCTTTCGACCTATGAGAATGCTCTATAATAGGTTGAAGTAATCGTTTTCTACAAAAGCGGTGGAGTGACGATACAGCAAAAAGGTAAATTTTTTTTTTACAGTGTTCGGAATTGGACATGAATATAACAAGCTGAATTTGAGTTTGAAGGCTATTTTACAATTATGAGTATTTATGGGAATTTTATCGAACCAATTTAGAAATTTTGTTAAAATTTCCAAAATTTTAGTTGGAATAAAATTTTAAACTAAACTATAAAATTCCTAACTTTACTATTGGAATTTTAAAAAATTTAGTTAAAAGATCTAAAATTTCTTAGATTATAACTTTTTTTTTTTTTTTTTTTTTTTTTAAACCAAAAAAAAAAAAAAAAAAAAAAAAAAAAATTACCTGATTTTAAAATACGATGCATAAAATATTCTTTAAATCATGCCATAAAAAGTAATTTAATCCGGGAAAATAAAACTTCGTAAATCCAAAATCTCCTACAATCTTGAATACTGCAATATATAATTTGAATTAATACCATTAATACTGTGGGATTCGCATCGAATATGCATTGAATGAGTCTCTCAACACGCTTACCTTTTTTTGAAAGTTAATTAAAAATCTATCTAAAAACACGCGGCACGGACCAAAGCGATGTTGCAACTTTGTGACCTCCTTACGAAATGCACTTAGCACTATGCCAAGTTTAATGTTGAACAAGGGTTTTGTGTTAGCCCCACTGTAAAAAAAGATTATTACTACGCTGAATTAAGTTTTATGAAATGGCGAATGAAGTTTAAATATGCTCTGCTTTTATTCTCAGTACCGAATTAAGTTCATTATAAATAAATAAGGATAAGATTAAAAAGAGTTATGCAGAATAGCAATTTTTGATATTAATTAGGTTTGATATCTCCTTGAATTTTTATGGTATACCTATTTATACTTTTCTAATATAGAGAGATAATAAACCCTACTTTGAGTTTTTTTACAGTCTTATTATTCTTTAACCAACGATTTTTATGAATAATACAGTTAATTCCTTCAGGAGGAAGAGCACTTTGCTTATTTTTTAATCTTTTATGACCAGTTTTTTCCAAAACTGAAATTTTTCTGTAGTTGAATCGTGAAAATACTGCAATTAAATAAGGTAAATTTTACAGTAAAAAAAAAGATTGGTGTGAATAATAAAAGGATTCCGCGAATCTTAAGTGGCACCTGTATATCAGTCACTCGTCTCCAAGAGATTAATAATTCATATATTTATTGTACGGAACCATCTAAGCACACTTGACCGTTTATTTAAATAACTCCAATTGTCAGTTAGTTAAATATGTCTTCACGTTAGATATATAGATGTTTTTTTTTAGTCTTGAACTATGGACAGTAATCATGTCACCGTATAATGCTATTGTTCTTACCTGCATCGTTTTTCATTTCATATTTTATTTTTTTCGATTCTTTTAACACTAGAAGCGCCGTTGGGGTCATTTTACTTTTTTTTCCAATTTCCAATGCGTTATTTCAACATGTAAGCGAACACCGCAGCTCATATTTTTTTACTTTTTCTAAAATACTATCAAGCATACTGTGACAATTCTTCATCTTTCTACATTAATTATTAAAGAAAATAATCATAGAAATACCTAAAACAGCCAAAAGGGGTCATTTTGACCCCCATAAGAAAAAAGACAAATTTTCAAGTTAAAGTCTGTTTTTCAATTCCCGATAGCTTACTGCGCGGGGGGCACCCATTTCTTATTGCGATTACTAAAAACTGAAAAGTAAACTCCAGTTTTGCTTTGTTTGGATGATGCATAGCGATGCAGGGGGAAGGGGAGTAGTAGTCTTCTCTCTGTTGCGTGCTTACCTTCAATTAGGAGGGTTCTTCTAAGAATTTCGACTCTGTCATGAAATATGCAGGCATCCTAGCAGCGCTGGCGTAATCTAAATTTGTAGAATGCGTCGTATCCTGAAAGCAGTAACAGTGATGCCGTACAAAATTCTACCAAAGTGATTTCTCTTATTTCTTGCGGATCAGGAAGCTTACTTCTACAAGGACGAGACAATAACATAACTAACATTTCTGCTGGCAACAGTCGCAAAAAGTACACATCATCAAACGATATTCTTTGGATTCCGATGAGCCTTATCAGCCCTACTTCCACTACAGATCGCACACCAGCTCGAAATATTGTGAAAATTGCAAGTGGAACAACATCGTTTGCTTGTTGCAACATTGGGACAAAAACAACTTTATAACAGATGTAAATTTTCCATTTTTCACCCAAAATTGAAAAATGGAAAATTTACATCTGTTATAATTAATTTACCGATTGAATAATCGTGTTTATAAATTAATCTGTGTCAAATACATTTTTAGCCTGGCCTTTGATGGTGATTGCAGCAATGGTGTTCAAACATGCACAATTGCTGAAGCACTACGTCAGCTTGGAATTTGTAGCAACTGGTTTGTTTCTCTGGTAGAAATCGATGCTTTTTAAGCTCTCTTATATGCCCGTTTTGCACTAAAATTCACAACTTTGTGCAGATGATTTATGTAACAAAAGTTGGGGACCATATGTGTTCAAAGAGACAATGTCTCACAATCCTTTCTGTAAAATCATTCGGTATCTCAGATTTGATGTGCGAAGTTACACGGCGAAGCACCTGCCACAGATAAATTTGTTCTCGCTCCTGAAACCTAGTACAACCTAATTGCAAATTGTTATTTGTGTTGTAATCCTGCAGAAGAAATAACCATTGTTGAACAGTTGTTGCCATGTAAATCAAGGTGCAGATTTATCCAATACATGGCAAATAACCCGAACAAATTTGACATCGTGTTACCACCTCCCCCTAATAGATCTTGTACAGTCTGTGAAGCAAAAGAAATGTGCCTTTAACATTGCAAGGGATGAAATAAAACTTATGTAAGCTGTAAGGGATGTCGGAAAATAATTTTTAAAAATTAAAAAAAAAATGGTAAATGTGTTGCTTTTATAGTCTAGCGCGCATGTTTCTGTTTTTGAGCTGATGTCTAAGTAACTTTTGTACGCATTTATATGCTTATTCAGGATTTATTTTCTTTATTTTCTCCCTTTGAAGCATATTGTGTGCTTATTTGTATTATTTGCATTTGTAACTTTTGTTTCTTTTCTTCTTATTTTTTTTCTATAATATTATTATATTATGATATATATATAATTTACTATATTGTGCGGTATTGTGTAATAAAATATGTTGAATTATATATTGTCATTTATATACCGTCGTTTCAAAAAAAAAAAAAAAAAAACGTAAAAATGGGCATAGACGTACTCTAACACCTAAATAAATAAAAAAAAATTATAAAATCTTCAAAAATTTTTATATTTTGCAATTTAAACATCATTTATCAAGAAAAAACATTTTTATTTTGATATGGCTTGAATTTCTTACGGGGGTCAAATTGACACCGTATGGCGGTTTTAGGTAAGTCCAAAATTCGGCTGTTCTAGTGTTAAAAGAAGAAAAAAACACAATAATTAGTAGTATCATCCAACATGTTTCAGAGAAAATTATTCTCTGACTTAGCTAATGTCGACTACTTTTTATTTGTGTTTGAAATGAAAACCTTATTTTTATTCTTCTATTCTGTTGGATTAACTGTTTTAACTTGCGTAAAAGTAAGCGATCTCTTGTTTCTTCGACGATGAGTTGTTTCTTTCATTTGCTCGAGCGGATCAGTTTTTCGGAACATTGAGATGATGATAATGAGAAATTAATTCCATTATCACCCGCACTGTTAGCGACAGTCTCTAGGAATTCGTCCTTGGGCACTGATGTTCTGCAATAAACTGGTTTTGCTGCCGGAGTAATTGAAAACCATAGACCGTCCGTTCTATGTTGAAAGCATTTTACTGCCGGTACGTCCATTGCATATCAATATTATAAATTTAAGAGCTCTCACAAAATGTCCCATTTTCATTTAGATTATACCATTTACTTCAGTTTGATCTTTGTTCTTGAACTTTTTATCTGATTATAATTTCCGCGTATCGGTCTTAAATAGGAAAGGAGATACAATAATGCTAGAAAAAATTGCAGAGTTTAATTACATATCCGCATGTTTGTATTTTTGTAACATAATTAAAACTTTATCATTACATATTTATATCTTGTTTGTTTTAAAAATGCATCCTTAAGAAATTGAAATAGACCTAAGCTCGCAAAATTTTTGGAAATCATCATTGTAATATTGCATACTAAGCTGAATTCTGTTTTTATTATGTTGAAAGTTATTGCGATGAATATGCAAACTATAACTTTTATTTCTATATTTTCTGTTTGTGCTCATGTGTATATATTTACTTGGATCCGTTGCTCATACATTTATTAGATGGCATCTCCATGTTCTAAATATTGCTGGAATTGTCTTTTTAAAGCTAGAAACATGAGCGGTTTGTAATATCTTAAATTGTAACTTTTTAGGATATTTTTGTTTAATGTATTGTACAGTAGCAGTATAAACGTAATGAACATCAAAGTGATAAAAAAAAGACTTACTTAACAAAAATTAATAAAAACGCAAATGAGTTGTAGTGGCATACTAATATGGGTGCGCATCATATTCTATAAGATAATGCTTTTTGAAGCCTAAATATCAACTTTTGATTCTTCTTTCATGCCATATCTAGTAATATTATAAAAATAATAAACGCCATATTTATGAATATATATTTATATATGTATTCATTTAAGAAAGAAAATGCAAAAAATTACACAGATACATGAACGACATATTTTTCTCGACAGTGGTCACTTAGTAATAATAATAAAGAATAACACCAGGAAAAATTTGCAAACATCGATGGGTTCGCAACGATGGGTATGAATACTGTAAGGTCTTTGGAACGAGCATAAGTGAAGCGCAGATATTTATTTTAGAATGTATTTAAAACTGCTTTTAATTTTATTTTTCTTTGAATGGCGTATTCAGTATCCCGCCGTTCGTGTTTTTAAAGATTAAATGTTTAGTATAATTCGGTTTTGTTTATAAAAATTCATAATTTCAGAACCATTTTTACATCATGCGAATGCAGCAAGAAATAATTTTCAGAAAGATCTTAATTTATTTCAATGATTAAGGCACAGTACATAGGAGTGTATATATAATAATACATATCCTTCTAGATTTTTGTATTTTTTTTAATCTTCAATTTTAAATTGGTGGGAGGTTTAAAATTTAAAACAATTTTACCAGTTTATCATTATTAACCTTTACAATCCTAGCTTCAAAGAAAAAATACATGAAATGGAACATTTACCTTATATATTGTATTTAAAACAAAACAAAACAAAAACAAACTAATAATAAGTTACAAACCATGAATGTGATCCAAATTGTTTTCTAAAATATTTCTTACAAATGTTACAAATAAAAATATATTATGCTTGGAACATACATTTGGGTACTAAATAACTATTTCTGAATACCACCAAATATATATATATTCAGCAAAACATAATTATGTTTTCAGCTATATTTACGGGCAACTTCCGATGATACACATTTAATTGTGTATCAAGAAATCAACGAGTAACATCTGTTTAGAATTATTGTAATAATTTGGACTAATTATATTATTGTAAAAACTCTCTATTTTCATATTTACTAAATCATTAAATTGTATATCAAAAATCTGTAACATTTGTAATATAAAGGTTTTATTCTCAATAGATTAGTCTCACCATCATCGTTAGTGACATTTTTCGCAGCTTAATATAATCAATTAAATAACCAAAACGGTTTTTCAGCAGTTGAAAGTAATAGTATCTTACCGTTCAAAGAGGGGAAAAAACGAAAAAAATAAGAACAAAGCATAAATATTTCTTGGTCATGTTGATTGTTGTTTAAAAAATATCCATTTTTCCATTAAAATCTGAGTAGAATAGGAGTACTTCCTGTTTTGGTAACTCTATATTAATATAGTCAAACAGAGTATTCAATCTCCCCGATATCATATTATTCTGTTTATTAAATAAAATTTATTTGGTTTAGATTTTTCCTCTGTAGTTTCTGTTATTAACCTAATTTATTCCTACTATTTGACGTATACATTACTTGCGTCAAATTTAGGATTTGATTAAATTAATGTTACGATTATTTAGACAAAAGATCAATTTAGAATATTGTTGGGAAAAAATAGAGAAGATCTCATTTTTCTAAAAAATAATGGAACATCAGTAATTATGCTTTGAATCGGTCTGTCTGCTCACTTGAAGCACGTTCCAGTTTGTTTGGAAAATCGCAATATAGGCACGATAATTCAACAACAGTGGTTCCCAACCTTTTATTGGCTATGGCCCACCGACGCATCTATAAAATCATGATTGCCCCCCGCCCCCCTCTTCTCACAGATATATCCTATATTCTGCAATATATATCTCTTATTATTTGAAACGTGAACTCTATTAACCTGAAGGAAGCCTAACAGAGTTTTAATAACAATTCTTCATTTCACATTTTTAAACTAACATAGACGGCAATTTTCTGCTTCAAATATGTCTTTAGCAAAATTTTATAAACGCAATGAGATGTTCAAATGTAGTGAGATGTTCTCCACTTTTATGTTCAAATATTTTTGTTGTGCCTTCCTAACTTATCTCATTGTTTAACAAAAAGGATTGTAGGATCTGCATGCTTGTCTTCAAAAATGCTTAAAGAGATTCTCACATTAGTAATAGGAAAAATTCTAGTATTTTTGAAATTTAAAAAAAGGAGGAGAAGAGCTGATAAGATATTCCTAAAAATTCTTAACATAATTATTTCGGTGTAGATTCATTTTAAGCATATTTTGATTTAAGCTTTTTTAAAGTTCAACAAAAGAATTTTTTTTTAATTTTTAATTTATTACTTTTACTTTTAGTCTAAAAGCTTCACCTTTCTTAAAAAAGTGGGGGGGGCAGTGAATGGGTGAATTTTAAATTCCCCCCCTCCCCAACACACACACACACACTCGTTAGGAACCACTGTTCGGCAAAATAACCTCACCGGATTGAAAATACATGTCTATTTCAGGGTTCTGTAAAAAACATGTTTTTTAATTAAACATTCTTTGTTTGTTTGAAGCGTGTTTATTTAGTTTAAATCAGTTTTTATTAATAATCAATATTTGCAACTTTTTGTGGCGATTTTTGTACATTAGTAGAAAGGAATTTTCAAAGTTAGACGATTGTAATGAATTTTTTTCTCTTTTAATAATAAAGCTCATTCGGAATTCCTACAGCGCTTTTTGAAATTTTTGCGAATTTTTAAGAGCAATATAAAAAATATTGAGTTCTGTGACGATCTTTTGACATTTTAAAAATGAATTTAGTTTCAATCTTACCCTAATAAAGAAAATTTTGTCCTTCATGATTTTTTTAATTTTAACGATTTTTAACATTTTTCGTGTCCAATGCGATTTTTGCATTTAGAAAAGAAATCCAATTTCGTAGTTTTAGCCCATTACAGTGCATTTTTGTTTTCTGAGATTTCTGAATTTTTCAGAAATATTTGAGATTTTTAGCGTTTTTTCGCATTTTGCGATAATTTTTTATTAGTATAGGTATAAATTTCATTTCAGTCTTACCGTAGCATGAGTTTTGCCTTGTTTTCAGTAAAGTTTATTTTGGAATTCATACAATGATTTTTTATAATTTACCATGATTTTTTAATGCGATTTTAATTTTTTCGCGGTTTGTTCATTTTTATTTTTTCAATATTTATAAAGGGAATCTAGTTTCAATCTTTTAACTCAGTTTAATTTATATATATTTTTACTTACCCATCATACGTAGTATAGGGTAAGTCTTGCAATCGTTTTGAAAATCGAAAAAAATTTTTTGACGGATTTACACGTTTTAGATAGTGAAGATTCCGAAAAACATATTTTTAGAAAAAAAATTTTGCCGTCCGTCTGTCTGTCTGTCTGTCTGTCTGTCTGTCTGTCTGTCTGTCTGTAAACTCTCTATCTCCCGAACAAATTGAGATAGAGACTTGAAATTTTGTAGGTAGTTAGTATGTAAGAATGGGACGAACCCTATTTAATATCAGCAACCTCGATTATCCGGGACTATTTTTTTCGGACTCTCGAATAATTCGCCCTGATGAAAGGTATATAAAAATTTTCGAATTTTTTTGTTCTAAGGAATGGACGTAAAAGGCAATAAAATAACACACATTTTGCATATAGAACGAAGTCGATCGGATTATTAGTTGCTGAGATATTTGTAATCTTGTTTTCCACATTCTTTGATTTTTCATGACCCTGTATTTCATTCAAATTTCAATTCAGAAGTATATTTTAATTGGAAATGAGACGCTTAATCCGACGCAGTTAATTGGTAGTTAATAGAGTTATTATTTTTGGAGTTATAAGGATGTTTCTTTTACGCAGTTCGGTACTACTTGAGTAGTTTGGCGTTTTATATAATTTGTCGAAATTGGTACATCAGCAGTTCTTTAATATAGCCTTACTATGTATATTAACAATATTTAAATTTTGTTTATGAATTGCAATGCATTGTATAAATAGTTTCACATGTTTTATTTTCATATACATATCCATGATGGGTAAGTATTACGGTGGCCCCCAACGACTAGTTTTAATCTGCAGAGATTTTTTGATAATTTTTTCTGAAATTGGAAGATATTTTTAGTAAATCTTAATAAACCGTTAGTACATTCAAGATGGAAGAATGCTACATAATTTCCTATAGCAGCATAAATGACGGCGATAAAAATTTTATTTTAATCTGGGACGAAAAAAAAAAATTGCGATAATTCAATTTTGTGCGATTAGAGATTAAGTGGGCGTAGCTCATGTGAATGTATGCTGTTTAAGATGGTGGGACCCCCACACCAGGATCGATCAATTTGAGGCAATTATTCATTTATTAATTATTGAAACGAACTATTCCATGCGCTAAACTATATATAATTCGTATTTTTAACTTTTGACGGAATATATATATATACATATACATATATATATCATATTTAAATCTCACTATGCATAAAAAGAGTGCGCAAAAGTCGGGCAGCTCTATAATCCCAAAGCTATATCAAGGATAAATCTATAAAAGCTATATCAAGAAATTTTTTCATGTATTTTCATATAATTATTATTTAGAATATTAATAATATTAATACTTTTTTAAACTGTCATAACCTATTCTCATAGGATGAATTTCGAGTCGGATTAAGTTTCAAAATTTTTACGTTTGGTTTCATCCTTCACCTTTCAATAATTTATTCATACAAATGAATGCTTACAGTCATTCGTCATCTCTCTACCTTTGCCATTCATAATTCCTTTTTAGCATCCGATGCTATTTCTTTCAGACAAGCTAAAAAATGTCGTGTCATCAGCCCTGAATTTTCTACTGAACCGATTTTGATAATTATTTTTTTTTTTTTTTTAATGAAAGCTATTTATTTGTAGTTGTGCCCATTTTAGTTATTTTTTAATTTATTTCCATTTTTATATTTTATTTTTAATTTTAAATGCTTTTTACGATATTTCTTCAAAATGGTGGCAACACAGTTTAGCTTTTCTCTCGATAATAAAAATTTATTTTCCAAAATGATTGCTTATAATTATGGACTAATTGAGGTAAAAATATATATTTACTGAGAAATAATATTAATAATGTAAATAAAATAACAGAAAATAATTTATGATAAAAATTAATGTCTAAAGCAAAATAAGAAAAATTTCAAATGAGGAAAATGATGTCATTCAGCAACCAGATAAATGGAAATTACAATATTATAACGAAAGCCTTTTTCATATTACTAATAACAGTAATTTTTAAAAAACATTTAAAGAGAAAATGACATCACTATTTAAAGCATCGCATTTTTACTCATAACGATATTAGGTACTACTGTTCTGTTATCCCGTCGACTAATTTCGCCAAATTATACAAATCGCCAAACTAATAGCCAAATTATACATATTGGCATAATCAATATCGAAAAAACAAATAATTAATAGAATATTAATAAAAATATTAATAAAAAGTCGAAATAAAAATCACTTAATGACATTTTAAACATATGAATCGTATTTAATGTCATTGAATGTGACATCCACGTGATCATCCATTACTGGCATTTAATCTTATAGTTTGGCGATAATTTTTTGGTGTACGGGATAACCTGGTAGTACCCGATATTACATTTCAATATTTCTTTTCATTAATGGACACTGAGATTGAGATTTTACTTTCAGATGACTTCAGTTAGTGAAAATAATATCACAGTAAAAATGAAATTAGTTTTTTTTTTTTTTTTTAAATAAAACTATTTTTTTGTGAGTACATATAAAATAAAATTTCTGGATTTCGCCGGCACTCAGATTACAATTTTAACTGAAGATGTGCGAATATTTGCATGCAAAATTGTAACTGGCAAACTTAACATTTAGTTTGTAAGTATATTTATTATATATCGATTCAATAATGTAATTACTTTTGCTTTTTTTAAAACCAAATCGATCGGGTCTTTTAAACATTTCATTCGTCGAATTCGACGGGATTCCTTTCGTTTTATTGTTAAATTGCATTTCCTAGTCTATAAAACAGCGTTTAAACTAAAGAAAAAAATCATTTTTGATGAATCTAGTCATCGAAGAAGTAGCACGTCAAATTGTATCTCTTTATTATTCCGCAATTCCAATGTCTCAGAGAGGAATTGCTATTCAATTTTGTATTTCACGCCGTTCTGTTTGCTAATACATTGATAAACACAAAAAAAAAAAAAATGAATTTAGTTCATTGCAATCTAAACGATGTCGCTCTTCTAAAAAACCTCTACCGATTTTTTTTTTTTAATCGGATGCGAAACTGAATTCTGCAATGGCAGAATCTACATTCAACTTGTTTTGCATAATTCCGCTAGTAATAATAGTAACCATGTAAATATTTAAAATTATATGTGATATTTTTATGCTTTTTTTCGCTGTTTTAATTACTGGAAAGTACTAAAGGTGAATAATGTCAAAAGAGAGAAGAATGTCGGAGTCAGATTTGTAATACTTTTAATTAACAACTAGCTGCACCCGTCGAAACTCGACGGAAAAGAATATATATTAGGTATATTATATATCAATCTTATATAGACAGTAAAATATTGAGCGAAATAAACAATTGCCACCTCTTAAAATAGGGATAACATAGCTTTTCATGATGAAGATACGTAAACTTCAGAAAATAACAAAAAATAAGGAAAACAACTCATAAATTATTATGTTGGACTTAACTTCAGCTACAAATGTTTTTTTTTTTTTAAATGCGGTTTCTAAACCTTAAATATTATTTAAATGCCAAATTATTTAGGAAGTTGATATTATACCCCGGAAGACGAATTCAAAAATATCTGCATAGTTTATTTTTTCTCCGTTTAAATATCGCTTGATAACTGTACAATAATTATAATATCAATGAAACATTTTAATTATAATAGAAACAGGGACTTACTAAACTGCCTAACCAACCTACTACATATTTACAGCACTTGCAATAAATTTAATTTATTTATTGGTTTGTATCCTCCATGAATTTGCAAAAAATAATTTTATTGTTATGGCAACGAAAAAAAAAACAAAAAAAAACGATATTTTTGTTATTAAAAAGAATAAAATTTTTGTATTTGTTGCTGAAATGCAGATTTTTTTTTTAAACAATAACGTAATACAATGAAATTATTTTAATTATTTTTTGATATTATGTAAGATAGAAATATAGTAATACCGGCATATCACAGGTTTTATTATTATTTTTTTTTTTTTTTTTTTTTTTTTAATATGACATCATTTACATTTTCAGAAATACTCATCTTTTCTTAAATAAAAGCGTGAATTATGCAATTATTTAAGAATTCTTTAGTTTAATAAAATATTCATTATAATTAAATAGAAATGGCGCAGTTTATAGAAATATTTTCATTTGTGCACACCACGGACCTTTAAATTAATAGAAGTTCACTTTATTTAGATGCAGGAATTAAAGTCTGTGAATATGACATCATCACTGACACAGCTATAACAATGTATATTATATTCATGGAATAAATTTATCTGGTTTCTGTATGACGACATTTTCTCCATCGACAAAATTTCACTTTAGATATTATATTTTATTAAAGTTTATCTTCTGTTATTTTACTTACATAACACTTAATAATATTACTCAGTAAATAATCTGTGTATTGCAGGGAATACCTATGTGCAATCATTTTATTATGATTAAATTTTAAGAAAACCTTTTTTGTTTGTTTGTTTGAAATGCGATTATACATTCACCGATGAGATCAGCTCCTGATTGGTGGAAAATAGTGAAACAAAATAAATTTTGAGAAAAGCGAGAAAGACTTAACCTGTTGCCACTGTTTTGAAGAAATATCATGAAAAACTTTTAAAATTGAAAATAAAATATAAAAATTGAAATAAATTAAAAATTAGTCATAATGGGCACATCTACACATAAACAGCTTTCATTTAAAAAAATAATTATCAAAATCGGGCCAGTAGAAAGCTCAGGGCTGATGACCAAAAAAACAGCCAGGTGTTTTAAATATATAGATCTCTTTGTAAATTTTCTGCCACTTTTCATTTCCTCCGTGTGTTTTCCATGATCGGAGTACCTTTTCGTTTTAACGCAGTGGTATTTAAAGTGCATCTCTTAAATTAGATTTTAGGAAATATATTGTAGCTATACAAATAAAATTCAATTTTTTTTAAATTCAACTTAATTTTGTTTAAAGAATTTTCTTTTTCACATTGTAAAAAAAAAAGTTGTTAAATTTACGGCAAAAACTGCTGGCAGCAATGTTGTCAGTAATTTCTGCCGTAAAAATTGCAATATAATTAGTTGCAATTTTTTTATTACGTCTAATTTTACAGCAATTTTTACAGCAAAAACTAAACAGTAAATTTAACTTTTTTTTTTCTTTACAGTGCAGAAAATTCTAAGAAAGATAAGTGTATGCAAATGAGTAATATAACAAGGCGTGATATTACATATTAAGTTTAACAAAAAAAGAAAGACAAGATGAATGTAGATTCTACCATTGCAGAATTCAGTTTCGCCTCCGATTAGAAAAAAAAAAAAAAAAATCGATAGAAGTTTTTTAGAAGGGCGACCCCGTTTAGATTGCAATGAACTAACTTCATTTTTCTTGTGTTTATCAATATTATAGCAAACAGAACGGCGTGAAATACCCAAATGAATAGCAATTTCTCTCTGAGACATTGGAATTGCGGAATAATAAAGAGATACAATTTGACGTGCTACTTCTTCATTAAATAGATTCATCAAAAACGGATTTTTTCTTTAGTTTAAACGCTTTTTTATAGACTCTGGGTAAAAGGAAATGCAATTTAACAATAAAACGAATGGAATCCCATCGAATTCGACGAATGAAATGTTTAAAAGACCCGATCGATTTGGTTTTTAAAAAAAAAGCAAAAGTAATTACATTATTGAATCAATATATAATAAATATATTTACAAAGTAAATGTCAAATTTGCCAGTTACAATTTTGCATGCAAATATTCGCACAAGTACAGTTAAAATTGTAATATGAGTGCCGGCGAAATTCAGAAATTTTATTTTATATGCACTCACAGAAAAATACCTTTATTAAAAAAAAAAAAAAGTAATATCGGGTACTACTAGGTTATCCCATCGACAAAAAATTATCGCCAAACTATAAGATTAAATGCCAATAATGGATGATCGTGAATGTCACATTCAATGACATTAAATACAATTCATGTGTTTAAAATGTCATTGATTTTTTTTTCGACTTTTTATTAATATTTTTATTAATATTCTACTGATTATTTATTTTTTCGTTATTTAAAATAAAAATTATGTCAATATGTATAATTTGGCTATTAATTTGGCGAAATTGGTCGACGGGATAACAGAGTAGTACCTAATATCGTTATGAGTAAAAATACGATGTTTTAAATAGTGACGTCATTTTCTCTTCAAATTTTCTTTAACCCTTTAACGTTCATTGGTTTCTCCACGAAACCACAAAATTTTAATTCCGATACACAATACTGACACCGGTATTTTTATCTAAAAATATCCCTTTTATTTTGTATGTGAAAAATCACGTTTTCTTATTTAGAAATATATTTGTTCTTAATTACCGGTGTCATTCATTTATTTCGACATCTTAGCAATGAAAATGCTATGATCGTTAAAGGGTTAAAAGTTACTGTTTATAAAAAAGGCATCCATAATAATATTGTAATTCCCATTTATCTGGTTGCTGAATGACATAATTTTCCTTATTTGAAATTTCTTTTATTTTGATTTAGACATTAATTTTTATCATATATTATTTTTTGTCATTTTATTTACATTATTATTATTTCTCAGTAAATATATTTTTTTAACTCAATTAGTGTATAATTATACGCAATCATTTTAGAAAATAAATTTTTATTATCGAGAGAAAAGCTAAACTGTTGCCACCATTTTGAAGAAATGTCATGAAAAAGCTTTTAAAATTAAAAATAAAATATAAAAATGGAAATAAATTAAAAAATAATTAAAATGGGCGCAACTACAAATAAATAGCTTTCATTTAAAAAAATAATTATCAAAATCGGTTGTACGGAGGTGTACTAAATTAAAAAGAAAAACTAAAAAGAAAAAGCAAGTAGACTGTAAATTTAATGGAATGTTTATTTTTCTAAGAGTCGCTGCTTGATGCAGCATTAGAGCTTGTTGCTAAGAGACTGTTTCTCTCAATCCACTGCGTCACACAACACGTGAGCAGGGTTACAGTAAATTGCCGATTGGCGTATAATTGGCGTGGGCTGTGTTTGTCGCCAAGGCGATGTTACAAGAACACAATACAGAAGCGGAACATCCCGCCCGGCGTTGAAATATTTTTATATTTCAAGATACATATGCAATACAAGTAATAATACAATATGATACAGATTATAAGCGAAAATAAATAAATAAAATAAATAAACACAAATACATGAAAAATTAATACATAATAAAGCACATTTAAAGTTTAGGATCTATGATGTTGTCCTCAATGGGTAATATACTTATTTTTGAAATAGGTCGTTTAAAATTACCCTTAGCGGTACGAACTTCAACTACCCTGACTATCCCGTCCGCGCCTGGGAAAACCTTATTAATGCGGCCTAGTGACCAAGTGCAAATGGGTAATTGCGAGTCCTTAAGCAAAACTAGCATTCCTGGCAGAATATTAGGTTTTTTAAATAGCCACTTGTTTCTTTCTTGTAACTGGCTCAGATAATTATTCTGCCAACGTTTCCATATTAACTGTGTTAATTTTTGAGTCCTTTGCCATTTATTTAGCAAATTATCTTTGACCTCACTTAAATTGGGCTCTGGAATTAAATTAAGAGGCTTTCCTATGAGGAAGTGACCAGGAGTCAACACCTGAAGATCGTCAGGATCTGTTGACAAAGGACAAAGCGGTCGCGAATTTAAAATAGCCTCTATCTGTGTGATAACTGTCAGGAATTCCTCGATCGTGAGATGAGCTGAACCCACAGCTCTTTTTAAGTGGTATTTGAAAGATTTGACTCCTGCCTCCCAAAGGCCACCAAAATTTGGCGCCCTAGGAGGGGAGAACTTCCAGTTAATACCTTCAGAAGCTAAAAAGTTCGAAACTTCATCACTCGTAACAAGTCTACGTAAATGTTTTAGTTCTGCTGAAGCCCCAACGAAATTTGTAGCATTGTCGCTAAAGTTTACAGAGCTTTTCCCACGACGAGCGAAGAATCTTTTTAGAGTCGCTATTATAGCCTCGGATGTCAAATCTGAGACAAAATCCAAGTGCACAGCTTTAGTGACCATACATACAAATATGGCAACATAGATTTTCTGAAAAGTACCCTTTCTTTGACCTTTATATTTTATTTCAAAAGAAGGCCCACTTAAATCTAATCCCACATTTGAAAATGGGGAACTGGGCACTATTCTTTCAGGAGGGAGATCCCCCATCATTTGACTAGCCGTTATAGGTTTAATTTTAAAGCATTGTAAACACTCATGTACAATTTTACGCGCAATATTTCTGCCACCGAGAGGCCAATATTTTTGACGCACAGTGTTCAAAAGAGCTTGGGGTCCTACATGAAAATCTCGTTTATGATAATATTGAAAAATTATTTTCGTCAAGCGACAGCTCGCCGGAAGTATAATGGGGTGTTTATGGTCAAAATTCAAATTTGATTTTGCTAGTCTTCCTCCCACCCTCAATAAGCTATCTCCATCTAAAAAGGGATTTAAGAATTTTAACTTGCGCGATGAACCGAAGATCCCGCTTGGAGGGCCGAAATTTCATTTTTGAAATACTTTACCTGTTCATTTTTTATTAAATAAACCTCTGCCTTTCTTAATTCCTCCAGCAACAGAGGGCCGGTTGCAGATGTTGCTTTTTTACATTTATGTATGAATCTGAAAATATAAGCTAAAATTCTAATTAATTTTTGGAAATTATTGCTAAGATTAATTAAATTATCACAGAAATTAGAGTCATTATGAATAGCGAATGTCAAGTTGCTGGGAGCTTTAAGCTCACTAGAATAATGTTCATCTTTAATGTCACTTATATTAGAGTCAGTTTTTGCTATTGTTTCTTCAAGAATTGAAAGAGGCGGGCCATGCCACCACAACTGGTTAGAAGACAGGTTTTCCACACTTGCACCTCTTGATATCAAGTCAGCTGGATTGTGTTCTGACGGAATATGAAACCATGGAAAGTTCTTAGTTTGTTCCTTAATTTGCACAACGCGGTTTCCCACAAACGTTTTCAGGAGATGAGGAGCAGTGTCTATCCAAGCTAAAGCAATAGTTGAATCAGAAAACAAATTAACTGAAGCTACTTGTTTGTCTAATGAATTTAAGACCTTGTTAGTGAGTTTAGCCAGAAGAAGACATGCTGACAGTTCGAGACGTGGCACTGTTATTACTTTGGTTGGACACACGCGGGATTTACTACATAATAACTGACTGATGGTTTCTCTAGAATTAGATGTTTGCATGTATATCACTGCGCCATAAGCCTTGGAAGACGCATCTGCGAAACCATTTAGCACCACTGATTGGTTCACAGCTAGGAAGCATCTTGGTACTTCAATGGATTCCAGTTCTTTAAGACTTTCGAGGAAGGTTTCCCATAGTTTGGCGACATGAGAGGGCAGCTTCTCATTCCACTCTATTTTAAGAAGCCATAGCTCCTGAATGAATATTTTTGCTTTAGCAATCACTGGCCCTAAGAGACCGAGAGGATCATAAATGCGGGCAATTTGCGAAAGTACATCTCTTTTTGTGAAATCACTCTTTGTGTTGATATTAACTTTATACCTAAACGTATCATTGAAACTGTTCCACAACATCCCTAATGTTTTAACAGTTATTTCTTCAGAATTTCTGTCCAGGGGAAACATGTGATTATCAGTAGATTGGACCTCATTGGTACACCATTTGTGTAAAACCATCCCTCCCTTTAGGAGGAGTTCAGTTAATTGCGATTTCATTAATCTAAATTCTTCTAAATTGGATGAGCCCGATAGGCAATCATCCATATAAAAGTCCTTCAAAACAATTTTCGATGCTAACGGGAATTCCTTTTTCTCATCTAGAGCTAATTGTTGTAATACTTTGGTGGCTAAGTAGGGAGCACAAGATGTTCCATACGAAACTGTTGTTAGCTGAAATACCTTAACCGGGGATGACATACTGTCTTTCCACAAAATTTTTAAATATTTGTACTGGGATGGATTTATTTCTATCATCCTAAACATTTGTTTAATATCCGCAGTAAAAGCATAAATATGCTTTCTAAATCTAATTAATATCGAAAAAAGATCATCTTGCAGAACTCCACCCTTACATAATAAATCATTCAAAGATTTTCCGTTGGTTGACTTGGCACTAGCGTCAAAAACGACGCGTAGTTTTGTGGTTTTACTAGAGGGTCGTAAAATGCCGTGATGTGGTAAGTAATAGCCATCATTAAAGTTCGTGTTTTCTTTTATTTCATGCATGTGATTTAAATCTCTATATTCTTTAATAAATTCTGTGTATAAATTTTTCATAACAGGATCTCGATCTAAACGTTGCCACAGAGAGTTTAATCTTTTCAAAGCAAGATTTTTGGAATTTCCCAAATCGGGTTCTAAAACCTGTGGTTTAAACGGCATCGTGACCACAAACCTACCATCCGGTTTTCTGAAGTGCGTTTTATCGAAGTGATCATTACAATATTCTAATTCTTCACTGTTACAGGGTTTTAAATTTTGTACTTCTTCAATTTCCCAGAAAGACTTCAAAGTGTCATTAAGTAATTCAAGATTTTTTGTTAAGAAACAATAATTAGTATTATTATTATTTACTGTTTTGTCATAAATACACCCAGATACTAAATATCCAAAAATACTTGATTGCAAATATAAATTATTGCCTAACTTTATTTTTTCTTCATTTAAAAGAGAAAAATACAGTTCAGCACCGATAATTATCTCCACACTGCTTGGAATGTTAAATTTTTTATCCGCTAAACAAATATTTGCTGGAATTTTTAAATCTGATATGTTTATCTTTTTCGAGGGCGTGAAGTCACAAATGTTTGGAACGATTAATAACTCTCAATATCATAACTGGCACTATTCATTTTATTTGACAACTTCGATTTGATTCTAGATTTAATGTAAATAGGCAATTTATTTATTCCACTTACAGGAATATTTATTTTCTCCTTTTTCAAGCCTAATATTTGTGCTGCTTTAAATGTACAAAAACAATTCTGAGATGCGGAATCTAATATTGCCCTGAAAGGAATTTTGATGCCATTTACATCTGTCAAATAAATTATTGCAGTGCTAATTAAAACAGATTTATTATTATCATTTTCATATGAAAAAAATGAATGAGCAGTAGTTTCGTTTTGTGATAAATCTTCCGAAACAAAATTGCTATTTATTGTTTCATGTAATGGGAGATTGTTTATAGGATTGTTTACTGGTGTTGTATAATTATGTAATGATGAATGGTGGCTTGCGCTCTTGCAAACATGACAAGTGCTTTTTGAATTACAATAATTAATGAGGTGGGCTGAACTTAAACAATTGAAGCAAAGTTTATTTTTCTTAACAAGGTTAATTCGCTCACTTAACTTCATATTTTTATATTTAACACAATGATATAAGGGGTGGTTTTCGGTTTTACAAATTACGCAACATTTACTTTGAGGTTTGTTTGTTTTTATGAATAAGGATTTTGCAGTATATTTAGAGGATACATTAGAACTTATACTATTTAAGATTTGACATCTTCGCTCAAGAAATTCTAAAAATTCATCAAAATTAGGCACTTCATTATCCTTTAATGTTAGTTCATATTGTTTACGAGTTTCGTTATCTAGTTTATTTAGAATAATATTCAGCAAAATTGCGTTCGAGAAATTATGTCTATCATACTTTAAGATCTTTAAAGCTCTTAAATTTTTCTTCACGTTATCCAATAAAATGCGGAGATCCTTAGCGGACTCCTGTTTAATTACATAAAGATTTAAAATATTCTTTATATGACAATCTACCATAACTCTTTTATTCTCGTATCTTTGTTCTAACGCATTGAAAAGTGAAACATAATTTTCATCTGGTGTAAGCAAACTCCTCGCTTCACCAGTCAAAGCAGAACGCAAATAAAATAATTTTTCATTATCTTTTAAATTTGAATTATCATTAATAAGCTCGTTAAATGTACTTTTAAATACGGACCATTCTTCAATTCTGCCACTAAAAACCGGCAATATGACCCTAGGTAGCTTAATGCTAGACGTTTTAGCTTGGTCCTGTTCAATAGATTTTTTATTAGAATCAGTATTTTCATAATAAGCATTAATAGAGGATTTTAAGCTTACCTCTAGTTTTAGAATATCCTCGTCCAGTTGACTCAGTATTTTTTCAGTTTCTTCCAACTTTTCTTCCTCTATTATTCTATAATATTCCAGTTTAAGAGCTTCAAACTTTTCTTCAGTTTTCGACAGTAAATCCAGGTGGGCTTTCCATTCGGATAAATTAAATGTTTTTCCATCCGTTGCGTTAAATATCCTGGTGACTTGGGCCTTGATATTCCCTCGCCTTCTGTTCAATGCTTTTATCTCAGTTTCCGACATTATTCGTCTTGTTGACGAAATTCGATAAATGCAATATTTAATTCAATAGAAAAGACACTGATTCGTTCATACCTCCGGGTCGCTAGGACCAAATGTACGGAGGTGTACTAAATTAAAAAGAAAAACTAAAAAGAAAAAGCAAGTAGACTGTAAATTTAATGGAATGTTTATTTTTCTAAGAGTCGCTGCTTGATGCAGCATTAGAGCTTGTTGCTAAGAGACTGTTTCTCTCAATCCACTGCGTCACACAACACGTGAGCAGGGTTACAGTAAATTGCCGATTGGCGTATAATTGGCGTGGGCTGTGTTTGTCGCCAAGGCGATGTTACAAGAACACAATACAGAAGCGGAACAAGAAAATTCAGGGCTGATGACACGACATTTTTAGCTTGTCTGAAAGAAATAGCCTCGGAGGCTAAAAATAAATAGCTTTCATTTAAAAAAATAATTATCAAAATCGGTTGACTAGAAAATTCAGGGCTGATGACACGACATTTTTAGCTTGTCTGAAAGAAATAGCCTCGGAGGCTAAAAAAGAAAAAGAAAATAATAATAATAATAATACTTAAATATTAACAGATTTAAATTGAGGAATCTTTCATAACCGGAAATTCTATATCTTTTAAAACAGTGATTTTTTTTCAATAAACTAGGGGGGCGCCTCCCCCCTGCTCGCTATGCTCGCGGGCAAGCCCCCGCGTAATCGCTTCGCGATTCCAAATTATTGGCTACCCCTGCTTGCTGCGCTCGCCAATACCCCATGGTATGAATAAGCAGTTGCAGACCTTTCAACTGATGTGTCACACGACTGGTGTTGTAAAGAAATTAAAAATGTGCCCCCCTGGGGGGCAGAGTGGGAGGCGACACAAAAGACATCCATAATATGAATAAGCAGCTGCAGACCTTTCAAATGATGTGTCACACAACTGGTGGTGTAAAGAAATTAAAAATGTGTCCCCCCTGGGGAGCAGAGTGTGGGATGACACACAAGACATCCATTATATGAATAAGCAGTTGCAAACCCCTCAAATGATGCATCAAACGACTGGTGTTGTAAAGAAATTAAAAATTTGGCGAAATATTACAGTTATCGCCAAGTTGGCGTCACTTTTGACAACTAATTTTGGTCGCCAAATTTGGCGATATATCGCCAAGTTGGCGACAAACTTGGCGATTTTTGGCGATGGTAACCTTTCCTCTCTTTATGGTAACTCATACAGCAATGCATAGACGGAGCCCTTTCCTGATTGGTCTATTCGGCTCATGGAAGGAGTGGACAACCCGGATTCGTTAGTTCCGGGAATCTTCCACATCAGCATCATTTCAGGAGTCATTCCTTTTAAGGCTAGTTTTTTTTACTATAGAAGGATTAAAATAACAGCTATTCTGTCGCTAAAATTTAGATCCATAAAATTACACTTTTTAACTAGTATATTACAATAGCAGTTATAAAACTGAAAGTTAAAGCTGTTGAATAACTAAACAGCAAATTATTCAATCCAACAAAATATAAAAAAATGTACTATCGCATCTTTTTTTAATCATAGAATTTTAAGCGAAAAATTTCATTCGGAAATACTGATGATGAAAGATTAATTCGATGAAGATCCGGTATTGTTTTCTTGTCGTAAAGGGGTTTAATCGAATTATAATGGCTAGAATTCGCCTTACTGATTATTTTGTGCTCTAATAAGTTGTTAAGTCTTTAAATTGCAATTTACTTTTCTTTAATTTTCTTCCGGTTAGAGATACGTATATAAAGTGCGTACTTTTGCAAAACTAAATCAATTAAAATAAAAAATAAAACTTTAAATTTAGAGTTCCAACTCTGCTGAGGCCTTAGCTTTCACGCCCACTTAGCGCCTATTCTTGAAAAGATGTGTTCCAGTATAAGCAGGAACGCTAAGAACATCCTTTTTTTTTTTTGTTCTTGTCATTTTCAGTCAAAAATGTACTGTAAAATGAATGTATTTGTGAAACGGGATATTTTAAACTATGGATTGCAATTTCCTTAAAGGAAAAAAAAAAAAAAAAAAAAAAAAAAAAAAAAATGGGGGAAAAAAGTATTTGTTTGAAGACTGCTTCGTGTTGTTTCTATTTTTGTTCATGACAAGCTACGCGTGTTTCTTTGAGATTTCACTTAATGCACATCTATCAGTCAGCTCTTATTTCCGGTTTAAGGTGATAATTGAAAACTTTTCGTCATTTTTCCTATTTTTCTTCAATTTCTATTTGACCTGATTTATGTGTGCCAAATTTGTGTTATTGTGCAAGGTTTCAAATTTATTTTAGTTTATTATTCTTGTCATACAATTCCATTTATTCAGTTTTTCATGCAAATAATTAATTTTAAACAAAAATTTTTTATTCGAGATGAGAGAAATCACACTGATAGCAGTACATCTTTACTCACTATTTTTTTTTTTTTTTTTCTCATTTCCAATATTTTATTTTGCCTAGTTTAAAATTTTTCTTCATTCTGTAAACTAAATTGTATTTTTAATAAAGAGAATACCTAATCTAAAATTTTTTGCTGCTAATATGAAGTAAAATTTTCCAGGTAAAGAACGACGGATTAAACATCAATATTGTTATGATTTTCATGGCAAAGAAAAATTTAGATTCAATTTGTGGCAAAAGAAATAATTAAAATCGTTTCAATGTTTTAAATTGATAGCATATTACAAATTTATTGCTGGGTTTCTTTTTATCTTTAGTGGTTTACTGCTATCGTACATGAGACCTGTATCTGTCAGCCATCTTGTGATATAAATAGATCATTTTTAAAAAGTGCACTTGCAGACAAGAGCTTTCAAAGTTGCATCGTTTTAGAATTTCATCTGACAAAAAAACTTATTTGCCTCATTCTTGTCTGTCTCTCGCAGAATCCGTTCTCTGAAACTGTGTAAGTTAGGGACTTGAAATTTTGTATACTTATAGCTGAATACCTCCAATTACATGACAAAAAATAAAAATTTGAAAAAGTCTTATTACTTTATTGAAATTAATTAATTTAATAACATCCAACCATTAATGCGATTTAGATTTTAAATAAATCAGAACGTTAATTTCAATCTTTTTCTTGTAAGCTACATAGCTCCGTGGGGATGCATTTTTCTGCTAATCAAAAGTTTCTTGATTCAAAACTTGGCTTCGGAGTTTGAAATATTTTCCTCGAATCAAATTTTATAATTAATAGATTCAATTCTACATCATCTTTTTTTCGGAGGAAGGGGGGGGGGTGTCTTATTTTAAAGTCAACAGTTTTTGTAAAATATTTTATCAATTTTTTTTTTTTTTTTTTAATCAAAAAAAAATTTTTTTTTTTTTTTTTTTTGAGAAGTTGTGAAAATGTAAATTTTGTTTAAACTTTGGCTAATTTTAAATTTTGTTTAACACGTTTACGCCGCCGGTGCCGATATTTATGTTTTTCGCTGTAAGACGTAGCTCTCGAGAATTCATGTTTCGCTTCATATGGCGTCGTAGTACTATTGCTTATTCAAACACCGCATATGATTACCCCCCCCCCCCCCCCAAACCATCTCTTATATATTGAACTAAACTCGAATATAACTATCAGAATTTATTGTGAAAGTATGAAAGTTCAAAAGGAATAAGCAAATTATTTGAACACTACATGATTTTATTGATCCTTAAGGCAGTACATTCTTCACATAACACTTTTAGATTAAAGTTGATATTTAAGAAACGAAAAATTATTTTAACTCATTTTGCAGAAACAGTTAAATTAACTTTCATACGTTTCATACACAGCAAACATATCCTGCATTTTCTTAAGAGGCCACTTGATTTTTAAAAAGACCCGGATAGTAATGTTAAGTCTATGGGGGCGTTTTTTTCAAATATCTTGCTCAAATTTTAATATTTTCACATGTTTTTTGGATAGGATAGCTGAGGATGATCTACAACCAGGATATTTTTTAGTTTTTCGATTTAGGTTCTGAAATTGAAACTATTATAATATAAAAAAAAAGAACCAAAATCAAAAAAGTAAAAACTAGCCAGTTGTAGATCATCCTCAGCTATCCTATGCGGAAAAAAGGGCTATATATTTGAAAAGGACGCCCCCATACACTTAACATTACCATCAGAGTCTTTTTTGTGCGAGTCGAGTGGTCTCTTAAATCAAAACCATTACAAATTAAAAATACTTCAAATCGCCAAATTTGATCTTCAGCCAACGTCTGAAAATAATTTAATTCATTTATTTTCTATGCATAAATTTACCAATATGACAAAATTGGAATTGCGAAAAATCTTTTAAAGAATTAAGGAAAATATGTGCTATTGGCTGATCACATAATAGCGTCAAACTAGTAACAGCATATTATAAAAGTTTTAAAGGCCAGCCAAAACTCTGTTTAGAATATTTTTAAAAAATCTTCAACGAAATATATAAACAATTGCTTTGAGTTTATAATATTGAATTGTTCATACAACTGAATTTTCGAACTGCCTGATGGGGCCGTCAAGCATGATGCAATGCACGCAGCCGGATGGGGACAATCGAGCGTGACCCACCGGTGATGTACGTCGGCATGAACGTGTTAAACAGTTTGTTTTGCTTTTAGTTTGCTTTGTTTAGCGTTTATATTAATCACTTTAAACTTGCTAAACTTAGCAGTGTTGCTATCTATCTAAGGATTTAATAATAAACTAATTATTGTATTTATTAATTAGAGAAGAAATTGTTTTGAAATGAATATTAAACGAAACCCTTTGCACAATCTTCGGTCACACTTATTCACTTGTTCTCTTTACTTTTATAAAAGTTAATACTTCACTCATAATTTTTCTGTATTATTATTTCTACATTATCTATTGTTTTATATTGCTGTAAATATTGCATTCTGTCAATATCAAAAAACTGATTTTCCTTTTTCTTTTTTTAGGTAAGCAAATTTCTAATTAGTTTGACTTCTTCTGCAGCCTTGGTAATATTTTTTTAAGCATAAAATTTTGTTTTGAACAAAAACTAATTTGTATATATATATTTTAAATGTTCATACAATTTAATTAAAACTGCTATAGTTCCAGTTATGACTTTTCAGTACCGTATCTGACTTTTCATTAATCACTCTCTATATTCTCGTATTTTTTGCACTTTTTATGCGATTTCTTTAGTACTAGAATTTAGAAATACGATATTATTTTCTCTGGGCGTTCGCTGATATTTTCTTTCTTCAGAAGAAAACTAGAGAAATGTTTGTAGGTTGGATATAATACTTTAACAAATAATTAGTCTTAAAAATGAAATAATTAGAAAATGAGCTTACTTTACTTGCTTTTAATTAACATTTCAGATGATACAGACCAGATATTATGCCTAAAAAAAAAAACACTCGTAATTTTTATTTTTGTTTAAGAATGTCATTGATTTAGAACAGGCATGTCAAGCACGTGGCCCGCGGGCCATTATTGGCCCGCCAGGAACTTCTCTGTGGCCCGCCAAGCCTTTGGCGTTTTCGTATGTTCGATTAAGTTCTTAGTTGATGCAGAAAACTTTGCATTACAAACTTTGCACTTTGTACTACTTTGCATTGCAAATATTGCAGCATTTCAAAATTGGAGAATGATTGTATTAAAAATATCTACCATTATTTCAGAATATTAATCTTCATTGCATTAAATAACAGATATTGACATACATTAAAATTAATGATCCGCAATTAAATAAAGAAAAGTTTATATTTTCAAATTAATGGTTGTTATTTGGGATGAAAATTTTTTACAGTTTGGCATAGTAGATGCAAACAACACCAATTCAACAACACTCTGGCATAAAAGATCCAAACATATTGTCTTAAATATAATCAAATTTAATTTATTTTAAAATTTCGTTTCCAGGAGATAGATTATGCAAAAGTTATCATTAAGAAAGTTAAGCAGAACATATCTTAATCTAAAAATTTAAAAAAGTTTTAAGTTTTTTTTTTCCTAATAGTTTATTATGTGTTTTATGTTGAAACGAGTACATTATTTTACTGTTCTCTTTGATTCACTATGACATTACAAAGTTACGCGTGGAATTTGTTAGGTATTTAAAATACATCGAAAATTAATTAAAATACAAAGCTAATTTCTAATTAAAAGTTTCTAAAAAATCAAGAGAAATAAATAGCTTTGAAAGGGAAAGTGACACATCTTGTAAAATAATAATAGTAATAATAACAATAATAATATAATATAATAATAATAATAAATTATTACCTTATTTTTATAATTTGGTGCAAGCATAATTGAAAGTGAGCATTTTGGACATAAGCTCATTAATTAATTTCATTTTTAAAGGTTAGTAAACGTATCATTGTAAATTAACCTTTTTTGATAATGATATAGCATCACAGATTCATAAAAATAAATTTGAAATAATTTTTTATACTGAAAAATTGTGTTTAAAATGTAGAAACTTCGTTGGATTTTGCTAAGAATTTACTCACAAATATTTCGAAAAACCCACAAATATCTAGAAACAATTTCGAAAAATAGATTTTAAAATGAAACTTTGTTGAAAAAAGTGTGCTTGTGAAAACTTGTGTTCTAAATTTTAGAACCAGGTGTATATTTGAAAATTTCCCAGCAGACCCTTATAATTTTGTGTTACGTCAAACCGAAGAATATGATTCACAGCAATAGCATTTAGTTACATGATAGTATCATAAAAAATTAAGTACGTTTATTTTAAGTAAAAAAGTTATGTACTTTATTAAGAAACATAATAACAAAAAATACTTTTTACAAAATTAACTTTAACATAACATTTTCTCTCTCAAAAAGTAGTGCTGGAACGTCGTTTTACATATTCCAGCACCATTTTTCTTTTTTTTTAGAACCGTGATTAAGCTTACTACACGTTTACTAGCTTTGATTATATAACATGTTTGTTTGCTACAAAATTGAATAGTTATATCTTGTGCAAGCTAAATTTTCTTTTTTACTATTTTTTCAGCAATTAAGTCTTGTTTTTTTCTATGTAAAATGGCTTAAATATTCTACTCGACTTTCTTCAATTTTATTCTAATTGTTTTCGCTATAGGACTTGCTTATAGGTCTGGAAAAAAAAATCTGCAAACTGTCAGAGTCAAAAGTAGTACTGTTGAATAGTTCAAATTTCTTTGGACAGTAAAATAATGATCAAATCAAGTTTTAACAACTGACTGCTTAAAGTACAAGAAACTCACACTGAAAATATATCGTTTTATACAGATTTATGTGCGGAGAGACATTAATGTAGCGCTATTAAAATCAGAAATCAATGTATCTGTCACCAGTTATCTCATACAGGCCATATAGCCTATTGCAGTGAATCTCGCTTACTTAAGAAAACTGCAATCACTGAATAAATTACTTTTTTTAATACAATCGAGCCTCGTTAACATGAACCTCAAAGGGAATCAAAATTTTGCTCATGTTAACAGTAATTCATATCATCAGTATCAACTCTTCGTATTCGTTTTTTTTAGGGGACTGTGAAAACAATTCATGTTAAAAGTAATTCATGTTAAACGTGTTCATGTTAACGAGGTTTGACTGTAATAATTTTCAGTTTAGTATGCTCAAAGTGTTTATCATAGATAGTAAAACACATGCACTAACATATATTATATTATTGTTTTAATAGATAATATACATAGCTTCAGAGGGTGGATGCATATGGAGCACATTTAATTTGTATTTGTTATTAAAGTAAATTGCACCTTGTTTACATATATAGTTTTATTCGAATAAACATCTGCCTGATAATGCCGCACTTTTTTAACTTGTTAATTTGTTTAAATTGATGATTGGTTATCAAGAAATTAATATTTTAGCGCTTTCCAAAAAGTTATTTTTACATGTAAAACGTCATTTCATATTGAATCAAGAATGCTCTGCATTTCAGTAATTAACATTTTTGCGTTGTCTTCATATTTTTCCGAGATTGCCATTAATTTCAATATTTCACCACTGTGTATTGTGGTCACTTTCTGCACAGTCTTTTGCTGGAGAACAGGGGCGAGCGAAGAGAAAACTCCGCCCGGGTCTGCGCTCCCCTTCGTTCAGCTTGACACTAAAACCCCAAAAATGACGTTGCTAGTATAAATTTGGCGCCCCCTAAATAACTGCGCCCGGAACGACAGCCCTCTTCGCCCCCCCCCCCCTTTCGCATGGCGCTGCTGGAGAACGGTTCCAAGAGTGCATCCGAATTTTACTTGGCATCCGCATATAGGTGCGAATCTAATGTAAAAAATAGGTGTTTTGAACTTTGCTCTTTTCTTTTTCTTTTTTTAATCTTATAAGGAAGAAGCCCAAAATGAAACAAGTTTTTTGCCAGTTAAGACATGCTTTTTTCCAATGTTACTAATGGTAATCAAATCAGAAGTGTCTCTTCTCAAAATAGGATTAAATTTATTTATTTAATTTTTGACTTGATTTCAAAAAATAATAAATTAATATGTATGCAGGCAAGAAACGACTTCAGTAATTCTATGTCGTATTCATAGGTAATTAATTGGTAAAGTGACAAACTTTCAAAATGACTTGTTCAGTAGTTATAGTTTTTTAAAGTAAGTGATGGCCTATAGTTTGAGACTGAGTGATGATTAATATATTTCTGATCATTAATATTGCAGTCATGATTTTCAGCCCCAAAAAAATTGTATTAGATGACATATTTACATTATGTTAAATTTCTAATATTACGAACAGTAAAATGACAAGCTTAATGATTTGACGTATTTCCTGCAATCATGAAACGATGAACTTTACAGAAAGCATGCTTGGTTCCCCATCTATACAACCTCAAACTCTCACAGTTTGCAATTATCCACCCAGTTTTAAGAAATTAAGTTCTGATTGATTTTTTCAGGTCTTATAACCATATACCTAACATATATATATATATATACCATGTTAGAAAATCCTTTTTTTATTAACATTAAAATAAATTTCAGAAAAAAAAAAACAATTTTACAATTTTGCTCTATTGCTCGGCGATCAGGGAGTTAAAATATTTTTATTAAGTAACCTTTATTCCCTGTTAGCTTTAAAATATCATTTAAACTTGTCGCCTAAGCTCATAATTTTTAAATAGAAATTCAATTTCAGCTAATTTTATTTTGAAATTCTAGCTATCTTAGTACCAAATTTTTAATCTGTATACGTGAATGAAATTTCTGTTTTCCCCTTTTCTCTCTCTCTCTCTTTTTACTGTCGATGAAATTATGTGACCGTGAGAGTCTGACAATCAATAATACTATCAAATGCAGTCCCTTAAGTATGATATTAGAAAACAAAATTGTTGAATAATTTATTTTTAAAATAAGTTATGCATATTTTCTTTAAATGTATCCTCTATTATATTGACCCAAAGGGAAAAAAAATATGTTCGTGGTCAAAAGTCTCTTAACCCTTTCAGGGGCAAAGTATTTCTGCTCCGAAAATGTTCAAATAATTGATTCACACCACAATTTAAGAACAGATTTATTTGAAAATAATCAAGAGCAGTTTTTCGCGAATATTATAAAATCAAAATTGTACTAAAATTTTACTGCTGCCAGTTCGAAATTGGAACAGTAATATTAATTGTTTGCAGACTGCAAACACCGCCCCTGAAAGGGTTAAAGCTATTCCTATTTTCAGTTGGTTTAGATCTATATGAAGTTTGTTACCCTGTGAAATTTCGCCAGCTTTTAACCTCTCTATATTTCCATCAATGCCGATTATTTATTGGTGTAAATTTTTATTTTAATTGATTTTTCTTAACGCTCCGTAATAACTCATAAGCACATGTAATTTATGACTTCTTACAAATTGTCTTTAAATTTAAATGTTATTAATTGTTATTTATTTTATTTTAAAATTTTGTCTAAGGGAAATATGCTAAGACTACTTTTTTCTTCATTTTATTTATTTATTAAAGAATCGTGACGCTGATTGTTCTTTTAAGAGACAGGCTTCAGAATTTGACCCGGATCTATATCCCTGTGTTTCCCTGTATGTGATTTTACCTTTCACTATTTTTATAGCGAATGCTGTATATTTAAGAGACATTCCATTAGAAAAATAAACATATTATCGAACGAAAATTAATAATAAACATAATAGTAAACACTTTTCTGTGAAACTTGATAATGTGTGATTGTAAGCTAAGTGTGATCAAGCTTCACAGAAACCATAATAATAATTAAAAGAAAACATACTTAACACCTTAACTGCCACGGCCATATAAAATATATATGCCTATAGAAAAATGCATGCATCAATTATAGAGATGGTAAATTCCAATGATAATGAAGTAATTTTCACCACCTGAGCCATTTTATATATAACAGTATAACACGTGCATTTTCTTATTGTTATTTCAGAAAATTAATACGAATCTTCTTTAATTGCTGAAGTATACTATTTAAGTAAGGCACTGGAGATCGAGTAAGATTTCGTTGGCAGTTAAGAGATTATTGTTTAAAATTTGCAAGTATTTGATTTAATATGAAAATGAAATAATTTTCATTTTTGACTTATCACTAAATTTAATTATCTACATGTTGAGATTTTACAAAATTATATTTATTGATATTCGATTTTCAGAAAATTTGGATTTTTATAAGAAAAATACAACAATTAAAAAAAATGTATAAAATTGTTTCAGAAACTTTCGTAAAATTGCTCTTTTTAAGTATCTTTTTAAATATATTTTTATTCCTCTTTTTGTAAAGGAGGCCTCGTAAAGAGAGAGGGGTGGAGACTGACTATAGAAGCAGCAGTAGGGGAAAAAACTTACTGTTTTTTCTTTTTTCCCCGCAATAGCCAAAAATTTTCAAATTAGCTAAATTTCATCAGCCAAAATATAGGTTTTATGAATAATAATAGAAATGTGACTGTCTTGCAAATCCTGCATATTTTTTTCAATATTGAAAAGCATTACTGAATAACACTACTTTATTATTATTATTTTAATTGTGATATTTTCTTGACTATAATATAATTCTTTCATTTATGTGCAGTATATAATCATAACGGAATCTTCCCGATTTATAACATTTAAAAAAGAAAAAAAAACTTGCGTTGCCGCCTTCTATTTGAAAAAAAAAAAAAAAATGCAAAATACACTGCATTGATTTTCATTTTTTTTAATTTCGCCTTTTTAATTAATAGGCATTTCCATATTGATTATTCAAAGATTCTTTTCAAAAGCTTACGTGTAATCAGTTTAAGTTACAAGCTGCGCTTTTTAAAATCATATTTGTTTACTTTGTACTTTAATATGAATAAATGTGTCATTTACTGGTTAAGCGTTTAAATACTATAATAAATAATTGCGTAAGTTAGTTGTCAGCTCATTTGGCGTGATCTGGGTGGAATATTAATGGGCGCCCGATCTATCTTTTACTTTGAGACTTTGGTTCCATCTTAGCATTTTTTTATCCTTTCTGGTTAAGCTAGTTTAATTGTGTGTGGTATAACCTGTTAGAAATTGTGCAAAGGAGTTGTTTTCATGTACATACGAAATCGTTGGACTTGAAATAGTCTAATGCGATATTTTTGTTATTTTGAATTGCGTATTTTTTCTTCTTTCTAAGGAGCAAATATTTGCACGAGAAAATAAAATATTTGCAAACTCTCCCGTCCCCCCCTCCAAATAAATAAATAAATAAAACATTTTGGATTTTTAAATTATTTTTTGAATTATATAAGTATTATAGCTTTTTGACATGATAATGACTATTTATGAAATATGACTATTTTCTTAGTAGATTTGTTATGCTAAATTTCATGTAGCTACTTAAGATTGCTAGATATGGTGAAATGCCCTAAAATTTTCGACCCCTCATTCAACCCGCGGTTAAACTTCTAAACGTTGCTTAAATATGCGTTTAACAATTTTTTAATTGATTTTTTATGCTACATTTTACGTTCTTGCATAAAACTGCTGCTATGATATGGCAAAATGACTTAAAACTTTCTATCCCCATTTAATTTCCTTAGGAGGATAAATTTTCAAAAGTCCTTTCTTATTACTTTCCTGAGTCATAAAAACAATCTTATATCCAAATTTCGTGATCCTGGCTTTAGTCGTTCAGGTCTGCATTAAGGTAACAGCTATTCAGGAGTTCTATCTTTGTTATGTTAGTAATATATAAAGATTGCGATAAAACAAGGTTGTTAAACACAAAAAACATGCGTTTACAAATTTTCTTCGTAATTTTATATGTAAATTCTTCAAATACATTTAAAAACCACGTGTTCGAACACTTAATTATTATCTATAAATTTACTTTAATTATTAACTTAAAAATACTAAAAAATAAACTCTCATTATCTTAAAAAATAATAGAATCTTAAAAAATTCAACTCTGATATCTCATAAAATTTTCATTCATAAAATAAAGCAAAAATCTTTGAAAAACATAATTGTAGCACCTTTTATTTGTATCTCCAATTTATCAATTGAGAAATGATTTTAACAAAAATATTAGGTAATCTTATGGTTTATATATTTTCTGCTTTCAACTCTATAATTATCTATCGTGACATTAAAAACTATTTGCTGATTTAAGAAATCGTATTTGATAATTCGCTAATAAAGCAGTATGGCTGGTGTTTCATAAATGTAATTTATCAGTAAATATTTAAGCATTTAAATTTTCATTAGAGGCAATTAGGTATACGAGGGTGTGATCTTTATTCTGGCCTGGAATTGATCTATGTCATCTGAGCCTTCCGGGTTGGCCTGGGTTCAGATATTGTATATCGGTCACTTTTCGCGTTCTGAAATCAAATAAAACAGAACGACCCCCGGTAGTTATTTATCTGATAAGTGATATCGATAGTACCTGTTGAAATAATTATTTTGGCTACGGAATCTGCTAAATTAATCTTAAAATTATATTACTGCAACAGTTCTTACATAACCGATGTTCATGAGGGATAGTAAATGAGAAATCTACGAGTACTTTCTTATCTCGCATCGATGCCTCAAGGTGTTTTCGAAGATTCTTTCTCCAGAGACTGAATTAATTATCTGTTACATAATCTATTTTATCTAGTTTAAGGTTTATTTTTATTTATTTCTCAACGCGTCGCATTTTGTTCCTTCAATTCGTTTTCATAATTATCACTGAAACTGAAAGCGTCTGAGGATAAAAGTTTAAAATGTTAATACACTGTTTTTTGTTTTCTTATTTTTATTTATGTATTTATTTATTTATTTAACTACATGTTTTTAACGACTGCTTTGCTATTTGAATCAGACAAATTAATTATTCGATGCATTAAAAAATGATTTTTTAAAAATTTTAATGTAATAAATAACACTGCAAAAAAAAAAAAAAAAAAAATAAATAAAAAAAAATAAAATAAATAAAAAATAAAAAAAATAAATAAAAAAAATAAAAAAAAAATAACTTTGCAAGTTTTTTGTGATGTAGAATTGGTTTTAAAATTCTAAGTAAATAATTAATATTGTGTAGAAAAGTTTACCCACTATTTTCATTTTAACACTCTATCATTTTATTTTTCTATCTATTTCTACATTATAAAGCCAAAACTTATCCTTGATTATAACGCTCGTCTCATATTGGCGATGACAGTAATCAATTTTGTTATTATCGCAAAATTTTTATTATTATTATTATTATTATTGCTGAGTTAAAAACTTGAACTTTGCATTTTTTTTCCACTTAAGAAAAATAATCAGTTCGTATGAAACTTTAAAAATTAGTATGGTAAGTTAAAAAATATGAAAGTATACCTATATATACATCGCTTAATGGCGTTCAGTTACCTTTCAATATATTCTGTTGAGCTGTCTTCTGTTGAGCTATCTGTAGAACAAATGTTATTGTCTATAAGATTACCTGAGTGAAATGTGTCCGCCAATTGTCGACTCGGATAGCTTAATAGGTAAAGTGTTGGCAACTTAACACAAAGATCTTGGTTCTATTCCCAGCTTGGGCATTTTTAAACTCAGTTGGAAAAGAAAATCATTTCATATATCATTATTAATCAGTACGATTAGCTTAAAAATATAAAAAATTAATACGTGTTTCTTAGCTTTATTATTATGTGTATTACAGTCGATAGTTATAGTTTTAAATTTAATGGCGGTGTTATGAAATTTAAATCTTACGGATAACTAAAATTAGTTGAAAATAGCTTGTAATAACTATTATGATTTTAATGATTGTTTATTAGTATAGCTTTATTTGTTTTTAAAAAGAATTATTAGATGACCAAGTTAGTCAATTAGAAAATATTTTCTCTCCAATAAGATTATTAATTATAAAAAAATATTTGAAAAAGAAAAAAATCTGAGAGCTATACCATTTTTTTCGCAAAAAATACATCTAAAGAAAGCATTATGCAAACAGAAATCATGGAAAGAGATGTTTTCTCTCATTTCCATTAATGAAATAAGGCTTCTCTAAACATTTTGAAGTTCCTCGCTAATAATAGTGCTCCAAGCTTGTATTATCTTTTGTTTAATGTGAAATAGCCCACAAATTATTGTGTATATATATATATATATGTGTGTGTGTGTGTGTATATATATATATAATTTTTTTTCGCAGCACTGGCAGATTTACTTCTAAGTTTATATACGATCCTCATTCACAAAAGTAAATTTTTCTTAATGCTCAAATCCTTCAATTTTAAAAACACAGATATGCATTTTTTTATGTGTGTGTGAGAGAGAGAGAGAGAAATAGAGGTGAGAGGAGAGGAGAAAGCCTTTTCTCAGTCTGGGGATTTTTTTTTTTTTTTAATTGACCAGTTTTGTCTCGAAAAGTCGTATAAAAATTATAAATGTAACTGTTTGGAAAATAATGGGAGGAATATTTAATTAACGTATGTTTTTTATATTTTCTTTTCTTTTATTATTATTATTATTATTATTTTAGCACTTTCACACTTTACATTGCTTACTTATCTCCAACAAGTAAAAAAGTAAAAACGCTTTTCGATCTTTTTGCGATACCTTGTATAAAAGACTAATATGCATAAAATAGCAATAAGAAACTTATCTTTCCGTCTTCGCGTAGGTTAGTTTTCTGAGACCTAAAGTAATTGGTGAAGTGGTATATTATTTCAGCAAATCTTTGTCGAGTGGGTAGAACAGGCTTCCAATAATGAGTTCGAGGACAAGACAGAAATAACGATGAGTTTGTTTAAATTAGGATTTATTATCCAAAACAATGATATAGAAGGGTGTGTTTGTCTTTGAATACGTTCTTTTTTTCAAATCCACTCCTGAAATGGCGATATTTCAATGTATATTGTATATGCATATTGTAATCATGAATAACTGAAAAGAACATTTTCTTGTTTCTGTATCGACTCATGTCTGGTTTTTAGAGTGACGTGGCTTCAACTTTCATACTTTTTTGTTACCATTATTTTAAATAGAAATCTTCGTCTTATTTAATCGTAGGAATTTTATTAAATAATGTAATGTCTTTTATTAAATAATGTAAAGATTTTGCTTAAAATTAGTGGGAACAAAAAAGCGTCGAGTTGAATGGAGTCATGCGCGTAACACTCTAAAAATTTTATCACGAAGCTGCACTGCTCAGATATTAATTCGATCTAATTTGAGAGAAATTAATAAAATCAATAGTTTTCTTCGATGTTATCGCCAAAAAATTACCTAATAAATGATTTTTAAGCATTAAAAGGTATTCAAAAGAAAGTAAATGTATTTGTTTTCTAAACAGTTATATAGACTAATAAAAAAGTTTATATGTTTACATAATGTACAAAATAACTCTTAAAATATTTTAGGACAGATTTTTTTTTCTTTTCCAATTCAAACAAAATAAGAGAAAAAAGGAGGAAGGGTGAGTTAATTAAGATCAGTAAATTTTTTATTTTGAATAAATGATTTTTAACTAATAAATGAATTTTAAATAGCCTTGAATGAGTTAATAAGAGTATGTTTTAAGTATGTTTTCTGTGACGTATAGGCATCCGCGGTTGCTTCTCTCTGTTTAAGCCTTGAATGCATAGCGTAACTTAGGAGACACAGGAACTTTTTTCGCTTTTATTAGTCTTTTGGGAAATTATTTTGTGTTGCCTGCGTGTGATAACATGCATTTAAAGAAGTCCGTGATAGAAAAATCTTCAAATTTTCTAAGAAAAAAAAATTTATTAAAAGTTTCTGTTTTTATGCTTGTAATGACGTTTAAATTGTGTTTCTATCTTAATTAGAAGAGAAAATGGTTTTTTTTTTTTTTTTCTTTCATTTTGATTTGTTTTCAAAATCTAGCTTTCAAGCAGTGATTGTCATGGAAATGACTTCTTGTGAAAATGCGTTCCTCTTCATAAAGGCTTTTTTCACAAAAAAAAAATCTAAAAATTCTAACGCAATAAATAAAAATTATTTTAAAATGTCTCCTGGGCCCCCTTGTCATAAAATCCGTTTTGTTCTGATTTTTCATCACGTGGAGGTTGCAAGATCTTTTATTGATACTGCATGCAATGTGCTCAACTGGTGTTTTTTGTGCACAAAATTACTAAGTGGTCTGCCGGATTTTTAGCTACAACTGAACGTTGGCAGACATCTATTTTCTATAATAATTCTATTTAAACTTAATTTTAAAATACAAATTATACTTGTGCTCGATAACATGGGCTTGCATTAAAAATAATTTTGATAAAAATAGTTTTCTATGTGTCTCACACAGGCTGCAGCATGGCAGACCGGGATACTACTATAGTAATAAATGAATTTAAAATTTTGCATAATTTATTTATTTATTGTGCTCTATACCGTAGGATAAGCCTTTAAAGATGCAGAAGTGGTATTGATTTTTGACTTCACTTCCGTGACTCCGTATGCGCCACTTCACTTCCGTAAAATACGGATCATTAGATTCCCCTATTTCTATTCTTCCATAAAATAAGTTTTTTTTTTCTTGTGACTAACATTTAAGAAAAGAAGGTGGAAAAAGCAAAACAGCTTGAAAAAATGAGTTACTCATTTGCAAGCTTTTAAAAGGAATTTAAACATTCGACACGTATAAGAATCAATCTTTGTTTCAAATTTGAAATGCGTTTTTCTTCACAATAGATTTTTTTCACAATTTCTGATCTTTAAATTGTTATAAGTTAAGAATTGTTAAAGATAAATGTTTCAAACTTGGAACAAGTCTTTTTCGATTATTACACACTAATTTTTTTGGCGAGTTGAAAAAAAAAAAAAAAAAAAAAAAAAAAAAAAAAAAAAAAAAAGTTTACTATTGAAGACATATTTTCAAAATAAGTTGCATCATTTTTTTATTTTAATTTTTTTTAATAACACTTAAACAAAATTTAAATTATACTTTTTTGTAATTAAATGAAAAAATTGAAATTCGAAAAATATACTTCGAGTTATAACGGTTTTTTTTTTCTGAAAAGTTTTAGGATGTTATTTTATTTACAGATTATATTGTTAACCATCACAATCAAAATTCTAGCTCAATAAATATGTATTTTTTGTTTTTCGCACTCCGTTAAATTGATTGTTTCTTGAATTTCACGCATTTCAATTCATCTCTAATCAATTAAAATCCGACAAATTATTTAAGAGGACTCTGTAATTTGATAAAACAACTCATTTTGATAAACAGTGACAAAAAGGGCGAACTTTAGTTATTTATTTTAAAATGTGCCTTAGTATTCTTTGAACATTTCGTCCAAATTTCGGAACGATTCGATAAATAACAAGTTGATAGCACGTCAAATGTAGCAAATGAAGTGCTATAACGAAGTTTTAAAAATATTCCGATCTTGGTGTAATAGTATACAGTGCTTCGGATAAAGTAGAGTACCCGAAATCCATAAAAAGAATTATTATTGTTATTTTAGGATTATATGCTATTTAAGTTAAAGATTTTCAATATACTACGCGCGTACGGAATTGATGAAAACCGTTTATAATTAAAAACCCAAGTTGACCCCGAATTACTCCGAACTAGTAAAATTTTCATATTTATTTATTTATTTTATTCACGTCGAATTTTTTCTGCTCTGGAGGACATAAATTAACACCAAAACTGAAAAGATTTTCCCGTTTTCAACTTCACTGATCTGAAATAGTAGTAAAATTTCCGTTTTGTTTTCTCCTTTAGATTTCAATCGTTGGATTTTTCGGGTTTGTGGGACGGTCCGCAAATTTTGCGTGCTCCTACTATACGAGTACGCAAAATCGGGAAATAAGTAAAACGCATTTTTTCCCCCTTCCAAAGCTCTAAAAACCAAATTAATGCCGAAATAGAGCGAATTTCGGCTTATTTTTCTTGCGTTTCCTCATAATTTTAACAACATTATTGTATTATCCAAATCGTAGTCGGAGTGGCAGTCCTTAGAATTTCCGGAGTCGGGGTCAGTAATTTTTCCCTCCTACTCCGCAGCCCTTTTAAAATATATATATATATATTTACTGCGTTACTTTTTTTAAAAAAATCTTAAAACAATTTTTTAAACATGCATTTTTTCAGAAGTTAACTATCAGAGTATATTGTACGAAAAAAGCAATATTTTTTGTAGAAGGATCCATTTATATAATGTATGTGTGATAGAGTATCAGAGATATTGACTGATAGATTGCTTTCAAATTATAATTTTTTGTAGAGCATCCATGCAAACGAGTATCAAGGTCAAAACTAGCTTTTTTTTTCAGCGAAGCATCTTTACAAAGATAATTTTACTAATTTTCTAATAAGCGATTTAATTTAAAATATATAATCATAAAATTGTAATATTGAAGTACGTAATATGCTTTGTCAAATGTTGATTCATTATAACTTTTGTAAAAGGAATCGGGGGAAAAAAAGCCCGCTTTATGCAGGATCCTTATGTCGTATTATCCTTAAATTCTTCAATGCTTTGACATAATCCAGGCAGGATGATTTTAACAATACTGTATTTAAAAAAATAATAAAAATAAAAATAAATCGACACACAAAATCTTCAGTTCTCTGCTGCCCGTGACACATGCCCCTTCTGCCCTCCTCCTTAGTTTCGAGCCTGACGAGTATGTTCTGCAAAATTTCTACCTTACGTGAAATTCATTATTGGGATTTATGTTTGTTTATAAAAAAGTAAGCTAGTTTTAAATTAATTTAATCACATAATACGTTCATTTCTCATAAGATTAACTTACTGCTGTCCAAATTTTGTCATCCAATGTAATTAATTGCAATTGGAAAACTAACTGTGAAAATATTTTTTGGGGCCTTAGTCCGCATAAAGAACTAAAAATTTAACAATGTTCCATTTATTTTTATTCCAATATTATTTTTATTATTGTTTCCAATTATTTCATGTAACTTCGGATTTATACAGTGTCTCACAAAAGTGATGGGACACTTGTGCTTTATAAAAAGAAACTGCAATAAAATAAATAAACAAACATGTGCAAAATTTTTTTGTGTGTGTTTCATATTTAAAGTTAGTAATAATTATTACATAACATACATTTTGTCAAAATATTAAAATATTAATTTAGTAAAAATACAATTGTTCAGAACGGAGCAAAAAATGGCTCACATAAGTGATGGACACTTACTTTTCCATCAAATATTTATCCAAAAATTTTACTTTTTAAAAGATTTTAATATTTCGTTGGATTTCCTTTTACTTTTAAAACATGATTTAATCTTTTTGGGATGGATTCGACTAATTTTTTTGTGATTTCTGGAGTGATTTTACCCCATTCTTCTTGAAGCACCGATTTTAGTTGTTGTTTTGAAGAAATGGTGTGTTTGCGAATTCTTGATTCCAATTCTTGCCAAATATTCTCTATGGGATTTAAGTCTGGAGATTGTGGTGGTGTTTTTATTATTTCAGGACAGTTATATAGCAGCCAGAGTCTAACGTTCAGAGCTAGTCTGAGTTTTCTATTCTTTCCACTTAGGAAGAATTTTTTCCTGGCTACTCTACCGTGATATCCAGCAGATCGAATTACCCTTCTAATAGTCTCAGGATTAACAATTATTCCATATAATTCTTGTAAATCAACAGCAACTTTTAAAGCACTATTTCTCGGATTTTTTTTTTTTTTTTTTTTTTTTTTTTTTATTTCGAACGATAATTCGCTTTATTCCATTGGATAGCTTTGATGGTCGGCCAAGTCTTCTTTTATCCTGAATCATATGATCTTTTTCAGTGGCGTAGGAACTTTGAAAAAACAGGGGGAGCTGGAGCATCAGCGCCGTGCGAAAGTAGGGGGAGGGGGAATGGGGCGGTCGCCCCGGGCGTGGAATTTCAAAAAGGCCCCAAATTTTAATTGTGATCGAAAACGTGTTTCTGTCAGTTCCGCTCGGGACTAGTGTTGGTAAAAGTGTCAACTTTGCAGAAAGATTTGTCTAATCAAAATCCTCAGAATGTATTCTAATCCTTTGTTTGAGATCTTCTGGCGTGGTTGAAGCTGTATTCGTGAATATGGATTCGATCTGTATTGTGAGAATTAAATTTTTTTTTATTCAATCGTTTTTTTTATGCATTAGTAAGGTCAAGTGCTTCGCTAAAAACTCAATTTTTCTTATTGTGCTGGAGCGGAGGGATAGCTTGTCTGTTCTTATCTTATTAAAATATATTTATCTTTTGTTTGGATACACTCGTCCTTTTCACGTGAATTTTCTCGAAAAAGTAAACTTTATTTTTCAATTTCTCTGGAGGGAGCTGAGCCCGTCTGAAAAATCCTAGGGGGAGCCAGAGCTCCCCCGGTTCCTACGCCTATGATCTTTTTATATCGTTTAATGATAATGAAAACTGTTGAACGACTCAAGTTAACTGTTTCAGCAGTTTTTCTAATAGATTTTCCACGTTCAGTATGCAAATTAATAACTAATTTTCGAATTTCAGGCGAAGTTTCTTTTCGTTTAGCATTCATGGCTACACAGAGTTAAAAAAACACAAAAATTCCAAAACAAACTAGAGAGAAATACTGCAGACAATTTTATAAATTATTGCCAAGTGCTTTTAAGTAAAAATAAAACCCCAAAAAATATTTTTATTGCTTATTTCAGACGATTTTTGTTGCATATATAATGGTGTCCCATCACTTATGTGAGCTATTTTTTGCTCCGTTCTAAACATTTGTATTTTTATTAAATTAATATTTTAATATTTTGACAAAATGTATGTTATGTAATAATCTTTACTAAATTTAAGTATGAAACACACCCACAAAAAAATGTGTACATGTTTTTTTTTATTTATTTGATCAGTTTCCTTTTGTAAAGCACAAGTGTCCCATCACTTATGTGAGACACTGTAAATCAAAATTTTAAAATTTTGAAAAAGTTTGCGATTATTTTTTTTTTTTTAATAAAAAGCATTTTAAACATCATAAACATAATTCTGGTTTAAATATTTATTATTTAATATAAGTAAAATTTTCACTTATAATTAGTGGCTGTTTTTATTTTCTACATTTTTGCATTTTTTCTTTATCATATTTCAAATGGAATGATTTTCAAATGCATAGGAATAAAAAAACTCACTGTAAAGATTCTTCTTTTCGAAATTAATCTCTAGTTTCTCTTGTTGGTATCGCCATCTAGTGAGAAGATGCAGCTATCTGATATTTAGAACTATCAAATAAATAAATAAATAAAATCGAAATCGTCTTGCACAGGGATGTAGTGGAAGGTACACGGGGGTATACACCCTATACCCTCTGTTTTTTTTTTTTTTTTTTAAGGAACACCGTATACGTATACTAGAGGTCTGCACGGGCCGGAATTTTCAGGCCCGGCCCGGCCCGTTTAAATTTTCGTATTTTAGGCCCGGCCCGTACAAAAATCAGCGAAAACAGGCCCGGCCCGTTACAATTTCTACGATTTCTAAAAAATTCAGATTTTTATCATATAACAAAGATTTCTTTAAAGAATACTGCATACATATCTATGGAATGATTTTACAGTATATTTTACAGCAAATACACATTAACAACATTAATGATTATTTAGATTCTTAGGCTTTCAACATTCGAATAAAGAAAGATTCATTAAAAAATTAATATGGCTTAGAATAAAAGAAAAAAGAAAGAAAGCTAAAAACATCGTTAATTTTGAAGCTGTTTAATTAAAGAAGATTTATAAATATATTTCTATATTATTTTATTATAGATTTCAAATCCAAATTCACTCTTAAATTCAAAGAAGCTCCTTTCTGATACATTTCTAAATTCATTTTTTTTTTTTTCCCTCAGAAACGCATAAGATTAGCAGATATCTTTATTCAGAAACTATATAATCGAATGGCGTTATCTAATTTTTGATACAAACAATTTAAGAATACTGTAAACAAATAAAATACTGTCTTAATTAGCGTTTTGAATAGAATTTCCGGAAGCAATAGCAAGGGAAGGGAGAAAAACCTGCAATCATTTGAGAAACTATTATATCTCAACAAGGTTATACAAGTATTTTATTTACCAAAAATAAAAAACGCTATTCGATTCCAAATCCCTTCAATAGTTAGGCTTGTCACTTTTATACTTTTACAATTTAAAATTAATCAGAAAATGTGTCAAACTTTCGCATTATTGAGAAATTAATTTAAAAATCATCAAGAAGTATATATCCGAAGACTAAGCTAACATAAGTTCTTTATGGCTGTTAATAATTTTACAAATCATATTTTCTGCCAATAATTAAGTCTAGCACCGGTTCGGCCAGTCTATTTGTAGAAAAATAATGTAAGCGTGATCTCGGACCGGCATGAGTCAGCTAAAAAAATATTAAAACGGGTTACACATAATGTAATTCTCCGATGCCGATACACTGTGCATTTTTATACTGACGCTGTCAAACTAGTATGGCCACATTTATACTTATTCTCGTTAAAACCATTTTCGTTGAAAATAGCTCATATTTTATCGTTTCTGCTTAAATCTTCAGAACGGGCCGGCAGGCCCGAAATTTTTTATTATCGGCCCGGCCCGGCCCGGCCCGTCTGGCCCGTTCAATTTTTTTGCCGGCCCGGCCCGTTGAAAAAACTATTCTAAATCTGCCGGCCCGCGGGCCGGGCCGGGTACGAGCCACGGGCCAGACCCGGGCCCGTGCAGACCTCTAACGTATACCCTCTGTTCCTTAAGAAAGCTACAATATTCACTCTCTATTGTTGTTGTATTTTGTGTCGGCCGATTATCTACGCTATGGGATATAGGCCCTATGAGGAGGGATGCCCTTCGTGGGGGTCTTTCTAAGGGAACCTAACCCGTTATTCACACTCTAGGGTATACCCTCTGACTTGAATGTATACTCTCTGCTTAGAGCGTATATCTTCTGATTTTTTTACGACTACACCCCTGCTTGCAAAATATTTCTTATGCATTTATGTGTTCTGCAAAACATTTTTTCTCTCCTTGAAAAAAAAAAAAGTTCTGAATTTTTTCGATAAACAAAATAAAACTTTCTGACTTATTTTCGAATGTAAAGACATAAAATTGACAAGCCTGATTATTAGAAATTTGGAATTTAATAGCCTTTTCCATTTTTTTTTTTTTTTTTTTTTTTTTTTTTTTTTTTTTTTTTTTTATAAATAAATTATTTATCGAATTGTAAGCAATTCTTGTCATGTGTTAACAGGTCTTCTCCTTTATCCACTTATCTCGTCGGGAAATTCGCTTCAAAATGGCAACTTAGAAAGTATTTTCTGAAATATCTTTAGACTTTATTAAAAAATGGGAAACGCCATTTGATTGCATAGTTTCTGAATAAGAACAATTTTGTGCCTTTCCGAACAAAAAATGGATTTAGAAATACGTCAGAAAGCAACTTTTTTGGGTAGAGCAGTCTAAATAAATTACTGAAAAATATTTTTTAAATCTATTTTTTACTATACAGCTTCAAAAGTTATGATATTAATACCTTATATATATATATATATATATAAACTACATTAATTCTTTTAACAAATCTTTATTTGAATGCTGAAAAGCTTAGGTTTCTAAATAAACGTTAACGTTGCTACGGTGTATTTTCTGTGCTATAAAGACAAAATAATGGAAATATACTGTAAAACTATCCCGTAAATATGTATGCAATGGCACAATTTACCTCTTCAACAGTTTTTATTTCATAAAATGGTTCAAATGGTGAATTCAATGCATTACAATGTTTAACTAAAAGTAGATTTTGAAGGGAAAAATTAACTGCGTATTTAATTAAAAAAAAAATAAAAATTAATAAAAATTAATGTTTTTTTTTTGAAATCCTTACTATTTTTTTAAATATTGATACTTCACTCCCCTCCCCCTTTTATAATTTTCAAACGTGTATTACACAAGACCACCCATAGATTATTAGATCTATCTAACATTGCATTTAAAATATTTTTTTTTTATTGATATATAGTGTAAAACGATGAAATCTAATACATCTTCATATATTTTTATAAAAAAATTTTTATCACACATATAATAAAGAACATGTACAAAAAATTTTAAAATTTCACCTTCAATACAAATAAAGCCTTAATATGCTTAAAACATGTAAGTTAAGAAAATATAAATATGGAGAAAAATCCGTTTAAAGTTTTAATTTGTATGGGTAATTGAGTTGAGTATATTAACAAAATTTATAATATCTCGCGATATAATTACTGTATGGTTTAAAAAAAAAAAAAATAGGTATCAAAATGTTCGCAATTAAACAGGCTTTCATTTAATATTAATATATATATATATATTTTTTATCAACTTTGAGGTAAACTGTCCCATTAAAAGAAATTTAGTTATAGCAATTCATTAAAATATAATCGTATCCGGGCTGATTTTTTATTTATTAATTTTCTTCTACCGGGCCAGGACCAAAGAGCTTTTATTTGGGCCAGCCCCGGAAATTCCGGCCCGTGCAAACCTCTAGTATACACACTACACATCAAAAAGACAAAGATTTGAGCAATCTGTCGTAGTCACTCAAACCTATCTAGTATGCGTGTCTTCGGTTTCATCTGAAGAAGAGGGTGTATAATTATCTCTAAAATTACAGTCGTGTAAAGTACTGTTTTAATAAAGGGGCAAGATGTTTTCTTCACGTCGTTTTTATCCTCCAGTCTACAATAGCAGTGTTATGTGTAAAATGCCTTCGTGTATGAGTTTTAAGTATATACAAAAGCCCGTCATTTCCTCATCTTAAAACTTACAATGGCGCTTTATCTGTTCTTTCTGCCTATTTCATATGCGTCTTTAATTATTAAAAATTCGATTTAAAAGTTTACCAAGAAAGACGTAAATTAATTTTCCCCACCACTAAGTGTCCAATAAAATTCGAGATTCACGCAATTACGCCATCTGCTCTGTACCACGGCCAACGCTGTATCCCATTAAATCCATGATCACTTCACACACTTTGACATTTTTCACTAACATCTCTTCGAAACTGAATGAGTGGGTCACGCAAATTCACTCAGCTCATTTATCAATCTTTAGAATTCTTTTTTTTTTTTTTTTTTTTTTTTTTTTTTGTTTAATTCGGCTCTAAACTTTAATGCGGCTGTTGGATGATTTCCAGATTTGTGGATTTTATTTTTATTGCTTTTGTCGCTGAACAATTTTAGAGATTTTGAAGTTGGTCTGACTGACATAATTTTGCATTTATTCAGTCTACTCAAGAAGATAAATTTGATGGAGAGCTTTTCAAAGATAATTTAATAATCATCCTCAATATTTTCTCAGAGATACATTGTTCAAAACTTAAAGAGGAGGACCATCCCAGACAAATCCGACTATGAATAACATTAAAGTAAAATTTTTTCCTTTTTACACTTTTTGATGCTTTTGAGTAGTCTTTTACATTTTAAATCATTTTTATATTATTTTTACTTCAATCTGTTACGGCTGTTTCTCAGTCAGAAAATATCTCATTATTATATCCAGAGATAAAAATATTTTCCCTTTGAAAAATGTCATGTTTAAGAAAATGGTTGAGTAAATTACAGCCAAGTTCCGCTGCCCTTATCGACTATCATTGGACAATAGCATTTCACGAAAAAATCATTCCTCTTTTTGCTATTTTTTTATTTCTTGGAAAAGGTATAAAATTTTCAACTTCAAACAACAAAATAAATAAATAAAAATTATATATTTTTTTTCAACAAAATACTTTTTGTTGTAAAATATTTTTTGTTGGTTGAAAAAGAAAATGTCATCAACTTTTTCAAATGTTATAAACACCAGATTTGCGGTAGTGCTGCTTTACCTGCACTTTGTCTACTTAAAAAGGAAACAAGTTGGAAATTGCACGTGAAGCGTAGCAAATAAGGTGCGTTCGTACGATAACGAAGTTTTAAATATATTCATATTTTGCTGTTATAGTAGATAGTACTTCGGATACAGTAAAACGGTCGGTTTGTGTGTGTGTGTGTTTCTGTAAATATACAGAAGTAACTTTTATTACAACTCAGCAACGTACATCATACACTATACTATCTGCTTTCTTTTATACAGGAAATAACTTTTAGTATTCCTCAGCAACGTATATCAATCTCATAAAATGTTAAATATAGTAAAACCTCTAAATAACGGACACCTCGGGAGCGCGGAAATTGTCCGCTATTCGGAGGTGTCCGCTATTGGTAAAACATGAGATATTAAAAAATTACTAAGAAATTCTTAATGTTTCATTAAAAGACTTTTATATGTCCTATAACCTCTATTTTATATTAATCAGAATTTAAAATTATTTTTTCAAACAATAAAACTCAAATAAAAAGGTGCATACCTTTATCCACTGTTTATATATATAAAAAAAAAAAAAAAATTGTTATAAAAGTTTGTTTTTGCTTCCGATTGCATGTAATTCGTTTTTCAATGTGAAGTTTTAACTTTGTCAATAATTTTAATCATTCTGGACTATCTTTTATTTGAAAAAAAAAAAAAAAACTGTGAAACTGCTCATTGTGTTTTGCCGCTTCTTAGAAATTCTCGATATTGCAGGAATCACCTTCAGTTTCAGCATCTCTTTCATCATTACTAAATGTACTTTTATCGAAAATTCTGAAATAGCATAAATGCTATTTAGCAATTGATTCTTCTCCAGTAACTCATGATCAATATTAATAAAAATTTTGGCATGTTCTTCACTCCTGATATATTTTATCAATTCACTTATTTCGCTTAATTCTTCATTTGTGTCGGAAAATGTATGTTTCATTTTCTTTTAATGTAAAACCTGCTTTTATGGAACATTGTCATGCGCTTTCCAGTTTTATGTTTTTTACAGCTGAGGAAAACCAAATTATAGCACCGACAGAATTAACTAATTTTAAACAGTTCTCAAGTTTATTCATACAATCTAACTTTAAAGAATGTAACGTAACAAAAGCTTTCTACACCAGGATTTAAAATTGTGTATTGTTCAAGTGGCTTGCATACGTTTTACATTATGCTTGGAGTTATGTTTAGGGGAAGAACACAATTTTAACATTATTGAATTTCAAATGCTTTGGATGAGAACTTTCCACTTGACTCTCTACATTTATCTGTAAACACAAAATTTGTAACACATTACCCTCATAAATTTTGAGGCGTTTTATTTTTTCTTCATTTTTTTTCTCGTTAAATTTTTTTTTTCATCGTTTCCCGACAAAATTACTGTCCGCTATTTGGATTTGTCAGAGGTTAAACATACAAAAATTTAGATTTTGGGAGTGGGGATTAGAAAACTGTCCGCTAAATAGAGGTGTCCGTTATGGAGGTTTTACTGTAGTCAATTACAATTGAAACGTGCACCAAAAAATGTTCTCCCTGTACGATTATGTAATGGATTACTTTTGGTAGACCTTGTAAATCAATGACAAATATTTTTTGTACCACAGATTGTGCAAAACGTATATTATAATATGTAATTCATAAAGGCATAACAATTTTATTATTTTCGAATGAATATAACACCATTAAAATGCATTTAAAAAATTTTCCCCATTGACCGTAAAGTAACGGAATACTTTTGATTACCCCTGTAATTGATCTATGCATCCTATTTTCATAAAATTTGAAATGACTCGACAAAATTATATAATACTTATATATTTAAAATTTCAAACGATTCGGTTGGGTAGTTTTTGCGTTGATATATGCGGACGGACGGACTGAACGACAACTACGTATTTACATAATTATGAATGCACCTAAAAAGTACTTATTTTAGAAATATTTTGGCAAATTTAAAAGCAAAGAGATGTCATTTGGATAAAGTATGCGCAAAAATTAAAAGTTAATTTTCAGATGATAAACTAGAAAAACTGATTTTGTTTACCATGATCATAGTTTTATTGTTTAGGAAATTTTGAATTATGTAGTTGATCTGCAGCCTTAAAATTAAACATCAGTTGAAAATTAGTTCGGTGTTAGTATTTATTCAACAAATTTAAAAGAGCAAATTTTTAAAATAGATAAAATAAATTTGGCTGGAGCATTTGACGTGAAAGCAAATGATATTTGTCAATTTTTATCATATAGACAGAAAGTATACTTTAATCTAAAATAACATGTATTATTGATAAATGCAATGAATCACCAAACTTATTCGTTTTTTAGTGCTAAGTAAATACTGCATTATGTTAAACTATTTAATGAAAAGTTACAAAAATATATTTAGGTTAATGCAGTGAAAATTGCGCTATATTGCGAGATCCCATCAAAATTTAAAACAGGTTTGGTTAATTCAGATATATTGTAACCACAAAAACAATGCAGTGAATATTTGATATGTATTCGGCCATACTAACGAGGTTAAGCCAAATATTTAAAAAATATGTTTTAAAACTTACAAAATTTCTAATTTTAAATGTAAATTAAAAAAATATATATCTTTAGAATAATTAAGAAATACAATTATTTTAACTAAATAGTTTGCTTCCAAATTATTGCTTTTTTGAAAAGAGACATTTGAAAGACGAATTTCATAAGAATTGCTCATGTACAAACTCAAGTTCCTTAATATTGCCAATAATCGATTTCTTACTTTTTCACAAACAGGATGCTTTGGAGCAAAATAGAACAGTCTTTCAAGGGTCATAACAAGCATCACGAAAGGCAATTTTTTAAAGGAAATCATGATCGCAATCCACTTATTCAGTCAAAAATATATTGTCTCTATCCAAGCTGAATTTGACTTTTGTTTGTTTCATTAATAATAATGTAAATCAAAGATCTATTTAGGAAGAAATTGTTTCCTTTAAAAGGACTTTTCACATTTTTTTTTTTTTTTTTTTTTTTTTTTTTTTTTCATTTCAAAACAAGATCCTTTACAATTTTTCACAGTTTTCTCAAAACTAGATTTATTTTACTGAAGCCCTTTTGCATGAAGAGATGCAAATAAAAACTATATGACTGTAATTTTTTTTTAATTTTTCGAAAAATTTTATTTTAAAATGTTTGTTTTACAGTACAATAAAAATTCTTTGATTTCTTTTTATTCGAAAAAGAAGCCATGAAGTTTAAAGTTTTACTAATTAAAATTTAAGATTGTTCTTTTCTTAAATAATAGCTCAAAGTGCGTTCCGAATATTCTCTATTCACCAAATTCACAATTCTGAGTATCGCTGTTCAAATAAATAAATAAAATAAAATAAAGAAAAGACAGCTTAATTTTAAGATAATTTGATATCCTGTTCTGATAATAATAATAAATGTTGGATTTTCTTAAAGGTTAAAGTTAGTAATTGGCTTAACCTTTTGCATGTCATTTAATTATAAAACCACTCCCTTCATTAAATTTAAATCAGCAACTATAATAATTCAGGGAGTGGCCCCTAAAAAATTCTGATATGTTAAATATTTATTTCGAATTTTTATGTTACTGATATGTTTGGATCTGCTTTATGATCTTAAATGTTATAAAATATTCTATATAAATTTATAATCTATAAATATGGAAATACGTTTTTATCAAAATATGAAATTCAGCGATAAGTATGGTTTTTCTATTTAAATTTTTTGGGAATATATATATTTTTTAATTTATCCAGGCTGTCCATTCTGTTTTCCTTTAGTATTTGTTTTTCAATTTTAATATCATGGGAGATTTCTATCAGTCTTTAATGTAAAGTTTTAATGTCCTTTCTTTTGACATAAAAAAACATCGATTTTTTTTTTTTTTTTTTTTATAAATATATATTTAAATTTATTTTATTTGCTTTTTTACTTGGAATTTTTCCTCACTATCAGTATTGAATGTACGGGAACGTTTCACAAAAACCTAAAATATTATAAAAATTCGTAGATACAGAAAAGGTTCTTCTTTTCATTTTCCCAAAATATGTTAAAAATGATTAGTGGAGCATTTCGCTATTGAAAATCAAAAGTGTAGTTTTTATAGTTCATTTACAGGAAGAATCAAAAGTATTCTATTAGTCTATTCTATAAGAGGGAAAATTTGTTTGCAGTGTATTTTAATAATGTTAATGGTTACAGATAAAATGAAATTGATATGAATTTCTTAGGTGCAGTAAAATATATTTTAATGTAGAATAGGGACTGTGTAGAATTTATATGAGTTTACGGGAATACTCAAAAGAGTTCCGTTACTTTATGATCTATGGGGGGAAAACTTTTGCGGTGCATTTTAACGGTATTACTGCATTACAATTATGAATAAAATTGTTATGAATTTTTTAGATGCACTAAAACATACTCTGTAGATTATGAAATGCAAATCATTTATAATTTATTTTCAGGGTAGCCCAAAAGAATTTTTACATATAAGAAAAAATGTTTGTAGCATATTTTAATTATGTTTATAACAATTTTTCTGTATCAAACAGAATGAAAATTATATACATGTAGATAATGGAGTCTAAAGGTTGTAACACACAATATTTAATAATTTCTTGATTATGGAATATAATTTACTATGTACAGTTAAAGTAAAGTAGGTTTTGGGACATCTCTGGCCATTTCTGCGCCGCCATGTCATATTCGTTCAGCTTTCGAGAGCTCGGTCAACCGTCTTTCTCGTATCACATCTAGAAGAGCTTTGCGGTTCATTTTAGCATTGGATGGAGAGTTGTAATCTGCAATTTCGCCAGCATATGAGTGGTTTCTATATGTCATTGGTATTTCATGAGAGAATACTGAATCTGCATCATTTCTGTTCACTCTGCTTGTTGCTAACGGCAAAATGCTCTTGTCAGCTATACTTACCATACCATTATTGCCAGATGGGCTACTTTTTTTTTATTCAGATTACCGATTGGCACCACTTTTTAGAAATGGTAAAATTGCACTATATTTAATGACGTGTTACTTAAGGCGAAAATAAAGGGAATAATATAGTTTCAAAAAAGTGGCGCCAATCGAGAAATCTGATTTAAAAATAAGTAGCCCAATGGCAACACTGATACTTACTGCTTTGCTGGGTCTGTGACCTCAGCATTCACATACATTACCGAATTCACTACAAGATGCGAGCTGTAGAATATGATGTACGTATACTTATTGCTTATTTAAAATGACATTACATTAATATGTCAAGTAAAGTATTTAATTTTCGCTATAATTGATATAAGTGCATTTTCATTACGTTTCGTCTACACAAATAAAATTCGAAAGAAATGTTGAATATTGGCATAAAATGCTTAAAAATGTTTTTAATTAAATTACGCATTTCAGTCTTAATCTTTTTAAACATTTGAGTGCCAAATATGTTTTTCGATGTTAAATAAGAGCGCGATGGCACTCTTTGGCACTATAGCGATTAATATATCAGTATTACATGTGCGCGGAATTTAGATAAATTAATACACAGGGCTACACAGAAAACTGGACACACTGCAGACTGTCGGGTATTATTTCTAAAACTGTTATTTTATTAACTTTAAACTTTATTGCCCCAATTAAGTTTTATCTTATGTGAGGTGTATATAAAAAACAATATATATATATATATAGTACATTGAGATGCGCAAAAAAATTCAAGTACTTTTTTTTTTTTAAACCAAAAAGGCTGAAAATAAATTGTCAACTAACTGTATTAAACGTTTTTTTTTTTTTTTTTTTTTTTTTTTCTGTCTAACTAAAGTTTCAGGATGTAATGTAAAATATATACAATATCTACAGATAATATACATGGCTGTAAAAATAAATTAGAGTGCACTTTTAACCTGTGGACGGTAGATGCTGAAATCTAATTTTAAAATATGCTATGGGTTTTATCAATTGTTTATTTAGATATCTTCTTTATCTTATTAAACGGTGAAGTTTTGTAAAGTATTACGGAACTATTGAAATGTATTTCATAATCTATGCTTTACGCATGTTTTTTTCTGCATTGTTTATGCATACAATATTTTTTTCAATTATAAATTAAGGGAACAGTTTACCTTTTACACAATTTTTATTTTTTAAAAATGTGGTTCAAATGGTGAATCACTGCATTTTAATGTTTTCAACTAACATCGAATTCTTAAAAAAAAAAATAATAACTGCATATGTAATTAAAAATTTAAAGTTTTTTTTAATTATAATTTCCTTTTTTAAAGTTCCTACTACTTTAAGTATTGATATTTTTGCCCTTTTTAAGATTTCCATATGGGTATTACATAAGACTGCGCTTGGATTTTTAAATACTTCTTATATTACATTTAATATCTTTTTTTTTTTTTACTGATATACATAGTGAAAAACGATAACATCTAATACATCTTCATATACTTTTATTTTTAACAAAATAACAAAAAGCTTCAAGGCTAATTCCATACACACATTTATCTAATAAAGAATACACACAAAAAAAAAAGTTAAAATCTCTAATCTCAAAAGAAAAAAAAACTTAGCATTTTTAAAATAGAAAAGTGACGAAAATATGAACATGAAAAAAAGCTGTTTAAAGTTTTTTTTTTTTTTTTTTTTTTTTTTTTTTTTTTTTTTGTATTGGTAATTGTGCTGGGTGCATTGACAAAATTCAGATCTTACGATATAATTGCTACAATGGTAAAAATGAAATGTCAAAATATTCGCAATTGAGCTTTCAATTAATATTTAAAAAAAAAAAAAAAAAAAAAAAAAAGAAGAAAATCGACATTTTGACCAATTTTGAAGTAAACTGCCCCCTTAAATTTGATATTGTTAGTGTAATTGCTGGCCTATCTGTTTTATAATATAAAACTAGTTGAATGTGGCAATCCCAAAACTTTCTTCCATCTCATACACGTTAATACTTTCGGTAAAATGAAACATAGCGTCTTCGATAAGGTAATTTACACAAAACTCTAATCTGCAACAACTTATTTTAAAGCTCTAACTGAATCTGAAATTTGATGAAAATCCGTGTATTAGTATTTGTGAAATTCAGTACACTGATTCTTGAAAAAGAGCGTTTACAAGTTTGTCGCATACAAACATTTTGTAAAAACGTGTTTTGAAATCTCCGACCCCTAAAAAGAGTAAATCCGTCGAAAACCGGAATTCAAAAATTTTCAAGAATCCAATACTTTCTTCTTGTAAAAAAAGAAGAAAGTAAAAATTAGCGCGTACTTACTGCATAAATAATAAAAATGATGCAGGGTGTTCAGTTTATTGCTTTTCTGTTTGAAATTCGTGATGTATGTGTGTGACATTTCAGTAAATTTTTATTTGGTTATCACGATTAAAAATTAAGAAAGGGATAAAAAGAAGAATAGGGGTGCTTGTACATTGCGTGCAGCTTTAATATCCCAGCTTTAGATGTCGTAAACGATATGCTTTTAATCATAAAACCCTAATCTCTTTATATTTCAAAGGCTTCAACCACAAATGCTTTTGCGTAATGTCTTTTTAATTACTGCCGCTGAATTTTTTATTATAGGTAAGCATATAGATATCGCGCAACAATTAATTCTTCCATTATAACTTTTTTTTTTTTTTTTTTTTTTTTTTTTTTATTGTCTATTGGATGTCAAAACATAAACCGACAGAAACAAAATATGGAAAATGAAAAGTCATTCTATTTAATATTATGTGTCCTAAATGAAAACATCTACAATAAATGTAGTCATAATTTTATTCTTTTTGAAAATGTATTTAAAACAAATTAATGAGAATGACTTCCTTTTTCTATATGGATTTATATGTCTTGTGTTTTCTATCAAATTCTCATTATTACAGATACAATAGATTATTTATTTTAATTTCATTGTTTTCAGCCAGTGTGCTACCGTATATTGCTGTGCTGAGAAATATTTAATTCATATTATATCAAGAATTTACGAATAATAGAAGTACTTCTTTTTTAAGTGCTAAGTACAGAAGTATATTTTCTTTAAATGCAGTGTACTTAAACCACATTCTCCTATCTAAATATCTACTTTAGGAAGTTCAGACGTCCAAAAAGTATCGAGATTAGATATTACTTTATGTGTAATAAAAATAAGTTTTTAAAAATAAGTTAATTTTAAAAATGTAGATATTAAAACCATTTTTTTATCGACTGGGATGGTGCATTTTAGTTAAAACAAAATTGAAATATTATTCTTTTCATATTTTTTAGCACCATATTTAAACTTGTCTACTCATACTCATGTATACCATTTTAAACTAATGCGTATTATTAACCATGATTTCGAATATACAAATTATAAATGAATTTTTATGCAAATTAAAAATTCCTAAACGTTATACATTTCTTTCAAACAAATCATCATAACAAGTGAAACAAAAATTTGAAAATACACTAAACATTGGGAAAATAAAAATATTTGTCATCACATCAGAGCAGATGTGAAATCAAAGCAGAATCATCAGGCTCAAATTACACTGAATTCCACAAATATGTACGGTTTCATCCTTGCATAATCCATAACAAACTAAAAAGGGCAAATATGGTTTACCACGCACAATAAATCTAGAAAAAGGAACCAAAAATAACATAAAAGATAAAATAAAATGGGTTTAAAAAAAAAAGAAGCGTATTACCAATATAAGATCTATTCATGCCATGAATCATGCAACAAGTTGAAAAAGTATAATCATTAATTTGCACATGTTTCCAAAGATATTTAAGTAAAATACTATTAATTCAACCAAGGAGCAAAAATGAACAACTTAATCGTGTAAAATACATAAAATGCAGTGTTTTTACTAATGAATCAGAAATATATCTATACAGGATGTCTAAAAACAATGTATTTGAAAAGAGTTTTTAATTGTTTATCATATGTCAGTCTTATTCTAATAGTGTAACCAAAATTTCGTATAGTTTTTTTTTTTTTTTTTTTTTTTCGAAATTTGCCAATTTGAAATTAATTTTTTAACGAAATACAAATCAATTAGCAAAAGTTTTTAGCAGTCTTGAAGAATCTTCAGAGATTTTTTTTTTTTTTTTTTTAATTTAGAAACAAAAATAGATTTACTGCATTATAAGCTATTTTTTCAAAAATCTGACAATTCTTTTTTCTTGGTTTTCAAACAAAATGAGAGAACGGCAAAATTTTCGAACGGATTTTATTGTAATCCGCAGTTTGGGGCACATCTTTTTCATGGACAATATGATCATGAAATAAGCTTTAAAAAAAAAACTTTTTGTTTAACTCTTCGTGAAAGAAAATTTTTCAACATATCAACATAATAAATAATATATATAGAAAAAATTAAGAATTGTGAAATAGTAAATATTTAAAAATTAATTGTTACATGCACTTTTTAAAATAAGGAATCGAAAATTGTACTTTTTACTCCAAGTAGGCTTTCCCACTCCTGACCCCCTCGTTTGAACTACCGTGGAGAAGGAGGGCCATGGAGACGGAGCCCGTCCTCACCAAAAGTTCATAGATCTTTTTTTTTTTTTTTCGGGGGGAGGGGGGTTCTTTTTTATAGTTTTATTGCTGTGTCACTTTATGAATTTGTTTTATTTGAAGTCGCTTGGAAAAAATATAAGTCGTCAGAGAGTTAGATTTCAAAATCCAACTTATATGACCGTTTTTCTAGCAGACGATGTCTCTTTCCATTCACGTATTTTCGTCACTTCCTCCTCCGCCGGATCGATAGAGGGCCTTCGGACATGCGCTCTTCCGCTTCTTCTCTACTGACCACTTTCTCTCTCTCCATGCAACTGTTTTTGTATCATTTGTTGAGATCCTCTCTATTCGTGCTAATACACTTACACATATTTCTCCTGCCGCCGCAGGTGCAAGTGATCGTGAGACCTACATTTGTGTTTATGTAGTGAAGCCGCATTCATTTTATAAATATGTTTCTGATAAAGAATCCTCCACCGGTGTACAGTCTTTGATTCCGTGTACTAACTAAAATAACTTAGCGCCAGTGATCATTGGAGTTATATTGCGCACAGTCATACCGATATTTGAAATTTATTTTTCACTTTATAGATTACATTGACTAATTTATATTCTTCGTAAAATTTCTCCTTTTCTTTCATTTTCAGTCTCACTAGAAACGCTGTGATATTTTATCTTTTCGCTGGAATATGAACCATGCTGCACAATTTATAGAAATGCACTTTTTAAATGTAATGTTTTTTAATTATTTTATTTAAAAAATATTTCTTAATCATATTTTGTGCAAGCGTACGAATATAATTTTTTAAGTGATTATTTTCTCTGATAATTTACATCATTCAAATGAATTTCATTTATTGAACTAATTTTTAACTTATTTGAAATTTTTCCACTTTGAAATTTAGGTGTTCTTAAGGGTAGAATATTTTATCGTATGCAAATATTCATACACCGTCGAAATCTCAACAATTTTGCCAGCGAAGCGTGAAAATTTAAAATTAATTTTTCGACCATTTTGACTCAAGGAATTAGCAAGAGCTCTCATCTGTAAAGTATTTATTTTTCGGACCTTCATAGCTGATGAACCAGAACATTAAGCAAGATTTGAGGGTAAAGATGGAAAGAGTGATCTATAGAGTAAACATGTGAAGTGGCCGAGTTCAGTTTTATTGTTTAAAGAAAGACAACAGTGTTTATGACTGAAATTTTATAATGGATTCATAATTAATGTATCAGCTGATTTACATAAAAAATTAACTTCGTTAAAAAGAGATTTTTAAAAATCGACATTTTGTTTCAACTTTGTACTTTAATTTGTATTTGTTATTTTAAAGCCATATCCGACATTTTCTCCAGTGAACTACTTTTGCATAATTCTCTCGGGTATTGAAACTGCAATTTTAAGAGAGTTTTTTCTGTGTGTACTGTAAAAGAAAGAAGAAAAAAAAAATCCCAAGACAATCCACCTGAGATCAAGTTCTTATCTCACGTGTCGTTGCCGATAAGGCAACGATAAAATGGCTGTATTCAGTTTTCTTTCTTACGATCTTGTTGTATGTTCTGTGTGCGTCGTTGTAGTGGGGCTTTTGACGCTGTTTCTGTTAATGGTCTGCATGCTTAGCCTGGCTGTCAATGAACATCGAACCAATCGAATCGGCTGAAAATGGATAGACCACGGTCCCCCTGGAGTCGGTCCCTCTTGCTAAGACAAGAGCAGATTAGACCGCATAGTATCGCTGAAGGATTAGACGTCTGCTCACCCAGGCAATATGACCGGCACATTCGGATGATCAGAGGTACCGGTATATTGTTTTTACTATAAATGGAATAATCATTCTAAAAAGATGTTCATTTTTTTTAAGATCACGTTTGTGTTTTTTCTCATTTAACCGAATCAGCAATGTACATTTGTTTCAGAGTTAAATTTGCTATTCATTTCCCTGAATTATTTTGCATCTTATGTATGATATGGGTATTGATATACTATTAATTATCTATCTCTCTCTGCACAGTAAATGAAAGAATACTTAAAAATAGATATTTTATCAACAAAAAAGGAGGAGGAGGGGAGTAAAATTGGGAAAGGAAGCCTAAAATTAAAACAATTAAATCGTTTATTTTTAATGTATAATTTTTTTTTTTTTTTTTTTTTTTTTTTTGAGGAATGAGTGTGTGTGGGAGGGAGTGAGGGAGGGCTTTTGTGATTTGATTAATATCCTGAAACAAAGTGTGTTTTATTTATTTTATTTTCACACTGTTCAATTTTTCCTGTCATATATTTATTGCATATTTGAACTCTTTTTTTCATTCCAGAAAGGGAAAAAAGAATGTTAATTATACCACTGTAAACTATCGCCAGATGTATATTTTTATTTTTTTTTCTATGCCCTCCTCTCCCACAAAAAATAATGCCAAAGTAGTACTAAAATTTTGTTTTGATGTTGTCCACCACTCAAAGCTTTTATAAAATATAGCATATTAAAGTTTCTTATTTTTATTTTATTTTATTCGCAAGGTTAATGTGTTTCCAGATTATTTTAGAGAAAGGGGAAGAGATATTTTTTATAAAAGTTAAATGAACAAATAATGGACACACTTCAAAGTCTTAAGGACTTTGGAGTTGAAATTTGGCTTATGAAAAAATAACAAATTAAAATTAAACTTTTATATTATTATTTTCATAACTCTTGCGCATTTTATAATCTGGGCTGTTGTTCAAAATCTTAATCAAACCAATCAACAACAAAAAAACAGAAAAAATCACAATTCTACTGTTTTTTAATCAAAATTTTACTGAGTCAAGATAAGTCTGTTCTATCTAATTTATATACTTCATTTTCTTGCAACAATTGCATGTTTTTGTTTTTATAATAATAAAAAACTTTGAATTTTATATACTAATGGCCATTAACAAAATTCTATTCATTTGTAACGTTTTCAGTCTAATTTCCTTTATTGGCGTTATTAAATAATAAATATTGCTATTATTGGCATAGTAAATATTCAGTAATGGACAGTCCATGTAGCTATCACTAAAACTTTAATTTCATTAATGGTTACAGTGCATAAAATCTTGCCTGATTTGACTGAAAAGCTAAGCAATCAAATTTAATTTTTAAATTAAGCTTACCGGAATATAATAATTAAAAAAAAATTCAATATCTGCGCTTTAATTTCAAATGTCAATAAAATTTTAAAAATTAAACCCAAACTATTTTTAATCCTGACTTGCATACTTTATAACCTGACATTCAATCAAAGCAATCGGATAGAAGAGAATAATATTAAAGGGCATAGATAAAGGATGGTTACCCCATCCACCCCCTAATTGAATGAAAACATTTTAAATCGCAAATCTTGTCAAAAGTCTATTACTTCTGTTTTCTTTTTTTTTTCTTTTTTGCCCCCCTCTCTCTCTCTCTCTCTCTCTCTCTTTTTTTTTTTTTTTTTTTTTTTTTTTGTATGAGTATTAACTTTTGAGAATTTTAACGAGAAATACGATTTGTTATTTTCATACACCAAGACTTTTTTGTTAGTTTGATAATTTCCCTTCCCTTTTCCTATTTTCTCAATAATTTGATAACTGCGAATTTTTGGAGTTTCTATTAAATTTCCTATTTAAAATTAAAATATTTGATATTAATGACTTGAACAATTAATTATTCACACAAATATTTACCAATTATTTATATTTATTTGTTAATTTTATTTGAAAATGATTATTTTCTTTCATTAGTCGACTTTCATTAAATTCTGTTTCTAAATACAACCGTCAAAAGAAAAAAAATTGTGTTAGTTTTTTATTAGGTATCCATTAAGAAAAAATTAAATGTTCATTACTAACATATTAGGTGTCCATTACAGAAAATTTGGGTACTTTATTTCTCTTACTACAATTAAATTTTTATTCACAATGGAAAAAATGAATGAGAATGCTTAAATAATGTTGACAGATTAATGTAATATTAAAAAATCTGGAGTATAATAATTATAATTATTAATTCAAAAATAATTTTAAAAGAAATTCCTTAAAGGTGCTCATTAGTGCACATTTACTCTATGTGTGTAATCTTAGTTTTATTCTAAATATTGTCAAGCTGTGTTTCTTTTTATATAAATTAGAATATATTGGTATATAAATATGCTTACAAGATGTAGTATTGTTAAAAATTAGGTTTAGTCATAGTTCTTTGTATTTTGCAAAAATGTTTGGATATTTGTAAATCAGCTGAGTAGTTGCAAAATTTAGATGCAAATCTAGTTAACTCAGGTAAATCTTTTTTAAGATAACATGATAGATATTAATTTGAGTTATTAAATGAATTTTTACAGCATTCAATGCACTTTGTACACAAGCATATTAACACTCTTTCACAAACGATGCCACTAAATACAAGATTCTAGAATTTCCCATTGACAGCTCATGAGCAACGGTGCAACTGCTATTAGTATGTATTATTTTTAAGTAGATAATTTAAAATCGCCCCCCCCCCTTTTCATGCAATGGTAATAATACAATTATAAATATGTATGATATGTTTAAATTTTTACAATTTTCTTATATTACACTGTTTAACAAACTTTAACGATTTTATTATTATTATTAATATAAGTTGAGTATTTCATATATTTTTGGGGAAAAAAAAATAATAATAAGTAGTTAAAAGTTACATTCGCTTATAATTTTAAGAAATTTCGTTTTCAATTTTTGGACTATAGAGGCATTTGCTATACCATTACATTATCAATTTAATTGTATTTAATCTACAAACACGCATTTTGACTTGTTGCCTGAACAATTGTTTTAAAAAATAATTATTACTGTTACTTTTCAATATTTAAGTTTTATTTATTTTATTATTAAATTCAAAATTTGAATCAGATCCATATTATATTTCATTTACGTTAATTAATTTCTCTTTAATTTTTCAAGAAAGGTAATTTTTTCAATATTGTGCTCATATTTTTTAATTATGAAAAAATTTGTTTTTATCATTTATTTTACTACTAAATTCAAATACCTGAATTCATATGCTATCTTGCCCAATACAAAAATGTATTAATATGCATAAATGTGCATTATTTTTAAAATTTTTCTTTTTAAAATCTATAATTAATAGAAATTTTCCAATGCCGTGTTTTTATAGGGATTCACTAAAATAAAAGACTTAACATTTCACCTCATAATAAACAGATACTTTGTTGAACAGTATAATAAAATTGCCAGATATCTGTTGTTAAAGTTTCAAACTTCTTACCATCAAAATTCAAGAAAATGCTTATGCTTTAATTTGTAATTAAAGTGATACTCCTCAAATGCGATATTAAGATTGAGTGGGATAAAGAGTAAAAGAAAAATACTTTAACTTTTTATACTCCAACAGTACATTAAAGTGCTGTTAAAATTCGTTTACCACACATAATGACATTAATACAAGTTAAAATAGGATCTAGATACTTTATCATGCTCGACAAAAAGAATTTGTTGTGCGATAGAAAATTATTTGTAAATGGGATATTTATTTTTCAATTATAACTCTTATAACTCTTCTGCTTTCTTGAAATGAAAGACATTGAGTAAAAGGTTTAAATTTAGAATAATCTCTATGTATACTTTAAGATCATTCTGTTTGTATATTTATTAAAAAGAGTTAATTAAAAAAATTAGATTTTTCGCAAATTAAAAAGCAATTCCAACTATAAAAACAGTTTTTTTCTATTACTTATTTTTAACCATACCTTGATATATTTTTTGTCATTTTATCTTATTAGAGTCTCAAAAATCGCATTTTCCCACAAATATGATACTTTAATGAAAGCTTAGTTGAAATTAAGGAACATTTTGTGCCCCTCAGATTCGGAAATTTCATTCCCAGGTGCCCGTGCCATAGTCAGAGTCAACCGAGATGCATTGATTGTTTTAATATAATTTAAGATTATATTATTTCTTTTTTGGTGTTTTTGTTTCAAGTGTGTTTAATTGATTTATTTTATGAAATCAGAAACCTAGCTTATGTAGCAATTTTTCAGTTATATTAATTTGAGATTATTTTTTCTTTGAAAATACTCATAACACTATCATATTATAGTTTTATACATGATTTAGTTTATTCATTCTCATATTAACGTATGCGAAATCTACGATATTGATAGTGTTATGAGCTCTTTATATGAAATCAAACTGATTACATTAAAAATTGGTATTTAAGCCTATTTCATGTTACATAAAAGATTTATAATACCTCCAAACAAAAATCAGGAATCTCAATAAATATAGATCGTAAGCAAATTACATCCAAATTACAGGGTTAAAACAAATTAAAACATCTTGCAAATGAGAGAAAAAAAAACCCTCTTGGGAGATCAAACATTAAAATTACTCACCTCCTTACAAATAAGATAAAATATTAATCGACATTTTATGCAAAGAAAGTTTAACATCAGAATTTTTAAGCTTTGTAAAATTTCAAAACTCTGATTCTACATTTGTTTCACCGTTGCTCTGGAGTGATGATTTTTAAATTTTCTATTAATTTTACGCAGTTGAGTTTTTTTTTTTTTCTTGATTATCTAATAACCGTGCTCCATTTTTGATATTACCCTGAATGATAATGGTAATAAATTATTTATGAACGAAAATCCTTTGTAATGATTTTATTTTTACGTTTTTTGCTTCATTGTCATCCGAATTACAGGGTTTAAAGTGCCATATACATAAGAATGCCGTTTTTATTATATTTTTATCTAATAATAGTAAACAAGCGATTATATAAAGCCAATGCTTTTTCGAATATTCTAGAGATTATATATTCTTGTTAAGTAAGAATAGCTAAAAAAAACAAATGTTCTTTGAATATTTTTATTATTACATATTAAAATATTTTTGTATTACTGTTTGAACATTAACTAATTATGAATTAATTCAAATACATTTTATTAAAAATTTTGAAGTTTCTTACCTGAATCATGTGGTATTTATTACATTCGTTAAAATAATTATTAGAAATCCCTTTTATGAATATTCCAACTTTCAAAGACTTATCATTGAATATTATCTTGTTGCCATCTAACGTTATATTAAAAGTTGTAATTGTTGATAAAATGTGCCAAAATTTATAGTTTCTGGCTCATTATTCAGTCAAGAGTCTAAAAATCAAATGTGTGTAGTAATGCACGACAAGAAATATAACCTTCAGTGAAGAAGTAAACAAATTTTATATGCTTGTAATTAGTTAAATACAATTTTAAAGTCCTATGCTGCATTTTTTTTTCTAATAAGCTTTAACTAATCTGTTTTTATTAATAGATCGCGAGGCGGCAGCACGTACAATCATCTCATCGATTTTACGAAAGAAAATCTATTTGCATATTAATAAGCAATCGGTCTGCCAAGTCTTGTAATGGTGGAAAACACCTAAAAACCCCATTTTAGCGATTTGTTCGTACGTTTACCATTGTGCTTACTTGAACCCAAAAATATGAAAACAAGAAGAATTGAGAGCAAGAAAACATAATTGTAAATTTATGAGTCAACCATTAAGATCTGGTCTTTTAGGTATTTTCCACCAAGATATGACTTAGCAGATCGATTCCGTTTTAATATGCGAATCGAGATTTTAACTAATCCTAGATTTTCATCCGTGAACTCGATGAGGTGACTGTCTGTGCTGCTGACTTCCAGTCTATAAGATATTGCTGCAATATCTTTCAAATTTTAGTGTCACTATTTTCTAATACTTCGTATAATTTAATCGCAAATTTCTGTCTTTAAGTAAGACAAAAGTTTTTGTTCGAAAATATTGATATTAAAGATCTAAAGGTATGACAGCTATACATATTAATCGGAAAAACATAAATAAAAACTTCGAGTGTTGTCTTTAACCCATTTTGCTTTATCAAACGAACTAACACTATATTCATTATTTAAAAATCTTATTTATTCTTCAGTTCTTTTCATCGCTTCATGATTACATGGGAAAAACCTTTAATTGCTTTCCATGAATACTGTTTTTGTGAAATTCGTTTGGGAACAATTGCAAGTTAGTTATCCAATTTGCTCGGAAATTTTCATGAAATTAGTGTGTATATTTGTTGATAGAATTGCAAGAAAAATTTTATTAAAATAATGACTTTTTGTTAAATATTGAAAACAAAATGTAACTTCAATACAAGATTACTGTTTTTTTATTATTCTTTTATAGAAATTATATATTAGTTAATGCTCTCCTTCTAATTCATCAACCAATATTTTTTTATGTTTTGTACCAATACCAATAGTTTTTTATGTTTTTTCTGTTTTGTAAAGTAACTTTAAATAATTATTTAAAATTGCATTAGATGTTCCAATTCAAAAGAATTTTATTGCGAAGTTTAAAGTTATTTCATAGATTGCCAAGTTAACATAATTACGTGTTTTTATTTGTACATCTGCTTAGATCTAAATTAGTGTAATAGTTAATTAAAAGAAACTTATATAAATTTTCATTTAATTTTTAAAATAAATTCTGTATCTTTTTTTTTTTTTTTTTTTTCATGCTATAGTTGCGAAATTATAGGTTTAAAAAAATCATTTATTGGCATAATTATGAACTGAATTTTGCATTCTCAAAATTTTTTAATTTGTTGTTTCTTATCTCATACTTTTGTTAACAAAAAATTAATGAATTGAAAAATCAATGAATTAACAATATTTGAGAACTTTAGGTTGGTGGGAAAGTTTGAGACACATAAATATGTCGAATAATGAGTGAGTTATCTGAACAATTTCTCTAATGTTAAACATTTGTAAACCAAGATGTAGTCTTCTAGAAATTTTTGTTGCACAAATGTTATGAAAAAATTGATTAGTTTCATTGATTTAACCCTTTTCATGCAAGGCATTTCCGATCCAAAAATATTAAAATTAATTCATATTGCAACTTACGAACAAATTTATTTGAAAGTAATTAAAGTTTTTCTTCACGTTTATTATAAGATAGAAATTGTACTAAAAAATTAATGGTGCCATTTTTTAGTTTGGACATTAAAATTAAGCGCTTGCAGAATGCAAACGGCGCCCTTTCAAACGATATTTATCTATGAGAAATCGGGTACTTTCTTAGGGAACTTTACCAGTGTTTACTTTTTTAATTTTTCTGAAGACCCAAAAAAAAAAAAAAAAAAAAAAAAAAAAAAAAAAAAAGCGTAAAAGATTTTTAATTTTCAAAAATTTTTAGTGGTTAATGAGTGAATATCATGTATTCATTCAGTTTTTATTTAATTTTTACATGTATATAGTATTTTACATGCAAGGAATAACTCAAATAATTATGTTAATATCTAGTTTCGTCATTATACTTTATAGGGGAGAGTGGGATAGAGAAAGGAATGGGACAATAGGTTTTTCTTTGTGTATCATTCTAAACATTTCATCCATGACACACTAGATGAAGAAATGTACCCCAATCTTCAGTTGAAAAAAGTAGCTGATCTACATAAGCTTGCAATTTTATAAAGAAAAAGATTAAGAATCAAAAGTATATTTGCTTAATATACTTTTTATGCTTTCTGTATATTAATGGCTTGTAAGATGTAATAGCTTATGCATTGATGTAATAGTTTCCCTATTTATGGAGCATTATACTGTATACTATCCATAATTTAAACTACACCTAAAAGCAACATTTCTCTTTATACAAGAAGTTTAGCATAAAAAAGGTAGAGGGAAGAATGGGACAATTCTAATTCCTTCTTCATAATAAGATGGGGTAAATTGCTAATATAGATATATTGATAATATAGGTATATTGCATTTCTCTTTATACAAAGAAGTTCACCATAAAAAAGGTAGAGGGAAGAATGAGACAATTCTAATTCCTTCTTTATAATAAGATGGGTAAATTGCTAATATAGAATCATTTTTGAAAGGTAGTACATTAATTATAATATTCAAAAAATATTCCTTTACTTCAAAATATAAATAAACTGAATAGATGATTGTTTAATACTATCTTTGATTGACAATCCCAAATTTTCTTTCCGGTGATGAAGATACTGGAATTTCATATTGTAACACAGACATTATTAACCTACAGTCTATATGAGATTGTATATATAGCCGACAAAGACTATTTGTGGCTTATAGTAGATTGTTTTTTTAGTTGTTCCATACCTCCCTGTTAGTGGGGAGGGGACATATTTTGAAGTTTACAATTTCTTTAATTATAAAATTGTTTCTGAAAATTATGTTTCTGTATTGTGTAAGACCATTATAAAGTGTTTCCTTTTGTATTTTATAAATCGAAATTTTTATTTTTGTGTCTAAAATGATTTTTTTCATTTTTGCAAAAAGTGTCCCAGTCCTCCTCATTCTCTCCTATTTTTTTCCTTTAGACAGAGATGGGATAAAACTTTACTTTGCCTTGAACTATCTTATAAAGACAATTAATTCTTTTCAGTATTCTATTAATAAAGAGCACTGAAATTGGACTATTTTCATTACATTCATTATATGTCCATCTGCGTAACATTATTAGTATTTGGATTATATTATATCCGCCATTTTTCAGTATTTTTCCATTTTTTAAAAAGTGCCAAACCTATTTATTATTATTTGTAGATATGTGTGGCAAAGCACATAAAAAGTGCCAATGTTTTTTAAAATTTAAGAAATTTACTTTTTACAAAATGATTTCTGAAGTGCTTTTTATCTACATATTTTGTAGTGAATGTAATTAGTTCTTGCAATGTTTGTTTTTTATTTTATGCTTTTCTTAAAGTGCTTGCTTTGTATCTTTTTCTAATTGTAGCTATAATCGTTACACTGCTGTAATTATTTAGCTAATAAAAGTGCTTGGATCTATTGGCTTTTTTCTTATCTTTTCATTTCTTTCTACTCTTTCAGCATAACTTTCTTTGTATTTCATGTAGAGGAGAGTTGTACACAGTGAGACAGATTTTAATAAAATCATTAAGAGCTAGGTACAATCAGCTGAAGGAAATTTAGCCATTCCGTGTATAAATTTGCCTATCGAGAGCATCTTGCATGCCGAATTATTAAGACAATAAAAGCGAAAAATTAAACTTTAAAGTATTGTTATTATTATTTGTCTCACTCTGTATTTTACTTAATATGAAGTAGAGTCCTGCGCTGGTCGGGTTGTTCCCTTCCCAATCCCAAAATTTTCAGTTTTGAGTTAACTCGAAACCTGACTTAAACCGGATACATTTCGATTCAAAACCAACCCGAAGTGGAGAAAAAAGAAAATCATGTTTTTATACAATTATGGAAAGGTAGTTTACTTTTCAACTTTTTTTCATTTTAATTTTAAAATTGAATACTCATATACTCATTATTATTCATGTAGTATATAATTTTGTTCAATAAAAAAAATAATCGGAATTTTCCTTTGAAAAACCGATTTCAACACCACCCGATACATTTAAATTTAACCTGATCTGTAACCCATGGAAGGGGGGGGGGTGGAGTCGATCCGAGCAAATTGGACTCAAATAGCATCTTTATTGCACATTGCATCTGGTCGGATACGAGTAATCTCGGGCTATCCGATTCGGCGCAGGACTCTAGTCAGGATTACTAGATTTTAATCAGGCTAGCAAAAAGCTGACTTTTTTGTTTTTGTTAACCATTAAAAAAAATAATGAGTTAAAAAAAACAACTATATATGTATATATATAAAATATATATACCGTAAAGTACAGAAAGTAAGCTCCCTTTAGAAAACAGGAAGTTCTAATGATTTTAAGGAGAGCTTATAATTGGAAGTTTTGTGGAATGGATAGGAAAAAATAGGAGATTGTGGAGGTGTATTTAGAATTTATGAAATTTTAAAGGATTTATACAATTTGCAAAATGAAATCGGATCAAATTAAAAATTTTTAGTTTTAAAATTTCGTTTTATAGAAGCTAAGAAGTTTCCATTAAAATATACTAAATTAATGAAACAAATTTATATAAAATAATTAATTTAGAAGTAAAAGAAATAAATGAACAGCAATTATAAAATTTAAATTCAATATAAATATTTTTTAAATCTCTTTTCAAAAACATCGATGAAAACGTTAATAGCATAGTATAAAGAACATTTGCCATTCTAATGCAATAATATGTAAAGTGATTTGATAAAAATAAATTGTATTCGATATATTCTTAATTATTCAAGAATATATATTAATTATTTAAAAATGCAATTAATTATTCTTAATAAATTTAGGAGATGGAAACAAAATGCAGAAAGTTTGAAATTGCCAGAAACTAAAATTTGGAGGGGGCTTATAAATAGTGCTTTTTCAAAAAGGAAAAATTTATATATATGTGGGGGGGGGAGCTTAATTTCAGTACTTTAAGGTAGATCTTAAAAAAATGCTTTTTTCATAGGCATTTGCTTTAAATTTGTCTCAATTTCTTTTGCAACATATTTTTGTTTATTTGTTAAATGGCTTACAGCAGGTCTGTCCAACCTTTAATTAAGCATGATAGCATCTCAACTTTTGGCAAATAATGAAGGGCAACATTATTAAAATGGCACAAAACATGCAAGAAAATCATCCTTTAATATTAGTATATGGATACGTATAAGCAAATGCATAACGCTGTAGAGACTTAATGCTCCAATAGGTATAAAACGCCATGTAATAAATTTCGAATAATTCGTTTTTTTTAATCAGATATATTGTCAAATTTGGGGAGTGGAGACACAAATACTCTGCAATAACTGCATTTTTTTAAGGTGTAAATTTGCCATTATAAAAATGACAGAAATAAAGTCATGTGTAATTCCAAAGAGAGAGAGCCTGAAAGATAATTCTTTCGCTCGATTTTAGATTTTAGAATTTTTTTTTTTTTTTTTTTTTTTTTTTTTTTTAAACAAAATTATCAAAACTACCTGAAATTTCAAAAGTCTTGGGGTGGAAAAGATAGCCTTTATCCGGTCTTATAAAACAGCCAAATGGCCAGTGAAACAACGTCAATAACAAACATGTTGAATTTTCATGCATGAAAAAGTGAATAACTAGAAATCAGTGAAGAAATGAAACAGCGCATGAATTGTTTCTTGAAAAACTAATCATGTGCTGTTGCTTTTCTTTTAATACGTTGCGTACGTTATAATTGTTGATGTATGAAATACACTTGTAGAGATTTATAAAACATCTCTCAAGCAAATATCAAGGATTTTTAATAAAGTATCTTTTACAAGGGAATTTTACTTTAAAAAATAATAGTAGTAACAGGAAACCTTCAAAAGGGTACCGTGGTGCCCGCCGCGTTGGACAGCCCTGATTTATAGAAATTATGAATGATTTAAAAATTAAACATGTTGATGACTACTAAAAGAAAAGTGTAAAGGCATTATGCTTAAAAGAATATATCATCATTAAATTAATGCATATGGCAAATGGAGTAACTTTTGGTTAACAGGCTGCATGTTTCCAAAGTTGCATAGGCAATAGGTTTTTAACATCTTGGTTATTTTTGTCACTCATAATAAATCACTATGTATGCTGTCAGTGGACATTTTAGTCAAAAGGCTTTTATATGCAATGTTTAAAATAATTTTTGGAAGTAATAGACGCTGTTTTCTGTTGAAGTGAATACACGTCATTAAAATTTGTTTATAGTTAAAACTTCATTTTTACGCGACAAAAACTTACCTAGTTGTAATACTTTGAATTTCACGCATTTCTAACGTTTTCTGGCACTAAGAACACCATTTTTATTTGTTTTTCGTTATAAAACGCTGAAAATTCATAAAATTCTAAATATCATAACCCAGTAATTTTTAGTCATAGAAGAATAGATTGATACTGTTTTATTGGTTGAAACGTGCAGAAATATTTTTGAAAATAATCTTTGAAATGAATCTTTGTATATATATTTTTTTATTTCATAACTATTTTAAAAGTAGCTATTTTAACGTAAATCGACTTTTATGCGATGCAGAAGAAAATTGGAAATTTTTTTGTAATTAAACTATATCTCTAAAATTGACGGTTTAGAAATTAGCTATTATTAAGGAGAGTTACCCTGTACAAAAATAAAGACAGTTTTAAAAACGTGATTTTCTTAAGAAAAATTTATTTTAGACTTCATTGTGGATTTATCTATCAACGCATATCTAAAGCTAATCCCAGAAGAATATAAATAATATTTATACACTTTAAGCCAAATGCAAGTCATTCAATCAACTTTTCAATACGTTTTTCAAAATAATTACAATTGTATCAAAATTAAGAACCCTCACAAGATTATACAATGCTTTTTTTCCCCAGTAAAATAAAAATGCAGGAATAAAAATGTTTTCCCGCTCTCATTTTCTAAAATTGCAATAGTGGCAAAATAAAATAAAATAAAATAAAATAAAATAAATAAAATAAAATAAAAATGAAATAAAATCCAGCGTAAAAAATATAAATATAAAATTAAATCCTGCGTAAAAAAAAAACTCCTTGATTAGAAAGCAATATTTCTTTTAAACATTTAAATACAAAAAAACCACCCCTTTGTAATTATGTCCGCAAAAGATGTCTGCGCACTAATTTTAGCAAAACGCAAAGAGATTGAAATTAAAAATCAACTTCCCATCCCGTTATGCATAACCATTACTACAGAATATCTTTTATTTTCCATTTCAGAAAAATCCTGCCTAATTAAATGATTTCGCGCAACATTATCAATCCGCACAAAAAAATGCAATTTCTTAAAAATTATATCATTGTGAAGAGTTAAATTTTTTTTGCTTCGTAATGAAAAAAAGTAGTTACATTATTAAAATGAGCAACAATGATTACACGCAATAAAAATAACATTCAAATTATTTGCGATTGCTAGAAACTGCAAGTTACTGACAAATAAATAATCAGATGTCAAACAGATTTAAGGGGGGGGGGGGATACTACCTACTAATTCTGCCACAAATCATCGTATAAAAATGGAACTGGTACCGATCCATTAGTAATAACGTCTGTTAATTAATGATATTCTTAAAAATTTTTAGAAGGTTGTCTACATATAGAATTCGTATGTAAATTTGACATTTTCATTGTCGAACGTTATATTTGACATAATATTTGGTTTCTTTAATTTAATAAAATATGTGATTTGAAAATAATTTTCGGAAAAAAAATACGGATTATGACCTAATGAATTTTTTAACTGAAATAGATTTTTATAAGTTAGAAATATGCGAATCCAAAATTTCAGAACATTCCGCTCAGTAGTTTTTGAGTTACGACTGAAAACCTACCTGGCAGTTTATATTGCAATGATTAAAAATGAATTTAACTTTAGGCACTCAAAATTTAAATTTGCATAATTCTTAAACTTCATGAAAAAATTTATTTTACACTTGGTAACTTTAGATAATATTTACCGAAGAATCAAGTGTGATGTCAAAATTATTTGCTTAATATGAAAATTTTAAAATTTGTTAAAATTTTATATATGTAGATAACATTTTATAAGCAAAATTTAAGTATATCATTAATTACATTGTAGATGCTATTTATCGATCAATAGATACCAGTTATGTTTTCACACAATTATTTGCAGCTACAGCTAGAGTTAGTAGGGCTCCATCCATTCGTCTTTGTCTGACGCACATATACATTCAATTATAATCTTTAATAATTATGTCTAATTTAGTAATTTTACAGTATTTTAATATAAAAAATTTCTAAATGCATAGGATGCTTAAATGTGCACCAAGAAAATTATATTCTTCAATATAACTTTATTAAATACACTTGGATATATACATGAAATTTAAAATGAATCATGCTTTTAAAAAATTGTTTTTTAATGACACTATTAATAACTAATATAGCTGAAATATAATTTTGTGGTATTACGCTTTCACTACATTTAGTAGCACATTAAAAATGTTATTTTGAATCATCTTGGAGCACATTCAAAATTTTATTTTTATGCTTTTATTATTATTATTATTATTTTCTTTATGTTAAAAGTCTTTTAATATCATTTATTTTATTTTTATTTTTTATTGTTTGGAGCATGATTAAGCTATTTATGTCTGATTAAGCTATCAGACATGTGATTGTCAAAAGAAGAAATTAATAGCTAAAAAAGTTTGTACTTCAAAGTTAGTTGAAAAAGTTTTGAATGAAATATGTGTCTATTAACTTCTATTTGAATGAACAGAAAAATGAGCAGCAATTTCATGAAACAAACATCAGGAACTTTAAGTGTAAATGACAAATCAGGTGTACATAATTTACAAATACATATAGCAAAAAAACAGTGAATTTCTATAATAAATCAAGCTATAAGCTAAGAAATTTGTTCTAAGAAATTTGTTATGCACTCTACTGATTAGTTGAAAAAAAAAAATAAATAAAATATAAAAACAAGGCTAAGCTTGAAATGTGTTAATATGGAATAATAATAATTTATACCAGCATACCTTATAAAATAATATAGTTGTTAATTCTCAGAATTAGCACATGGTAAGAATTATTCATACCATCAATATGGGAAATTTTACCGCTAGTATAAATAATTAAGTTACAGTTAAAGAAAAACAAAAAATTGATAATTACTCTCAAATAATTAGGAGATAATATATTATAAATAAAATATTAATTCACATTTATGTATATTCATTTTTTCCCGTAAATATTTTAAGTGTTAAATGTTTTAGCAAAAAATCTAAAAAATATACTTTTTTTCTTTTTTCAAAATTATATTTTGATGTTCTTAACGATAACTTTTCTCATTTTCTAAATGTTAAGTATGTTACTGAGATTATGCCTTTGGCAGTTACTGAAAAACATTTCGCAGCAATTAGCTGTGTTATCATCATCTTCTCTAAAAATATTTTGTAGAAATTTAAAACCGAGTGTTAGAAGTTGTTTGAAAGCCTAATTTGTGAACATAATTTTTCATTATTAGCATTTTCAATTAAGATAAACTTATAAACGAGTAGAAAATGCCTGTGAAAAAACTTTTTTGAAAACCATTAATTTGGCAAAGTGACAAATATATAGTTATTTACGCTATGTAGACCCGTTTTTAGGTGCGTTCGTAATTATGTAAATACGTAGCACCTATTGTTGTCGCTCAGTCCGTCCGTCTGTCTGTCTGTCTGTCTGTCCGTCCGTCCGCATATAACAACGCAAAAACTACCCAACCGAATCGTTTGAAATTTAAAATACATAATTATTACATAATTCTGTCGAGTCATTTCAAATTTTATGAAAATCGGGTGGATAGATCAATTACAGGGACAATCAAAAGGATTCCGTTACATTACGGTCAATGGGGAAAAAAGTTTCAAATGCATTTTAATCGTTTGAAATTTAAAACGTATATTTATTATGTAATTTTGTCGAGTCATTTCAAATGTTATGAAAATCGGATGCATAGATCAACTACAGGGACAATCAAAAGGATTCCGTTACATTACGGTCAATGGGGAAAAAGTTTCAAATGCATTTTAATCGTTTGAAATTTAAAACGTAAAATTTTTACATAATTTTGTCGAGTCATTTCAAATGTTATGAAAATCGGATGCATAGATCAATTACAGGGACAATCAAAAGGATTCCGTTACATTACGGTCAATGGGGGAAAAAAATTCAAATGCATTTTAATGGTGTTACACTCATTTGAACATAATAGAATTGACACGAATCTATGAAATATGTAGTAAAAATACATTTTGCACAATCTGTGATGCAAAGAATATTTATTATTATATTACAGGGCCACACAAATGTATTCCACTAAATAGTGTTATACGGGGAAACTTTGTTCAGGACGTGTTTTAATCATATTAAACTACTTCACATTTTATGAATAAGATATACGTTAATGAAGTATAATAAAAATTACTCCCTGCATATTTGCAGGAACACAAAGATTTCGACCACTATACTGTATCCAAAGTATGCTCTACTATATCAGCAAGATCTGAATATTTAAAACTTCGTTATCGTTCGAACGCACCTCATTTGCTACGCTTCACGTGCAATTTCCAACTTGTTAGTATTGCCTCAAGCACGTTAAATTTAATTTAAACTTAGGGGAACATTTCACTTGGTTTAAAAAAATGAAAGATCACGGAAAGAAAACGGAATTTTCTACTAGCAAGTACAATTTTGCCTATTTTAGCAATTTTTTGTGTAAATATTTAATACCATACTATTTATGAAAGCCAATTAAATATCCAGGGGCTTGTTTTTACTAAAATTGACCCACAGAAAACAAAATAACGTTTGTTTGAAAATCTACCTACGATTTATTTTTTTCGCAACTTTGAAGTTTTCGGGAATGTTTATAACGTTTAATATTTTAACATTAAATAGATCAAATAGTGTTAGCATATTAACTAGATTCGTGGCCAGAAAAATTATCTTTCAAATCCAGCTACAAATTTTGATAATCCGTTGATCGGAACGCTGTGCTATATTTCATGTTAGATAAGATGTTTTTGATTAAAAATGAAGCTGTATCGTCATACTACCTGCTTTTCAGTAGACACACGGTTTTAAGAATGTCCCTGTCTAAAAGTAACATTTTTTTTTATAACAAACAAAGTGGAACCTCTGCCTCTTCCTGTATACTCTCATTTACTCTTAATCGTCATATTCCCCTCCCCCCTCAATAGAAGAACATTTTTGTAATTTATTTTCTACCAAATGAGACTTTCTCCATGAGTTTGACGTCTTTTGAAATGAAATTTAGAGCGTTATCTAAATAATTTCAAAAATCAAAATCATCAACAATTTTTAATCATAAAGATTAGTCAATTTTAAAATCTGAAAATAATCAATGTTGGGCCGTGAAAAAAAATTAACAGGGACAAATTACATTTAAGTATAGAATTTAAAAGTTAGAAAAAGAAGCTAAGAATTTTAATTTTAAAAAAAGGGTTTAATTCTCTACAATTATACCTGCTAAGACAAAATCTAAAATTCATTTCTTTTCTAGTCGCTTGCGATTCTGTTTTAGCGAGTTTTACTCTATTTATAAAAATTCGTTTACGATTATTCAAAACTAAAGACGCCGAAACTAATATTAAAATAATATGAAACCCCTGATGAAATTAATTTTCCTTCGAGTACATTTAATTCAACTTTAGAAATTGTATTTCTATAGTTGATTAAATTTAATATTTGTTAAAGAGTAATTGATTTTATTTAAGGAAGCGGCAATATCAAATGTAAAACATTTGCAAAATCACATGCAAAACATTGGTGTACTTTTTTTTCCGAGGGTCATTTAAGTCATTTAAAATATTTTTCTGAATACTTTTGGCAGTAGCTAAAGTAAAAAAAAAAATCGTTCGGCTAGAAATATATATCCTATCAAAAACATGAATTTGAAAGAATGCCAAGTTCGTAAAATGTTTCGCTAATAAAAGAAGTGAGATCTAACTGCAAACCAAGTTCTTTCGAAGCTCCTTAAATCATAGCTCCTGTCATGCATAATATTCTTCAATTGCTTAAAATGATTTGGTATGTTACTTGTTATTCAATAGAGCGACTCACAAGTTTTCTGTTATTCAAATTTCTCTATTTAATTGATCAGAACTTAAAGTTGATCACTTAATTAATTTATCAATACCTTAACTTCAATGTAGTTATTCGAACACTTGATTAACTAGATCTTTGCCAATCAGATTCTAGATTAAATTGTACTCTTACTCAAACATTAAAGTTAGGGGCTGAAAACTTGCCAAGTCGCTCTATTGAATAACAAATAACATACCAAATCATTTTAAGCAATTGAAGAATATTATGCATGAGAGGAGCTATGATTTAAGGAGCTTCGAAAGAACTTGGTTTGCAGTTAGATCTCACTTCTTTTATTAGCGAAACATTTTACGAACTTGGCATTCTTTCACATTCATGTTTTTGATAGGATATCATTATTTTTTGTCAAATCACTTCTTTTATTAGCGAAATCTTTAAAGAACTTGGCATTTTTTCACATTCATGTTTTTGATAGGATACCATTATTTTTTGTCAAATAAGTCGATATTTGTTTCCTTTTTGAAATAAATTGGCTTAATATTAAATTAGTTTTATTTAATGTTAATTAATCTTACAGCCTTTTCCTGCGTTTATTCACTGTTTCTTTGAGTCAAATTTAAAACTTTTAACATTAGGACTGCTTATGTTCCTTTAAATTCCACTAATAAGGATGTTTCTTTTATGTGATTGGGTACTACTTGATTATCTCGACGACCAAAAAAGTTTGTCTCCAACATGGTGATATATCGCCAAATTGACGACAAAACTTACCCTCCAAAAGTTATGCTAACTTGGCGCTATTTCTGGTATTTCGCCTAATTCCCATAGACTCCCATTGTAATCTGGCAATTTATCCAATACTGTTGTTAGAGCAAGGACTGTCGCCATCATTTTGACTTTTTTTTTTTTAATCGGTTCGCTAACTTTCCAATATTGCTAATATTGCTATTTAGAACGTTTTTAGAACGCTTTTCGCGAATTTTTACCCCTTTTTAAATTTTGTATTTGTTAACAAATGTTCTTAGTGATCATTTATATCTTATAAGTAATGAACATGCCAAATTTGATGTTTCTAGGCTTTTAACATACAGACATCGCATTTTTAGAATTTTTTTTTTTTTTTTTTTTTTTTTTTTTGCTCTTTTAATTTCTTTGGATTAGTGGCATTGACATAAAATATAGCCTATATTGGAGCAAGGAATGTCACCATCATTTTGATATCATTACTTTTAAGATCGGATGGTTGTTTGCTGAGATTGCTTAAAAATTCCAATTTAGAACAGTTTTAGAACGCTTTTCGTGCATTTTCACCCTTTTTGAATTCTTTATTTTTTAGTAAATGTCCTTAGAGATAATTTTTATCTTATAAATAAGTAACATGCCGAATTTTGTGCTTCTACGCTCTTTAGTAAAACAAAAATCTCATTTTTAGAATGTTTTTTGCTTCTTCACTCTCTTATGGTTAATGGTATACACATAAAATACAGCATATACTTGAACCGGGGTGAATACCATTATTTTGGTACCATTAATTTTGGAATCGGTTCCTAGTTTCAGAAATTAGCTCCGATACCCGCCAAAAAAGACGCCAACTTGGCACTATTTCTGATATTTTGCGAAATTCCCGTAAACTCTAAAATGCCAAACTTTATAATTCTAGTCCCTTAACATACAGACATCGCATCTTTAGAACGTTTTTGTTCTTTTACCCCCCTTTGGGTTAGTGGCATCGACATAAGATATAGCCTATGTTGGAGCAAGGACTATCATCATCATTTTGATATCATTAAGATCGGTTTGTTGTTTGCTGAGATCGTTTTAAAATCGCTATTTAGAACGTTTTCAGAATGCTCTTCGCGAATTTCCACCCCTTTTAAAGTTGGTATTTTTTAGCAAATGTCATTAGTGATCATTTATATCTTATAAATAATTAACATGACAAATTTTGTGCTTCTAGGCTTTTCACTAATACAAAAATCCCATTTTTAGAATGTTTTTTGCTTCTAAACCCTCTTTTGGTTAGTGGCACAGACATAAGATATACAGCTCATATTCAAAATATTAGAATAATTGAGAAAAAGTAATAAGAAAAAATTATTTGTCATTTATTTATTTTTTATACTAAGTAAATGCAATTAAATTTCTTATAAATTAAATCTGGAATGTTTAGATAAGATTTTAACATTTATAAAATATAAAATACAGCATAATAAATTAGGTATACAGCTTCCTTAAACACACCAGAATATTAGAATAAAATTTAGATTGGTTCAAAATATTAGAATATTTTATTTTACGCAACAATATTACCTTATGAATATGAAGTAAATGGTAGTTAATATTTTGTAGCATCCCCTTTAGCTTTCATAACAGCGTACAATCGATCTTGCATACTATACACAAGGTGGTTACAAACATTTCTATCAATATTAGCCCAAATAGACTTTATACGTGCCACTAACTCAGTTTTACTTGAAGGAGGATTTTCTTGAAGTTTTTTCTTCATTATACACCATAAGTTTTCGATGGGATTAAGATCTGGTGAATTTGGTGGCCAAGGAAGTACCTTAATGTTGCGTTGGCGGAACCAATTCTTAGTTGACACCGAGGTATGCGGGGACGCTAAATCTTGTTGAAAGATGAAATCATCTTCAAATAAATCTTCTGATGATGGAATCATGTAATATTCTAAAATTTCTTGATATATCAGAGAGTTAACCTTTTCGTACACGATGCATAACTTTCCAGGTCCTTCTGCACTCATACAACCCCAAACCATGACACTAGCAGCAAATTTTACGGAACGTTTAAGGCATTCTTTATCAAATGCTTCTTGCTTCATTCTCCAAACTCGAATACCTTGATTACCATGTGAAACACAAAACATACTTTCATCACTAAATAATATATTTTTCCAATCTTCATTGCTCCATAAATGTCTTGATTTACACCAATTCAATCTTATACGCTTTTGTCTTGCAGTCATGAGAGGTTTTGTTTTCGGTACACGAGATTCAAATTTAAATTTATGGAGTTAATGTTGTTATAACTTAATGTTGTCGATGTAGAAACTTCAACTCCTTCTTCTTTCCATTTTCGGTGCAAGAATCGCACACTTTTAAAAAGGTTTTTCTTAACTATACGCTTCAGTTTCCTGTCATCTCCAGCAGATGTTTTTGGTTTTCGGCCACCATTTCGGCGATTATTTTGAAATTTTCCAATTTTTGAATATTGTGTTAGTATTTTACTAACGCTCGATTGCGAACAATGTAAATAATTCGCTATAAAACATTGATTTTTACCGTGCCGATACAAATCAACCATACGAAGTTTAGTAGATTCAGGAATATCACTCACACGGTCCATTTTAAGACGAAAAAGAAACAAACTGCAAAAAAGAATACTGATTTTAAATAAAATAGTCTGAATTTAATCAATGATGCCACCAGTTAAGAATTGGTAATAATTAAAGGAGAATTAATGTGAAATATTCTAATATTTTGAACCACTTGAATAAATATTCTAATATTTTGACTTTTCAAAATAATTTTTTTTTGCAATTAATTTTTTCAAAAATGATATTAAATTTAAGATAACAAGTAAGTTTAATCAACAATAAGTTCTTAATAAAAATATCGTTTGCATATTTTCATTAAAAGACATTAAATTACCAAACGATATTTTCAATTTCAAAAAAAAAGGTAATTATTCTAATATTTTGAATATGAGCTGTAGTCTATGTTTGAACTGGGGCGAGTACCGTCATTTTGGTTCCATTACTTTTGAAATTCATTCGGTAGTTTCAGAGATTAGTCCCGATACTCGCCAAAAGTGACGCCAACTTGGCACTATTTCTGGTATTTTGTGAAATTCTCATAAACCGCCATTGTAATCCAATAATTTATCTTCTAACAACCATTAATGTTTAATTAATGGTGATTTCTGATTTTTCCCTATTTATAGATCCAATAACCTACCTCCACACCAAATTTCAACTTCCTAAGTCACCTGGAAGTAGTCAAACATTTCTATGAGTGAGTCAGTGGAAAAAACAGTGGTTTTCAGACGCCAATTTCTCGTGAACGATAAAAGATTTTTTAAAAAATTTATAGGATTCGGAAATTAGAAGATGGTCTTACACGACACAAAAAATTGCAATTGTGTAAAAATAATAGAATTTAAGTTATTGAGGGGTCAAAAGTGGCCCGAAGTGGTTCGGGTAATATAACCCACGGCCGGTGTGTCGACTTTTACTTTTTGAACTTGGCTGACACACTGCCGTGTGTCTAGATAAAATGTGCAATAGCTGTGTTAATTTTAATAAAAACCTTCTTTTTTGGGGAAATTATCTCACTATTGTCATATTTTCACACTAACACAATATTGTTAAGAAATTTCATTTTTTTCCATATAATGAGATGAAATAACTAAATAAGCAATTTAAAAACACTCATAACTCAGTAAAAATCCATTTTAAGCTATTGCTGTCCATATCCGGTATTGTGTACGAGTTCAGTCGTGCAATCTTTTTTGCGATCTCCAAAAGTCATAAATACCACATAATACATTAAAAATTAGATAAGTTTGAAAATATTCACCTTAGCGAAAAACATACTATTAGAAATTATCAGTCATAGTCGGTCCTGTAATGAATTCTTTTGTGCGTCTCTGTAAATGAATAAAATATATTACGCACTTTATAATCCATAGAATACATGTTGTAGTGCATCTTAGTGATCCTTTTTATTTTCATTGCCTTTGAAGCATCATAACATATTAAAATACACCACATTCGACCCCCCCCCCCCCACACACACACAAATCTAAATGATGTGGAATTTTTTCTAGCGTCCCTGTTAACGAACTGCAAATGATACTTATTCCATACTTCTGATGAAAGATGTCGTAGTCACCTCAGTGATGCATATCCATCTCATGTTTAAAATAGTGCAATATCAAATAAAATGCATTACAAAAGATTTTTCCCCATTGACCATTCTGTAATGAAAATCTTTACTATGTCTCTGTAGACGATCTATAGATGCTACACACATCATTTTTTTAAATACTAAGCACTATATGGTAAATAACAACAAATATACAAATTATATAGCAATCCTAGCATGTTTATGAGAGTTACAACACGGCCAGACAGACAAACAAAATTCATAAACACTTTTCAATTATGTCTGAAAGTGTTAATAAGGCTTTGAATTCTAAAATTTCCAGAGTTGTTGAAAAAAGGATAGATCAAAGTCATCTGTGTTACATGTAATTTCGCTAATTTTGTCGCCTTAATCAGGGGGGAAAAAAGTAGATTCTAGTTCGCCTAAAATAAGTGGGCGGTAAAATGTATTGTTTTCATAGCTATTACTTGAATAGAATTACAAGGATTATTATTTAAAGGTGAATACGGACATAGTATCAGAACGGTAGCATCTCCTTGTTTTGAAAAGCTTTGAATTACGAGCTCATCCTTATTAGGCATTCGGAATGCAAAGCAGGTACTCCGCTGCTGTACCTGTGAAAGGTTAGGTTTCCTGTAAGACAGACCTGGCTTTGTTACTTCTAAGCATAATTTTAGCATGTGACTCGCTTTTTTATTTATTGTCTGACATTGTGCGCTTTTTCCGAACCTAAGGATGACCGCAAATATGGAAATTTCAAGTACATATACTACCAAAACAAGTTAAGGAAACTTTTTTTATTATTTTATTTTACTTCTGATGCCATTGTGATTTCAATGCACTTAACACTGATACAGTGGAAATAGATTTCTTTTTACTGATTACATGAAGAATAAAATAGAAAAGTCTCTAATTGCTTTTGTGAACAATTAACTCTACACTCTCCAGGGTCCGACTTATTCAGGAGCGAACGGCCCCTTTCCCCCTTTCCCCCTTTCCCCGGCCTCGGTACCCATGAGAATAATCAGGATTTTCATTCAAGTTTGCCAAAATGATATATTTTCATAAGTAATTCATAAATATAAACCGTAATAAATCATAATCATCATAAATAACTCGCAAATAAATAATGATAAATTCATATATTTTCAATCGTACATTAGGAAGAAAGTGCGGTCCCCTTTCTCCTTACAGTACCCCCTACACCCATGCAAAAAAACAAATTATTTCATTAGAAAACTATTAATTAAAATTTCACTATAACAGTTTAGTGTACCATTGTTTTCAAAAGAAATTCTTTCACTTTTTTCTCGTAACTTGGCAAGTTGCGAACAATTCGGGGCATTTTCGTTATCTTACAACATAACGTACGTAAATAACCAAAGAAAAGTTTACAAAGAAATACTCGTGTCAACCAATTTATAATTTTTTCTACTGTTATCCTTAATAGTTCTTTTTCTTAAATTTGTGACCATCTTTTTGTGATATCCTGTATAAAGATATGAGCAGTACCGGATACAAAATTTTTGCATACATACAATAGGTATGAATTTTAGTACTAGCTACTTGCATATTATTCACAAAAAAAAAAAAAAAGAAAAAAATTCTGACCTTCAAAATTATTCTTGTCCCTGGACCCTCATAGCCTAAGACACTCAATATTTTATCTACTGACTTAAGGGGGGAGGGGGGTCTTTACTCGTACAAGTTTTCCTCTCGCGGATCGAAAAATCCCATGTTAACTTATTGAGAAATTTAAATAGGTAACTGCTTATTACCTAATATAATAATAAAAATTAGTTTTTTCCCCTCTCATCAAAAAGTAGATGTTCCATGCCAACATATTGTATTTTAAAAAATTTATTTTTCTAAATTTTAAGTATTTTTAAAGTCGTAATAACTTTGAAATTTTTACCCGAGCAAAATTTTCATAATATGGTCTTTAATATTAAAATAATAATAATAAATTAAAACTTGAGAAAACACTTTTATAAAACACATTGTTTTTGATATCGAACATTTCCTTTCGAATAATAAAACCCACATTTCAATAATTATATTAATCATCTACTAAATCTTACCATAGTTAACATGGGATATCTCGAAAAGTGAGCTGTTTAGTCAGGCGAAGACACTTGTGAGCTAATGCTAAATCTGTGAGAGATCTGTTTGCTGATTTATATTTGCATACTTTCGAATTTTTCTTTTTGCATACGATAGTCGAGATCATTTGAAAGGATATCCGTAAATATGTTTATAGCTATTATGGTTTCGTTCTCTGAAAACAAAAGTACAATCGGAAAAAGTAAAAGGATAACCTTACTAACTATGCCACAAATTATCGTATAAAAATATTACTGATGCCAAACGATTAGTAATAACGTCTTCTAATTAATCCTATTTTTAAACTATCCTTTTAAGATGATATTGTCTGTACATTGAAATCGCTACAAACTTAATAAATATATCTGTCAAAGTTCTGCCAAGTTTTTTTTTTTTTTTTTTTTTTTTTTTACTAAACATATACAGTGATACATATTCCAAAAAGTAAGAAAAAGAATATTGCCCAGTTAAACTGATGGCATTGAGCTCACAGGCTATGCATACTAATTGTACATTACAGCCTTGTATTTTCGTTAATTCCGTTCGAAAAAAAAAATTAAGAAGGGGAAACAGCTCTCTCCTTTCTCCTTTTTTATACTTAATCATTGAACTTCCTAAACTATCAAGTATATGCTTTATCATATTAAAAAATCTATATCCAAAATTCAGAGCAAATCGGATAATTCTTAATAAAAACCCATTTAGCATTTATATAATTTAAGAGGAGTTATTCCCCTCTTTTATACTTAACTCTTAAACTTCCAAAACTATTCAGAGATTTGAACGAAATCTGACAATTCTGATTGAAAAATCCATTTATGCAAGTTATGGGGAGGGGCATTAGAACCCCCGTTCCCCCTGTTTATACTTATTCAATGAACACCTAATAACAGCCACGGTATCGCCTCATCCGAATGATCCTATATCTAAATTTTGAACGAAAACTGTTAATTCTGCATGAAAATCCCGTTTATATCAATTAAGGGGGGGGGCATGAGCCCCCCGTTTCCCCTGTTTATACTTATTCAATGAACACATAATAACAGTCACGGAATCGCCTCATCAGAATGATCCTATATCTAAATTTTGGACAAAAACTGTTAATTCTGCATGAAAATCCCGTTTATATCAATTAAGGGGGGGGGGGGCATGAGCCCCCGTTCCCCCTGTTTATACTTATTCAATGAACACATAATAACAGCCACGGAATCGCCTCATCAGAATGATCCTATATCTAAATTTTGGACAAAAACTGTTAATTCTGCATGAAAAACCCATTTATATCAATTAAGGGGAGGGGCATGAGCCCCCCGTTCCCCCTCTTATACATATCGAATGAACTCCAAAAACTAATCAGGGAAGCGCCTTATCAGGATATACCTATATACAAAATTTCAAGTGGATCCGATATTTTTATCATGAGTTATCGCGTTACGCACGAACGCACATACATACAGAACGGACGGGCACATAAGCTCTCAGGCTATGATAGCCTGTGAGCTAAAAACTTTCACTGCTAATGCAGGATTTTGACATCATATCTGGACTCTTCGATAAGTATTATTTTCAGGTAATAAGCGACAATCATACGATCAAGTAATTTGGCAATTATGGTGATATGAAATTTTGAACTTCTAATGTTAACCCTTTCAGGTCCTTTTTTTTTTTTTTTTCTTTTTTCTGAAACATAACGAATGATGTTGTTTTGCGTTCTATTCAATTCATATTGATATGACAATAAAATAAGAAAGATATTTTGGAGACGTTCAGAAAAAATTTTATTACAACAATATTTAACTAATATTATAACTTTCTAATACTTTCTACTACGAAACAATGTTGCGATATATTACAAGCTCAACTGTCAACTCAATAATTCATTAAATTTGTTTAGTTTTTCTTCAGCATTTCCGAATCGGGTATTTCATTCTGTCTGAAAGCGGATATTGCTGCTCCCTTTTATTGATAAAATTTAAGCTACAATCTTACATCTCAAACATATCCGTAAAAATTTTCTCTTTTGATAAACATTAATGCCATTTCGTTATCGTTTTATTTTTTGAATTGTACTTTTAGTCTTTTTTTTGTAGATATCAAGGTCGCTAATATTCATTTATATACCTATATATAAAGGACGATTTTGTAATTAAACATTGAAAAGCTATATAGTGTGTGTTTCATGTTATCGTTGTCAACAGCTATTACTAAAGTCCGTTGTCCCTGCAGGCGAAGACACTCGCGAGCATTTGCTATAAACCTATGGGGAGATTATTTTTTAATATCTCGTTTGGGGGAAATTCAAATTTTTTTTTTTTTTTTTTTTTTTTTTTTTTTTGACATTGGATACCTGAGATCTAGCTCTAAATCGCTCCTTTTTTTACTTTTTCAATTTTGATTTTAGGTATTTTTTATAGAAGTACTTTTATTTTCGAAACCAGTTCTGAAAATAAAGTGTCATTATTAAAAAAAAAATCTTCAATCAAAATCGCAAAAGTAAAAGAGCTATGTAGAGATGGACATCAGTTATCCAATGCAAAGAAAAAATATTTGAAAATGTTGAAATGCAAATGAGATAGCATTAGCTCGCGGGTGTCTTCGCTTGCAAGAACCGAACCCTTAATCGTGTAAATACTAGTATAGAATAGAAAGTGTTTGTAATAAAAATGAAGATAAAGTGAAAATCAATCTTATGTGGCAGGGCTTCTCGTTTTAATAATCTCCTCACAATACTAGTATCTTTTCCATGTTTTCTCACAATGCTAGTAACATATCTTCATCGATTACACTAATCTGCAAAATTTAAGATTTGTCATGTTTTTTTAGCTTTTAATAATTTATTCCTTATGCGTTTTGTAGCAGTGAATACGAAAATGGCCTTCATTTGTTGCCACATAAGGATTTTTTGCAATTTGTATATTCCAAAGCAAGAAGGCCCCACCAGTGGTCGAAAGGTTCTGCCTCCGGCACCATTTTCAAATATATTCCATATACATATGTATGTGTGTACACAGTTAAAAATATCGTGAAAAATTGCCTCTGTTTTAAAAGATTATCTATTTTCTAACCAATGAGAATGATCCACAGGCGTTTTTATGCTGTTCTCATTTGTTAGAAAATAGTTTTTAAAAAACAGAGGTAATTTTTCACGATATTTTTAACAGCGTTTATTAAAATTTTCACAAAAGTTTTTGGTCCCTAGATCTCATTCTTAGGGATGAAACTAGGTTATCTCTAATCTTGATTTAGTTTTTGTTGGTGAAATTTATACCTAACTTCAAAATTTACCTCCGCCTGTAGGCTTAAGCCGGCAGGGTTTTATTATTATTATTATTATTATTATTATTATTATTATTATTATTATTATTATTATTATTCGAAGATCTATTATAGCTTCTTTTGATGTTTCCTAAAACTGTTAATCCTGTTTTCATTGCAAGATGCAAGAGTTATTTCCTAACTCCATCCCTTTCTCCGATTTACAAAATAGTATAAAAATCTTAAAATTCCAAAGATTTAATGTACAGAGTGATTCAAAAGTCCTTGACACATTTAATACAAAATTAAGCTTATATCATGCAGGAGTGGAGTATAAACTAAAATGCTTCTTACAATGAAAAGTTTTCTTGAAGCGAATAAAAATAGTTCTAAACTTTTCCCATAGATGGCGTTGTACCTGTAATTATCATAAAGAAATAAAAAAAAACTCAAGACAATTAGTTACAGATCATTTATTTTGTCACTAGCAGTTACAGAGTATTTATTTTGTGCAATCCATTATGAATTACCGTATTTCAATACGTCCGCCCTTTGTAAATCAAACTAAATAAATTATCTATAATTGCTTGTGACAAAATAAATGATTTATAACTACCTGTCTTGAGTTTTTAGGTGTTTCTTTATGATAAATCAAGGTACAGAGCTATCTGTGTTGAAATTAGATTTTTTATTTTTTTAAATTCACATCAAGAAAACTTTTTTTTTTTCGTCGTGAGAAATATATCATTTCAAACCGTACTCCCGTATTACAGTTATTTAATTTTATATTAAATTTTATAATGTGTCGAGGCTTTTGGACCACTCTGTATTGCTTTTCTGTTCAACAACCATGTCGTTTTATGCATGTTGTAATCATTAGGAAACTTCAATTCACCATGAAAATATAATAATTATATATAATCAAAGATATGGGTTTTTTGTTATTATTATTAAAATAGCAAATTTTCTTTATTTGAGAGTTTCATGTATAGGATAAAAATTGAAAATCATTTGGTATATTTTTTTCTCTGATTTATTTTCTCATCAAATTCTACAGATGTAATATTTTGCGACAATAGCGATATTTTCCTTGACATCTGGCATTTATTGTAGTGTTTTTGTATCGCCATCTTTCTGATATGTCAAAATTTCGCAAAGCGAAACGGTCGTCATTGCTAGTTGTGGAAGTGGGGCGACACTTCCTGTGGGCGTACCGCTTGTTTTCTCGACGAAAGAATTTCTGTAGCTGTCAAATGGATTTGGTGTGTTATATTTTATCTCAAAGTCAAGGTTTTCCTCTGCTGTGGATATTAAACTATAATCTATCGTGAGATTGTCAAAAGAGAGACTATGAGTGAGCTTTTAAATATAGAATTTCTCTTGCTGCAAGCTCAGAATAAGACTGAAATATTCAAAGAAAATAAAAAACCTTTCTTCAAATTTCAGTTGGTTTCTTTAACCTGCAAAACAGACTTATTTGATTTTATCCATTTCTCTAAGCCATTTTAAGTTATGATTTTATTTAAAAATATGTTAAAATGGGAATTTCTCATTGAAATTTAAAAATGTGTTACATATTATTTTTTTTAATTTTCCTTATTATTTAAGAAAACAGAATGTAATATTAGTTAAAGCATGTTTATTAATATTTTAACTTTTTTAGAAAATGTAGGCAGTATTGTCTAAGTAATGTTAAAAAAGAATTTCTATCACAAATATTATTTATGCTAGTATAAAAAGTGATGGAGGAAGGCGGGGAGAGAGATGTGGAATTAGTTTTAATTCTTTATGATTTAATAATAAGATAATTTTTTTAAGCGCGTTTATTAACAATTTTATTGCTATACTTATTTGTCTAAAATAAATAAATATTTTCTCTTTTTATGTTAAAATATACATTTTGTCTCGTTTGTATGTAACTGAAATCGAAGTATGTTTAGGATGTCTAATGAAATCATATTATTAAACAAGTAAAAAAAATCATGCGTTAAGCATAGATTATGAAGCATTTTCCAACATTTAATGAAATCTTTAACAAAACTTTGTTATTTAGGGAAATAATAGTGTATAGTCAAATATACCCAAATATGTATTCCAGTACATTAGAACAGCCCTGCATTTCATATGTCAGTTCATATAATGGGAAAATTTAGCTTAGCAAGAAAATACCCAGTAGCTTGAAATTTCTTTTTCAGCAATTCATACTATTAGATGGAAACATACTTGAATACTTTTGTTCAGCCCTGTAGTTTACAACGTACCTTTATTACACGTCAGCATTAGGCTAAAATTTATTGTAAACTAAAACACTTTTAAAACAACTGAAATCACATTCTCATAAATCATCATTCATAGGCGTCCATGTACCGAATTCTTTGCGTGGCCCTGTATATCCCTTTATCTATATTCTGCAAACATTTCTCAGTAAATTGAATGCAGCTCAGCGTAAAAATGCATAGCTTATTTAAGAACCACGTTTAAATAATCTACGCTCATATTCAGTAACGTTGGTGAGCTCTTTTGGGTAGCCCTGTATATCAACTATAACATTTATACACACCATATAATGTGCATATATTTAGCGAAATATAAATGCGAATATCATAATTAAAATGCATTTCATCCCTCCATCAGCCATCATCGGACACATATACGGTACTTCGGAAAGAATATACTATTTGAAATCTTTTGTATGGCCCTGTAAATGCTATGCACTTCATATTATGCAAGACAGTAGCATATAATTTATATTAAGTTTCAGTGACATATATCAATTTTATTATACATGGAAAAGCTTAATATATTTAAAATATGTCACACGCAATTCCCCCTTTTACCATTATCTAATGGAATTCTTTTGTGTGGCCCTGTAAATGAATAATAGCTACATTTTCACCTTATATTTTATAGAATGCATATTTTAATATGTTTGACAGGGTATAACATCTTTAAAATTCCTTTGAAACTATTTTTCCCCATAGGCCGTAATGTAATAGGAAACTTTTGATTCGCCCTGTAGATAAACTAATCATGGTAGAAACTTCATTTTCGATAGGACTTGTGCTAGGGTAAACGTCAATAACGTCCTAAAATTTCATGGCAATCCGAGTATATTAACGATTTTCCCCCATAGGCCGTAATGTAATGGGAAACTTTTGATTCTCTCTGTAGATAAACTAATCATGGTAGATACTTCATTTTCAATAGGACTTGAGCTAGGGTAAACGTCAATAACGTCCTAAAATTTCATGGCAATCCGAGTATATTAACGATTTTTCCCCTTAGGCCGAAATGTAATGGGAAACTTTTGATTATCTCTGTAGATAAACTAATCATGGTAGATACTTCATTTTCAATAGGGTTCGTGCTAGGGTAAACCTCAATAACGTATAAAAATTTCATAGCAATCCGAGTATATTTACGGGAGTTAGAGCGCGGACAGACGGCCAGACAAACCGAATGCATAAGCACTTTTCAACTTTGTTGGAAAGTGCTAAAAACACATAAATTAGCGTCTGAATTTAAATAATTACTAAAGACAAGTACTTTTTAAGACAAATGTTTGTCTTAATACATATGTACATTTTATATTATATGATATAACATTTTCTTGTGATCTAATTTTTTTCGTTTCCTTTCCATAATCCGTAATATGTTCTTATTTTCATGTTTTTTGTTACCTTCCGTTGTCCTATGGAATTGCATGCAAAATACAATAAAACTTACTAAGAAGCAATCGCAAGGGATTGCAAAAACTTTATTTTAAATAACAAGTGTTATTATAGTTATATTTTCGCCAGGGTCATAAAAATTTCCTTGTAGATCAGGATTCAATTAGACACAGTTTCTGTTTCTCAAACTTTACTATTTTTAAAAATAATTAGAGGGCTCTTCCTCCTACCAGCTACGCTCGCCAACCCCCGTTCGGACACGTATGGCCTAGTTGGCGACTAAATTGGCAAAATTTGGTGACAGAATAGGGCCCCACCCCCTGCGCTATCTACGCAGATTTTCATTGATCCTTTCCAAATCGTTACTTTTATATATATTAAAGAAAATTAACAAAAATATCATTCTCGTATCACTACAGAAAATGTATGATGCATCTTAAATGAGATTATATTTTTTATTCAAAATTTCAATTCATCGTTTATAGATTTATTATATTGATATATTCATCTAAACTATATTTGCATTTAAACTGGAAGCGCGTCGACGTATTATGAAAGTGCGGCGCACAAAAGCGCCAGGATAATACAGACGCCAAGCATTTCAAATGAGGAAAAAAAAAATTAAATCTTTTTTTTAACTCTTTGAAGGACAAGCAATTGTGTTTCTGTAATGTTGAATTCCTACCGGAAATTTGGAAAAAAATATTCCAAGTAAGGAAAAGTAATTTTTCAACTCTTTATCACCAAAGTTATAAAAGTAAAACTTAAACTTTTCTGATGCAAATCTTAGTTAAAAGTAGGTGGGGGATATCGCCGTTTCTTAAGAGGTTAATGAATTATCCTGGAAATATTTCTGAATACATTTTGAAAATAATCTCATATGATGGAAGCGAGGAATTTCAGTTCCCAGCTGAAAATAATTCAAATTTCTAAATCTAATGCAATCTGTACTAGTATCATAAAGAAGAAATGTTTATCTGTTTGTAAGAAATAACTTTTGGAAATACCGAACCTATCTTTAAAATAATTAGGGTAATTCCATAGTAACTTACGTTACATTTTGAAATATTTTCAGATATTTTAGTAATATAACACACACACACACACACAAAAAAAAAATATTCAAAATGTAAATTTGACATGGTTTGCTAATTAAACTTATTCAAAGCCCAATTTAAATAAAAATTACCTAATTTTAATGCTATTTCTTAAATTTTGGTAGTTTTTATTTCCTGTGGTAACTGTCTTTACTGAAAAAAGAATGTTTTTAATAAAAATAATAAATAATGAATAAAATTTTTTTAAAAATCTAATTTTTATCATCATTTTTTAATTAATTTTCATCTAAATTAACCTTTAGATAGGCTTCATTGATAAATCATGTTAATTTTACATTTGAATATTTTTTAGTGTTACATTACTAAAATTACTACAGTAAATTGTTCTAAATGCAACGTAAGTTACCATGGAATGACTTATTATCGTTATTCAAATAATGATAGCCTTTATTCCAACATAGGCTATCTTTTTAAATTTGTATCTCTGCCCCCAATAGATGATCAGAAGGATAAATGTTCTAAAATAATGCGCTCTTCGAAACTGTTAGATATAAACCTTAAGAATTGACATGGTGGTAACTTTTAAATTTATGCTTACTAACAATCGTTATTAAAATTCGAAATTTAAAGAAAGGAAATGAGTTGAAAGATATCTCTGAAGATATCTCTGCCTCCCAAGGAGTGCAAGAGAAAAAAAGTTAAAAAAATTACGGGTTTTTTAGAAATTGGTTAGAAAAACTTTAACATGGTGGTTTGTTTTGAGATATAAATGATCAAACGAAACGTTTATAATTTGAAACTTAAAAGGATGAAACATTCAGAAGCATTCTAAAATCGCAATTACTCTGAAACTATCGAACAGATTTCAAAATCAGCATTTATAATGGTGACTAACAACTTAATAGGCTATTTTTATTAGTATAAAAGCAAGTGCAAGAACAAAAAATGTTTTAAAATTACGATTTTATTGAAACTGTCAAGGTTAAAAACTTGATATGTGAAAGGACGGTGACAATTAAGATTTAAAAGCTCATTAAGTCAATTTTGAAAGTTCTGAAATTTAAAAGGATGAAATGAGTGAAGAACGTTTTAATGTCATGATTACGCTAAAAATACCAAATGAGTGTAAAAAAAAAAAAAAAAAAAAAAAAAAAAAAAAAAAAATCATTGTAGGATATAGAGATGTAAATTTTCCAGAAAAATATAAGTGGCGGAAAAAAACTTTTTTTTTTACTGGTTATTTTCGGAAAAAACGGAAAAGTTGGAAAAATTGATTTTTCATGATTGTTTCTCCCAAATAAATTATATATTTTTAAATAATAAACATTTTTCCCCATTTATTTGTATTAAATGAAAATTATTTTCACTTTATATTACAAAATAAAAGGAAAGTAGCAAAACCTGCTTTTAAAAGTGTAGGATTTTTTTTTTTTTTTTTTTTTTTTTTTTTTTTTTTTTTCCCCACAGCCTAAGAATTTTTTTTAACGCTATTCTTTGTTATATCATATCTTTGTTGAAATGATTTTTCAGTTACATGTTTTACTACCAATTGACCTAATGTAAAAACCTGAGCCATCATTTTTTCATCGCAGTTGTACTTTTCTAATGCAAACTGCCCATGTTTTTGCAACATTACTGTACATTATGGAGGTAAAATGGAGGTCAATTTTAGATTTAACACCTTGAAAAAACATTCATTTAATCAACTATAACGAAATCTTGAAAAATGCAGCATAGTAGTCCACCTATAGGGCAATTTACGCCAAAAACTACACAACATTAATATATATCAGGAACAGTCTGAAGCTGTAGTTTGATAAAAAAAAATCCTTTAGTCCTTGAGATAGAGTTATTGCGATAATCTTGAATAATGCAGCATAGCAGCATCATCTGTTGAGCGATTTACAGCAAAAAGTAATGAGCACGAAGTTATATCAAAGATTAACTTAATCTGAAGTTTTATGAAAACACATACACTAGTTCTTGAGGTAGAACTATTGTGGAAATTATGAATAATGCAGCATAGCAGCGCTATCGGTTAGGCGATATACACTAATAACTAAATATCTCGAGTTTATATCAAGGTGTAACTGAATCTAAAGTTTTGTAAAATTATGTGCATCAATTCTTCAGATATAGAGGGCCCGTAAAATTTTTGTCACATACAGACTCACAGAGTGACAGATATTTTCCAAAACTATCAAATCGTGTTCAGGACCTTCTAAAACGTTTTAAATCCACCAGAAACTGGAAGTCAAATTTTTCACGATTTCAATACTTACTTCTTGTAAAAATAGAAGAAAGTAATAAATGCATGCTTCAAATTTTATGTTAAATTTTTAATTTTACCATTTCCATTAATCGGCATGTTATTGAAATAATTTTGCACATGAATTAATTTTTAAAAAGAGAAGTTGCATTTAATTATATATCTAGATTTTTTTCGTGTAATCCTGTTTTTGTGAAATTGTGAACTTCTTGTATATACTTGTACAAAATATATTCAGAATTTGAGAATAAGAAATTATTACTATATATAGGTTCCTATTTAGACATTTTGAATAGGGTTATTTATACATATATACAACTTGATAAGATTCAGCTGCTATATGACATGAGATTTTTTTTCTTCAATCACTGCATTTGCGAAAGATTCAATTTGTAGATTAAACTTTTTTCTGAAATGTCTATTTTCAAGAGAAATTTTGCGAAGGGTCTTGTGTTTCAAACAAGAAAAAAATATGAAGGATCCTTTCAAGTCTTCTCAAACAAATTTCAGCTGAGAGATCAGGTTACCCACATTAAAGTTTTCATGTGGGACACTCAACATAAAAATAAAAAAAATAAAAAGTATGAGAATGTAGCTATTACAAAATTTTCACTATATTATTTCATAAATGAAATTTCAATTTTTCCAGTTCGGAAAAATTAAAAAATAAGCCTTCGGAAAAAAACTGAAAAAAACGGGGTTTTTTCCAACTTTTCCGGGTTTTTTCCGAGCATTCCCATCTCTAGTAGGATAGATGGTGAATAAAATTTACAAATGGACCGCATTTTATCAATCTTTTGCAAAGCGAAAGTTGCAAATGGGTTTTGGAATGAAGATTATCTTATTTAATTAATAGTATTTTTGTAATTAGTAGCATCGTAATTTTCACTTCCTGTTAATGAGCGTGGAACATTTTAACAATGTTTTCAGTAAGTTTGTTGCATTTCCATGTGCACAAAGTTGAGAACCTTGCTAAGCATTTTAAAAACTTGAACACCTTTTTTTTCTATTGAGGTAATAGACAATATTCTCTCTAACTCTCTCTCTCTTTAGTTAATTTTACAGAGGAAAAAAAATAAAAAAATTAATTTTATTACTTGAAAGAAGAATTCATATTTTTTTTTAATTTCATCTAGTTTGAAGTATTCGAGAAGAAAACGCACTTTTCTTAAATCAGTGCACAGTAACAGAATAAAGCAACAATATCCACAAGGTATTTTTCATAAAATAGATGCATTATTCTTTTATATCTTTTTATGACGGTGAGCGCGTGTCTATTACGATTGTTTGACTTATAAACTTGACCTTTTGCCAAGAAACAAATCATAAAGCGTAACTGCTATCTGCTTTAAACAATATCTCGTGATTTCTCTTAAAATGCCGAAAGGACCGCCTAGTTACTTCAGCATTATTCTCCACCCTTTTGGCACTCCCTAAGTGATAGGAGATTATGATGATATTATGGTTAAGAATAGTCTGTTCGAAGGGATTTTGATTTATCCTGAGACTTAAGTTATATCATTTCGTTCATTGATTTACGAAACGAGGAAGGATAGTTACGCATGTCTAACCCGATTTCTATAAAGTAATGGTTTCAAGATGGAATAAAAGAATTCATATAATATTTTGGAAAGTGCTAAAAATAGACAGCATTGATCTTTAATGATTTTTTTATATTAAAAAATCACATGGAATTATATATTCTTGAATAAATTACTTAGATTACACAAATGTATATAGGAATTGTAATAATGTGAATCTGCTCTAATGATATATACTGCCACTTTTTTGTAGCTAATTCAGTTCATGCAACCTTTGTGTAGCTCGTCAGATGTTAAAACAATTATCGAATTCATTCAAGTGTGAGTCTTTCAGGAGTCATTTAACATCTTATTAGATAGATGACTTCTGCAAAGGGTGACTTTTTTTTTTAATCCTTCAAATAACGATTTACTGTTGTAAATAGCATTTTAAAAAACATTAACAAACAAAAAAAAAAAGTATCGTGGAATAACATGAAATTTTAAACTTCTTTTCTCTTAAAAGTACAAAATTCGAACCAGGAACCTTTAGGTGTAAGCTGCCATTGTTCTCTGATTCGGATCCTGAACCTGGACGCTTTTTTCGCTCAGTTGTAAAATTACAACTTGTATGATTTAGTTACCAATTAGAATAAAATTAATGTATAATGTAATTTCGCATCCAACGTTTCTTCGATTTCCATTACTTGAGATTTATTCTGTTAAGCTGATTCAAGTATCAGACCAGATGCCATAATCAATAAGGTTCTCTAGCCCCCTAAGCGTTTGTCCCGTAATATTCCGTACACTAAGCTCCAGGTTTCACTGCAATATAAGCAATGTTTAAGAAATTTTAATTTCATTGATTTAATGAATTTTCAAAGCATTGAAGAATGATTAAGATTCTCAAGGATTACATTTATATTCCTAAATAAGATTTTTTATGTAATATTGAAAGAATCATATTTTATTAGCATTTAACACAAAATTCAGAGAAAACAACATTGCAAGACGCTTGGAGGGCTAGATGAGAAAGATCCACAAGATTTGTTCAACATAATTCAGTTGACAGAAAAGTGTCACCATATGCCGAAAGTTCCTGGTTTGAAACCTCCTGACCTGGAACTTTTTCACTAACAAGGGAACCTCATTTGGTGTTGCTGGTACCTAGCGTCGAAACTTAATGTATTTTGTACCCCTATACATAAAAGTTAGAGCCGATAAAATTTCTTTGTTAAAATCATATTTTATACATTTTTTTATGATTATTTAATTTGTATTTGTTTATTTCAAACCAAGAGTGAATTAAAACACCAAATATGGCGCTACAAATTTTTCGCTTACCTTAATTTGGAGCTATCGCATTCGACTAGGGTTGCCGGATGACTCCACTTTTAAAAATACGCCAACTTTTCCCCGCCAAAAATGTGAATATAGCGTGGTAATTTTTCAAAACCAAATTTGTAGATTTGTGAAGGAATTTTTAATTTTTTTTCAATATTGTATATTTATTATTAACTAATTAAAAAAAAAAAACCCGCTATGTTAATAGTTTGGTAAGTGGCCTCGAAAATAACATGTTCAGAAAGTTTTACTGCTCCACAATAAAAAAAAAAAAAATATGACTTTAACAGAATTTTTCTTTTCTTCAATTCTCAAACTCGCTAATATAGGGCTTTAAAAAGCACAAAGTCTCAACTCTAGATGTGGGTAACACCAAAAACGGTTTCCTAGTAAGTTAAAAATTGTATTGTAATTGTTAAACTCGTATGATTAATTTACCAATAAGAATAACTGTGTTAAAATAATACAATTTTCAAATCGACGATTTCCTTTGATTTACAATATTACAAGAAAAGAGCGGCTTAGTAATTTTAATCATATTTAATTTTTTTAATGAAATATATTTTAAAAAATTTAATTGCTTACTAAAAAAATACATATATGCAGGTTTTTATTTTCTTACTGCATGACTAATTGAAATCCCTTAATAGTAAAAGTAAACTTAATAGTAATGAGTAGTGATATAAAAATGTCCCACCAATGGCTGAGAGGTTCCGCTCTCGAAACTGGTAAACGGCAGGTATTGGGGTCGAACCCATCCGCGGCCATCAGCCTAATACATAATTCGGCGCTTTCTGTGGTTTCTTCGAACCTTCCCACGGAAGGGGGGGGGGGGCATCCACCCCTTAGGTCCTATATCCCTCTTGCTGATAACTGGCCGTCACAAATACATCCAAGTAGTAATATAATAGTAAGCAACTCTTCACATGCGAGCTTTTAAAACAAAATCCTCTGAAGATCTCTTTAAATCTTTAATATCTCAATCTAAGTATATACAGTTAGACTTTGCATTGAAGCATGAAACTTGGAGAGTTTATTCATTAAAGCAGAGAGAACTGCAAATTTGCACATATTTTAGAATCCATTTTAAAAAATGAAGAGTTCGAGTTGGACGAAAATTCTTCTCGTGATGAGTTTTATTCAAGTAAAAATTTATCCTGCAAGTCGTTCATATAGTTGCTCTACTATAGCACCACTGCTTAAAAACTACACATAAGCATTAAAAAAAAAAAAAAAAAAAAAAAAAAAAAACCCTCAATCATTTGAAACCATTTATTTTGTTCAACCTTCTGGAATATTTCAACGTGTGCGCTGTTTGTAAAACGAATTATTTCCAAATAGTAATCAATTTCACACGTTATCACACAGTAGTAGATTGTACAGAAAATGTCTAACTGCTTGCTTCTTTTCAGATTTGCAATTATATTTATCTATTTTGGAGAAAGAGACTCTCCAAAAGTTATAAGGTCATATAGAAAAAAAAATGGATAAAACTCTTATCAACTGTATTATATATATATATATATATGTATGTATGTAATTCTATCAGTATATGCCGGTATATCTAGATTCCTTCGAGGAAAGACACGACTGGGACGCCACAACCACTCACTCACACTAATTATATTATAATATTTTATACTCATTTATTAAGTACATGTAACTAAATTTTATCCAAATGTATATCCAAATGTACTTTAATTCATGTGTTTGATAAAACTGTGCAAGAATTTAACCTAAGTTAGAAGTATCTAAATGTTTTAGCTCTCCAAAAAATTTTACTTTTCTGTTTAAAACCATCTAACACCTATAAAATACTCAAGCGATTTCGATTTAAAAAAAAAAAAAAAATTAGGTAATAGAATATAAATAATAGATCGTATGTGGCATACAGTATTTTAAAAAAATAATTAATTTCAAGAAGAGCCATTGCTCAAAAAAAAAAAGTTTTTGTCAATTAAAAAAAAAAAAAAAAAAAAAAAAAAAAAAAATTATCTTTTATATGTCTTGAGCGTAATCCAGTATAAGATTTCACCAAGTCTTGTTTTCCCTTAACTTTTTGAACGCGGCAACTCCTCCTGTGAGAGGTCTGTTAGGCCCCTCGAACATTTAAATTCTATTTCGCATCATTTTCCAAAACTAAATTATTTCACATACGCTTTGACGACATTTGCAAGAGAGATATGCTACAAAATGTATTTTTTAAAAACAGTGGTGGGAACAGTATATAAAAGTAGTCGTGTGTGGTAGCTCTGTTTCCCTCATACAATCAGTGGCGTAGCTAAGGGGGGGGGGGCGTCCGCCCCGGGCGCCGAGACCTAGGAGCGCCAAATTGAGAGAAATTGTTATATATCTATATTGGGGTGGGGGCGCAAAATTTCTTGCTGGCCCCGGGCGCCAAAAAACATGGCTATGCCACTGCATACAATGAATGGTTTAATTGATCTCTGTATTTTCCTTGCAAAAATGCATTAAAAAATAGCTTTATGGATTTATTTTCTTGATGTTCAATCGAAAGTACCAATATAATTTTAGTGTACTAAGTTCGTTTTAGGTGTGTTTGGTGCTTGTCGTAATAAAAGAAGACTAAGTACTTATTATTTTCAGCAATTTTAATATGAAATAATAATAAGAGTAACTATTAACATCGTATCGCATTGTCTTTTAACACTGTTTTCTTACAGTATTTGTTGATTGAATGAGATAACTTGTTCATGCATTCAAACAAAATTAACATTTACACTGAATTTTTAAAATATATTCAAAACACGATTTAAAGTTATGTAAAATAGATATTTTGTATAAATATGAATTCTTTGTTGTCTTTTTTTTTTTTTTTCCCGCGTAGAAGCGTAAAGCTTCCAAATATTTGCGTTTGAAAATAAGCCAAGACTTACATGAATAACAACTTTTAGGCTAAATTGATACATTTTTTTTTTCTGAATAAACAAAACTAAATATTCTGTTGTGCATATAAACATTTAAATTTTCCCCCTTTTAGAATCTTTTTACAAAATAAATTATTTTAAAAAGGCGCTTTGCGAAATGTATGATGTAACATAAATTTATACTGCGCATAAAATAATTCAGAGGATGGGGAAGGGGGGTGTCCTATTTTAATTTCAGATATTTTTGACCGTCTGCTTTCTTTTTTTAGCTCACAGGCTATCATAGCCTGAGAGCTTATGTGCCCGTCCGTTCTGTATGTATGTGCGTATGTATGTGCGTATATAAATGGGATTTTCATGCAGAATTAAGTTTTCGTTCAAAATTTAGATTAGGATCATTCTGATAAGGCGATTCCGTGACTGTTATTAGGTGTTCATTGAATAAGTATAAATAGGGGGAACAGGGGCTCTAATCCCCCCCCCCCCCGTTAGTTGATATAAATGGGATTTTCATGCAGAATTAAGTTTTCGTTCAAAATTTAGATTAGGATCATTCAGATGAGGCGATTCAGTGACTGTTATTAGGTGTTCATTGTATAAGTATAAATAGGGGGAACAGGGGTTCTAATGCCCCCCCCCCTTAATTTATATAAATGGGTTTTTCAAGCAGAATTTTCAGATTTCGTTCAAATCTCTGAATAGTTTTGGAAGTTTAATGGTTAAGTATAAAAGAGGGGGATAACTCCTTTTAAATTATATAAATGCTAAATGGGTTTTTATTAAGAATTATCTAATTTGCTCTGAATTTTGGATATAGATTTTTTATATGATAAAGCATGTCTTTGATAGTATAGGAGGTTCAATGATTAAGTATAAAAAAAGAGGAAAGAAGAGAGCTGTTTCCCTTTCTTAATTTTTTAACGGAATTAACCCTTGAAAATATAAGGCTTTAATGTACAATTAGTATTTGTAGCCTGTGAGCTCAATGCCATCAGTTTAACTGGGCAGTATTCTTTATTTTTTCTTTTTTAGCTCACAGGCTATCATAGCCTGAGAGCTTATGTGCCCGCCCGTTCTGTATGTATGTGCGTATGTGCGTAACGCGATAACTCATGATAAAAATATCGGATCCTCTTGAAATTTTGTATATAGGTATATCCTGACAAGGCGCTTCCCTGATTAGTTTTTGGAGTTCATTCGATATGTATAAGAGGGGGAACGGGGGGCTCATGCCCCCCGTTAGTTGATATAAATGGGATTTTCATGCAGAATTAAGTTTTCAAAATTTAGATTAGGATCATTCTGATGAGGCGATTCCGTGACTGTTATTAGGTGTTCATTGAATAAGTATAAATAGGGGGAACAGGGGTTCTAATCCCCCCCCCCGTTAGTTGATATAAATGGGATTTTCATGCAGAATCAAGTTTTCGTTCAAAATTTAGATTAGGATCATTCTGATGAGGCGATTCCGTGACTGTTATTAGGTGTTCATTGAATAAGTATAAATAGGGGGAACAGGGGTTCTAATCCCCCCCCCCCCCCGTTAGTTGATATAAATGGGATTTTCATGCAGAATTAAGTTTTGGTTCAAAATTTAGATTAGGATCATTCTGATGAGGCGATTCCGTGACTGTTATTAGGTGTTCATTAAATAAGTATAAATAGGGGGAACAGGGGTTCTAATGCCCCCCCCCCCCCGTTAGTTGATATAAATGGGATTTTCATGCAGAATTAAGTTTTGGTTCAAAATTTAGATTAGGATCATTCTGATGAGGCGATTCCGTGACTGTTATTAGGTGTTCATTGAATAAGTATAAATAGGGGGAACAGGGGTTCTAATGCCCCCCCCCCCCGTTAGTTGATATAAATGGGATTTTCATGCAGAATTAAGTTTTCGTTCAAAATTTAGATTAGGATCATTCTGATGAGGCGATTCCGTGACTGCTATTAAGTGTTCATTGAATAAGTATAAATAGGGGCAACAGGGGTTCTAATGCCCCCCCCCCTCTTAATGCCCTCTTAATTTATATAAATAGGTTTTTCAAGCAGAATTTTCAGATTTCGTTCAAATCTCTGAATAGTTTTGGAAGTTTAATGGTTAAGTATAAAAGAAGGGGATAACTCCTTTTAAATTATATAAATGCTAAATGGGTTTTTATTAAGAATTATCTAATTTGCTCTGAATTTTGGATATAGATTTTTTATATGATAAAGCATGTCTTTGATAGTATAGGAGATTCAATGATTAAGTATAAAAAAAAGAGGAAAGGGGAGAGCTGTTTCCCCTTCTTAATTTTTTTTTCGAACGGAATTAACCCTTGAAAATATAAGGCTTTAATGTGCAATTAGTATTTGTAGCCTGTGAGCTCAATGCCATCAGTTTAACTGGGCAGTATTCTTTTTTTTTTTGTGTGTGTGTGTGTGTGTGTACTTTATAGGCTTTAAATTTCATAAAAACTGACCGATCATCATGAAGTTTTAATGTGATGTTAAGCACGCATATTATTTTACGTTTTTAAAACAGTTCTCGTGTCGTGTTTAATTTTTAAGTATATACCTTAAAAATTTTAATCGATCATTTGCGCATAAAAAAGGCTGTAATCAGAAAAAAAAATTACGGCGTCAAAAATGAAAGAATTGCATATAAAGGATAGAATTTTATGTGCACAGTTTTTGCTCATATGCAACACATTACAGCGCATGATTTACATTAATACTTCATCTATATTACACCGAAATTCTCCCAATTATTTTTACTCAAATGCACAAAAATATTATTTTCCACTATCATTTCAAAGCTATATATCCTAAATCGATTCTTAGATGATAGCTTTGATGATTTCACGACAGCACCAGTTGATTCATTTTGAAATGTGCATTTTTTGGCCCTTGGCAGGTGATTTATATCACGAGTTTCGTGTAAAAAATCGCAATGGGGGTGTATGTCATGCGGCATTTACACGTTTCTGGCCAAAGTATTTAGTGGTTCTATTTTTTGCTTTTAATTTATACTTAGATTAATTATTCAGTAGTTTCTTTGGGCACACATATATATTTGTTGCTTGTTTATTATAAATTTTCCATTTGAATAATCCTTTGTCCTTTTTAGCTCACAGGCTATCATAGCCTGAGAGCTTATGTGCCCGTCCGTTCTATATGTATGTATGTATGTATGTATGTTCGTTCGTTCGTACGTGCGTAACGCGATAACTCATGATAAAAATATCCGATCCACTTGAAATTTTGTATATAGGTATATCCTGATAAGGCGCTTCCCTGATTAGTTTTTGGAGTTCATTCGCTATGTATAAGAGGGGGAACGGGGGGCTCATGCCCCTCCCCTTAATTGATATAAACGGGTTTTTCATGCAGAATTAACAGTTTTTGTTCAAAATTTAGATATAGGATCATTCTGACGAGACGATTCCGTGACTGTTATTAGGTGTTCATTGAATAAGTATAAACAGGGGGAACGGGGGTTCTAATGCCCCTCCCCTTAATTATATAAATGGGTTTTTCAAGCAGAATTGTCAGATTTCGTTCAAACCTCTGAATAGTTTTGGAAGTTTAATGGTTAAGTATAAAAGAGGGAGATAACTCCTCTTAATTTATATAAATGCTAAATGGGTTTTATTAAGAATTATCCGATTTGCTGTGAATTTTGGATATAGATTTTTTATATGATAAAGCATGTCCTTGATAGTTTAGGAGGTTCAATGATTAAGTATAAAAAGGGGGAAAGGGGAGAGCTGTTTCCCCTTCTTAATTTTTTTTTTCGAACGGAATTAACCCTTGAAAATATAAGGCTGTAATGTACAATTAGTATGCGTAGTCTGTGAGCTCAATGCCATCAGTTTAACTGGGCAATATTCTTTTTATTTATTATTGGGGGGGGGGAGGAGTTGGATAGTGTGGCTCACTTGTTACAAAAGTAAGAAAATCAACACAAAAACAAAAATTTCAATTTATAGAATGCAAGGTGAAACACTTTTTAATCTCCCTGAACAATGTAGAAACATAACATGTAAAAGCTATTTTATAACTAAAGAAATTGGAAGTTTCAAAATGTGTCCCATACCTTCCCACTGACAGAGAGGTATAGGACAGCAATAAAAGAAAGCTATATAAATATACAAATAGTCTGATTTTTTTTTTTAAACTGAAGATTAGGCTACCACTTTTAGATGCGTTCGTTGTTATGTAAATACGTAGAACCTATAGTTGTCGTTCAGTCCGTCCGTCCGTCTGTCTGTCCGTCTGTCCGCATATAACAACACAAAAACTACCCAACCGAATCTTTTGAAATTTAAAAAATATGATTATTACATAATTTTGTCGAGTCATTTCAAATTGAATGAAAATCGGATGTATAGATCAATTACAGGGAGAAACAAAAGTGTTCCGTTCACTCCAAATAAAAAGGAGTGAATAGTCACTCCAGAATAGTAAATACTCACTCTATCGCAGACTCAAAATATGCCCAACCTCTTTAGAGTGACTATTCACTTTGAGCAAAAGTGGAATCACTGACTGTTTGAAAGAGTGAATACTCACTCCTAGGAAGTGAATATTCACTCTACACAGGGGTCAATAATCACTATTTCTGAGGAGTGACTATTCACTTTTGCTAAAGGAGTGCGTTTTTTCACTCCTAGTAGGAGTGAGTAGTCACTTTTTCATAGGAGTGAATGCTTTTTTTTTTTTTTTTCAATGAATTCTCTTTTTTTATTGCTATTATGGGCATTTTAAAAGAATCGTCTCTTTTAGAACATACAATGAAAATAAATACAAACGTGGTAAAGATTGGAATAAAATACTTTGACAATATTTATTTAATTCAAAGTATGTAACATTAATTGAACTTTTTAAGGGAAAACGTAATTAAAGTTACACAGGAATTAAATTAGATTATTGACAGAAATAAACTATTTTATTCCAATCTTTCTCCTTGTGTTTGCTTTCATTGGTAGTCCCATAAATATATGATAGTTTTAAAATGCCCATAAGCGCAAGTTATTAAACAGTTTTAAAATATTAAACATACATTTTTTTTTCAGATACCCATTAAGTTTTACATATTATTTAAATAAATCCATAATGCACGTAATCTGTTTTTTTTTTTTTGTTTTTTTTTGTTTTTTTGTTTTTTAATGTGTAATTAAAATCTTATTTCAGAAAAATATATATTAATACAAGCCGTATTTATAAAATGACATGGTAAGTCATATTTAATTTCAATTTTTTATTCCCGTATATAAAGTAGATGTGCATGTAGTACCTGCCGGCGAAGACACTCACGAGCTAATGCTAATCCTATGGGGAGAGATTTTTCTAATATCTCGTTTGCATTTTGACATTTTATTTATTTATTTATTTTGCATTGAATAGCTGAAGTTCGTCTCTATATCGCATCTTTTTTACTTTTTCGATTTCGGTCGCAGATATTTTTATAAAGTTTCTTTTACTTTCAAAACCGGTACCAAAAATGAAAGTGTTATTTAAAAAAAAATATCTGCAGACAAAATTGAAAAAGTAAAAATAAACAAATATTTAAGAGAGAAAATGTGTTTTTTACGACTTCTATAACTTAAGCGTTTTTATTTAAATGGTGAACGATTAAGCCCTATAAGCCCCTCTTTGACTGTGCCCTTAAAATATTTTTTCGGCTTCATGAGTGGTTTGATTGCCAGATTATAAAATAGGCAAAACATAGTTAGATTCATTTTGAAAAAATAATAATAATAAAATGAAGAAGATATTGAAATTTTATAAATCATATTAATATAACTTAAAAACAACTATTTATAAAAATTTTGGTGTCATTACATTTTGGTAAGTGCAATTTAAAAATTAAAATTGATTACTTAAGTTTTTAATTAAAACAAAATATTTTATGCATTATAAACATTACCATAATTTCTTTTTTAACAGTGCCTATATGAGGTGTACATTACTGGAAAATGACTACTTAAGTGTTCCAGTAATGGACACTCCTCGCAAAACCTTAAATATTAATGAAATTTTATAAACGCCATTAAATACATAAAATTCAAAGATTCCTTCAGCAACAAAAACAAAAAATTGCAAATTTTGCAATAAAATAAGGAATACATAAATTTATTAAATGAAGCCAGCTCTTAGTATGATTTTCAATGAAAACACGATTTTCAATGAAAAACAGTGAAACTTAAAAACATTATTTTGTGCTTCCTGATTGGTTTAATTAAGAGTGTCAACAATAGTGCTAAATTATAAAATATGCAAGGGCGAGTTACGAAAAGAAATAAAAGCTAAATTTTTATTAGTTATTATTTTTTTATAAACCAAAAACATTCAGGTGTGTACACTGCTGCTTCTACCCTATGATACTGCTACATCTACCCTATAGTATTCTATGAATGTGAGTTAAAGTTTTATAAAAAATATACTCGTGTAGGAAAAAGGAAAATGAAGAAAATATAAAATAAAAGAAATGACTACATAAGTGTTGAATTAAGACATTTTTCTCCGGAAGGAATATTTCTAGCTCCGGGGGGGGGGAGGGATTATAGAGCTCCGGGGAGGGAAATTGCCCATTTTGACCATTGAAAACACAAAATCTCAAAATTTCCGGGGGGCATTTCAATGCTCCGGGGGAATACCTCCCCCGAGACACCCTCTGAATTCAACACTGCTACATATGTTTTATTCTTACTGTTGGAAAAACAATTTTAATGAGTTATTTATCTCTAATAAATAAATGTCATCTAATATAAGTCATACTACAAACTTTTAAAATTACTAAAGCGTTTTATTCTGCAATCTTTGCGTCAGCGATTTTTCTTTTCTTTTTTTCTTTTCTTTTCTTTTTTTTTTTTTTCCTCCGAGCAGAGATAGAAGTCAACTTCCTGTGTAAAGTTTAACTCAACATTCTAGAATTTACTTTCGGAAAATAAAAAGTTGAAATTAAAATTGACTTACCTTTTTTGTGTTAAATATTATCCCTTGTTTAATGAATAATAATCCTTTGTTTGATAAATAAGATATGTGCAGTGCAACATCTTCGTCACTGAGTACTAATGGAGTATTATTGCTTTTTACTGAATTATTTGTTCTCCATTTTGACTCCAGATCAAGAAACTTAATCTATGTGGATTATTTTGAATCATAAGATATCGGAGTATATCATTCCAAGATCGAAATTTAAACTACTTTTCAGTATTAATAATGCAAATTAAAGATCCACATTTGTAGACCGAGGAAACGAAACATAACGGACACGATAAAATGGCGGAAATATTTTTATCATCACAACTGAGAAGACGATTTCTGATTGGCGTAATACATATCTAAGTCACTTTTTAAGAGTGACCGTTGACTCTTTCAAAGGAGTGACACTCATTTTTGAAAACGAGTGCGTTTTAATAGCAAATAAGCGTAATTTTATAGGTTATATTATAAAATGTAGTTTTTGAAAAGTAAGAATTGACATATTTTGGTACTTTTCATTGTTTTACTCCATATATTGGTTCAAAGTTGAGCGGGTATTTTTTTCAATTGTATAATGCCGGGCTTTCACTCTCTCTGACGGAGTGAGATTTTTCACTCTCGACCATGGAGTGAGATATTTCACTCTCGACAACGGAGTGAGATATTTCACTCCTTTTTAGAGAGTCGGAAATTCCACTCTTTAAAGAGTGTATTTGTATAAAATTCACTCTAAAAAGAGTGAAAACGCAAATCACTCCTACAAAAAGTGAGCTTTTCACTCCTCCCAGTTTTAGAGTGTTACACTATGGTCAATGGAGGAAAATGTTTCAAATGCATTTTAATCGTTTGAAATTTAAAATATATAATTATTACATGATTCTGTCGATTCATTTCAATTTTATGAAAATCGGATGCATGAAATTTTATATTGAGATTGAATGTGATCGGCCGAGGTTTAGTTGAAATTTCTTTAAAAAATCAGCTTGGAGGTGGCGTTCTGAAAGCGAATTTTGCTCGGTGTTTGGGACGGCACATTAGCTGTTGGAGAAAAAAAAAAATCCAATCTAGGTCTAATTTGCGTATTTTATGATAAGCAAAAAATTTTGTGTATTACCCATAGATTCGATGTCACTGTGTATCCCCCTCCCTTATTTTAATTTTTAATATTTACCAAACTACTTTAAATATAATTAAAAATATTTGTACGCTTTTTGAAATCTTTAACATGGATGATATAGAAGAAAGTTTTGGGATTGGCATATCCGACTACAAAAACAAGAAAAACTATAATAAAAAGAGGAAAAAATTGCATACAAAAATATGAAAATCGGTAGTATTGTAGAGAAGTGTTTAATAAACACGCTGGAACAGACAGTTTTTAAATCGAAGAATCATTTCAAGAGATATTTAAACGTTTTGTCAAAATCGCTCCATTTAAAAAAATAGATATAAGAACAAAAACTATGCATAAGAATTTAGTTTTTTAGAAGGACATTACAAATTTGCGGTGTGCAGATTACAATTTTTTAAGTCTTTTATACTTTCTTCTATCTTCAATAGAAGAAAGTATTGCAATCGAAATTTTTTTCGACGGATTTACACATTTTAGGGGTCAGAGATTCCAAAAAACATGTTTTTACAAAATGTCTGTCTGTCCGTATGTGTGTCTGTGTGTCTGTTTGTATGTCGCCATTCTACCATCAAAAAGTGTATGAAGTTATGCATAGAATTGAACCAATTTTTTTGTGAGTGTTTTTGGCTGTGGCAATCAGGTCCTCCTTCAGTTTTGAAATATTCCGCCGGAAGGGGGCGCTGCAATCGCGATTTTTGTGCCATTAATCAATATTGTACCGACCAAAAGAATACGAAGTTATGCATCGAATTGAACCAAATTTTTTGTGTATGTGTATGACTATGGCTAGTTGGTCCTCCCTGAATTTGAAAATAATCCGCTGGAAAGGGGCGCTGCAATCGCGATTTTTGTGCCATTTTCAATATTGTACCGACCAAAAGTATATGAAGTTATGTATCGAATTGAACCAAATTTTTTTTTGTATCTGTATGACTATGGCTAGTTGGTCCTCCCTGAATTTGAAAAAAATCCGTCGGAAGGGGGCGCTGAAATCGTGATTTTTGTGCCATTTTCAATATTGCACCGAACAAAAGTATATGAAGTTATGCATCAAATTGAAAGAAATTTTTTGTGTAAGTGTATAGCTATAGCTAGTTGGATCGCCCTGAATCTGAAAAAAATCCGCCGGAAGGGGGCGCTGCAATACCGAATTTTATGCCATTTTCAATATTGCACTACATAAAAGGGAAGCAGGACGTTTCGGTCCCGCCATTTCGGTCCCGCCGTTTCGGTCCCGCCGTTTCGGTCCCGAGACATTTCGGTCCCGAGACGTTTCGGTCCCAAGACGTTTCGGTCCCAAGACATTTCGGTCCCTGGCCATTTCGGTCCCGAGACGTTTCGGTCCCGAGACATTTCGGTCCCGAGACATTTCGGTCCATGGTCATTTCGGTCCCGAGACATTTCGGTCCCTGGACTTTTCGGTCCCTTCTCCAGCAAGCTGAAATTTTGTGCACGGGAAATATCTGACATAATTTTATAAGGAACATTTTAGAGTGTTGAATTCAGGGGCAGGTCATTCCCCCCGTAGCTATCAATTCCCCCCCCCCCCCGGAAAATTTGGAATTTTGTGTTTTCAGTGGTAAAAAAGTGTAATCCCCCCGGAGCCACAGAAGTCCCTCCCGGAGAAAAGTGTCTGAATTCAACACTGTTTTTTTAACTGAAAGTCGCATAATATTTTAGTGTAATGCGATTAATTAGAAGTAACAAGTACCCCAAAACTTGATCAATTATTTAGAAATCGATGGAGATTTCTGAAAAAAATTCACAAATGAATGGCATTTTTAAAAATTGCCAGAATGTTTTGAAATCTTGAAAGAGGAAACGGGGAAGTTAACTTGGAAACTAATAACTAAATTTATAAAAGAACCCAATTAACTTATGATATTAACACACACCATAATAGTTGTAGAATTTTAACTTCTGAGATGCATGTTTCCTCTTCAGGGAGACAAAGGTTTTTAAATTGCCAGGAGAAAAGAAAGAGTTATTGTTATATGGAATTTATATTCTGACACTTAGCATATTATAGGATTTCATCGCTGAAGCCAATTTTCAGAATTATAAGTGTTTCATTATTTTGCACCCCCACCACTTACCGCATAGGAGCAAAAATGTTGAAATAAATAAAAAAACATCTGCATCTGGTGGTATTTTACCCTTTGTGCCAAAATTATCATTGAATCCTCTTTTTGTTTATGGCATTTTTTATATATTGTTTTTGGTTACCAGCATTTATTTTCCTTTTAAACTTTTCCGTTTTTAAATTAAGAAAAGAGTTTCCAGATTGCAACACGTGGAGGTACTTAGCATTGCAATTATTTTATTACATAAATATATGACACGAGCAGAAATAATTATTAAAATAATTTGTAACCTAAAGATTTTTTTTTTTTTTTTTTTTTTTTTTACATTTTAGAAAAATGAATTACATCTTGAATTATTAGCAATTATTTTTTCATGACAACAGTTCTTTTTTTATTGTTATTATTACAATCTAGAATGTTTATTATATTGACGCTTCCCTGTTTTTATTAATGTTTTCCAAAATAACGGCAACAGCAAAAAAATTATATTGCCATACTTTTATGCATATATCACATTTATACAACACCTGTTACATTTTCTAAAACCAGCTTAAGGAAACTAATTACAAAATTATTAATGTAATGCGTATTGAAATTTGTCATTTCATTTAAAGCTGATATTATTATATAAAATAATTATTTTTAACATTAAAATATAAAAACCCTCATAAAAAATATGAAAAAAAAAGCCTTCTGTCAAACTAAGTTAAATTAAAAAAGGTAACTTAAAATATTATGTCTAGGTGGTAAATATCTTATCTAACAGTCTTATTTAGTTATGTTATAAGTTTTGAATATTTCAATGTCATTCATAAGCTGTAATAATAAGGATAAAAAATATTCCATTCTACTTTTTATACTGGTTTAATTGATACTAAAAGCGTTTGGAATGAAGATAACAGCAAGAGGAATAAAAAACACCGAGAAATGCTGTTCTTTTCAAAACATTCATATTTCTTCTAAAAAATGACAGCGATTATGTGGGAGGTCCGTCCGCATTTGAACTCCAGAGTATAAAGGGCATTGTAAAGAATAAGGGTTTCATCTGACAAGTGTATAAAGATCAAGATACGTAAAGCTAACTACCTAGCTCTTCTAGCTATCTTGTATAAAGATGGACTATTTGTTCAGATGGGCGTTGACAATTGATTGACATGCAGAATTTTTGCTTAAAAGAGGTTAATCGTAGTACTTAGCTGATACTTATATGCATACATTTCCAATTTTATAGGAACACCAACATAAAAAAAAGTGTTTAAAAATTCTCGGCACATGGTTTTGATTTGTTATTTACTTAATGTTATACATTATTTTATTAAATGATTAACATCATCTTAGAAAATTTGAAAGCATTAATAATTATGTTGTTAAATTAAAAAATTCTCAAAAATTAAATTATTTTTATCAAACATATTTATTAATAAGGATTCAAAATTATTTTAACTATTAATTGTTTAAGTGACTTATTTATCAATTACTTGTTTAAAATCTAGTACAAGAAAAAATGAAAAAAACATATTTTTAAATTTCAGCTACTATAATGTTACTAACTTAATTAGGATGTATAAAAATGATAAGGATTCTCAAAATAAATATGTTATTTATTCATTTATTGGTTAGTTTATCATATTTTTCTTACTCTTTAAATATAATAATTAATATATGATTTATTTTTGCGAACTGTAAACTATAACTTTGTTTCAAAAAATTTAAATCTGCATCTGGATAATAATGTTACCTAAACCTGTTAAGAAATATTTTTACACATTGTTACAGTGTTGCATTATTATGTTTAATTAATTATTACGTTACGTTACTAATTGATTTTTCAAAATAGTAATAATAATAATAATAATAATAATAATAATAATAATAATAATAATTTCCTTTTTTGAAATAAATAACAATTTTTTAATAATAACTTATGGTGTTGAATAATTGCTATAAAATAATTATAATAATTTCCTTTTTTGAAATAAATAACAATTTTTTAATAATAACTTATGGTGTTGAATAATTGCTATAAATTAAATCTCAAAAGAGTTAGTGATTTTAAAATGAAAATCAAATTGATATTTTATTAAATTTATGTATTTTTAATTTAATGAATCTTTATATAATTAAATTGATAAAATTATTAATATGCATTTCGAATTTTACTTTACATAAACTCAATAAATAATCTGTTTTATATTCAATTTATCATTATGTTTTGTAGTAGTTATAAACTGAAGCTTATCGTTTACCTGTTTATTTATTTTATATTTAAAGTTACTGAAATTTAAAAACTATTTATTCAATTAATAATAAAATTTAAAAAAAATTGTCAATTTTTTTCTGTGAAAGTGGGAGCGAAAAGGTAATGGAAATAAATAAATAAACGATAAATTAAAAAAGCTTAGTTTTGTCAGTTAAAAATCGAAAATAAAATTATTTAAAATAATAGTTACATTATTATATAAAATTTAAAAATAATCATTTTATTACAAAGAAATAGGCCCACTTTCAATAAAATTAACTCACAAAAATTGTCTTCATAAAGTAAGAAAACTGTTAAAGAAAAAAAAAAAAAAAAAAAAAAAAAAAATGCAAACAATAATTATTACATAAAAAAGGTCGTTGGAGCATTTTTATTTTTTTAACAAAAATTTTTTATAGCACGCCTAGTTATGAAATCACTAATTTAAAGATTCTAAGAAAGTGTGCGAAAACAATCAATAAAAATAAAAGTTAATCAATAAAAATAATAGTTTATAGTATAGATAAAATACCTAATACAAAAAATATATGATAAAACTTAAAATATTTATTCTGTTAAATAATAATAATAAAGACAGTGTAAAATTATATAACATTGTTTAATCAAATTTACAACTCGCTGTGATTTTATTATCACGAGTTACAATAGATTAAACTTATTGGACTATTATAATCAGCTTTGTATAAAATTTGAGGGATGGGGGGCAGGAGAATAAAAATATTAAAAAAGGCCCGAGCAATGTTGAGCTTACAGCGTTTAGTGGGCCTTCATCAATCAGAAACCAAGTTATAAAGTGGCCGGTAAAGAAATAGCAATGGACCGAAATGGCAAGAGACCAAAATGATTAAGGACCGAAATGGCCAGGGACCGAAATGGCAAGGGACCGAAATGTCTCGGGACCGAAATGTCCAGGGACCGAAATGTCCAGGGACCAAAATGTCTCGGGACCGAAATGTCTCGGGACCGAAATGTCCAGGGACCGAAATGTCTCGGGACCGAAATGTCCAGGGACCGAAATGTCTCAGGACCGAAATGTCCAGGGACCGAAATGTCTCGGGACCGAAACGGCGGGACCGAAACGGCGGGACCGAAATGGCGGGACCGAAATGTCGTGTACCCACATAAAAGTGTATGAAGTTAGTTCTAGAACTGAACTAAACATTTTGTATGTGATTATTTTTTTGGTAAGTCAAGTAGGTCCTACTTGAATTTGAAAAAAAAAATCTGCCTATCATTCTATTGTCCATCGGCTCGTGCAGAGACGGAAATTCGTTTTTACTCCGATTAATTGATTGAAGAAGAAATTTACGATGAAAATCAAAGTTGGTAGGGTATTGAATTAAAATTATTAAAGCATTAAAATGAGTAACTTTTTTTAATATATGGGTGATTCTCAAAATAGGGGACAATTTCAAAAATGAAATCTTAAAAAAATTACTGTTAGCAAAATTTCTGAAAAAAATATATGTTGCTAATATAGTATTAGGTATACTTTACATGTAGTCAGCAGAGCTAAATATTTAAAAATTAACTTTAAAAAAAATAATTAGTATTTTTTTAGCCATGCTAATGACAAAACAAATTGCATGGAATAAATATATTAAAAAATTTTAATTTTCTTCCTGTTTAAATATTTTTTTTTCTACGTTTATTAGCCTTCCTTTCCAACAAATAGTTTCCATTTTTACATATATACATATAAGGAGAATAAAAACATTACTAAAGAGCAAACTTTGTTTACATGAACAACATTCTGACACTAACAGTGTAAGAAGCTGTCTTAGTGATTTTCTGACAGATTTAATGCATATTTTAGGGATAATAAATGTAATACCTAAATTTATATGTAAAATTAAACTTTAAAAAGATACAATATAAGTACTGGTTACATTTATGCACATAGGAGTCTTTAGCATGGACAGAAAAACCATGCTAATGACACTGATATTTGTCCATGCTAATGACAAATTTTAATTTAAATAAGATTATCAGCCATAATATAATCACAATGCAATATTCCTTTCTGGGGCTTTTTAAAACACAAAAGTTCTATGCAAATAAGTAAAATAAAAATTTTAACTATAAAATAAACATGAAAATTATTATCCATTCTAATGACATACAATTGATGTACTCGCCTAATAATCAACTTCTATTCTTAAAATACAATACATGCTTCTATTTTCAGGCTGGAATAAAATGGCTACTTGTTGCCATGGGGAAGCTTTATATTTTCAAAGTATTGTCATATGTGAAAATGGAATTTTGAATAATAAACAGCTGTTATAGTATGACCTTGTTTTGAAAACAGAATATGGAGGACAAACTTTAATTCTCTTTTTATATACTATAATTTTATTTTTAAAAAGAAATTTATTGGATAAATCCTCTCCTTGATTAATTTAAAGAAAGAATAACATTTGTTTTATTTTATAAACATGATATTAATTCTTGAAAAAGCTATTATATACAAGGCTCAGCTGCTGTGGACATCCATGCTAATGACATTTTGAACATTCATTCTGTTATTTTAAGGTGTTTTTAACTAAAAAGTGAGTAATTATTGAGTGCAAATAATGAATAATATTAAGACAAACATATCTAAGTATAAAAACATGACAGAAAACCTCTCAATTTTTTTTGTACGCTGAAAGACATAAATTTCCCCTATTTTGAGAATCACCCATATATATTAAAATGCATGTATGAGATAGAAGAAAGTTTTGGGATTGGCACATCCAACTTGTTTCAATTTTTAATTAAAATTTTCAACATTTCAAGAGATGTTTTAATATTTTAGAAAAGGTTATTATTTTAAATTGTTGCAAATTGTAAAAACGAACAAATAATATTTCCTTCCAATTTAAGATTTATTTGCACGTGGCTTTTAAAAACAGAAAAAAAACTTTCGAATTGAATGATAACACATTAAAAGTAGGAAAATATGAAAAATAACTCATAAAAAATGTATCTACGCATAAATATTAAAAGTAAAAAGAAAAAAAACTTTAATAAATTCATAAATAAGTGTTTTAAGCAGTGAATTGTGGAAATTACTTCATCTAAAATGGCCAAATAATATTGCAATGCAGTTTAAATATATTTACACGTGACATGTATTTCATATTTCGGATTGATCTTTTTAACATATGTTGTTAATTTTAAGACAGCGCAAATAATAATATCAGTTTCTTTTTAACAATAGAAGTGTTTCTCATAAATATTAAAAAAAGAAAGAAAACTTTGGTGAAAATTATGTCAAATTTAAAATGTCTTATATAATTTTCTTATAAGTGTTGTTAAAAAATACCGGGAAACAAAGACGCGATCATCGTATATTATCTTATTTTCAAATGTTTAACTGATCTTGTTTAAATTATTAAGAAAAAAGCCATTAGAAACCTTAACAGCAAATTATTCAGCCTTAAAATTCTCTAATCAAAAGCAAATGAATGGAAACTCATTTACATAAAGATCGTCGCTTGTTTTTTTTTTTTTTTTTTTTTTTTTTTTTTTTTAATCATTTAATCTTCCGTTTTCTTTATAAAACTGGTAAAATTAGTGTATTTTTAATAATTTCGGTTTCTGGACGTGTTGGTTCGGAAACGTGGTTCGTAGGAAGCAGAACTCCCTAGCATAAAAAATACCCCCAAAAAACCCTAAATTTAAAGTAAATTAATTAGAAATATTGTCTATTATAAAATGTGATAAACAGTTTTTAATTGTATGTCTTTTATATTACATCGGGAGCAATTAAATTTTAAAACAAAAACAAAAGTTAACATTTTTGTTTTGTTTTTTCGGTATCCTAAAATTAAACAAAGGGGCACATAAGCGTTAAATTTTCACCATATTTAATACATGTGTAATAGTTCATATCCCCCCCCCCCCCCACACACACACACACCTAGTTTCTTTCTTTTCTTATTATTCATCTAATTTCATCTTATATTCATTCACCTAGTTTCATCGTTAAATAGGCTAAAAAGGAAAGAAAAGAAAGAGTAAATCGCTAATAGATGATTCTTCCCCATGCACTGTTTCTAAAATTAGCAATACCTCACAGCTTATCAATTATCCCCTCTTAAACCACACCCTTCCTTCAAATCGTTATTCTTCCGTAAGCGTTTAATAAAAGATTATATTTTATTATATAGGCGAATATAAGTTAAATTTTCATGATAATTTATCATTCTATTGTTAAAAATAGAATGAATATAATTTTTCGTAAATTACTTTAAAACTCTGATGTTTGCTTCATTAAACTTAACTCCTTGGGGACGAGCGACCTATACATGTACCACCTAACGTGCTTAGAATCCTCCGTTATTACCACAGTTATTTTTAATTGTAATGTTTACCTTAATTAATCGAAGCATTTTCACTATTCAACAACAGAAAATTTTCTATTTTGAAAAACCGGTAATAAAAGATTAAAAACTAAGCAAAGTGCTCTCGTTGCGAAGGGGTTAAAAGAGACATTGTGTTTGACCAAGTCTTTTCCGATATTCTGCGTTTCGAATGCCTTAAAAATGTAGTTACATTTATTTTATTTTTAAAGCGAAAATACACAAGGAAAGATTAACTTGAATAAATTTTGCACAATAATTCGATAGGATACTTTTGGCGACTAGAGGTATTTTTATCCCATCGAATAAAGAGCATCAAAGGAAGTGTTGCTTCACTTTTCAGCAATGCTTGCAACAGCAAAACTAGTTTTACAGGCGACTCTAAGTTTTTCAAAGAAATGTTTTTCTTGGTTCGTAAAAGACTCCTTAGGAAAAAATGCATACACTAGGAGTGTTTAGAACACCTTAGATGTACAAGTTACTCCTTATAAAAATCTTATATTATTGTAAAGCAAAATTTAGCGTCTTTAATGACTTAATTGAAGTAAGTATACAATATCAGAATGGAGACGTATCGTACAAGATTAATAATATTGTCTGTGTAATCAGCTTTCTCGAGTATGCAGTTTCTCCTACATTTTAAAAGTGGTACTTTTTTTATTCTTAAGAGTACATTTTGGATTCTGAACAGCACTTTTCAGATTTTTAAGAGCCCTTTCTTAAAGCTTTGTTTCGATTTTTAAAGCCAGTTTTATTATTTAAAATTCAGGGCGCTCTTTTTTAAAGACAAGATTAAGTTTTTACTTTGCAAAAAAGTCCCAATACGATATTAGTAAATAATCTGATGAATATATATATTTTTTAAGTAATGCATAATTGTTTAAAATTTAACTACTACTGTATTAAAAAAATACAAAAAAAAAAAAAAAAAATGCACCAACGGTCAACTGTTACGTGTTCATACAGAGTTTCCCCCAGAGGGTTTCAGGAAGGCGTTCCACCCCTCCTGCCCTTTAGCTTAAAAACTAGCGCCCATCTTGCCTCGTCATCCAAAAACTAGCGCCCCTTTTGTCGTTCATTCATTCAAAAAAAAAAAAAAAAAAAAAAAAAAAAAAAAGGGGGGGGAGGCGTTTTTCTTGCCCCACATTTCAAAAAATGCAGCCCTCCAGCGATGAGCCGAACGCGCTATAGCGGGTAAATTATGCAAAAAATTGGCGACCGAACGCAAAAAACAACCTAAAACGCGTCCTATGGGACGAGAAATTTCGTCACAAAAATCGCTAAAAAAACCGCAAGTTTCGTTAAAAATCGCGAAATAACGACTGATTTCCGGCAAATTTCGCAAAAAATGGCTAATTTCATCTCAAAATTTCACAAAAACGGCAGATTTCCTCAAAAGAGCATGCAAAAACAACAAATTTCTTCCAAAAGTCGCGACAAAATAGAAAATTTTGTAAAATGAGTCGCAAAAAAAGGCAAATTTCATCCAAAAATCGCATTAAAATGGAAAATTCTGTGAAAAATTTCGTTTTCGCGATATTTTCACGAGATTTGTTTTTGGTTTTGGCTTTTTCGCGATTTTATAGCAAAATATGTAGTTTTCTCTATGATCTTTTAACAAAAACTGCTGTTTTTGCGATCTTTCAATAAAATTTGACGTTTTTTCGTGATTTTTTTAGCAAAATATGCCGTTATTTGCAATCTTTTAACAAAGTCTGCTATTTTTGGGATCTTTTAACAAAATCTTCTATTTTTCGTGATCTTTTAGCAATATTTGCCGTTTTTTTCGCGATCTTTTAACAAAATTTCCTTTTTTTTTTTGCAATTTTTTTTGATGAAATTTCTGTTTTTTCATGACTTTTTGAACCGCTAGATTCTAGATTCAATTCTATAAAAATGCCCTTAAAAATGAAAACTGCCCTAAAAATGTAAAAAGTGCCCTTTTCAGAACAGTAGCGCCCTGCCCTTTTTTAAACCTGGGGGAAACTCTGGTTCATATATGCATTTTTAGCTGCCACAGGACTATTATAATCTGAGGGCTGGGCCTCCTGTTTCGTCATTCTAGCTATTCTATATTTAATGTAGACTGGCTTTTATATAGACTGCTCATAATTTATCATTAGATGGAAGGCTGTTTAAAATTATATATATATATGTATATATATATATACAGGGTGGTCATAAAAAAAACTTTGCCGATATATGGAGCTCTAACGGCCAGTCCGCTCAACCGATCGAGGTGAAATTTCAGATATAGCTATTCAGAGGTATGAGCTCGAGATTCTGTGAACGGCAACAAAATGGCGCTCATGGTTACGGTTATAGTTACAGAAACTCAAAAATTTCCAATGGCAACACCCTTTTTTTTCATCGTAAAATGCTCAGCGCATGCGAAAACCTAAAGAGCGTTGGAACCGTACGTGTATCGCAAGAAACGGACATGTTATGCACGCAAAAAAAAACTGTTCTGCGAATCCTTCCCCCCCCCCCCATAAAAAAAACTCGATTGGGGTGCAAGGAGGAAATTTGCATATGACACAGAGTCAGTACACTAATCTCTGATTACAATACAGATCGGAGAAACTAAAACTTTTATTTTGATTACACATTTTCCACATGGGTGTCATCACAGGCAATTAATGGTGATGGCACCCATGTGGAAATGTGTAATCAAAATAAAAGTTTTAATTTCTCCGATCTGTATTGTAATCAGAGATTAGTGTACTGACTCTGCGTCATATGCAAATTTCCTCCTTGCACCCCAATCGAGTTTTTTTTATGGGGGGGGGGGGGAGGATTCGCAGAACAGTTTTTTGTGCGTGCATAACATGTCCGTTTCTTGCGATACAGGTTCCAACGCTCTTTATGGATTTCGCATGCGCTGAGCATTTTGCGATGAAAAAAAAATGGGTGTTGCCATTCGAAGTTTTCGAGTTTCTGTAACTATAACCGTAACCGTGAGCGCCATTTTGTTGTCGTTCACAAAATCTCGAGCTCATACCTCTGAATAGCTATATCTGAAATTTCATTTCGATCGGTTGAGCGGACTGACCGCTAGAGCTCCGTATATCGGCAAAGTTTTTTTATGACCACTCTGTATATATATATATATATATCGCAGTTATTGTAATGAACATCTTTTTATGTTTCGATACATTGATGACATCATTTTAATTGAAACCACTAATAGTGTTAGTGCTTCCTTTCCTATAATTTATCCCACTAATCTCGAACTTACGGCAAACCTTTTATCAAACAATAGTATAAACTTTTTGGATTTAAAAATTACATTAGTGAATAACAAATTAATAACTGATCTATATGATAAACGTAAATATTTTAACTTTAAAGTTAATACTTTTACTCATTTTAAATCCTGCCTTCATAATTCTGTTTATCGAAATATACTCCTTAATCACTTGTTCAGAATCAAAAGTTTATGTTCCCCTCATCTTATAAATAAAAACATTAAACAATTAATATATGATGCGATAAATCATGGATTTCCTAAGAAATTCATTTACTCTTTAATACACAATTAATTCTTTTATTACTTATCATTTGCAGTAGGATGTTTATTGTGAGTTACTTTTAACATATTGCGCATAAAAAATATATCAATAAAAATATAAAAAATACACCAAAAAAAAAAACTATAAAATGTGTTAAAAAATAAATTAATAGGTCGGATGGGTGGGTAGATGTTAGATTAAGGAGGCTGAGCGGTGCTGTTGGAAAATATATGCGCTTATGTTAATATTTATATTTTAAAAAAAGTGATGGCGGTAGGAAAATGGTGCAGTGCAACAATAATGTAGTGTTAATTTATTATATATGGTAATGTAATGTTATAGCATTCCTTGTTTATTCCTCTGGATTCAATATGTAATGTAATTTGAGACTAATCAATGGTTGTTTATTTAATATAATATTTTATTACTTTTACAACTTTTTAAATTCTTATTTTAGTTATAAAAGTAAGCTATACTTTGATGGTATATTTTATAATAATATAATCAATTATTAATTTACCTATTTTTGCTTTAAATAAGGGTTGGCACTGCTTATGTCAGTTGATTTTAATTATGGTTTAAACCATATGTATATTTTTATAACATCCTCTAGCTATTTTTTTCCTCGACAATTACTAAAGTTATTTCTTATTTTTATTTTACTTTATTTTATTTTTTTCTGAATAAATTCTGACTTCTAATTTTATACAGGGGGCCTTGGTCAGTTTTATATGTATAGGAATAACTGTTAACTTAAAATAATTTTTATAATTATTATTATTATTTTTATTATAAAATTCTACTTAATCATCTGTTTATATGTTGTTTACTAATATAATAAAAATAGATTACAATAGATTGTATGATTATTATTATTACATCCTCTGGTGTTTTTTTAAATCATTTGAAAATTACTAAAGATATTTCTTATTTTTATTTTATTTGTATATATTTTTTCTCTCTAATTTCCGACTTCTAATTTTATACAGTGGGACTTGGTCTATTTTTTATGTAAAGGGATAACTGTTTAAATAAAAAATAATTTTTTTTTCTCTTCTAATATCAACTTAATCCACTGTAGTTTGGTTACTTACAAATAGATATTCGGTTGTTCCCAAAAAACCCTAGTTTAAACAAATAAAAAATACTGTTTTATGTTTTTTAAAACGAATTGTTTTTTACAACCCTGTATTATATATAAATATCGTAACTTGTAAGTTTTTGTTTTTATAGTTAAATAATTTTTTGCATTATTTAATTGTATTTAGCAACTATAGATGGCGACACTAATGCTTAAGTAGTCAATCTGAATTTATCTATCTCACAGGACAATTTTATCGATATCAATCGATTCAATTAATTCTATAATTATAATTTAAAACATGTAATTAGTATTAAATAGTTTAAACTATTATTATTATATTAAAAAAATTATTTGTCTACTTATATTTTGTAATTAATTATTTTTTATATTAGTTATTTAAATATCTATTATTAATAAAAACTATTTTACTATTTTAACTTGCACATTAACTGTCTAATGTGACTGAATGCAAAATAGTATTGCTATCACATGGTGGAAATTGATATTTGTAAGCTAACCTATTATATAATTTAATTTGTCTAATTATTTCCATTTGACATGATTTTTCTATTTAATTTAATCAATGCTACTTCAATTATATTATTTTCTATTTCTTGTTCTCAATGGAAATTATGGTTGCGATTGATAATTGTAAGTTATCTTTATAAATATTTAATTACAGTTTAATTGTTTTTCTAATATTTTTTCTTTGAAAATGGCTTTTCTATTGCAATTACTATGTTGATGATTCTATTGTGTTCTTGTTATTTTTCTTGATATTTTTCTTTGAAATGAGTTCTCATTTGCGATTAATCGGGCAATGTGGAAATTATTTTTAGGTCTATCCTGATTTCCATTCAGAAATTAATCGAAATTAATGTGGCTATTTAGTATTGCCCTTGATAACGAGCTAAATACCACATCTTCAATTTTATTTATAATTCTGACAGCTCCTCTGTGTGATATGTTTTGGCATTAACAAATTTTTACAGTAATTGATGTTAATTTGTAGTATTATCTAATGGTTCTATATATATATATATATATATATATATAATGTATATATATATATATATATATGTATATATATATATATATATATATGTATATATATATATATATATATGTATATATATATGTATATATATATATATATATGTATATATATATATATATATATATATATATATGTATATATATATATATATATATATATATATATGTATATATATATGTATATATATGTATATATGTATATATATGTATATATATTAGTTTTGTGTGTGTTGGTAGTCCCAAATTCGTATTGTTTTGCTTTTTCGTGGCAAATACAAAGATGAAACCACACACTTCATTTGTAGTTCCAAAGTATTTGGGACTTGAAGATTCTGCTTTGGTTCTACAAATTCCATTTGTATTCATATTATTTTTTTATTTTTTCCTTCCATGTTCAATGTGCTGTAAGTTTTTAAATACAATGGTTCATATATTGTAATATTAATGGTTTTATTTATATATATATATATATATATATAATACCATTAAAAGTAGACAAGATTCACCAATGGATTTTATCAATAAAAGAATTAAATTGAATTATAGTAAACAATATTAACCATTTGAAATTAACCATTGAATTTAATAACTTATAGTACATTGAACATGGAAGGAAAAAAGAATAATATGAATACAAATGAAATTTGTAGAACCAAAGCAGAATCTTCAGGTCCCAAATACTTTGGAACTACAAATGGAGTGTGTGGTTTCATCTTCGTATTTGCCATGAAAAAGCAAAACAATACGAATTTGGGACTACCATCACACAAAAACCAAATTATTAACCAAGGAACAAAGATATTTTACAAAAAGAAGTTGAAAGTAAGTAAAAATAATAGTTATCCATAACAAACAAAAAGATAAAGCAGAATGGAAATATAATTGAACCGGAAAAATAATTATTAATCGATATTAACATAAAATTAAATTAATAAAATGATTAAAATTAGAATTAAGATATAACATTCATATTAACATATAACTTAAAATACATTATTGTTACTTTAATCAGTCACATTTATTGTGACTTTACATGGTAAAAACTCATTATCTTAATATAGGATAATAAAAATTAAAAAATAAAAATTAAAATAATAATAATAGTAATAATATTAATAATAATACCAAAAATTATATCAATAACATTAAAAATAATTTGATAATTAAAATATAGCTATTTAATTATAGATATAACCAGACAAATATCCATATATTGGTGTAAATTAAACAGTTTTAAAATTATGTTAAAATAAATAACCCACTCTCAATTTTTTTTTTAAATAATTAACCTTTGCGTTTTTATCCAGACAACACCACCCTCCTCCGTACTCTAACATCTACCCACCCAACCAACCTATATATATATTTTTTATTACTTTTTAACATTTTTAATTTTTTATTATTTTTTTTTATGTTTTATAATTTTTTTATACATTTTTTACGCAAAGAATTAATTATAAGATCATGTAATATCTAATTATAAATTAAAGAATATATGAATTTTTTAGGATAACCATTATTTATAGCATCATATACAAGCTTTTTAATATTAGTATTAATTAAATGGGAAGAACATAGACATTTTATTCGATATAAATGGTTAAGTATTATATTACGATATACAGAATTATGAAGACATGATTTAAAATTAGTAAAGGTATTAACTTTAAAATTAAATTCTTTCCTTTTGTCATAAATATCAGTTATAAATTTGCTCTCTTTTAATATAATTTTAATATCTAAGAAATTGATTGCATTATTTAAAAAGTAGGTTTTCTGAAAGTTCTAGATTAGAAGGATAATCAACAGGGAATTGAGATAAACAGGTGTTATCAGTATCAATTAAAATTACATCATCTATATATCGATATAAATGTATTGTATTATTTAAATAATGACGTTCATAGTAATATAAGTATAAATCAGATAATACACTAGATGTACTACCACCTTGTGGTATACCAACATTTTGAATATATATATTGTTATCATGCATGATAAAATTATTATAGATAATGAAATTAGTTAAGGTATGAAAGTAATCAGAATCAATATTATGTGATATATCCAACTCGTGTTGATATTTTTTAAAAAGCTCATTTATGATATTATGTAAAACCGATAAATCGATATTATTAAATAAATCTTTAAAATCATAGGTAGTGATATTTTTTATACATTTAAGATTTTTCATAATATGGACCAGTTCATAACTATTTTTTATGCAATGTGTATTATCACTTTTTTTGTAATATTATATATTTGATTAAGAATTACTAATAGAAGTTTGTTAGCAGCATTATTATAAGTATTGCAACCAATTGTAACAGTTCTGAATTTAACAGGATGCTTATGAAATTTGGGTATAAGGACTAGATAAGGATATTTAAAGTTAGTAGGGTTAATGTCTAATAATTTATAGAATCCTTTAATTTTACGATTATTGGCAAGTAAGTTATCATTAATTTTTTGGAATGTGTTATTATTAGATATACTAGATTTAAGCAGTTGATGATAATAAGATTTACAAATAATGGCATAATTATTAGGAGATTTATCAACATAAGTTATTACAAAGTTTTGTTGTAATTTATTGATTTGTTTAAACAGATGCTGTGTATTTACATATTCTAGGTGTGAAATATTATATTTTAAGGACCTGGTTAATTTATCGATAACTAATATTTTCCATTGATTAAAATATTCAATGGGTTTATTATAATAAATTGCAAGTTTATAAATAAATATATCTATATCATATGTAAATTGTTTTATGGTAGATTTAATGTTTAATTTGGATGGAATTCTGTACTTGGTCCCATAACCCATAATTCTTCTAAGTTGTAAATCATCTACAAGATTAAGATTACCAGTAATAATATGTCCATGATCTTTATTTATATATTTTTGTAGAGAGGGGTCATTGCATTTACAGGGTAAAGTACGAGCATCAAAAGAAGATTTAGCGAAAGAATTATAGTTAAAAATCGTTCTGCCGATAGATATGGGATACTTAAAGGTTTTAGAAATATGAATATTATTAATAGGAAATTGACAGTTTTTATCATTTAATATGGAATTAATATTGATTTTATTAAATATTGGATTAGAAAAAGTAATTACCATTTGAGTATTAGTTTGTAGATTTTTAGGTGTTTTTAGTAAATTTATATTGTAAAGGTTAACACGAGTCATAATGAGATCATAAAAAACATCTGAAGAATGTTTAGAGTAAGTTTTACTGAGAAAAATATTTAAATATTGTACTATATGTTTCTTTTTTATTCCAAAAATATATTTACGTATTAGAAACCAATTGTAATTTTTTAAATAATTACGATGCAGATTATTAATTTGTTGAATTATAATGTTTTTAGGAGTAATACTAGAAGATGAACCTTTACCTCTTTTGTTACGTGTAGTTTTAGGATTTATAAGATGATTTAAACTATGATAAATGGGAGAATAATCTATAGTATCATTTATAGATGAAAAAACTTTAACAAATCTTTTAAAAACCTCACTATTAAGACCATAAGGATAAATTGTATTATAATATTTCATATATGAAGACTCTAAATAGAGACGCTCAGATTTATTTTTCTGAATTTGTATTATTTCAATAGTAGTATTTTTAAATTTATGTTTATGAAAATGCTGTATTTCAGCTGTAGACTGTATATTTTTTGCTAAATTTTTATCAGAATCTGACCGATGTTGATTCATGCGTATATGAAGAGGACCAGAAGTTTCACCAATATATTTCAAATTGCAAATGTTACACTTTATACTATAAATTACATTAAAAGCCTTACAAAAAATAGAAATATGAGGATCTGATACGATTTGTGACTGAGAAGCAGATGGACAAATTTTACATCGGATATCAGAACATTTCTGAAAATATAATTGAGGAGGAGGAGCATGTATATGGAAACTGGATGACGGTCCAGGAGTAACCCTATTATTGCTCCTGTACCGGGCACTACACTGCAAAGAAGCATTGTGTATCTTGCCAGGATCGAGATTTTTACTAAGTACTGCCATAATATAAGAGAAAATACAAATATAATAAAAAGATAAAAATAGAAAAATTACAGTTAAATAATCGAGTATCTTGACTAATATAATTTACTAAAGAAAAGGATCTAGAATAATACAACTACAAAATGAAAATAGATACAATATGTACAAAGCTTTAAAGCAATACTCAAACCTCCAAAAGGAAACAATACACGACCATAATACTACCAACCCACACCACATATAAAAAGAATCATAGTACTCACAGTACAATAAATGCAAAATCACAAAATCGACTCATTTAAAAATGAAAAAATCACCGTACATAATAATCCACAAACTTATCCAATTAACATCTCAGCACAATGCTCACATTGTTACTACATTTCACATAGGCTTAACAGATCATAATTTCAATGTATTTATTTAATATAAAAAAAATAATAAATAATGATAATTTCAATGTATTACTTTAATATTAAAAAATAATAAATAATTGATTATGACATTTAATATACCATATATCAAGACAATGAATTAAACATAATAGCAAAATTAATAGTTAAAATATTATAAAAATACCACATATAATATTCATGATGAAACGAATTGCAACTCTTAATGGAAATCCTATTAAGTGGTAACGGAAAACTACATTGTAGAAATCTCACAGACAATACACAAAGGTTATGCGGATAGCAGCAATTACCTATGCGCACCATATTTATAAAATTGCTATTAGCAACGGATGTTATATATTAATTATATATAAGATACCACAATAGGAAAAAATTCATTATGACTGTCAGGTTCCTAGAAGACATCTGCCCTGAATTAGAAAGGAATAACATTTCCTTATCTGAATATTTTATGTATTGTGGGTTGTGTATCCGTGAAGCTCGAAATACCTTTCTTTCTTTTCTATAATAACGAATGACGGATGTTGACACAGGTGTGCAGATGACGCACTCGTTGATGAATGAAAGTGATGGCCGCGGGGCGTGCCTCAGCTGTCATCTAGCTATTGGAGTGATGTGTAAACAGTAGATGTCATGACTCAAGGTTGGTATGCGGAATTGAACCAATGGAGGAACTCTAAGAGGCCCTGCTGGGGGAAGGAAGATCTCTGACAAGGTCAACTCTGGACGGAGAGGTTAGACCATAGGTTCCCAACGGGGGCGGTACCGCCCCCCAGTGGGCGTTGGAGCCTTCCAGGGGGGCGGTAGCGAGTCTAGAGGAAAATGGGGGGCGCTAGGACAGTCGAGGGGGGCGGTGATGGCATACCTACTTATTGAGGAATTAATATAATGAAAATAGTTGATCTCCTTTACATTGCCCAGTATGAGAAAAAACCTTAACTGCACCTTTAAAGGGAAATCTATACAGACGAACATAAATCTGAGGGAGGGGGGGGGGAGGATTCAGGTTAATTTACTAATGTCAAAAAATACCCGTGGAACTCGAAGACGGGCTGTGACTCGAATTAAAAATCATTGTGAATTCAAAAATTGTGGAGTAAAAAATTCGCGATAATTGGCTGGCTAAAAGTTTTAAACATAATTATTTTTTTATTAACCTGTATTTTGAAAAATTCTGAGGTATGATGACACATGCCCCAACAAAGATTTTTAAACAAACCCGTGATTTGAATCAGTTCAAGAAATTTGTTTCACCCTAGTAAAAGTGATAAAAATCGACATATCTATAAATTTGTTCAAAAGTAAATTTATTTAAACTTATATAGGAGTTTTATTTTATTTCAAAATATCTTGAAGAAGAAATACCAGCTGTACAGTATTGAGTATTTGAAATATGGATCTAAGCACTCTCCCACAAACCATAGACGTAATTTGCCAAGTTTTTTCAAATGAAACCATGAAGCCTTCTAGGCTACAAGGACATTTTAATAAATGCGTGTTGATAGAAAAGACAAAGATATGTCCTATTTTTACTTTCTTCTATTTTTACAAGAAGAAAGAAAGTATTAGATTCGTGAAAATTTTCGAATTCCAGATTTTGACGGATTTACACGATTTAGGGGTTAGAGATTCCAGAAACATTTTTTGACAAAATGTCTGTCTGAGAATCGGATGTCAGCCTGTCTGTATGTGACATAAATTTTATAGGCACTGTATCTCAATAACTAATGAACGGATTTTATAAAAAGATCTATATTAAGGTATTTTCTGTTATAAATTAATGCTGATTAGTTCTTGGTGTAAATCACTCAACAGGTGCCTCTGCTATGCTGCTTTTTTCCCGATTTCGGCACCGGCTTTATTTCAAGAACTGATATACAGATTTTCACCAAACTTCTGTTTAATTATTCCTTGACATGAATAGATGCTGTTTACATTTTGTTGAAAATCGCTCAACAAGTGGCGCTGTTATGCTGTCTTTTTCACAATTTCTGCAACAGCTGTACCTCAAGAATTAATGCAAGGATTTTCATCAAACTTCGGATTCAGTTTTATCTTGATAAATATGATTGCTGATTATGTTTTAGTGCAAATCGCATAATTGGTGGCACTTTTATTCTGCATTTTACTTGATAGTCGCAGTAGTCCTATTTCAAAAACTAATGCACAGAATTTCACACTATTAGAATCCTCAGGATGGACATAGATTGCCATATAATTCTGGCGCTATGATAGTGAATTTTGAAGTATTAAATTGTATGAGATAGAAGAAACTTTTGGGATTGCCACATCTGACCAGTTCAAAGACTGGAAAAGAAAAAATTAAAACAGTTATTAAGATAGTAAAAAATAACTACATCAAACCTTTTTAAGTCATTTTCTAAATAAGAAGATGAGGATTACGAGCTTCATATATCATTATAATTTTAATAATAAAAGTATTAAAATTGCACGCAGTCGATGAGAAATTAATATTGCCTGTAGTCAGGGAGATAATAAAAACTGCTCTTCATCAAAAGAAACCGTCTGATATCAACTAAAAAAATCCTGAGTAATAATTCAGCACAAAGAGGAATAGATGTCTAAAAGCATTGAAACATCATTATGCTGTTACATTAAGACCTGCAAATTTCTATTAATTTTCCATGGATCAGCTATACCAAATAACAAAACTCATAAAAGAAAAAAAAATCAAGAGTTATTATTTGCTAAAAATTTGGAAAATTGATACAAAGAAAGATCGATATTTAATGCCGCGAAGTTAGTCTAAGAGAAATAAATTCTTTATCATAATATTTTGTCACTTGCTACTGATGTTGCTCAACCAACCACGGGACATTAAGAGGATGGTTTCATAATGCATTTTAAACAAGCAGTACTAAATGTACTCTCTGTACATTCCGTTATACATCATCAGCAATTGGTTTAAAAAAATTTTAATGAACACCTGTATACGTCGCTTCTCATTATTAGAGCAGTCAATATAAATAGAAGCAATCCATTGCAATATGGATGACAGGATATTTTGCCAACTTTATAGCGAAAATCATTTCACAACAAAGAGAAACAATTGTTTTATTTTGTAGTGCAGTTTCCTCTATCACTTTGCATCAGACTTGCAAATGAATTCAACCAGTTGCTGCTGCACACAGAAGCTCGTTTTGTCTCTGAGAAGGTATTTGTCTGAATCGCGTTTCAATATATTTGATATAGTATTGCTCTTAACTAAAAACTGAAGTGTAAAAATACGTTAAAACCTGATTGCATTAAAAAATGACATCAATTATGTTACAGACATGTTTGGAATCTTTAACTAAATTTAAATATTTTAAATATTTATAATAAGGCATAAGATGATTGCATGTTGATGAGTTGAATTTACTAAAAAAAAAAATCCTCATAGCTGCTTCTGTAGCTCAAAGGAAATCTAAGGAGAAAAGAATGCAGCCAATTTACCACATTATTCGCAGTCGGTGAAAGCAAGAATATTTACTTACTTACTGTCAACACTTGGACGTTCTTCATGAAGTTTTCTCATAGCAATTCCAAGATATTTATGCATGATTAAACCGAGTTGGTTTTTAGATCATTTCGCAAATGCAGCTACAGCAGTATCATCATATTTAGAGGAGGAAATCGTGGAATTCGCCGCAAATGAGAACTATAAGTAAAATTCAGAAATGGATGCCAAGAGTTCTAACTACAGCTCTCTAATCTGGATTGTGAGGGAGAGTAGATAAAATTTTAATTGCTTTCCTTTCATCAAATTTGGCTGAAAGTGGGTTCCGTGCAGTAGCTAATTTACTGTCTAAGAAAAGAAACATGCATATTTGAACCTGATAATTTGTGACTGATATCGAAGAAATTGGAATTTGATATTAAAAAATTGTTAAAACTGAAATAGCCTCAACTACTTCACTATTTTTTAAAAATTCTTACTGATTTTGAGATTATTTTTCAATTTTTATTAATTTTGCTTTCTACATTTGATGTCGTTTCAGTTAACTTCTACTTTGTGTAATCGATTGACAGACAGATAAAATATAGATAATATGCAATAATATTTTAACATTTTGTGTAATTAACTATTATGGAATGAGTGGGCGTTGGCATTTTTTTTCTCTTGCAAAGGGGGCGGTGGACCAGAAAAGGTTGGGAACCTATGGGTTAGACAGTTCTCGCTTGGCGTTGAGACCGATAGGTCGCTCAGGATTTGTGGTCCTGTTGGATAGTGTATATTTTGAGCGTGGGACAAGGCGTCCCGGTGGATAGTGTTATAGGCCGAGAAGTGAGGCCTAGTACCCTTGTGTATTGAGATTCTGCAGTAATCTCTGATAAAGCGTATCTAACGTGCGTTGAGTGTGAGGAAGAAAGTATAAGTTGAACGGTACACAACCAACGTTTATTGTAGTTAATTTAATGTTGAACCGGATCATCTATATCCGAGTTGTAATTGTAGATAGTTGTAAATATTGTTTCTTGTGTACATATCTATATCTTAAATAAACTGTTAGTTCAGTTCATTAACAGCGTCAGTGTTATTTTACACAATCCTCACAGCAGGTGACCGATATCACCCATTAATATCGGTGGTGGCAGCTAAAACTACCTAGGACATTCTTCAAAGTTTTGTGGACTGAGAGGAGCGTCCGACAAATTGTTGGCAGCGTCGGGATAGAATCGCCTGAAACCAGTGACCAGCGAGCCGTGTTGCAGTCTGTTAATGCCAGAGTATCCAGTGGAATTCTTGTGTGGTCGTGCCATATCGTCGAGTTTGTGCTAAAGCATCGTGCCGGATCGTCGATTGTATGCTAAAGTGTCGTGCCGTATCGTCGAATGTGTGTAAAGTGTCGTGCCGTAGCGTCGAATGTGTGTAAAGTGTTGTGCCGTATCGTCGAGTATGTGCTAAAGTATCGTGCCGGATCGTCGAGTGTGTGATAAAGTATCGTGCCATATCGTCTAGTGTGGACTAAAGTGTTGTGCGTATCTTTATTAGAAAGAACTAAACTGAACTGTGTTGTGCCTGATTATCGCTACATCGTGGAGCTATCTGTGAATAGAAGAGTACCCCACCAAATAAAGTATAAGGTAAGGTGTTTTGATCATTCATTTCTTCTGACATCTCGAACCAGATTGTATTGCTGTATAATTAATAGTAATTTAAGTAAATTGTCTATGTAATTTATGTGCAATGAAATAATTGTGTTCAGATAGATGTAAAGAATTAGTAACTATATTGCTATTGTTTTAAAGAAAGGTCATAATAATTTGAGATGATAATGGTATGCTATTTATAATGATATTAGTGAGCTAAATTAATGCATTAAATCTAAATTATTGTTAAAGTAATTGTTAAATGAAGCAATACTGTTTAAATTTTAAGAGTTACATTATCAAAATTCTAAGCAAATGAAGGTTTTAATTGGCCAATACTAGTGAGGAAAAAAAAAAGGCTCAAAAGAGAGCCATAGTGAAAAAAAAAAAGGCGCAAAAGAGAGCCATAGTGGAAAAAAAAAGGCTCAAAAGAGAGCCATAGTGAGTAAAAATAAAAGTAAAGATTTTCAGTATATTTGTTTTAAGTGTAAGAACCAGTATTGAGTTCGGAAATATTTTATGAGGATAATTGTAGAAATTTATGTATGCATGTGTTTCAATTTTTCTTTATGTGGATTTTTTGATTGACATCAATACTTCTATTCAATTTCAACGTATCAGTGTTATTATATAAATTGTATGTTGTTATCTAAGTGTATATATTGGAATCTATATTGCATAGCAGTCAAATCGAATTATTGTTTTACTTTTCTGTTTTATTGGAAGTAAATTGTGTGATATCAATGGTTGAGAAAAATTAGAGTATTCAGTAGGTTAATTAGAAATGAAATGCATGGATTATCTGAAATGGTATTAATTAGTATAATAAGTGGAGAAATATCTGTACTAAGTCAGAAATTTAGGAAATATTAAGTGGGTAGGTTTAACTATTCTTGTGCGGTGGTAATAACAATCGGTGAAGGTATGGCTTTCTTATTGAAACTAAAAAAGGTTGATCTTCAGGGGATAGCCGAAGAATTGGGTGTTGAATTCACGGAAGATGATACCAGAATTCAGCTTAAGAAAAAGATAATGGACAGTGATGAGTATGACGAGGGGGTTATTAAGGAATTATCTGACGCTATTGTTGCAGAACGATTAGAACAAGAAAAATTAGAACGCGAAAAGTTAGAAAAACAGGAAAGGTTAGAGCGTGAAGAAAAACAGGAAAAATTGGAGCAGGAAAAGTTAGAAATGGAAAAATTAAGAATGGAACATGAATTAGAAATGGAGAAACTAAGGGTGCAAGGATCGGCAAATAATTTCAATGGGTCTAGGGAATCTAATAATGAAAGTAACATAGAAAAATTGATCAAAAGTGTTAAAACTCTATCTATTAAAGTACCAGAAGGGACTGAGGGATGGAATTTATTTTTTAACAGCTTAGAAAGGGCATTCAAAACTAAAAATGTACCGGAAAACCAGCAGGCCGAAATTCTACTAAATATGTTAGGAGATAAGGCGGATAATTTGTTAATTTATACCACTATGGAACAAATGGAGAATTATGAGGAGTTAAAGGAGTTAGTTCTAAGGGAACATGAGCCGACCCCGAAGGCATGTTTAGAAAATTTCCGGAAAGCTAGCAGAAATCCGAACGAAACCCATGTATTATTTGTATCGCGTTTAATAGCTACGTGGGAAAATTATTGTAAAATTAGAGGTGCGGACACTTATGAAAAGGTCAACCAGTTAATAGTTACTGATAAGCTAATGAGTACGCTAGATGAGGATACTGCAGCATATATTAGTTTAACTCACCAGGGTAAATGGTTAGAAGCTCCTAAAATTGCTAAAGAGTGTGATAATTATTTTGATGCTAAACATAAGTCTTATGCGGTTACGCATAAAAGCTTTAAAAGTAAAGATAAGTATGTAAACAATGAAAGAATGAGACCGAGGGAGGATAATAAATTTAGTGGTAGTTGGAGGCAAAATGGTAGTAATGAGTGTAATTCTTTTCCGGATAGGAAAACAGAGTTTAAGAAGACGAATGAAGCTTCAGGGCCTAAATGTTTTAAGTGTGGTTTGAAAGGTCATTACCAACGTTTTTGTAATAAAGTGGGTAATGAGGGAACTAATAATGGCAATAAAGGGCGAGACCAGAAAGCAGGTGTTCATAAGATTATGGTGAAAGAAAATCGAGAGTTACCTAATGGGGCTATTGTGGCTAGAATATCGGCAAAGGCCGAGCAGAAAACTAATGTTATTGGTGAGAAATTAAATAAACTTGAGAAAATTGAAGTTAGTGTTAATGGGCAAAAAGCAAAAGGATTGGTTGATTCTGGATGTGAGATTTGTGTTGTTCATAAAGATTTAGTACCGGAAGAGAAATTAAAGGTAGCGGGTAGTATTTATTTACAAGGGTTATTTGGTGAAGCTGTTAAATCACCGTTAGTTAAACTACCGCTAGCTATTCCGCAATTCGGGCAAACTAATATTATTCATCAGGAAGTACTTTGCGCAGTAACTGATAATATTAATGAGCAAGTAATTTTACATCCCGAGGTGATTAATGAGTTGTCAGGTGTCAATCTTGAGGAGCCATTGATAGAGTCCGAAGAATTAAAAAGTTCCGAAATTATTATTGATAACTCGAATGAAAAGGAAGATGTAAGTAACGATAGCTGTAATGTTTACGTAATAGACGCGAGATCGCAAAATGTACAAAGTCAGGATCCAGAAAAAACTGAAACGGAGGAAAATAATGAATCTATTGTTATTAACTCAGATATGTTTAAGAAATCCCAGTTGGAATGTAAAGAATTAGAGAAAGCTTGGGAATTAGCTAAAAAGGAAAAAGGGGATTATTATATTGTAAACGGATTATTGTATCATAAAGAGAAATTGTTAGGCGAAACTATAGCGCAATTAGTAGTACCCAAGGTAAGAAGGGAAGAAATCTTAAAATTAGCGCATTCATCGGTATTTGGAGGGCATCATGCAGCCAAGAAAACGTTGCAGAGAATAAGGTATTCTTTTTATTGGGAGGGAATGGCAAAAGAAGCTAAACAGTTTTGTGAATCATGTTTAGAGTGCCAATTGACTAGAGGGGTTAAAGTAAATGATAGAGCTCCTATTTCCCCAGTGTCGCGGCCGGAACTTCCATTTCAGGTCGTTAATGTTGATTTAATTGGGCCTATTGATCCTAAAAGTTCACAAGGGCATCGGTATATACTGACTTTAATTGATCAGCATACCAGATGGGCGGATGCGATCCCTCTAAAAAGTTTAGCTGCTAAAACCGCGTGTGAGGCGTTACTTCAAATATTTATGAGAACAGGAATTCCTAATGTAATTGCCTGCGACAATGGAACCAATTTTACTGCCGACTTAACGAAAGAATTTGAGAAAAGGTTAGGTGCTAGTCCAAGATTTTCGACTCCACAGTATCCACAGTCCAACGGACTTGTGGAACGATTTAATCAGACTCTTAAACGTATGCTACATCATACGATTAGGGAAGAAGGAAAAAAATGGCATGAACAAATACCATTTATATTATGGGCGTATAGGGAAGTCCCAAATTCTACGACGGGAATCGCACCTTTCCAGTTATTATATGGTAGAGCGCCGGAGGGTCCGTTATCGATTCTTAAGTCGTCATGGGCAGGAGAAAATAAGGGAGCGCAGTTAGATACTACGCCGATTCATGAGTACTTGGATAAACTTAAGAACCGCTTAGAAAGAGTCGCAAATGAGGCAAAATTATCGTCTGAGGTACAACAAAATAGAATGGCTTACCATTATAATTTAAGGTCAAAAGAAAAAACTTTTGAGGTAGGCGATAAAGTTATACTGTTAATCCCCGATTCGACTAATAAGTTATATTCTAGGTGGCAAGGGCCGGCAACTATTGTAGAAAAACGAAACCAGCATTCGTTTATTGTTGAGTTAGCCGACGGGAGTAGGAAGCATGTGCACCAAAATAAGATAAGAGAATTTATCGCTAAATGTAATATAGTTAATATTGTTTTCGAAGGTGATGAGGAATTTGGAGAAGTTGGGGAAATTCCTATTTTGAACCGGGATCAAGAGATAGAACGGGATATTGAGAGGTTTGAAATAAAAGGGCTATCTAATAGTCAAGTCAAAGATTTAAAGTCCATTTTGAGGGAAAATAAAGAAGTGTTTATGGGTCCTGTACGACCAGCGGAAGTAGGGGAACATCGTATTGATCTGAAACCGGGTGTAGAAAGGAAAAAACCAAAGTTATATAGCGTGCCGGTAGCTTATAAAGAGGAAGTGGATAGGCAGATTCAGGAGTTATTAGAATTAAATCTAATCGAACCGTCGAATGCTGAAATTAGCCATCCAATTGTTTGCGTTGCGAAAAAAGATGCAACTGTCAGAATGTGTATTGATTACAGAGCTTTAAATTCTGTAACGCAGGTTCCCACCTTCCCGATGAAAGATTCCCAAGAAATTATGTATACCGCAGGGGCGGCTAAATATTTATCTTCAATAGATTTATTGAGGGGTTATTGGCAAATTAAAATGGCTGAGGATTGTAAACCTCTGACAGCTTTTACGACACATAACGGAACTTATCAGTGGCGTACAATGCCTTTTGGATTATCAGGGGCTGCTGCTACGTTTCAAAAAGACATGAATGAAGTTCTCCAAGGTCATCGGAGGTATGCAGAAGCATATATTGATGATGTCATCATTTTCTCCGATACCTGGGAAGAGCATTGTGAGCATGTCAGGGCTGTCATTGAAGAGTTGAAAAATAGAAATTTTACGATTAGACTAGACAAATGTAAATTTGGAGAGAAATTGACTAAGTTTTTAGGTCATGTTATTGGGGGTGGAACTCATGCACCTGATGAGGAGAAAATCGGAGCAATAAGGGACTTAAAGAGGCCAAAGACTAAAAAGGAAGTTAGATCAGTTTTGGGATTAATGGGATTCTACCGATCTTATCTTCCAAATTATGCTGAGATAGCTATACCTTTAACCGAATTAACCAAAGGAAATGTCAAAAATACTGTACCATGGGATGAAAGGGCAGAAAAAGCATTTAATACTCTTAAAGATGAGTTGTGTAAAGTGACGAGTTTGGCTACACCTATCGTAGGCCGGGAATATCAGCTTCACGCCGATGCTTCCGACCTTGCAGTAGGATGTTGTCTTACTCAAAAAGATGAAAAAGGTCAGTTTAAACCTATAACTTTTGCCAGTCAGAAATTGTCAGGGGCTCAGCGTGCTTGGCCGAGTATAGAGAAAGAGGCTTGGAGTGTTCTCTTCGGGTTGCGGAAGTTTGAAAAGTGGACTTATGGATCTCAAATTGAGGTCATTACCGATCATAATCCATTAAAATTTCTCACGGAAACAACCCCAAGGTCGCCCAAACTCACTAGGTGGGCTCTAGCCTTGCAACGCTGGAACCTGAGCATTTCTCATCGTCCCGGAGTTCAACATTTGAATGCTGATGCAATTTCGAGGCTACAGAGAAAGAGCTGGGAAGAACTACCAGTTACTAGCCCATCAGTATCAATGTCAAAATAGTAGACAACCTTAAAGGATGTCATCACATGTCTAATTTTTTTGTGTGTGTGTGTGTGTAAATATTTTTTTTAAGTTTTGTATTTATAATAGTAAATTAGCATGTGTATTGTTTATGCAATAGTAGTATTAGTATAAGGTTCAGTAGAGATGTCAGTAGAGAATGTTCAGACACCTGAAAATGCCTATGTAATATTTAGAATGAAGAAATCTGCAAAGAGACTATTGAACTCTTCCGTAATATTATTATATGTTTGGGGAAAATTAGCCCCTAAGAGGCATATTTTCCGCTAAGGTGGGGGGTGTCAGGTTCCTAGAAGACATCTGCCCTGAATTAGAAAGGAATAACATTTCCTTATCTGAATATTTTATGTATTGTGGGTTGTGTATCCGTGAAGCTCGAAATACCTTTCTTTCTTTTCTATAATAACGAATGACGGATGTTGACACAGGTGTGCAGATGACGCACTCGTTGATGAATGAAAGTGATGGCCGCGGGGCGTGCCTCAGCTGTCATCTAGCTATTGGAGTGATGTGTAAACAGTAGATGTCATGACTCAAGGTTGGTATGCGGAATTGAACCAATGGAGGAACTCTAAGAGGCCCTGCTGGGGAAGGAAGATCTCTGACAAGGTCAACTCTGGACGGAGAGGTTAGACAGTTCTCGCTTGGCGTTGAGACGATAGGTCGCTCAGGATTTGTGGTCCTGTTGGATAGTGTATATTTTGAGCGTGGGACAAGGCGTCCCGGTGGATAGTGTTATAGGCCGAGAAGTGAGGCCTAGTACCCTTGTGTATTGAGATTCTGCAGTAATCTCTGATAAAGCGTATCTAACGTGCGTTGAGTGTGAGGAAGAAAGTATAAGTTGAACGGTACACAACCAACGTTTATTGTAGTTAATTTAATGTTGAACCGGATCATCTATATCCGAGTTGTAATTGTAGATAGTTGTAAATATTGTTTCTTGTGTACATATCTATATCTTAAATAAACTGTTAGTTCAGTTCATTAACAGCGTCAGTGTTATTTTACACAATCCTCACAGCAGGTGACCGATATCACCCATTAATATCGGTGGTGGCAGCTAAAACTACCTAGGACATTCTTCAAAGTTATGTGGACTGAGAGGAGCGTCCGACAATGACTATTCAAAATGAAAAGATATCAATTAAATATCAAATTGTATACATTCATAATTACACGCGCGGAGCAGCATAATAATTTGAATGCTAATATAATACCATTAAAAGTAGACAAGATTCACCAATGGATTTTATCAATAAAAGAATTAAATTGAATTATAGTAAACAATATTAACCATTTGAAATTAACCATTGAATTTAATAACTTATAGTACATTGAACATGGAAGGAAAAAAGAATAATATGAATACAAATGAAATTTGTAGAACCAAAGCAGAATCTTCAGGTCCCAAATACTTTAGAACTACAAATGGAGTGTGTGGTTTCATCTTCGTATTTGCCATGAAAAAGCAAAACAATACGAATTTGGGACTACCATCACACAAAAACCAAATTATTAACCAAGGAACAAAGATATTTTACAAAAAGGAGTTGAAAATAAGTAAAAATAATAGTTATCCATAACAAACAAAAAGATAAAGCAGAATGGAAATATAATTGAACCGGAAAAATAATTATTAATCGATATTAACATAAAATTAAATTAATAAAATGATTAAAATTAGAATTAAGAGATAACATTCATATTAACATATAACTTAAAATACATTATTGTTACTTTAATCAGTCACATTTATTGTGACTTTACATGGTAAAAACTCATTATCTTAATATAGGATAATAAAAATTAAAAAATAAAAAATAAAATAATAATAATAATAGTAATAATATTAATAATAATACCAAAAATTATATCAATAACATTAAAAATAATTTGATAATTAAAATATAGCTATTTAATTATAGATATAACCAGACAAATATCCATATATTGGTGTAAATTAAACAGTTTTAAAATTATGTTAAAATAAATAACCCACTCTCAATTTTTTTTTTTTTTTTTTTAAATAAATAATTAACCTTTGCGTATATATATTGCTACGTTTAAAAAAAAAATACACATTATTTGAATGAAGTTCTGATTTTTAATTCATTTTTCTTGTTTATTATTTTAATTTGAAAATTTTATACAGAGTGTACTTGAATCTGAGCTTTTGATTTTATTTAATAAACAGGAATACGTTACAGAATCTTTAAAGGAGTCGAATCTCAGTAATTTAATCTCACCCCCCCCCTCCCCTCCCCTCCTCTGCTCTGACACTATTACACAGACAAATTATAATGTGCATTTTAAAAGCGTCTAGGAGTTTCAATGCAGTTAAATAACGAATGCATTTAATCAGACTCTTGATTTATTAATTTTCCAATGTGTGTCACGCTTTTTATTTTGTATGGATATATATATATATTCTTCATTTTTGTCTGGATGATATTCAAAAGATCTTTAAATAGAACAAGGAAGATGATCATATGCCAAGATCTGATGAGCATGTACTTGACACAAAAGTCAAATGTAACGTTTTTAAATGCTTAAAAAGTCAAATGTAACATTTTTTAATGCTTAACTGATGAAGATACTTTCGTTAAAACTTTTATTGTGTATTTTTTCATATATATGTTTATGGCTAACACATTAAAAAATGAAAAGAAAGGAAAAAATAGTAAAGGCTTACAAGTTGGGTATGGTTTTAAACTCACGTGCAAGCACAAATAAAGCATTTGAAAATAGATAAATGACTTTATATCAAATAAATATTTTTAAAAAATGTTGCTTCCCCCCCCCCCCCCCTCAAAAAAGTCTCTCATCTGGGCACTTAAAAACTGGCTATAAAAAGAAAACGCATGTGTGTTTGGTTCAAGGAAGTAATAGTATTAAGGAAGTTTTGAGTCTAGAGTTCTCAATGTTTAACCCTTAACTGCTGTGACAAAAATTGTTACATAACTACTGTGAGCGGTCTTTGAGACCGCTTAAATTAAATTTCAATTAATTATCAGAATACTATTTTTGTATTAAACTTTATATAGTGGACTATTATAAATAAAATCCAGCTATTCAAAAGTATCTGGAAATAACAGTAGGGCTCTAAAAGAAACAAAATTTGACCAGTATCTGTAGTTAAACTAAAAATTCAGAGTTAAACTCTAAAACTTAAAACTCAGCGGTCTATGAGACCGCTAACAGTAGTTAAGTGTTAAAACATACTTTTTAAACATTTGACTATAAAATGAGACCTAAAAGTTTTGAATCTTGGACTCCATTTTTTCGTTTTTTAGGTGCGTTCGTAATTATATACAGTTGGCAAAAAAAGTATTTGTACACTTTAAAATGTTTAATTTTTAACTAAATAAAAACAGATATTTTGGCAAAAATAGTTTTAATACAGTCTGTTTACCGCGCGTTTTAAATTACACAACAGAAAATTTCGATAAAGATGTAAAATAATTTTCTAATAAGAAAAGTTTAAAAATTTCTTGCAAAAAAAGTATTTGTACATTTCTCCATCCTGATATGTACTGTGTTTTATAGTGTTTATGGTTCAAAGGACTACTTATACAGAAGCTGTTAATAATTTTTAACTTCATACTATATTTATCTGACATTTAATTTAATTTGCACTTGAAGTAATTGAGAAAAGAACCTAAAACTAGAGAGGTATCTCTAGATATATGAAATCCCATTATTGAGATCAAGGCTAACTTATCATAATATAAAGGCTTGTCATTCACCAAGTTTCCTTTGACTGCAGTACAGGGGGCGCTGAACTACATGATTTTCACGTTGGTAGCGCCATCTAATGTTAGAAACTGAAATGCTTTCCATTATTTCCTATGGGATTATTAGCAGTAGTATACACCAGGTGGCATTACATACGAGACAAAGTCATATAATAAGTTGGCAATTATAGGGACAATTTCAACAATAGATTTTCTCCTGAATGCGAGGCCTTGATATTATGATAAGGGGGCCTTGATTGAGATAATAAAAATTGAAACTCGCAACAAGAATTTGTAAAAGCTATTAAATTACCATCTACAACTATTGGATGCATAGTGAGAAACTATGAATAAATTAGATGCATCGAAATTCAATGAAAACCAGGACTTCTCAGCAAACTAACAATGAGGGAAAAAGGGAGTGTTGTTAAAAAAGCTTTAAAAAATCCTATGCGTTCGGTTCAAAAATTTGCTGGAGACCTTGCAACATCTTCTCGCATCAGAGTAATATCTCAAACAATAAGAAATATTCTTCTCAATGCAGACTTAAAAGGAAGAACCTCAAGGAAAAATCCATTCCTCAGCAAAACAAATAGGCGAAAACGCATAGTATTCGATTTCGTATACAGAAGTAAATCATTGGATTTTTGGAAAACAATAATTTTTTCTGATGAGGGAAAATTCGGAATTTTCTTACCACCAAGCATTCGAAAAAATTAGCGTAAAAATAAAACTGTTCTAGATCCAAAACGTATACTTCAAACTATCAAGCATGGTGGGGGGGGGGGGGGGATATTATGGCTTTGGGTTGTATAGCTTCTAATGGAGCAAGACATTTAAAATTTATTGACAATGGAAGGACAGGTTTAACATACATTTATGCGTCGCGGCATAATATATTAAACCATGCTAAGAAATTGGGCGTAGAGGAAGCTTTTCACTTTCTGCAGGATAACGACCAAACCATACTGCTGTGATCACCAGCACATGGTTACTACAATACTCGAAGACGACTGGCAACTCCTCTAAAATCTCAAGACTTGAATCCAATAGAAAATTTGTGGATGCTATTGGATGCAAAAATCCGAAAAAAAAATGTGTATCAGTAAAAAACAGTTTTAAAGAAACTCTTATTGTGTCATGGAATAACATTAACCAGACCGCTACAAAAAAGTTGGTGGAATCTATGTCACACCATCTAGAAGTAGTCATAATCGCTAAATGAATTCACACAAAATATTAATTTGTATCATTTTACTAAAATTTAATTAATTATATTACATTAATATAGTGTACAAATACTTTTTTTTGCATTATATTTTTGTATATTTATTATAATGTAAAAAATCGATTCGTTTAATTTTGTTTTTGCTTCTATAATATTATAATGCATTAAATTAATGTATTACAGTATTTTTTGCTTAAATCTTTTGTTTAATTTCATTATAATTTAAAAAAATGAAGTGTACAAATACTTTTTTTGCCAACTGTAAATACATAGCACCTATAGTGGTCGTTCAGTCCGTCCGTCTGTCTGTCCGCATATAACAACGCAAAAACTACCCAACCGAATCGTTTGAAATTTAAAATACATAATTATTAAATAATTTTGTCGAATCATTTCAAATTTTATGAACATCGGATGCATAGATCAATTACAGGGGCAATCAAAAGTATTCCATTACATTACGGTCAATGGGGAAAAAAGTTTGAAATGCATTTTAATCAATTGAAATTTAAAATACATAATTATTACATAATTTTGTCGAGTCATTTCAATTTTTTTGATAATCGGGTGCATAGGTCAATTACACGGGCAATCAAAAGTATTCAATTACATTATGGTCAATGGGGGAAAAGTTTTAAATGTATTTTATGCGTTTGAAATTTAAAATACATAATTATTACATAATTTTGTCGAGTTATTTCAAATTTTATGAAAATCGGAAGCGTAGATCAATTACAGGGGCAATCAAAAGTATTCCGTTACATTTCGATCAATGGGGAAAAATGTTTCAAATGCATTTTAATGGTATTACACTCATTCGAACTTAATAAAATTTATATGCAATTATAAAGTACATATTATAATATATATCTTACATAATTTGTGGTGCAAAGAAAATTTGTTATTGATTTACAAGGCCACACAAAAGTATTCCATTACATAATAGTATAAGGAGAACATTGTTTGATGAGCGTTTTAATTGTAATTCACTATTTACAATTTTATGAGATTGATGTATGAGAGTAATATTTTTAAAACTTCGTTATCGTATGAACGCACCTCATTTGCTACGCTACACGTGCAATTTCCAATTTGTTTTAATAGGAGGTCGTAAAAAAAGACAATTCAAAAAGAATTTAGAGCCTGCAAAATTTCTTTCATTGGGGCACCTTTATAAAGAAAGCGCACATCTGCTTTGGTTAAAAGAAGTAATGACATAAAGAATGTTTTGAATTTTATCTGGGGCACCAACAAGATTAAAAAGCATATTTTTTAAACATTTTAATCATAAAAATTAAACCAAAAAATTTCGAATCTTGAATTTCAATTTTTGATAACTTTTACTTGAAATTCGGTGTCTAGGCATAGTATGAACCGAAGATTTGAAATATTTTGCTTAAATTGGGTATTGCCATTGAAAAAAAAGTTTGGATTCGTGTATGTAGATAGTCCCTTAAGCAAATTTTATATACATCATTTAAAAGAAGATTTTATTTCCAATCGTTTGGTATTAGTAACTTCTATTATAGATTGTTGAGCAATTAAGAGTGAGTGTTTTACTTCTTATTTCCACGACCTGTACATAAATGAATATTGCCTTTGAGATTTTTATTTGAAATATCATTTGACAGTTGATTCTTCATGATTGAAATCCTTTAAGTTAGTACATTTAAATTTAGAAACAATAAACTGTCAGGTAAAAAAGTTAGTCGTCATCAAAAAGAATTTATCAGTCGCCCAGGCTACCCGGCTCCGGGATTTGTTGGACCCTGCTTATTATTCATTCTTAAGATGCTACTTCACTCAAATGAAAAGACCCGTTCGCTAATGCTAATCCTATGGGATAAATTTTTAAAGATATCTCGGTTGCATTTTAATATTTTTAGATGATTCTTTCTGCATTGGATAACTCAGATTGATCTGAATAGAGGTCGTTTTTTAGTTTTTCGATTTTCGATTTTGGTTGCAAATATTTTTTATGGGGTTGCTTTCGCTTTCCAAACCGGTTCCGAAAATGAAAGCGTCCTCGTAAAAAATAACTGTAAACAAAATAAAAAAAAAAGTAACTAACGGCATGCATACAGATCGATCTCAGATATCCAAAGCCAAAAAATTCTTTATAAATACTAGCTGTTCTGCCCGGCGTTGCCCGTGTTATAAAAAAATAGCAAGAATTGCGAAAAAACTTTAAAACTCATAATAAAAACCTCGAAAAATTTAAAAAATACTGCACGAATTTGGTCTAAACTTCGTTGAAAAGAGATGGGCTAGAAAATTGAAGTTGGATTATTTTTACTAATGTGGAAAAATCTTACAAATCGCAAAAAACATTAAAAATCTCATAAAATTAAAACAAAATTCAAAAATTGTGTTTCAAAACTTTACTAACATACACTTTAGTAACTACAATAAACTTTGAAGAAAAGAGATCAGAATTTAATAAATTTGGCCAAAAATTGAACCTCTAAAAAATCGGAGCGGGTCGCGAAGAAACGTAAACATCGCTTTAAAAATGGCAAAATTTTCATACTCTACTTGGATAAATGTTTTAAATCTAATTAATTTGGTAATGTAAAAAGCATTGAAATACGAAAAAAAACTGCTAAAAAATCGCAATAAAAATCTTTAATCGCACAGGAGAAAATTTATCATATTAGCGAAGAAATTAAAAACCGAATTCCTTTTCCGTATCTGAAAAAAACCGCCGTAAACTCAAAAAAAAAAAAAAAAAAAAAAAGCATACTGCATTAAAAATTGTTCTAGATCAAAATAAGAGAGCAAAACAATTACCGTAAAGGATAAAAGTTTGAAACCAAACTCTTATTAGAATAAAATAGAATAATTAGAATAAAATAGAATAATTTAAAATAGAATTCCTTTGAAAAATGTTAAAAAAGAAGACTGAGAAAGCCCAAAAATTGCATTGAAAATTATAATGAAAGTCGTAAAACATTAAAAAATCCCTAGGGTAAAAATTCACTGTATAATATAAAGTATTGTAATCAAGAAATTAACAATATTAAACAAAAAGTTTGAAATCGAAATCGATTTCCGGATGTAAAAAAATCGCCACGGAACTTGAAGACTGGCTAAAAATTACATTGAAAATTGCATTAAAAATAGCTAAATATTTGGAAGTCAATGCTTAAAAAAATAATATTAAGGCAGGGCGGGGGGTGGGGGTTATGATCGAAATCATTCATAAATTACAAAATGTAGGCATGGAACGCCAAAATCATATTAAGAGATAAAACATTGCATTCGAAGCATAACTACATTAAACAAAATGTTTGATATCAAAATTGGTTTCTGAATGGCAGAAAATAGCCAAGGAACTTAAAAAAAATGGCTAAAAATCGTATCAAAAACTATATTAAAAATCGCTGAATATTTAAAAGTCATGGCTGTAAAAATTTAATATTCAATCGAAAATATTGTAATCGGAAATCGTTCATGAATAAGGAAAAGTCAACATGGAACACCTAAAATCCCCCCAAACTAACTAAAAATTACATTGAATATCGCATTAGAAAATGGCAAAATTCATAAAAGCGTGGAGAACAAACTGTACTATTTATGCTAAAAGTTAGAAACCGAAATTCTTTTACCGATGTCAACAACTGTCACAGAACTTGAAAAATCACTATAAAACAGATTAAAAATCAGTAAAATTCAAAAATCCGGACAAAATTTGCCATAGTAAGATAAACATTTATATTAAATTCCTGGGGACATAATTTACCATAATGGGACAAAACATTGAAATCTGAACTCTTTCATTAGTTAAAAAATATCGACGCAAAACTTGCTAAACATTTTATGAAAATACACAAAAAATCTGAATCATTGATGTCAAAATTTACTACATTAAGCTACAAATTATTTAAAAATCTCTCTTCCAATTGTGAAAAAATCGCCGTGGACTCGAAAACATCTAAAAATTGTGTTCAAAAATTCATTACAAATCGTTTCAAATTTAAAAATAGCGGGGGACAACATTTACATTAATAGAGTAAAATAGTGTAATCTGAATTATTTCTTAAATACCAATGAAAAAATCGGCGCAAAGCGTGAGAAATAATAAAAACATTGCTAAAAATTGCATTAAAAAATCACTAAATTTCAAAATTCGTAAATGAAGTGTAAATGTTTGAAATTAATTTCCTTTTCGAAATTTCAAAAAATAGCCGTAAGATTCAAAAAACCAATACAAAACCATTGCAAAATTCATTAAAAATCGCTAAATGTAAATACATCCCGTGAATAAAATAATATTCTAGTCGTGTAAAACGTAGCAATTATTCTTTTTTACATGAATTACAAAAAAATCGACGCAGAACACAAAATATATCAAAAATCACATTGAAAATCGACAAAATTAAAAAAAAGGTAAATGGTTAAATTTACTATATTAAGCTAAAAGTTTGAAACCAAAATAATTATTTTTAATTGTTAAAACACCACTGTGGTGAGGATCGAAAAAAATAGCACTAAATCGCATTAAAAAGTTCATTAAAAACGCATTGAAAAATGCATTAAATATCGCTAGTTATTTTTTAAATCCGAAGTAATCCGAATTTCATCAAACGGATAAAACATTCTAATCGGAAATCTGAACTATTTGATTATCCGGTTGACCAAGAAACTATCTGGGTCAAACCATAAGATTAAACTACAATAATGGCGGATCGTAAATTCCATATTCACTTGACATTAAACTTGTTGCATATGTTTGTTACGTCATCAAGTGGTTTTTACTTCTTATTTTTATATGTATTTGTATTAATGTTTTTCTAAATTAAAGTGTAAAACTACCTTAAAGTGTAAAACAGATCTCCTTATTACATTTCCTAATTTTGTTCGAGCCCCTCCTTTCACGCACCCTGAAATGTGTTACACCATTCTTTGTTTACATTTTTTATCATGTATTATAAACCATTTTAAAATTTAAAATAAATCACATTGTTATATTTCCAAATTTTAACAAAATCGCGTTCTGTTAGTTCCATTTTTCACAACCAGCTAGCGCACTTTATTCTTCAAAAACTTTATCAAAACGATACTCTGTTAACAACCTATCAGGTGATATATTACTCGAGGCGTTAGCGGTCTTAAGCAAGAATTTAAGATATTTTATGAAATTGCTATTCGAAAATAGTGGTAACTAAATTTTTGACATTTTAGGTAAATTTCGCAAAAAAAAAAAAAAAAAAAAAAAAAATTACTACTTATTGCATTCTCAACAGATTTTGATAGAACAACTATGAAAAAAATAGATGCTAAACGCAAAAAATCTTGAAAAAGCGTTAAAAATCACATTGAAAATCGCATTAAAAATCGTTAAAATCTAAAATTCGTATCAAACACAAAATTTAGGGCTAAAAGTTTGAAACGGTTTTATTTTTATCAATCTCCAAAAAAAAAAAAAAAAAAAAAAAAAAAAAAACCGCAAAATGAGAAAAAACACAAAATCGCATTAAAAATTCGTTAAAAATTCAAAAATCGCTGTACAAATTCCGAATAAACTTTGCTGAAAAGAGAAAAAAAATTGCTAAATTGGGTTAAAAGAATGAAAACGTATTTCTTTCACTAATGGGATAAAACTGCAAAAAGAACGCTAAAAATCGAATAAAAAAAATTATCAAAAAAATCTAATCAAAAAATTGAAAATCGGGCTTCGAGGTGCAAAACTACATGCATAAAAGTATCTTCCCTCCACATTTTGTAACTCTACGTACAGCAGACTCTGCAGAACAGCGCTGACACACACAAACTTGTATTTTTATTATTATAGATTTAAAAAAAATAGCGTTCTATTAGTTCCATTTTCCACCACCAGGTAGAGCACTCTATTCTTCGAAAACTTTATCAAAACCATTCTCTGTTAAATAACCTATCAGGTGATATATAACTCGAGGGAGTAGCGGTCTTAAGCAAGAATTTAAGATAGTTTATGAAATTGCTATTCGAAAATAGTGGTACCTAAATTTTTGACATTCTAGGTAGATTAAAAAAAAATACTATTTATTGCATTCTCAACAGCTCAAATTTTTGATAGAACAACTATGAAAAAAATAGATGCTAAACGCAAAAATCTTTAAAAAAACGTTAAAAATCGCATTGAAAATCGCATTAAAAATCGTTAAAATCTAAAAATCGTAACAAACACAAAATTTAGGGCATTAGGCTAAAAGTTTAAAACGATTTTTTTTTATCAATCTCAAAAAATAGCCGCAAAATGAGAAAAAACACTAAAAATCGCATTAAAAATTCGTTAAAAATTCAAAAATCGCTGTACAAATTCCGAATAAACTTTGTTGAAAAGAGAAAAAAAATTGCTATTTTGGGTTAAAAGAATGAAACTGTATTCCTTTCACTAATGGGATAAAACCGCAAAAATAACGCTAAAAATCGCCTAAAAAAATTATTTAAAAAAATCTAAACAAAAAATTGAAAATCGGGCTTCGAGGTGCAAAACTACATGTAAAAAAGTACCTTCCCTCCAAATTTTGTAACTCTACGTGCAGCAGTCTCTTCAGAACAGCGCTGACAGACAAACATCCTTCTCTCTTTATTATTATAGAAGAAGATAGATGGAATTTTTGCTATTATACATAAAACAAGTATTTCTATTTTAATTTTCTGGTATGAATTCGAAATATCCGAATTAAATATAAAAATAAAATAAATAATGTCATGATGCCATTTGGACTCACTGGGAATGAAAGGGTTTATGTTACACTTTAGATTTTTTTTTTTTTTTTTAAATATTACTAGCTAACCCGCCCGGCGTTGCCCGGGTCCGTATTAACAATATTAAACGAACTTGAAATTTGTATTATTTTATCATTAACTCGAAACTTGCAGAAATGCATTGTCAGAAATACGTGGCCACTGACTGTTGTTTTTTAAAAAGAACTAATCTATCGCTTCACCGGTAAAAAATATTAATTATTTTATCATATGTGTTTTAAATATCAATATAGAAAATTATTTTAACGTTTTGCTTGAAAATATAACATTCTTTTGTTAATATCTTAAAATCGTCTGCAGTCAGAAATCTATATTTTAGATTAATATTTACGAGTTGGCGCATTGCCAAGATTTGCTTCCTCTGGACCGAGTTGGCGCATTGCCAAGATTTGCTCCCCTGTGCCTCAATTAATTATCCTCGGAATTCCTTTTATTTATAGAGATTGAAATGCAACCGAGATATCTGTATAAATTTCTTCCATAGGATTAGCATTAGTGAATGGGTCTTTTCATTTGACTGAAGTAGCCCCTTAATTACAAATATTTTTGATATAGTCTTTCTATTCCTAAGACTATTAATCAAAATTGAAATTTCTAGGGCGTAGACAAAACCTCGATTTTGTTTAATTTTTTAATGTAAGTTTTAATCCTTAAATAAAAGATCCTGACATATATTTTAAATTTACTCATAAATAAATACGATCTACTTATATGCTAATTTTCATTAAAAATCTGTGACAGGGCAGCCACAGGTGATTGCTCTTTAGTATGGAATGACCCATAAGTAAAAATACATTTAACTGACACAAGACTCTAGCGGGAGTCCTTCTATGGTCCTAATTACAATGCAGACTACGCTCTAAGAAATGACGCAACATGAACGTCACAGATGCGGATCATCCATTCTGGCTACTCTCTTAACGGTTTATTTTCTTATAATTAATTTTCGTTTTTTTATTAGAATTTTTTTTTTGTAATGTTTGTTTTTTTTTATTTTTTTTTTTTTAAACATGTGTCATTTATATGTATTTTTTTTAAACATTTTTTTTAACATGTAATTTTGATATTTTATTGTTTTTTTAATATCTTGATATTTTATTTCTTTATCACAATCTTTCTACCAAAAAGTTCTTTTAATAATTAAACATAATCTGCCCAACTAGTTAATAAAGAAACAAATTCCACCGAAATAAACAATCTACACTTCATTTTACTGTCGCAACAACAGCTGACTAACGCAAAACACACTGTCGACAAACCTTGGTAACGAGAGTGCCTGCACGGTAGTTAGGATTCTCGCTAGAGTCTATATTTAACTGACTTGTAATTGAACTACGCGCTTAAACCACTGAAATCACCAAAATGAAAAATGCTGTTATAAGTAAAGAAATCTTTGGAATTTTTTTCTGCTATTAACCACTGACATAGTAGGGTTTGAAATGTCGTAAAATGTAGCTCCAGCTGGATTGATGTGCCAAGTTTGATATTTTTGTCTTATACTGAAGATTTTGACATGGAGATTCCAAATATCTTAGGTGCCATTTTTTTCTTGCACGTTTTTGGGGTTATTTTTACGGTGGCATCCAAGATGGCTGCCATTTACTGACTTCTTTAATATTTGTTGAATATTAATGACTAATATGTCAAACTATATGTTTTCGGGGTCAAAAAATACAAATTTTAAACAAAATTAGGAGTAAATTGAGTTTTTTTAAGTATTTTAAGTGATAAGATGCAAATAAATTACAAACATATGAAAGACATCGGATATACTACAGCTTTATTAATCAGTTATACACAACCAAAATATTTAAATGAAACAACATAAATAACTGAAAATATTAAAAATAATTATTAAAAACTGCATTTATATGTATATACACTACTGGGATATCACGTATCCTCTTCTGAATCGCTATTATCACTGGGATGGTATTGATAGTCCTTTGTATTATTGCAGTCACTGCATTTGCAAAGGGTAGTACAAACCAAAGAGTTCTTTAAACAGGAACATTTCCCAACTGTACATGTTCTTTTACACTCGCACTTCACAAGTTCAATAACGCCTTTAGGCGCAGGTAACTCCAGGGATTTGACTGGAGTAATTTCTCCTTCGCTATCTATTTCCCAACCATTTCCAATAAGTGGGGGTACAATAGGTCGGGGATTTTCGTAGCCCTTTCCAGTGGTGCAAATTAAGTTGGATCGTAGAATATGTGGCTTCAGTGTTCCAATAATTGGTGGTAATTTCTCTCCCTCAAAACTTTTAGTTCTGAAAAGGTGTGCCATCTTAGCTCTGAAATGCTTGAAAAATTACTAATTCTCAAATAAGTCAAGTTGGTGAATTTTTCAAATAACGACAGATTGGATAATGGATCAACGTTAGGTTCCCCAAGTTCTTGAAAAGCTGTTATAATATCATCATCACACGGAAGACTGATATATACTTTTATCCACTTTTGTTTTGAAATGCCCAGAAATTTTCCTCCCCAGTCTCCACCAGTGTATGAATGTAAACCTAGTAAACCTTTGCTTTTATGATCACCTATTGCTCTACATCTTTCATTAATATTAATTTTCCTATGTTTGTTGCCTCGACCAGTAACAAAATTGATTTCACTGTTTACTAGATGATTTGAAACCAAGTCAATCAGCAGTATGAAAATGTCTGTATCTTGTGAAAATACATCTATCTCACAATTATCGTGATATTTAACTATATCAAGTACATGAAGAAGTATAATGGTGTCTGCTTCTTCATGTGTATGATCACATAATTTTGAATCATAAACATTTGCTTGATTACTGTATGTTTTATTGCCAAAAACGACAACAATTTTCTTGGTGCTAACAGCAAAAACCTGTAGTAACTTATTCCCAAGATATTTGGTTAGCTGTGATTTTGTTTCATTGTGTGAAAGGAACGTCTTTAATGATACTAAAGATATATTGGTACTATTTGAAATAACAAATTTTATAGGTTCTGTTGCCCCTAATCTTTTCTTTCGAGTTTGTTCCTTCAATGAGTTTTCAAGGTATTGATCGAATATTATTCTCCCCTCAGTGTATCTGTTTGTCATTTTTATAATGATCACGATAAAAGCATTTGCAAAGTCTTCACAAGTTTTCACGGCAGGTATCTTTTTTATTGATAATACAATTGCAATTCCCTCTATAATACACAGTTTTTCTATTAGAGAAGCAATTGAATATTCTATTGTTTGAAGTATGGGAGGACAATTATATTGCTCTGTTTCTGCAATAAATGAATTTTAGTCAGATGGAATATGAAGATATCTATCAGAAGAAAATAATGATCTTGGTGTTACTAATAACTTGTAGTTTATGCATTTATGTTTGTGTACATTTGATGTCTGGATTCCATAACAATAAGAAAACCAGCAAGAAGTTGCCTATCTTCTTGAATTTAAACCAATTTATCCCCAATCTTAAATGCAGTGTTCTTGTTACAAGGATTGAATGTTTTTATTTTTTTTCATTCGGCGCTAAAGTTACAATTTAGCGTATTTACTCCGTAGTTTCTCTCTTGTAAATTCTTTCAATTCCAATTGGCTTTTTTGGTCACAATTCAGAATATCATCCTTCACAGATGCTAAAACTTTCATAGGTGACACAATATTCATTAATGTGGTATTATCTTGGAAAGGGTTTCCTGATTCCGAATACTCTCCTTGACGATGTCTGCATTATGAAATATCCTTAGTGACTTGGAGGTATAAAGTTGATAGTGTTTCCTTGAGCTGCTTAGAGATTTTATTTGGACAGTTCTTTTTAAAGAAGCTTGAAACAGTACGTAATACGTCTGGTGCTCACAAGAAATACTTTTCGAGGATAGTTTCATTCTGAGTTAAACATATAAGTTCACCAATGCTCTTCCGTTTTTTGATTTTCTGTTCCAAGTTCTCGTCGGAAAATAGTTTCGTAAATGACACATTAGATTTGGATACTGCAAAACAACCAGATTTAAGAGAATTCCATACTTCTAAATATGTTGTTTTAAGGACCTTCATCTGTGCTATGTATACAGTAAAGTGTCTAGTATACTGAAAAATGTCATGAGCAAAATAATATTTGATTTTTTTCCTATAAATGACGCGACATGAAATGCCCAGTCACCTTGACGAGTGGCACGGATGAAAAGTTGCGAAGACCCGAATTGGTTCATATACTATAGTAGGAACTTTGCCATGTCATCACTGCTTTCTTTAATATGTGGAAGACAATCTTTTACATCTACTGCTTTGATAACTTCAAACGAAATTGTAGCTTCAACTTCACCAATTGTACAATTTTTCACGTAGTGAATTGCATTTTTCTTGCAGAGAAATTTTCTCTAGAGAATGCGACAGTACCTCAAAGAGAAGCTCGTAGCATATCAAAAACACTGTTATGTGAAACTCAAGCCTCTAGTGTATTTTTCACCTCCAAAAATCTGAAGAATTGTTGCAGGAAAGTACAGATAAATTTCAGTGCATTGATATTGCAGTATACATTGATGGTAGTGGCTTTGATCTCATAAGATCAAAGCCACTACCATCAATGTATTTTCCTACTGCATGGGGATATGGAACACAAACATGAATCTCTTCCTCTCAGAGAAGCTAGTTTTGATTACCGGTAGATAATTGAATTTACAGCGTAAACAGAGTGGAGCTAACTGTGACAGCGAATTTTTCAGCATATTCCTTCAGTTTTTCGAGATTGTCTGTTCCAGTTTTTGACATAATTATCCACCTTTCAAGCACACTAAACAATTCATTGTGTATTCACAACACTGTCACTCTTATTAGTATCTTCCAGGGAACATATAGTTTTCACATATGCAGCAAAAGAAAAAACAGGCAACCCATACGGCACAAACTCGTCCTGCGGACGTACGATAAGCGTCTTATTCAGGATATAGCCCCGTCCGGCGGACATCCTATAATATCCGATAGTTATCCGGCGGACGTCCGGAGGAGAGCAAAAAGCGACACCTACTCCCGTCCTCCGGACGTCATTTTTCGACGTTTTTAGGATGGCAGTTGGACGCGCACAGGACTAGGTAAAATGAATAGAATTGTGCATCCTCTGCTTCTCCGGCATAAAATGATGCAAAGCATTGAAAGAAATTAGTAATTTTCTAGCATTAATTTTGAATGCTTACTTTTAAATGAATATTTTTATTGTGATTTATTCATTAGGAGTTATGTTTGGTGAAAACAACAGCAAATATAATCATTAAGAAAAGAATATAATAATCAATTAATAATAAATAAGATTAAAAAAAAAAAAAAAAAAAAAAAAAAAGGATGAGGAAGATGCAAATTGCTCCACGTTTCATTTCTACATGATTTTCTGATTTTTATTTATTTTATCTCATACAGGAAAGAGGGTATAATGCAACATTTTATTTAAAAAATACTGGTAGCCTGGACAATTACCCAGATAATGGCTATTTTTTAATAGAAATGTTTAGATAACCAATGTGTAAATATAACACCACTGTGCAAGATAAAATTAATAAAAATCAGAACACCTTTTGGAACGAACACATGGGGCAACAGCACTTCCCCTCTATTTAATTATAAATCATTCTTCTTTTTTTTTTTTTTTTACTAAAACATTTTTCATTAGATTTCTTTTTATATAATTGTTTGCTGTTGTTTTTCACAAACATATAATAATTCTTTATGAATAAATTACAATAAAAATATTAATTTTAAAATAAGCATTAAAAATGAACTCTAGAAAAATACTAATTTATTTCAAGTGAAATATATTATTTCTGTTCTCAAACATCCTTTAATAAAAACTAATAAGTAGTATATAATGAATGAGATATAACTGGGTATTATTCTTTGTTAACTATCTGATATAACATATTGAATTTACTTTATATTTTTCAGTTAACATCATACACATTTCAGATTTCATCATTGTTTTTTTCTATGTAAATACACAATGTACAATGTGAAAATTTTTGTATTCATTTCAAAAATGAAATTGTGAATATGCAAGAAGTTTTTACTTAAAAAGAAAAAATTGAGTATGCACTAAATCAAATATTAACAAAATTCTAAAATTAATTATTGGATTTTTTTTTTTTTTTTACTTATTTTCCGTAATTCTATTAATTCTCTCTTTTCTTGATTAGACATGTTATAAAAATGAAAGAGATAAAAAAAAAAGGTAAAAGTAATTTTTTACTATATGCCTAAAAAAATGAAAACTCAGAAAAAAAAATACTTCATTCACAAAAACAAATATTCTCTCTCTCTCTCTCTCTAACTTATTTACACTTCTATAAATTGAAATTCTGAGAAATACATTAAAAAAAATATATGTAGGTAACCATTTTGCTGAATATTTATTTGCTACTAAAAATTTCTGTCAATCAATTATTTATATCATTTACCTTAAACCAAAATCTTTAACTTAACACTTTAAGAAACTTATGATGATCAATTGCCACTAAGATAGCATAAATTTTGGAATTTTTAATATAAATGATAGGAAAAAAAAAAAAAAAAATCATGATATCATTTCTTACATACAAAAGCAATTACACAATCAATTATTAAAGTTCGTTAAACATACTTGTATTTTTAGATAGATTTAAGAACATTTTCCCTTCTCTTTATATTTTAATAGCTTCAATTATAAAAACACAGGATCATAAGAATTTGATAATACTTACTCTATCAGATTTCATGATATTTAACACTTCTTACCTGACAACTTGTTTTGTTCTTCATAGTTGTATTTTAGATTGCAATAAGTTTTTGTTTCAATTAAGTTATATATTTATTCAATTTAGTTTTTCTATGTATGCAATTCCATTGAATTCTTTAATTTTTATAGTAAATGTATGAAAAGTTTGATATTAAGCACATGAAACATATAGTAAAATCCTTTTTTAATATGCCAATAATGTTCTTTTCTTTTTTTTTTCAAAATTCATAACAAAACTGCAACTGAATCTATTTACATCTTTTATTCCAATATGGATGTAATATTTCTAAATAATAACACAAATATATTACTCATTGCTATAAAATGCATCAATTTAAAGTTTAAAAAAATTCAATTTCTAAAAAATGTGCATTTGGAACCAATGTTAAGGGGGTAAACATCAAAATAAAATAACAACAATAAATACATTTATTATTGGTAAACTTTAATTTACATTTTTGGATTTTTTTTTACATAACATTTGCATTCTTTTACATGGCATAATTATGTCTTTAATACTTCTTCAATATGCTCCCCTGATATGTACTTTTTTTCCTTGACAGCACCTGAAAATAATAATAATAATAATAATAATAATAAATAAAATAAAAAATAAATAAACCTAATTAAAATTCAGAGTAAAATATCATTATGACTGCAAAAGTTTAAAAAAAAAAAATTATAAAAGGAAATAAGGAAAGTTTCAATTTTTGAGTAAAAGAAAATGCAAAATTTAATAATTTTTTAACAATCTTTAGTAGTTTTATGGTAGTCAGACACAGATGATAAATTGCCAAATATTCTGATAACCAGCCCATTCTGATTTCATTTATTTTAAATATAGCCATTCACAGTGTTCTCGCTGACATTTGATCAACAATTAGCCGAATTATTAACATTGGTCAAACCAACGTTAATAATTCGGCTAATTAGAAATAAAAAACATTCGCCAAATGAAAAAAGTATTAGCAAAATAGATTCACCGTATAGCGGTAAAAAAAAAATTATCTTTAATGTATTCCCTTTTTTCAATAAGTTTTAAAATATCCTAATTTTGTTATAACTGCGACAATAATTGTTATTAATCTAATTTCAAGTATTCGATACAAATATATTAAAAATATTTGTATATGCATGTGTATGAAAAATGAAAAAGAAAAGAAAGAAAAAGCAAAAATTGAGTACTACGAATTTGGCAAATCTAAGTGCTTGTTTACTCGCCAAATGAAGAATTTAGTCGCAATTTGGCACAATGGCGAGTGATAGCGAGAACCATGGCCATTCACTTATTTCGTATAAAATACATAACACTTACATTCTTTTACATAAATACCAATATGTGAAAAATAAAAGGCAAGGAAGAATGCTGTGAGCAAAATTTGTACATGGCTAGAATAAAAGTAAATAATCTTACTACATAAATCAAAATAAATATATGCAAAAATATTTAAAAGTGAATATATATAGCAAAATTCAAATAGCATTGATATATATCACACAATCAAATTTCTTGTGCTTCACTTAGTCTCCCAGAGGACGTATATTTTGTTTTCTTTCCTTTTTTTTTTTTTTTTTTTTTTTTTTTGATTGAAAATAGTTGATTTGTATGCCTGTCATTGCACAGGCTTCGAATTTTTATTCATTATGTATGAAAAGGGGCTCTATTTTATACTCTTACAACAAATTTCAAAAATATTAAAACACTTAATTTTAAGATATAGCTATAATATACAAACAAAACTGAAAATACAACATAACAATTGTTTGTCTGGAATCAGTTTCCAAACTGACACTATGACTGAAAGCATAATATATACAGTATGGAACCACTTATCCAGAAATCAGTTATCCATAAAACCAGTTACCAAGAATTTTATTTCTAATAGGCTGATAATGGAATCTTTGCAGAAAAAAGTGTCATACGTGGCCAATTTGACAAATGCATTGCTTGAAACAATTGTATAATTTGATGACAACTAGTTTTTGAAATGGAAACATATTTAGTTGTACTTTAAATGTTTTCAATTTTTATGCAGAGGAAACAGAAAATTTTTTGTACCCAAAGGATTCCTATAAATTATATTCTTTCGAATTCTATTTTTTAATTTTACTTGCATCTGATTCTTAATTCAAGTAATCTAATAATTAATTGAAAATTAGAAGTAATACCATAACCACATATATTCCATAAAACTTATCAAATGGATGCTGGTTTAATGCCTAACCAGTTAACCAGAAAAAACAGTTATTTGGAATATATCTGCCCCAACCATTCTGGATAAATAGTTCCGTACCATAATTTTCTTTTTCCATATTTAGTTTTGGGTGTAACTTTCAATTCTAAACCCGAATTATATTTTACTTTAAGTTTCAGATTCTCAATATATTACATGTAAATAAATAATTAAATTTCTCAATATATATTTATTAATGAAAACTATAGAACAGATGGCTATTTACTTACTGATAAAAATTGTTTTCAACTTAATTTACAACAAAAAATTGTCTATATTTTCTCTGCAAAGTTTAATTTGCTTTTTTATTTAATAAATAAATATACAGTTGAATTAAAAACAATTAAATATTTCTGATGATTATCATTTGATTACATTAAAATTGTAGAAAAATCAATAATAGTAAAAAAGATTCAATTACAGTAGACTCTCTCAAATCTGCACATAATTTACAGATGTAAACAATGAAACAGTTAGTTCAAATATAGAGACAAATTTTGACCTTTTTATTTTTATATACATTCCATATATATTTTAATTTATAATTTTTGCTAATATTACTGAATTCATGTTTTATCCTGAAGGAAGAATAAATTTGTGAAAAAATTGAAGATATTGCTGATATCACTGGTAATAACAATCTTCTTACCAATTATAATTTATACATTAATCAAGCTTTTTTGGTTATTAAGTCTGGCTAAACCTGAAATAATATTTCTTTGTTTTATGATTTTGATGTGAATTAGTAATGTACTTTTATGAGGCAAGTTTCATTGAATAATTTAGGAAAAATACATTTCATCTTTATAATGAATATTTAATCATTCATAATCGGTTATTAATTTGGCCTTTGCTTTTAATATTTAAATCATTTGAAAATTATGTGAATTTTTATTATTTTTTTTATTACTTATCATAATATTTCATTATACTGTAATCATTCATTATAGTTTCCAGAATAGTTGACCAGAAATCTGCAATTGCTAAAATCCGCACAATCTCTGGTCCCAAGCTGTGCAGATTTGAGGAAGTCTACTGTATTAAATAAAATTTTCAACGTTATCATTTTTAGTAGTTGCCATTATTGTAATAATTTTGCACATGTATTTTCATTTTTAAAACAAGAAGTTCCATTTATTTCTATGACAGAAAACTCATGGACTTGCCTTTAATTATCCTTACTTGGATACTTTAAAGAATGTATGAATTAATATAAATTAAATATGATTAAAGAATATATAACAGGAAGATACACATATGCATAGCTTTGGTAAGAATTTATTATTTTATTATGATGTCTTATTTAGAAATATTTAAAGAAAACTTACCAATTTCAAAATTGTATTTAGAACTGAGCTTTGACTGCTGGATAGTTGCAGGATTTATCCATATATACTTTCATTTATCCATGCTGGGACTTTACGGATTCTACAATTTGTGCCTAAAAAAAAATAAATAAAATAATTGAAGCTACATAAATCAATTAAATAAAATTTAATATAAATGATCACATGTGGCATCAAGAAGAGCTTCCATTATTTTTACATTTGACCTAAGTAAATTCAAAGAAATCAAGGTACCTTCTCTATTATTCCACAGAGTTTGTTGCTTTAAATCAACATAATTGGTTTTAATCATGATTTAAATTCATGATTTTAATCAATGGATTTTTTTTAAGTCATTGATTTAAATCAGATTTTTAAAAATCATTTTTAAATAAACTGAAAATATAAACAAACACATTAAAGCTTTTTAATATATTTAGTTTTTTATAACACAGATAAGCAATTAGTTTTTAGAAAAACAATATTTAATCTTTATTAAGTAATAATGTACAAAGTTTAGAAAAAAAAAACTGGCTCTAAATTTCATTTAAGGGTGTATTCGAAAAAATGCTTTTCCACCTTCAGCAGCTTGAAATTTTACGATACAATTTCAGACACATTTTTTTAAAGTAGAAACATGAAATTTGCTGAGGGGATTTTCGAATAAACGTATAAGGTGCCTTGTGATGTCTTTTTACGCTCAATAGATTAGAATTTGATTTATGAGCAATTAACTTTTCAGGAAGACCCTTTTTTTCACTCCCAGCTCCCAGATCTCCCACTACGGAAAAATTGGTTCAAATTGCCGTTTTTGATTGCTTTTTTTTTTAAATATTTTGTGCACTTATCAAAGAATCGACAATCACAGCACCTCGAGTAGTGTCTAAATAAGAGAATCTGTGAGTTTGGTGCATTTGAGAGCAAAAGTGAATTCAAAACAAATCGGAAAATAAGCAGTTTGAATCAAAATACACCCTTAAGTCAAATTTGCAAAAGTAAGGAATTTCTGTTTAAGCACGAATATACTAAATATAGGAATATTTACTTGCCTATTACTTAGTATAGTATTTAAAGAAACTCCTGCAAGTCTCTAAACAAAATAATCACAATAAAAATGCCATGTCTTTGAAACGTTTTTTTTTTTTAAGATCATGCAGTGCCGAAACTAGGGAAGTAAAGAGAGGACATATGTCTCGGAAGTCAGAGCGAAAGGCAAAGAGAGAACCGAATGAAGATTTTGTCTTTTCATACAAAAATATATGTAGATATATATACATGTACGTATATATCGAGTACAAAAGAAACCCACATGATAATGTTAAAACTTTGGGATTGTTCTTTTTAAATTTGTGAAAATAGAAGTGACTTTATTAAAAAATAAATCTGCAACCAAAATTTGAAAAAGAAAACACTAACCTGGTTAGAATTCCATTTCAACTATTCTAAAGCAATAAAAAACATTTAAAACTACTGATATGCAAAACAGAAATTCTAAAAAGAATGTTCTCATAGGCCTAACATTTGTTATCCAGTTTCTTCGCATGACTAATGAAGACTCTTAACACTCAAGCTAATCTTAATACTTTGTGAGCATTGTTTACATATTTCTTGCTAGCATTTTAATTTTTATTAATTGTTTTTTAAAGATTTTTTTTTTTTTTTTTTTTTGAAATAGTGTACCTATGATTGATAACTTTAATTGGGTGTGAGGGGCAGGGTTTCAAAATTAAAGTTTGCTCCAGGCCGAAACGAGCAAAAAAGGCTAGTTTTGACCCTGAGATCACGTACATTTGCAAAACTAACAAAATACATGGAATGGAAGGCTGAAAGAATACTTTAAATAGATTAAGCAAACAAATAAAGCAACATTAATGCATGATTCAAATACATTTATTTGTACTTTTTCAGGGTTCATACTCATCTTCCAAGAAAAAATCCCCTGAGAATCCAATGATGTATTTTTCGGGATGTACAATTTTTCCGTATCAACAATTAACAATATTTCAATATTACATATGATATGATAATAAAGCATGCGAACAGTAACAATTGCCCCCAATTTCCCAGAAAAGACTGTCATTTCGTCAAAATTTCCCAGGTTTGGGAATTTTTTTGTATTATCCCCTGAGATTCCACTGATTTTTACAAACTAAAATTCATCTCCTGATTTTCCCAGGAATCCTATATTCCCCTGATGAGTATGAATCCTGTTTTTAGGCCAAGCATCAGAGTTATATTTACACACACATTGTATATATATATGTGTAACACTGGTACCCGGCTTAACTGAAAAGTATGCATTTATTCAGTGGCACAGCCAGAATTCGGCTCTAGGGAGGGGTTTTGAGTTTCTGATAAAGGTGATTGCCAATTGTTTGAATAGCCGGTTAATAGAATCAGTATCTACTAATTAGAATATTCAGTGTATAATACTTAAACTGAAAGAGCATCTGTGGGGCAGGAAATCATAATTTTTTTAGCATAATGCGTCTAAGAAAAGCGACTTAGTTCAAATAACCAATTTTTACTTAACTGATTCATGTAATATGCACTTTCACAGTTTTAAGTATAATTTTCGCCAATTAATTGAATCATTTTATTAAATAAAATCTTAATCAATAAAGCGGCGGATTCCGAAATGTGCCGAAACATTTAAATATTAAATTTGGTTTTGATTCATATAAGCAGCAATTATAGCGATCTTTCTTAGCTCTGGGAGGAGTTTTAACCCCAAAACCACCCCTTTGGCTGCACCAACTGCATTTATTATTAAACAGATGCAAATATTTGCAGCAATATTATGCTTCAACTTTAGATATTGTTTCCTATATTTTATTGAAGAATTATTTCTTTCAAGAGAAGCTTCACTAACACACTTAGCAGCGATTGTAAAAAATGTGATTTTTACGCATGGTAAATATAGAAAGATAAACATTAAATGATTTTATGGATTAAAAATTGACAAAATGCAATTGGATTACAATGACTGAATAACCTGTTTTTCTAAAGAAATAAGTTCTATAATTTTTTGCAAGCTCTAAGGCATACAAATTTTGAAATATTGCGATTTGTTGAAGAGTTTTATGAAATATTTCGAAGCAAATAGGGGTACAACTCACTCTATTAAAATAAAGGCAGGGCTCTGCATTTTTAAAATATGATTTAGAAAGAACATAGTCAAGGTTACTGTCATCTAAAACGGAAAATATGCGGATGAAATAGGCTAGTCTAAAAATCTTTTCTTAGAAAATGCAAACGTTTTTAAATACATAAAAAAAGCAACTGCAACATGTTTTGTAAATGAACAGTTATAACAGTGTATTTTATCTTTTTTTCAGGGGTATGTATTTCACTGAATATCTCCTGCCCCCCCCCCCCCCTCCAAAAAAAAAAAGCAATTTAAAAACGATTATGTATAAATAAAGATAAATTGAAACTGCTAGTGTTACACAGAGCCAGCAATTGGAGCTTTTGCCATTGGGCCACATGTAGAATTATTAAATTTGTAAACCCTTATTTTACAAAATTAATTTTATAAGCAAGTTATTCCTGGAATAAAAAGATATTTTATGAATATTTTTATTAGATTTTTAAAAGACAAATAAATTTAATGGTTAAATTGATTTAAAAATTGAATTTAAGACTTTTTAATATTTTTATTTGCTTCTCCTTAACAAAACGAATGCTTAATGTATTTTTAAACTAATACATTAGTGTCCAAACAATCGATCGTAAATAATGTTTTGGTCAGACACATATTGATCTACCTTTAAAAATAATACTATTTCTTATAATTTCTTTAAAAATATAATAAATGAAGGTTTGTTTTAGGATTATACCGCATTATTATTACGAATATTTACATGAAAAATTGCTATAACTGTTTATATGTTTTCTATGAAAGTTGTCTGTTTCATGGTATTAGATTATAAAAAAAATCGTTATATTTTGGTACAAATCTCAAGAATTCATTCTAAAAGGTTAATATTTGAAAGTTTACTTACCTTTAGTATAGACATATTCAGATCCTTTAGAGTAAAATTTTAATTGAAATTCCATCCAATAATCCATTAATACAACATCGCGAATGTTGACATTTATGGCGCATGCGCACTGGTAATTTCGCTGTTCCGAAGATACTGTACTGCTCATCGTGGATTGCTCATCCGGATTCTGGTGTCCTCCGGACGTCTTAATCTGACGTTTACAGGATTCGATGGTTATAGGATTACTTCTTCCGGATTCTGGTGTCCTCCGGACGTCTTAATCTGCTGTTTACAGGATTTGATGATTATAGGATCTCCCGGATCTGTGTAGGACCGCGTAGGACGTCCGGAGGATGGTTTTGGCCGTATGGGAATATTAGTAATTTTGAAGTAAATTTATAAATAAATAATAAATAACATGATTTAGGCTTATTTGGATTGTAGATTTGAATTTCTTGACCCCAAAAACATATAATTTGACATATTGGACAATAATATCACACAAATATTAAAGAAGTCAGTAAATGGCAGCCATCTTGGGCGCCATCATGAAAATCACCTCAAAAATGTGTCAGAAAAAAATGGCACCTAAGATATTTGAAATCTACATGTCAAAAGCTACAAAATAAACAAAAAATATCAAACTTGGCACAAAAATCCAGCTGGAAAACATTTCAGACCCTACTAACATGCTGCTCATACGAAATTATCGCTTTTAATAAGTTTTAAAACTAAAATTATATTAAATATAAAAAATATTATTAATTTTCAATTAAAAAAATTAATAAAAAGTTTTTTTTTTTTTGTGTGTGTGTGTGTGTAACCTGGAAACCCCGAGCTAGATCCCCTCCTAATTTATACGAAGACTATCTATTGTACATCACACGACTTTTACCGTAGAACAATGAAAAGCTGTTATTAGTTTAAAAAAAAAAAAAAGCAAAAACTTGTTCGTGACGCCACCTTGCTCATCTGTAAAATTTCCCGTTCTATCGGAAGGTAGGCATTCTTTCCCTTTTCAAAGGGAAAAAGTTATTACCTAGTCTGAGATCACGTGCATTGTAAAACAAGATCTGTTGCGAATCTAATGCTTGCTTGTAAATATAAACAAACAAACGTGTAAAAGTCGGGAACGCGCGCGCTTTCTCTTTACTCTTTTAGTAGTTATGGATGTAAGGTTATTTAAAAATTATGAAACTTAATATTTATTAAGTTTGTTTATTTTTCTTCAACAGAAGAGCAAGAGAGAGTGCAGAAAAAAGTTTTTACCAACTGGACCAATCATTATCTAGCTCAACATGACCCTCCTATGCGTGTTGGAGATCTAGTAGAAGACTTACGGGATGGAGCAAAACTCATTGCTCTCATTGAACATCTATCAGGCGAGAGACTGGTTAGTATTAAATAATTAACTATATTATAATAATAAATAAGTTCATAAATGATAAATCTGTTAATGTTCAATGTCTGTCATTTGATATAAGTAAATGTATGTGTATAATATTCATTGTAGATATGATTTATTCTTAAAGTAGAACCATATAAAATGTAATTTAAAATTAGGTACTGTAGGAAGATATGACATGTTTGAAGTTTTTATATAAATAGACAATTTAAAACTTCTATGGCATTGCTATTTATCAGGGTTGTGTTTCTTCCGGAAGAAACCTATTTCTTCCAGAACAGTGGAAGAAACTGGAAAAAACTGGAAGAAATGGGAAAAACTGGAAGAGCTGAAAGAAACCAGCAGAAATCAAAACAAATGCTCAAAGTTAAAGTATATTATCTATATAACAGAGTTAAAGTATAATTACATGAAATCTAAATTAGAAAATTTAATTATTAAAAATATTTTTGCAAAGATACTTTTTTAATAACAAACTTAAAGTTTGGCAGACATTTTCAAGTGATGGATTTTTACTACTCTTGAGGTAGAGGGATTTATTATTATTATTAATTATGCTATTTATATATTATATAAAAATATATTATTTTTTATATATATATAAATATAAATGCCTTATGCAACTATACAACATAGTAAATAAATAAATTTGTAATTATTTATACTAACATCTAGCATAAATATCTCAATGCTGATTTTAAAAGATTAGTGTTCTAAAAATATCTATGGATATATGCTTTTAAACTATCCTGATGTATAGGACTTGGGGGGGGGGGAATCTTCATTTTTTTGCATTTTTCAAATTTAAATTGAGAAACTGATTGCAGCATCCTACTGCTAAAAGACTTTTTTGCTATATTATGCTACATTGTACTAAGAAAAATTAGAATGATTAATGATTTTTTTTTTTTAATACTAGGATTGACAGATACAGGTTTCTAAGTCCAAAAACAAATTTCAGTAACCTTCCTAGCTTCAGCCAAAAAAATTAAAAATAAATAAAATAAATTAATTAAATTGTATGTTTTAAAGTAATTAATACATACATAAAAATACTAATTGTTTATATGTTTAGTATTTATTAATTATTCACAATTGTTAATTATCCAAAAAATATTTTTTCATATACAATGAAACATAATTCATCAATGACACAGGAAGCTTTTCTAATTACATGAATTTAATTTAATTAAAAAATATTTTAGTTTTAAGTATACACATATTGATTTTTCTTCTCTAATGATTTTTGTAAATGGTCATTTGTTATTTTAAAACTTTCTCAAAGAATATTTGAAACACTAATGGAGTTTAAACTAAAAATTGTCTATAAGATGGTTGATAATTTTAAACAACGAAATTAATTGCAATAGACTCATTAGAGCCGATATAGTTCAAATCAATGACTAATGTTGAAAATTTCCAGAGGAAGAAACAAGATTTTTGGAATACTGAGAGTTTCAGTCAAGTCGAATTTTCAGCCAAGTTTTTGGCAAAACTGATTTTGAGCTGAAAATGGAACCATATTTTTGATCGATCTCTATTTAATACAGTAATTATAGTACATTACTTAAATTGATAAAAATGATGTCAATTATAAGCTTTTATTTAAATGGGTTTCATTCTACCATTGATAAAGAATCTCTACTATTTACTACTAGTTTAAGAAATTTAAATAATTACAAAATATGTTGGTTAAATTGAAATGAATAACATGTAATTAATTTTGTGTATTTTGGATAAAATTCCTTTTCATTTAGTCAATGATTGAAGATCTTTAGAGAGGCATTGTGTATGATCTTGTCTAAAAAACTGGTGTAATTTAGCATATATATTTATTTTGGTCCAAAGGAATTAATTTATATAAGATTATTAGAAGAAGATTTTTATTATAACTTACAAAATTGAAAGTATATGGTAAATTCTTGGAGCAAAACAGTTTCTTCCACTTGGAAGAAACTATTTCTTCCGTCCGGTTTTTTCCATGTTTTTTTCCGCGGTTTTTTCCACTGCGGAAGAAACTTGCCAACCCTGCTATTTATTAAAAATATAATAATAAATCTGAGTATATATTAGGTTTGTTCTAAAATGTAACATCTAAACACCATGTTCTTGTTTTTTACTCTATATAAACAAAACTAAAAGTATGTGTTATCTACTATTTGCCAACATGGGATAATTGAGAGAGCTTGTTTATTTTCAGTGTTTTCCTGCTATGCGAAATGGATTGTTATTTTATTATTATTTTGTTTTATTTAGTTATAACTGTACTGATTTTCTTAGAAAATTTAAGAAATCAAACATTACAATTACAAACCAGCAGCTGTGATTAGATTACTTTACTAATTGTCTAGTTGTATATATTTTTTAAAAATATTTTCTTAACTTTTTACTGACTACCCAAAAGTTGATCTATTTACTCGAGATTATTCAATACCATTATTGCAAGCATTATGTGTCATTAACAGCAATTTTGTGCTTTAATTAAAATTATCCTAATTATTTATAGTTGCAAATTATTAGCAGAGTAATAAGCTAGACCAAGTTAAAAATTCTATCTGTATTGAGAAATAGTAATGATAAACAGTAGCTTTTTGTTTTGCATTTTAAATTAGATTAGACATGCAAAATTAAATTTAAAAAAATACTAGTACTCATTTTCCCATACTGGAGTGGTTAAGAGATAAAATTTCAACCCTTTATAATATCTCCAAGTTTGAGGAGAAAGAAAAAGTGAGCAAAGTTTTTCTTAAACCCCCAAATATTGATTCTTGTTATTTTACAAAAGTACAAAAATTATACCTTTTTTGTTTATTCTTTAAACCCAGAAATGCAAATATGTTTTTAAAAATATTTATTAAACTCAATAAGTAATAAATTAAATAAGTAATAAATTGAAACTTCCTGCATTATAGTTGATTTTAACAGCATGTAACAACAGAAATATATATAGCTATATCCCCAATTATCCTTTTCTCCTAGTTTTTTCTACTCTATCCTATAAAAATCTGGAAAAAAAAGTATGTAAAAGTGCTGCTTCATATATAATCTTTCTCCGTTATCCTCTTTTGTGATGATGAATTTATGGAGGGCAGGGGGGGGGGGGGGGACTATTGCAAAGAAAAAAAAATCTGATCCTTTTTTAATACTCTTATTCTACAAAATTAATTTTTGATCAATTGTATATGGGCATTTCCATGAAAAAGTGGACATAAGGGTTGAAATTTCAAATTTCATTTATTACTACAAGTAATATATCAAATTAAAGGTAAAACCATGACGCTTACGAAATTATAAAGAGCTAAGCTGTAAAAATTATTCTTTTATAATTTATCTAGGCTCAAAGATAGAAGAAATTAAAAAACTTTCAAGGATGTAAAACAGGGTATATTCATTCTGTCAGATGCAATATATAAAACAGTAGTATTTTCATTGTATGTGCATATATTACTATTTGTGACCTTTGTTTACCTTTTGAAATGCTTAATTTAAAAAAAAAAAATTTAAAGACCTGATTTTTAATACAAATATAATTACATTGTCTCTCTGTCACACCCGTCACAAAAAAGATGCATAAGTTGTTATACAAAATGCATTTTTCCTCAAAAATACATGAAACTTTCTGAAAGTCTAATTATTGTAGATCTGAATAACTATAAAATATTAAAAATTTATTAAATTTTTATTTTATAGGAAATTTTGGCGTGACGGGTGTGACAAAATCCTTGTGACGGGTGTGACAAGATGCTTGTGACGGGTGTGACAATATTTAAAATTTTTTAGATATATATTTAAACAGTTATTAAATAAAATAAAAATTTGAATCTGTGTTGTTTCTAAACATATTAAGAAAAATATGGCTACACCCCACAATGTTTGTGTCTGTGAATATCATGCGAATTTTGACTTTCTTCTTAGATCTATATCAAATACAGTGCAAGAATTTCCATCAACAAGCAGTCATTTACTAAGCATCATGTGCTGTAATGTTCAAAACGAAAAGTGTATGACAGGAATTTGTGATGACTGTCATAAAGAAACCAACAAATTTGTTAATGAAGATGACTATAGAGATAAATACTTAGTATATAAGCAGTGGAAAGAAGAAAATGGATTCTTTAAAGTAGTGGAGATAAATTCATCAGTTATGGAGGCAATAAATGAACTGAATAATCAGCTGCCTTTCTATAAGCTTCATTGCTTTGTGAAAACAACTCAATCCAGTTATTTTGAAGAATCCAAAATTAATGTGGGAGACACTGAAGCAGTTATACAAGTAGACTTTGCTGAAAATTACAGTGCAATTTCTCAAGATGAAATCCAGAGTGCTCACTGGACCCATCCTCAAATCACTGTTTTTACATGCTGTGCATGGTTGAAAGGTGTCATTCGCTCCTTTGTAGTAATCAGTGATGAATTGCAGCATGATAAATATGCTGTATGGGCATTTTTAAATGCCATTACCAGTAGTCTGAAAAAAGACTTTTCTCACCTTAAAACAGTGAAAATATTTTCTGATGGCTGTTCAGCCCAGTTTAAAAATAAATATAATATTTCAAACTTGTGCTATTTTCTCAATGACTTCAAACTAACATGTGAATGGAACTTTTTGGCTACTTCTCACGGTAAAGGAGCAGTTGACGGAATTGGAGGACTGATAAAATCAAGAGTGTGGGTTTTGGTTAAATCCAGAAAAGCAATCGTAAATTCCGCTTTGGATTTTTTTTAATGTGCACAGGAAATTAGTGAAATTAAGGCATTGTATGTGTCAGCACAGAAAATACTTGTAACAAAGCAAATGCTGACAGAAAGATGGGAAGGCATTAAGTCCATCGAAGGCATAAAGTCTTATCATCACTTTAAGGTAAGTGGTGATGGTATAAATCTTTTGATTGGAAAGACTGCGAAATCAACACTGAGGAAGGTGGCAGTTATTAGCAGCGACTGCTTAGACACTGCTGATTTGGAATCTCTCCCCAGAAAGGTTTTGAAATTATCAGATTTAAATATCGGAGACTATGTTGTGGTTTCACTGGCCAGTAGCAAAAAGCGCAATAGCTTGTACTATGCTAATGTATTGGATATTAATTTTTGTAAAGAAGAAATAAGCTTAAAATACATGCAAGCCAGTGGACCACACTGGATTTGGCCAGAGAAAGATGACATTTCAATTGAAAACTTTTCTGTCATTGTGAAAAAAGTAGCTCCCCCATCACTTATCACAAGTAGGGGACACTACAAGTTTTAAACTAAAACTAACTCAATAAAGATGTTAGTTTTATTAAATTTTGTTTGTATATTAGTTATAGTCAAGTTTACTGTCTATACTGATCACTATTTTTCTTGGTTAAATAGATCTATAACTACATTTTTGCACGATGTCACACCCGTCACATTTTTGTCACACCCGTCACAGCAGAAAAAAAATTCTTATACATTTATAAAATTAAAATTTACTATGAAAATTATGTATTAAGTTGAATTTGAATCTCTTTTATTAGAAAAAAATTGTTTTAATGATGAAATATTTAAATATTCACAGGAATTTTAACAAATGTGCATGCAAGTGAAAACTCATGTCCCGAGAGAGTCACACCCGTCACAAGATTTTAAAATTTTTTTTTAAAAAATTGAAAGCTAATGAAGTTTTATTTTTGCTCAATTATTCATGTATATGTATGGAAAAACATAATTAAAATGCTTTTCAGGAATTTATTAGCTAATTTATTGCCAAAAATACAGGTATAACGACTGAAAATTGTGTCTGGATGTCACACCCGTCACAATGGAATGGCCCATATGTCCCTTGATTCCGCTCCACATATTTTCACCAATTTATTTATTTGTATTGATCTTATTATTTGTTTATTCATTTATTTATTTAAATCTGCAGCATGGTGAAAGAGGCAGAAGGCTCAGACGTCCTCATTTCCTTAGTAATGTTAATCAAGTATTGCAATTTTTGGAAAGAAAAAGGGTATGTTTACTTTTTTTCAGACTTTTTTTTTCTTTTCCTGCAATTAGTAGAATGTAATTCACCAAAAATTATTTTATCAAACTTCAAGAATCTAATGAAAAAGTATGAATAAATTATGATTAAGAATTAAACACAAATTTCAAGTAAATATATATATATATCATTAAAAAAAAAAAAAAAAAATCATTGTTATGCTATTTGTGCAAGTGAAGTGTACTTATTTATTCATGTATATTAGAAAAATAATCATTTTCAGATATTTAATACATGCAATGCACTTATGTTATGTGCAATTAAAGCACCCAAGCTTATCTTGTTTGAATTATAGCGTTAAAATGATACATAGTTAATTTTATGATTATATAACTGTAGAGTTCTTCAAATCTGAATATCTTGGGACCAGAGACTGTAAAGATTTCTAGTTATTGCTATGTTACATTTTTTAAATAGTTATTTCAATTTAATAATGCAATCAAAATTATAATAAATGCTTACAGTATAGTAAAATATTTTTAAAAAATAAGTTATAAAGTAAAGTATTAAAAAATAAGGTATTTTTAAAGATGATTAAATTATTAAAAGCCAAGTAAATAATTAATATTACATAATTAAAACAGGGGTGTATTAATAGAAAACTTCATCCGAGGCGAAGTTTTAATTTGGCTCCCCTCCCCCATCAACTTTGTCTTGTGACAGGCCAAAAATGACTTTGGTTAATAAATTGGGCACCCCCTAAAATTTCCACATCCAGGGCAACTGCCCCCTCACCCACAGCACTGAATTGAAATATGCTTAATAAAGATAATTTTTTCTTCAACTTGCCTCATACAGGTACTCTGTTCATTCACATAAAAATCATAAAGCATGGAAGTTTGATTTCAGGTTTAACCAGGTTTTAAAACTTAGAAAACTTGATTAATATATAAGTATATTTGGTGAAAAGATTGTAATCACCAGTTGATAGCAGCAAAATTTTATATTTTTTCAGCTATAAATTTATTTTTCCTTCATGAAATATAAATTTATTCCTTCTTGAAAAGTTCAGTCAAACAAGAATTGCATATTAAAAATGCCCATGGAATTATATAAAAGTCCCTAATTTTTCCAGACATCTGAACTAAAATTTCATTGTTTACATCTGTGATATTGTGTGGCTTCAAGAGAGTCTACTGTATTATTGTTTTTTACTTTATAGCTGAAACTTTGGTTTTAAAATTTACTTTTAATTTGAATTAAATAATTTTTTGTCTAATCAGTTGCAGCAATAAAGCTCAGTGCTTGAATATGCAAATTATATGGAACTTTCAATCTCTGATTATGTCCTGTGTTCTATAATTTATGTATTTTATTTTTATTATTTTTTATTTACAAATGTTAAATGTTGCATAATTAATTTATTAGAATATGCAATATGTTAATATCATAGTTATATATTTGTTATTAACTTACTTAATATTCCAGTTTATTCTTAAAAATCTTATAAAATTTAATATTTTTCTTCCTAGATTAAACTCGTAAATATAAATGCTACAGATGTTGTTGATGGAAAGCCAGCTATTACCCTGGGTTTGATTTGGACAATCATTTTACATTTCCAAGTAATATTTTTGTATTCAATTTTTATTTTTCATATTTCTAATACAGGGGAAAAAAATATATCAAATCTTCCTCCTTGTTTTTCATTTTGTTGGTTTGGAGAAGTGAAATGTAAATAAAATAAAAAGAAGAAGAAGAAAACATTGAGAGGAAGTATAAATGAACAAAAGATAGAAAAAAAAACTTTGTTTCATCATATGTTGCAGGAATACATAAATTTTAGGATTATTAATGTCTAAAAATAATTTACTCTTTCTATTAATGCATTCTTTCTCTGAATTACCAAACATCATTATTGAATAAAACTCAAAGAACAACACCTTTTCATATATTTAATGTATACACATTTTATAAAATGGGAAAAAAAAAAAAAAAAAAAAAAAAATAGGATAACTTATTTCAGATAATAAAAATTTTTAAAAATCTCTTATGCTTGAAGGTTAATTGGATATTTTGAAATAATTGATAAAAATGAGTAACAGCCTGAACAAATAACTGTGTACAACATTGTTGCGTAACAAATGTTTATGTATACTAGCAATCATAATAGTAGATGTTGTACTCCAGCACCAGCATGAAACCCTATAAGCACTCCATCTTTATTCTTTGTTATTACTTCTGATATGGCAGTAATCTCTAAAACATCAAGCAAAACTTTCCTCACTAGATACTGAATGATGCTGATACTCCATTCTATGGCTCAATAAATGTTAAATGGCAAAACTGAGAAATTTTCTTAGTAGCCAGTGTAGCAATGTCATTAATAGCCACTTTTTAATTTTAGAGAGCTAAACAATAAAATTTTGTTACCATTTTTATTAGTATTAATCTAAAATCAAATAACTCTAACTGCATTGATATTAATATATGATAACTGGCGAGAATGGAATCATTGAGGTTATGCATAAAATTTTATGACGATAAGAGACAAAAAAAATTACTTGATGCTGTACAATATCAGCAGCCAGAAAAAAATGTTTATAGCACCATAATACTTTTAAATTGTTGTATACTAGTCTCAGTAGCATCGGCATAATATTATCAGTGCAAAAAACATTGTAATTTTGCTAATATACATGTATGAGAGAAGCAGATTCAAGAGGTAGCTTTATTAAACAATAGAATTTCAGGAAATTCTAGGGAACAGCCATAGGAAAAGAACTGGTAATGGGGGGGAACATGCCACAAGAATTTATGAACAGTAGAACAAATTTTATCAAATAAACAGTATCAAGATACAAGGTCAGAAAAACCTTTTACCTTAGTTCATTGAGTAGAGTATTCAAGAGACAGAAAAGTTCTTTGAATGCGAAATTTCTGAGAGACAATATGACAATAAATAGAAATCATGTATTTTGGATCGTATGGGGTTTCATTTTTGAAAAAAAATTAAATAGGAAAGATATTAGAAAAGTAGGTGTTGACAAATATTTTTTATAAGCCATCTTTTTCTTGCTGTGGCCAGTGGCCTCCATTAACTTTGCATTTTAGTAAATGTGTGTATAGCACTGACAAGTCATCATAAGTTGAAAACTATATATGAATAAATCTTCTTTTCACAATTCCATTTCATAAGAATTAGAACTTCTGTTGTGTATTTCTACAGACTGTTAGGAATTTTATTTGGTGTCAGTATCTACGCCAGCAATATTATTTGTAGTTAGATCTTAATTTAATATTGGATAGATCAAAATATCAACAACATATTTAATCATGTATAATGCAAATTTTTTTAATAAGGGCAAAAACCCTGGTGCACATTATACACAGAATGTTTTACTACTGGATGTAATCACATGATGTACATATGAATCAAGAAATGTATTCGAAGAAGAAATTAAAACTTGAAAATTCTTACTAAACAGAAATATTGCTGCTTCTTTATTTAATTTGTTACACTTTTTTATATAAAAGTGCTTAAAAATTTTTTAAACACAAATTAGAAATTTTCATTACTGCTACTGCTATTGTCCTCTTCATCACTGGCACAGTCATTATCCTCGTAAATCATATTGTCTCCAGTTTTAACCATCTGATTGGAAATTTCAGCCACTACAAAGCTTTTATCATCTATCATTTTGGTTGACAAGGAGAGATAGAGGACATACTTTGATAATTACAGATTTTGATTATGTTTGTATATGTTTTAGGGAAGAGACCCCTTAGTTTCGGGTTCAACAGATTTTATACAATGCTCCTTAGTTCTCGATAAACAGGGAGGTCTAATATTACAATACAATTTAAGTACTTTGTAATCTAGTGCTTCTGTTGGCATAGATTATTCGGCAGAGTGTCAACTTATAGATACAAGCACCTCAAGTTCGATTCCAGAAATTGTGAGTTTTCCTTTTTTGTTTTGTAAATAAACTTGCAATTAAAGTTTGCTAAATTTATTATTAATTAAAGAACATGTATCAGTTATAATTTTAATGCATTTATTATTTTTTATTTGTAATTAAATTGTTATATAAAACAGTTAATTTTTTAAAATGTCTTAAAATGTATTTCATTTATTATTTATTAGTGTAATGATATTGAATAACTGTGTCAATTCGTGATTTTAAAGAAACATCCTTTATGTATTGCCCTAATAAAGGAAATGTATAAGATGAAAATACTGGATGATTGAAATGTGCTATTTATATTTTCTCCTTAATTGTTTGATTAATATACTTGTAATCACAATTTTATATTTCTCAATTAAAAAATTTTAAATCAACAATAATTACCATTTAAATATCTAATTACATTTAGCTTTTTTGATTTTTTAATCATTATTAAACTTTTTTCAGCATTTAAAGAAATTTTTAAAAAATGGATCTGTTATGATTAGCAAAAATTCCAAAATCTTTTGTGGCACCCTCTAGTTGTGGTAAAAATAAAAATAAATGCAAAAATAAATAAAAGTGAATTTAAAATGATTCAAAGTGAAGCATATAAGTATTATAAAATAAAAAATCTTTCATATGAATAAAAGTTGTTTTTTTTATTCTTATGCTACTTTTTAATATAATCATGTTCCTAAATTTGAAAATAAAGCAGTATTATCATCATATCAACTTCCCTTATGGATGCAAAATATAAATGGTGTTTCTTTAAATTCACGGATTGGAATAATTGTTAAATATTATTACATCAACAAAGAATTACACTTTACAAATAATTACTATCAGTTTAAACAATGTATGAAATATATTTAAAAGTCATAAATCATAAAGAAAATAACAGTTTTATGATGTTTTGTGCAACAATTTAGTTACAATTAAAAATAAATACATGAAAATTATAATTGACACAGAATTTTAAATTAACAATGAGTTTATTAAATAATAATTAAAAGTATATTTATAAAGAAAAACAAACATAGTGTGTTCTGGGAATCCAAGGCCCCGGATTAGTGAGCTAACACTCTACCGAATGAGCTATGACAACATAAATATTGTGTTACAAAGTAAGTACTTATGTTGTATTATAATATTAGACTCCCCTGTTTCTCAAGAACTAAGGAGCTTTGTATAAAATCCGATAAACCTGAGATTAAGGGGTCTCTACCCTACAACATATGCAAAAAAAATAAAAATCTTTGATTATAAAGTTGGCCCTCTTCTTGTGAGATGGAATTCCAAACTTCACACTCATAAATGAGAATGATGCACTCTTCATTCTCCCACTTGGAATGAAGTTGTGACATATTGTTGTCATCCACCTGCTTTTTTTTCCATACAAAAATGCAACCTTAAATGGTCAATTGATGACAACATCTAAAGAATGCAGCACTTTCATCATCCCTCCTGGTATCATAAACAAATCACTTGAGCGACGAATTTTCACTTTTAATCGAACATGAAAGCTGTCCAGCACCAGCATCAGTTGCTGATATAAAGCACCTAGCCGAGTTACCACACAACGTTAATCCAATCTTTCATGATCTCATTTGTCACCACCCTTTCTCTTATGGTCTTACAACTATGCTGATTGGAAAAGATTCATTTGAGATAGTTTGTTTAAAAATCACATATGATATCAATTTGCTACCGTCAGCTGTAATGGTTAAAATAATGGTGCTTCATTACTTGTCTGCTCCTGCTGTGTGCACTTGAATGTTTCTATCTCCAACAGGATGAACGCTTCCGGCATGTTGAACCACAATGGAGTTTAATCTACTTCAATTTACCTCAAACAACCAACCGCAACTTAATTACATTGATTCTCCTTTTTAATTGTACTTAAAAGGCGCTTTCAAGTATTTCTTTAATCGAGTGATATTACTGCAGCATGATACATCACTCATTCCTAGTCCCGATTACTCACTCCCAAAGCAAAGTTTAAAAATAAATTTTCATCTTCTTTCTTGGCCTGATGAGATATTTGTTTTGATTTTCTTTACTGAAATTCATTTGGTCATTCATTCTGTTATATGTCAAAATTATGGTGCACGTTATATATGAGATTTAAAAAATCACCATTTTTACATGTAAAGTACTGGGTGTGCATTATATATGAATAAATTTGGTAATAGAAATTCCAAGGATTAATAAAAAATATAGTTACATGTTGAATATGTTTCTTTGTATCCAGTGTTTTTCCAAAAATATGGGATTCTACGTTTTTTCCCCTTTTTTCTCTCTAAGAAGCAATGGGAGAAATGAATAATATAAATATTATATAGTGTATGTATATGTGGGCTGTTGTTTTTTGGGGAGGGAGGGGGAATTTTTTGTATACTGAAATATGTTGGAAATAATATTGTACAAAATTTAGTTCAAATTCACCGATATCTGCCCCTACTTATTGGATCATATAAAAAGTACCTGGGGGTATTTTATTTTTCTAATACTACCTGATACTAATTTTTTACTATTTTTCTATTTTAAATATTCTTTTTGAATGTAAAACACTTAAATTACTACATATAATTTAAAATGTGCATTTGTTCTAGATTGAAGAAAAGACAAAACTTCTGTCTGAACAAATGGCTTATCTTCAGACATGTGCCAGTAGTACCAGCAGTCTCGATAGTATTGGGGTCCAAAGTCCCATGTCCAGTAGAGAATCTCCTCATAGGTTTATGAGTACTGCTCCTGCGGCGGCTGCAAAACCTGTTGTGGTCGATAAATGGAAGGGAGGCGCTCGAAAGGCTTTACTTCATTGGGTTAAAAACAGTATTAGTCAGTAAGTATTGTATTTTTTCGCTCTTTTATTTTATTACTGCCTGATGTTTAACAGTGGTCACCATTTCTTCCATCTATGAGTATTTTACCCATTTTGAATTATTTTTGCTCATTAAAAAATTCTTTTGAGGAATTAAATTACTTTCAGTAATAACAATTAATATTGTTATAGAGATACGAAATATTTTATCACATTAAAGCCAAAACTAGCCTCCAAAGTACTTTTATAAATACATAACTAAGGAATGGCTTATTTAAATATAAACATTTGTTAATAATAACCTTTTGTAAATTTGTATCTGAGAGTAAATAGTTTGAAAATTAATGCTTTTTTTTACAGAATATGGGAAATTTTTATCATTTAGCATGTGTGTTTTTTTGTTACACCATATCATGGCAGCTTTTAAACTTAAAAAAAGGGAAGAAAAAATTATAGCAATAATAATGACAATCTCAACATTTTTCTACAAAAAACTTTAAAATTGAATGAGATTGCTCCTTGAAATATTTTTATACTAATGCTAGTACTTAACAAAAAACTTTATTTCGAAGTGACAGTACTGTAGCCAGAAGTAGTATCAGGCAATATCCTGCAAGGGACAATTTAGAATGTATTTTTTTTATAAATATTATTGCATTTCAATGGGATGAAAAAGTAGGCAGAATTAGTTTTTTCTTAAATCAGTAATTTTAGTTTGATGCTATCAGAAAAATGAATAAATAAATAAATTTTCAAAATTTAATTTTTTATCTCGCTGACTAAAAGTAGAAAGTTCTCAGTTGAATTTATATATTTTTCAGCCTACAACTGTTTTCTGTGTCAGTCATCACATTTTATTAGTTTTTGTAAAATTACTTATATTATTATTATTTTTTTTTTTTTTTTTTTTAGCTTTGATTGCTTATTACAAAATTGAAAAAGAAAATTCAGTTTTTGATTATTTACTAAAGTATTTTATTTAAACATCTATTAAAACATATTTTTAAAAAAAAGTATAAATATGCAGAGTTCCTATTCGGGGCTGCCATACTGTCGCACTGAGCTCTAACAAATTAGTTGCAATACTGGACTAATACAATTTATTTTTTATTGTGTATATATATATATATATAACAAAATAGATTTAAAAAATAGCACTATTTTCAGATTTAATGTACATAATTATTTTTAGTTTTGCAAAATCTTTCATTCTTTACCATATTTTAAATATTTTTTTTTTTTTTTTACTCACAATGATTTTTAGGATCATAAATTTTATACATTCTCAGTCAACTATAATCAATCTTGCCTAAATGAAATGAAATTAATTTTCCCTTTTATCTAAGGTAAAAATTTTGTTATTTTATAGAGAATAAACATTATTTCATATCATAAGGATTCAGGACCCTTAACAAGTCTCTAATTGGCATGGAGTCCTAGGTTACCATCCCGTTTACCCAACAGTTATGCTGGCCCTGCTTTTATTCTTCATAATGCATTGTATTTTTCAGTATAGGAAAGATGCTAGTAGTAACTATTTTTTGTACTTTGTGACAACTGTTTTCAAATAATTTTCTTATAATTCAATAAGTTTTTGCAAATGATTAGTAATCTTCTAAAGAGATCATGACTTTAAAATGTTAAATATTAAATGTATTTAACATTTAAACTGCAGATGGATATGAAACACTGCAAATCATAAAGAAGAGTGAAGTAATATATGTTTATAGCATAATGGCATTTTGCTAGAGTTTTTCTAGTCTTTCTGCTAAAGAATTTTGGTATTCAGTTTAAGTGTATCAGAGAGAAGTTAATTAGATCATTAAAGTAGAATTCATATTTTTTTTTTTTTTTTTTTAATTATAACCGTAACCCTAATATTCAGCACATAGCAACTCTATTAGGCACCTTCTACTAAAAAAGAAGGTACACAATGAAAATTTATTGAACAAGTTTTCAGAGTTTAATTACAATAGATACTGCATTTCTTAATGTTTTGTTTGTGTGTGTACATTCTCTAATTTTTTCTTCCTTTTTTTAGGAGATTCGGTGTGGAAGTGAATGATTTTGGAAACTCATGGCGTGATGGCTGGGCTTTTCTTGCAATTATTCATAGAATTCGTCCAGGTCTTGTAAATATTGAACAACTTCAAAATGTAAATAATCTTGTGCGTCTTGAAACTGCATTCAGAATTGCAGAAACAGAATTGGGCATTGCACGCTTATTGGATCCTGAAGGTACTTTCTACTTTACATTTAAGGACTTGAGTTTCGAAACTCCCCTTATATAAATTCACATAAATCTTATTTTCTCTGTTAATCTAATGTATTGGTAAACCTGCAGTAAAAAAACATTAAAATTTGAAAGTAGCTTTATTTTGTATATATGGCATTGTAAAATATTGGTTTACAGTGAAAACCAATGGATACAGTTAGTTATTTCACAATATCATAAAACTTTATTTTCCTGATAAAGCAGATTTTGAAATTAATTTTCTCATTTGTAAAATTATATTTTTATTCAGTCTATTTTTTTTTTTTTTTTTTTTTTTACATTGCTGTTTTAATGAATAAAACCACTCCTTTGTTTCAAATTAGTTATAGGACTTCGAAATATCAAATTTTATCAAATAAATTTTTAACCTTAAAATTTTACAAATTTTCAAATGCAATTTTTTTCTTCCTGTTGCCATTGTTTAAGAAGAAACTGTATTTGAACAATATTCAAATTCAAATGCAAGGAGAGGGAGAATAATAATCTAACTATGATGTGGTTAACAGAAGTAAATTTCTAAGTAGATGAAAAAAGTCTGGGTCAGGATTTAAACCAGTTATATCTTGATTGAAGTTGCCAATGCTCTACTGACTGAGCCATTCTGAAGAAATCTGGAGGACTAATTTTCCCAACTAACCTTTTACTGATCACAGTATCTGGTCTGATACCTGAATCAGTTCAACAGAATAAATCAAAGGCTATTTTTGGGATGGCAGTAAATGCTGCATGTGTAACTACATTCAATTAATTTTTAATTCAATTATTCAATTGGTAACTAAATCATAACAACTGTGAAATTCCAAGTGGGTGAAAAAAGTCCAGGCCTGGGTTTGAACCATCTTGGCTGAATTTGCCAATGCTCTACTGAATGAGCCATGTAGAACTAATTCACTCAGTCAATCTTTTAACAATCACAGTGTTTGATATAATATCTTAATCAGCTCAACAGAATAAATCAAAAGTTATTTTTGGAACAGCATTAAATGCTGCATGTGTAATTACCTATTGAATAATTGTGCTAAAAATTAATCAAATAAAATTATCAATGCATCATTTACTGCAATTCCAAATATAATCTTCAATTTATTCTCTTGAGCTGATTCATTTATCAGACCAGGCACTGTGATTATCAAGGGGTTAGATGGGTGAATTAGTTTTCCAGATTAGCTCTGAATGACTCAGTCAGTACAGCATTGGCAGCTTCAACCAAAATATCCTTGGTTTGAATCCTGCCCCAGACTTTTTTTCACTCACTTAGAAATTTACAGCTTCTACTATTTAAAAAAAAATATTTACCAATTAAATAATTGCGTTAAAAATTAATCTAATGTAATGTCACTTTCTGTTGAAAAAACATAATGCATATTCAAATGTGAAACCACACTTACTAGAAAAGCAAAAATAATGACCAGGGATATAGTGGAGGGTATATAGGGGTATATGCCATAAACTGTCTGTATTTTTGTAAAGAACACAGTGTATCCTCTGTTTCTCGAAAAAGTTATAATCTATACACTCTTAGAATATGTTCTCTGTCTTTAGCATATACTCCCTGCTTAGAGTGTATACTGTTTTTTTTTTTTTTTTTTTTTTTTTTTTTTTTATGACTGCAACACTGATAATGACATCACTTTCATGTAATGATAGTAGATTTAATTTTTTGAATGAAAATTTAAATTTCCATATAAAAATGAGGTTTCGTAAACAGTGAAAGCCCTTTTCCTTTCTTAAAGTACCATTTCCTATGAAATAAATACTTTATTTTCAAGTTGTACAAAATTGAATTTCACTAAATAAAATGTTATGTCATCTGGATGTTTTTTTTTCAAGCCAGGAAAGGGGTCTATTTTTCGTTATTTGTGTCCAGAGGAATGAACATTCCCTTTTATAAAACTGCGATTTTATGATTGCATTAGAATAACATTATTTTTAATATTTTCCAGCATAGTTGAAAAGTGATTATGAATTCAGTTTGTCTGTCTGTGCTCATGTAAATGTAGTCAGAATGCTATGAAATTGATATTAGGATTTATTATGACATGTTCAGTACTGAAAATGCAGTGTTTAAATTTATGGTTTGTTTTACACGGATACTCAAAAGAATTCCAATGCATTACAGTGAAAATATTGTTTGAGGTACAGGGTTGGCGAGTTTTTGCTGAAGGTGGAAAAAATCGCAGAAAAAACCTGGTAAAAACCGTCCCGGCAAAAATAGGTTTTTTCCAAAAAGGTGGCAAAAATAGACTGTCCATTTAATTTTTTCCCCAGAAAGCGAGAAAATATTTCACAAAAGAAAAAATAAACTGCATACTTAATTGAAGAATCAATATTATTCTAAATTTATTTAAACTTTTAAGTTAAATAAGAATAATTATGCACTTTATGAAAAAATACTAACTTTTATAACAAGATTATAAATGAAATAAATTCCAATTTTATATAAATGAAAAGAAACTTCTTTATTTCATGTTTATACAATTATTAATAATTTACATAATAGAACTGTTGAGACTGAGTAAAGCACTTATGTTTATAGTTTATGTATGTTAGAAATTCAAAGAAAGTTATAGTAACCTAAATTTAATTTAATATAAAATTATATTTAAAGCAGAAAACTATTAAATTTCAAATTTTTCAGCAATATCTTCCTCACAACCTAAATTTTGCTGTTTTAGTATGGCATAGGAATAAACAAGTTTTGAAAGAGCATCTGTTGATAGCTTATTTTGAATTTTAGTTTGCACAAATGAAAAATTTGAAAACAATCTTTCAATAGCAGCACCACTTGCTGGCATATTTGAAGGTGTGCTACTAATGAACAGAAGTTTTTTGAAATTGCACAAGCTTATTCAATTCTTCTCTACTAATTACATGCACTGACACTATTAATCACTTCTGCAAAATATGAGCTAGGAAAGGGCTTTTCTTTGAGCTTAAAATTAATAATATAAGATATAAAATCAGGATTGATTTTAGATAACCATGCTTTACAGCTTTCTTTTTGTTCATAATTTAGAAGTTCAACTTTGTACTTTCGATGTAACAAATACACTACAAGATGACATGGCAAAATCGCTTGTTCAAATATCTTTTTTAGTTTTGAAAAATGTGGTTTTAACTCTTCATTTTTCAAAAAATTTAGCCATACATGACAAGCATCTGCTATGGTGGGGGAAGGGGGAATATAATACAAAAAGATAAAGAGACAACAGGCTACTTACTGAAAGTAAATCTAAATAATTTAACATTTTGTTCTTTTCTTGGAGAGTAAAAGTGACAGAAAAAAAAAATCTAGTTTCCTAATAAGCCATAACAGTTTTTTCAATACATAATTTTCAATTTAATTTACTTATTTTATCTTTAACAAACTAGTTTCATCAGATAAATAGCTATAAAATAGTACCAAAGACTTAAATATTTACATTCCTGAAGTCTCATGACATAAAACAAAAATAACAAAATTGTATAAAATCTTTTGATAATTAAAAAAATATATACATATTAATGACTGATAAAATACTTTACTTACAGGGGTCTGTATAGACTTTTCTCACAGGGTGCTTTTGTTAAATTGGGAAGTTTTTCTTGTCTTGTGAAAATTCTAGGCATACTTTTGTGAATTTTAAATTATTAGTGTTTTCAGGTTCTAACCTTCACATATAAAGAAACTAAGTAATATATTTTTTGGTGAGTTCAATTGTTTATTAACAGGGCAGATTTTATTTTTAAATGATTAAATTTGTGAAAAGTTCAATTTGAAGATGAAACGTCTATTTCAGGGACAAATAATTTTATGAAGGATCCTGTTTGAGGTTAAAGAATTTTGTAAAGGACCCTTCTTTAAAATAAATTATTTTATGAAGGGTCCTTTAAAGGACCTAAAATTTTCTTAAACATATCCTTGACTAAAGAAAAAAAAATTAGGTATGTAATTTTTTATTTTGTTCTTAAATTCTTAAGTAAGAGTGAATCCCACCTATTTTTTAAAGATTTAAATTATTTAATATTAATTAATTAGCAAATTAAATTAAAATATTAAATAGTACACTGTTAAATTTAATTGTTTATATCATTATTATTCTTATTAGCATGCAGATTTTATTACACATTAAAGACAAATAGGTTTTTTCCATTTTTGCCGGTTTTTTCCATTTTTTCCCTGGTTTTTTCCAGTTTTTTCCACTGTCCTGGCAAAAATACCTTTTTGCCGGCAAAAATGCCAACCCTGTTGAGGTGTACTACAAGTGTTAACTATAGAATAGAGTGTGTATATAATTTATCATTCATTTGCAGTGCACGCAAAAAAAATTGTCTATGAATAATAATTGCTAAAAGTGCATTTGTAAATTTAACTTTTAGTATTATTTGGTGTGTATAAATTCTATTGATGATATAAACAAGGCTGTACAAAAATTCCCAAATTCGTTTTATTCACAGAAATTGCTGATTAGGAAAATTTTTTACTTTTAATAGAACTATGAGGATATATTAGTTTCATTGGTTATCCTATATTTAAAATAGACTTCTTAGTGTACAACTTTTTCTTTTTGTTTTTTTAATTTTATGAAAGTTCTGTTGAAAGTTGTATTTAGTCTATAATTTTATTTTTCCTCTTTAAAATGTAGGATATTTTTGTTAAAAGTTGCTTCATGAAAGATTTAGCTTCATTATTAGAGATTCTAAATACAGTAACACTTATAAAAACTGCACTTGTCTATAACACCATTCTATCTTTAATTGAAAAGTTTCATGGTTCAGTCAAAACAAAAAACCCAAAGGAAAAAAAAACTCAACTGTTAAGATGGAAATCTGTCAAAACAGACTTTTCTATTATCCCTTGCTAGTCCATTTTAGCAGATTTTATTGTAGTAAAATGTTTATCTACTTGTAAATGAACACATTAACATTATTAAACTATCACATTAAAAAAACTCACAATTTATTTACCATTCTTTATATTAAAATAATTTCTTTATTTTTTTAAAAATATCCCATTGATTTTATTTACTTTTTTTCATTTAATTTTATTTATGTGCACAGAATTTTCTTTGATGTCGAATAAAATGTTTGTTTGCTCTTTTGAATTATAAATGTAGTTGCCATCTGTTTTCTCCTAATCCAATAAGAAAAGAGTTTTTATTAAATAAAAAATATAATTAAAGAATAATATAATTAATCAATGAATATAATTTATAATCTGATTATCAAATAAGTTAACGGACTATCCACGGATAGTCAGACTTCTAAACGTTTCAGTATGTTTATTTCTATTGCAATTATTATATATTACATTTCAGATGTTGATGTTCCTCATCCTGATGAGAAGTCAATCATGACTTATGTAGCCCAGTTTTTGCATCTATATCCAGAAACATATGCTACTACTGATTTAGATGAAACTGATCTCTCCTTTGCTCCAACTAGTGATTTAGAAACAATTTCTATATGGTTAGACAGAGCTGAATCTACATTAGAAAAAAGAAAGATGGATTCTGACTACAAAACACAATATTATGTAAGAATTGAATTAATCTATTTGACCTTTTTAACATCTAATTCTGCTTTTATGGCATGTCATCTGTATTGTTTATTTATTTGGATAGTTCTTTTATCTTGAAAAATACTGTATTTTGGTTTTAAAAATTGTTGAGTACTAAACTGTATATAATATAAAAAGACAGCTATCTGTAAAAGATAATTTATTAAGTAGAAAACATTATTAGAAAAGTGATACATTGATATATATAATGAAATCTTTCTGTGGAATCATCTCCCAGCACGACCATTTTTTCACGGAACAAAATTTATTCTCATACTCTCAATACTAATTTTACTTCCATTCATGGATCATCCCATTTGAACTCTCTCCATAAGTGACCAATTTCTGTAAAGAAAATGAAACAAATTCCATTTTTTCTTGTTCACTTGAAGAAGATTTTATTAAGAAAATAATCACAGAGGAGAGTACATTATTCATTAAACTTTTAAACTAAATTTAGTTTTTTTTCAATAACTTTTATGTATTTAAACACCTTTTGTAACTTTTTAAACAAAGCATTTAATTCTGGTGACAAATGAAGAATTACAATCAATAAAGTTCCCTGTCCTATTCTGTCAGGAAACTCTCAGAGAAATAGATAAAATAATGAAAGAGTTATTGCTTGTTCCCGGTCAAAAAAATTGCATTCATTTACTGAACTTAGAAAGGACTTGGAAATAAAAATTAAGAAATGGTACAATCAAAGCAAATGTCAATGTATTCATTTTTTTAAACTGTGCATTGATTAAGTTAAGCAGTAAATTTCAGTAACATTGTTATCTTTTTTCTACATTTAAAATCTAGATTTAAACATGACCTCCATTAAGTGACCACCTCTCAGAACAACTAATTTTTATTAGAACGGAAAATAGCTGCTATAGGAAGGTTTTATTGAATATGTATTCTATTTATTTTGGAAGAGCAGTTAATTTTGATTTCAAATTTTCTAACTAAAATCTACCTTTTATTTGTTTAGGGGGGTTTTTCTTATTAAATTTGAAGAAAACGCTTTATATATTGTTTTTCTTAACACTCCAATTTTCAACACTTAACATTTTTTTTTCTCTTCAATTTATTAAAGTAAAAGAATCTTATATCAATTGAATGTACGAAAAAATTGCTTTTTTCGTATCGATTTCATGATTGTAAGGTAAATATGTCACAATTGTGTAACACAATTATAAAATTTGAAGGGTTTTTTTTAATCTGTTTATTTATTTTCATTGAAACTTGTGAGCAATTTAGTTATCCCTCAGTTGCATTTCAAAAGGAATATATCATTCCCAAAACTGTATTATAATACCATGTTTTTATTTGATTTTTTCTTGTCTTGTATAAATAATTATGACACTGAATTATCACATATAATTTCCTCAGAAACTCCAAAATTAACTTTGTGTTCCAATTTTAGTTTTTCATTTACAGTTGTATATACTATTTCATAAGTTATTTGTTTTCAATACTTATTCTTACCAGCTCATATTTTGATTTATATCTACATACAAGGTGATACCACACCCTAAAAAGATTTCAATACTTTCCATACTTTCACATCTCAAGTGTTCAACAAAAATTCAGAATGAACATTTCTATTTTATTTATTTATCTATTTATTTTGTAATTGGAAAAGTTAAAAATGAAATTTTTTTTATTGTTGGACAATGTTCTCTTATTATAAGAAAACAAATAACCACTGCATTCATAGAAAGTACAAAACATTTTCATTCCAACATATTCTTATTTCATATATCTTAAATTATTTTACTTAAATTAATTGAACTTTTTGCATAAAGTTTATATATTTATTGAATTTACAAAATTTTGATTGTTCATTAATTTTTCCCCCCTAAAAATTTCACATGAATATTTCCCCTGGTCAAAAATTAATAATACATTTCATATATATACATATATCTACATTTTTAAGAAAGTAGGTTATTATATATTTTACTTTTAAATTGCTAATAATTTAAGGGTGTTTCTTTTCGCCCACTTTCAAATTAAAACATTTGGAAATCTGATGCTTTCTGTTGTTTTAAGATTAATCAATAATATTATTTTACCAAATTTTGAAATATTTAAAAATAAAAATAGATATATTTTATCATATACTTCTTCTGTTTACTGCATGTTTTCAAAGGGAATTTTCGCTTCCGAAACTTTATATTATAGTCTTAAGAATGCACTGTTGTTAAGACTTAACAATGCAGTAAAACAGTAAAAAAATATTTTATACATATTGCAAGCCATTAAAAGAATAGATAATTGTGTGTGTACTTGAAAAATAAAGACTATGAAATCTGCAAGTGCTTGCTAATATTGTAGAAACAAAATACAACAAGATTATGAATGGTAAAAGATAGGTTTACATATCTTGAGATAGAAATCAGCCTTGTTAGCAGTAGAGGTGAAACGCTTTTTTTCTCACTCTCATACATTTTTTGGGCTACAAAAAATTCTTCATATAATTCAAAGTCTGATAAATGATCCAAAAAAGCAGTATATTACTTTTTTGAAAACTTAACTAAAATTTATTACTTCTAGAGTCAATTTCAAAGTAAGCGATGCCCTTTTTTTAAGTTGAGGATTTAAACTGAAATTATGATAAATAAACAAAACATTTAGTATACCAGTATCTATGACAAATTGTCCTGGTAACAACTTAAAAAGGACTTAAAAAATAAACACAGAAATATTATTAATGATTTTAACAATCAACTCTTCTGTGAGGCAAAATTGATCAGGACTGGGAAAATTTTCCATCATAAAGAGTATTCTGCTTTGGACAGAGTTTATTGTATAGAAAATTGTTCTGTGTGATTTTAAAATCTTTCTGCCTTAGAACAGATTTCCATCTTGCATATAGTCTTCCTTAGACAGCATTTACTGTTTATGAAGAATAAAGGTTTAAATTTTTGAAATCGCTTATGAAATTATTGAAGATATTTTAAACTTTTGTGTAAACTCTTTTATTTTAATTTTTTTTTTTTTTTTTTTTTTTTTAGCAATTTTGCAATTTAAAAACAGAAATGAAAAATCTTCGAGATATATTTGAACGACTTCGAACGAAAGCTTCATCAACTCACGATGTAGATTTAAAGTCTACATGGCCTATTATTCTTCAGAGGTGGACCAAAGTCGAGAAAGAACTTCAAGACTGGCAAAATTACTTAGACAGAAATTTACCTGGAGGATTTGGAAAGCTTGCTATGTGGCTGATAGAGGCAGAACAGAGATTATCTCAACCTCTATTGCCTACAGCTTCAAGCAATCAGATGCTTCAGATTGCTCAGAAAGCACTCAGCGATCATCAGGTCTGTAATCTAAATTTGATTATTTTACAGTTAACTGTTTGTTAATCTGTAATTTGGATCTCTACCTTTGGTTCATACTAGTAATATAATAGCCAAGATTACCTACAAATATATTTATCAAAAGTTAATTAATTTTTTATGATTTTTTTTTTCTAAATACTGTATATTTTAATTCATAATCAAACTATTACTTTCAACATTTTATTGCTTGGCTGCAGTTTTAATTTATTTACTGTTATTATAACTGTAAACTGTTTAATTTATTTACTGTTATTATACTGTTTATTAACTATACTTATAACAAATTTCTTTCTTACAATGACTTGAATTACTGTTATGAAATTAACTGGAAATTGTTTTTAAAAAATTATCAGTTACAGAATACTTTTATTAAGTTTGTTATAGAAATTAATTTACAAACTAAGTAAAGTAATTCTAAAATGATGCTGTAGTATTTTTTAGCTTGTCTTAATAAGCTATATTCTAAACTTAAGGAATCATTAGCAGTATGGTTTAAAATTCTGCAAATTGTAATTGGATTTAAAATTTGACAGATTTCAAAATAACTTCAATTTTTCATATTAGTTACTTTTTTCTAAGATTTTTTTAAAATTTATTTTTAATATTTCTTGAAGTTATTCAATTGTAAAATATAGTAGTGAAAGTTAATATTTGAATTTATATTCTATAGTTTGTACAATAACCTATTTCTTTTGTTTTTCTAAATAGGAATTTTTCAAACCTTTGGATGGTTATCTGAAGCTTTCAAGAAATTGGCGACAACTTCCAGAATATTCTCAGTTGTTAGAGGATCACGTTGCTGATCTTCAGAACAGATTAGAACAAGTGGCTGTATTAGCTCATCATAGACTAGTGAAACTACAGCTTGAGAAATCTCGTTATACTTTATTAAATCTGCTTGCAAATGTTGAAGAGCATCTAAAAAAATGGAATACTAAATATGGATATGAATCTGATGTAAAGAATGTTTTGAGTGAATATAAGGTAAGGCATTTTAATGTATGTTTATATATCAATTCTCGAGGGTTGGAAGAGAGGAAGGGTGAACATACCCACTGATTTTGTTGCTGATTAGTTGGCAATTTCATCTGTTACTAAGCGATATGCATGAATTACACTTTGATGGCTGTCTTCTCAGTAAAAATTACATTAACTTTTAAATTTTCGAAAAAAGCATCTAATTTCAACAAAATGTTTCTAATTCGCTGTTAGAATTATGCTTACAAATCAAATTGATTTTGAATAAAAAGTTTTTAGAAATTCTATTCCCTTATATTAAATAACTTTTTTCACTTAAATTCCTTCAAATTCAAATTTTATGCTGGTTTTTTCATAATCTACTACTTAATAAACCAAAACATAACTATTTGTTTGGTAATTTTCATTATTTTATAATATAAATTAATGTATGATTTTAAAATTAATATTTGAAAAAAAAAAAAAAACTATAAAATGTAATGTATGAAGTTTTCTATTTCATTCATTTCACAAATGTTTCTATGGATTTTTTTTAATTACATGTAAAAATAACAATTATAACAATGGTTTCAAAGATTTTACCTATTATAACAAAATCTGCATCTTTGTTTATGTTTCACAATTCCTTCTCTTACAATAAAGAATGCATTTTTATTGGGAAAACTTTAAATCTAAGTTGTAAATGCTTTATTACTTGAAAAATAGTATTTAATAAAATTAATGTTGTAATTGTCTCCTAAATTTCAAATGAAATTTAAGTGCAATGCATTGGAATGTTCCATATCTGATAATAATATTTAAAAATAATGATTTTTTTTTAATTATGACTCACTATTTATAAAATATAACTAGAATTTTCTCTTGGCCTGTGTATAGACAGTCTCCTTTAGTCTTCTGCACAACTTTACTATGATTTTGAAGACACTATTATTATGAATAATTCAATATAGCGATGTATCAATTATTTTTTAATTTATGGTTTCTGACTGTAAATGAAAACTATGAAGTTCTTTAGAGGCTTCTAAATTGACAAATTTGAGAAAAGTAATGCTAATAAAAAAGGTTTAAAAATACAGCATATCATTTAAATAATGTTGTTAAAAAATTAAGTTTATAACTGCATCTCAATATTTTATTTTTAATTTAATTTATAACTGAGAAGTAACAATTTCATTTGGTAACCTTTTTTTTGTAAAATCTTGTTTGAATTATTTGTTATGTTTATTTTTTATCCAGTTATTTAAAAAGTAAATACAAATCTTGTTCCACTTTTTTTTAGCAATTTGTGGAGGAAAGACGAATTTTTGAAGAATTTGATAAAAATTACACAAACACTAAAGCAAATATTGAAACATGTCAACATGTTGGTGCTCTTTGTAAGTAATTTTAACAATACATTTTTTTTTCTATCTAATTATGAACATATTTGTACCAGTATTTCAGTTGCTGTATTTTATTTTACTTTAATGATAAAAATTATTTTAGTAATGTAAAAAAATGTTATTTTTTAAATCGTTGTTCATCTGAGATAGAAGATTGAAGATTTATAAACTATTATATCTTCTTTTTATATGTATACATACAAAATTCAATACCACCTCCTTTATTTATTTATTTATTTATTTTAAATAAATTTATAAACAGAATTTTGCTAAATCTGTTTGACTCATTCTTATTATTCCCTATTTTAAATCTTGAAATAAATTTTAATAAGCTTATTATTCTTTAGATATTCTTTAAATTATGATTTAAAAACCAATTTTACTAAAAATCTATCAGGTTTGCATTAAATTCATGCAACCTGGAACAAATAAAAATGTGTTGTAGCCAATTGAGTAACATATGTGAATAAGTATAGGAGCTTTGAAGATTTAAAATACTACAAGTTATCTCTCTTGTTTTCTTACTAAAATGAACAATGAAAATATCTTACATGAGACTCCTATTATAAACAATATTTAAATTTTTATGTATGTGATATTAATGTTTTCTTAAGAAATTTTGTTTAAACTAATGTAGAATTTAATGTAGGTAAATTGAACTGATAATCAAAGAAACTCTAAACAGTGCTTGTATTTTAAATATAATTTATGAGTGAATGCCAGTTTCATCTGATGTACAAATACTCCTTCCCTCCAATTGTCCTGTCATCTATAGTAATAGTAAAATTTACTTAGAGTAAAAATATATCTATAGTATGACAAAATAGTGAAATTGACCTTGTTCCAGGCAAAGCTTGTAAATTAATAAAATTATTTGATTTTACTTTGGTTTATCCATTTGCAGACTTTTTTGACCATTTTTTTTTTTTTTTTTTTTTTTTAAATTTTGTACAGAAACATGAGCCAAATCCTTTTGTAATGCCTTTTCATGCTCTAGCTCCTGGGACACATGTTTTCACCTTAGTTACAGACCTGGTCATGAGTTCTGAATGATCATGAATATATATGCATTGCAGAAATAATTGTAATGTAACAATAATATGTCACAACAGTTTAAATCATTCTGTTTCTGAAAATAAATATTTAAAAACTGTGTATTATAAACACAAACTTTAACTCAATAATATTTTGATACCTATTAATATTTTTAAAAATGTTATTCATAAAATGCTTTTAAATTTTGCATAAATGTTTAAAATAGAATAATTGAGAGGGAAGACTAAATATATAATTCTAAATCAACAAAACTATGTATTTTAATGTTAAAATGCACAATATTGTTGAGAATTTTTGAAAAATTTCATCAACTGCTGCAAAAGAGAAAAATTCAAAAAGAAATATATACTGTTGTTGTCATAAGTTATTGTCAGAATATCCTTACCTCAAAACTTCCCATCAAATAAAAAATATATTCATAAAACACAGATCAAAAAAGTTTTTGTAACTCAAAACAAAGTATTTTCCATATTGTCGACTTTCATAGCAAGTAATTCATTGAGGCAAAACTCCCAAGGGAACCACTATAGCTGAATTTCATTTTTAATGTTGAGACTTGTACCTTTTATAACTTAGAGAACTAATAAAATTTGTTCACAAAAATAATATTTATGGATTTTGCAGCAGCATAACTTTCTTAAAATGCAATTTTTGAGAACACTTATTATGCTTTTGATATAGAAATATTTTATAATAAGTACTTTAACATACAATAATATATAATAAGAATAAAATATTAAAAAAGTTTTTTAGTTCCTTCAAGGACCTACAAAAATGAAATTTAAAAAATGAATGCATGTTTTGACAACACGAAATTGCTTTATTCATTAAGTTTTTCTGTCAACCTTGGCCAAATGTCATAGTCATCTGCAATGTTGTATTAGTTTGAATTCACAGCACTATATTTGGTGATTTAACTTGCTTTTTCTGTAAAATTAATTACTAAAAATTCATTATTTTTAAATTTAAATGTACATAATTTACAAGATTTTTGCTAACTTGAGAAGAATTTATGGTCACCCTTTACATTCCTATTGTCTAATCTTTATATTAATATTAATAGATTTAACTGAAAAACAAATTACATTAATCACTAGATTGATGTTAATCATTTTTTGGGAACAATTGGACTTTTTAAAAGAAAACTGGTGAAAAATTCTCAAACTTCTCAACAGTATAATACATTCTAACATTACAATTCAAATTTTGTTGATTTAGAATGATATATGTAATATTTTTTCTACAGTACAATAATTATCTTTCAGACATTTGGAAACATTCAGACATTACAATTGGAAAAATTCTTACATTACTAAGCAGCTAAAAACTTTCAAGAGTATAAACAAAATCTTAATTTTTATGCACACTTACAGTATTTATAAAAATTTCTTCATGTATTAAGGTAAAAAATTAAGAGAAATGAAGAAAAAAAAAAAACTGAATTGTAGCTGTTCATGCAGGGTGATTCAAAGATATTTAAAATTACATGGAAAACAAAGATTAAAAAAATTGCATATGAACATAGGGTCCTAAATGCTATCCAGAGCTACTAAAAAAACATTTAAAATAATATATAATGATCATTTATTTATATTAGTCACATGTTACAAATATACAACCACTGCAAAAGATGCTCAAAGTTTTTTTGAGATGCATTGAAACACATCTGTTATTGATACTGCATTGAATGGCACATTTTCTCAAAGATAGCTCAAACACATCCTGCTGCTGCAACAATTTCTGCTACTAAATTTTCAGACAATCACATGTTTTTCATAAACAAGTCCTTCTAAAAAAAATCAGTTGGAGACAGATCTGGTAATCATGATAATCATGCGATTGGTCCATTGAGATCAATCTAGTACCCAGGAAAAGTTGCCTGCAAATGTGTTCTGATTTGTGCTGAAATTTGCAGGATCTCCATCATGCTGAAATCGAATGCATCAATGAATAATAGGCAAAGGAACATCATTCAGCATGTCTAGCAGAAACTCTTTTAAGAATGCAAGATAAATGTAACCATCAAGCTTTTCTGTGAGATTGTAAAGATCAATTAAATAGTCTCCTATAATGCCAGTCCACGTGTTAAACAACGGCAGATCAAAGGGGGAGGCGATGGGGCGATCGCCCCCCTTGAGCCCATTAAAGGGTCTGCAGAACAACATTAGATGCCCACATGGAAAAGTTGTTGTTCCCAAACTAGAGACCGGCCAACTTTAATTTATTATACTGGGACTGGATCAGGTCTTCACACTTTCAGAACCGGGTCGGGTCGTGTCTTATTTTTTTCTGTAGAGCTGGACGAGCCACACTGTTATTACCAGGTCGGGCCTGGCATGGAATTCCTTCCTACTAGAGGTACACACGGACCGAAATTTTCAAGCCCAGGCTCCTTCTGTTTTTTACATTTTGATGTAAATTGCTTGACAAAACTGCTATGGTGCATTCTTAACCAACTCCGCAATAGCTCTATCTCTAGAACTAATGCAAGAAATTTCATCTAACATAGGATTCAATTAAACTTCAACACGAGTTGCTGCTTATTAGGTTTTGGTCTTAATCAACCAACAGGTGGCATTGCTAAGCTGCATTTTGTAGGATTTACACGATTTTAGTGGTAGTAATATCTTAAAAACTAATGCACAAAATTTCATATCTTTAAAATCCTCATGTTGGGATTAGATTGTATTTTATTTTGGCACTGTGTTGGTAAATTTTTAAATTTTGTATCATGTGATTAAAAAAAAGGTTTGGTATTGCCGTATAAGACTAATTTTGTTCTAGACTGATTTTCCAATTGGATTTTCATTTGAATATAATAGCCTAAGTCATATTTTCATATAGTATTTGTGTAATTGCCTAATTAATATTATTTCATTATTCATAATATTAATTCATTAATATTATTTTTCTGTATTTAAGAATTTCAAACATAAATTGAAAATAAATTATATGCATAAATAAGAGTTTCTGATGAGTTATTTTAATTACAGGATGCAGGCCGGGCTCGAGTCGAATTTTTAGCTTTTATACTGGGCCAGACCAATCATTTGTTTGTAAGAGTTTAATCTAGAAATTTCAGCTTTGGGTAAATCTCTGACATATCGAAGCCAGCTTTGATTTTTTTTTTAATACTGCTTTCAGCCATCATTACATAGTTGCTGAATATACCGAGTGTTCTAAAATGAACTGACTCATTTTAAAATCCAGTAACTTGCAAAAATATTACATCAACACTTGGAAAAGGGTTATAGAAAAGGAAGCAGCTGCACAAACCTTCAAAGCTCATCAAGTTCATTGAAATTCTAGGATTAGTAAAAACTTGATTCGCATATTAAAATACAATTGGTCTGTCAGCCATGTCTTGATGGAAAGCACCTGAAAACCTGACTTTAGTGTTTGACTGATAGATTTATCATTGTGTTTTCCTGCACCTGGAGAACTATTAGCCGTGATGCAAGGAGCAGTGGTGATTCTGTTTCGAATTTTCCGAAAATTTAAAAAATTGATCATTTGAAAATTTTGACATGAAAATAAGCTTAAATTTTTATAAATGGTCACCATAAAAAATCAGTTTCATCAATTGTTCACAGAAAATATCTTCAATTTCGCCATAATAGCGCAGAAAAAAAATGCAAAATTAGTCAACTGACTGGAAAAAAAAAAAAAAAAAAAAATGCGAATTTGGTCAAATTGCCAAGGAATAAAACGTGAAAATCTTCAAATGATAGAAGACAATGCAAATTTTGTCAAAGGGCAGCGGAAAAAATTCGAGTTTTGTCAAAGGATAGCTGAGAAAACGCAAATTTCATCAAATAGCTTCAAATAAGGGCAAACTTCATTAAAGAAACGCAAATTTTGTCAGAGGGTTGTGAAAGGATCTCGGAGAAAACGTGAATCTCTTCAAAGGATCACGGAGAAAACGTGAATCTCTTCAAAGGATCACGGAGAAAAGCAAATTTCGTCAGAGGTTCGCGATCAAAACTGGGTCAACCATTCTCGCAAGAGTTAAAACCGAATCTGTAACAGACCCAAATCTGAAGTGTATAGCAATCTGCCCTGATGCGCCAGACGCAGCTAAAAATCAGCCCGACCAATAGCAAAATATAGCTGTTAACTGAACCCAGACCCAACCCGAAGCAAAAAAACAGAAATTAACTCAGCCAGCAGGAAACAGTAGAAGTTAACCGGACCCAAACGCGATCTACAACACAAAGTAGAAATTAACCTGACCAGCAGCAAAAAATAGAAGCCAAGCGGACATCAAATTTTGTGAAATGATCGCGGAGAAAACACTAATTTCTTCAAAGGATTGTGAAATAGATGCACATTTCGTCCAAAGATTGCGAAAAAGAACGAAAATTTTATCAAAGGACTCATCCCAATCAAAATCGGATCAACCGGAACTCTTCTCGCAAAAGTAAAAACCAAATCCTAAACTACCCCAAATCAGAATTGTATGTCAAACTGCCCCAAATGCGCTAAGTGCAGCTAAAAAGTAAAAGTCAATCCTCCCAACAACAAAACGTAGTAGTCGACCGGACCCAAACACGATCCAAGTAGAAATTAACCCGACCAGGAGCAAAAAATGAAAGCCAACCAGACCCAAACCCGACCCACAGCAAAAAAATAGACGAAACATGACCTGCATTAAAAAAATGAGCTAAGACCTGTGCATCAGATTGGAGTTTCCAAATTTCTAAAATCCCCCCCCCTCCCCCCTTGAGGACTCTCCTGATCTGCCCTTGGCGTTAAGTGTAAATTTGCCTTCTGAGGCATGTGGGGTTTTATCTGCTCATAGTTGTAAACATTCATTACATCCTCTAGTGAGAATGTAGTTTTATCAATGAAGAGGATATTTGCTGTGAAATTTTGGTATGCAGCATTTTATTGCAAATTCCATGCACTTATTGTATTCTGCCTGTTCTAATGCCTGGATGCATTGTAAATGAGAAGGATGCGATCTGTCATGTACAATCTGCCAGATGTTAGGTTGAGGGATACAAGTTTCCCAGAATACAACTTGTGTACTTGTTTGAGGATTATACTTCAGTTCTTGGTAATTTTTTTTTTCCTGAAAAAATTGTCCAGTTGTTCATTACTGACTTGTGTCCATCTTGTGTACATCATATTGAGCCAGTTTTGCCTAAACATCAATGCAGAGTGACAAAGGATAAGTGGCGTGGCATCCTTCATCAGGATATTTTTCTTAATATATTTGCGCAGCCTCTTGTCCATTGCAATTGCCGAGATTCCAAATACAGTAAAACCTCTAAATAACAGACACCTCGGGAGTGCAGAAATTGTCTGCTATTCGGAGGTGTCTGCTATTGGGAAAACATGAGATATTAAAAAATTGCTGAGAAATTCTTAATGTTTCATTAAAGGACTTTTATATGTCCTAAAACCTCTGTTTTATATTAATCAGAATTTAAAATTATTTTTTTAACAATAAAACTGAAATAAAACGGTGCATATTTTTATCCACTATTTACATGAAAAAAATATGTTATAAAAGTTTGTTTTTGCTTTGATTACATGTAATTTGTTTTCAATGTGAAGTTTTAACTCTGTCAGTAATTTTAATCCTTCTGAACGATCTTTCATTTTAAAAAAAAAAAAAAAAATGTGAAATTGATCACTGTATTTTTCCGCTTCTTGGAAATTCTTGATATTGCATGAAACACCTCCAGTTTTAGTATCTCTTTTACCATCACCCACCAAAAGTACTTTTGTTGAAAATTCTGAAGCAGTATAATTGTATATAGCAACTGATTTTTCTTCAGTAACACATCATCAATATTAATAAAAATTTTGGCACTTTCTTCACTCCTGATATATTTTATCAATACACTTATTTCACTTAATTCTTCATTTGTGTCGGAAATGTATATTTCATTTTCCTTTAATGTAAAGCCTGCTTTTATGGAACATTGTCATGCGCTTTCCAGTTTTATGTTTTTTTACAGCTGAGGAAATCCAAATTATAGCACCGACAGCATTAACTAATTTTAGACAGTTCTCAAGTGTATTCATACTATCTAACTTTAAGAGAATGTAACGTAGCAAAAGCTTTCTACACCAGGATTTAAAATTGTGTATTGATCAAGTAGCTTGCATATGTTTTGCGTTACACTTGGAGTTATGTTTTGGGGAAAAAAACACAATTTTAACATTATTGAATTTCAAATGCTTTGAAAGAGAACTTGCATTTCCAGTCCACTCTCTACATTTATCTGCGATTACAAAATTTGTGACACATTACCCTCATAAATTTAGAGGTGTTTTCCTTTTTTTTTTCATTTTTCTTTCTCGTTACAAATAATTTTTTTTTTTATCGTCAAAATTACTGTTCGTTATTCAGAGGTTAAACATACAAAAAGTTAGATTTTCGGAGTGGGGATTAGAAAACTGTCCGCTAAATAGAGGTGTCCGTTATGGAGGTTTTACTGTATTGTGATTTGTCTATAATTATTGCAATTACGCAACACAAATTATGATGTTATGGACATTGGTTAAATATTATGGTGAAAAAAAAGAAAGTTAATTTTGTCAAAGAGTCATTTGAAAAAATGCAAATTTTGTCAAAGGATCACTTGAAAAAAACACAAAATTTAACAGAAAATCTCAGAAAAAATGCAAATTTTGACAGAGGATCACAAAAAATATAAAATACAAATTTCTCATCTGAAAAAAAAAAGTTAATTTTGTCAAAGAGTCATTTGAAAAAATGCAAATTTTGTCAAAGGATCACTTGAAAAAAAAAATAACAGAAGATCTCAGAAAAAATGCAAATTTTGACAGAGGATCACAAAAAATATAAAATACAAATTTCAACAAAGGATCGTGGGGAAAATGCGAATTTTGACAGAGGATCGTGGAAAAAGAAAAACTAAAATTTTGTTGGAAGATAGTGGGAAAAAATGCAAATTTTGACAGAAGATCACAAAAAATGTAAAATACAAATTTCAATAAAGGATCGTGGGAAAAATGCGAATTATGACAGAGGATCGTGGAAAAAGTGCAAATTTCGTCAAAAGCATGTGTAAAAAACACCTATACCTCCATTGATTTGTCTGCATTTTTTCTGCAGAATCACCAACAAACTCTGGTTACTAGTAACTTTCATTGAACAATGGCACCTCTGCAGTTAGACAAATCATAAATTAAATCCATGTCAGCTATTTTGCAGTATGTGCAACTATCCATGTTACTCCCAACATATCCATGTCTTGAATGAGGATAATCTCTGTTTGCTCAGCTCATGTTTATATAACAACATCTCCTTGTTGCTCCAACCCCTCTAATTGCATTTGCAACCTTATGTTCCTATGTGTTTTTTATCCTTGCCGATTTGCCATGTCATTTTATAAACATTTTTTTCTATTTTAATTACTCTGTAGTTAGAATACTTTCTTGTCTTTCTTTTGTTAAAAAAGAGATTCAATATATTTTTTTCAATGTAATTACAGACTTGCATTCAAAATTCAATGACTGACATAAAATTGGTTGACTATAAATATGTATGCAAAATTTTCTTTGTTCTTTAACATTCATAGATTTGTAACAGTTCTTTTTTTTTTCTCATTTTGTATAGCTGTGAAAGAAATGGATAAAATGGAAAAGTTTTTGTCTGATGTAGATGGTCTTTGGAAAAAAATGATGGTAGATTTACATTCTGTTGGGAATACTGCAAAACAAGTCTTGAGTCACTGGCATGAATATTCAACAAATTTACAACCTTTGCTTAACTGGTTTGACAAAGCAGAAGCTGCAATACATAAAGATGAAGAAACACAGTTGGTATGTTATATAATTAATAGCAATATAAAAGTCTTGAATTAGTTGTGTATGACGATGTTTCAAATTTTGATATTTTATTTATTTTTCTTTTTCTTTACATATCATACTTATGAATTACACAAATTAATTTGTAATTTTTAAAAATGCCTTTAAAACTTTATTTATATATATAATTTTTTGCTCTTAGGATTTTTTTCAAGATTTATCTCATTGGCAAGAAGTAAAAAATAAGATTCTAGATTCTGGAGAATACTTGGGGGCAACTTGTCAAGATGACATTGCAAGAGAAGTTAAACAAACTATGTATACAATAAGACAAAGATGGGACAGGCTTTTTCCTTATGTAATTAATTATATCTAGCTTTTATAATATTTTGTTTCTATTGCGTTTCTTTATTTTTATATCCTTATATATATTTTCCTTTGCACAGATTAAAGATTATCTGCAATCAGGTGAGATTATGAGATCAAGGCATCATTTCCAAAAAAATATGAAACATCTTCAAGCCTGGATCTTGGATGCTGAAGCAGTTTTGTCTACACCTGTTTTGTGCAAACCTCTTGAGTTAGAAAATTACACAACTAAATTAAAGGTATTTTTGTTTGTTTATTGTATTTGTACTATCTTTTAAATTCAATTTTTTAAATTTCTCCTTGTAATTAATTAACCTTATTTTAGTCTAAATTATATTTACAATTTAACTTTATTTGCCATTTTAAAAAATGAGTTTTAGGTATGAGTCAGTTATTTGAATTTTTGCTTTTTTGATGTTGCTATTATTTACTATTTATTTATTTATTTTTAATGCAGAAACTTCAAAGTGAGTATGATGAATATGATAGCTTATTTAAAAAGTTATCTAAACAGATGCATTCTGTTGTTACTCATATGAGCGCACCTGAAGTTGAAAGAGTTATGTCTTCAATGAAAAGAGTGAGTTTTAACTGTTTTTCTTTTCTGATTTTATGTGTAATTATATAGCTAAACAATATCTTATAAGTGAATTAAACTTGCTTAGAATAGAATCACCTCAATTTGTATAATTTTTACTAATTTATTTTTAAAACTAGTCTTAATAAATGTATATTTTTGGAGTATATTTCATGTTTTTATCTGTCTATTAAAAGATCTTGTGTTCAATGAATTTTTGAAGTTGAAATTCTTTTGTGTAATTTATAGCATATTTGACAATTACTAATAAATGAGCTAACATAAAGTACTCAGATATATTAAAAAGTTGTGAAAATTATGTACTAGATAATGACTGGCTTTACTTACATTGTAAATATTTCATCTGTAGTTATAGAAGCTTTAAAAATGTTGGCCATCATATTGACTATAATTTTATAAATTTTTAATACTTTTAATTTTTTTGTTATTTTTATGGCAATTTTCTTGTAAAAAATACATACAGTGAAACCTTTTGAATAGCGGTCACCAGTGGGAGCACACTAATGTGACCGTGCTTCAGAGGTTGCCATTATTCTGAGGTGTCACATTCTAAAAACTCAAAATTACATTACACTAAAATCAAAATAACTGGCCAAAAAAATTCTTTCTATTATATATACAATATTTTACTCTAAAGAAATAAGTTATTCACAGTCTTTTTGTTTTTTCAAAGCACATCTCTCCCTCCTAATCCATAATCATTCCCACAAATTTGTTGTAGAATTCGTAATCATTTTGAATGAGCTCAGTTTTTTTAATTTTTAAGTTCCTCTTCAACTTTTTGGGCATTTTCCTGCAACATTGGTCCAGAAATTAGGAAATTTTTTCTCTCAGCAATTCAAAAAACATTCCAAAAGTAACTTATGAATCTCATCACAACCAATTCTTCAAAGCTTAGTTGAATCCTAAAGGGTAGAAATGACTACTGCTTGCTCACAGTTAAACTTAAATTTCGCCACTTACACTCATACAAACGAAGTTTCACTAAGCAACTTCTAGAGATTAGTAGAGAAATTATAAGGTCATCAAATAAAAAAAAATCACCTCCACATTATTTGCAATCTCAGTTGTGCTTAAAATATAACACTAGTTAAAAAAGTTGTAGTTAAAAAAAATACTGTGGGGCAGCAATTGTTCAGAATTCATCGTTCAGAGATTTAGTGTTATGTTATATTTATGAAAGAGATCTGGTAACACTATAATGGTTGGTATTTGGAGGTTACCTTTGTTCGGAGTGACTGTTGTAGCAGGTTCCACTGTATTTTAATTTTGTTCAGCTCTCCAAACATCAATGGTAAAGTTATAATTCAAAATTTGCATACATTGCTACTTAATCTAAGAAAACACTGTCAAAGATATATGTAAAAGTTTTGCTAAATTATGATTGACTTATGTGAACTTTCTCAGTTTTTTTTAAAAGTAGTTTATAATTGCTAATCTAATTTTTCATTGGGACCTATTAAAAATTCAACTATTAATTTATGTTGGCCAATATACACTCACTTCTAAAAGTTAAGCACGGAGAGGAAAATGCTAATTTCCTGAAGCTAATCAGGATTGAAGAGGATGCAAATCGCTGCAGAGGTATGGAAGTATGCAAATATGTTAGGTAACAGCCTATTCATGCGCTAACAGCACTTTCATGTCAAGAAATATGCAAAAAGGGCAGTCTTATAAGAAGCCAGCTTTATGAAGGGTTACAGAAGTTGATTTTAAGTGCTGATAGAAGGTGTTTAAAACTTTCGTACAATTTTTTTTGAAAACATATGTGTTTCTATGACTTCCAGAAGACGAATAGAAGATTCTGAGCGCTAGCGTGCTGTAGGGTGCATTGAAGCAGGACAGTCGATCACAGATGTTGCTCTTTGCTTCGGCGTTCATCATTCTGTAATTCCACGTTTATGGAAACAATTCCAAACCACACAGATAGTTGTCCGAAGGCCCGTAGTCGGTCGCCCAAGGGTTACAACCCCCCGCAGAAGATCGATATATTGCTATTGTAGCCAAGCGGAATAGCAGACCGACCTCCTCACATGTGACATCTATGTTTACAGCGTCCATTGATAAGCCGATAGCTGCAGCTACTGTACACCGAAGATTACATATGAGCGGACTGTACGCCCGGGTACCTCGAGTTTGTGTTCCTCTATTGGTCCAATCAAGAGGAGCACGATTAAAGTGGTGCCAGGAAAATGCCAAATGGACTGTGTCTGACTAAGACAATGCCATGTTTACTGATGAATCAAGATTTGCTCTGCAGCCACATGACAAGTATATAAAGGTATGACATGAACAAGGAACATGCAATCAGCCCCAAAACATCACCGAACATCACGCATTCTGAGATGGAAGCATTATGGTGTGGGCAGGGATTTCATTAGGATACCGCACCAACCTGCACATCTTTCAACTGTTCTGTGACGGCTATCCGGTATCGACATGAAGTCCTAGAACCCATTGTAAGATTGTACGTTGCAGCAGTTGGCCCTACTTTTGTTTTAATGGACGATAACGCACGTCCTCATAGAGCCGGCATCGTCGATGACTATCTGGAGAGTGAAGGGATAGCGCGTATGGCGTGGCCAGCATATTCACCCCGACCTTAATCCCATTGAAAATCTTTGGGATGCTCTTGGCCATGCTGTATGTTTACATTTCTCACCTCCAGCCACTCTTATTGAGTTGGAAGCTATTCTGCAAGAAGAATGGCAATTGCTTAATTTTGCAGTGGTTGACCACCTAATTGAAAGCATGGTCACTAGGTGTAAACATGTCTTTTTTTTTCATTTTATGCTGTTGATTTTCACTTTATACATTATTCTGTTTAAGTCACCAGTATCTCATTATCTGATAACTTATAAAAATTTAATATTGTTTTCATTTCTATATAAAATTATTGATTATGTTTTATGCATAGATATATATACTATTTTCCTGCCGAATTTTGTGTCAATCAAAGCAATATTTGTTGATTTTTTTGCATTTTACATCTTCGTGCTTAACTTTTGGAAGTGAGTGTAATATCTTTGTTGGATATAATTAATTTTTTCTTCATTTGCTTTGTTTAGAAAGATGTATCTTCCAGCTAGTTTTATGTAAATTTTACTATGGTCAAAATGCTTTACTCTGACTTTTCCTGTCTGAACTTTCTTGTTAATCTAATGCAAACAAAGAGTAGGGAAATTTTATTTAAGTTAAAATTAAAGATTGAAGATAATTTCTTTCTTTTTTATAGGACAAGGAAGCTCTTTTACGTGTGAAGACTAATCTAATGAATCGGCTTCAAATTCTATATCAAATTGTGCCTGTTCTTGAGGCTTTGGAAAAAGGAGTCTCAGATATTTCTAACTGGCTTAATGAAGCTAATAAAATAATAGCATCGTATGGAATACCCAGTAGCCCTCAAGCTATAGCTGTATTGCAAGGAAAGCATAAGGTAATTTATTTTACTTTGTTGCAGATATTTATTGCTAAACTTAATTCAAGCACTTTGTTTATAACCTGAGGATTTCCTTTTTCTTTCTACCTGTTTTTAAAGCTTGATAATATTTTTTGATTGGATTTTTAATTATTTCATGATATTCAGTTACTAAAATGTCTCAATTAATTTTTATATGTGTTATCTTTTTCAACTTAAAAAAAAATAAAACAATAAAATCATGAAGTAGCATAAATTTATTTTTTAAAAATTGCTTAATTTTGTTCTATAGTTGAAAAATTTTTAACATCCTATTTAAGATACCATATTTTTAATACTTAAAAAAACAATGATGAATCTAATTTCAGTTAATCATGAACTCAGTGCCTGGAAATAGCACAACACTACTAGAGGTGAAATTACAATTGTCGCTACTTATAGTGCGCTATGCTAGATTTTGAACAGTGTAGTTTGTGAGAAGCACAATACAAAAATCAGTAGTTTATAGTGTCTACTGATTCTACTTTTAACATTACATCAGGAAAAACAAATGTGTAAATTTGCAAATCTCAGATGCAGTATTTAGAAACTCATCACACGAAACCATAGATTACTCCATTGTCGATTGCTGATAGAACAAAGTGCTGTACCACCAAAAAAATTCATTTACTTACTAACAAGGCTTGTTGCTTTATTTACAGATTTAATTATTGTTTTTATATAGAGTTTAATCTGTAACTTTGTTAATTATAAAATTAAACAACTCAATGTAATTAACCATCAAAAGAATTTAATAACAATTAACATTTAATCATAGCAAACGCGGTAGCGTTTGGTATAATATGTTTAAGAAATAGAAAGTGCAAACAACTTTCTAAAATTTCTGGCGAACCAGTTGAGATACGGCAGTGAAATTTTTTTTAAAAGATAGAACTCGACGAGACGAATAAAATGATAGCATTCAAAAAATTACTGCAGCTTAGAATAGTTTTTTATTTAATTTTTAATGAAAAAATGAAAGCAAAAAGTTCAACAAAGTCTAGGTAACGTTTCCGTGGATGGATTAACTTCGTTTTTGGTTTATTTTAATCCTCATGGTAAAACTTAGAACAGTTTTTTTTTTCATCTTTGTATGTTTGTCGGTCGCTGAGAAAATCAAATTTTTGTCTGAAATTACCAGCTGAACATAGACTTTTTTTTATATTTGTTTCTTCTTGTAATTGTTGCACGTAAGTTTAAATGAACATAAAAATTGCTATGTATCTAGCATAAATAAATAGATTAGATAAATCACGTGAAAAAAAATACTTATTTGTTGTTATTTTCATGTATCATATTCACTATCTATTTTGACGAGCGAAGTGAAATATTTCTTTTATTTATTAATTTCTCATTTATTTAAGTTAAAAGCCGCCTCTGGCAAAAAGTTTAGTCTTTCTTAAATTTATGCTAGCCACTGTAATGTGATACTTTATTTCATAATTTTATTTACTTGCTTACCTGAAGGTCCATAAGATGAAATCAACAAATTTAGACGATCAGGGCAAGATTTTGCGGAAAAGCTCATTATCCTGTTCTGGTTGGTGTGTTTGGCGAATAAATCAAAAATGGCGCCGAAAGACCGAATAGCAAATGTTTTTAACCCCTAAAGCAACGTAACCGTGTTTTTTCATCACGCAATATTTTGTTTCAAAAACTGATTTAACACAAGATTGACATTAATTTTATTTTTTTTTAATTGTACAAGACAAAAAGATATGTACAAACGTTCATATCAATACTTTTCACAGTTATTATTTATGAATAATTAGACATGAATGGAAAAATCTACAGGACAATTAAAAGATAAGCGTAAAAATATGGTTTTACATTTATTTGAGCCTTTGAGATGTAAGGTAAGGGCGTACCGGTAAGAAATCCGGTTTGGCGCAACACAAGAGCGGTGAGTCGGACGCTCCATGATGATTCGGACGTGAGAATGTGTCAGCTTTTTTTTTTTTTTTTTTGAAGGTACGTTAAATTATTCTAGGTCAATTAAATTATTACTTATTTTATGAATGTCTGATTAATATAAATCTGTTTGCCAAAGCTTGGTGCTATTTTGGCTTCAAAAAGGGAGGGTATGATGCCAAAATATATAAATAGCTCTGAAAACAAACCTGATGAACTTTAATTTTTGTTTTTGTACAAATTTTTTCTGTTTCTATATTAAAATACGGCACAAATGTCATATACGAATCACATTGGCGTTAATTTTTTTCTAAAGCCAATTTGGCGAAAATCTCGTTTTGGAATACGAGTTACATACCGAGTGTCCCAAAAATGACTGATGGATTTTAAAATTAATAAGTTGCAAACAGTGACAGCTATTTAAAAAAAAAAATGCAGGAGGATTATGTATAATGTCAGGAGTTTTTTACCGTAACTTTTTATTTTAGTTCGAATTTCAAACAATAGATGGCGCTGATAGCGATTGAAGGCCATTTGATCAGTGTTGAGTAAGGTCAGTTTCGGCGTCGACCTGGGCTTCAATTGCTGTCAGCGCCATCTATTGGTTGAAATTCGAACTAAAATCAAAAGTTACGGTAAAAAATACTCCTGACATTGTACATAACCCTCCTGCAAAAAATTTTTAAATAGCTGCCACCGTTTGCAAGTTATTGAATTTTAAAATCCATCAGTCATTTTTGGGACACCCGGTATATATTTTTTGAAAGGTAATAACAATAAATAAAAAAAGGTTTGTTTAATAGAACAAAACAGTTTATATATTAAAAAAAAAAAGAAAAAAATATTTATTAAAAAGTAAAGAACAACATCCAGGTTGACATATCAAGCAAAATAACGGCACTCTGGATTCAGTTAAATACTCCGATGAGCATATGACATTGGCGTCAGAAAAAAAAATCGCCAACATGGTGCGTATATGACATCTGTGCCAAAAATGCATACCTATTTTATTTACATTACGTACGGTGCTACTTGATTATCAGGTCGACCAATTTCACCCATTTATAGAAATCGCCAAATGACTCAAAAGGAAAAATGTTGCCATTAAAAATTTTTAAGTTTAGAAAATTAATGAATTTAGATTAAAAAAATAAAAGTCATTAACGAAAAGGATTACTTTAATGATGACGTTTAGTTATGACGTCGAGGCGTACAAAATATAAAATTTTATTTATTCAGGTGATTTCGAACAAAAGAATATTAATAAAAGTTTTCATATTTTAATGCAGAATTTATCAAATCAAACCATAAAGAGATATTTGTAAGATATCGCATATGTGAATAACATTGAAGTATTTTAAATATAATATTAGAATTTATTAAAGAGCATAAAAATATGGTACTTATGCATTAACGCCACCGCAGCAGAAGTTGCGCTAATGTGCCAATAAAGAGCAATCTTGTTCGCACGCGCACAAAAAAATGGCATCAAAAATAATCTAAAAAAGTATTAAAATACTAAAAAAGATGTTAAAATGAGCAAAAAAAAAAAAACTTTAAAAAGGCACGAACAACAAGATCACTCTTTATTGGCGCATTCGCACAACTTGATCGGTTCTTTAACAAGAACCGTCTAAAACAAAATAAAATTTAGCAGTTTATAATAGTGCAACTTCGGTGACCTAAGAGAGTAAGCATTGGTGACATTGTGACAGTGTAGTTTAAGACATTCATTAAAGAAACTGTTTTTCAGTGAAATAATACTAACGTTTATTAACGAAAATATAAATGCAAGTTAAAATAAAAACATATATAAATCCAGATGAAAAATATAACAGGCATAACATAAACAGAAACAAGTTCAATTCCAGATTTATATTAAAGTTATTCTATGTCATGAAATAATATTCAAGTTTAAATAAAAATATGTATAAACTTAGATGAAAAATATAACTGGTAAAATGTAAACAGAAAATAAGTTCAATTCCGTATTTAAATTAAAACCATTTTATATAATGAAATAATATTACTTATTAAATGGCATGGCATGGCATATAACAATATTAAGATAGCACTGAAAACAAAACGGACTCACTTATGGATAAGAGCTATCGACGTACTGGAGAAATTCCAATGATACGGCACACCAACTGTTTCGATGAAAAGTCTTGAAAACATGTAGAGTTTTTAACTGAAGATAATAACGTCCACAAATGAATATGAAAACTTAATTAAAAACACAAATGGATTATGACTGCTGGTAAAATGACAAACGGGCGAAGTTGAATAACCATTTTCACAATTAAATGTCCAGCAACGGATTTGGCGTAATTAAACAACTAGATGTTAACTTTAAAACTTTAAAACTGGATGAATTTAAAATACATTTCTGAAACTATATCATATTGACTTTAACATCAACTATCTTGAAACATAACATCGCTTCAAAATCCCCAGCACAACATATCTCAGCCGGTTTAAATAGCAGCGGCAATTCGAAACTGGATACGCCCCTCCGAGTTGAGCAAGCGAGCTCCTGACTTGCGATGGGAGAAATGCAAGACAGCCACTTACGAGTTGCGATCCGCGATGCTTGCGGATTGCGATCGAACGGAATGATCAAACCAGGATGAACACACCCATCAGCGACGATCGGAAGAACAAAAGATAAGCGATTGATTTGAACATGTAAACAAAAGATCGGAAGATTGGAAAATGCCGGCAAAGAAGAAAAATGGAAGTTGGAACAAAATATAAGATAGTAAGTGATCGGTTCTGGAACAAGAACCGTCTAAAACAGAGTAAAATTTAGCAGCTTATAACAGTGTAATTACGGTGACCTAAAAGAGTAAGTAATTGGTGACGTTGTGACAGTGTAGTATAAGACATTAAAGAAACTGTTTTTCAGTAAAATCAGGCTAACGTTTATTGACGAAAAATAAATGTAAGTTTAAATAAAACATATATAAGTCCAGGTGAAAAATATAACAGGCATAATGTGAACGGAAACAAGTTCAGTTAAAATTATTCTAAGTCATGAAATAATATTCAAGTTTAAATGAAAATATGTATAAACTCAGATGAAAATATAACTGGTAAAATGTAAACAGAAAAATAATAAGTTCAACTTCATATTTAACTTAAAATCATTCTATGTATTGAAATAATATTACTTATTGAATGGCATGGCATGGCATATAACAATACTAGGGTAGCAATGAAAAAGCAAAACAGACTCACTTATGGACGACAGCTATCGACGTATTAAAGAAATTCCAGCAATACGGCACATCTAATAACTCGATGAAAAGTCTTAAGAAAACAGAGTTTTTAACTGAAGCTAATAATGTCCACACATACATATGATGATTTGATTAAAACAAACACAAATGGGTTACTACTGCTAATGAAATGAAACACCGGCGAAATTGATAAAACCATATTCAAAATCAAATGTCCAGCAATGGATTTAGCATAATTACTCAACTAGATGTTAACTTTAAAACTTTTAAAACTGTATGAGTTAAAAATACATTTCTGAAACTGTATCATATTGACGTTAACATCAATTGTCTAGAGACATAACATCACTTCAAAATCCACCACACAACATATCTCCGCCGGCTTTAAATAGCCGCGGCAATTCCGAAACTGGATACGCCCCTCCGAGTTGAGTAAGCGAGCTCCTGACTTGCGACGGAAGAAATGCAAGACCGCCACTTGCGAGATGCGATCCGCGATGCTTGCGGATTGAGATCGAACGGAGCGATAAAACCAGAATGAACGTACCCACGGAAAAGATAAGCGATTGATTTGAACGTGTAAACAAAAGTTCGGAAACTGGATACGGAAGATGGAAAATGGAAAATGCCGGCAAAGGAAAGAAATGAAAGTTGGAATAAAACATAAGATAGTAAGCCATGCCATTTTACAATATTACGATATATATAATTAGAATTATGTATTTTAGAGTGTTAAGGAAGAAAAATGGCTGACAATCGCCCCCCCCCTTAACACTCGTACTTAAAAATAGAATGGATAATTACCAGATATTGAAAAATATATGTATATATAGAATACAGTCAAACATTAGAATATAAACTATCACACTTCGATAGCTACCAGTAAAACAGAAACTTAACAAGTATAAATGCAACTAATTCAATAACTTCAACAAGGTTAATCAAAACATCAATTTTTCAACAATGTTAATAACAATATTCAACAATAACAACAACAATTTTTAACAATTATATATATAACAACTAGATTAACAATTTTTTCATTTCATGAAAGTTTAGTTACAATTGTAACTCTAACGAAAGATTTTTTTCACGTCGGAAAAGTTCAATAGCAAAAGTCTATAAAAATAACATTTTCCTGCAAAAAACCGTGAAAGATAATTACAATTACCTCGTCACATGCAAGTGACTACGAGTTACCTTTACATAAAAATTTAATATGATGATTTTTCCTTTGGTCTTGACTTGTAACAATATTCGAATGAATTTTAAACAATTATACATTTGCATATTTATTCTGAAAGAGAATGATTATCACATAAACGTAAATTCAGGATAATATGAAGAATACATATACATGAGCTACAATATGAAAATACTTTGGCAATATATGAAAGACACATGTTATGTAAATGAGAAAAATTTCAATAATGAGAACAACAACGATCATGATCATGATAACGATTATGAATTATGATTATGTTAATGACATAGTTAAATGACTGTGAGCGCTCACGTGAAAGACAACACAATAAAAAAATATGCTTAAGCTTTTGAAACGATATACATTTGCAAATGATTTGGCCAATTTAAATATGGAAAAAAACTTGTTATATATACTCTTAAAACGAGAAGAAAATTTTCATATTTACATATGCAATAAAAAAAAATTCAACTCGATTTTCAACACCAATGAAATGATATTATGAAACGTATGCATACGAAACAAATATGAAATAACAAGAGTATAATTACATATTCAAACATTTTTCTTCAAAAGAAAAGTACTGAAATATACAAAAATTTCAGTTTAAAAAAAAATGCTAAACTTCAAGGTTTAACATGAAAAGTTAAACAAGCATCTTAATGCTTGACACAAGTTCAAAGGAGGAGGAGTTTCTTTTTTCATAGCATTTAAATATTATGTATATATATAAATTATTTATAACTAAAAATTACGTCAATAAATTTTTTTAAGATCAAACTTTGTTAAAGGTTTAGTGAAAATGTCTGAGAGATTAGATTTACTGGCTACGTGTTTAACATTAAAAATCTCCTGGTTTAAAAGGTCTCTGACAAAAAATAATTTTACGTCTATGTGTTTCGTTCTGTAATTTTCAATGGGAGACTTAAGAAAATCAATGGAGGCCATGTTGTCTACTAAAAGTGTTGGTTTAACTTGTGGACCTGTAAAAATACGTTTGTCATAACATTCAGTTATGATCCTACTGAACCATAGAAGCTCTTTAGTTGCCTCTGTTAATGCCACAAATTCTGATTCCATAGTAGACAAACAGACAGATTTTTGTTTAAAGGCTCTCCACATGATAGGAGCTTTGTCTAACATTAGTAGTTGACCCCCCATTGATGTCCTGTCATCCCTATTAGCGGCGAAATCCGCGTCGGTGTAAGTTATTAGGTTTATGTGGTTGTAAGGTAACCTCAGTTTATAATGTTTTGTGCTTTGGACGTACCCTAAAAGCTTCAGGAGACCATTCCAGTGAACAATCCCAGGATTGCTCTGGAATTGGCTGAAGATATTTACAGCGTATGAAATATCAGGACGTGTCCTGCTGGTTAAAAATGAAAGGCAGCCCAAAACACTTCTATATGGATATTGTAACATTTCCTGGGTTTCTGCTTCGGTTTGAGGACATTGTGACTTGGAGTATACCGTGCCTTTAGTTATAGGGAGTGATGTAATGGGAAAATTGAATTCTTTAAACCTTGTACAAATATCATCAATATATTGCCTTTGATGAATTGAAACAGTGCCATTCCCATCCTCCTCAAATTCAACACCAAGTAATTTGCGTGTTCTCCCCAGGATTTTTATGTCAAAATGTTTAGTCAAAAGAGTTAAAACTTCATTAATATGTTTCTGATGGTTACTTAATATTACAAAGTCATCCACATAAAGTAATAAAACAACATAATTAGAGAACGAGTAGACGCAGTTACACCACTCTAACTTTTTAAAACCAAGAGAAATTAAAATCTTATGTAGTTCATAAAACCAAACTCGTCCACTCTGGTGGAGACCATAGAGGGCCCTCTGGAGTTTGCATACTAAATGTTCTTTACCCTTCACCTCGAACCCTGATGGTTGTTTCATGTAGATATTATCAGTAAGCGGGGCGTACAGATAGGCACCTTTTACGTCACACTGAGTGTGGATCCATCCGAGACATGAGACAAGGGCTGCAAAGAAAAAGCGTATTAAACTGAAATTAACTACGGGCGAAAACGTCTCATCATACGTTTCACCCCTGACTTGTTTGTAGCCTTGTGCTACAAGTCTCGCTTTATACCTTGCAACCCGTCCCTTGTCGTCTCGTTTGATGGTGAATACCCATCTGCAGCCTAGTGGTTCGGTGTTGGGTGGTAGAGGTGTTAATACCCATACTTGTCTTTTATTTATAACATCCATCTCTTCCTTCATTGCCTGTCTCCAGAGTTCCCACTGAGGTGATTTTAACGCCTGTTTATATGTGGTAGGTATGGAGTCTTCTAGTCAGGAACTGGTTTTATGAGTTTCAGAGAAAGAGGTGTGTGGAGGTGTGTAACTAGGACTTGAGCTAGGACTAGGAGTGGACTTTACAATGCCTTCGTACTTATTGCTTCCTTTAAAACTGAACAGTGACGGATCAAATTTTATACCATTAGAATGACAGTAGTCTCTTACTTCCTTCAGTGATCTTAGACGTTGTGTCTCACCCAACTCGTAATAGTAGACGTCGGTTCTCGATTTGTCAGGCCTAGTTACAGGCTTACGGAACCAGACAGCTTCCCTGAGAGTTCTAGTAAACTCCTCGCCATCCTCATCACTGTCACCCTCAGATGGGTGTGAGGAGGCATAGTCGGAAGGTTTAGAGGTACTCGGTCTAATACTTTGAGTGGGTGGTGCTTCTGAAGTAAATCTGTCAGGTTGAAGGTCAGTCAAAGGGTCTATTTCAGGTGGTTCGGAACTTAGGATGTAAGAGGGTCCCAGATCGCTTCCGTTGCGCTGCTCCGAAGTTGTAAATGGGTTTGTGCCTATTGAATAGCTAGGACCTTGTTCACTGTGTTTGTGGATACTTGTGGATACAGATTCATCACCAAACCTAACATTTATTGTCTCTATTATTTTATTGGTTTCGGGAATCCATACCCTGTAGCCTTTTGTAGACATTGCGTAACCCACTAAGACACCCTTTTTAGCCTTCGGATCGAATTTAGAGTTTCTTTGTTGTTTAGGTACCCCCACATATGCCACCGTACCAAAAGGTCGTAAATGTCTGATGGATGGTTTATTACCACAATAATATTCGAAAGGAGTTTTTTTCTGGGTTTTGTGACATATTCGGTTCAGAGTGTATGCTATGTATAAGACAGCTTCAGGCCAGAATTTGAGACTGAGTTTACTTTCATTGAGTATTGAGCGAGCCCCGTCCATTATTGTTTGATTTAAACGCTCTGAAACTCCATTTTGCTCAGGAGAATACACGTTGGTAAACTCGTGTTTTATGCCATTGTCTTCAAAGAATTTAGTGAATGCTTCATTATCGAATTCCCGCCCATTGTCGCTACGAACCTCTTTTACTTTGGTACCCAAAAATCTTTCTGCTCTTTTTACGTGGTTAGTAAATACTTTAAATACCTGTGTTTTACTGCATAAGGGGTATACTGACACTTTGCGAGAGAAGTCGTCTGTTATAGTTAGGAAATACTTCTCCCCGTTTCGCCCTGTTATTTGTGTCGGACCCCACAGATCAGTGTGTAGCAGTTCTAGAGGTCGTTTAGATCTTATTTGGTTTATTGGACGGAATGATGTTCGTCTGTGTTTATTAATTTTACATGTTTCACATTCAAAGTCTTTACATTTAATGGGTGGTAAGCCCCTAACGCCATTACATTTTAGAGTATGTTCAATTAATGTGGAACTGATGTGCCCAAGGCGTCTATGCCAGATTTTAAAATTATCCTTTTGAACGGTTGAGGCTTGGAAACGTACCTTTTTAGGATTTTGATTACGGTTAATTTTCGGGTCTTTATTTCTATTATTGTGGTTAGGATCTGGATAGAGGCAGTAAATGCCATCTTTAAGAAAAGCACGAAAAAGTGTGCCAGAATCCCGATATGCCTTGACCCTTCCCTCACCTCCTTTGAACTTGGCACCCATTTTATCAAGTCTGGGACCTGAAATTAAATTATGTCTTAGACTAGGACAATACATGACGTCGCCGAAGCGAACCATTTCCCCATTTATTTTTAAATCCACTAAACCGGTGCCCTCGATAGGGAAAGTAGCACCGTCAACTGCAACAGCCAATTCCTCATTTTTTAAAGGTTTGAACTTAACATATAAACTTTTATCTTTACAGAAATGGTGGGAGGCACCCGTGTCAAAGACCCAGGCGTCTCCCCCACATTTTATGTTACTTAGATTAGATTGTATGAGGTAGTTTACCTGGCCTGTTGTCTTACGTTGACGTCGGTTGCGAGGCACATCTTTTCTGGATCTATGACCATCAGACTGAGCACGGACAGGACTGGATACGGAAGAGTCTTTCGATGAATTTCTGGAAAAGGAGGAACCTCTGGACAAAGAGGAATTTCTGGAACTGGAAGAGTCTCTGTATACCACGGAACCGGAATTGGAGGAGTCTCTAGGCATCATGAAACATCTGGAACTAGAGCTAAGACAGGATTCCTGGCGGGTGACATCGGGCACTCTACACTGGCTCTGTAAATGTCCTCTGCGTCCACATTTGTGACACCGACCTTTGAACTTAGGCCTAAAGGAACACCTCTTTGAGGAACGGGCTCTGGAGAAATGAGACTGCACGGCATCCACTCTGTCGTCCTCTCGTAGTTTGATACGGGACTCCTCTGCGACTAATTCTGTAAGAACACTTTTAAACGTAAATTGGTCGTCTGGCCATCGCAGAATCCCTTGCACCATGTTGTCGAACTTCTTCGGGAGCCATCTAAGCAATTGAAATGTGAGGTAAGTTTCTTTGATTGGCTCATTTATTGCAGCCAGTTGGTCAGCAAGCCTTTGGAGGCGAGCTGCAAACATATCGACGGGCTCTTCAGGTTGTATCTTACAGGAAAGAATTTCGCCAAATAATTGCATATGGCGTGCCCGGTTATCAGGCTGAAAATGCAATTTAAGTTTAGTCCAGGCTTCATGAGGGTCGTCGATATTTTCGATGATTCTCCGGAATTCATTTTCGACATTTAAATATACAATTGATAGTGCAGACCTGACTCTGGATTTATATTCCTTTGTCGCTACAGAGTCACTTTCATCAGGAGCCTTTTCAGTGCCATTAACTATGCTCCACGCATTCTTATCTAATAGTAGATACTTTACGTCAGCTGCCCAAGTTCCATAATTGTGAGAATTCAGTTTTGTTATGCACACCTGTATGTTAGCCATGGCCATGCTTTAACCATAAGATATTACAGGAAAAATTTTTTTTTTTTTTTTTTTTTTTTTTTTTTTTTTTTTTTTAATTAATGTACTTAGTAGTCAGGTTGTACATAAAAATTTCTATTATAAGTTATCCAAAAAAAACCTTTTTGTAATTTATATCGATAGGAAAGAAAACAATACATATAGCCTTCAAAAAAAATTTATATTGCGGCCCCCCCCTCTAAAATGACTCGGAGGTCCAATGGCCGCATACTACAAACAACTGTCAAACAAAAAAAAAAAATTTTTGAAATGTCACCAATTAGGTTATGGCCGCCGTAAAGGGTTTAAAAGCGTATTCGCTTCCGGCCCATAACCCGTGATCGGTTCTGGAACAAGAACCGTCTAAAACAGAGTAAAATTTAGCAGCTTATAACAGTGTAATTACGGTGACCTAAAAGAGTAAGTAATTGGTGACGTTGTGACAGTGTAGTATAAGACATTAAAGAAACTGTTTTTCAGTAAAATCAGGCTAACGTTTATTGACGAAAAATAAATGTAAGTTTAAATAAAACATATATAAGTCCAGGTGAAAAATATAACAGGCATAATGTGAACGGAAACAAGTTCAGTTAAAATTATTCTAAGTCATGAAATAATATTCAAGTTTAAATGAAAATATGTATAAACTCAGATGAAAATATAACTGGTAAAATGTAAACAGAAAAATAATAAGTTCAACTTCATATTTAACTTAAAATCATTCTATGTATTGAAATAATATTACTTATTGAATGGCATGGCATGGCATATAACAATACTAGGGTAGCAATGAAAAAGCAAAACAGACTCACTTATGGACGACAGCTATCGACGTATTAAAGAAATTCCAGCAATACGGCACATCTAATAACTCGATGAAAAGTCTTAAGAAAACAGAGTTTTTAACTGAAGCTAATAATGTCCACACATACATATGATGATTTGATTAAAACAAACACAAATGGGTTACTACTGCTAATGAAATGAAACACCGGCGAAATTGATAAAACCATATTCAAAATCAAATGTCCAGCAATGGATTTAGCATAATTACTCAACTAGATGTTAACTTTAAAACTTTTAAAACTGTATGAGTTAAAAATACATTTCTGAAACTGTATCATATTGACGTTAACATCAATTGTCTAGAGACATAACATCACTTCAAAATCCACCACACAACATATCTCCGCCGGCTTTAAATAGCCGCGGCAATTCCGAAACTGGATACACCCCTCCGAGTTGAGTAAGCGAGCTCCTGACTTGCGACGGAAGAAATGCAAGACCGCCACTTGCGAGATGCGATCCGCGATGCTTGCGGATTGAGATCGAACGGAGCGATAAAACCAGAATGAACGTACCCACGGAAAAGATAAGCGATTGATTTGAACGTGTAAACAAAAGTTCGGAAACTGGATACGGAAGATGGAAAATGGAAAATGCCGGCAAAGGAAAGAAATGAAAGTTGGAATAAAACATAAGATAGTAAGCCATGCCATTTTACAATATTACGATATATATAATTAGAATTATGTATTTTAGAGTGTTAAGGAAGAAAAATGGCTGACAGTAAGCCATGCCATCTTACAATATTACGATATATATAATTAGAATTATGTATTTTAGAGTGTTAAGGAAGAAAAAATGGCTGACACAACTTCTGCTGCGGTGGCATTAATACGAAGGTACCAAAAATGTCAATGTTAGCGGAAATTTGTAAGGAGTTAAATGCTTTTCATTTAACGAAATAATGTCGGCGGATACAACCATAAAGTAACTTTAATAAATTATATATTATATTTTTCTCAATTAATATCAAGAGCTATTCGCTTATTGGCATAAAATTTATATTAAATAACAAAAGAACAAATGAATTAGTCAAACATTAATAAAAATATAAATAAATCATCGAATTAAAAATAATTTGATCACTTAACAAACAAGTGTAGCGGGTTTAATGTCAAGGAAGTGTAACATTTATGTTCAACCATTATTGGCATATAATCTTATATAACTAAATAAATAAACAACGTTCAAGAGCACAAATACCACAAGACAAAAGATGTTAAAATATGTTAAAAGCATACATGTTTCGGGACTTCTTAAGTCCCATCATCAGTGCTAAAAGTGTAAAATGTAAAAGAAAAGAAAGTCACATCGCAAAATAACTCGTCTAACTGAGCTCGCCGCTCAGGCGAACTAACTAGGAAACGTCGCAAAGCGACAGTAAAAACATGCTGGCACGCGCACCCAGAGGAGACCAATCATCTGTCACATCTTACTGGAACGACTCCAAATCAAAGAGAACAGGAGGGGGGGAGGGGGAGTGAAATTAAAGGAATGGAAACCAGACATCAGAAAATCTTGGAGTACTGGACATGTCATTAACTAAGTTATTAGAATTTCGCCATATATGATGAGCTTCCCAACCCAATCCTCCCCCCTTCTTATATAATCTTATATAAGAAGTTTGTCTATCGTTCTTTTGTCGATGGGATAAATTAAGTAGTTATATATTTACTTATAGTATTTTTAATAAAATGAAAGAAAAACGTGCAAGTTAAACTATCTGATATATGTATTTTTAATTCATGTGTTTTTTAATGAAAGTCATGTATTTAAAATAAAGCTAGTGACAGCTTTATATTTAAAATGAAATTATGGCGAAGGAAACCTATTTGGCGATTGTTTCGAGTAGCTAAAAAAAGTAGGAAAATAGCCGTCGGGCATATAAAAAATAAAACAATCAGATCGGAGCTGTTGATGACAGTCACAAGACTTATGCTGGTATTTATACACTATATTGCCATTGATTATGGGACACTTGCGATTTTAGACATTTTACTAAATATCTAGAAAAATACATGAGGAATCATCTCGAAACTCTTAGTGTATAAATATAATAGTATACGTCATACATCTCCGTGAAGATTTTTTACCGAAACGCCATAGGGGACCGTCACAAATTAAAAAATAATGAATATCTTTTGAATAACCCCGTCAAAACTAATGTAGCAAAAGCGTTCAAACTCTAGATTATGATTGAATGCCTTATTGTAATACACTGTGTTCATTTTTATGCAAATAGCATGCACACTCGCAGAGTAATTAAGGTTTTTATAAAAATGGTCCCAAATTTTTCCAAGTTTTTCCATTATAATTTTCAGAGTTCTTAATATAAAATAATATTTTTTTCAGAAAACTAGGGGGCCCCGCCCCCCTGCTCGCTATGCTCCCCAACCCCCCGCGTAATCGCTTCGCGATTCCAAATTATTGGCTACCCCTGCTTGATGTGCTCGCCAATACCCCATGGTATGAATAAGCAGTTGCAGACCTTTCAAATGATGTGTCACACGACTGGTGTTGTAAAGAAATTAAAAATGTGCCCCCCTGGGGGACAGAGTGCGAGGCGACACAAAAGACATCCATAATATGAATAAGCAGCTGCAGACCTCTCAAATGATATGTCACACGACTGGTGTTGTAAAGAAATTAAAAATGTGCCCCCTGGGGGGCAGAGTGGGGGTGACACACAAGACATCCATAAAATGAATAAACAGTTGCAGACCTTTCAAATGATGTGTCACACAATTGGTGTTGTAAAGAAATTACAAAATGCGCCCCCTCTGAGGGCAGAGGGGGGGGGTTACACACAAGATATCCATAATATGAATAAGCAGTTGCAGACCTCTCAAATGATGTGTCACACAATTGGTGTTGTAAAGAAATTAAAAATGTGCCCCCCTGGGGGGCAGAGTGGGGGATGACACACAACACATCCATAATATGAATAAGCAGTTGCAGACCTTTCAAATGATGTGTCACACAACTGGTGTTGTAAAGAAATTAAAAATGTGACCCCCCCCCCCTGGGGAGAGCAGAGTGTGGGGGTGACACACAAGACATCCATAATATGAATAAGCAGTTGCAGACCTTTTTAATCTTGTGTAACACGACTGTTGTTGTAAAGAAATTAAAAATGTGTCCCCCCTGGGGAGCAGAATGGGGGATAACACACAAGACATCCATTATATGAATAAGCAGTTGCAAACCTCTCAAATGATGTATCAAACGACTGGTGTTGTAAAGAAATTAAAAATTTGGCAAAATATTACAGTTATCGCCAAGTTGGCGTCCCTTTTGACAACTAATTTTGGTCGCCAAATTTGGCGATATACCGCCAAGTTGGCGACAAACTTGGCGATTGTTGGCGATGGTAACCTTTCGTCTCTTTATGGTAACTCATACGGCGATGCAGAGACGGAGCCCTTTCCTGATTGGTCTATTCGACTCATGGAAGGAGTGGACAACCCGGATTCGTTAGTTCCGGAAATCTTCCACATCAGCATCATTCCAGGAGTCATTCCTTTCAAGGCTAGTTTTTTTTTACTATAGAAGGATATGACAAACAACATTGCACACAGTATCCTGTAATCAGAATTAAAAAATAATAAAAATTGTATGAAAATTGAGTAGGTTTACTAAATTTTTTACTGCGCATGCGTCAAAGATATCAAAATTTCATTTGCATATTATGTTAGCTAAATGTATAGAGCAACTTTTGTAAAAGTCTCAAAATCATAGCTTGAAAATTCTGAAAGTAATCGTCTATAGAAAAAGGACAAAATCCGTTGTTTCCAGAATGAAGCAAAAAAATGAGGGATTTTATCCAAATGCAGTAGTATATCTCATATTGTGTATTCTATATTGACACTTATCAATGAATATATGTATACAACCCCTCTTGTTTTTGCTTCATTTTGAGAATAACGGATTTTCGACTTATTCATTTGACGATTATTGTCAGAATTTTCAAGTTATGATTTTGTGACTTTCACAAAAGTTGCTCTATACATTTAGCTAACATAATGTAAATGAAATTTTGATATCGTTGACGCATGCGCAGTAAAAAATTATTTAGTAAACCAACTCATTTTTTATACAATTTTCATTATTTTTTAATTCTGATTACAGGGTACTATGTGCAATGTTGTTTGTCATATTTTCTGAAAAAAAATAATATTTTATATTAAGAAATCTGAAAATTACAAGGAAAAAACTTGGAAAAATTTGGGATCATTTTTATAAAAACCTTAATTACTCTTCGAGTATGCATGCTATTAGCATAAAAATGAACAAGGCTTATTACAATAAGGCCTTCAATCACAATCTAGAGTTTGAGCGCTTTTGCTACATTAGTTTTGACAGGGTTATTCAAAAGATATTCATTCTTTTTTAATTTGTTGACGGTCCCCTTTGGAGTTTCGGAAAAAAATCTCCACAGAGATGTATGACGTATACTATTATATTTATACACTAAGAGTTTCGAGATGATTCCTCCTGTATTTTTATAGATATTTAGTAAAATGTCTAAAATCGCAAGTGTCCCATAATCAATGGCAATATAGTGTATAGGTACTATAGCAAAATTTGCAACATCTCTGGTGTTAAACTAGGACTCTCGAGGTAAGGCATTTGGCTGCTCAGCAGCGGGTAGAGAGTTCAAATCCCGTCGGATGTAAGTTCGTTTTGTTTAGAAATGCTTTTGTGTTAAATTATTATTCCTTCGGAAATATTCTTATGTTAATTGTTATTCAATTTCTAGAATTTTTCTAGTTGTGAATGTTTCATTTGAGAAATTACCGTGAATGTATTTAATTGGTATGGCTTTTAGTTCTTTTAATAAAGTTCTGTACTTTTTTCGTTCAAATCCATGATTTATTTTTCATATCATGCATTTTATATAGCAATGCAATGACTTTTATAATTATTCTGATACATCAAAATTTTATGCTGTTGTTATCATTTTATAAATTTTGATAGCAGCAATTATTTTTCTTTTTAAGATATTAGAAAATATTCAGTTTTTATCAAAAAATTAAATGACTAGTATTAAAAAATGCTCTGACGAGCACCAAAAAAGGTTAATATGTTTTTAAGTATGAAAAAGGGTTTGACAAGTGCTTCTGTTAATTACTGAGCATGAGGAAGTACAAGGGATTCCTTCTTGGCTACAACTTACTTCAATGCCAACTTTGAAAAAATCATATTTGCACTTTTTCCATATAAAAGAAATTTGCGGTTCTTTAGTAGAACTTCCCACCGAGCTTTAGATGTTAACCAGGAGTGTAGTCGTAAAAATAACATAGGATATATGCTCTAAGCAGAGGGATACCCTAGAATGTGTATACTATAAGCTTTCTTGAGAAACAGAGGGTATATGGTGTTCTATTAAAAAGTCCAGAAGATATACGGCGTATAAGCTGCACTACATCCCTGATGTTAACTGCACAGTTCACTCTGCACAATACTATAAATCAATTTTCTGTGCAATTATACACTTAGGGCATGCTTGGTGCAGTGTATGAATGTGATACCTGCAGGAACTAGGTTTTAGGCACTATGTCGTCTTCCCTTACATTTATGTCTAATTAAGCTGTATCTTTACTGGTTATGTCTTTACACTACATTTTTATAGTAACTGCGACTGATTTGTTTTCACGGAAAAAGCGCAAATATGATTTTTTCAAAGTTGGCATTGAAGTGAGTTGTAGCCAAGAAGGAATCCCTTGTCCTTCCTCATGCTCAGTAATTAACAGAAGCACTTGTCAAACCCTTTTTCATACTTAAAAACATATTAACCTTTTTTGGTGCTCGTCAGAGCATTTTTTAATACTAGTTTAAGAGTATGCTGAAGAGTTGAGTAAGCAAATTTATTCAAAATGACATGAGTCAATGGAAATTTCATGTTCCATTGCAAAAACTATTGTAAGAATAGCAAACAAAATTTATGTAGTGTATAAATGTAAGTAATCACATTTAGTTGTCAGTTGTAATATGTATAATTCTTTTAATTTTGCTAAGAAAATTATAATATATGTATGAACTAACATTTTAGATAGAAACACAAAACATTTTCATTCTTTATCTCATCTTTCTTGAATTTTTACTGTTCTCACTTATATCACATTTAAGGGGTTTGGTTCATGCAGATTCTTTAGACTGCTTAGCAACTCCTTTGAATGAAAAAGTTTCCAAAAACTGCTTAGAACTTCTTAAATAAACCCAATACTCCTTATAAGCTCTTTAAATTATCACTAAGTACAAATTCACATTGAGTAATGGTTTCTTTGAAGTATACAAATCTAGAAAATGGAAGCATGTACTACACAATCAATAATATTGCTTAAACATGTATGGTTTGGAAGAGATTAATCTTTAAAGAAAAGAAAAGAAAAATCTTCTCATGTTCACAAAGGTAGAATTCAGAAAATTTATTCCCTTTCTCAATAAAAGAAAAAAAGTACTATGTTTATTTGTATATGCAACATGGTTTTTTCCCCTTCAATATGTGCTTTTAAAAAGTAGGACATATGATACCATGGTCAATATTTGGGGTTCGGTTGGCCTCTATGTGTGACCAGTAATGATTAATATAAAATAATTATCTGGTAATTTTATATTCAAATTTACAAAACCATTAGTAATGCTTTATGAATACTTTGTAATTTTAGCCCTAGCTATTAAATTTTACTAAAATAAAATCTGTTTTATCTCTTAAAATGGCTATTTAAAAAAATAAGATGGGTGTGCTTATCACATGAGAAATGGGCCCATACCTCTGGTAGCCAAAAGTTAGAGATGGGAGACAGACATCACAGATTTTTTTTTCTCTTTTTTACAGATTCTTTTTCAACAAACTTTTATTTTGCTTCATATTATGTTTAGCTCTTTATTTCTTAATACAAAAGTCAAGATTATTATTATTAAAGTTTATGAAATGCCTAAAAAAGCTATAGGTTAGTGATTGTTTTATTAATTAATGCTTCAGTTAAAATATTTTATCTGCAGAATATTTTTTTTCGCTGAAATATCTGTCGCAAACACTTGGGAGATTTTATGCTACTGGGGGCATACCTGAAAAAATATGTTAAATCTTGTAAAATTCTTGTACTCCTTAGAATTTTTCTAGACTCCTTGAATTTTTTCTTTTCAAGTCTGTGTGAACCCTGCATTTATTTTATTCTATCCAGTCAGGCAAAATATAATAAGGTATTATTGTATTAATCTGTGATTTTTATTTAATACACTTATTGATTCCTAACCTTTTATATAATTTAACCTTCTCATAGGCTTTCTATTTTAGAGTACCCCCATTTCCTATAAACATGCCCCTCTCCCCTCTGCTCTCAACTAGATAAGACAAACATGCTTTTTTTCATTAATAATCTTCTTATCACAACCGTATAATAAATCTACATAAATTACATTGTCCTATCTAATATTTTTGTAATTTCTCCATTGTCGATATTTTTTACATGTCTTTAGTAGATTTGTCTCATACCCAAAGGGCTATGCATACCTTAGGTTGGGAACTAGTGATTTAGAATATATATTGATATTTTCAGGTTTTGTCAAAGGATTCAAAGTAGTGATTACTTTTGAAAAGTATTTGCATACTCTACTTTTAAAAACAAGTAAATGCAATTCTCAACATTATTGATACAATTATTGCAATTCACTTTAATAAAAAATTAGTTTTTCTGACCATCTCATAAATTCTTTTGTTAAATGTTTGAAATAAGCCTATTTTATATTGAATCACATTACATTGACATAAAACATTATCAGCTGAATATGTAAAAGCTTTAAAAAAATCTTTGAATTTAATTTTAAAATTTCAAAGAAATCCTACCAAATTATGTTAATTGAAACAATAATTTTTTTTTCTATGCTTTAATCTTGATTGATACTGTAGTAGTATTATCATTATTATTATTTTGCTATATTTTAAATGAATATTATTTTTGTTGCAGACTTTTTTCTCCCAGTCTTCGAGTTACAAACCTCGTCTAGAAAATATAAAGAGCATGAATAAAAGTATAACAGAATCTGTAAAAGGAATGCCAAATCTTGATATATCTGATTTACAAATTAAAATTAGCAATATTGATGCTCATTTTAAGGTATTTATTTCTGTTTAATTTTTTGAATCTTTACTAATAATATTTTAACAAATATGAAAAAATAAATAAATAAAGGACTTTATTTGTAAAATCAAATATTTTAACATGTCTTTTAATAATTAAATTTTAAATAAATATCACAATTAATAAAAACATTCTTTTAATAATTTTATGTGTTTAAATAAAAATTATCTTTAAAAATGCTTTCAAAAATTCATTTTGACTTTGTGTAACATAATAAATAGTTTGAAAAATATTTCTGACACCAAAGGAAATTTTATTTATTATAGGTGCTGTTTTTCTTTAATTATGACTACTTTTAGAACTTTTTAAGTCATAGCGTATTTTCTTCCCCCCTCCCCTTACTCTCCTAACGTTGAAGTTGATATTTCTACTATTTCTGCTCCCTCTAAATTTTACCCAGAAATGTAATTACCACTTATTTTTAATATGCCTGTAAAATAGAAGTTTTCCCTTTTCATTAATATTTTTATTCCATTGGGTTTGAAAATTAAAAATATATATATCTGTTAGTTTCTAATTTTATATGGATAGTTAATACAAATTGCAGCCTTATAGATTTATATTTGAATGTATTGCTTATCCATTTATTTTTCTTAACAATCTTTTTTTTAATATGCTGGTACTTTATTTTTCTTATATGCATAGTTTCATTGTGATTTGACGCTATTATTTTACTCATTTCTTTTTTTGATAGAGTGTTTTAAAACTGGCTGATCAATGGAGTGATGCTATGGCTGAAGCTGCTAATAGGTGGCATTTGTATCATGAGAAATTACACTTAGTCAAGGAAAAACTTCAAGCTGCAGATGCATTCTTAAATAAAAAAGCTTCTGATGAAACCCAACTTCAATCTCATAAGGTTTATTATTTTCTTCTTACCATGCTTTTAAAAATTGAGTATCCTCTTGAAAAATTGATTATTGTGTATTTTTCCGCTGTACTTTCATGTAGAATCAGAATTTATTTCCTCTAAATTTATTAAGTAAATATTTAAAGTAACATTTTTAACTAAAGTATTTTTTGCAGAATGATTTGATTTCTGATTAACATTACTTTTCAAATATAACTTAATCTTCTATGCAAGAGCAGATTTATAACATCTTATTTGATATGCCAATATTTACGATCTGTTCTTTGATTTTATGCATTTAGCTGCTTTTGTACCTGCATACTTGTGTACTTTGTTATATTGATTTTTTTTCTTTTCTTTTTTTCTTTTTATTTTTTGCAATTTAAAAACGTGAAAATTTGTTCTTGAAAAGAAAAATTAAATTTACTAGCCCAAACTCTAAACAGGATGTTGCTTAGATATTGATGAGATTCTTCTCATCTATGAACTTTGAAATCTCTTGTTAAAAAGTTTCGGATTGACTTTTCCATAGTAATAGAACATTCATCAAGTTTCTCATTTCTGCTGTGCAGCAGACAGATTAATACCTGGCAGATTAATACCTGACATGGCCAAAAGGGGAGAAAAACGCATAGAGTTGTGGTCTAATTCTGTATTTTGAATGAAGATTCAGTCTGTTTCAACTTTATGACTCAAACCTAATTTCATTAAAATACTAATAAATTGCTTTAGATTAATTTAAACATTTTATCTGCAAGCAAAAAATACTCCAAGATTAGAAAAAAAAAGTTCTATTTATATTTTAGGAAATGAATTTTTAAAAGCTTGATAGAACTAGGTAAAAAAATTTCTCAACATGGTTAAGATTTTCTTGAATTGTTAAAAAACCTCTGATTTTATACTATTAGAAAGAAAGGAGGAGTAATAAAAACTGATTGATCCTGTATGCATTAATTACTTTTAAAATTCACTAGCCAAATATTAAATATAGTTTTTTTTTCCAATCATGTAATTTAGAAGTTAATAATATAAGTATATTCTTACTTTTTGAGATAAAATGTTCTACAAATATGAAATAAAATATCTGTGCAATTTCATAGGCATTAGCTCATACTTAACTTTCTTTTTAAATATAAAAAGTATTTAATTATTATTATATCATAATTATATTTTTTGATAAGTCTAAAGCATTTTATAACTTTTTTTTTTAGGTATTTTTTAGCAATTTAAATGATTCAATCATTCGAGACTTACTTGCTGCCAGTGATGCTGTGCTTGCAACACTACCTCCTTCAGAACACAGTCCTATTAAAGAAACGGTAGACACTTTGCATAACAAGTGGAAAGTAAGTTTTTTAGATTTCATCTAAGTGTACATTTTTGTATCAGAAATGAAAATATATCTATTTTTTATACTTTTCATTGTTTTAGAGCTTAATTGAGAAAATACCTGGTCATTTGCTATTTCAAGAATTTAGAATCAAAGAGCAAGAATTTTCTTCCAAACTTCATGAGATGAAAAGACAATTGCATTCCCAACAGCAAATGCTTGATGCTGGTGAAAGCCCTGATACAGTATTACAGAAGCATTTGGTAAATAATTTCCACTTATAATTAAAAATTCCCATGACTGTACATTATAAAGTTGCGTTCTGATTTTCTTTAAGAATGTTACTTTGAATCAAAATACTTTACTTTGCAACTTTGTGTAAAAATTTAAGAAATTTTATATGCAACATTATCATGTCAGATTAAATAACAAGTTATGTCACATCTTTTATAACGATTCAAATATAAATAATATTTTTATTATTATAAATTAGCATAAAATTATTTTAGATATACAATAATATAAAATAAGTGCTTTATATTTTATATTTTATTTCATTTAATATTTTAATTTAATTAGATGCTTTTTTCACATCTATAAAATTGTCTTTTATTGTTATTTTAAAATTTTTATTTTTTTTATGCCTATTTTTTTCTTTTTCTTTTATTGTTTAATTACATTATCAATCTCACAGTATATTCAGTAAATCTAGAATATTAAAATCTCTATTAAATTTGTTCAAGAAACTATTGAAAGTTAAATTTTCTTTTGTCTAATATTTTCTAATACTTTTAAATTAATAGAATTTTGAGTAGAATAACTTTTAATTATGAAATGTGAGCTTTAAAACTTAGCTAGATATATCAATTCTTCATTCACATTTAGTGTTATTTTTTAAGTCCTCCCTAAAGAGCTTCTTTTAAAACAGTACAATCAACTTTAAAAAAAAAAATCAATAAAATCTGAATGCCATGCCCTACATGTTCCTGGAAATTTTTGGTTAAGATTTGGCAAACTAATATAGATGGCAATATTTGGTGATTATTTCTTAGTTTAGTTATTTGTATCAATTAAGCATTAGTGACTAAACATCATGCTGATGTAAAAATTATAAATAGTATAATCTATTTTTAAGAGCATTTGCCAGATTCTGAACGCAATTAAATAGATTTTTGTTAATTAATAGGAGAAAACTTAATTTTGATGAGGCTTATGGAGAGTTTCTAATCATATGGACTTTTGTGACTGGACATTTAAAGAAAGGATAAATACAAAATTTCCACATTGCATAGCTCACAAGATTAAGAACTCTGTCTTTCTTTCCATTCTGTTCTTACAATCTATGAGCAAACTACACATCTTCTGCTTTTTTTCACCTTTTTCACTGACATTTAGTTTAAAAAGAAAAATACCAGAAAGTCTTAAAAGTTTGGACATTGAATTAGTTGTGAACTGCCTTTTTATCCTGAAACATCCATGATTTTCAAATACTTGTTCTACAACTTTTAATTTAGATTGAAAATTTAATCTCATATTTTACACTAGTATCAGTATTAGCATTCAACAAAGCAATATCCATTGAACCAAAAGAATAATTTCTTATTCCATATTTAATATTATACCTGATTAACTACTCCCAGTTAAATCGAGAGAGCTTTTGCTATCAAAATAATCACTCATATGCTTCCTTACAGTTCAAATTTGCTCCTCTTCTATTAAAAATTTCTTTTTCTTAATCATCACAATCTTTGCTAAGTTCTTAAACAGCTCAAAAATTTTTCATCTGCTAGTTGATGATGATGCAAACTAAATAAAAACTGGAATTTCTATAAGCAATTGCAACAATCCTTAACTACCTCAAATGGAATAAAAAACACATTTTGAACATCTGAACCCTTTGGATGTTTAAATCATGTGGGGACACAGATGCTAGTCTGCTGAGTTTTGTCTACATTATCTCTCCTGCATTTGTATCTGAACAAACCATTAGAATCAGAAAGCCTTCTAACATAAGGTCAACAACCTAAGGGTTCAATTAAATAAATTGAAGTGGACATGAAGCTCCATCTTCTGATAAAAAAAAAAAAAAGTATTAATTTAATGTGTATAATTGCAAATGCAAGTATAGTATACCCGTGTAGTAGATCGATATACACAGCGATTCAGCAGTGAATCACCTGGCTAGCTACTAAAAATGTTTACAACTAATGTGTATAAGACACACTTAATATGTAAAAAAATTCTTTTTAGCCAAATTCCATTGCAAAAAGATTATATAATGATTCATATTTCTACACTACTTTGAATGTTTTTTTCTCTTTTTATAATTTGTGGCTGAAAATGTAACGTACATTATAAAAGAAAGAAAATATAGAAGTTAATATAACATCTTTTGCTAGAGATAAAAAAAAAGTACTAAAAATGCTCTTGTAAGTTGAACTAAAAAATCATTCATTTGAATGCAGATATACTAACATTCATTCAATGTCATCAGATACTTTTATAACTAATTGCTCTTTGTATAATTTCAAATGGTGGTTTAAAAAATAAGTGTTACATTTTTTGCTCACATCTAGTTTATAATTTACAATGTTTGTTACATAATATAACATATTTTAACATAAACATACGTACATAATTACATGTGCTTTTAAACATATGTACATATTTTTCTGTTGAATTAATGTTTTATCTCATGTACATTTTAGGCCTTTTTCACCCCTTTGCTGCTAGGAAATGCTGAAATTTGTCTTAATAGAATGAAAGTTTTATGTGATGAATACAAATCTTGTCCTCAAGCTTCTGCTGAAGTAAAAGAAACTTATCTAAAAGATGAAAAAGAGTGGCATCAGATTCAGAATCAAATAAAAGAATTTTTAAATAGATTGCAAGTGTTAAAAGCTGATTGGAGTGAATATTGTCTAAGGTAAATTTATAATAAATATAACATTTTTAATTTACAATTAAGCTAACTTTTATTCTTAACCCATCAGCACACAAGCTTGGATAAAATCTACCCAAATCACATTTTTTCTTATTTAAAAAAAATCTAAGTCATAGTTGAGAAGGGGTGGGTGAAGAAATGTCTTTTCTCTATTCACTAGAAGGAGACAAATATGACTGTTAGGATAAAATATGTAAAAACATTTCATATTGATACATTCGTTTCTTACGAGATAACTCACACTTAAATAATTTTAATGAAAGATTAAGATAAAAGATACTTTATATATATTGCTGAAAGATTAAATGTAATATCCATTTTGTGAGATAATTCGTGTTTTAACGGATAGAGCAAATCATTTTCATATTTTTTTTAAAGAAAAATCAGAAATTTTACAGAAATTTCTACAAAATTTGAATATAAATATGAAAAGCATGATTTTTTTTTCCTCTAAAAAATAATAGTCCTAATGCATTCCACAACACAAAATAGAAGATAAGTTTTGAAAAGGTATTTAGGAAAAAATACAATGGGAAACAAAATGGAGTAAGATTTATCCCATATGTATGCTAACGCTTCAATTGTAGGTGCTTGTGCTGATGGGTTAATAGATGACATTTATTATAAAGCTTATGAGATTACTTTAAATTTCTTTACAAGGTATTTCAAGTTTTTTTAAGCATATGAAATAACTTGCTATGCTTTAAAAAATAATAGTATTAAATATTGTAAGAAAATAATCTCAAAATGCTTATCATTCACTTTTGTTTATGTGATTTTTTTAAATAGGTTTAATGACTTGCTTAAGTGGATGAATGAAGTAGAACAAAGCATAAAGGCTATCACTGCTGATATAACTTCTGCTACTGAATTTGAAACAATTAAATCTAAGTTTATGGTGAGCAAAGTTTTTATTTTCAAATTACAATTTATTTGTTAGTTTGATATTTTGACTTTATTCATATTTTCCAAGTTTTACTCTCTATTTATATGTTACCATAATCCATAGATATACTAGGTGCGCTACTAAGTTTCTGGGTTTTACACATGGATTGCGCTAACGACACATGAAGATGACATACATGTCTGAAGTTATGTTTTTTTAATAGCTTTTCATCTGTTAACAATAAACTGTCGTAATACCAATACATAACACAATGCAAAAATATTTTTTCTAACAATGAAGATGTCAAGTTTTATGCCATATAAACACTTTTGCTGGAAGTTCTGTTTTCTTGATTGAATCTGAGAAAATGTGCAGATGAAGGACGTCATTTGTTAGGGAGGTCTATAGCAAACATGCACCATCAAAAACTACCTGTGAAGATTTGTTTAAATGTTTTAGAAATGGCGATTTCTCCAAAAAATCCAAACAAATGAGGATGGCAATCTGCAAACATTATTGCAGGAAGATCATAGCAAAAATCAAAGATTAACTTGGATAAGCATGACTCGCTAAAGTATTTCCAAACACTTATATGTCATGGGAAAAATTCAAAAGAAAGAAAATGGGTGCCGCATGAGTTGATTGAAAGACGGATGAAAAATGGAAGAACCATTATCAAAATTTTGCTTTTTTGGCACTTAAAAATGTTCCCTGCATCGAATTGTTTTTGGCGATGAGAAGTAAATTTATTTCGAGAATCCCAAATGCAAAAAATCAAGTCTTTCACTTGGCCAAGCATCATTATTGAATGGCATGGCCAAATTGCTTCAGTAAGAAGATAATGCCCTGCATTTAGTGGGACCAGAAAGGAATCATACACTATGAGCTGCTGAAGCTGGGTGAAACTGACAATAGGCATTGCTACCATCAAAAACTGATTAATTTGAACCATACATTGCTGGAACAACAGCCAGAATGGGACATGAGACAAATGAGTGATATTGTAGAACGACAGCGTTCCGTGCTATCAAATTCCGTCGTTCAGGATACCACTCAAATGCTGAAATAGGATCTGCTACCACACCCGCTATATTTGTCAGACCTGGTCGCTTCCGATTATCACTTATTCTGATTGATGGCGCATGATTTAGCTGGAATACACTTCGCTAATTTCGAAGACATGAAAAATTGACTGGTTAAATGGTTTCAGTCCAAAGATATGTCATTTTATCATGATGGTATTCCTGTATGATGAGAGAGATGGCAAAAATATGTAGCTAGCGAGGGACGATACTTTCAATAAACCATTTTTTGTATTTCTCTTGAAATTTTTCATTTTTTATTGATCAAAAAAATGCAGAAACTTATTTGCACATCTAGTCAGTGTTCTCGCTGTCACTCGCCATTGCGCCAAATTGCGACTAAATTCTTCATTTGGCGAGTAAACAAGCGATTCGATTTGCCAAATTGCTAGTGCTCAATTTTTGCTTTTTCTTTCTTTTCTTTTTTTCATACGTATGCATATATATATGTATTAATATATGCATATTTTTAATATTTGTAGCAGACAGTTGAAATTAGATTAATAACAATCGCTGTCGCAGTTATAAAACTTAGGTTATTTTAAAACATATTGAAAAAAAGGGGTACGTTAAATGATTATTTTTTTTTTGTACATGGTGAATCTATTTTTCTAATACTTTTTCCATTTAGCGAATGTTTTTTATTTTTAATTAGCCAAATTACTAACGTTGGTCAAATGTCAGTGAGAACACTGCATCTAGTATATTCTATTTGTAGAAAACATACGTATGTTGTTTTGTGAATTTAGTATTTTCAGTATAAAGATCAATGTTCTATAGAAATTCGCTCAAACTGGGCCGAGTTCAGGCCGAAATTTTAACTTTTTTTCTCGGCTGAATCTTGCTTCTAGCTGTTTCATCGGGCCAGGCCGCTAAATTTTTCTATATGAGCCAGGCCTAGATCAGGCCGAAATTTTAACTTTAATAAAGGGCTAGGCCAATATTTTTTTCATTCAGGCTGAGCCAAATTTTTTTTCTAGGGATCGGGCCGGGCTTGGGCTTGGAAATTTCAGCCCATGCAGACCTCTAGTGTGTATGTGTTGTAAAACTGAAATAATTCAATAAATTTTAAAAACGAGGTATTGCCCAATAAATTTCTTAATTTAAAACAATAATAGCTTCTGCAAACTAAATTGCAATCAATCTTTATAATTGTATCTTATATTACAATGAAGTTACATTGATATTTACCAGCAAAAAAGATTTTATGATCATTGATATAAAAATATCAAACAGACATTGTGCTTTTAAATATATTTAAATGAAGTTTCTCATAACATGAATAATTAATTACATCAAAACTAGGATCAAATAATTGCATTTCTAAAAGGAATTTTTATTTTCCACACCTTGTTATTGAATTAAAAACTTCTGTGGAAATAATCCTAGATAATGAGTTCAGTAAGTGCTAATCCTATCCACTTATTTTTCTTGTTTTTCCAAGAGAAAAGATGAAAATTTAATTTCAGCTTTAATTTCAGCTACTGAAACTGATACTACAATAAGCACACATAACAAATAATTAATGAGTAGAAGAAAAAAAAAAGTTTGGTTACAAATGTTTAAAACTGCCACAAATCTGAGTTTTCCTGCTTTTTTAAACTTTTTCCAATACAATCTATGAGTTCAGAAATAAAAGTAGCCAAGCAAGGAAAAAAAAAGGTTTGTTATGAGATGTATTTATCACTCTTCATGTGTCAGCCTGAGCTTGAGGAGGAACTGTTCTGTATGAAGGAAATTTCCAAAGTTTCATTTAGTCAAGAGTTTTGCTTATTTTAATGGTAAACTTTTAAACATTAGTCTCCTTTCCCTTGCTTACTGATTGACTCAAATTTCATAAGGTTCAAATGACCACATCAACATTGTTTTAGAGCAATAGACAAATTATAGTCAGGTTTTTATAGATATTTTAAAAATGACAATATTATGAAAAATCTACAAATAAATAATCCAACAATAAAAGTTACTTTTTGAATTCCAGACAAAAGGTTTAAAACAGTTGATAATATTGGTCTGCATAAAATTATAAGATGAGCAATGATAAGATTTGCTAAACTGTGATAAAGTACAATAGAGGACCAGAAATCCACACTGCTTGCGAGAGGATGTTGTGCAGATTTTAGGCCATTGAAATAATAATGCTGTATGTATAGGCTATGTACCTAGGAGTTGCTCCATCACTCAATTTTTTAATGATTTCCATTTTTTGTAGCACCATAAATGCAACATGTTTTCACTTTTCCATATTTTAGATACTTTATAGGGAAAAAAAATAATATAAAATAACTTAAATAATGAATAAATTACAAGATCTCACACGTGATAAAAATGGCAACAGAAACCCATGTGAGTATCTAATCTTCTCTTCACTTCAGCCTCAAATTTTGCTGCGCTCTTTGTAAAAATTCACAGGGATCCAGGTAGACTTTTAGCTTATTCGCGAAAGAAGATGACTAATCAGAAGGCTGCATTTTCACAAACAGCAAAAATTGCCAAAAAATGCAGGTTTTTGATTTGTCAAACTTGTTTCACTAATCAGCGAAAAATCTGTCTGGTCTCCATCATCAATGAAAATGTTCTGAATCGATCATTCGCTTTGGAATGACATCATCATTTCTTTAACTTTGTTCTTTTAGCGCCACAGAAGAAAGACGAGACAAGCCTGTCCGGATTTAGGACTCTGGCGGATTTTAGGTGGGCGGATTTGTGGCGCTCTACTTACCTTTATATTATTTATGTAAACTCATATTTTCCCATAAGTCTTGACAGCATCAATCTCTGATGAAAAAGTTTTACAATTTATCTAATTGTAAAATCTATCAAAATTAATTGCTAAAGATGAGAATTTTTTTTTTTTTTTTTTAATCCATTTAAAAATAAACTATATTTTCACAGATTGTACTGTCATACAATAAATCCTTTGAAGAGAGAGTCATAAGAGACTGAAAAGGTTCCATCTCCATCTTAGCTTGTATAATTGTACAATAATTTTTTTTCATCAAAGCTTTACATTTTTTTTCTCTCTCTAATAAAGAATTCTGTTAGGACATTTTATTTTCACAAGTTTTACTGTAATACATCTATGCTCTCCAGAGGTGTATTACGGAGTAGATATTTTAACAGTCTAAAAGTGCTAGTACTCGAAATATCAAAGTTGTCTTTAATTTCAAGCAACTCATTGAAATTTTTGGCTTTGAAAAGAGTTGCTTGAAAAGCAAGCAACTTTTTCTTGTTGGAACAATTTTGTCACCTGTGACTTCAATAGTGACAGTAGAGCAATCTTGACTGTAACAGTCAATCACATGCTTGGATACACATGAGAGATAAGCCTTTTTCTGAACAACCAATGAAATGTATGGAAAACTTTTATCATTTTTTATTTTATTTTCAGGCAATTTTTATCATTTAAAATTTTCCTATGTAATTACACTTTTAGAAGATATCTGTTAAATTAAAATGAATCTATAATAAAATCCTGTCTTAAATGGAAAACTTTTATTTTTGTAGTCCTGCGGAAAGTAATATTTTGGATATATATTTTCTAAGATAGAAACTTGTAAAAAATGAAATATTTCGCTGTTCTCTTGTGATTGATTCTTCATTTGATGAAATCTTTACTGATTTTGAATCTGTGATTTAGTGAATTTATCTTTCTTGGGATGAGAATTTTATACTCACTGCACTTCTGCCCTTGTCTATAACAACTAACCTAAAAGAAAACTTTATCTCTCCTACCAAGAATATTCAGAAATGGCACCCCAGACAATTCTCTCCTCAGGTCTCCCCCACACCCCTCCCCGACAGATATATACACATACACCTGCTAATGCCATGTTTGTGTACATTTTTCAGACATAAAAATTTAATTATCCTGTATTTACATTTTGGCACTTGAGAGCAAAAAGTTTCCAATACTAAAATGTGTGTTTGGAATCTTTACTTCTATTGTTCTGAAGGGAAAAAAATTTATTGACTTTATTTATTTATTTATTTTAATTAGTAAAAATGATTTTAAAAAATATTGCTGGTAAAATATTTTACTAAATTGTAAAAGTTGCTGTCATCTTAACTAAGCTGAAAATGTTTTGATAAAATTTCCCATCTGGCTTACAAAAATATTGATTTTCTATTTTTAGGCTTTATGCCAGACTGTAGATAGTCGACGAGAAGATGTCAAGTGGTTAGTACGAAAACTAGATAACCTTCTGGCACACATTCCTGAAGATGAAGGAGCTTCTGAACAGAAGAAGCTGGATGATCTAGTGACACGTTACAAGTCTCTAATTCCTGAAATTGATACCACAATAGTAATAACAGAGACTATAACAAAATGTTTTATCTATCGAGAAGAAGTTATTGAAGTAAACCGTTGGCTTAAACAAGTCAGAGCTCTTACTGATTCAGTTGAAGAAACATCTTATGATGATCCAAAGAAACTTGCAGAGTTAGTTCAGCAACAGGAAGTATGTTTACTTTATTTGTGCATTTTAGCTGCTAAATATGTCATTTTTTTTATGTAATGCTGTTGATTTAGTTTTTTAAAAAATGCTAGTTTTTTTTTTCAGTCAAAGTAACAACAGATAAATATAAATATTCCTTTAATTTATCAATAATATATTTTCATTTACTTTAATCATTTGAAAGAAAGTTAAATTTATCTTTTAAGCATATTTGTACTTTACCTTAAGATAAAAGTATCCAGTATTTTTCTTCTGCTTTAATTTTTTCTGTTCAGTTACATTTCAGTAGAATTACATTAAATTAACATTCTACTGTAGACTTTACAAATTAAGCGTTTTGGCACTATTTGATACTAATCCAATTATAACATGTATAAAAGATAAAGTTGAATTACAAATTGCTGATTTCTGAAATACTAGTAAAATAACTCTCTTTTAGTCATTTTATTTCTTAGTTTTTTGGTGTAATTTGAAAGCATTTTATTTGTATGAACATTTACTTTATTTTATTTCATACAGAATTTTTATAGAATTCAATAAAAATTGAATTTAAAATTTAAAAATCTTTTGAATTTAAAAATTGTTCTGTAAATAATAGAAAGCTTTTTTTTATTTTTTGTGATCTTAAGCATTGTGAAACTTATTCATCTTAATGTTGTCTTCATTATATACAGGGTGGTCATAAAAAAACTTTGCCGATATATGGAGCTCTGGCGGCCAGTCCGCTCAACCGATCGAGGTGAAATTTCAGATATAGCTATTCAGAGGTATGAGCTCGAGATTCTGTGAACGGCAACAAAATGGCACTCACGGTTGCGGTTATAGTTACAGAAACTCGAAAATTTCCAATGACAACACCCATTTTTTTTCATCGCAAAATGCTCAGCGCATGTGAAAACCATAAAGAGCGTTGGAACCGTATGTGTATCGCAAGAAACGGACATGTTATGCACACACAAAAAACCTTTCTGCGAATCCCCCCCCCCCCCCATAGAAAAAACTCGATTGGGGCACAAGGAGGATATTTGCATATGACACAGAGTCAGTACACTAATCTCTGATTACAATACAGATCGGAAAAATTAAAACTTTTATTTTGATTACACATTTTCCACATGGGTGCCATCACCATTGCCTGTGATGATACCCATGTGGAAAATGTGTAATCAAAATAAAAGTTTTAGTTTCTCCGATCTGTATTGTAATCAGAGATTAGTGTACTGACTCTGTGTCATATGCAAATTTCCTCCTTGCGCCCCAATCGAGTCTTTTTATGGGGGGGGGAAGGATTCGCAGAACGGTTTTTTGTGCGTGCATAACATGTCCGTTTATTGCGATACATGTACGGTTCCAACGCTCTTTTGGATTTTCACATGCACTGAGCATTTTGCGATGAAAAAAAATGGGTGTTGCCATTGTAAATTTTCGAGTTTCTGTAACTATAACTGTAACTGTGAGCGCCATTTTGTTGCCGTTCATAGAATCTCGAGCTCATACCTCTGAATAGCTATATCTGAAATTTCATTTCGATCGGTTGAGCGGACTGGTCGCTATATATATGCTTAGAAAAAGTTTTCATGGTACTACTTGGTTATTCCATCAACCAATTTTGCCAAATTATACAAATCGCCAAACTGTTAGCCAAATTATATAAATTGACATAATTTTTATTTTAAATAACATAAGAACAAAAAATCAAAAATACAAATAAAAAGTTGAATTAAAAATCACTTGATGTTGTAACAAACACTTGTGTTGTGGTTAATGTCAAATGATTGTAACATTTACAATCATCCATTATTGGCTTGTAATTTTATAGTTAGGCGATAAGTTTTTGGTCAACAGGCTAACCAAGTAGTACCATTTTCATTTTCAAAGGTTTAAATTTGGTGATTTATTGTTTACTCTTGGGTAGGAAAAAAAAAAAACTTTTATATTAGCCATGTGCAGATATTGTTAATAACATTTTTGAAATCGCAAATTGCTTACATTGTCACACATCATTTTCTATAAATCTAAAACACAAATTCCTATTTCATTCTGATTGATTATAACTTAGATTCCAATAGACAGTATTTATTTTATTAGAACATACACTGTTGTGTAGTAAAATTGATTTATAAATGGTTTAATATGAAAACTATCATGAAAGTTGCTTAGCAATAGCTACGGAGGTTCTAAAATTAGGTGAACTCAATGATGAAACATTTCAAGTTTTACTGAATGGATTTTAATGACAATTTCACAGTTAATTTGATAGTATTTCTGGGATTTTTTCCCACATTTATCATATTACTCTAAATTGTTTAGTTATGGAGCTATGCACAAAAGTTCTCAATATTATAGTAAACAATATTGGAAGATATACGGTACAGAAACAGGGTATATACTATAGTGTACATATAGTTATGAAAATTTTAGAGAATTTCCTAAAATATTCTAAAGTGATGCAACATATACCTACCTCTACATTCCTGAATGTTCTATAATCAGATTAACATGATTATGAAAGCTATAATTAACTATCTCAATATATTTACTTACATAGTTAGAAAAATTTTTAGAAAATATATTAGTATAAAACATACATTCTACACAGTGTTGTTGTTGTAAAAAAAATTCTGATAATATATGGTAAATGCAGAGGGTATACACTAACCTCATGAACGTTCATAGCTATACGCTAATGCTTTATTTGAAAAACAGAGGATGTATGGATCTTTTTAAAAAAAAAGATCTAAAGGATAGATGGCGTATATCCATGTATACCCTCCACAACATCTCTGGTTCTATGCCCCGAAATAATTATGAGGAAAATTCTAAATCAGACGTATCCAGTTTCTAAAATTTGACTTTTTTTAAAGGTTCCTGCTGAATGAATTTTAATAGAATTTAAACTGTTAACTAGATAATTTTTAGAGAAGGTTTCAATACATTTTCCAGTTTAAAAGATTCTGCTAAAGAGATTTTGATGGAACTTGATCAGCTAGCTAATTTTTCAATGAATGTTTTAATATAAAACATCTATCATTTGCTTGGTGTTGCATGATCGTCAGGTTGCTTGATTGTAAAATTATGGGAGATAGTTCTAGAATTAGACCAACCCAATTATTATGAATGATTAGTCAAAGTATAAGTTACTATACTTTGTCTTTTACTATAAGTCAAATTAACGGATTCTGTGAGACTTGCATTGATAATTTTTCATTAATGCTTTAAGTCTATAACATGTAGTTTTATCCTCCTTACCGAATCCATACTAAATGATCAGCTTAAGAAGTTGGTCCTTAACCGCTTAAATTTTGTAAGCCACAATAAAAGATAATAGCTTAATAACATTCATATTGTTTTTAGCAACTCTATTGAACATTCCACATAAATGTCCATATTGCTATAAAACTCATGATGAAATTCACTGATATATTTTGTTTGATTCAAGGTTTCTTTAGAAAAATTGACTAGCGTAGTGGGCAAAAACTACTTATAAGTAAATAAATAAATAAATAAATCAAAATTGATAACTTAAGTTATGACAACATTGTATTTAATAAACAATGTTTCTTTATATGTATCTGCATCGAATTTTTGTATGCCAGTGCATATAATTTTATCCATTTTTTCAAATCATAACTTTGATTTCTCATGTTTTTTTTAAAGTATTGCATTTAAACTTACCAATTTTTGTTTATTGTAAAGCATCAAATTTACTTTTTCAAAAATGAAAATAATATGAGAAATATTTGCAGTTTTGCACAAAACAATCTTATTTTTTTAATATTTTTTTAATTATACTTTTTTGATCAAAATTGATATTTTACAATTTTGTTTGTTTTTATATATATACATATATTTAAAAAAATATTTTATCTTTCTGCCGACTATGTATTTATATGTATTCTGATTGTTTTGTTTTAAATTATTTCAAAGGCAATTGTGCAGCAGTTAGAAACTCATTTAGGAAATGTAAAGCAGAGTGTCCAAAAAGGCAAAGATTTGGAGAAGCATAAGATGTCCCCAAAATTTATCAGTAAAGATGTTACTGAATTAGAAACTAACTGGGAAGATGTTTATAAAGCTGCTACAGAAAAACTTACAGTGTTAAAGGTAAATTTATTCTTCTTGTTACATTCTTGGAATTTCTTAATCTGTTTTTGGCAAATCTTTTTCTGTGGCACTCCCTTATTTTGACACAATCTCTTTTTCTTCCTTATGTTTTAACATTTCTCCCTTTTTCTTATCTTTTTCTCTTAAGTATTTAAAAATCTGTTTCACAACTATAACATAGCCATAAATTTAACTGAAATTTGTTGGAAGAATTTTTACTGAAACAAAAATCTATTGTTAGAATATGCATAACTATGCAACTTTCTGATTTTTATTATTATTATTATTATTATTATTATTCAAAAAACCTATTTTAACAAAAAGTTTCATTTATTGAATAAAAATATAGAAAAAAAAAGTGGCATTTTAATAATAATAATAAAAAAAAATGACTTTAATTTGATTAAAAAAAAAAAAAAAGTGGTTTGCAAATATGCAATACCTAATCAGATGTAAATTTAATTTTCTGTATTTTTTTTTTCTTGCAGGAAATTAATGTATATGTATTAAAAAAAGGAAAAAAAAAATTCACCCTTTTCCTTTTTCTCTCTCTCTCTCTCTCTCTCTCTCTCTCTTTATAGTATTTACATTTACAGATATTTTTTTAACTGCACAATCACACCGAATGTTTTACTTCAAAAATCTTCCTTATATATTTTTTTTTCTCCAAAGTTGACAGGTATTCATTCTAGTTTTATTGGAATTAAAAAGTATTGACATGTTTTTTTATTATTATTATTATTTGTAGAATGCTCATCAGCGTTGGGATGATTATGATAAACAGAAAAATGAAATATTCAGATTATTAAAACAAGCTGATGAAGAACTTAAGAAATTAAAACGAACTATGGATGTACAACAGAGTTCTGTAAGTAGATATTATATCAGTTTGAAAACTATCTTAATATTGATTAGTTTATTAAAATACACAAAAAAGTACTATTTTTAAGTATACTTTTTGTTTTAGCTTACAAAATATATATTATTTCCAGGGCTCCCAAATGGTCCCCTTTTTTCCCCAAAAGTCCCCTTTTTAGAAAAAGGTCCCCTTTAGTCCCTTTTTTTTTGTATTTTGATCCCCCAAGTCCCCTTTTCTGTGTCTGAAAAACATTGCCGCAAAATAAAAAAAAAACTCTGAAAATCACTAAAAGCTTAAAAATCCAAGAAAACAAAATTTATTAAAGTGGGCATAAAAAAAAGCATTATAATAAGCATAAAAAAGTGTTGTAATTGTAATTATTTCATGAATCTAAATGTTAAAAAATCGCCACAAAATACAGGCAAATTTTAAGAATCTCATTAAAATTCTTAAAAAAATTGCAGAACACGAAAGTTCCCATATAAAGCTACTGCTTGACCAGTCTTCAATAACAAGCCTTGGCATGCTTCAATTCCCCCCCCCCCCCCCAAAAAAAAAGAAGCTTTTTGAATGGAAAGAATCATTGAATTGTGGGGGAACAAACGGTTAAAACTAAGAAAAATGAATTTAAAGTTCACTACTTTGAATCATATTAAAGGAAATGGTTGGAGTAAAATGCCTTTTCACATATTTTTACTTTTTTCTATCTTTACAAGAGAAGAAAATATTGAATTCATGAAGTAATTTCGACTTCAAGTTTTTGATGCATTTATATATCTTATAGCCCTGAACTAGCCCTGAATACGATTTGATGGTTTTTAGAAAATGTATGTGGCAAAAATTCTGTGGGCTCTGTATCTCAAGAACTAATGCCCAGATAATGCACAAAACTTTAGATTCACTTAGACCTTGATATAAACTAGAGCTGATTAGTTTTTAGTGTATATTGCTCAACAAGTGACACTGTTATGCTGCGTTATTCAGTTTCATTAATAGCCCTGTCTCAGGAACTAATGGACGGATTTCCATAAAACTTCAGATTCTGTTAGTCCTTAATTGCCGAAACGTCAGTGAAAGCCCACTTTGGAGACAAAAAAATTTTTTTTTTGTCTGTCAGTCTGTCAGTCTATCTGTTCCACGATAACTACCGCAAAAAACATCCGATTGGCTTGAAATTAAGTGGGTATGTTAGTGAGGCACTGGGATTAAGCTGTGTAGTTTTTTGTAAGATTTGATTCATTTGTTCAGAAAATATAGAATATTTTATTTTGCGCAATAATGCTTTTCTATGGCAAATCCAATGATTTTTTTTTTTTTTTTTTTTTTTTTTTTTTTTTTTTCTTGAGAGAAAATGTCACATTTCATTAATGGAATTCAATGATAAATGGATACTGAAATTTACCAGTTAAATTATTCGTATTGTTTTGAAATTTTGTCTACACATTTTCAGATTTTTTAAACTATTACTGTAAATTTTGGAGATTTTTTATAAATGTGTTCCAATAATCTAAACTAATTTGTTTTAGAGATTTACTTATTTCAAATATATTTATTTCATTTTCTTTATTTTCTCTTAATGGTTTCTAAGCAACCATTCATCATAATCCTTATTTTTATAATGTTATAAATTTGAATGTGTGTACGAAAATTTAAATGAAGTCAACGTCAAAACTGATGAATTAATGTGTTTGTATCTTTGTGTATAACTATAACATAGACCAGAAAAGAACATAGGCTATGTTTTATTAATTTTATTCACATATTTTCCTTAATAATTCAAAATTTCCTTCTTTTTCATGCAGAATCAATAGCGATTTTTTAGATAAAATTTAACCAATTTCCTTTATCGTTGCCAAAAAAAAAAAAAAAAAAAAAAAAATCAAAATATGGAATAATTTTTCAATGGCAATAAGTTTCAATTGAGCAATTTCCATTCGAAAAATTAAACTAAGAAAAAATAAATATGACGTCAGAATTAAAATAAAAATATAGTACTTTGTTAAATATTAAACACGGAAATTTGTTTCGTTAATAAGAATTTTTCTGACAAAGATGGGGGCATAATTAGAAGTAAAAGAAATAAAAAATAATTATATTTTTAACAATTATTTCACCTGATAAAATCTGACGTCATAATTGAAATAAAACAGGTATTTTATAGTAGTCATAAAAAATATTAGAAACATGTATAGCAGTAACTCATGAATAATGACGTCATTGCCGAAGCTTCAGTGAAGGCTTATTTTGGCGACACAAAATTTGTTTTCCACCTGTCAGTCTGTCTGTCCGCGATAACTGCCACAAAATGCAATCAAAACATCTTTTTTTCGGAAACAAAATTGTAAAACCCTAGATTACTGAGTTTACACTTTCAAAAGTACTTGATACATCAGATTAAGTGTTTGTGGTGGGCAGGTATGTAGAAGTATGAGTATAATGAAAAATGCTTATTAAAACTGTTACTTATCCTTATAAATCAAAATGTAGAAAGAAATACAAGATGTACGATAACCATTAGCAAATTGAAAGAAAGTTACAAATTTAAGTTTAATGAGATTAAGGGGGGTTCAGGGGGACGGAGCCCCCCTGAAGAAATCTACTATGTTATAATAAAAAAACAAAAATAATAGATCATGAAAATTTCAGAATATCCTAACATAACTAAATCTTTAATGCTTTTGATGGCTGAAAACTTCTTATTCTTATTTTATTCTTATAAATAATTACATAATTTGAAAATTTTAAATTACAGTTTCCAGGAAGTTGAATATTACCCAGAGTGTTTTTAAAAAAATGATGTGCAAAGCTGACATTGAGGCTCCTGATCTGCAGATTTACTAGTATAATTTGGTGTTGATTATCCTTTGATGTAAATTACTTAACAGGTGTCACTGCCATGCTGAATAATGAGTATCGCAATAGGTTTATGTCAAAAACTAATGCATGAAATTTCATCAAACTTCCAATTTCGATACTCTCTGATATAGATTAGTGTTGCTTAGTTTTTTGTGTAAATCACCCAACAGGTGGCACTGCTATTTTTCACGATATCGTAATCTCCAGAACAAATGTATGGATTTTCATCAAATTTCAGATTCAGTTACTACCTGGTTAAAATTGATTCTGATTAAATTTTGGTGTACATCACCCATCAAGGTGACGCTTTTATGCAGAATTAATTATTTTTTTGCAATAGCTGTACCTGAGAAACTAATGCTCAGATTCTCATCAAATTTCAGATTCAGTTAAAAGTTGACATAAATTGTTGCTGACTAGATTTTGGTGTAAACCATCTAATCAGTGGTACTATTAAGCCTCATTTTTCAGGAATTACTAAAATGGATCACATAGGTAAAAGTTTTGGGATTTTCTTTCCACATCTGACTAATTAATTGGAATGCAATTTCTTTCAAATAAGAAGATATATTCTACAGAAAACTTTCTGTTGAATCAAGAATTAGAAATATATTTTCCATTCTCATTATTTATTTTTCATACCATTTTAAAATTCTTTACTGATGTCAATTTATAAATAAAAATAATACTGCATTACATATTTAAACATCTAAATTATCATAGCATGTTTCTTTAGCTTAAACATATTCTTTTCATTGAAGAAAAAGCTAAAATTTTTATGTACTGTTATGCAGGGCCAGTGCAACAATCGGGCTTAAAAAAAAAAAAAAGCTGTCCAGTTTCATTTTCTGTCTGTAAAAACATTAAAAGCGGGACATCTTTCCTTCTATCTGTACAAGAAAAAAAGTATTAGATTCATGAGATGTTTTAATTCAGGTTTTCAACAGATTTACATGTTTTAAAAATCAGAGATTATGAAAAATATGTTTTTACAAAAGTCTGTATGTGACACAAATTTTGTGGGTACTTTATCTCAATAACTAATGCATGGAGTTCAATAAAAATTTATATTCATTTAATCTTTGATATACAGTGGCAATCAAAATTTCCAGCCAGTTAGTTTTTTTAATTGTTTTCCAGAACATTTCAGCAAAGAAGAAGCATAATTACCCCCAAAAATTGGGAATATAACTAAGGACCTGTAACTGCATGATCATTTTGATGCAGTATTAAAGACACTTCGTGCAAAGGGCAGGTATACAAAATTCTGTGTGTGTGCAAAAGTTTCTGGCCATTTGTCATTTTTTTTTATTTTTGGTATTGGGAAAATGCTTTTTTGGCCATGCTTGTTAATTAATCAACAAGAATAATGCAATCTAAATTTAAAAATAAAAGTTCAATAATTATTGTTTCTAAAGTGTGAGTTGTTTGTCGCTAAAGGACCAATTCTCTCAGGAGATTGGGACAAAGTTATCAATTGGTAAACCTATTGTAAACAATGTATATTTTTTAAGATACAGATGGCCATAGCCATGGCCTCCAGGACTTGCCATGGTCTGGGAGATTGGGAAAAGAACTATTCATGAGCACAGAATCATCACGAGAAAAGTAGTTGATGATTCATATAAAAATGCTGCTGCAATCATCCGCAATAGACAGAGTGAAAATATACTTGAAATAATTCAGCCTACCATGTCAAAACACATATGTGATGAAGGACTTTGTAGAAGAATCTGTTAAAAAAACTTTCATAAGTAAAAAAAAATATCAGAATGTCTGATGGGCGTTTGTCAAGACCCATATAGTGGTCTTGCAAAACTGGAGTAAAGTAGAATTTTCCGATGAATCGAAGGTTCAGTCTTTTTAAGAGTGATGGCAGGCAGTATGCCTGATGACTTAACAACAAAAGACATGATTCTAGATGTGTTATTCTTCCAACTAAGCATGGTGGAAGATACGTTATATTATGAGGAGCATTTTATGGAAAAGATGTCAGTCCATCTGTTAAAATCCGCAGCAAGATGAATGATGTAAGTATAAGGATATTTTGCCAGATAATTTGTTGTCTTATTGGAGGCAAAATTTTGGTCACAACTATTAGTTTCATTATGATAAGAAACCAAAGCTTACATGAAAGCTTGTCAAGCAGTGGCTTTCGCAGAAAAAATATTTCGCTTTTGAAATGGCCAGCCCAAACACCCAATCCGAATACTATAGAAAATTTTTGGAATGAACTTTAGAAACATGTTTGAAATTAATAAAACTCCATTTCAGCATGGCCGAAATTTTCCCAAAAATTTCAAGATAAGTGGAAAAACTTACCACAGACGATTTTCAACTGTTACTTACCCATCATACGTAGTATAGGGTAAGTCTTGTAATTGTTTTGAAAATCGGAAAAGAAAATTTGACGGATTTACACGTTTCAGATACTGGAGACTCCGAAAAACATATTTTTAGAAAAAAAATTTTGCCGTCTGTGTGTCTGTCTGTCTGTAACCGCTCTATCTCCCAAACAAACTGAGATAGAGACTTTAAATTTTGTATGTACTTAGTATGTAAGAATGGGACAAAGCCTATTTAATATCAGTAACCTCGATTATCCGGAACTATTTTTTTCGGACTCTCAAAAAATTCGTTTTGATGAAAGGTATATAAAAAATTTCGAATTTTTTTAATTCAAGGAGTGGAAGTAAAGGGCAATAAAATAACACAAATTTTGTATTCGGATTATTAGTTGCCGAGATATGCGTAATCTTGTTTTCCACATTCTTCGATTTTTCTTAACCCTGTAGTTTATTCAAATTTCAATTCAAAGATATATTTTAATTGGAAATGATACGCTTAATCCAAAGCAGTGAATTGTTAGTTAATAAGATTATTATTTTTAGAGTTATAAGAATGTTTATTTTACGCAATCCGGTACTACTTGTGTATTTTGGTGTTTTATATAATTTGTCGGAATTGGCTCACCAGCAGTTCATTAATAGAGCTTTACTATGTACATTAAAACTATTTAAATATGCATTAAAATTTTATTTTGGAATTACGATGCATTCTGCAAATTGTTTACATGCGTTTTATTTTCATATTTTATATTATGCGTATCCATGATCGGTAAGTATTACGGTGCCCCCCCCCCCCCCCCCCCCCAATGACTAGTTTATTGAATTGATGCCAAGTCGCTGCGCCTTGGTACATTTTGTTAAAGGTATGACAACAACATAATTGTAAATCTAGTTAATCACAATTTTTTTCCAAAGTTTCCAAGATGGCAGTGTGTGGGAGCAGTGGGATTAAATTTCTAAGTTTCTTTTTTACTTCTCCAGGCTCTAACTTAAATATTTTAAGCAATTTTCTAACTCAACCTCTAATTAAACTACAGCGAGATTCAATCTCATTTGAAGGGTTGACCGAAGGAGGTATCTCATCGAGCCCACCATCTTGCTAGGGTATATTTTGACCCCAGACAATTAGGGGCATTTCTTCATGTGCTTATGTGTGTGGGGTGGAGAATCAGAAAATGGATTTTTTTTTTCACACATCCTTTTAAAACACTTGACATAAACACCCATTTCCCACCATCTTAACTCATTTTTTCACCACTAGCAGATGTTTTAATGTTTTATTACGTTCATTATCACTCCATAAATTTTCTAAAAAATTAAGAAAAAAATAAAATCTGCTCAACATATCTAAACAAATTAGCATCTTTTCAACCGTTTCTGTCGCCAGGGGACGCTATTGAAAAAAATTCTCAAAAAATTTAATCTACAATGTGTCATAAAACCATAATAAAATACTCTAATTAATTACTTAAAGGTGTTTTTATTTACAATGATTAATAAAACCTAGTACTTTCGAGCATATCATGATCATCATCAGGGTTAAAAACAACAAAAGAGTAAAAATCGAAGGCTGAGTTCTTTTATACGAAGTGGACTGATCCAAAAGCCCATGTGAAAAAGGGGGGAGCTGTCGGAATGTTCCAAAATTCGATAGAAGAGGGGATGTTCAAACCTCAAAATAACTTGAACATCCCCTCTTCTATCGAATTTATTCCAACAGCTCCTCCCTTTTTTCATGTTGGCTTTTGGATCAGTCCACTTCCTATAAAAGAACTCAGCCTTCGACTTTTATTCTTTTGTTGTTTTTAACCCTGATGATTCATGTGCTCGAAAGTACTAGGTTTTATTAATCATTGTAAATAAAAAACGCATTTAAGTAATTTGAGTATTTTATTATGGTTTTATGTATAAAAATAAGATGAATTAAAGGATTCGATATATTTGATATGTTATATCATTTTAATCCTATAGTATGTCATGTAATATCTTAAATGAAAGGCCAGGTTATGAATGTTATCCTTCACTCTTTCTCTACCTCTATTCTTACTGCCTTATTCTTCCCCATCTATGTAAGGATTTAATCATCATAAACAATTATTAATTTTTAACAAATTTAATTATTAACAATTTTGGTTTATTAATTAAAGGTTAGAATGTTTTGCAAGGAATATTAAATAAAACTCTCTGAGTGATCTGTGATCATACTTACCCACTTACTTGTTTTTATTAACTGATCACTATTATTTTTTACTTGTAACGAGAATTATCAAGGTGAATGCCGAAATGTTGAATGTTTTATATACTTTTTCAGTAGAATATGTAAATGTGCCTAAATAAAATTGTGTACATTATTTAATGAAATCTTATAAAGATAACCATCTAACATATTTTCTGAAGTAATTTAAAAAATTTACTTTCTTATTTAGGGAAATTTGTGCCATATTTTTAGACACATATGATCCTTTTTTTGGTTTCCGTTTTTAATAAAAATGGACCCCCAAAGTCCCCTTTTTAAATAAAAATAGTCCCCTTTCCCCCTTTTTGGGGACTAAAATGTGTTGGGAGCCCTGAATTTCTGACAAAATGTCAGAATAATCAACAAAAAAGAAATGTGTTTATATCAATCAAATTGGTTTGACTATTATGTTAATTTTCTTTTGTTAGTCTCAGATTTTCATATTCAATGTTTTATTTTGTGTTTAAAACAAAAATATTTTGAAGTCATAAAAATAAAGAAAATGATTTGATCTCACCCTATTTCTTGTTTCCAGATATCTTCAAACTTACTTGCAAGTCTTCTTTAAATAATAAACAAAACTTTATTTCAAGAGGCAATATACATTTGCTTTGAACAAACTCCTGACAAAAATACCTATAACAAAAATATTAATGTCAGTCAAACATTTGATGTGCTTATCTTCATTTTGCAGTGATTGTTCATTTTACAATAATGTCCAAAATTTTAACCACTTAACCGGCGATAGGTATGGGGAAACAGTGCTTTTACCCCCGACTTATCTCGGGGCAGACGGTTAAGTGGATATAAGCAGTAATCCAATATAAGGTTATCACTATCTGAAATTTTATCTATAGTCATTTATTAAGTTTACTATTTTTTGAAATTTTGAATGAAATGGCGTGCATATAATTATTTAATATTGGTGCATCCATGTACAATGTCAAAAAAAAAAAAAAAAAAAAAAAAAAAAACACCTGGAAATTATTATTTCAATGTTTGAATGTTTTAGTTTATTTTTTCTATTTTTAAATAGAAGAGCAATTAAGAGTTTCTTTCATGTGATAGCTACGTGGAGTGGTGGCCCTTGCATGATTTAGATTTCTTCCTTTATTTATTGTTATTTTTTTTTAAATAATTTTTCTGCTTAGTATAGCGGTTTGAAAAGTGTTATTGTTTTTTTTTTTTTTTTTTTTTTTTTTTAATTCTTAACTCTACAAATATGAAACTGTTCTGGTGCATATAATCAACATAAAAAAAAAGTTGCAATTGTTGAACAATCTTGTGCTTTTCTTTATTAGAATATATTGTTCCTGAAACTCACAAAGCCTTAGGCTCACAAACACACATCTCTCAACACACATCTCAAACAAAACTCACAAGCATCAGGGCAAACTATCTATGTCCTAAAAAAGGGAAGTCTAATTTACCACTTGACAGCATATCAATACGAAAAAATAGTTTAAAAAAGATTGAGAAAGCCTTCTGCCAAGTCCGATATCTTTTTAAATGTGACAAATTATAAATACCAACTGTAACAACTGCAGAAATAAAAAAAATAAACGAGTAGTGAATGTATCAGTAAGAATCTTTGTCACAAACATCATATTTTTTAATGAGTGTCAAGATTTTTTTTGCTGGCACTGTGTATATGTCATTCACTATTTCGTAGAAAATTGGATCTAATTGTTTAGCTTAAAAATCATATTTTTAGTTTCATATCTCCAATCAGTTGCAATTGGCTTTCAAAAAATACTAAGAATCTATTCTGAAAGGGATGTAATTAAAATTTAATTTATATATAAAAATGTACTGAGGGATTTCTTAATTGAAAAATCATAACTCTTTCTTCTTCAAAATATCTTCTCAATTTGTGCTAGGGCAGAACTTTTCAAAAAACTATTTGAAAGTGTTGTTATTTTTTATTTCTGTTGAAATATTTCTTTCACTTATGCTTATGTAGAAAAAAATAAAGCTATAAAAATAAATATGTATTATTATATTTACTATTAATTTGCAGTATCATATGTTAATCTGCAAATGAGGTAAAATAAGTATAGCTACATTTACAAAATGGCTATTTTTATCATTAATTCATAGTTAATTTATAGACTGTTAGTTTTAGTGTTATAGTTCCAAATACAAAAATAGACATAATATTTTGAATAATTAAATATTTATTATACCAGATACGATTGTTTTTCTATTATACTATAAAATTCCAGTATTTAGTTCTTATTCAAATTTGGAATCTGGTTATTCTAGGAGAACATTCATAGGTAGTTCACAGTCTTCAATATTTTATATTAATTTTGTACATGTTACTTTGGAAAAAATAAAATTTCTCTTTCTTCTCTAAAGAATTTTTTAAATCTCATAAGGAATATTTCTAATGTTTTAAAGATGTAAACCTAGATTATTTATATACATGAAACATTTCAATGCTTAGAAAAAATAATGATGAAAAAAGGAACAAACTTTTTAATGTATATTTAAATATTTTTGTATACTATCAATTCACTGCATTTCATTTGTAGCTTTACTTATTGAATACTTAAAATAAAGGTATTTTTATTAGAATAGAATATTCTTTATATTGGAATTGAATTATTGTATGTTATATTACACTTTTTCCCAACTATACTTTATTATAAATACTATAGTGCAACATCAATTAAACTTTATTTTTCTTCTAATGCAAGTTTGTTTATAATTTGGATAAGAAATAAAAGGAATGTAATGAACCTGAATCAATATAAGACCAAAATACCTTTTAAGTTCTTTAATAAATAATATATCCTATGCTACACTTTTGCCAAACTATACTTTTATTATGAATACTAAAGTGCAACATCAGTTTAACTTCTAATGCAATTATTATAATTTGGGTTGGGCATAAAAGGAATTGAATGAACCTGTATCAGTATAAGACTAAATTATTTTTAAGCCCTTTAAGAAATTAATTTAAAAGTTCCCTCCCCAAAAAATTGGCACCTGGGTCTGCTCGTGACCCTCTTAAGTGTTCCCTATAAGACTAAAAGATTTTTGTTTTATCTTTAAAAATAATTTCTCTCCAAAAATATTTCTTGTGCATCTGGATATATTAAACTGTTTGTTCCCAGAATTTTCCTTCAGATTTTTTGCATTTCAAATGCAACTTCGTTTCTTTGTGTGTGTGATTTATTAATGCCTGAGGACATATCTGGACATATCATGTTAATTAGATTTTTGACAGGGGTGGAAAATACATCAGTTTACTTGCCACTGAAGAGTGAATATTTCGACAGAACGAGTGAATTTTTAGGCAGTCTTTGAAAACAGCAAATTATAGAGATATGTCAAAAACTTTATTTATTTATTATTATTTCTACTAATAGTAATTACCTATGTTTTCAAACTTTCCAAATTACTGTGATATAAATGTGGTACTAAGTTCTATTCTGTATTGAACTTTGTAAAATGCATTGTAGTAGTAATAATCAACTATTTTTGGATTTGCACAAATTTTGTTATTACAGTTTTCAACTGCACATTGCATTTTTCTAGCTGGTAAAATAAATCCTTGACTGATAAGATTTTCTAGAAATTCCCCACTGCTGATTGTTGATAGATTCATTATTTTTTGCCTCTCAGAAAAACTTTCTTGTTTGAAACAGCAAAGTCAAATGGCAGGGAAGTCTATGAGACAAAAACCAAATTTAGTAATTAGATTTTATGCAGAAGGGAAAAAAAATTAATATTATGGATAGTTACAAATGATTCGTAAAATAAATTGTTTTTGGTTTTACATTCTGTCCCTCTGCATTGATGCACGAAAACCAAATCTAGACTTTATGCCAAAAAGAAAGATTAAAAGTAATAACAGATAGTTACAAATAATTAGTAAAATGAATTGTTACACTAACTTATAATCATCCATGCGATGCTTTAAATTTTATGAGTTTTCAGCATTTTCTAGCACTAAAAACATTAAAAACCATGTTAAAGTGCTTGAAAATTCATTAAATTATCATAAATTGATATGTTTTGATCATTCAGAAATGAATTTTATTGTTCTGCTTTATGGAATGAGGAGGAAGTTTTTCTAAATTGCATATAAAAAATAAAAGTAACTATTTTTACATAAATAAATTTTCATATGATGGAGAATAACATTTGAAACATCTTTGTAGCTGGAACTACACCACTAAAATTAACAGATTAAAAAATATCTGTTGATTAATATAAATATAGGATGTTCCTTGTTATAGTTACTGTTAAATTAGTATTGATAATTGTATTAACTTTTCTAAACAAAATCATTTTTATACCTCATTTTAGATTTATAAGAATGTTTTTACTATTTTCAGCAACAGTATAAAGTTCTTGAAAAAGATACTGAAACCAACCTGAAAAAATTCAAGGCAGTTGGGCAGAATCTGGCTCCACAACTTAGTGAGAAGAAACGACCTCTTTTAGAAAAAGAAGTAGTGGAGGTTGAAAAGAAGGTTCTAATGGTTATGTCAACATTAAAAGAAAATTTAGAGTACTTGGAACGCAGTACTGAAAAGTGGACAAACTTTAACTTTAAATTAGAGGGTTTTATTTCACAAACAGATGGTATAATTGACAAGCTAAAAAGTATCTTATCTGAAGAAGCTTCACCTGAAGAAAGACTTAGGAAATTAGATGTACGTATAAAATTTCTTGCAGATTGTTTGATAATTTATTTTTATATAAAATTATTTATGTTTAATGAAAGTGGGGAAAAATTTTGAAGACTGAAATAAGAAATAATCAAAAGACTGAAATAATTATTCGCTTTCAAAGTTTATATATAATCAAAGTATATTGTATCTATTATGCAATTTTTTGGTTTTAGGATACATACTATAAAATGTTATGATATTTAATAACATATATATTCCACAGTTATTGTGTATGTAGTTATTCCATATATATTACCTTCCTTTAGAATCTTTAACTTCAACTATAGATTATAAAAACTAAATAAATCTAAAAATTCAGATGCCGTTTTGCCAACTTTATAATTAACAATATATAAAATCTTCATACAGTAATATTTAGATCCACTAATAGCACCAAGAGGTCAAAATACATTTTTAACCCTGTGTTCACCAGGCTATCATCTTTACTTTTAAATTGCACCAAGTTTTGTATTTGATACTTAGTTGGTTTTAAGATGTTATGTTATCACATTATTAAATTTTAATTATTTTCAGTTAAGATTCAGTTAGAAAATTTATTTAGTCATGTTTGACCAAAGCTAGTAATGTCAACTAGGATTTATAGAGAAATTATTTTTTTAATATTCATTTTTTTTTTTTTTTTTTTTTTTTCCAAGTTTTAAATTACAATGTAACTACTACTAAACTCAGTTAGTGAAGATCCATATTCTATCATAATGACATTAAATATTTTTTAATCTTTAAGACAAAAATTTAAAAAACTTTTCATTAAATATGTATATATTATTGCGGATTGTGCAACTTTTGATTATTGGTTATATGATTTATGTTGGAACCTTAAAAAGTTATTAGCATTGCAGTTAAATAAAGCTAAAATAAAACTTGCCATACCATTTATTTAATCTTGTGTAGTGACTTGTTCTTCAATATAGAAAGCTGATTTCAATTTTATTTTTTAGTATTCATTTTGTAGTTAATTTTTAAAAAAATGTATATTTTAAGGCAAATTCAAAAACGGTTTTATGGAAATCAGGTACTAAATTGCAACTTGCATAAAGTGTAATAGAATTTTAAAAGTATTAGCACAAACCTTATAAAATGTTACTTTTACAGTAAATTTGTAGGAACATAATCCAAAATTTCTTGTAACAATTCAAAATTTGGTCCAAAACACATTTGATGAGCAACAAGTTTTCTTATGCTAAAAATATTGGACAAAATTATTATAATTTTCCCATCCTTTAATTTTCTGAAGTTGGTGTTTATCCCATAGGTTAAGGAATGATTAAGAATAATTTATTTTAAAGTATTTTTAATAATTTGTTTGTGTTATTAATTATTTCTGTGAAAGGAAAAGGAAAGCCAATACTTTATATCATTCTAAAATAATAATATTAATAATCGATGCATTTTTATAATTATTTCTAAATTCACATTTGCTAATTTTATTAGTATTGAATTCTTAATCTTTAAAATATGTGACTCTTATTATTATTAATATTATTCATTAGTATTTTAACTATGAGCTACTAAAGTAAAATAAAGCAACACTGATTTACATATTAGCCTTTGTGTGTTTTTAAATGTATAATAGAATTAATAGAATATAAGTTAGTATTCATAGTCAAAAAATACATTTACCTGAATTTGAATTTACTCAGACCCAGATTTATAATCCCACATTTTATCCTTCTTTTTGCTTAAATTTTCACTTCTGTAAAAACTCTAGGTGTATATGTTCTATGAGAAAATCACACATACTGTATATGATTTTTGACCAACTTTTTGTAGAGGGAAGCAAGCTCAATTTTTAATCACATTTCCTTCTCTGATTCTTATTGCATTTTGGCAAGTGAATAAGCATTTTAAAGTGTTGGTAAAGTGCCAGGTTTGTAACTCCCCCAAAATACTAGACTCAGCTATTCTTTTTTTAATTGTTCTGGTTTTTTCCATTTATCTTAGGAGCTTCATGCTGAGATACTTGAGCAAAAGCAAGTGTTAGTGAACCTGGAAACAGAAAGCAGAGAGTTGGCTGTAGATCAACCAGACAGTACAAATGTGAAACAGATAATAGACCAACTGGGAAATTTAAATGATAGGTTACGAACTTTAGAAGAAACTGTAATCACACAGAGAAATATAATATGTAAGAACTTAGAATCATATAGCAGGTTCAAAGAAATTTTAAAAGCAGAAAGAGAAGAATTGAGAGCAGCTGAGCTGAGAGTAGAGGCAGGGCCTCCCACTCCTGTTACTCTTAAGGAGTCACATGTTAAAAAGGAGGAAGTAAAAGTGAGTACATGCTTGTTTCTTTCCTTAAAAAATGGGATAGTTGTGTATGCTGTTAAATATTTTAATATCCTTTTATTTTGTAAACATTTTTTTTTCATAATTGTGTCCTTTATTATTATTTTTTTTAACATTAATATTTTGTGTATGAGCATTTTTCCCCTTTTTAAGCACAGCTATAAGAAAATTTTAACATATATTAAGTGTATGTGCAATGTTTTAATATCCCTCTGTTTTATAAATGTTTTATTTTACAATTTCCTTGTGGTTTTTTATTTATTTATCTTTATTATTATTATTATTTTATTTTGCATTTTTTCTCTTAAGCAGAGTTATAAGATAATTTTAAGCATATGATGAATTATTTGTCATTTATATTTGTAATTATACTATTTGTTATTGTAATTTTGTGCTTAATTTTGAATGTTTTTTTAAAACATATTTAATATCCCCCCCCCCACCCTACTTCAAATAATTTATGTGTATTCATGCATTGTAATTTTTTTGTTTTGTTTTGTTTTCAGGAATTCTGTGAGCATTGTCACTCTAAAATCCGTTATTTATCTGATGTTGGAACTCAGACAAAGGAAGAAGTAGCTGATGTATCAATTCAGTGTGAATTTGCAGAAATTCAGGATCAATGGAAGACAATTGCTGAAACAGTTCAATTATGGATAGAACAATTGCAGATTATAATTACTCTTTGGGAAGGTGTGAGCATCAAACTAGAATCTGTCTTAAAATGGCTTGATGATGCAGAAAAGAGAGCTAAAAACATTGCATCTACTGATACTGTAAATGTTCAGAAACTTGAAGATCTAAAGAAAGAAATAAAAGTATGTTACTATTTTATAAATTTGAATTTTTTTTAATTTATTTTTAAATACATCTTCAAAGAAGCTTAGTTGTTACTTTAATATATTTTTTATTTTGTAACATTTTATAATTCATAGTACATATTAATTATTTTAAAAAATAATCAAAGGAAAGAAAAATTAAATCCAAATTTTCTGTAGTTTAATCTGTAATAATTAAAATCTTTTTAGTTATCTTGTTTATTTGATAATTTAGGCTTCATTTAATGTTTTTTATTAATTTTTTCAGATTTTGTCCTCGGAAATTGAAGAGCAGAGAACTTATCTTAATAAGACAAACAAAGATATTGATGAATTGGCTCACCATTTATCCCCAAAAGCTGTCATGGCACTTCATGCTCAAACTTCAGATGTACAAAAGCGCATCGATGAGTTGCATAATATCATCAGAGGACAGACAATTAGATTGGGTTCCGTTATTGCTGAGCAGGAGCAGTTGCTTAAAACTATTGATACTTTTACACATTGGGAGGAAGAAGTTAAGATTCAGTTGTCAAATTTTGATGATATTTATGTGGATCAAATTGAAGCTGTTTTAAAGAAAATTCAGGTGAATAACTCTTTCTTTTTTATGTATGTATATTAGTGGATTTAAATAAGATTTCTTGTAAAATTTTGATTTAAATTTCCTTTTTATATTTATTGCTTTTCTTTAATAGACCGGCATCAGTGGTGTAGTCGTAAATAAAACAGAGGGTATATGCTCAAGGCATAGGGTATACCCTAGAGTGTATATACTAAAGCTTTTTTGAGAAACAGAAGGTATATTGTGTTCCTTTAAAAAATCCAGAAGGTATACAGCATATACCCATGTATACCTTCCATTATATCCCTACCTGGCATCTTATAGCATCTTTCCTTTCATTGTTATTGGCATCTAAATGCAAAAAATTCATTTAACTGCCTCTTTTTTAAAATGTGTATTTAAAAAAATAAATTTTGGGATTTTCCTCCATCTCCCTTCTGTTGTAAGAGTAATTTAAGTACTTCTCCCTTTATTTTGTATTTAAATATGATTGAGGTCCTTAAAGAGATGTTTCATTTATACATACATTCTGTAAATTAAAATAATAATAGTAAACTTATCTTTCCTATCTCTTATAGTTTATTTGCCTGAGTGTTTAATACATTTTTTTTTTTTTTTTTTTTTTTTTAAACATACATCACACAATCCAGTTAAAGACCAATTGAAAAAGTAAAAATCTATTTTGACTAATCCACAACTGTTAAATATTAGATAAATATGTATGTACATGGTGTAACGTGGTCAATCAGGAAATATTTTCATCTTTATTAGTAAATTTTATTTGTGTTACTTTTGTTAAATTTAGATTTTCTTTTCGTATATTAAAAATTGAAAATCATAAATGTTTTTAAATATATCTATTACTGATTGTAATTTTAAAAATATAAATTGTTTTTAAACAATCAAAAAAGAGCAATTAAAATATAAAACATTTTCTTTCAAATGTAATAAAATTACTTGAATATACCCGTGTAATGTGGTCAATTTAGGTATATAATATTATTTATATGCATTCTTAAAATTTGATTTACTTCATTATCTTTTCAGATGTTAAAAATTGAAAATGACAGTCGTCAAGTTGATTTCAATAATATATATGAAGAAGTTAAGCGATTAAATGACACTTATGAAGCATCTGAAGTTGAACAAATTACAAAATTATATTCAAAATTATCTGAACTATACCAAAATACAGAAGAACTTCTTTCTCGCAAGCAAAAGTTATTTGAAAAGTTTTTAGATTTTGAAGCATGGAATAAAGATATGTGTGAAAATATTAGACTTTTAATACAAAAAACTGAAGGTAAAAAATATACTTCTGCAGAGTTACATAATGTTATGGATGAACTATCTAAGTTACAAAAAGAACTAGATAAAAAATCAATAGAAGTGTCTAATCTTGATGATTTTTGCAGAAAATTAAATCAAATAATTCGTGATCGCTCTACATCATTACCAATAACAGTTGCTGATCGCTTAGCATATATTGAATCTCTTATGAGGACTTTAAAAGAAACTTTAATAAGAGAAGAAGAAGGTTTAAGAAAAGTAGATGAAAAATGGAATGAATTCAACAATAAACATAGAGCACTTTGTCAGTGGCTGGCTGATGTAGATGGTAAAATCCATAATTTACATGAAAAATCGTCATCACTCAAGGATTTTGAAATGCAACTGCATATTGTTCAAGTATGTATTTAATTCTATTTTTTATTGCAATTCTTTTATTCTTTTAATTTTAAATCATTGCAATTTTACCACAGTCTTAAAAATAATGTTACTTTTATTGTTGTTATTATTATTATTTATTTTTATTATTATTTTTTTTTTTTTTAGCATAAACAATGGCAATTTATACACATATGGAAATAATTTGTGAAAATCAATGTTCCCTGGATTAAAATTTTTTTTTTTTTTTTTTAAATCTTCGATTTTAATTTTTTAAAACTAGCAATGATCTGTAATAATAACAAAATACATAAATATTTGCAATACTTTGAAGCATGCTTTGTGATAATGTCAAAATTTTATTTCAAATTTTCATTAGATTTACAAAATGTTTTGGGTACACTACACCTGTGTACCTCCAGAAAAAAGTTTTGATGAATATATTTTGCATTTAATATCTTGAAATTTATCTCTGTCTCCTTAATGTTTTGATAGATTTGTATGTGACTAATATAAATCGGTTTTTCAGAATCTTCAAAAAGAAATGGAAAATAGGTTACCTTCATGTTCACATCTTCATGAACTTGGTCGTTCTTTAATAGAAGTCGACTCAACATCATTTACAACCATCCAAAATCATTTGACTGCTTTGGACAAACAATGGGAACAACTGTCATCAGACCTTTTACAGAAAAACAAAGCTGTTGGTCGCATTGTACAGTTGTGGAAAGATTGTGAATCTTTACATGGACAATTATCAGATTGCATGAATAATGCAGCGCATTCTGTAAAAATTCCAACATTTGTTCCTTCTGATTCTGTTCAAGTAGCTAAACTCTTGGAATCTGCTAAGGTAAATGTCTCAATGTTTCAATCATTATGGTTTTTGAACATGATGCATTTTTGAAATTGAATCGATGTTGCATAATTTTTTTAGGAATAATTAAAATATTTATAAAAAAAAAAAAAAAAAGAGCTATAAACTTTGTTCTCAACAAAGAAAAGATAAATCATTTTCTCTTCTTCATAATGTAAAAATTAAGACTGGAAACAAATTTCAATGGAAAAATTATACCAGCAGCTACATAAAATATATTTGCTGATATATATTTTAATTAAAGCTTAAGAAAGCTTTACTTTCATTTCTTTAAAAAAAATTTCTTTTAATTATGCTTTTGCAAATATTTTTCTAGACAATGTTACATTTTTACACTATTAAGAAATTAAAAAAAATTAACATTTAAATTTATTTTATGATTTTAGTATGTTTAATATATTTACAATTATGTATTATTATCTTAAGTTGATAGCAAAAACTGTTTTAATTATCGTAAAAAAAAAAATTCTAAAGCTATATTATTACTTCAAGATGGTTAATCCTTTATACAAATTTATCTAACGATTTAAATGAATTAAAGAAACTGTCATCTAAAATAAATTGTTAAATATTTTTTGTAAAAATATTGCTCTGATTTTTCATGTTAATTATTTTGTACATTTTATCCCTTTAAATGTTGCAGTTTTCATCTCACATGCATATTGGGCTTGATGATTAAAGGGTTAAGTAAATTGTATTATTTATTGTTCACCTCCACAGTGTACATTTATTTATAAAAAATAGTTTGAAAAACTTTTTAATAGATTATTTTTAAGGGAGAGGAAAATGTTTTCATTTCTAGACCTAGATTCCTTCAGATAAAATACAAATTATAAAGAGTATGTATCTTGATAAATTTAAATAAAAATAAATATTTTATGTTTATTTATAGCTTGATATATATACTTTTTGGAATGTATCAAAGTAATATCTTGTATTTTCTTCATCTTAATGTATGCAGTAATTAGATTTTTTTTCTTTTTTATGAAAGGGTGGAAATGAAATGCTTAGATGCAATCATTTTGAATTGGATAATTATAATCAAAAGTGCAAAGAACTGCTTGAAATGCTGTCAAACATTCCAGCTTTTGATCGATCAAGTATTGAAAGAAAACATGCTGATTTGACATCTAAATGGCAGGAGACTCGAAATGCTGTTGAGACAAGAGTCCAAAATTTAGAATCTCAGTTGGTACTTTGGCAGCAATTAGATTTTGATAAAGATGAAATTATTGCTTGGATAACGGAAATGTGCCGTTGTATGAATGAATGCCTGGACAACTTTGAACATAAAGAAAAAGCACAGCTCGTTTTAGAAAGATATAAAGTAAGTTGTTTCCAATTTATATTCAGCTTCGATAAAACCTGCCTTCTTAATTCATTTACAGTTTATTTGTATATTATAATACCTGCCTTCTTAATTCATTTACAGTTTATTTGTATATTATAATATAACTCTATTAGAAAATAAATAAATATAATAAATTATTAGATTTTTATATGTATTTTTAGAAATTGTAACATTAAGAAGATTAATTCTATAGTACAATAAATTAAAGTAAATAGCACTAAAATGTGAAGTTAAATCAATAGATAGAAATACTTTATAATATAAATTTAGATGTTTCTTTTTTATTGAAGAAATGTGTTTCCATATCCATCCATTGATACGAGTTATTATATTCAGATTCCATCTTAATTATTTGTTGTTTGATCTCATTTCTAGAAATATATTGATTATTAGCCTTATTTTTACCTCTTGTTGTACGTGTAGTTTTTTAGCTCACAGGCTATCATAGCCTGAGAGCTTATGTGCCCGTCCGTTCTGTATGTATGTGCGTATGTGCGTAACGCGATAACTCATGATAAAAATATCGGATCCACTTGAAATTTTGTATGTAGGTATATCCTGACAAGGCGCTTCCCTGATTAGTTTTTGGAGTTCATTCGATTTGTATAAGAGGGGGAACGGGGGGCTCATGCCCCCCGTTAGTTGATATAAATGGGATTTTCATGCAGAATTAAGTTTTCGTTCAAAATTTAGATTAGGATCATTCTGATGAGGCGATTCCGTGACTGTTATTAGGTGTTCATTGAATAAGTATAAATAGGGGGACAGGGGTTCTAATGCCCCCCCCCCCCTTAATTTATAGAAATGGGATTTTCATGCAGAATTAAGTTTTCGTTCAAAATTTAGATTAGGATCATTCTGATGAGGCGATTCCGTGACTGTTATTAGGTGTTCATTGAATAAGTATAAATAGGGGGACAGGGGTTCTAATGCCCCCCCCCTTAATTTATAGAAATGGGATTTTCATGCAGAATTAAGTTTTCGTTCAAAATTTAGATTAGGATCATTCTGATGAGGCGATTCCGTGACCGTTATTAGGTGTTCATTGAATAAGTATAAATAGGGGGAACAGGGGTTCTAATGCCCCCCCCCCCCCCCCCCCGTTAGTTGATATAAATGGGATTTTCATGCAGAATTAAGTTTTCGTTTAAAATTTAGATTAGGATCATTCTGATAAGGCGATTCCGTGACTGTTATTAGGTGTTCATTGAATAAGTATAAATAGGGGGAACAGGGGCTCTAATCCCCCCCCCCCCCCCCCCGTTAGTTAATATAAATGGGATTTTCATGTAGAATTAAGTTTTCGTTCAAAATTTAGATTAGGATCATTCTGATGAGACGATTCCGTGACTGTTATTAGGTGTTCATTGAATAAGTATAAATAGGGGGAACAGGGGCTCTAATGCCCCCCCCCCCCCCGTTAGTTGATATAAATGGGATTTTCATGCAGAATTAAGTTTTCGTTCAAAATTTAGATTAGGATCATTCTGATGAGACGATTCCGTGACTGTTATTAGGTGTTCATTGAATAAGTATAAATAGGGGGAACAGGGGTTCTAATCCCCCCCCCCCCCGTTAGTTGATATAAATGGGATTTTCATGCAGAATTAAGTTTTCGTTCAAAATTTAGATTAGGATCATTCTGATGAGACGATTCCGTGACTGTTATTAGGTGTTCATTGAATAAGTATAAATAGGGGGAACAGGGGCTCTAATCCCCCCCCCCCCCCCCCCGTTAGTTGATATAAATGGGATTTTCATATAGAATTAAGTTTTCGTTCAAAATTTAGATTAGGATCATTCTGATGAGACGATTCCGTGATTGTTATTAGGTGTTCATTGAATAAGTATAAATAGGGGGAACAGGGGTTCTAATCCCCCCCCCCCCCCCCCCGTTAGTTGATATAAATGGGATTTTCATGCAGAATTAAGTTTTCGTTCAAAATTTAGATTAGGATCATTCAGATGAGGCGATTCAGTGACTGTTATTAGGTGTTCATTGTTTAAGTATAAATAGGGGGAACAGGGGTTCTAATGTCCCCCCCCCTTAATTTATATAAATGGGTTTTTCAAGCAGAATTTTCAGATTTCGTTCAAATCTCTGAATAGTTTTGGAAGTTTAATGGTTAAGTATAAAAGAGGGGGATAACTCCTTTTAAATTATATAAATGCTAAATGGGTTTTTATTAAGAATTATCTAATTTGCTCTGAATTTTGGATATAGATTTTTTATATGATAAAGCATGTCTTTGATAGTATAGGAGGTTCAATGATTAAGTATAAAAAAAGAGGAAAGAAGAGAGCTGTTTCCCTTTCTTAATTTTTTAACGGAATTAACCCTTGAAAATATAAGGCTTTAATGTACAATTAGTATTTGTAGCCTGTGAGCTCAATGCCATCAGTTTAACTGGGCAGTATTCTTTATTTAGCTCACAGGCTATCATAGCCTGAGAGCTTATGTGCCCGTCCGTTCTGTATGTACGTTCGTACGTGCGTTCGTGCGTAACGCGATAACTCATGATAAAAATATCCGATCCACTTGAAATTTTGTATATAGGTATATCCTGACAAGGCGCTTCCCTGATTAGTTTTTGGAGTTCATTCGATATGTATAAAAGGGGGAATGGGGGGCTCATGTCCCTCCCCTTAGTTGATATAAATGGGATTTTCATGCAGAATTAAGTTTTCGTTCAAAATTTAGATTAGGATCATTCTGATGAGGCGATTCCGTGACTGTTATTAGGTTCATAGAATAAGTATAAATAGGGGGAACAGGGGTCCTAATGCCCCCCCCCCCCTTAATTTATATAAATGGGTTTTTCAAGCAGAATTTTCAGATTTCGTTCAAATCTCTGAATAGTTTTGGAAGTTTAATGGTTAAGTATAAAAGAGGGGGATACCTCCTTTTAAATTATATAAATGCTAAATGGGTTTTTATTAAGAATTATCTCATTTGCTCTGAATTTTGGATATACATTTTTTATATATTAAATCATATCCCTGATTAGTTTAAGGGGTTCAATGATTAATTATAAAACGGGGAAATGAAGGTAGCTGATTCCCCCCGCCCCCTTAATTTGTTTTTCGAACGGAATTAACTCTAGAAAATATAAGGCTGTAATATACAATTGGTAGGCGTAGCCTGTGAGCTCAATGCCATCAGTTTAACTGGGCAATATTCTTTTTATTTTATTAGCAGAATGATTTAATTTTGCATGCGTACTACTATAATGTTCATAATTATTAGTATTAGTAAAAACAATGTTAGTACGATTAAATAATTTAGAATTTAGACCATAAGGGTATAAAGAATTACGAGATTTAATATAAATTAATTCATAAAGTAATCTATCATTTAGATTTTTATGCATACTTAAGATTTTGATGGTTATATTTTATTTATGGTTAATATTTTAAGTTATGGTGCCTGAAATGTATATGTTCAACATTAATAGAGTTGTTTTTTAAAATATCCTGTCTATGTTGATTGATTCTTCTATGCAAAGGATTACATGTTTGACCTATATATTCTAACTTACAGATGTTGCAATTACTTGAGTATATTACGTTGTATGCTTTACAAAATATCACATTGTTTTTAGAACTGGAATCATTATCAATTTGTTGTGTATCTGCATGAGGGTAAGTTAAGCATTTGGGAGATAAGCACTTTTTAAATTTAAGTTTAATCGAGGGACAATATGACAGGTAACTGTTTGACGATCCAAAGAAATCCCTATCTATTTCTTTGTACCAAGCATTAGACATCCTACATTTTGGAGAGCCTAAATTGCCAGTCGCTAAATATGTTTTGTAACTAGTCATCATAAGAAAGATTATTTATATCCAATAGGACAAAATATATTACATAAAAATTAGAATAAGAACAATTTGTAATACTATATAAATTTAAGCTAAAAAAGAAGAAATTGACATAATATATATATCAGTTGAAATCTTGGCTAATTGATTAAAAAATGATAACTGACAAAATATATTGAATAAAAATAATATATATATCATTTAATTCCCTAATTAATTTATATCACTAATAAAGATAAAAGAAAGGTAATTAAATTAAAAAAATAATTTTCAATAATAATAAATTGAAAGTACTTGATTACATAAATAATAATTATATATACAATATTTACATGAAAAGAAAAAAAAAATCCCAAACTTAAATTTAAAAGTAGTCTCATAGTAAATAAATTATGCAGTACACACAAACATAATATCCTATAAAAAAAAAGGCCCCCATGTTTAATTATATATCAACTAAATTCCAATATTGGTAAAATTCGAAGTTATAACAATGGTAGATATTTCCAAAAAGTATTAAAGAAGCAGCAAGAATAACAAATTGAAGAAATACATCATTTCATGCGCTGTGCAGCATTAAAGTAATGTGTTTTAAAATTTTTTTTAAATAGGTTAATTTATGCCAAAATAGGCCTAAAGTGAAATAATCCACAAAAAGCTGCAAGAATTCATGTTATCTTATGATAACATAAATAACATAAAAGATTAAACTATCCCTTAATGATTGCACTTATGCATCTTATCATTATGGAAGTTGAATATATAAATACTTTTATAAATACAGTAGACTCCCTCAAATCCGCACAGCTTGGGACCAGAGGTTGTGCGGATTTTAGAATTTTGCGGATTTCTGGTCATTGCTTTAATTTTTTTAAACAGTCGTTTGAGTGCAATAAATAGTGCGATCGGAACTATAATGAATGCTTACAATATAATAAAATGTTAAAATAAGTAATAAACTAAAATAATAAAAATTTAGATAATTTTTAAAATTATTAAAGTACTAATAACAAAGGTCAAGTTAATAATCAATAGTGTATGATTAAATATTCATTATAAAGATTAAATGTATTTTTCCAAAATTATTCAACAAAAATTGCCTCATAAAAGTACATTACTAATTCGCATCAAAATCATAAATAAGGGGTTTTTTTTCCAAGTTTAGCCAGGCTTAATAACCAAAAAATCTTAATTAATGCATAAATACATTTGGTAAAAAGATTGTGATTACCAGTGATATCAGCAGTATCTTCATTTTTTCCCCAAAAAAATTAATCTTTCTTCATGAAAAAAACATGAATAGAGTATTATTAAGAAAATTACAAATTAAAAAATGTATGGAATTGATACAAAACTTAAAAAAATCAAATTTTGTCCCAATATCTAAATTGAAATTTTTATTGTTTACATCCATAAAATATGTGCGGATTTTTGAGAGTTGCGGATTTGAGGGAGTCTACTGTACATCCAAAGTTATTCAGACAATACCATTAAATAAACCAATGAAACCAGTATTTTTACAATCATATTATTAAAAACAGTTGAAGTTTGAAGTGAAATAGAAGGCAGATTACCAAAATAATGAAAGGTAAATGGATAAAAAGACAGTAGAAGGCTTTTCTATTAAACTACTTCTTCAGGGGTGTATAGTTTAACAAAAAAGCAAAAACATCCAACTAGTTTCTGTTATGAGTCGTGCTAAAAGCTAAGAGTTTGACTCACAATACACCCGACTGGCAGGGAGCTATTCACATGACAAATTAGTAAAAAGATACTCATTGAAGAAAATAAAATCAATATGACAAAATAACAATAATATAATATTCCTTAAAAAAAAAGCATATATATACTAAAATATTTACCATTACCCATATCCTAGCAAGATTTGTAGTGCAAGTGAATCCACATCAGATACAAACTACATGCGACTTTCTAACAGTTAAGGTTATGGTCGTAGTATAAATCATATAGATAATAAAATAAAGTTGTAACAATAATTATAAAAATTAGTAGAACATATATTATAGTATATAATTCATAATATATTTAGAAAAAAAAATGCTACTGTTAGAAGTATTATATTTTTATTTTTAAACAATTATTAATATTACTATATTAATTATTTAACTAGAATATATTATTACAACTTCTAGTAGAAAAAATGTTTTAGTGCTGCCATCTATATGATTAACATATTAATTAAATTATATACTTATGGTGCTGCCATCTATTATAGAAAAAAAAATTATTTAGTAGCTAAGAATTTCCGAGAATAATTTCCATTCTGATATTTTACAAATAATTTCTTTAAGACAAATACAATAGACAACCATATCTTATCACAATAACTTGATAATTTTTAAGTTATGCATGTTGGTTTTTAGGTAAACATAAACTTTAATACTATGTGTAAAGTTAAAATTTTTTTTGTTTAAATATATAATAATTAACCATTGCGTATTATCCAGACAACACCGCCCTCCCCCGTAATCTAACATCTAACCCACCCAACCATCCTATTATACATATTTTTTAATTTTTTGTAATTTTTTTTTTTTTTTTTTTTTTGTATTATTTTTATTTTTTATAATTTTTTTACATTTTTTTACGCAATGTGTTAATTATTTTTAAGATCATGTAATAACTTATTATATATTAAAGATTATAGGAGTTCTTATCACATAATAGTTTATATTAGGAAACAAAAAAATCATCTGTTAATAAATTGACAGAAATGAATGAGTACAAATGATTTCATTGTAGCTTTTTTAAATTTTCCATTCCAAAAAGGGGTTAGATAAATTTAAAGTCCTTGTGTATAATAGGACAAATATTGCGACTTATGCACAACAGTTGCATAAATGATAAAGAAAAAAAATATTTCTGATAAATGATAGTTAAAGCTTTTTATGTGTGTCCTAAAAGTGGAATAGTTTAGTATGAAGAAAAAAAAAATGTTTATCAGATGCATTTCTTAAGAATATATTTTAATTCATAAAATTGAAATATTTCTTCAAAAATTCATGCAACTGACTTCATTTTCATTCTACCAACTCTGAAATTAGAATCTAAATTGAGAGCTCTGGTAACTAAGGTTACTAACAAAATGAAAGTTTTGAGATGTGTTGTGTCGATCCCCTAGTTAAGATGGGTAGACACGAACACGTGGTAGAATAAAATATATTCTACCGAACTTCAACATAAATATAACCTAAAATTAAATAAAACTTCAATCATCATATCAAAAATGGGATTGTATAGTGAAAATTAAAAATATCATTTGCATATTCAAAATCATTCTGAAAGAAAAATAAGCTGCTGTGGGAAAAGATAAGTAACGACTTAAAACTTGTATTAAATTTTAACTTACATTTATTTAAATTTTAAATAAGAAATATATATTATCATTAACACAGTACAAAATTAAATTCAATAAATAATGCATGATAGTAAAAATAACGTTATCATACGTCCCCAGGGAAGAATGAAATAACAAGGTACCTTTTTACATTATTAAAATAGTTGTCAACTGCCTGCAAACTCTACAAATATGATTACTCTTCGATCAGGATCCTAATGGAGAGACATCTTCATAACATCGGGTTCTGGCCGGCTCCTTCCTTGCTGCGCATCAGGCATATCTTCCGATGATACTCCCGCTCGCAGATTCTCCTACCGAACGACGATCGCTCGCTCACATCTGCCACACCGCAACCTCAGACTTCCGAAGCTGCCCGTCCTCCAGTCTCTAACCGTCGAATTCCTCCAAAAGCTCCCCGATCTTCCTCCATTCCGCTTTTTATCTCCGTGCCGCATCACTTCGTTTCCATCGCGTAGTAAAAATAATCCGCTTGATGTCTCACATGTATGTTAGATATTTGGGTTGTTCAACAAAATTTCTCATTATTTTTAAACAAAAGAACGGCATTGCCGTTTACAATTTTTCTTTGTTATAAAAAATTTTCCATGAAAGGAAAACCATGTTGTCCTTCAAAATATCGGACACCTGCCGTGTATGAATACATTATTCGATGTCCGGACCACGTGCGTCTCGAAATATTGAAATATGAAATATAAAAACTTCCAAAACAAACATTTTTTTTTTCTTTAATTATTATTTCAAATTAGAATCTCACCTATATTTGAAATATCTTTCGAGAAAATATCGATGTATCGGCCGGCGCCTTGCCGACACAGCAAAACCCTCTCAAAAATATTACAATATTATTAAACATTAAGTATATTTACCAGATATTATATGGAGTAATTTGTAAATTATTTGCTAAAAAGAGATATATTCTATTAGCAAGCAAAACTAGATTATTTAAATAAAATAACCTATTATTATTATTTTAAATTATTTTACATTATTTTAGACCCAAAATAATCAACATAACACATTACATTTCCATCCCCTCAAAAAAAATTTTATTGCCCAAAGAAAAATTTTTTTGGAACCAAAGCAAAAGCACGTCTATTACAAAAGGAAACTATAATTGCAAATAAAAACCCGAGAAACTAAATTTAATGAAATTCAAGTAACACTAGTCTATAGTACCCATTATCTCCAACAATTGACCCAACTAGGATTCAGATACAATGTACACAATATGAAATATACAGTTGATTATAAGGTAAATTTGTTCCTGATTAACCAAATATTACACAAAAAAAAACATGACACAAATACACAAATATAAAAAATATATATATACATGATATTATACAATACATCATTATTACAACTATACAATATGTATTTAATACAGGTAAGAGAACTATTGTCTCACAACAAAACCATGAGTGTCTCTGGGACGTAACTGATAATCACTAACAATTTCAGTACTCCTATACTGCCTCGACTTTTGCCCAGACCCCACATGCGACTGAGAGGGAACGTCTGTATTTATTTGATCATTATTAGCATTAATATCAATATCTAGCAAATGATTATTATTGTCCCTAACAACAATGTTTTGTTCATTATCATTGCTACTATCAATATTTAATATGCGATTGTTGTTTAACATGTGATTACTGTCCCTAGAATCATTGTTATTGTCACAAATATTACCGTTATATATGACATCAAATACCGGGAGTTGGTCATCAATGTCAACAAATTGAAAATCCCTAACATCCCTGTCATCTATGTGTTGATTTGTGTCCTGTACATCATCGTCCTTAATTTCTTCCTCAAAAAGTGCAGGAAATATAATTCTCTCTGTGATTCGGGATAATCTATCAACATGTACTAATTGTTCATCTTTGGGATTTTGTATGTGTACAATTTTAAAGTTCACTGTATTAGTTTGTTGAATGATACGATAAGGCCCTTTGTTGAATTGTGAAAGTTTTTTGCTTGCCCCTGGCTTAACTACTGGTGTGTATAAAAGTACTAAGTCCCCCACCCGTAAATTTTTATCAGTGGCAAATTTTAATCTGTACTCCTCCTGCTTTTCTGCGGCTTTTGTTAAATTTTGTTTAACCATACGAAAAACTTTGCCTAGCCTTAATTGTAAATCTTCGCTAAGCTCACGGGTATCTGCATAAGATCTCTGAATGGGTTTAGCTATGAGATCAACAGGTAAAAGCAGATCCCTACCATATACTAAATGTGCCGGAGTATCACCTATAGCCGCGTGATAAGCTGTTCTGTAAGCCAATAGTGCAAAATGTAAAAGTTTGTCCCAATCTTCATTTGAAGAATCTACTAAATGTTTTAGCATATTAACTATAGTACCATTTGCTCGTTCCACAACCCCGTTAGCGCTAGGATGATAACTAGTCGTAGTATGCTTTTTTATGCGAAGCTTCTCATATACTTTTAGTATTGCTTCAGATAGGAAAGATTTTCCTTTGTCTGTCGTGAGGTGTTCCGGAATGCCGTGAGTAGAAATGAATGTTTCTAATACTGATATTATGGTTTCTGATTTTAAGTCAGGTACCGGATACGCCTCAGCCCATCTTGTAAAATAGTCTGTCATGACAATAATGTGTTTGTTTCCCTCCATAGTAGTACTTAGTGGACCCACTGCATCGACCGCAATCTTTTCAAACGGACGTGAAGTAATTTCTACTCTCTGTAATGGAGCTTTCTGTTTAGATTTATATCCCTTTCTAATGACACATTGTACACAAGATTTGACATGATTAAGTGTATGTTTATATTGTCCCCACCAAAAATAATTCTTCTTTGTCTTAATTAGAGTTCTTTTAAAACCAGGGTGTGCTGACGTGACTGAATCGTGTGCTAAATTTAGTACTTGAGAAATTAAAGTTTTAGGTATAACTAATTTAGTGTGATTGTCGTTATACGAATCTCGTTTGTTAACGCAATATAGTAAATTATCCTTTAAAAAGAAAGTTAAATCATGTAATTGTATTTCATTTTGATTTTTCAACTGGTCAATTATGTCTTTGCATTTAGCATCTTGATTTTGTGAAGACCTAACAAATTCTGGTGAAAAATTTGGATTAACCTTTACTTCCTGTATTACATTTACATTCCTAGATAGTACATCAGCTGGAATATTGCATTTCCCTGGAGTATGGCAGTATTTTATGTTATAGTTTTGCAGTGCAAGAGCCCAACGGGAAACCCGACTACTGTCCTGGATTCTCAACACCTGTGAAATTGCTTGCTGATCACAATATAATGTGAATTCCCTCCCGTAAAGATAGTGTCTAAAATTACTAATTCCCCATACTACTCCAAGGAGTTCCCTTTCAAAAGTACTATATCTTGTTTCAGCATCTTTTAGGGTTCTGCTCGCATAAGCGACTGGATGTAAATCACCTGACTCATCTTTTTGGCTAAGAACTGCACCTAACGCGAAGCCAGATGCATCGGTATGTAAAAAGAAAGGCTGCTCAACATTTGGTAATAATAAAACCGGGTAAGTAGTCAAATATTGTTTTAATTTATTAAATGCAGAATTTGCTTCCTGACTCCATATGAAAGGAGTTTTCAATTTAGTTAACTCTGTTAAAGGTTTTGCGATATCAGCAAAATGATCAATAAATTTCCTATAAAAATTACATATTCCTAGAAAACTACGAACTGCCTTTTTATTTTTTGGAATGGAAAAATTTTCTACAGCTTTTATATTTCTTTCATCTGGAGAGACAACACCGTTTTTAATTTGGAATCCCAGGTAAGTGATAGAATTTTTTGCTATTTGACATTTTTCAGGATTGATTTTTAAATTATGAGAATTTAGTCTCCTAAAAACCATATCTAATTTATCGATGTGCTCTTCAAAAGTTGCCGAACCAATAATTATGTCATCAATGTACGTATTCGTATCTAAACCTAGTAAAATCGTAGCAACTAGCCGTTGAAAAGAGGCAGCGGCATTGACAAGACCTTGAGGTAAACGTTTCCATTCAAATAAACCGAATTCCGTACAAAACGCAGTCTTGTGTCTGTCCTCGGGATGCAAGTTCATTTGCCAGTATCCCGAGCATAAATCTAAAGATGTATAGTAATGAGCACCATTTAATTTATCTAATAAATCAGAAATATGCGGGAGAGGAAATGGTAAGGGCTTAGTCTTTAAATTTAATTTCCTATAATCACATACTAGACGGTAAGTTCCATTTTTCTTTTTTACTAAAATTACAGGGGATGCGTAAGGAGAATCAGAAGGAGTAATAATGTCTGCTTCGATTAGGTCATCAATTTGTTGTTTTAATTCTTTTCTTAAGGCATACGGAGTCCTATACGGTTTGGAACGAACAGGAATATCATCAGTGAGATAAATTCTATGGCTAGTTGTGTTACAACTTGTTAAATCCTTGACAGACTGTGCAAAAATGGCTTTATTTTTATTTATTATCTTCATAACTGCCTGCTTCTGGGAATCATTTAAATGATTTAAATCAAATTTTCCTCCACAAGGGTTAAATTCTGTAATCTCATTCTCTACTTCTAAATTATTTACCGTAGTATTCTGAACATTAACTTCCTCAACAAATTCGATTTTGGCTATCTGACAATTTTTGTTGATATGAATTTTCCTTTCAGTGACATTGGCTATTTTAATCCATATATCTTTATTGCCCTCATAGTTATATATTCCATTCGCTACTAACCAAGAATTGTTTAGAGATTTAGTTGAAGGTTGAACAAAAATTAACTTATGCGTTTGCGGAAGACCATTAATTTTAATTTTAACGAATTGCTCAGATCTAGGTTCAATGACATTCTTTGTTACAGTACTTCCCACACCTTCGAATTTATGTAAATTTATTGAATTAACTTCTATGTTTTTGATATTGTTCCATAAAATTGTGTGATTTAAATATTTTAAGGTTTCATTTCTATAATCCATAATGATATTATAAGATTTTAAAAATTCAGATCCTAGAATTGCATTATAGTTAGCCTTTAAGGTATAACTGATAATAAAATTTACTTCAAATTTAACTTCTCCATCATTTAAACACAGTTTAATTTTTTTGTCTAAATTCATTACATCATTATTAACCCCGACTACTTGTATTGCACAAGGCTCACTCTTTTCAACCCAATTTGGTAAATATTGGTCTAAAAATTCATTCGAAATTAAATTTATTGCAGCTCTAGAATCTATGAGACAATCTATTTTCTTTTTATTTACATTTAATGAAATGATTGGTAATTGTCCCACTTTTGCATTAATAGTATCGATGCGTACCGTTTTAGGGGGAGAATCCAAAGACAGTGGTACACTCCCGTTTTGCCCCCTTACTGGTTTAACGACCCTTCATTGGTATTTTGAGTCAAAACTGTGGTACAATTTCTTTTTAAGTGTCCTTGTTGATTACATCTATAACAAGTGATTGGTCTCCTCGGTCGAAAATGTCTTTGTGAAGGACCAGTGTTAGTATTTTGAGAATTGTGTCCCTGTGACTGTGTGATTTGTAATAACTTTTGTACTTGGTTGCTTAACTCGGCGATTTTTCTATCATTCTCACTAACCACAGTTTGAATTAAATTTTTTATTTCCTGTAGCTCATTGGAAGAACTACTACCAGCCTGTGCAACATTTACCGTCATTTGTGTGTCATCGTATTCTGCACACTTCTCGTGGCATATAGCCAAATCCCAAATTTGTTGATATGTGGTTGGAGAATGAGGCATAATGAATTTTCTTACTTCCGGTTGTAAACCTTGGAGACATTTTTGAACTAAGAGTTTTTCTCTGATAGTTTCTTGGTCAGCGAAGCATTTGTACGACAACCCCAAAACTCTGGATAAAAATGCTCTATTGGTTTCTCTTGGGAATTGTCTAGCCATAGTGAATTCGTGTAAATGGCATGCTTCATCTACGGTTTTACTAAACCTGTTAGTTAACACTTCCCTCAAAATTAAGAAACTTTGTGTTTTTTTCAAATGGGGTTGTGATTTTAGAAATTTTTGCGCTTCCCCTATGCATTTTAACTTGATGGCAAAAACACACTGCGCTTCTTGCCATCCTGCGAAGTCTTTAATTTCTAAAATTTTGTCAATAAAGTCCCCCACAGTAATGTCAGGTTTTTCCCCTGAAAAATTTGGAATATTCCCTATGAATTGGTTAAAATTAAAAGTGAGGTTAGGTACCAGAGACACCTGATTATTTACACTTCTAATTGTCTCTGATTCCTTTATTGGGGTCAACATTGGTGGAGATGGTGACTGACTATACTCATTTCCTGTATTAGTCCCTATACTACTCATATTAGACTCTTTATGAGTCTCATTCTGCCCGGACCCACTCTCTTCCACCTCATGCTCAAAACTGTCAGAATCTAAAGCCATTTTCTAACCTCAAAATAATAATTTTACCCACAAAATACAATAAAATATCAAATAAATTGCAATTTAAAAATTCATGTAACATACAAAAATAATGAAAAAATAAAAATCGTAACCTTATTAAAATTTCTCTTATTCAAAATTTCATCATTTTTTTTTTTTTTTTTTTTCAGTCAAATTACTCCAGTTAAACCATTAATTACTCCAGTTAAACACCATATTTTAATAACCACAGCAGCCGAAAGTGTAAAAGAAAAAAAAAATCTACCAGGTGACGGCGCCGAAAATGGCTAAATCCGCGGTACCATGAAAAAAAAATAAATAAAAAAATTAAATTGCGACGCCAAAATGGCAAAGGTCACGAGGCACCAAAATGTGTTGTGTCGATCCCCTAGTTAAGATGGGTAGACACGAACACGTGGTAGAATAAAATATATTCTACCGAACTTCAACATAAATATAACCTAAAATTAAATAAAACTCCAATCATCATATCAAAAATGGGATCGTATAGTGAAAATTAAAAATATCATTTGCATATTCAAAATCATTCTGAAAGAAAAATAAGCTGCTTGGGAAAAGATAAGTAACGACTTAAAACTTGTATTAAATTTTAACTTACATTTATTTAAATTTTAAATAAGAAATATATATTATCATTAACACAGTACAAAATTAAATTCAATAAATAATGCATGATAGTAAAAATAACGTTATCATACGTCCCCGGGGAAGAATGAAATAACAAGGTATCTTTTTACATTATTAAAATAGTTGTCAACTGCCTGCAAACTCTACAAATATGATTACTCTTCGATCAGGATCCTAATGGAGAGACATCTTCATAACATCGGGTTCTGGCCGGCTCCTTCCTTGCTGCGCATCAGGCATATCTTCCGATGATACTCCCGCTCGCAGATTCTCCTACCGAACGACGATCGCTCGCTCACATCTGCCACACCGCAACCTCAGACTTCCGAAGCTGCCCGTTCTCCAGTCTCTAGCCGTCGAATTCCTCCAAAAGCTCCCCGATCTTCCTCCGTTCCGCTTTTTATCTCCGTGCCGCATCACTTCGTTTCCATCGCGTAGTAAAAATAATCCGCTTGATGTCTCACATGTATGTTAGATATTTGGGTTGTTCAACAAAATTTCTCATTATTTTTAAACAAAAGAACGGCATTGCCGTTTACAATTTTTCTTTGTTATAAAAAATTTTCCATGAAAGGAAAACCATGTTGTCCTTCAAAATATCGGACACCTGCCGTGTATGAATACATTATTCGATGTCCGGACCACGTGCGTCTCGAAATATTGAAATATGAAATATAAAAACTTCCAAAACAAACATTTTTTTTTTCGTTAATTATTATTTCAAATTAGAATCTCACCTATATTTGAAATATCTTTCGAGAAAATATCGATGTATCGGCCGGCGCCTTGCCGACACAGCAAAACCCTCTCAAAAATATTAAAATATTATTAAACATTAAGTATATTTACCAGATATTATATGGAGTAATTTGTAAATTATTTGCTAAAAAGAGATATATCCTATTAGCAAGCAAAACTAGATTATTTAAATAAAATAACCTATTATTATTATTTTAAATTATTTTACATTATTTTAGACCCAAAATAATCAACATAACAGATGTTCGATATTCAAGTTTTTTAAAGCAAACTGCAAACAAAACTGTTGCGATTGTTGTGGTGGTTTCTCATAAACCCCTGCCATATTATTTTAATTTAATTGTATCAACTATTTTATTAGCCATCATTCATTCTTTTATTAATGTTCTCATTTTAAATATTATTTCGATTTCGTCTTTTTGATACCTTTCTCCTGTAAATATTTCTTTCTTACGTAGCTTATCGAATGTTCTAAAACAGTAAAATCTTGTTTGAATTCATTCCTTCCGGTTTAAAAAGCTTCGAGAAGCTTCTCCATCATTCTATGGGTGGTTACTTCCGTTTAATCAGGCCCTCCCCTTGGCCTATCAAATTAAATTCTACAGATGACGTGATTTAAGCAGTTATGTGCCTGGCCACCTTTTTGGCTTTCCTTCTTTAAGAGTATTATCATTTTTTTACTATTAAATTCATATTTCCCTATACATTTGCACATAACTTGGCTTTTTTCTCTCGCTTTCCCCATTCTAACTTTGCCAACTTGGCGTGTTCCGATTTTACGGTAACCCTTTCTCTTTCCTCTCCCCTCGCTCAGTGCCGCTAGGGCAGTTGAGTGGAAGTTAAGCTGTCGAGTGGTTGTTTTGAAATGAGCAAGGCACATTTACCGCCCCGACCTAATTCTTCTGGTCGTTTTACCGACCGCTTAAAATTCGAATAACCTGTCGTGAATATATTAGTATCATTTGTGTTTTTTCACAATATTAATGGCACTCTTCGGTGTTGTATTGGCTATGACTATTCGAATTCTTCTGTTTCATCTCATATTGTTCTCAAAAAAATCATTTTTCTTGAAAAGTGATGAAGAAATAATTGTTCTTCTTGCATAAAATATTATGAAGTTTTGATTTATGGAAGATGGCTTCTAAAAAAAATATAATTATGTTCGCAAATGGGATTCCCAGGAGAAAAGGAGAGAAAGCTCACCACGATTCAATTTCTTCCTTTTATTGATTTGATGATGTTATAAGTTTATGTTCCGATCTTTATTAAAATGATAGATCGAATGTGTCAAGTGAATATATAAAGAAAAATTATTGTGAAAATGAATATCTTTATCTATTATCATTCATGAGAAGATTATTATTAAATAAATAATGATATATATATATATTATGCTTCATGAGAAAATATTATAAGAATATGATATCATTACTTTGCTTCATAAGAGAATATAAATAAAGTTTTGTTCTTCAATTTTTCAACAATTCGTATCAAGGTAATTCTTTTTCGTCATGTCTTTTATTCATCAGTCGTCAAGATTCAAGTAATGTTTTTCTTATTTACTTTATTTTTCTCACAAGTGACTTTTAATTTAATATTATCATTAAAAAAATCTCTATGAAGAACTATAAAGGTATATTTTGTCATGTCCTTTTATTTTGGGTATTTTTGCTGGCCCTCATTCAATGCAATGTGCTTCTAACCATTACTATGATCATTTGGCCTATTTTATGGAATGAAAAATAAAAAGCTCTTTTTTCCATCCAACTCCTTTTCCAAACACAACAATCGCGACCCATTGGTTCAGCACAGTTTGTCCCAATAATAGTTATCCTAGTTATCAGATGCCAATTTAATTATTTTTTTGTTTTGTTTTTGACATTTTGTCCCAATTAAACAGCTGCTCCAAATAACCAAAATCTATGGTATATTATTGTAATAATAATAACAATAGTTTATTTATATTTATTTCAGAATGAGGTGGATATCTACTTAGAAAGCAAAAATGATCTTTTTATGAAGATTGAATCACTTCATAAATTAAATAAGGATACAGAAATTCCAACTTTAGTATCCCTAAAATCGATTATAGAAAACCATTTTGAAGAAGTTGCTTTACTTGCATCAAAATTGACAAAATGCATTCAAGAAATCAGTAAAGAAGAAAATGAACTGAAGCAAGAACAACATCAGTTAAGTGAATGGTTGAGAATTATGAGAGAAGCTATTGCAAAATACGAAGATGCATCAGCAAGTGACGATATTATTTTACAAAATTATGAAACTTGCATGGTAAGAAAATCTAATGATTTTTGAATCTAAGTATTTTTGAATGCATGAATTTAAAATAATTCAATTTTTAAAAAAATTTCTGTGAAAAAATTGTTTAAGAATGTTAATGATGATTCACATCCTATTTAAGAAACATGTTGGTACTACATTAATTATAAATAGAAGTTTTCATATACGTCCATTAAAAACATTTCAAAAATATGCATTAAAATATTTAATTGCTATAAAGGACGTTAAATACTAATAAAAACATTAAAATATCCTATTAATTTTTACATGTTTCGATTGAATTTACTCAATCATCATCAGAAAAAGAAAATACAAATAAACACAAAGATGGAAAATTTTCCATCTTTGTGTTTATTTGTATTTTCTTTTTCTGATGATGATTGAGTAAATTGATTGAGTAAAATTAATAGGATATTTTAATGTTTTTATTAGTATTTAACGTCCTTTATAGCAATTAAATATTTTAATGCATATTTTTGAAATGTTGGTACTAATTTAACCTCCTCAGTCCTGAGACAAATTTTACATTGCGCTACAAAAACCAGTTTAAAAATATTATAAAATTTCTCCAAAAATGCATGAGTCTATCTGTCAATGCTTCTAATATGCATACATAAATTAAAAAAGATTATATGAAATTTTAGAATCATAAGAATCAAAATTTTAGAATCATAATACATCGTAATTTAAAAACATTTAGTGTTTTTTTGTGTTGCCTCCAGATGACATCAAGACTGAGAAGGATAAATTGTTCTCCATTGTGATATAGTAAAACATTGACTGTTAATTAAAATACATAATCATGATTAATACAGATATTTAAAACTACCACAGATTTATTTAAATTTAGAGCCTTATATGTATGATGCAACCAGTTAGCAGTGGTTCACTAGAATCACTATCTAATTTTCCCTTCAGTTCAGCAAACAGGTTGTCAAAATGTTTTGACGTGTGTAAAAGTCATGTTTTATTCATTAGAAATTGATATTGAAAATTAAAGGACAATTTTGGAGTTATAATGTGTTATAGTTTGCTAAACAATAACAAAAACATGTTTTTTCTCAGAACGACATTTTCAAAATCAGTGGCCATGCTAACTTCACAAACTCTATCAACTCTGATCTTTTTTTGAAAATTAATTTTTACATAATTGTCTAGTGAAATAAGTTGGATATTTCAGAAATTCTCTATTTTCTTTATATTTTAAGTAAAAAATATTTTGCTGAAAAGTTACATTTAACTTTGAATCAATGTCAATTCTCTAAAAATATAGCTTCTTTTAAAATAGCTATCTATTTCACTAACATCTAAACTAAAAAAACTAATTTTTTTCCTTATTCTAGATCAAGTCTATAATTATTAATTAGTTTATTTGATTCTTGATTCTTTTTTAGGAACTCCCTCACCTTATGCCAAATTGCCATTTTTAACCCTTTCCAACAAAGTTGAAAAGTGTTTATGCATTCGGTGTGTCTGTTTGTCTGTCTAGCCGTGCTCTAAATCTCGTAAATATATCCGAATTGCCATGAAATTTTAGGACGTTATTGTTTACTCTAGCATGAACCCTATTAAAAATGAAGTTTCTACCATGATTAGTTTATTTACAAGGACAGTCAAAATTTTTATATTAAGGCCTATGGGGAAAAATCGTTTCAAATGAATTTTAAAGATATTACAACTTGTCAAACATATTCAAATTTATATGCATCTACAAGTGCACTAAAATATGCATTTTGTAAAGTATGCAGTGTAAGGAATAGTTATTATTCATTTACTGGGCCACACAAAAAGAATTATATTACATAATAATAAAGGGGGGGGGGGATTGTTTGGGACATATTTTAATTATGGTAAACAATTTCATGTATAATCAAATTGATATATTTTTCTGAGGTTTGATATAGTTATTTCATGCATAATACAAAGTGCATAGCATTTACAGGGACACACAAAAGATTTCAAATAGTATACTCTATACGAAGTACTGTGTATAATGAATGATGGCTGCTGAATGGATGAAATGCATTTTTAATTATGATATGCACTTTTAAGTTTCACTAAATGTATGCTAGTATATGGTGTGTATAAATGCTAGTAGTTACATAATTTGGATATACAGGATTACACAAAAGATCTTGTAAAGATTACTGAATATTAGTGTAATTTACTTAAAAGTGGTTTTTAAATAGGTTATGCATTTTTACATTGAGCTGAATTCAGTTTACAAAGAATTGTTTATTGAATATAACGTAAAGTACCGTTAATCATCTGCCCTTTCCAATCAAACGCCCTCTCCTAACTTCATAAAAAATTTGAAATTTTCAAAATATCCTGAGAAAGCCCCCCCCCCCCCCCCCCCCCCCAATAATAGTGATTTATGCATAGATCAAACATGCATACTTACAGGGGTGCAGAATATATCCGATCTGACGATCTAAAATTGGGGGAAATTCTAACTGCCTGGGGAAATTTTGCAGAAACATACACAATTGATTTCGATTTTAACAAAGAATTCCATAATTCCGTGAGATAGAAAATTTTTACAATAAATAAAAAGATCCGTATGGAGACCATCACAAAATTAATTAATATGTACCATATATCAATGGATATTCTGATCCGAATTTTTTGAAGTTTTAAGGTGTTTTGTTCCGAAAGTTTAAAAAATCCGTCATCAATCTGAAAATTCGGACATGAAAATACCGTAAAATTTGTCCTAAATTCAAAAAAAAAAAAAAAAAAAAAAAAAAAAAAAAAAAAAAAAAAATTGTCACAAGATTGCAAAAGTGTTGCAAATTTTGTCGCAGAAAAACTACAAGTTTCGTCAAAAGATCTCTAAATTAACACAAATTTGTCAAATGAACGCACATTTCGTCAAAAGAACGAGAAAAAAAAACCTGCAAATTTCGTCAAAAGATTATGAATTAGCTGCAGATTTAGTCAAAAGATCGCAAAAGAACCTCAGATTTATTTAAAAAATCGCGAAACAACTGTACATTTTGACAAAACTGAGAATATCCATAAAAACAGGGTGCAATAACCGCCGATTTCGTCATAGGAATGTGGAAAAAAATGCAAATGCCATCAAAAGATCACAAAACAATTAAAAATTTTGTCAACAGATCGCTAAATGACAGCACTTTTCATCAAAACGAGTGAAATAACTTAAATTTCGCCAAAATATCATGAAATAACCACAAATTTTGGCAATTGATCACTAAAAAAGCAATTTTCGTCAAAAGATCACAAAAAATGGTTATGCAAAAAATGGAAATGGATATATTTTGGCATGATGCTAAAAACATGCCAACCTTGTTGAGATGACTGGAATCAATGGACCACTTGTAATAGAAAAATCTTTCTGACTATGGCTTCTGCACCTTAATTATGCTTTACATATAATTTTAATAAAGTCATCTTATTAACAACTGTCCTTTAAGGTGGATAAAAATATCTACTTTTTATTAATAGCAACATAGGATGAAAAGTGCTTTTTCTATCATTTGCTGATGAGTAGTTTAAAGTAGTATGAATAAACATTAAAAAAAAAAGTAATTTACTCTAAATTTGCTGTTCTGTTATGCATTATTATTTAAATTTTAGGATTTTCTTTACTTGAAAAAGTTCATTTGTGCTTCTAAATTTACTTTGAATTATTATATGTATGAAGATGGGATTTTCAAAACTCTCCTTATCCAAAATTAAAAAAATAGTTTTCTCTATCAACCTATACTACTGGTGAACCTGCATTAAAAAAACACCGTAATATGCCCAACCCCCCCCCCCCCCAAAAAAAAAAAAGAAAAAAATAGTTTTATTATGTATTTGTGGCATTGTAAATTTTTTATTTGCAATGAAAATGAATAAATGTAATCTTAGGTTTTTCACAAAATTTGATGTTCTGGACAAGATTAATTTTGATGTTCACTTTCTCATATAATGATAAATATTTTTACTAATTTCTCATGATTATAATTAAATTTAAACCCTCTAAATTGGACAGATTGTGAAAATAAACATAGATATTTTTATTATAATTATAAAATGTATAAAAATGGAATCATTTGAGTATCTTTCTTTGTTTTATACTTTTATTTCAATTTTTATCATTTTCTTATGTTTAGAAACTGGAATCAGAAATCAAAGCTCATGAAGGTATTTTCAATAATCTAAATCAAAAGATATGTGCCACAAAACAAAATCATCCAACTCTAGATACATCATTCTTGGATAAAGAAAGTTCCAACCTTCAAAAACGGTAATTTTTATAGACATTTATTTACTTAAATTTAAACGAGTTGTAATTTTCCATTACACTTCTTAAAAATCGGTGTTTTTATTTGTAGTTTTAAAAAATTCTTCATTAATATTGAAGAATGTGATTTTGTGTGAAAGATTCTAATTTTTTGTTTTATCTGATTTCTAAACATGTTTTAATTCATTTTTCATTCAATTTATTTGAAATAAATTCCTTATAATTTAATAGTGTGTAAAATTAATGAAGGAAAAAACTTTCTTTAAAATAAGAATTAAAATAAGCTGTCAATAAAAAGTTATATGATTGGCTTAATCTTTATAAATTTTTTAAATATATTTTTTTTCTTTCCTTTTTTATCTGATCTAAATAAATTTATGAAATGTAGTGTGTGAAACCTATATAAGAATATACTAAATGTTTATCAGTTATTTTAAAGAAAACAGCAACTTTTAGTGTGCTTTCCAATGTTCTTGTTTAATGTAAATGTACGCATAAATATATACACACACAAAAATAAATAAATAAATTTTTAAAAATACAAAGGTTGTTTTTGTTATTTCAATGTTGCTCTTGTGGAATCATTTAAATCATAATAATGTTGCTTGTTGCTGAAGAATTATAATTTATTAAAATGCTGATCTTTTATTTAAGCAATGTGCATGGTGAATTTTTTGAATTCATGTGAGAATGGTGTCATGCATGGTGAATTCATGTGAGGGAGTGGAAAGGGCAAGGTTTAGAGAATACTTTTCTTATCAACACACAACATCATGTATTTAACTTATTTATTGAGAATAAACTTTAAAATATCGCATTTAGTCAAATTCTTAAGTGTTGCATTCTTTCCTTCACCAACATCAAATTATTTGAATAAACCATCATAAGAATTAATTAAAATGCCTTTATAACTATTTCCTAATATCTGGTTAAAATGTAAACTACTTTCCCATTAGTAAACACCCAGTCTGAATTAAGCTTTGCATACTTTTGGAGGAAAAAAGTCCTTTCTTTTTATGACATGCTTAAAAAAAAAAAAAAAAAAAAAACTTACAAATGATGTTTGTTAGTTGAGTTTAAATCGTGGTTTATTTTTCACCCACTTCCTGTTAACACAGAGCTTTGATATTTGGAATATATACATATATATTCCTGATGTTGATACATGAATTGGGTATTGATATTTTAAAATTTGATCTGTAAGGGGTGGGGAGCAACATGAGGTAAATATACTTAATGGTTGTGTTATTTCCTATGGCGAAATCAGCATTAGTTTCAACAATGTGTATTAATAGAAAATTAGTGATGACGGGATTACCACAATAGTGTCAAATTTCAGCCAACTTGGTGAAATATCACTAAATTTTTGCCAACTTAGCAATAACTGGCTAATTTGGAAAATTTTTTGTTTAAATTCATTAATCTTCTGTAATTGAGCTCATTGCAATTTAATTTAAACTTCATGTATTTAAAGTTTTTTTAGCGCATTTAAAAAAATATTATCTACATTTCTGAGAGTTTTATTGTAAGCATGTTTTTTTTTTTTAATTATTTTTTACATTTATATTTATTGCATCTATGCAATTATGCATTTTGATAAAGTTTAAAAAAATTCATTCTTGATGCTTCATTATATATAATTTGTAATAACTTTATAATTTTTCATTTAGCTATGAAAAATTGAAAGCCTCAGCAGCTAAAGTGCTTACAATGTTGTCATCAGCATTAGAAAGACGGTATCAAATGGCTTTGCAAGATTTTCAGAGATGGCTAACAGCCAATGTTGAGAAAACCATGTCTTGCAATCCTGACTTTGCTGGTGATAGATATAGTTTAGAATCAAAATTGGGTATTTTACAGGTATTTTTTTATTTTTACTTATCAAAATTATAATTTGAAAGTTGTTTATATATTTTGCCAAAGTGCAGGAGACTATATCATGAGTGATTAAAATTTGTACAAGACAAGAATGTACATTGGTTGCTGAATGCTGTCAAGCATCTTGTTTAGCTTTATTTGTAATATTTGAAAATACATTCTTTTACATTTAATTATATGACATTCATTCTTAAAAAAAAAAAAAAAGCTTGATTGAATGGGCATTTATTATTTAATATATAATGTAAAATTACAATCTATCTCTATATTATAAAGGCCAAATGTATCTGTGCATAGAGCATATGTCATTTTACAAATTTGAAATGAAATTTTGGTTTTTCAGTTTTTGTTACTACAAATTTTTTAAACTTCTAAACATCCCACATTTTTAATTTTTATGCCATTGTATAGGGGGGGAAAAATGTGCTTTTAAATGCAATTTGTTTGAAAACTGTATCTTAATTTATTTTTGAGATATTAATTTTCTTGTAGTTTTTAATACCACTTTTGTAATTGTGATAACAAAAGCACTTCATTTTTATTAAAAGTAAAGGGGAAAAAAAAAGGTCACAACTATATCTTTTCATTGCCATTTTCTTATAAAAATTAAAAAAATTTGAAATTAAAATGTGAGGTATAAAAATATCTTATATTTTAAAGCCCAGTAAATTTTGATCTTATTTCATTTTTATTTATCAATTAAATGATTTTTGTTTATTACAAACTTACTTTACATTCGATACAACACTTTCTCTTTACAAATATGTATTATCAAGAATAGTTGTGAATTATTTTCGCTGCTTTTACTTTATTCATATCAAACAGCTGAAAGAATGTAAATTTATTAATCAGCGTATAAAATCTTTTTTCGAATTTTGAAAAAATATCAATGAATGATTTCCGATAAAACATGGAGTTATTAAAAGCAAACAAACATAGAATACATATGAATCATTAGACACTCAATTTGCTTCTTGAATATTGATTTTTTTTTTGTTGGATTTGTGTATTATTCAGCAGTAATGATGTCTTATGTATGTTTTTCTATAGATGCTAAGATCATAAAACAAGAATGATTAAGTGGATACAAATGACTTCATTTTATTTTTATAGAAGTGTGTATTTTAATTCTTAAGACTGAAATATGTGTTGTAGAAGTGCTTCATTTTGACCCCAGTTGTTTTTTAATACTTCTTAGGTAAAAATGCTTCACTTTCGTTAATAACTTAATCAAAATCGACCACTTGTAAATTGCAATGCTTTATAGAAATTCATAATGTCTTTATAAAAGAGCCGTGACATACAGTGTGCTGGATGTGGTTGTAAATCTTTGTTAAAAATAAATAAATAAATAAAAAATATATGCTACAGAACTTAATGATCCTTGACTGGATGAATTCACTTAGTTAAACAAGCAAATAAAAAAGTTCTTTACAATAATTCGAGTTTGAGACTCTAAAAATTGCCATTTTACCTTATGTGACGTCACAGGAAAATTGTCTATCATATTTATTGAATACAGATTATTTCAGAAATTTTCTTTTACTCTTAAAAGAATATAAAGAAGTTAGTATCTGTTTCCAGCTAATAGCAATCGAAACTTCAAATTTTTAATTTTAAGTGGTTTTAAAATGATCAAATTAGAATACCAATTTTTTAAAATTAAATATGAATATAAGAGATGCGTAAGCAAATCATGAGATGGTGAAAATTATATCAGGTTCAAATTCACGGGGGAAAATTCTATGTTTGAGTCAGTGTGGAATAAATTTTGTAGTTATTTAAGATAAGAACATATTACATTTTAAGATGATAAGGAATTGAAATATCACAAAACCTATACACTTGCAAAAATTAAAATGCAAAATTAAGACTGGAAATTTTGACCCAAAGAAATAGAATCTGCCCTTAAGTAAAATATGTATTTCTTTAATTAAAGATTTTGTCTTTAAAATTTTAAATAAAAAATGTTGGCTTGTTATTATCCATTCAATTAAAATGATCTACAATTTTTGGTATATTTATTTTTACCATTGATTGGTAAGGCATACATACTAAGAAAAATAGGCGATTATTTTCCATTTAAAAAAGAAAAAAAGAAATACTTGTGCCACCAATTGGTATTTCGATGTAGTTAAATTTTTATATTTGAGGGACTAATAACATTTTAACTTTAAAAAAAAGTCCTCCTAATTTAAAAAAGAAATAAATGAAATCATTTCAAGATTTCATTTTTTTTTTATCCGAAAATTATATTCACTGTAAAATGTTTTATTGTCTGCAACCATGTAAAAAGAGTTAAAACACTGCTGGCCAACAAACAGGTTGTAAAAGAAAAGTCTTTTATTTCTTTTCTGTAAATTTTTTTTTTGATATTTTAATGATGTCATAAATTTTTTGTGGAACTTTTAAATTGTTTACAATTTAATTTTTTCTGGTACTATGCAGTAGATATATCAATTGAATATGAACATGCATTTATATTATGGTTTGAATATGCTATAGAAGAAAAATAGTCCTAAGATTTTCTTCAGATTTATTATTTGTACCATTCAATAGCATAAAACTTTTTGACATGTTCATGAATCCATTTTTACACACATTCATGAAATTTGCAGTCGTTACTACATCAGTAATCAAGAATCTACTAAAAAACACTTTTCAAAAGTAAAAAAAAAAAAAAAGGATGAAAGTTGTGTTTAAAAATGGTCTGATATCAAATTTCCAAGCTTATATTATGGTAACATTTTCAATATTTCAAATATTCAACATTTTCAATAAAAAAAATTACCATTTGTAAGTCAATGTTTTTGCATATGTTGATATAAATCCTTTTCTCTTGTACTAAATACATCATAATGGGTTTTGAAAATTCAAATGTTTTGAAATTATGCATGATGGGCTTAGCGGCCATCTTTCCATATTTTACACCAATTTCTATGTACCCAAATGCATAGTTAAAATTTAAAACTCAAAATTGTTACTCAAGCAGACATTTCTGTACTTAAATATTAGTGTTGAAATTTACAAGTTTTGTTTAGTTGTATTTAATTTATAAATAGATCGCTTGCTGGTAATGAGTTAAATATATCTGTCCATAGTTAAAATCAGAAGTTCTAAATTGTACTTAATACAAACATATTATGCTTTTTTTTACAAACTTGGGTGCTTAGAAATTTGTGTAAAATATGGAAAGATGGACGCCAAGCCCATCATGCATAATTTTAAAACATTTTTTTTTTCCTTTGCTTGGCTTTTTTTACTTTTGAAAAGTGTTTTTTAGTAGATATCATTTTTTTTTTAAAGTGATTATATAAAATTAAAATAATCTGCTCACTCAAACTAAAATGAGTTCTAGTAGAACCTCTGTAAAGTAGGAAGTAAAAAATATAAGTGCATCTTAGAGTAATTAATCATTTAAAAGCAGTGAGAATCAACTTCTTTTCTTAAAGTATCATTCTTCTTCAATTTATATGGTATTTAATTTTGATGAAAAAAGAAAATTTTGTAAAAAACTGATAGAATCAAAATAAAATATAAATCTATAGTTGGTACTTTAGTTAGATACTAGTTGACATGCCCGGTGTTGCCCGGGCCCGTGATGTTGTTCAGTTTTCAAATGTGTTATTTGTTTTCTAAATGATCCTTAAATTAAACTCAAATTTCTATGATTTTATATCTTTAAGTCCATTTTGTCAAAATTTATATTTTTAAATGGAAAAATCGCGAAAAGTTATTGAATTTAAAGCACATGCTGTTTGGTATTTTATTCTCTATGTAATTTGATTTTTTGGAAACTATGCTTACCGAAAGCGAACGAAACCGTGATGGAACACTCAGGTTTTTACTGAATTCATAAAAATTTTTATATATTTTATTTTGTAAAAAAATAATTTTATCCATACGAAAGTTCCAACATTTTTGTAAGTAATGTAAATCTGGTTTATTTAAAGCCTCTAAAAAGATTGTGCTAAAATACCGACATTTAGTTACTTTTAGTGTAGGAAAAATGTATTCTCCATGAGCCGGGATGTGATTCCTGTTTGCGGTGTCTTTGAATGGGTTAAATTTCGTATTATATTTAAACAAATTGCACCATAGATTCTAAAAGTGTTTTAGCTTTAAGAAAATATTTTCAGTTTTTCAGGATGTATACAATTGCGCCATGCAAAGGCAAAACCGCAATGAAACGATCTGGTTTTTATTGATTTTGTGAAATTTTTTGCACTTTTGTTTTTGTAAAAAATATTTCTACTCATCCGTATGTTTTAAATTTTTTTAAGAGGGTGTAAATTTGGTCTATTGAGATGCTTTTAAAAGATTGTGCTGAAATATGAATTTCTTAGATACTTTTAGCGTAGAAAAAATATTCTATTTGTGAGCTGAAAAGTGACCTCCTTTTGCCAGTGTATTTGAAAGGTTTAAACCTTATATTTTAAAAACCAATTGCATCATAGATTATAAGAATGTTTTTAAGCTTTAAGAATATGTTTTTTGTTTGCCGGTACCTATAGGATTGTGCTTTGCTATGGCAAAACCGCAATGAAAACAATCTGTTTTTATTGATTTCATCAAATTTTTTGCACATTTTATTTTGTAAAAAATATTTCTATCGGTCCGAACATTTCGAATTTTCTGTAGGGAGTATAAATTTGTTCTATTGAGAAGATTTTAAAAGATTGAGTTGAAATATGTACGTTAAAATAATTTTAGCATAGAAAAAAAATTCCTTTCTGCGAGTCGCAGCATGACCTTCTTTTGTCTGTGTATTTGAAAGTGTTAAAATCCAAATATTTTAAAACCAATTACACCATCGGTTAGAAGAAAGTTTCAACTTTAATATCTTTTATTTTGTTTGTTTACATCTTAAAAATTACACCCTGGAGGAGCATTGACAAAAGGGAGAAAAATGGTTTTGGGAAAAATGACTCTTTTTGAATATTTCTTTTTAAAGGGTTAACTGCAACATTATTTCGAATTGATTATAGCATTTGAGATCTAAAAGTATGAACTTTCGAAATATGTCTGTTAAGTTTAACTGCGTCGAGCAGTTCAGTTGATTTGGATTTAAACAAAATGATCCAAAAACAGAAATAAACGCCGATAAATGCTTCTTCTTCAGTTTAGGTGCGTAAAAGGTTTGTGCGTATGTGCAAACGATTCCTTTCCCCGAACATTAAAAAAATGACTTTTTGAAGAAAGTGAGTTCTACTTCGTAATTAATATATCTGAAATTAATCAAAATATTAAAATTCTGAGCTTCAGATGCATCAGGGGAGATATTGGGCTACTCTCATAAAAATTTTGAACCTCGTACGTCCCATAGATTCTGCTAGCCATCGCATACACACACAGACAGAGCAATTTGTTATTTTATTAGTATAGATGAAACGAAAATCTAATTCAGGATCCAAACGAATAATGCATTGAACTTTCTCTTTCAGCAATTTGTATCAATACACGGACACTTGCTTGAATGCATTTGTACAGCCCTGTATTTTATCTGCTACTTTTACATTCACACTACTATTTAGCTTAAATTTAATCAGACTTAGAACTAGTAAAATTACACTTCCAAAAAATATCATCCATAATCATACATAACGGCCATATGTCTAATTTTTTGCGTGGTCCTGTAAATTGTTTTATTTGTATTCAGTAAGCTTCATTTTGTATGCTAAATGTAATTCAACATAAAAATGCATAACTAATTTAAAAACACGAATTAATTTATTCCTAAGAAAATGTAACCAAAGATATTTTGTGATTTGTTTGTCTGATCGCGAACAAAATGCCTGACTTTTACTGTTAAGCTGAAATTTAACTCAGACTAAAATACTCTTAACACTAGTAAAATCACACTTTCAGAAATTGTCATTCGTTGACAACCATATATCAATTTTTTTTTTTTTTTTTTGCAATGTCTTGTAAATTGCTTTATCTGTATACAATAAAAATCTTTTAGCATGTTAATGTAAGTCAGCATGAAATTGAATAATTAATTTAAAAACACAAATTCCTTTTTCTTAGAAAAATAAAGTTAAAGATACTTTTTGATTTGTTTGTCTGTCCGCGAATGCAATGCCTGACTTTTACTGTTCAGCTATAGTTTAACTCAGACTAAAATACTCTTAAAACTAGTGAAATCACACTTCCAGAAATTGTCATTCGTTGGTGACCATAAATCTATTTTTTTCGCGTGGTCCTGTAAACCGTTTTATCTGTATTCAGTAAACATCTTTTAGCATGCTAAATATAATTCAGCATAAAAAATGCATAACTAATTTGAAAACATAACTTGATTTATTCCAAAGAAAATGAAGCCAAAGATGTTTTCTGATTTGTTTGTTTTCCCACGAATGAAATGCCAATTGTTTATTATTAATATAATTAATGAATATTAGTCTGGAGACCATCTTTTCGTATTTGACACTAATTTCTATGTATCCAAATTAGTTGTTAGAATCCAAAATTGTTACTTACTCAGACATTTAGATAGCAGACACTTCTGTACTTAAATACTGGTGTTGAAATTTAAAAGTTTTGTCCAGTTGTAGGTAATCTATAAATAAATCGTTGGATGGTTATGGGTTAAATGTTGCTTAGAAATTTGGGTAAAATGTGGAAAGATGGCCGTAAATCGATATGATATAAAATATTATTGGTTAATATAATTGTACAGATTGGTTCAGTAGTTCCAGAGATTACCCTCTTTAAATAAACATTTTATGGTAAAATCGTATTTCATCATACATTGACATCAAAGTTGTCATCTATGCTGATTCTCAGCTCAAACTCAAAGCGAATATCATTTACCATGTTCTCTTTTTATATAAAAATCACACTCAACTCAATTTTTTTTTCAAAAGTTTTGTTTACATCAAGAATGAAACTTTAAATGCTAATAATTTTAAATGACTACAATTTAGAAGATATTTCTTTCTTCAAAAGTTCATTTTATTTTAAAGATCTTTCTAAAAATGATTTGCTTTACTATAATGTAGCTAGTGCATGATTGGCAGGTTTATCGTACTTTGGCATAATTTGTTAATTAGCAGTTTTTTGCTTGTTAAGGATAGAAATTTTATTCTTTTTAAACTGAATTTTACAAAAGCACGTAGCTTGAATAATTACCTGTCCGAAAATGCACTCTATATCTTTTTCTGTCCCTTACTGAAGTCTGTACCTTGATTGAAAAAAAAAAATGTTTGATGAAGAAAAAAATGATCATTTTCAGTATCTCAACATTTTTTTAAAAATCTTGTGTCTTTCTTTATAATTATTTTATAAACATGAGTTTGATCTCAAATTAAAGCTTTTCTTTGTTAGATTCTTCTACTTTTTGTTTTATTTCTCTATGATATTTTATTTCTTAAATATCTGAAAATTTAAAATGCCATGCTTGTTCGATTTAACATGCAGAAGTTATCTCGAGTATAATAAGCACTTAAGCAGTCATTATGTTCTTGGCGTTTGTTTGTTTGGTGGGCATATTTTTTTTTCTAGCTTGGCTTGGCAGAACGACCGTCCTGCTTGACCAAGCATCTATTGGATGCATTAGAAAGTAACTCATTTGGAGTTGACAAAAGCCTTAAATATGATTTACATCTGATATTTTGTATCTTAAAAGATTTTTTTTATGTATATTTACTAAGCAAGACCAAATTGCATTGATAAAAAAATTGAAAAAAAAAAACTGTATGAAATGAATATTATTTATGTATGTATTATTATGTAATCTCTTAACAACATAGTAACTTTAACAGTAGATTTAAAAAATATTTAATCTCTCAATAAATTTCTGTAATTTTTTTCTCAGAGTTATTTAATATTTTTAAAGCACATTTAATTTCTGAATTTGTTATTGTATTGGCTTAATTTATAAAATTTTATTCTATTCACTTTAGGAAATAGAAAACAATATCCCACAAGGTGAAAGTAAAAAGCTGAAGTTAGAAGTAACTGCCAACAATGCTCTCCAAGTTTTACCTCCCAGTCAACACACAGAAATCCAATCTGTTGTAGAGCAAGCAAATTCAGATTGGGATTCGTTTGTATCTTCTGTATCATCCATTAAAACATCACTGCAAAGAATCTTGAACTTGTGGCTGACGTATGAAACAGAACAAGAAAGTTTTATATCATGGCTGAGAGACATGGAATCAAAAGTAAAGAGCGAAACAACACAACAGGTTGAATTCAATGATATTCAACAGCATCTATCTGTAATAATGGTATGTTATTTTGGCATCCTTCTCTTTAAACTTGTAATATTACCTTCAGTTTTAACCCATTCGGGATGAGCATCATGTATATGTGATGTGTAAAGTGCTTAGATTCCTTGTTTATTCCTCTCTGTTATTAACACTTTCTGACAAAGTTGAAAAGTGTTTATGTATTCAATTTGTCTATCCATCTATCCTTGTTCTAATCCCTATAAATATACTCTGATTTTCATGTATTGATAAACCTTTTTAAGTCACCTACACATGTTGGGTATTGTATATGAAATATGTGCTATTCACTTGCAGAGGCACCCAAAAGAATTCCATTACATTATGGTGTATAAGGAAAAATTATTTGCATGTTTAATTCCATTACGCTATTTCAAATATATTGAAACTTATATCAATCACTGAATTTCATTAAATGATGATTTATGATAACAGGAGCGTGCAAAGAGAAAACTGTACCTGGGGAAAAGTTTCAATTTGGCACCCCCTAAATTTCCGCGTCCAGAGCAATCTCCCCCTTTTTTCCCCTTTTGAATTATGCTATATGATAGAATAGGATATTCAAGGCATTTATCATGCATTTACAAGGAAACACCAAAAGAAATCTGTTACAGTCTGTGTTTTGAGTAATAATTGCTAAAAATGCATTTTCAGTTTTGGCATGCGATTTTAAATTTAACTGTTTTTGCATTTTATTTATTGTACATAAATTTTGTACCTCATATACACTGCTGCACAAAGGAATTCACTTATCATTCTCCTAAGTGGAGGAAATTACTGAAGGAGAACTTTCAACTTAAGTACAATAGAAGCCCGAAATAATGCGGTTTGATATAATGTGATTTGGATGTAAGGTGGGAAAAAATAAATCCCCCCTAAAAAACTTATCAATTTTAGGATAAATTTTGCATTTAAAATTTCAGTGCAACACACTAAGGGACTTAGCTGCTGCCGTCAGTGCTATGCATCTTGATATTCTGTTGACGATTTAAATCACTGGATAGAAGTTGACAACAGCAAACCAATTTCAGAGGTCATTAAATATCAGGTTATCATTAATTCTGTAATGCATAAAAATTGCAATGAGCAAGATCGTGATGATGAAATCGAAAATGATTTAATAAAAGACGACGTTCTACATGTAAGTGAAGTCATTTCATACTTAACGAATGTAATTTAGTGGATAGATAGACAAGGCGATTTAGACTGTGTTCATCTACATTATCTTGCTAATGTGAAACAAAATGCCTCAGTTCGCTAAACAATACTTGTGGAATTTTTAAAGATAGTGTAAGATTAAGTTTGTGTTCAATGAATGATAAAGTTAATTACTTTTCACAAAGTAGGGTAAGTGTTTTCATAATTTTGTACCATTTCTTTGTTACCACTCTGATATATTGCAGTTATGTTATAACATGGGTGTGAAACATGTCTCCCAAAAACCGTGTTATATCGGTTATATAACACGGTACACGGCACGTGTTATATTGGTGTATATATATATTTCTTAATGCATTTAGTTTATAGATGCAAATCTATATACCATATGCAGTGCTGCTCAAAGAATTTGAATAATTTTTTCATTGTAGATGGAAGCAGCTGAAATTGAGTTTTCAGATGTGTTAAGCGTCTCTTTTTGGTTGAATAAGACATATTTTTACTTATTAAATAGTGCCATTTTGTTACATTATTCTGAATGTGTTGGAGTTTTGCAGTCTATGCTTGTTGGGAGCTGTGAATATATAAAGTTATCAACTTTTTGGTAAATTTGGATCCCATCCTCCCTCTTCTGATATCAAACATTATCATCTCTCGAACCTCCCTCCTTCCTTTAACAATAATATTGTTATCAATGTCATTTTTTAAAATTTATTTATTTATTTTGTTTGGAATGATATACAAAACTGGTTAGATTTATTTTTAGCCTGCTACATTGATTCAAATGAAGAGAAGTCAGTAAAATATCAATTTATATTAAATAAAACACTTTAAAGAAATAGTTACTACTTAAAAGTATTTTATAATAACTTTTTGTTACATAATGCATTCAACAGTAGTACTGTTTTATTACACATGCCCTGAACGAAGGAAGAAGTGAGGTGAGGTATAAATTATTATCAACAAAATAAGCAGTGGACAACATACTTTTTCTTTTATTTATTAGTAAACAAAAGCTTCAATACAAATATACTTCACATATAGTTTCTCAAACAGTGATTATATATGCATACTCATATGACAGAAGAATAAGAATGTCAGATATTCCATATTTCCAAATTATATAATTTTATACGAATATAATGATTTTAAAAATAACTTTGTAGATAACAAACTGATAAACAATAACATACTATTTAATTCAAAGACCATGCTACAAATAAAAAGAGAAAATTTTGGTTGGATCAAAAATGATATCGATATCAAAAGACACCCCCTCTCCTCCCCCTAGAGACATCCTATGTTTTCATGTGCCTGACTCCTCTCCCCCCCCCCCCCCCCATAAAATTATAACGTTATATTTGCACAGCCCCTTGCATGATTTTTTTTCCTTTCTTGTTTATTGTAGGTTTTGCCTAATTTAATCAGACATTTTCCCAATTCAATAAGACAAAATTTTCTGTTTTGAGAGACTGGTGATAAAATATTTAAAAACTAGCTGACCTGCCCGGCATTGCCTGGGTCCGTGATGTTATTCAGTTTTCAAATGTATTATTTGTTTTCTAAATGACCTTTAAATTAAACTCAAATTTCTATCATTTTATATCTTTAAGTCCATTTTGTCAAAATTTATATTTTTAAATGGAAAAATCATGAAAAGTTATTGAATTTAAAGCACATGCTGTTTGGTATTTTATTCTTTATGTAATTTGATTTTTTGGAAACTATGCTTACCGAAAGCGAACGAAACCGCGACGGAAGACTCAGGTTTTTACTGAATTCAAAAAAAATTTCACATAATTTATTTTGTAAAAAAATAATTTTATCCATACGAAAGTTCCAAAATTTTTGTAAGTAATGTAAATCTGGTTTATTTAAAGCCTCTAAAAAGATTGTGCTAAAATACAGACATTTAGTTACTTTTAGTGTAGGAAAAATGTATTCTCCATGAGCCGAGATGTGATTTGTGTTTGTGGTGTCTTTGAACGGGTTAAATCTGGTATTTTATTTAAACAAATTGCACCATAGATTATAAAAGTGTTTTAGCTTTAAGAAAATATTTTCGGTTTTTCAGGACGTATACAATTGCGCCATGCAGAGGCAAAACCGCAATGAAACGATCTGGTTTTTATTGATTTCATCAAATTTTTCTCACTTTTTATTTTGTAAAAAAATTTTCTACCTGTCCGTATGTTTTAAATTTTTTTAAAGGGTGTAAATTTGGTCTATTGAGGTGCTTTTAAAAGATTGTGCTGAAATATGTACGCTTAGATACTTTTAGCATAGAAAACATATTCTATCCGTGAGTTGCAAAGTTACCTCCTTTTGCCGGTGTATTTGAAAGGGTTAAATCTTATATTTAAGAAACCGATTGCATCATAGATTATAAGAATGTTTTTAAGCTTTAAGAATATGTTTTTTGTTTGCCGGTACCTATAGGATTGCGCAGTGCTAAGGCAAAACCGCAATGAAAACGATCTGTGTTTATTGATTTCATCAAATTTTTCACACATTTTATTTTGTAAAAAATATTTCTATCGGTCCGAACGTTTCAAATTTACTGTAGGGAGTATAAACTTGGTCTATTCAGAATATTTCAAAAGATTGAGTTGAAATATGTACGTTAAAATAATTTTAGCATAAAAAAAATATCCTTTCTGCGAGTCACAGAATGATCTTCTTTTGTCTGTGTATTTGAAAGTGTTAAAATCCAAATATTTTAAAACCAATTACACCATCGGTTAGAAGAAATTTTCAACTTTAATATCTTCTATTTTGTTTGTTCACATCTTAAAAATTACGCCCTGGAGCAGCATTGACAAAAGGGAGAAAAATGGTTTTGGGAAAAACGGCTCTTTTTGAATATTTCTTTTTAAAGGGTTAACTGCAACATTATTTCGAATTGATTATAACATTTGAGATCTAAAAGTATGATCTTTCGAAATATGGTTGTTAACACTAGAACCGCGGCAACGGGTCATTTTGACCCTATCATATGGAGAAATGTCGATTCGAACCAGAAAACTCTTAATAAAATAAGTTAAATATATGCTGAGCAAAAATATTTTCAATAAATAACTTAAACAGTTTTAAATGAAAATTCCGGCAAGAAATATTTTTATAAAACTTGATTGAATTTTCCCGCAGTTCTAGTGTTAAGTTTAACTGCGTTGAGCAGTTTGGTTGATTTCGATTTAAACAAAATGATCCAAAAACAGAAATAAACGCCGATAAATGCTGCTTCTTTTGTTTAGGTGTGTAAAAGGGTTTGTGCGCACATGCAAACGATTTCTTTCCCCGAACATTAAAAAAATGACTTTTTGAAGAGAGTGAGTTCCGTTTCATAATTAATATCTATGAAGTTAATCAAAAAAATAAAATTCTGAGCTTCAGGTGCATCAGGAGAGATATTGGGCTACTCTCAAAAAAATTTTGAGCCTCATATGTCCCATAGATTTTGCTAGCCATCGCAGACACACACACACACACAGATAGACAGAGTGTTTTGTTCTTTTATTAGTATAGATTCTGTAAAAGACACTCATCCCGGAGACATTAAAATACTACTTACATTTTTGTATTGACTTATGCATGTTCTTGATATAATAAAATTAAAGAGCACACATTGAAAATTTATACTTTTTTATTTTTAAATTTATATTTTTAAATTTTTGTATTTTGTTTTAGATTTATTATTTTGAAACCTTTTTAAAAAAATAAGCATAGCTTATACTTTTAATCTTATGTTTGTTTTAGTTATCTTGTGCTTATTAATTTAATTTCTTATACATCACTTCTAAAGATTGCATAATTTTAATTTTTACATCATGGAGTAGGTAAAGAATATACTTCAATGAAATTTATTTAAAAAAACTGTTGCTCAGTTTAGTGATTTTTTAAACTATTTTTAAACATGAGTTAATTTTAAAATTATTTCAACATTTGTTTGTCACAAAAGTTAGAATAAAGTAAAGTAATTTGTAGTATTAATCATCTAGAGATAAAAATAATCACATAATCAGATTAACCTTAAGATGGGTGCCCTTTGGTATTAAATTAAAATCTTCTGTATATATGTATAAATAATTTTTAAGCTAATTATAAATTTAATATAAAGTTAAATTAGATGGAATGTACTTTTATTTTTGGTTTCTTAATTTCTAACCTGATGATTATCATTTTCTTAGTTTTTAAAGAATGAGATATAAGCTATGTCTATTATGTTAAAAATCTAACTGACAGTTTGTATTTCACTATTACCGTATTTTCGGGTGTATAGTCCGTGGAGTATACAAGAAAAAAACCTCCCAAAAAGCCGCTGCGGCTTATACACAATGTAGGTTATACAAAGATTTTTTTTAAAAAAATTGGAAATCGTGATATTTTTCTACAATTTTTAAACCTTAAAAAAATTGAAAAAAACATCGAAAATTGGAAATTTTTTTCGCTATGCCTTGAAATTTAGAGAGTTCTCCCATGTTTGTAAAGGCTTTTTGTTACTGCTTAAATATAGTTATTTCTGGATTTGGAAGAACTGTTGCAACTATCGCCAAGTATTGCACTGATAGATGTATAAAAGAAATTGTGTTTGTAGAGTACAAAATCCAAAATCCGCAACCCTTCCAATCTCGACAATTCTGAATTTAAGATCATTTTTAGTTTATTTTTCAAAAAAATAATCTACCGACCCTGTTGCAAAGAAAAAAAAAAGTGCGTGATTTATATCATTTCGGAGCGATTCAGAGCAGTCGTTCTTTTTCGAAACGATTCCGAGGAATCGTTCCATTACAGAGTCTTTTCATTTCGGAACGAGTTCTATAGGAATCGTGCTTTTCCGGAATCGTTTCTTTCCAGATAGCGTCCGAGGAATCGTTCCTTTTCGGAGTTGTTGCATTTCGGAACGATTCCGAGGATTCAATCCTTTTGGGAACCAATGACCTAAGATACGTATACATTTTATGTCCGAAATTTTAAATTTATCACCGATTTTTTTTTTTTTTTTCGGAAATTTTTTTTAAAAATATCACGCTTCTTTGAAAAAAAATGTGCATAAACGCCGCATCGCTTGGAATTTTATCTTAAAACACGTAAACGTCGCGGCGTTTCTTCCGAAAATTACGGTGCTGATAATCTTAATTTTTTAGCCCAATTACTGTAGATATTATGCATCACGAAAAAATTTGGTAAATTTGTGTTTAAAATTATGACTAATGGCTTCTAATTTCGAACCCTGGTCGAAATATACGTTCGTAAATGGTGTATAGGCCACGGACTATACACCGATGCATCTCCGCGGGTTATACACGAACTTTTTTTACTGCACTGCTCGATTTAGGGGTGCGGATTATACACAGGGTGCGGGCTATACACCCGAAAATACAGTATTCTTTTAAAATATTGAATACAGTACAATGAAATTAATGACAGTTATTTGCACAAGTTTGAGAATGTCATGTAATCTTTCAAACTTTTAAAATTTAAATTGATTTTCAAGATATTAATTTACTTTGTAACTTTCAACAAAGTTTTTCTTTCAAGATAGTAACTATATTACTTCATTTTTAAGGAAATAAAAGGGTAGGGTAAAGTTACATATGAGATATCTTCTGCTATCTGGAAGTGGTGAAAAAATATCCTTATTTTTGTTTTGTTTGAATAAATCAATTTAATGATTTTTAATTTACTTTTTCAAAAAAAAAATAATAATAATGTAAAGAATTCTACATTTATTAAAATTATTTTTTAAAAATTGAAAGATTTTAAGATTTTTGATCTATGTGAAATAAATTCCGAATTCATTTAAAATGTAAATGTGATAGTGCAAGCAGTTTGATAATGGTGTCTATGCCCAACCCTACAGTACTTTAAACGTTCACCTCGATAAATTTCTTAGATGAGTTAGACATTTAAACAAGCATAAGCTTGGCAATGTTGTAAAGCTCTTTAAATTTTTATGAAAAATTGTCCCGACAAATTGAATTTTATTGCCTATATGTAGTTTTCTTATAAAGACATTCTTCTGTAATTGCACTAAAGAAATGCAATTTTCAGTGCATTTACATTTTAAATATGATTTCTTGCTTAGAATAAATTTAATATTGCAAGTCTTTTTTGAATTTAGAATTGCATTAGATTTCTGCCCTCTTTTCTATAAAAAATGAAAATGAAAATTCATGCTGTTTTACCAGCTAGTTTAGTATGTTTCTTAAAATTTTATCAGATTTAATCAATTTTGATATGTTAGATGCTATTTAACATTGCATTTTTTCCCCTGAAATTTAGAACCTACAAAAGGAAGTGAGTTCCAAGAAGAAAAATCTTGATAATTTGCTTCAGATTATTCAAGAAATTAGTACTGAAAGTCCTGAGGCACGATTAAAAACTCATACATCACAGTTGACTTCTAGATATCAAGCATTGGAGAGATCTGTTCAGGTAAAAAGTTTGATTTAAAAATATAAAGAGTTCTATTGACCATTTTTCTACTATAATAAACTAGTGATCTTAGGTACCTTCACAGAAATATAATTGATTAGGGGTTTTCATTTCTTTTTAATCCCTTAAGCATCGCCAGGTATATATATATACAGTAAAACCTCTAAATAACGGACACCTCGGGAACACAGAAATCGTCCGTTATTCGGAGGTGTCCGCTATTGGGAAAATCTCAGAGATTCAAAAATCACTAAGAAATGCTTAATGTTTCATTAATTGACTTTTATATTCCTTAAATCTATATTATATGATTAATCGGAAATTAAAATTATTTTTTAAGTAATAAAACTGAAATAAAATTGTGCACACTTTTACAAACTTCTTTACAAACTTTGCAAACCTTTACACCATTTGCAAACTTCATTTCTTCTAAAATCTGCTACAAAAGTTTACTTTTGCTTGCAATTACATATAATTTGTTTTACAATGTGACGTTATTGGACTCTATAGAATTCCGGGCGGGGAGGAGGGATTGCACTTTTTGTCTATTAAAAGCATAAAATCTTAAAATCTTCCGGGAGGACATTGCAATGCTGAAGATGTCCCTCCCGGGCAACCCTGAATTCACACTAAATGTAGGGGGGGGGGGGTTCCTAGCCCACCCTCTACATTTATCTGTGATCACAAAATTTGTGACACATTGCTCTGATAAATTTAGAGGCCTTTTTACACGTTTTTCGCTTTTTACTTACCCGTCATACGTAGTATAGGGTAAGTCTTGCAATCGTTTTGAAAATAGAAATTTTTTTTTTTTACGGATTTACACGTTTCAGACACTGGAGATTCCGAAAAACATATTTTTAGAAAAAAAATTTTGCCGTCCGTCCGTCTGTCTGTCTGTCTGTCTGTCTGTAACCGCTCTATCTCCCGAACAAATTGAGATAGAGACTTGAAATTTTGTGTGTGCTTAGTATGTAAAAATGGGACGAAGCCTATTTAATATCAGTAACCTCGATTATCCGGAACTATTTTTTTCGGACTCTCGAAAAATTCGCTCTGATGAAAGGTACATAAAAATTTTCGAATTTTTTTATTTTAAGGGGTGGACATAAAAGGCAATAAATTAACACAAATTCTGCATAAAAAACGAAGTCGATCGGATAATTATTTGTCGAGATAGTTCTAATCCTGTTTTTCACATTCTTTGATTTTTCATGACCCTGTATTTCATTCAAATTTCAACTCAAAGATATCTTTTAATTGCAAATGAGACACTTAATTCGATGCAAGTAACCGTTAGTGAATATGATAATTATTTTTAGAGTTATAAGGATGTTTCTTTTACGCAATTCAGTGCTACTTGAATAGTTTGGCGTTTCATACAATTTATCGAAATTGGCACATCAGGAAATTCATTAATAGAGCATGATGATGTGTTAAAAGTACTTAAATATACGTTTATATTTTATTTTAGAATTGTAATGCATTTTATAAATTGTTTACATATGTTATGTTTTCATATATTATGTTATGCATATCCATGATGGGTAAGTATTACGGTGGCCTCCAACGACTAGTTTTTTTCGGGATTAAAAATTCTTTTACATCTTTTATCGCCGAAAAAAGTGTCCGCTATTCGGAATGTCCGTTATTCAGAGGTTGAACATACAAAAATGAAGGTTTTGGGAGTGGGGATTGGAAAACTGTCCGTTAAATAGAGGTGTCCGCTATTCGGGAGTGTCCGTTATAGAGGTTTTACTGTACTTCTAAATTTATTATGAAAAATTGTAGCATTACTGGTGCTAAAAAGCAGCTCATAATTTAATGCCACAAATTATATTTCGCATATAAAAATGCAAATGTAGAAATTCAAGGAATAGAGTGCATATCTATATGTTAAATATTTCATAGTTAATTGTTATATTATGTATAATTAATATGTTATTTTTTCATAGTTAATTGTTTAACATATAGATATGCACTCCAGGAATATGTTTAGAAAAATTTTAGGACCCTTCACAAAATTTTTTATCCCCAATCAGGACCCTTCACAAACATTTTATCCCAAAACAGGACCCTTCACTAAATTATTTATCTCTTAAATAGATCTTTCGCAGAATTTTTTCACCTTCAAATTGAACTCTTCACAAATTTAATCATTCGGTAATAAAATCTGGCTTGTAAATAAGCAGTTGAACTTACCAAAGAGCATATTAGTAAGCTTTTTATACATGAAAAATAGAACCTGAAAACATCGATAATGTAAAATTCACTAAATTCTGAGTAGAATTTTCACAAATGTAAGAAAAAATTCACAATTTCACAAAAACAGGACCCTGCAAGAAAAGTCTGGACAGAGCCCTGCACTCTGTTCCTTGAATTTCTACAGTTGCATTTTTATATATGAAATAAATAAATGTATATATGTATATATATATATAGCGATTGGCTAATTTCCATAACATTAACTTGTTGCATTGTCGTATTCTGAATTAAAAAAAAACTTTTTCGTCAAACTTAAAAAAACAAAATGAAAAAACCGATCCTGATTATCTGGGTTCTACTGTATATATATATAAAGTAACGATTTGGAAAAGGACCAATGAAAATCTGCGTAGATACCACAGAAGGCAGGGCCTGGTTCTGTCACCAATTTGGCAACAAAATTAGTTGCCAAAAGTGATACCAATTTGGCTAAATGTCTGATATTTTGCCAAATTCCCATAGACATACAATGAAAACTAATAGATTTGCCTGTTTGCAGAAAAATCAACAAATTGAAACATATTAATGAAACAAAGACTAATATTAGCTTATGAATAGAACTTAATAGGATTATGTACATTATTTTTTAGTACAAATACACAAAATCCGTAACAATGTATTTATTTGAAATGTATTTATGTGAACTTCTCAGGCAAATAAATCCATATGCTAAAAGTTATAGTTGCTGTTAAATGTTGCATGAATTAACTAGAATTGATGAATAAGAATATGCTTTAAATTTTATAACTTATAAATTTCATGACAAGCAAAGATAAAACAAATCAACAACTTTAGAAATCGGCTTCATCATTGAAACAAAATATAATTGTATTTCACAGTGGCTAATTTGGCTTTATAAATCTCAAATCGCAAAGAAAGAATGGGAATCCATTAATAGAGAGATCACCATTGTTTTTATTTTTTATTTTAATTCAATTTTTTTTAAAGCTGATGAAATTAGCATGCTTTCAGAATCTTGGGTGTCTGATAGGGTATTGGCAAGCATTGCTTGTAGGAAACAGAGCCCCCTAGTATCTGAAAAAAGTGCATGCATCTTCTATAGAGATAGCAAAGAATTCCAACAATAGCAAAGCAATTTTGGCCACCTGGATTATTATATATCACAATATAGCATATGCATTTATTTTAAATGTTATTTTAGATAACTAATATACTCCATCTTTTATTGATGTAATATGTGATTTAAGTAAGGCATTGGAGATTACATAAGATTTCATAGGCAATTAAGTTGTTAAAATTAAATAATAGTAAAATATTCACTTTAATGTAATTACCTGCAGTTTTTTTTAAATATCATACAATTATGATTTCTGAAATATCCGTCTTTCACTCATCGAATTTATTAATATTAAAAGGCCAAATATTAAATATTATTTATCAAGGCCATATTGATATCATTTATTACATCATAATACACAAATTATGTAATATTAAAGTGATATTATTTCACATATTTTACTTAGCTCCTCTATTCATACAATTTTGTCATAATAAATATGTCTTGTATTCAATGACATTGTAAAATCATGTTTTGTCATTCAGTTATCAGCAGAAAATGTGATGTGTATGAAGTATTTTACCTTTTAATCTATCATGTTATTGAAAATAGATTATATTTGCCAAAGGAGAAGAGATTGAAAAATGACATACTTTTCTTTTTTATCTAAAAGTTTGAATTAAAATCTCAATTTTTATTAATTTTAGCAATTTTTTTTCTTTCTTTTTCCCCTTTTTCCCACTTTTTGCCCTACTTATCTTTTTTACCCTTTTTTATTCAACTAAACTTTGTTATAAAATGGAATTTTGCAATCCATTTTCAGTTCCTTCCTGATATATTAGAATTTAAAAAATTTAAGCCTTTGGTAGATGGCTGCAGGAGATAAATCTTCAAATATTCTTTGTTATAACTGTATATGAACTGCAATAACAGTGGAAGAAATTATGCACCGAACCACACTCACTTAATTTAGCCAACTGGCTGTGAAACTGCAACAATAAAATATTTTTAACACTAAAAAATAGAAAATATAAAGTGCATTTATAATGTCTCTTAAAATACATATTTATCCATAAATTAAATCGTGATTATATGTTGAGGAAACAATTAGGAATCCTGAATAAATATTTTAAATGCTGCTTTTTTATTCCTTTTGCCATATCTTAAAGAAGCAAAAAAATATACATTTTAAAAATAAATTCACATGTTCCTTCCAAGTGTAAATCAAAGCCACGAGTTCTTCATAATCAGGGCCTCACACCAAATTAACATATTACATGACAGGAATTTTTTGGAATAACATAAATTGCTATCATAAACTTAGGTGGGACTTTTATTATTATTTATTTTTTATGAGAAGGGTTTTTACTATTTTTATTTTATTAATAATCTCAAATAAAAATATAAAGATATTCTTTTAAAGGGAGGGGAAATTATATTTTTATGCTATATTTTAGGAAGCTATCAGAAAATTGGAATCTTTGCTTAAAGTAAAGAAAGAATATGAAATTGCCAAAGTTGCATTAGAAGATTGGTTATCTGAAATGGAAAAGCATTTGGAGCCAAATCTTGATACATCTGGGGATAAAGAAACTCTTCAAGCAAAGCGTCAAAGTTTGAAAGTATGTATTAATTTGATATTTTATTTATAAAGGTTTATGTAATGAGTTGGTTGCACTTTACTGGTGCTTCATTTATTATTGACACTGTGTTTACAGCCAAATTTCACAAGGAAAGGGAAGTAGTGTGTTGATTTATTGTTCCTTTCAGTACATCTCTTTTTATTTTAAATCATATCAGCTAGTCTGAGAGGTGCCTGTTATCACAAATCTCTCAAAATCGCTCTTCCGAGCAATGGTGGTTTCTTCTAACATCTCATGGTGGGTACAAGACATGAAATTTTTTCTCTTTTGGTATAAATAGAAGAAATTTGGATTATTCTCAGCAAGGGGTCATAGTGTTTAAATTAGTCCTTTTCTTTAATCGTGATTGGTTAAATCTTTTTAATGATGGGTTTTCTGGAATGACACAAGTTCTGCATCAACCTTATTCCAACATTTATTGTAGTTTTCACCTTTAATAATAGGGATTATTTATGATTTAATAAATATCTTCTAGAGAAACTTTAATTAGAATTTATGCCATACCAAAAATTTATTTCTGCTTTTAATATTCAATAATTTAGTTTGATTTATATTCTATGTATCTAATAACTGTCATACTTGGAAAATTTAATTGTTATTTGTGAATTATTTATTTTATATGAAGTTTATTATAATTCATGATTTCAAGTAGTCCATTTATTTTATAAATACCAACAAATGTCAAAGATATTTATTATGATAAATTAGCTTTACACATTACATTTAAAGTTAGGAAAGGAAGTTAGAAATTTTGGATTATATATATACATACAGGGTGATTATAATTAAAGTCCGAGTTTCAAAACGCTCTAAAAAGTGAACCATTCGTTAGAATGGCATCAAAATTTAACAGCGTATTATGGAAGAAGGGGGAAAGAACATGAACCAAAAAAAAAAAAAAAGTTCCAAATTTGAGTGACAGATGGCGCTGTAAGCGTCAGTATATGTAAATTAAAATACCTGGCATGCACACGACAATTTCAGGTGTTATAAAAGCGTTGGGTAAATGGCGTTTCCTCATTTCGCTTCTCAGACGTTGTCCATGAGTGTCTCAATGAAGGATCGTGCTCTGCTTGTAAAGCTTTATTACAAGAACGGTGATTCTGCACCAGTGGCTCTGCAGAAGTTCAGGACTCTCAAGGGTATGAAAAAAGGTGCTGGACCGATGACTGTCAGAGGTCTGGTGAAAATGAGGCAAAAATTCGAAAATACAGGTTCGTTTGATGTGCAGTCTGGTAGAGGAAGGAAAAGATGTGATTCGGCAGTAGTTGAAGAAGTGGCCACAGCAGTTCAGGAAGAGTCTAGCGGTGGTGAGCAACCATGCAGTGCACAGAGAATTGCCCAAACATTGAACAGGCCTGTGAGCATGGTACATAACATTCTACGAAACATCCTGCAATGCTATCCATATAAAATTTGCCATGTGCAGGAGTTGTTCCCTTCTGACCTGCCAGCAAAATAGTTTTGCTTTGGAATTTCTCGCTCGCATGGAAGTGGACAATGATTGGCCGTGGAAAATTCTGTGGACAGACGAAGCCCATTTCTACCTGACGGGATATGTCAATACACAGAATTGCCAAATATGGGCAACAGAAAATCCACTCGCAATGAACCCAGTACCACTTCATCTTGCAAAGGTCACTGTGTGGTGCAGATTTACGGCATCATTTATCATAGGGCCGTATTTTTTTAAGGAGATGGGTGCTTTAGGTCCTGTTACCGTTAATGATCAGCGCTATGAGTCTCTTTTGCATAATGACGTCATTAAAGCTCTGCAACAGAGTGAATGTCTGGATAGTATCATTTTTATGCAAGATGGCGCTCCTCCGCACATTGCAAATCGAGTGAAGCAGTTGTTGAGGCGGCATTTCGGAAATGCTAGAATTATCAGTCGTCATTTTCCTACAGCTTGGCTGGCCCGATCACCTGATCTTAATCTGTGTGATTTCTGGCTGTGGGGTTATCTGAAAGATATTGTGTTCAGTACTCCGATTGCCAACGTAGCTGAATTAAAGACATGCATTGCGCAACACATTCTGAACTTGACCCCAGATACACTTCAATCGGTTGTGGAACATGCTGTTTCCCGATTTAATCTTGTTGCACATGGCGGTGGACAGCATATTGAACATGTTTTGCGCCAGTCTCGCCAAACTTAAAAACCGATTGGATGGATGCTTTTTATGTGGTTTTTGGCCTCAGGACAATTAAAAACCGGTTAGATGGATGCTTTTTATGCAGTTTTTGGCCTCAGGACAATTAAAAACTGGTTAGATGGATGCTTTTTATGCGATTTTTGGCCTCAGGACAATTAAAAATCGATTGGAGGGATGCTTTTTATGCGGTTTTTGGCCTCAAGACAATTAAAAACCCGATTTTTCCCATCCGATGTGGTACGACCTTGCCGTGGTGGACAGGCTTACGTAACTAACAGTATCACACGCGTACAGTCATGCACACTGAACAATACAGTTGGTTTATATCTTGTAACTTACGCCTTAGCCGTTGTTTTACGATTTGTCCTTTGTAGTCGAAATTCTGACGCTTACAGCCTGATCTGTCGCTAAAATTTGGAACTTTTTTTTTTTTTTTGGTTCATGTTCTTTCCCCCTTCTTCAATAATACGCTGTTAAATTTTGCCGTCATTCTAACGAGTGGTTCGCTTTTTAGAGCGTTTTGAAACTCGGACTTTAATTATAATCACCCTGTATGTATATATATATATATATATATATATACATATATATATATATATATATATCCTTCATATACTTATAAAAAGAGTTGAGTAATTGTTTAGTTCAATCTTGCAAGCTGTGATTTAAAAAAAAAATGCTTTCTAAAATTTCTGCAAGTTTTTCTCAAACCCTTTTAGGGCAGTTCTTGCTACTGCCAGAAAGACCAAGCCTCTTCAGCAGGCATAAGGTGAATAGTAAAACAAGCCACTTGACTCACTTTCATATTATTAAGTTACATTGGACAATTGTCAAATTGACTCTGAATAGTTTTGAAATTAATAAAATTATTATACAACAAATAGATGACATGACATGCAATATTTCGTTATTTCAACCTTATTTTTCATGAACATGGAAAAGGATAGTCCATTCTTGTTTTCAATACCTCATATATTATGTGTTAAAAAATGTTTTAGGCAATATTATTTTTATTTTATGAGACATTTAAATTCAGAGGGATGTAAATCTCGTTTTCTTAAATGCTGAAAAACAAAGATTTTTCTGAATGTTCTTCCATGATTTATTATTATTTAAAATATCTTTAGGCAACTTTTGTAAAACTTATATGCAAAAGTGATAAATTTTCAGTAAAACTTACCTGCTAAGAAATGCAACATATATTTGAAATTGTAATCAGTCAGAATATTTAATATAAAAAAAACCCAAGAAATAATATATAACAGAGTAAAGTTTGCAAAATATGTCTAATAAAAAAATTGTAAAAAATATTTTTGTACTTTTTATAACTTGTAATTTTTAAAAGACAGCTGAAAAATTCACTCACTTTGTCAGAAATTTCACTTTTTATTAATGAGTAGAATGATATAATTCTTCACTTCTGCTGATACTGATTTTCAGATGTGTATATTAATATATTTAGACATTTTCCATGTACGTAATTAATTTCTTTAAATTAATGGCTTATACCATTCTACCTTTAACTGCCTCATACAGTGGATACAATCTGAACAGTTTTAATTAATAAATTTATTTATTTTTTAATATTTGATGTGTATTGGCATTTTATGTATTTCATAGCTAAAATAATATGCATTTTTCAGTAACTATGAAGAAATTGTTTCTTGCTATCTTTTCTTTCTTTTTTTTTTTTCTTTTTATGCCAAATTTGTATCTTGGATATTTAATATACACTTTTTTATGCTTTAGGATCTTTTATCAAAGAAGGAACCAAATATGCAAAAATTGTCTGCTGTTACTGATGCCGGAGAAATTATCTATTTTAGTTTGAGTATGGAAGGACGGGACCAAATTCGTTCTGAAATGAGAAAATTAAGAGACTCTTGGGATGAAAAGTGGGAAAAAGTTAATGCTGCTTATAAAAATCTGGAATCAGCTTTGATGGCTTGGGGAACATTTGAAGAAAGGTAAATTTGATAATTTGATATCGGTTAAAACATCTGTACTTTATATGTAAGTATTAACCAATAATATACATTACTGGCCATACATTATACATACAGGCTATACATTACTGGTATTTAGCCTTGTAATATACATTTCATGAAATACATATATGTTTTATTTTTTGTTAAAATTTAGAAAGGTTCAAAGTTTTTTTTGTTTTTTTTTCACCGTTTATAAAAAAGTGTAGTCTGCCTATTTTACAAATTCTTAAAAATTATTTTCTTATTAAAAGATAACACTACTTAGATAACATCTCATTAAAGTATTTTTAGCACTTTCCAACAAAGTTGAAAAGTGCTTATGCATTCGGTTTGTCTGGCCGTCTGTCCGTGCTCTAACTCCCGTAAATATACTCGGATTGCTATGAAATTTTTATACGTTATTGAGGTTTACCCTAGCACGAACCCTATTGAAAATGAAGTATCTACCATGATTAGTTTATCTACAGAGAGAATCAAAAGTTTCCCATTACATTACGGCCTATCGGGAAAAATCGTTAATATACTCGGATTGCCATGAAATTTTAGGACATTATTGACGTTTACCCTAGCACAAGTCCTATTGAAAATGAAGTTTCTACCATGATTAGTTTATCTACAGGGCGAATCAAAAGTTCCCCATTACATTACGGCTATGGGGAAAAATCGTTAATATACTCGGATTGCCATGAAATTTTGGGACGTTATTGAGGTTTACCCTAGCACGAACCCTACTGAAAACGAAGCATCTACCATGATTAGTTTATCTACAGAGAGAATCAAAAGTTTCCCATTACATTACGGCCTATGGGGAAAAATCGTTAATATACTCGGATTGCCATGAAATTTTAGGACGTTATTGACGTTTACCCTAGCACAAGTCCTATCCAAAATGAAGTTTCTATCATGATTAGTTTATCTACAGGGCGAATCAAAATTTTCCTATTACATTACGGCCTATGAGGAAAAATCGTTTCAAAGGAATTTTAAAGATGTTATACCCTGTCAAACATATTAAAATATGCATTCTATAAAACATAAGGTGAAAATGTGTTATTATTCATTTACAGGGCCACACAAAAGAATTCCATTAGATAATGGTAAAAGGGGGAATTGTGTGACATATTTTAAATACATTAAGCTTTTCCATGTATAATAAAATTGATATATGTCACTGAAGCTTAATATAAATTATACGCTACTGTCTTGCATAATATGAAGTACATAGCATTTACAGGGCCATACAAAAGATTTCAAATAGTATATTCTTTCCGAAGTACTGTATATGTGTCCGATGATGGCTGATGGAGGGATGAAATGTATTTTAATTATGATATTCGCGTTTATATTTCGCTAAATATATGCACATTATATGGTGTGTATAAATGTTATAGTTGATATACAGGACTATCCAAAAGAGCTCACCAACGTTACTGAATACAAGCTTAAATTATTTAAACGTGGTTCTTAAATAAGCTATGCATTTTTACGCTGAGCTGCATTCAATTTACTGAGAAATGTTTGCATAATATAGATAAAGGGATATACAGGGCCACGCAAAGAATTCGGTACATGGACGCCTATGAATGATGATTTATGAGAATGTGATTTCAGTTGTTTTAAAAGTGTTTTAGTTTACAATAAATTTTAGCCTAATGCTGACGTGTAATAAAGGTACAATGTAAACTACAGGGCTGAACAAAAGTATTCAAGTATGTTTCCGTCTATAGTATAAATTGCTGAAAAAGTAATTTCAACCTACTGGGTATTTTCTTGCTAAGCTAAATTTTCCCATTATATCAACTGACATATGAAATACAGGGCTGTACAAAAGTACTGGAATGCATATTTGAGTACATTTGGCTATACACTATTATTTCCCTAAATAACAAAGTTTTGTTAAAGATTTCATTAAGTGTTGGAAAGTGCTTCATAATCTATGCATAACGCATGATTTTTCTTACTTGTTTATATATGCAAAAATGATATTTTATTAGTTAAAAACTCGTGTCAAAATTAAAAGGCCAGTTTTAATGCTAAGTAGAATCAGTGTTCTCGCTGACATTTGACCAATGATAGTAATTTGGCTAATTAAAAATAAAAAACATTCGCCAAATGAAAAAAGTATTAGCAAAATAGATTCGCTGTGTAGTACTAAAAAAATTATCTTTAATCCTTTAATGTACCTCCCCTTTTTTTTTTCAATATGTTCTAAAATAACCTTTTTGTAATTACAACAAAGATTGTTATTAATCTAATTTCAATTATCCTTTATAAATATATTAAAAATATGTATGTATGAAAAGCAAAAAAGAAAAGAAAGAAAAAGCAAAAACTGAGCACTAGCAATTTGGTGAATCTATTCGCTTGTTTACTCACCAAATGAAGAATTTAGTTGCAATTTGACACAATGGCGAGCAACAGCGAGAACCCTGAGTAGAATACACCATAGTAAGTAAACAGTAACAAAAACTATAAACATGTTTTCAGAGCAGAATTTTAAAAATCAGTGACCATTCTAGCTCTATTAAATTTTAACCAATCAACTCTATCTTTTTGAAAATTAATCATCACAGTTTTCTAATAAATTGCATGAGATTTTTTCTAAATATTGATACCTTGCTTTTTTGTATAACTTTAAGTAACAAAATCTTTCTGATGGAAAATTTACATTTTATTTTGAATTGGTGAATTTCTCTTGATATACGCATTTATCAAAATGGCTGTTTACTTTATTAGCTTTTAAACCAAGCAAAAACTTTTCAGTTTTCATTATTTTAGTTTTAAATCTATGATAAGTTACTTCAGTTTGATGCTCTTTTGTGTGTGTGTGTCAAAAGATTTTTATACATTGGCTGTCAAACCCTGATTTTTTGTGTATCAGCTAAAAAAATTGAAACTTTCTATTTTCATTTATGTGTAATAATTTAGTATAAATGAAGTTTTATAAACACTTCCTATTTCATTTTTAAAAAATCCTTGAAAAAGGTGTCAAATTTCAAGACATCAAAGTGGTATTACCCTTTAAAATCAAAATATTGTCATGCTAAAGGTAAACGTATTCAATATGAAAATTAATTTTCATCGAAAAATTTACTGTATTTTGTTTTAAAGATTTATTTACATTTTAACTTTTTATGTTATTCATGTAAGAATTTCTTTTCAATTAGTTGCAAGCAAGTATCTACTTGGTTAAATGAATTTGCCTCTCAGTTAGGAAATGAGGTTCAACTAAAACCTACCTTAACAGAGAAGAAGCTTCAACTACAGAGTTATAAAGTAATAATTCTTTTGTTATTATTACATATTGATGATTAATAATGACAAAAACAATAAACATTCAATAATTCAAAAAGTATAGACAATAATATGATGCAGTTTTTGCTAAAATGAAAGTGTGACAAGTGGTCTATCACTTGAATTGTAAATTATAAAATGTATGTCAAATTTTGACTTTAGATTGCTTAAACAGAAAAGACCCTATTTGAATGTAATTAAAAATAAATGTTTTTGGAATTGCATCTTTACTAGAATTTTACTAGAAAAAAAAGGGGGCCTTTTTTTAATAACAAAAATTTTATTCCCAATATCATTATCTACCACAAATAAATGTTATTTCAGTTGTTTCAAAAGTTTGTACAATGATGCAATACCGTTCACAATGAGATCAGATTACAAATATTCAATTCCACAGTTACCATTTGTGAGAAAATTTGTCAAGCAGCAAAATACTCTGTAGTGCATCAAAAATCTCTTCTGTAATTATTTTCATGTGTTGGCTTAATTAAGACAGACAGCAACTTTGGACAATTATAGTGATAATGCACAGTAACAAATGCAGCTATTTTTGCCAATTTCTTTTAAATCAAAGAAACCCATGTCTTTATGTGTATGTCTGTATGTGAAAGCTGCATAATGCTACTATCTGTACTTTCAGAATTATTTAATTTTCATTTCTTTTGTGAATTTGGAATCATCTTGTATATTTGCTTCGACAATTAATTCTTATTATCCTATTGAATTAAATTATAATTATTCCTATTTAATTATCTAAAATATTATTTGTGATAAGGATAAATTTCCGATTAAGATAAATTTTAATATTGCATGTTTTAGCTAATTTTCTGTTCCACAATGCATAAATTTGCATTTGTTTATATTAATACTATTCAAATTATTGTCATGCTAAATGCTTTTCACAAGTTTGATATTTTGTTGCTGTGTATTTTGGAAGTATGCTGAACTAAAAATATGCAATAAAACTTTTTTTTTTATTTTAATTCTCCAAAACCTTGTTATTGATATTACTCAAATTACCTTAATTTTAAAGAAAAATCCTTAAAAAAATATGTAAAAGTTGTGCATCTAGTAAAAATGTTTTCTAAAAACAATGTTATTTTTCATTACAAGCATCTGAATTGGGCTTTGCTGCTTAAACAATCTAAAATTAAAATTTAGCAATTATTGCCAACATTTGATTCATAAAGAGGTTGAATTTTTTTCACACCCTTTGCTTCAAATAAATAGCTTTATTTGCATGTTTGTTTGTTGCATGTAAAATATTTAAGTTTTTATCTGTGCTTTACAGTAAACCTATAATCTCAATTCTTTTCTTTTGTCCCTTTAAAAAAAATTATAAATATATAAGATCCTGTAGCATAAAATTTTAATTTTGTTATTTAAGAAGTATAAAACTTCCCATTTATTTGTTCTGAACCAATCTTATTATGTAATGAATCTCTATTTATTTATTTTTTTCCTTTGACTTAGCAATTTTTTTTATAATCATTTTAGGCAATGTCCCATGGAATTTCAGCACATCAAGCTATTATATCGAAATTAAAAGACAAAGCTAAAGTTTTGCCTGAATCTGCTCCTAAACAAGATGTTGAGGGATTCCAGAAACAGTATGACAACTTGATTGCTGCTATAAAGGTATTTTATCTGCTTTTCCTGTTTATCTATCTTAATTTGCAATTCTTCCTGGTTTTAGATCTATAAATATATATTATTTCTGGTCTGACTGTCAATCTATCTTTATCAAGAAATATTTAAAAATGTATTTTTAGAAAATTCATTACATCATATTTGCTCATTCATGATTTGCTAAAAGATAATGAATTGCAAAATAACAAAATTTTTCCTGTTAAAAAAAAAAAAAAAATAAATAAATAAATAAATGTATTTTCATGCAAGTAATATTTTTAATACATATATATATATATATTATTAATGAGAATTAACTTATGGGAGATCTTCATTATAAGGTATAAATCCTTTAAATATAAGTAATTAGTCTATTCAGGTGAGAGGGAGTAAAGAAAAATGAATATATTTTGAATCTAATGTTAATCATTACTTTACATGACACTGTTTCATCAATAACGACTTAGTAGTTTAAAAAAAATCTCAAGAAAATATTTTTGTTGAAAATATAAATTTAAGTATATTTATCAAAAGAAATGTTTTTTTAAATATATGCTGAAAATTTTTAGATTTGATTGCATTAATTATTATTATTATTATTTCCATGTGTATTTCTAAAAGGCTTTTTTTCTCCCTTATGATAAAAATTTAAATAATCTGAATTACTCTTTCCTATTATTAAAACTAATTTTAATTATTGAAATGAAAGTTAACTGTAGTTACTGATTTTACCTTTTATATATATATTTATATACATTTAATTATTTTTTATAGGAGCGTGTCCAGATTTGTGATGGTCATGTTAACGAACATGAAAACTATCGTATTAAGTTAGAAAGATTTCAAGATTGGCTGCGCTCTTTGAAAGCAGCAGTAGATACAAATATAGATCATGGTGATACTGAAGGCTTAAAGATGAAATTAATAGCTTTATCAGTAAGTATTAAGGTGTAAAATTTTATTACATAACTTAAATCATTCTATTTTTTTTTTTTTTTCAATTCAGTATAAATGTTAGAAGACCTGATGTTTCATTTATTACACCTACATTTCATTAATATAAGTTTTTTCATAATTTGAATGAGATTAAAAAAATCTGAAATATGTTCAAAACATCTATGTTTATAATGTGTATTCACACTAAATCAAATAAGGAAGTCAGTTATATTCTAAAGAATATGAAAAATATGACATCTGTGTATTATTATTAGTTATATTTTTATTATTATTTTATATAGAGGGAGGGAAAAATGAGTATTTTAAATGAAAGAACATAAATAAAAATAACTTTGAATATTGCATCTATATACTTGCTTTTGATAATTTCCAAAGCCTATATGTTGAGATTCCATATTTTAGTTACAGTAATAATTTAAAATATGTAATATTGTGTTAAGAGAATTTAATCAAGTTTCAGTAAATACAAATATATCAAAATGACTCATCTTAAACATTAACCACTTTTTGGTTATAATGTATTTAAAATTTGATGTGGCTAAGATAATTATAGACCATGCTTAGTTGGAATATTTCTATGTGGGTTGAAAATTAATTAAAATATTAGCTATTGATGAAATCTTTGTAATTTATTATTACTATTTTTATTTATTATTATTATTTTTTTTTTTTTTTTTTTTTTTTTTTTTTTTTTTTTTTTTTTACTTGGTGGTTTATCTATAAATTAATGTGTTTTTGATCTTCTTAAAAATATCCACTGAAGGGTGTATTCCAATCCAAACTGCTTATTTTCTGATTTGTTTGTAAATTAATTTTTGCTCTCAAACTGGCAATGCATCAAACTAGTAAATTCTCCTATTTAGAGAAGCTGCACAATGTGCCGTTGATTTTGCTTGTTGTGCTTGTTGATTTTTTGATAAATGCAGAAAATATTGCTGTCAAAGTTAGTGTTTTGTACCGAATTTTTTCAAGTGGGAGATCTGGGTATGGAAAAAAGGTGCTACTGAGAAAGTAATTGTTTATAAATCAAATTCTAATGGAGTTGAGCAAAAAATGAAATCACACAGCATCTTATACATCCTTTCAAAAATCACCTCATCAAGTTTCATGTTTCTACTTTTAAAAATGAGTCTGAAAATGTATCAGAAAATTCTGAGCTATTGAGGGTGAAAAAAATATTTTTTCAAATACATTCTTAATAGTGGGTTTTCTTAAATGAAAAAAAAAAAAGTTCTTTTTTATTTTTTCCTGTCCTACTATCACTTAATTTATACTCTTCAATTGTATTTTCCCAATTCATCTTTGGTGTGCCCAGTGTCCATGCTTTGTCTACATGTCAGGATTCAATGTATAAAAACTTTTAGAAGGCACTCATCATTCATTATGTGAACTTGCCCATTCTGTTTAGGTTTGAGTTCAACATTATCTATAGAAATTTTGTTAAACTTTCTTGATTTTACATATTCTTGTATTTTTAACTTTTTCAAGCTGTTATGCTTTTGCGATTCTCATCGGAAATCTATTTTGGTAAAGGGGAGGCTTAAGGTCTATGTCTCCAAACCATACATTTTAATACTTTTTACAACTGCCCTATAAAATGGTAATTTAGTTTTGGGGGGAACTCTTCAGAACAGAATTAAATATTGAAATGTATTTTGTCTTCTCCAATTCTCTATTCTACATCTTTCACATGATTCATCCTGATGAAAAATAGAGCCAAGATATTTGAATTCCTCAATGATTTTTATATTATATCATTCAGTAATGTATCTGTGTTCAAACCTGTTGTTAAATTCTCAGTTTTATTCATATTTATCTTTAATCCCTATTCATCATAAATGACCTGTAATTTGTGGAATATGTATTTGGAGTCTTATTCCTCTTCTGTTATGATGACAATGATTGCTCACAAATCTATATATATAAAAGGAATTCTGAGGATAATTGAGGCACAGGGGAGCAAATCTTGGCAATGCGCCAACTCGTAAATATTAATCTAAAATATAGATTTCTGACTGCAGACGATTTTAAGATATTAACAAAAGAATGTTATATTTTCAAGCAAAACGTTAAAATAATTTTCTATATTGATATTTAAAACACATATGATAAAATAATTAATATTTTTTACCGGTGAAGCGATAGATTAGTTCTTTTTAAAAAACAACAGTCAGTGGCCACGTATTTCTGACAATGCATTTCTGCAAGTTTCGAGTTAATGATAAAATAATACAAATTTCAAGTTCGTTTAATATTGTTAATACGGACCCGGGCAACGCCGGGCGGGTTAGCTAGTAATAAATAATAGATCTATTTATTTGTTTTAAGCCCATTTTATTTCATTTCTTCATCCATTCTATGAGGAAAACATCAATATATAATTTTAATAAAACTGGTAAAAGACAGCAACCTTGCTCAGAAAGCCTTTACTAGTGATTAAATGTATTTCCAAATTTAATATATCTCTTCCTATTGTAAATTGCTTTAATGATAAAAATAATCTTTGCTCTGGGAAAGTACTTAAAAAAGGGAAAAGTTCTTGGTGCACAATCGTAAGCCTTTTCATGATCCACAAATATTATCTCTGTTTTTGCAGAATCTGTTTTAAGGCAAAAATGTGTTCAATCCAAGAACCTTCTGAAAAGCTACATTGTTTTTGTTTGTTTGTTTGTTTGTTTCCTATTCATCTTTTAGTCTACTTCTTAAGATTCTTCAGAATATTTTATTATTGGACTTGTAATGCATATTTATTTTAATATGTATTTTTTGTTTGCTTCTTGGTGAAACTAGCTTCTATAATTAAGATTTTTTTCATAATAATTTCGAAGGAATTTTTTAAGTAATAAGTAATTAGATTACACATTGAAAAGTTTTTGAAACTATTTCACTTCTTCCTCAAAATAAATTAATCAAAATTTTCTGGTTCAAATGCAATATATTTTTCTGGAATTAATTTTTTTGCTGAAACTTTGTAAGTTATGTTATTAATGGAATAGAAAATAAAAACTCTTTCTCTCTTTTTTCTTCTTCTCCCTCCCCCCCCCCTTTATCAAGTTACCCTTTTTTTCATTTCCCCACTTCATTTGGATTGTTATATATTTATAACTTAACAGCCTTAGTTTTTTTCTCAAGTGTTATTTTTGAGTATCTTGAAAGTTAATAAATAAAAAAATTTTGACGATGAATAATAATTCTAGTTTATTTGTTATTAATATTTTAATGCACTATTGTTTGTGCTTTTTTCTTTCCCCCCCTTAGACTGTTTTAAGTTCATTAGAAGAAGGGGAACAAAAGTTAGAAGAATTACAGTCTATTTTGCAAGAAGTCTTAAAACACACAGATCCTAAAGGTCATCCTGCCTTATTATCTGAATTAGCTTTGGAAAAAGAACTATGGCAAAATTTCATGAAACAATGTCAAGCTGCTCGAGACAGCATACAAGATTCGGTTAAAGATCGCTCTAGCTGTGAAAATTTGGTTTCTGATTTAGAACAATGGCTCAATGTAAAAGATCATGTGCTTCGTGAACAAGTTTTACGCAGTAGTCTTGAAGCAAAAGTGGCTCAGCTACAAAGTTTAAAGGTAAATATCATAAAGCATTTAATTAATTTACATATGTATGTATATTTAATTATCTATGCCTAAACTTTTTAGGTTGTTAGCAAAAATGGAATCATTAGTATTTATTTTTTCTGTTGACAATTTATGGTTAACAAAATCTCTCACCAAAAAATATGATTCATTATCAGTATTGGGCAAATAAAATGTGACATTCATTTTTGTCAATGCTGGTTTTGCATATGAATAGCAATGTACATAAGGAGGCTTTGCAAAGTACATATTCTATTTTTATTTATATTGTTAGTAAGTCAGTTTAGTTGTAATTATAATAAAGGACATACGTTAATTGTATTCCTTATTTTCGCATTTTGGGGGAAAAAAAAAAGATTTGGTACTTGTTGTCTATAAAGTGGAATGTAGTAAAGTATTTTTAAGAATACAAAATTCTATCATCAAAAAATGTGTTATTACTGGGTACAACATGAGAATTTATTTACAAAGTGATAAATAGTGATTGTACTTTGTGCTGCAGTTGTGCCTTGCCAACATATGATAGTGAGAAGTGTCAAGCTGTATATTATTCCTAATGGTTCGGTTGGTAGAACATCAGTTCACTATACCATTGACACAGGTTAAATTCCCGGCTTGGATACTTTTTCACTCTGTTGGTTTTTGCCTTTTTAAGCAACTAATTTTATGTTTTTATTCATTCCAGAACATATAAACTGAGACAGAGGATCTATGTAGGTAGATAAGGAAAAATAATCAAAGATGGAAATTTTTTTTTATTAGACTTTAAAAATAAGAATTTTTTTATATATATATAAAATGTGAAATTTTTAATAAAGGCTACTTACTATACCAGCAAAAACAGTATCTGCAACTTTGCTCTTGCTACACATGTGAAATACTCAAAACTGAAAGCAACATCTAGGTCGACAATTTGGTGGAATCCTTCTTTTCCTTCATGTCCCTGGTCATCACTAACTTTCCTCGTCTTTATTATTCAATCGAGGGATCCAAACCCTTAACAAATAATGTAAGCATTTGGATAATTGTAGAATGGGAATTAATGCAATGGGTCTGTTCCTGTACCTGAATTATGTAGCACCTGAACATAATTTCTGTTGCTGTTAAAATTTATGATTACAAGGCTATTCACACAAGGTAATTTGTTAAATTGAGTAGATGGCATGTAAAATAAAAGAAATAAAGTTGTACCTTGCTTAAAGCATAATTTCTACTTTTTTTTTTTCTTATAAAATCTGTTATAACAAAAGATCCCTTTATGAATCATGTCATTAGATCCAGCATTTACATGGGAAATGATATCCAACTTGGTGTAATTTAGAAAAAAGTTGAATTTTAAAAAATTGCCTTTTTATTAGGGATGCAACGGATATCCGGCCAATATCCGATATCCGGCATATCCGGCTGATTTTTCAATATCCGAGATACCGTCGGATATCCGGATCACAATCACCGGATATCCGACTTCTCTGTCGGATATCCGGAGAATGCAGCAAAGCAAATATAGATGAGTAACAGTAATTCTTTGATCCCAAATAATACTGAAAAACTTTTGTTTATAATGCAAAAGATGAAATAATAAGTTCCCTATCAATATGAGTAAAAGATAATTCTCAAAAGCTTAAAAAATTGCCAGCTTTCCTTAGTATTTATATTAAAATTCTGTAATAAATTCAAGATTTTACATTTATATCTTTTAGAAAATTGTATCTTTACTTTCGGATTGTAAAACAAAATTTGAAGTCAAAATAGCAAATAAAGCCTTTTTGTAAAAGTGTATAAAGATAGAAAACCAACATTTAGAAATGCTCAAATAATGAAAGAAAAGGTTGCAAACAGCTGTTTCGAATCTATTGTCGAGATTCTTCATCAGTACAAGACTCAGCATGTAGAAAAAGCTAAGCTAAGCTGAGCAAAGCGACAGAGAAACGCAGGCTTATATACCATCTAGCAGCCTTCACCCGCTACGCTGGTCAGTGTTTTTTAAAGAAACTTTGAATCAAACGAAATTTTTATATCATAGTAATTTTTAGTTTTATATCATACTTTAGACTGTCTGTCATCGGTGAAAAGTCCATCATCTAAACGGAAAGTTCAATGTTAGTCACCAATGAATGACGTAGCGCTCAACATGTTAACAGTTTTAATCACATAAAAATTCATTCAGCAGAGCCTTTAAAATAAAGCCAACCTTTTGTAATTGGGTTCATCTGATTTAAAACATCTCTCCATAAGTATTCAATTAAGCAACGTAGAATGCTATATTTCATTTGCTACAAAATTTCAGAAAAATTATCCAAGTAACAATGTAAGTTCCATTAAAATCTATCTAGTAGAACTTAAGTTATAAGCGGCCGGAATGAAATTTCACTTTGCGTTTTATATATATTGATATAATTAAATATATCTTACATAATCATGTTAACCTGATTATAGAACTCTCTTTCAAAATTGTAGGTACAACAGATTTTTTTGTACAATGATTAATACAAAATTCAGACTTCCTTTTATATAGATAGATTAAAAATTTCAAGTTTTTGCGCAGAAGGCATCGCCAAATTAGGAAAATGCAAAGTATTTCACGAACTACTGGATTTAAAAGATTTTGCTTGGTACCATTCGATTCAGCATAAAGAAATACACTAAAATATGTTATCAGTTGAAAAATAACTACAAAAGCCGATTTTTAAGGATTTTTTTTTTTAATTCGTTCTTTTTTTCACCTCCCTTGGGGGTGGAATTCTCGAAAATTTCTTCTTAGCGGCACTCAGTATTATGAGAAGTGTTTTTATCCCAATTTTCAAGATTTTTGGTTCGGCAGATTTTTTTGTGCTGTGATTAATACGAAATCCAGACTTTCTTTTATATATATAGATTACAGGAGCGAATGATAGTAGATTCTAAATGGCTTTTTGCTACCTTACATGCATTATTTATGCATTTCTAAATATTGGTTTCTGTCTTTAGTCTTTATAAAATTTGAAATTGTTTAATGAACTATGATTTTATTAATTTTCTTTCTTTCGCTTAGTTTAAATAATGGGTTAATTGGTTTATAAGTTAAACAACCAAACAAACATTTTTTACTTTCTTCTATCCTTGATAGTAGAAAGTAATGTAATCATTTTTTTTTTCGACAAATTTATATGTTTTAGGGATCCAATATCCCTAAAAACATGTTTATTCAAAACCTGTCTGTCCCAGTGTCACCATCATATCATCAAAAATTGTATGAAGTTATACATAGAATGAACCAAACATTTTGTACATGTTTTTGGCTGTAGTTTTAGACATAGGATCATTCTGATGAGGACACCTCCATGATTAGTTTTGCGAGTTCATTGGATAAGTCTAAGAGGGGGGGATGGGAGGTAACTCCCCCATCTTGAATTTAGTTTAATGGGTTTTTCACATAAAATTTACCGATTTGCTTCAAAATTTGGGTATAGGTTCATTTGGATAAGGCACTTCTCTGATTTGTTTTGAGAGTTCATTGGATAAGTATAAATGGGGGATCGGTGGGACTACCCCTCTTAATTTAGGTAAATGATTTTTCTTGCAGAATTAACCAATTTGTTTTAATATTTGGATACAGGTTTATAGTGATAAGATGCTTCCCTAATTAGCTGTGGGGTCCTTTTGTTAAGCATAAAAGGGATACCGGAGATTACCTCAAACCCCCTTAAATTTGATAAATAAGTTTTTATGCAGAAATATCCTATTTGCTTTAAATTTTGGATGTACATTCTTTTTGATAAGGCGAATCTCTGAGTAGTTTTGGAAGTTTAATGTTTAAGTATAAAGAACGGGGATAACTCTTCTTAAATTATATAAATGGGTTTTTATGAAGAATTATTCAATTTGCTATGAATTTTGGATATAGGTTTTTTATGTGATAAAGCATATCCTTGGTTAGTTTAGGGGATTCAATGATTAAGTATAAAAAGGGGAAATGGGGGGGGGAGCTATTTCCTCCCTTAATTTTTTTTTTCCCGAATGTTTTTGAATTGGCAGTTCATGCAGCAATGGGAATTTTGCATCTTGTTAAAACTGGCTATTCGCAAACAGCTGATGTATAGCGGAATAACAAAAAAATATTAATTTTAATAAATAACATGATCGAGATTAACTCATTCTTAATCTAATTGACTGCAGCAAAAATTCTAGATGAAAATCAAAGTTGGTATGATATTGAACTAACAATATTGATGTAGTATTAATATTTGTAAATATTTTTTGAAAATTGAGATCTATGAAATAGAAGAGAGTCTTAGGATTGGTGCATCCAACTAGTTATTTTTGTGACTTCATTATAAATATTTAAAATTAAAAGTAATTTTTTCTTTTCATAAATTTCAAAGTGATTTACCTTAAAATAAAATTAAATATAGCTTAAGGTAAGACATTTTTGAATAATTAAAACATGAAAAAAAAATCATCAATTAAACCTGTATTTGGATATAACTCTTCAACGATTGGTATATTAGTAAGACTTTTATGTTTACATTATAAAAGGATGCTATGTATTTCTTTGTGAAAATTCTTTACAATTATAGACATATTAATAAACATGTAAAATTTGTTCTAAAAATTATCAGCCATTTCATTGTACATATTATAAGCAATTTTCAGCGGTTCAATGACAAATAAGCAGAGTATTTAAATATTAGAATTGCATTTTTTATTCAATATTATTATTATACACATACAGGGTTTGAATTTCGGGACGGGATGGCAGGATTCATGCACTAAAGAATCTTGTGTCATTCCTGTTTCCCAAAAAAATAACTTTTTGAAATTTTTTTCTTTGTGAAGTGAGGGTCAAGTCTCAGGACCGACCGACTATTTTCTTGATATTTTCCTCTATCGATTGACAAATCTCACAGTTTGCTCTTACGACAATTATACAAAATTCATGATTGTTTTTCTGCATTTGACTGAAATGTTTTGTAATTTTTCTCACAAAATTTCCCGTTTGCTGGTCTTACAAAATTTTACAACTTTTTCTTTCTGGAGACCAACAGGCAAAATTCATAATTTATTTCTCTCAACTAATTGACAAATTTAGCTATTTTATTCTGCGACTGATTGGCAAATTTCCCTTTTTGTTTTTGTGACATTCTGATGAAATTAACAATTATTTTCCTGTGTCCAGCTGAAAATTTTGTGTTTTGTCCTTTGTTATTGGCTGACGAATTTCATGATATTTCCTTGTGACAGCTTAACAAATTTTACGATATTTTATTGTAATTGATTGACGAATTTCGATATATTTTCCCACTACCCAAGTTCTCTCAAAGTTCAAATTTTTTCAGGCAGGTCGACAATTTTTAAAAATTTATTTTTGCCATGATGGACGAAATCAGCTACATTTTTTCTATGACAGATTTATATATTTTGCGAATTTTTTTCCTGTGCCAAAACAAGAAATAACTAATAGGGCAGTAATGGTCATTAGAGTCTGAGCTCTATCACATGAGTCTGGAATTAGCTCTGAACAAAATGAGATTAAATCCTGTGTTGCACATTTGAAAAAAATAAAAAATAAATAAATAAATAAATAAACATTTTTTGTTTGCAATCAGTGGATCAACATTAGATTTTTTCATTTTTCAAAGTCATCGCACATTTTGTCATCAATGGGCTCAATAATCATACCTCCTTTTTAGGTGCGTTCGTAATTATATAATACGTAGCACCTATAGTGGTCGTTCAGTCCGTCCGTCTGTCCGCATATAACAACGCAAAAACTACCCTACCGAATCGTTTGAAATTTAAAACACATAATTATTACATAATTTTGTCGTGTCATTTCAAATTTTATGAAACTCGGATGCATAGATCAATTACAGGGGCAATCAAACGTATTCCATTACATTACGGTCAATAGGGAAAAAAGTTTCAAATGCATTTTAATCGTTTGAAATTTAAAATACGCAATTATTACATAATTCTGTTGAGTTATTTCAAATTTTTTGATAATCGTGTGGATAGATCAATTACAGGGGCAATCAAAAGTATTCAATTACATTATGGTCAATGGGGAAAAAGTTTCAAATATATTCTATACGTTTGAAATTTAAAATACATAATTATTAGATAATTTTGTCGAGCTATTTCAAATTTTATGAAAATTGGATCCATAGATCAATTACAGGGGCAATCAAAAGTATTCCATTACATTACGGTCAATGGGTAAAAATGTTTCAAATGCATTTTAATCGTGTTACACTCATGCAAACTTAATAAAATTTATATGCAACTATAAAGTACATATTATAATATACATCTTACATAATTTGTGGTGCAAAGAACATTTTTATTGATTTACAAGGCCACACAAAAGTATTCCATTACGTAATGATATAGGGAGAACATTGTTTGATGAGCGTTTTAATTGTAATTCACTATTTACAATTTTATAAGATTGATATATGAAAGTATTATTTTTAAAACTTCGTTATCGTACAAACGCACCTAATTTGCTACACTTTACGTGCAATTTCCAACTTGTTTTATTTAAAAGACGATCTTTCATACAACGTTTCTGTTCGGATTCATTTTTTTCCATATCTGATAATTTGCACCTTCCCATTTTGTAACTTTTCTACTCTCTTCTTTATTAACATTGACATTTTGATTTCCTATTCAAATAAAAATTCTTCTAAATTTAAAGAATTTCGTAAAATAAATAAATAAAATGTGGACATCCATTGCCCAAAGCAAGATGTTTAAATGTTTCCCATTGAGTTATTGAAAATCAGTAAAAACATTTTTATGATGTTCAAAACATGATTTATATAATAAGTCATATATTATGTATATCATGGATTAAACATTAATATTCCCGGACGAATCATAAAATAAAATGCAGACATCACAAGGCCCATTCTCAACCGAAAACAACAGCCGTTTTCCAAATGATTAAAAAAAAAAAAAAAAGATGAACTTTAAGGAAACACATTTAGAAACAATAAATACTTGATGTGCATAGTTCACAGAAATTAGGACATGACTTTTTTAAATAAACCATTTCTTATGTAATAGAAGAAACCTATTGACTATGTCCTTTTCAGAATTTCATATGGGTTTAAATTCTAATAAATAGTAGAACATCATTCAATTAGCTAAAATGTCAGGGATTACACATTACAGTATTGACGATAATTCCACTAAGTGATATACAATCACCGAAGGATATTGACAATACAATCACCTACATGCATTATTCTTGAAAGTAAATTAAAAATGAATGCCAATCAAATTTTAAAAGAATTAAGAAAAAATAATAAGATGAAAAAAGCATAACCAAGTATTTTCGATAATTCAATGTGTTAGAAAAGTTGCTCTGTTCTGTTTGTCAAAAGTGTAACCTATAAAAGATTCTAAGCCACACAAAATCGAATAAACATGAATTGAAAAATTCATTTAGCAACTCAGTTATTAATTGCCCATAACATTGAGTGAAAATTGAAAAATGATATAATATATATAAGGTTTGATTATTTTCCTTTGTTTTAATTAAAATAAACATTTTGGATAATTATCTTGAGTTGTTGATTTAATTTATTTCAATGGAATTTTGTCCTGTCGGTATAATTTGTAAATATTTAAGTGGCATGTAAAAAATAATAGGGTTTAAAAAATATTTCCCCCCCCCCTCTCATATAATTTAACTCCCCTGCATTTACAAATGTTATGAGGGAAACTCTCTCCTCCTGGGAAAACCTGAATTTCAAGCCCTGATAGTCAAAGATATATAGTTTCTGTAAAATATATTGCAATATGTTTAAAATGTTGTAATGGTGTGTGAAACATGTTTGCAATTTATTATATGAGATGGCATTGTATAAAGAAATAAACAAGCATTCACCATAACTAAAAACATATTTAGTACCGGATATCCGATATCCGTTGCATCCCTACTTTTTATGTCCTCTATTCCCTCCCTTCACTAACCATTGATTTCTGTAAAAAATATAAAAATTGTGATAGATTTAGAACAATGATTTGAATTATAAAATTGATTTTTCTTCATTATCTGAAAAATATTTGTTAAGCTGCACTTGAGGAAAATATGCTTATTTAAGCGGCTCATTCTTAATATCAGTGATGCATATCAAATTAAAGTATGCAAGATACTATATATAAGTCTGACAATAATACACTTAAGCTTTAACTAGTAAATCATAAATTATTGTAGTACTGTGTTCAAATTCTTCTTATAATTTGCACACCATTTACATGTATAGTCATTATGGTTGTCTATGTGTAAGTGTTCATAAAAAGTGATAATTTAAGTGCTATTTTAATAATAGAATTATGCAATTTCAGTTTTTTATTAGTTATTAAGTTATTTAACATCCAAGCACCAATCTGGGATTTCTGGGTGTACATGCTTTGGGTGACCCTAAATCACTATAAGTACATAGTAATTCTTTTATTAGCTTATTTTAAATTTCTGGGGACTTGTGATGTTAATATCGAATGCCCAGCTGTAAACCAATCCTGTTGGCATTACCTTTGTTAATTACAATAGAAGTATTAACTCCAATTCATTGGTATACCAATCTAAAAGTTGGGAATTTCTAGTATATATTAAACTTTTTGAGTATTTATTTATTATTAATATTTAACAATTTAATAATATTTTTACAGGATTTGGAAAGTGAAATTCTAGCTAAACAGGGTGATGTCAGTACTTTAAATAGCAGAGTAGAACAACTCAGAGGTGACTCATCTCTAATGACTAGAATTTCTAAAATTATGAACAAATATCAGGCATTGAAGAACACTGCCAAGGTAAATTTTATTTACCAAGATAATTATTGTTTTTATAATTTCAGAATTCTTTTATGTGTATTTTATTTATTTTTAAATTTTATGTTTTAGGAATCAGTCAGGAAGTGGGATTTGTATGTAAAAGAACATGAAACCTTTGAAAGCAAACTTGCAGAAGTTACAAAATGGCTGGAAGAACCTGAGAAGAAATTAAAAGAATGTTCAATTTTAATCGGAGACATTCCAACTCTCCAAGAAAGGAAATCATTTTTAGAGGTGATGATATGTAACAAAATCAATAAATATTTTTAATAGCAAATTTTAGTCTTTAAGAATGTTATTGATACTATGGTTATTGAAATTTTTCTTATTAAATATGCTCTAATTTTGTTATAATAAAAAATGATTCTATATGTTAATGTTAATTCCAGTTATAAATACTGCATGCCTAGTAGCAAAACTTTGTGTTATTTTATTGCAAATTAAAATTTGACTGGGTTCCAAAAATCGTACATCATATTATGAGGAATAATAGTAACCCATAAAAAAAAACAAAGTTTGCATTTATAAAGAAAGTATAAAAAAAATATAAGAAATCTATAAGCTGAAAGTATAGTCTCACCATTTTTAAATTTTAATATGGTCCTTTGGTCTTAAAAGTTGTATTTAGTAAAAAATATCCTGTTATATTAAAAACTGAGACACACACACACACCAAAAAAAAAGGTCCCATTCTTCTATTATTAATTCTCATTAAGTAATACCTGTTTAAAGTTAAAACATCTTTTTTTACTACAAAATAGAGATCATTCAAAACTTACCAGAAGTATGAAAAATTATCAGGCATAAAAAATAATAGCTTAAAGTAAAATTTACATTACAATATAAATTTGAAACCTATTTTCATTCGGACATATTAAAGAAAAATGTACAACTTTATTAAAAATATAAGTTAAAAAATAAGAATTTTTGTTTAAAAAAATTCTGAAAAGCAATAGTCATTTTTTTTACAAAATGATACATATTTTAAATTGCTATTAGATTTTTTAATATAAAACTTAACTAATAAAAAAACTTGTTCAAAGTGATTCCCATCAGCTTCAATGCAGAAATGCACATGTGAAATGAATCCTTCTAATACTTAAAGCATTTTGTGTCTGTTCCCTTGAAGCTTGGCCCAACTCATCTGTGTTCAAATACAGAAAATTGGTATAAGTCATGTAATTCAAAATTTCACAATTCGCGCGATTTTAGCATTACATGAATGGGACTTTTATTTTATCCTACTTGTTAGTGTAAAAAGAAATTTTTATTAAATATCATGCATACGATTTGAGGTCTATATAAAATTTTAAATTTTGTAACTTTCAAGTAATTTTTATATTGATCGAAATGACTTTTAAATTATTTTTTTACTTTATTTAAAATATTTTTGTAATTTGAATCATATGTCAAAGACTAACAGTTTAAAAATTAGCCTTTGGACACCATTGAAAATGGGCATACTGTATAATATTATTATAACACAACTTAGAGATATAAGTGTTCCCATTAAACATTTGAAACAATTATTATTAAATACAATGGAATAGTTGGTAACGGAATACATTGGGGGGAAAAAAAAGCAAATTTTCTAAATTGAACTATTGTTTGAATTTTATATTTATATTATTATATTACATTATTTATTTTATATTATTTGAATTTTATATTATTTATTTGTATAAGTTACATATTGATACAATTGAAATGCAATGGTTAGGAAAAAAGATTTGTGCTGGATTATTATTACTTTAAGCAAATACATTTACATCTATGAAAAGTACAATAATAAAATCCTTTTAAAAATGAAAAATAAACATGTTTCTAATAACTATAGAGCTAAAATTTGGATATACATTTATTAATTTAAATTCCTTGTAATTTAAAATATGCTTTGACAATGTTTAATTGTTTTACAATAATTAAAACTACATAAATATGTAAACAACAACAACAAGAAAAAATTATAAATTAAACACATTCATAAAGCTTAATAGTAAGATTAAAAAAAAAAAAAAAAAAAAAAGATAGGGGGGAGCAGTAAGTAAAATAAAGAGCAAAATCGGTGAAAGGAACAAACAAAAAGAAAAATGAATTATTTAATCTAAATGAATTATTATTCTTGTCACTCTTCTGTAAATGTGTCTATCATTGATTACACAAACATTTGTTTGGTTATTGGCTCATTCTCTTATTTTATCTTAGTAGCAGGGGTGACCGAGCTCAGCTCAGTCAAAATTAACTTTGTGTTCAACTCGATATAGTATTTTCCCCGTATCATTCACTCTGTATTATTACTGTAAAACATGTTATTAATAATAGTATTTACAAAAACAATCGATAAGAAAACTGTTTGTATGCACGTGTTCATAAATTTTACTTTATTTTAAAATTTACAACGAAAGGACATCAATCCAAATCACTTTTTTAGCTCGACTCTGATTAGTTCATCTATGCATCTCAAATACTATTAAGAATGTATAAGAAATTTCTTCACATTCTGAAAGACAATATTTTTTGCCAGATATATCCAAATTTGGACACATTCTTTCATTTGGTGCCAAATACGTGTTTTGGTTTCGTAATCTTAATACTTGATTTTTCGTCCAAATTTAGCCAGTATTTTGTCAAATATCGCCAACTTATTGGCTTTTGCCATAGTCTCGTGATCCTGACCCTTATTAACCAAATGATCCAGTAATCAAATATGATCAAACATGTGACTTAGTTCAATGGTCTTCAGATAATCAAAAACAGTAGAGTATAAAATGAATCAAAATCGTTTAAGCCATTTCTTAAGTAAAATTAGCTTGACAGCATTGAAGCTTCAGCAATGAAGCGATATGACCCACTAATATAATTTTATTTAATATGCAACTCAGCCCAATAGTCTTCTTGTGACAAAAGACATTTTGTTGCAAAATTTAGGTAAAATTGATTGAGTCGTCATTATATATAATTAGAATGACCTGAACCCATTAAGACCTAAAACGACCCACTAATTGAATTGTTACAAGCATGCGTCCTAGCTCAATGGTTTTCTCTTGCCCGAAAACGATATAATAGAAAGTGGTGGGAACAAAATGGTGAGAACAATTTTCTAGATAAAATCAGCATGACCCACAAATGACCCTTATATCGAAATCTCTCGAAAATGTGACCTAGCTCATTAATTTCTGTGTGCTGGAAAACGTTAGATACAAAATTTAGATAAAATCAATTGAGCCAATTTTTAGGTATAAATAGTTTGACCTTGACCCATTATGACCCAAAATGACTCATTAATCAAATTTTCTCAAACATCTGACCTAACCCAATGATTTTCTTGTGTCTGAAAACGATAGAATATAAAATTTAGTCAAAATTGCGTGAGACATTGTCTTGATAAAATTAGTATAACCCAAAAATGACCCACTGATCAAAATTTCTCGAACATATGACCTAGCCCAATGATTTTCTCGTGCCAAAAATATGCTGTATACAAAATTTCGTTAAAATCGATTCACCTGTTCTTTAGATATAGCTTGGCCATAACCCATCATGACCGACAAATGACCCTTATAATCAAAATCTCGTGAACATGCGACTTAGCCCATTAGTTTTCTCATGTATAAATATTGTTACACAAAAAATTCGTTAAACTCGATCCTGCCGTTCTTTAAATATAAATAGCTTGACCCAGACCCTTTATGCCCCAAAATGACCCATTAATCGAAATTTCTCGATCATGTGACCTAGCCCAATAATTTTCTCGTGCCAAAAAGATGTTGTATACAAAATTTCATTAAAATTAATCCACATGTTCTTTAGATATAGCTTGACATGACCCATCATGACCCATAAATGACTCTTATAATCGAAATCTCTCAAACATGTGAGATAGCCCATTAGTTTTCTCATGTCAAAAAACTGTTACATACAAAATTTCATTAAAATCGATCCTCCTTTCTTTAAATATAAACAGCTAGACCCAGACCTTTTATGACCCAAAATGACCCATTAATCGAAATTTCTCGAACATGAGACCTAGCCCAATAGTTTTTTCGTGCCAAAAAAATATTGTATACAAAATTTCGTTAAAATCGATCCACCTGTTCTTTAGATATAGCTTGACTATGACCCATTATGACCCATCATGACCCACAAATGACTCTTATAATCGAAATATCTCGATCGTGTGACGTAGCCCATTAGCTTTCTCGTGTCAAAAAACTGTTACAGGCAACATTTCGATGAAATTGATTCTGCCATTCTTTAAATATAAATAGCTTGACCCAGACCCTTAATGACCCAATATGACCCATTAAAATTTTTTCTCGAACATGTAATCTAGCCCAGTGTTTTTCTCGTGCCCGAAAACCATAGAATGCAATTTTTAGTCAAAATTGCTTGAGAAAATCTCTAGATAAAAATAGCATGACCCACAATGACCCCAAAAATGACCCACTAACCGAATTTTCTTGAACATGTCACCTAACCCAATGGTCTTTTTGTAATCCAAAATGATAAAATATAAAATTTGGTCAAAATCGTTAGAGCCGTTTTTTAGATAAAAATGGCTTGACCCATAATGTCCCAAAAATGACCCACTAATCAAAAATTTTCGAACATGTGACCCAGCCCAATAGTTTTCTCGTGCCAAAAAACGATTGGATACAAAATTTCCTTAAAGTCAATCCAGCCGTTTTCTAGATATAAATAGCTTGATCCTGACCTATTATGACCCAAAATGACTTAATAATCGAATTTTCTCGAACATGTGACCTAGCCCAATGGTCTTCTCTTGCACGAAAATGGTAAAATCCAAATTTTTGCGAAAATCGTTAGAGCCGTTTTTGAGATAAAATTTACACACATAGACACACACAATTTTTGCTTACATTATAAGATAAAGTCTAATCAGATGTGTGTTTAATATGGATTCTTTTTATTTTTTCAGTCTTTGAGTGATCAACTTTCTCAAAATTTATGTCATATTGAATCAACAATTGAATTAGGAGAGAGGTTATACTCGTCAACATCTCCTGAAGGAAGAGAAATAATTCGGCAAAAAATTAGGTTAGTATCAAAATTAATTTTCATATAGTCTAAACTATTTGTAGTATTTGGCAACACAATTTTCATGAAACTTTCAGTTATCTGACTTTTGAAACAAAATTATCTGTAAAGTTTTAGTATATTACATACTTCTTCCTTTATTGGAATTTAGAAAATTCTGCATTTTGTTAAATTCCTTTATATTACTTTATATTCCATTATATAACATGCTCCAATGAATAATGTGTACATAAAATTTTTAACTTCTTTTTTTTCTATTTTTAAGTATATTCTCTGCATAGTGTGCACTAGTAGGCAAATAAATTGCAAAGAAACAATCAAATAACAGCAAAAGATTAGTTAGTCCTTGAGTTATAATACCTACAATGTAATAAATAGATATAGATTTCTGTAAATACTAAAAGCATTTAGAATGTCTAAAATTTGTAAACCAGACCAGTCCCACTTCAAAGATTGGAAACCAAAATAGTTTCTTATAGATACTGAAGAAATTGATAGTATTAACAGTAATAACAATATAGATTAGTTTAACTGTAAAATATTGTATAGTTTGTTTTTTTTCACCTACAACTCCTTAGGAATGTTTGCAATGAGTGAAATAAAAATTGAATGCATTTCAGATGATTATTTTTAAAATTTATAATGCTGTTTTTCAGGAATCTTCAAAAACAGTATGAAAGTTTGATAGAAAGATGTAATGCTGCCTTAAGAGCTGCTGATTCCTGTCTTCAGAAACTCAGTTCTTTCACTCAAGGTCAGGAAAGGCTTTCAAAATGGTTACAAGAAGTGGGACTTGCAGTGCAACAACATACTGAACCAAAATCAACTTTGCAAGAAAAGCGAGTACAGTTACAAAGTCAAAAAGTATGGAAATTAATAGGTTAATCTCTTTTGTTCTTGCTAAGTTTGTTATAGGAAAATAAAAAAGATCATTTTTTTAATAACTTAAAATTTTGGGAAACTTTTAGATACTATTGCAAGTCTTGAAAGAACAAAATTGTACCAGAATTTGATATTTTTTTATATTCCTAAATTATGCATAATCATTCATTACTTGAACAATATCCTAGTACAAATTAAAATTCATATATTCACTGTATGGTATTATTAAAGGTCCATTTAAAATCATTCATTTACAATCCTATAATTACATGTCTAAATTGATATGTAGATCACTTTATTTTATTGACATTCATATAAAAAATAATTCAAATTTCAGTGCTAAATCCATTCAGCAAAATATTGAATAAGTTGTAGAGGAAAGTAAAATAATAACCTAAAGCATTGTATAAAATTTTTTATTATTAGTGTAAATGCCCGTCCTAGAATGGTGGGTGGAAATAATGGTTTTCCCTAAAAATTTTAAATAATTGATAAAAATATTCATATGCTATTATTTTTTAACTGAGCTATCTGGTTTAAAAATCATAAGATGTCAGTAAAGTGAAATACAGTTTTCAAACATTTTACATTTGAAAGTATGCCCTCCCTGTAGAACAAGGTAATTTTTTTAATTATTTGATGTTGAGATTTAGATTTGCAGAAAAGAAGGGGGGGAGTGAAAGGAAAATGGATTAATAATTCACAAAATCAATTTTTCAAAAATAATTTAAAATGCGGAACAAACAGAGACTACATTTATTATATTAATACTCAAAAAATAAAGTACTTTTATGTTAGCTTGGCGATGTGATAAATTGCCAAATATTGTTCTCATTGACATCATTCATATGCATTAATTTCACTTAAAATATATACTTTAACCTATTCCATTTAAAAAGCATATTATTATTTTAATTAAAAAGAAATTGTGCAGTTAGTATTTGTTGAGAATTAAGTAAAATCATAATTCACTTTTATATTTTAACAGAATAATAAAACTACTGTAATTTGTGACTCGTGCTATAGCCAGTATAAATGTCAGGACACATTATCGCTATCATTATATTTTTTTGTGCATGAAGGTTTCACTATGATACTTCATTGCGAAATTTGGTAATTATTGAATATTTGAAAAATAGCTTAATCATTAGATTTGAAAATTTTATTTTTTAAAATATACAATTTTTTCTCTTTCTAATGCAGTTTGTCTAGCAATTTTCATACAAATTTTTTTCGAACTATTAATTTTTTCTGTAACTTCAAATGTTTCATTTTCCAAAATTAATCAGTGGTAACGGTTAGCAAAAAAGCCAGTCCTCAGCAACATGTAGCTTTTTATTAAAGAGGATTAAATATAAATTATAATCATATCCAAATCTAGTGGAACCACAGAGAAAAGTAGAAGTTGATCTAAAAAATGTTACAATAAAAGTTGGCAAATATTTTCAATCTAAAAAAGTATTTAGAAAGAAATAGAATCAGATTCTTTGTAAAGTTCATGAAATTACCCAAATTTTTGTTAGCTGAAAATGTGGACTGAGCTTTACTGGTGCCTGAAAATCAGTCAGGGAAAAAAAGACATTTTTAACAAACTCCATATACCAATCATTCACAACCAGTTTAAAAACTTGGGTTCATAACAAAAAGTTACAGGCTGATGTAATAAAGAACGAGAACGTGAACAGTCTGTTTAATACAAAGTGTGGACAAAACTTCATTCCTGAGGGTTTTTAAAAAGTGAGAGATCAAAGCTCCCAGTAAACCCAAAACCTTAACCATATATGATTCAACAATATACTAAATATTTCTGTTCAGAAATATTTCCCTATTTCAATTCCTAAACAACTTGACTATATTAATATTTTAAATATCACTTCATGGTTTATATTCGTTTAGCATTGTAGAACTTAACTGATTTGAGACAATATATTTAAACATTCTATTAACTACTTTGAACAGTAATATTTTGAGTGGATAATAGTGTGGTTCTGAATATAAAGCACCAGTAAAGCTCAGTCTACATTTTCAGTTAACAAAAATTTGGGTAATTTCATGAGCTTTATAGATAATCTGATTTTGTTTCTTTTCTATATTTTTCTTTTAAAAATGAAATCGGTTTCTTTAAAATGTATTTTCCACTTTTTAAATTTTTAGAAACTTTTTACATCTTTGTGCTGTAATAATTTTGATCATACAAATATCTATATTTGTGATGAATTGATATAATTTTTTAACAATGAAATATAAAATAAAGCTATGGAAGATTCTTTGATATTTTTCACATTATAATACATTTTTTGTTTAATTGTCAACTGAAATGACTTTATAAGTTGAGTAATTTAACAATTATTTTTCTAAAAAGCAGAATTTATGGTTATTTATCAACATAATAGTAAACAACATATTTGTCAACATAATTATATTAATTTTTTAAATATTTTATTCATTTATCATTGTATTTTAAATTTATGATTCTTAAATTTATTTTTTCATGTAGGTTATTAATCAAGATATCATATCCCATAAGCCACTGATTGATGTTGTTGTTGAAAAAGCAAAAGATTTAATGTCAGTCACTGGAGATAATTCAATTCCTTCTTACATTGAAGATGTTATGAGGATGTATAATGCCATGTGTACAAAATCGGAGGTAAAGTATTTCCATTTATGTATTGCATAGTGCTATGAACTGTATAAGTTTTAGAAAATGGTTTTTCATTTATTGTACATTCCAGCGTATAACATACACTTTTTAAACAGTAAAATTGGTGAAAATTTACAAATGCATATTACACATAAGGTATAAAAATAAAAGATTAAAAATCAAGATAAGATGAGCATAGGAACTAAAATTTGAATTTAATGGGCAAGAAAAGAAGAGCTAGTAAGTCCATTGAACCAAAATATGTTAACAAATGTTTTATAGAGATTCAGTTGCGCAACAGCCTTGTCAGTATCATGTGCCTTCACTTAGTACTTGCTCTTTTTGTAGTAATTATTACAGTTTTTAACATTATTTATAATATATACATGCTACATATCACATAAAGGTTATGTCACAAAGAAGGGGATGTATCTAATGCAATGAATGTATAGGAAAAAAATAGACAAATATAGTCTCAAATCTCAGATGCATATTATGCAAATTATATAGATTCTTACTAAATTTCACGTATGAGACTTTGAAACAATTCTTCTTAACACAATTTATTCTGACAGATGTAACAGTGATTTTTTTATTTTTTGGTAAGAATTTTCTTTTTTATTAGTATCTAGTTTTTTTTAAATACTTAATAAAAGTTTGTTTTTTCGTCTCTTGCTGTAAATGCTAAGATATCAATTTACTATGTTAAATAGTGATGTTGTTGAAACTTTCAAAGAAATATTTGAAAGTATGTCTGGATAAATCTTAAGTGTTAGCTTTATTTTGGGCAATTTTTTCAAGAAAGAAATTAGCTTAGTAAAATTTTAATTTTGTTTTATTTTACAAAAATCATTCTTTAAACAAAGTCTTTTATTAAGTTTATGTTTGTCTTATTATTTCTATAGGGATTACTGGCAAAACTAAAAGAAAGTATTACTGATCATCAGACTTACATAGATTTGTGTAAAGAATTTCAAGAATTTCTTTCGTCCTGTTATATTAAGTTGCAAGAATGTAAAGATACAACAGGAGAAAAGAAATTCATTATTGGCCGTCTTGATACTTTAAAGGTAATTAATAAAAATTGTATCATCTTTCTTAATTTCTTGTTTTTTTTTTTTCAGAATCATATATAGAAGATATTTACATCTTTCATTACAAATTTTGGTTTAATTAATGTTAATCAAAACAACAGAGTTTGCATTGGCAAGTGAAAGTAGTTAAATTGAAAGCTGTGAATTGCTTATACATGCTGGATACTATTCAAATAATTTAAGTATTAATAAATCTCTTTCTTAAAATAATACCTAAAGGAAAAAAAAAATTCTGATAGGATAAATAAAAATCATGTGTAAAGACAATTAAATTTGCTATTATTGAATGCATGAATATGTGATCAAAATTTGTAATATGACTAAAATTTTATTACAGTAGACTACCTCAAATCCGCAAGCCTAAAATCTGCAACTCTCTAAAATATGCACATGATTTACAGACGTAAACAATGTAACATTCAGTTCAGATGAAGGGACAAAATTTGGCTTTTATATTTTTATAGCAATTTCATATGTATTTTAATTTGTAATTTTCATTACTATTACTGAAGTTATATGTTTTCATGAAAAAAGAATAACTTTACTTCAGAAAAAATTCAAGATATTGCTGATATCCCTAGTAATCACAATCTTTTTACCAAATATATTTATGTACAGTGGACTCTCTCTATTCCGAACACTCATGGGACCGACCAAAAATGTTCGGATTATGGGAGTGTTCATTATAGAGCAAGAATGAGAAATGCATTACTATTATGTATTGAGTTTACAGTCGGTATAAAATATTTAGCTTGTTTAGCCATACCATTGTGCAATGTCAAACTAAATTTAGTCAATCTTGTACTGTACCATCTCAGTTTTTAATTTTACAAAGCATAAAATTATATTATGGTACATCTCTTGAAAACTTAATTGGTATACATTACTTAAATGAGTAACTTTAATCTGTTTTTGCATTTTGTATGCTCATGCAATATACATGTTATCTAGCTGTTTAAAGTGGAAAAGCTTTGAGGTGGTGTTCACATACATAGTTCAACAGTTCTTGAAGAGCCTCGTGACCTTATTGCTTGAAGGTAATCATCGTTCACCTTATTTCATCAATCTCTTCTGGTTATGCTTCTCCTACACTTTCCTCTTCAAAAATGTTGTTCTTGCAAACCACAAGGATTTCATTGGTTTTGAGATAAGCTCCAAGTTCACTTTCAGTATGAATGTCCTGAAGAATTGACCCCAAGTCACTCACAACTGCTGCTTCTTGGTCCTCTATTCTTGATTGCCCATTCTCATATAAGAATCCAGTTTTGTAGAGGCATCTTTGGATGGTGTAGGAGGTTGCTTCATTCTATGCCGTTGATACCAATAGACAGCATCCACAATGTTGACCTTTTTCTGTGGAATTTGCATCTCCATCACCAGAGATAATTTCTTCAGAAAATGGATTCAGTAGTGAGTTTTAGTAGTCTTGATTACTCTTTGATCCAGTGGTTGGATTATAGAAGTGCAGTTCGGTAATAGGAACTTCAGGGTTATGTTGCTCAGTTGCATGTGATCTGGCATTATCAACAACAGCAAGATGGAATTTTTCTTCCTTCTCTCTTCATTATCTCGTTAATTCTCACCAACCACTACGAAAAAATTGTGAATATGATCGAATATGATTCACAATTTTCAATTTGATTTAGTGTACAAGAAATTATGCACTTTTCATATTTTTTAAACGTCATGGTATTTCACGTTTTTCGATCATAAGTGATTTGAGCTTCTTTTCCATAAAACTAGTACAGAGCATAATGATAAGTCTTTTTTTTTTTACATTTTCTCACCTACACATTTTTTACAAGGGTTTGTTTGTAAAAGCTGTGAAAAACAGGACGGTTTCAGAAATGTTTGAAGTGTTGAAATCCTTCATTATGTTCAGAAGTTTTATTCTTCCATTCCTCCACAGTGCCAATATTTACATCTGCAGCTTCACCATCGATTATTTTGTATTTGATTTATATTGACTTTTGAAATGAGTCAACCATCTTTGAAATGCTTTGAATTCTGCAATTTTCTGCTTCTGAAAAAGTTGAAGTAGGGTTCCAATGACAGGATGATTCTTCATTCTCATCTGGCAAAAAATCTTCTGAACATAATTATTATTTATGTTCTTGTTTCCCATTTTCTATTCTAAAATTCTAGACTTATTCGAGTTCGTTAAACTTTTTTATTCTTCTGCAGCAGTTTAACTGAATTTCCTGAATTCTGATTGCTAACATTATGTTCAGTTTACAGAGAGGTGAGGTAAAAATGGGGATCGAAAGTAGCATTCATAATAGCAGGGTGTTCAGATTAGAGATTGTTCAGAATACAGAAAGTTTATCTTATGTTAAGTGTATGGAGTTTCGCCGGAACCATCGGAATATGCTCATAATACCAGAGTATTCACATTAGAGAGTGTTCAGATAGAGAGAGTACACTGTATTAATCAAACTTTGTTGGTTATCAAGTGTGGCTAAACCTGAAATAAACTTTCTTATTTTATGATTTAGATGAGAATTAGTAATGTATCTTTATGAGGCAAGTTTCATAGGAAAAGTACATTTCATCTTTAGAAGAAATATTTAATTATACATTATTGATTATTAACTTTATCTTTGCTTTTAATATTTTAATTTAAAAAATATCTAAATTTTTATTATTTTAGTTTATTGCTTATTTTAATATTTTATTATATTGTAAGTAGTCAGTATAGTTTTGATTTTATTGTTAATTATATTCAAATTACTATTTAAAAATGTACACAAAGCAATGAAATCCACAAAATTCTAAAATCTGCCCAAATTGTGTGGATTTGAGGGAGTCTAATTAATCAAAACACAGATAGTTCACGTAATATCTAAATGAAAGCAATCATGAATTGTGAACTCTGACTTGAATATGCATGATGTATTTAAGATTTGAACCATTGGAATTTATACCATACTGATTGGATGTTTTCTGTATGAAATGTAAATTTTATATAAAATATTTAACGAATGTGTATGAAAATACACAGTGTATTTATTTTTTGTAAAATATGTTCAATTAAAATATTCATTTCTGCTTGTTAATTTATGTATTTAAACAAGTCTCATATTCTTGTTTATCATTAATTCACGTTTTTTCTCCGTACATAAATTGAAAATTTCAGCAATTCTTTTTTTTTTTTTCTTATGACTATTATTTAAAGTATGAAAGAAATTTATTTAAAAATTTATTTAGAATATTATATATAATAGGTTTCATCTATCGGAATGAATTTGTTTTTCTTATAGGAACTGATCAGTAAGCAATCTGAAGGAGATAAAAAGCTATCCGACTTGCAAGCTTTATGTAGCATTGTGTGCAAAAACACTAGTGAGCATGGATGTGAAATTATAAACCATGAGTTGAAAGATCTTAAGGAATCGTGGAGCCAATACAAAACTGCATCTTTAGAGAGCAAACATAATCTTGAAAACATTATCCAGTTGTGGTTGAGTTTTGAAAAGAACATGGATGCTTTGAGTTTGTGGTTCAAAGATATTGATTCTGCTTTGAAACAACCGCAGTTGCAGTCTGTACTGGAAGAAAAAGAAGCTCAGTTAACATTTATCAAGGTAAGTTAAATAGTGATTATTAAAATGACAATGACACTCTGCATAGTATAATATAAATATAAAAAGCAACATTAATAGTGAAATTTAAAATTTGGTTTTCAACTATTTGAAATATAAAAATAAATATTTTATTTTCATTATAAAAATTGAATCGTAATAAATACTTTAACAACCTTTTCAAATAATTATCTTCACAACTATTGCTGGTATACTGATTTTGCATAATAACGTTATATTTCAGTTGTTACTTAGCTTTTGTAGTTGTGCATGATTAGAGTTTTTTTTTTTTTTTATAACTTTCATTCTTACCTTATATTAAATTCTAAAAATAGTATACGAATTAATTTACCACCAACTCCTCAATGCAAAGATTTTTTTTATATATATAATGTAATATATAGATTTAAACAAAGATACTCAAAACATGTTTAAACAGAATTATACATTTGACCATATCATTTAAGAAAATATCCATCTAGATTAGTTCCTAAATGATTTTTACATATGCTATTCAATTTCTAACTCTTTTGAGTTTTTGGTAATAATGCTTATATAACCAGTGATACTTAGAAAAGCTTACAAAATTTCACATGATATTTAACATTGGCATGTTGGCAAGTAGTATGTTTTTTATATTGAACTGAATTTAAATATTAAAAAATTTAAATTATTCTATTGTACCATTTTTTTAATAGTTACCTTTTTTTCTATATGTTGTTGAATATTCATGTATAATTTTTGTGAAAATTTGTAGAAAATTGTGTATTTTTTGTAATTTGACGATTGAACATGGCTAAGATGCATAAAAAAAAACCCAACAGATTGAAAAAAAATTCCAGCCTGTTTTTGAACCAATGCTATTGACATTATAACCAGTACTCTGTCAATGTTCTTATCTATTGGTAAAACTGTACTTACAGCACACAACATAGGTAATATTTTCATGCACTATCAACCTTGAGGCAAACATGAAACTTTAATTTCTGATTCAGAAATTTTTATTTAATTTGCCTAAGAGACACAAACCCAACAGAATAGAAAAAATGTCCAAGCCTGGATACATAGATAAGATCATTGACATTACATGACAATGCTCTACCACTGAGCTACCTGCACAATACCTAGCTTTGCTGTATTCATCTCCGCATCTAGAACAATGCCATCAGGACATGCAAGTGTTTTTTTTTTTTTTCTTGCTATCTGTTTGAGAGACACCAACCATGTAGGATATTGAATCCATTGTTATTAAAAGTTTTGCTTTGAGAATACAGTCAACTCTGTAAAATCTGCATACTTAAGCACCAAGGATATCGTCGATTATACATCTTTGCCAATTATAGATCATCCCTTTGTTTACATTTCATTTTTTAAGATCTGACTATAAATTAGAAACAACTGCATAAAAATTGCAATGGGAAAGAAAAGGAAAGAGTGGTTGATTATATTTAGTTATTAAGATTTAAAATAATTTAATTATATACGGTAAAAATTTTAAACATTTGCACAACAAAGTGATAGTTTCAGTTTTAGTTTGTTGTCAATAACTTTTGTCTGCAGTCTATGAACAACCATTTACTTCTTGCACACAGATAAAATTTTGTTACTCAAGGAAATTTAAATATTTATTCACTGGAAAATTGATTACTGAAAAAATAATGTACTAAATTTAACTTAATAAGATTAACTGATAATGACAAATTTCATTGTTTACATTCCAACATCTTGGACAGATACTAAGCGTTTGTGGATTATACATTAGAGGATTTCACAGAGTTAACTGTATATCTATAGTATAAAGACCAAACATGTCTGCTCATAACGCATGTGTCATTTTATGAATGGCAACACTTTCCCTTGCAATTTTTTCTACTGCAAATTTTACACTTCTAAACATCACACATTTTAATATTTTACACCATCGTATAAAGAAAAAAAAATGTACTTTTAAATGCAATTTGTTTGTAAGCTGTATCTTAATTTATTTTTCAGATATTAATTTTTTTATAGTTTTTAGTTTCAATTTTGTATCTGTGGCAGTAAAATTACTCCATTTTCCCTTAAAATTGAAAAAAAAAAAAAATAAATAAATAAATAAAATAAAATAATTGAAATTGAAATGTGCAACACTTTTCCATGCAATTTCGATTTCACAAGTTTCGGTACAGCAAATTTTACACTTCTAAATATTGTACATTTAAAAATTTTATACTAACATATAGAGAAAAAAATTTACTATTAAATGCATTTTGTTTCAAAGTTGTATCTCAATTTATTTTTGCAATATTATTTTTTTTAATAAATTTTAGTACCAATTTTGTAATTGCAGCAACAGAATCACTCCATTTTCTCTTAAAATTAAAAAAAAAAAAAAAAAGAAAGAAAGAAATTAAAATGTGTATACTATTTCAAAAATATTGTCTGTTAAAAAATCTGGTGAATTTCGGTTTTATTTCATTTAATAATTTGGATAATTTAATTTTGTATTATTTTGTTAATTTTAGCTTAAAGTAATATTTATTTGAGAGTTAAACTGGCCAATATAAGATGTATTTTTTACTTTAATTTTGTAGATTTATTAAAAATCGATGAAACAGTTCTTTCTTAAACGTTTTTTTCCGTCGAATTTCGACAGGCTCCACCTAGAATTTTTCAAATGCTGTCAAATTCATTTGCACTTCTCATTCTTAGTTGTTGGCAAGGCTGCATCTGCAGCACAGAATGAAATACTTTTTCACTTTGTTGATGTTATGCCTCTTAGTCAAGTTTAATAAAAATTCAGCAATTAGAATTTCAAATTACTAAACTAAAATAGGCTTATAAAATTTTCTACGAATTTCAACAAAATTTTTATATGAATATTCACTTTTATTGAGATTGGATTTTCTTTCATTTCATGTATGTGCCAGAGTTCCATCGTGTGCTGCCTTGTTAGCCTTACTAACAGATAAGAGTGAGGAGAGCTAGATATCATTCAGGTAGCTCAATGATAGAGCATAGGCAGGGATCGGGAATTTTCCAAAATCTTAACAGCCAAGGATTTTATTTACCAGCCAGCAACATGCAATGTGTTGTTCAAAATTGTTATGACAAAATAAATGTCATTGTAATAGTAGTTAATTATTCAATAATTAATAATTAGTTACTGTAACTCACTTGTACACACACACATATATATATATATATATATATATATATATATATATATATATATATATATATATATTAAATTAATAAATATAAGTAATGGAGGAAAGCTTAGTATAAGGTAAAATTTAGTACCATGCCATTCATCATCGTTCTCATTGTGGTAATTTGGAAAGTTACAAAATATATCCAACTAGTAAAACAAAAGTTTTTGACATATCTTTTGCAGCCTGCAGTTCTTCAATACTATCTAAAAATTCATTTGCCTTGTGAGAAAGACCCCTCTCCAGTGGCAAGTAAAATTAAGTATTTCCCCACCCCTGAGCATTAGCATGTAATGTGAATTATCCTGTTTTGAATTTAGACTTGGACACTTTTTCATTCTATTGGTTTTATGTCTCTTAGCCAAGTTAAATAAAAATTGCAAATTTCACAGAATAGTTTTAATTTATATCCTTTTCTTATTATTCTGTTGCATTTGATCTATTCATTTTGCAGTATTTTTTGAGATTGGCTTATATGTAATTTTTTATACAGGAATTAAATGATAAAATAATGTCTCATCAAAAAGATCTTGATAGTTTAACAGATGAAGCCCATTCTTTGACTCAGTCTGCTGGTGTGGAAAGTATAAAATTGCAAGTTTCTCAAATGAATGTTCGTTATCAAAATCTTGTTTCCTTGATTAAGGTACATATATTTTTTCTTTTATTCTGTATTTTATTGTCAGTTGTTGTATTTGATCTAAAACTGTTTTAATTTCCAGCAAGCATCATGCAATTTTCTAAATGTCCTTAGAATTAAATTCTAACATCAAAATTCATGCATTGTCCTATGTCTATTTCATTATTTAAATCTTCAAAGAATTTTAAATGACAATTTTTCTTGATGACACTAGCAGTTTGATGAGTCCTTCAATCTCATGTGAAAGAAAAATAACCTTATAATTTTCATTTTGCAAATAGTACTATAATTAATGTCTTTAAATTTTGAATGATCTTATATTTTATACCTAAAAATTATTTATTAGTTCATGTGTAGTGTTTTCTTCTGTTTTTTGCAATAAATTTATTGTAAATTATAATAATCTAGTATGCCAATATGAGCTTAACAGTTGCATCTTTATTGAAAATTGTCTTTTAAAAAATAAGTAAATATAAAGTATTATTTATTTAAGCATTTTTAAATTATGAAAATGATTTTTTTTAAAGATAAACAATGTATATTATGCATGTGTATGTAAAAAGTAAATGAATGTTATTGAATAAAATTTGAAATAAATTATAAACATTACTTTTCTTCCATCTAAAATTGGTTTGTAATTTCTTACATGATGTTCAGCTTATAATATTTTCTGTCTCATCTTATGAAAATGTCAGTAAGTTTATAATTGTTTTGAATTATTGATGTTTTAATTTTTATTTTAACAATTTAATGCTCTTCCAATTTTAAGTCTATGATGTCAGAATGACATTTAGCTTCCTTTTTGGCAACATACAGTTTGCATCAACTTGTATTTTGTATGTACTTTTGGACTTTCATCCTACTTATAACACAACTCCATAATGTATATTTTCTTGCTTTTGAAGTTTATTTTCTTGAATCTCTCCATTTCTTAAAAAAATGTCGTTAAACCTGCTGCCAGTTAGGAATCATTTTATGTCTCTTTCAGTTTCTTAGCTTATATTGCAATAAATATTGCATATAAAAACATGAAAACTGATAGTTATATAGAGAGATGTGTAACAAAAATATTGAAGTAATAGGCTTATTTTAAATTGAAAAATTATTTCAAGTGCTATTCAAGATTGAAATCCTATGAGATAGCTCAGTTACATAAGTTTTATGGGATCAAAAACTATATCTAACAATTTAGCCAATTTTTTGTAAGTGCATATTTGATTATATTTTGGTGTGCAGTGTCCAGTCATTTTTTTAATTTGTGTATTTTTTAGATTGTGTCAAATTTTTTATTAAAATTGCCACTATTGAATAGTTAATTGATATTTTTCAATTAGTTATCTGTTATTTCAGTTACTATAGTTAAAAAAGCCTTAAAAATATTTTCAATTAAAATATTTATTTATACTGAATGTGGAAAATGAAAGAAAATTTAAAAGAATTAAATTATTTGCAAAAAACATTTATTGGTGAAAATTATGTTCAAATTGAAAGGAAATTGTTCATTTTCGTGCATTGAAGTATTTATTTAATGATACATAGATACATAAAAGAAAGTTTTTGCAGTCATGATTTTGCCATGATAATACTTTTTAATTTAATTTTGCTTTTTAAAATTAGCTGAAACATTTAGCTAATTTTTAATATAATTCCTTTCTCCCATGTTAACCTACTGGAAATAGGAAAGATCAACACTATTTTTTTTTTTTTTTTTTTTTTTTTTTTTTTTTTTATCAATACATGAATTTTGAACTTTTAATGTATGGTTTTTATATGTGAATATTGTGCCATATTAAATAAATCATATGCATTTGAATTTAAAAAATACGAATTTGAAAACTTCTGCTGGTGAAAATATTGTCATATTTAAGATAAATATCTATTTTTATTCAGAAAACTTAAAATTGTATTTATTTCATTGTAAGATATATTTTAATTTTTAGATGTAAAACTGTGGATTTTTCTTCCAAGCTCTTATATGTAGCATGCATTAAATTTTGAAAGAAAGGAAATGTTAGAAAACTTACAAAATGTCATAAAATTTTTATTCATTTTTCTCCACCTTATTATAAACTAATATTCATTCATAATCTTTGTATCTATAATCTTCAATACTGCTTTTGGATATGGCTTCATTATTGGATTATTCAAAGATATCGTTTTCATTTCTGTCTGTCACATATGTCTGTAGGCAGGTAGTAAGACAGAGGATTAAATAAACTTTCTATTATAAAATACAAGCACATCTGTTTTTACAGTATTACAAATTGTACTTAACTGTGCGACACAAATTAAATTTCTATTATTGAGGAAAAAGCACTTCTTAGATTCAAATAACTGTATTATTATATTGCAGTTACACAAAGTTCATATTTTTCACAAACTATTTAGTTTACAGTTTGTTTTTTCCTGATTTTCTGTTTTGGAGGATGGGGAGAGGTGAGGGACAATGAAGAGTGATTATTTAATTTAACTAAAAGCACTTTTCATACTTTTTTTGCTGAAAGAGTCCATTTCTTAAAATAATATTTAACTTGAAATTGCTATTGAGTTTCTATATCTGCAGTTTAATATCATTATTATTACAATAAACTCCTAACTATCTGTCTTTTTGTACTATCTGGCCTAGTAAAAAAAATAGGAATGTTGCAAATGATGGAGACAGGCAGGTTCCCCTTTGCAAGAAAGTGCTAATCCATAATAGGAAGAAATGGTTTGAAAGCACACTAACAGACAAGAATGAAAAGTGGTGGTTGGGGGATTTTAAGGCTTGATAACCTGTTTTGTCTGTTGTGCTTGGGATGTTAACTTGTACAGACGTTGTTTGGGGCTATTTCTGATTGCATTCATGTACTCTTTTGGTGTCTGGTTATGTTCATGTACCTTTGTGGTATGCTTTGTGTTTATTTATTGAAGATTAATGAAATGGGTGATGAAAGGAAAAAATTTTAATGACTATGAAAGAGAAACTATGTGCTATAAATCGACTGTTTATAAAAGCACAGTGGGTGACAGGAAGAAAATTCGATCAAGAATTGAAAAGGTGTGTGCTGCCAAAGTCAATGAAAGTGCCATGAAAAAGGAAAGCCATACTGAAAAGTAAGCATATAGTAGTCGAGGAAGCTTTATTTTTGTGGCATCAACACTTAAGAGGAAATGACTTGCCTGTTATACTATATCACTAGAAAAAGAATTACTATTTTCATATCTGCACTTTTATTGACTGTTAGAAGAAGATTCAGAATTTACTCCCAGTGAGGGATGATTGGATTGCTTTTAAAGCAATTCAGTATTTGTTAGATTGTCATAAGCAAAGAGGCTTTAATTGCTGATAAACACGCTGTACTTTTGTTCAAAGACTATTTTGCTTAGTTTATTCAACAGGAGAGAATTTCTCAGGAGCAGTTGTACAACTGTGATGAGACCGGATTAATAAGATACTTCCTATAAAAATGCTAGCATCTAATAAAGAAGCTCTGCTATGTGACACAAGAAAGGCAAAGAACGAGTCACCTTGCAGTAATGCAACTTACAGTCATAAGCTGAAGTTGACTTTAATAGGAAAGTCAAACAAACCTTAGTCAAAGCTTTTAAACTGAAACTTTAGGAAACTCACCCTTTTATATTACATGCATCAAAACAAAATATGCATGAATTCGTACCGACTATTAAAAAAAATAGTTGAATGGCAGCAAATTGTCAAGAAAACTCTGTTAAATCTTGCTAAGCTTCACATCCATCCTTTGATGAACTTGTAGATGGAAATTCAAAGCTGATTTTTTTTATTACCCAGTGTGTAGAATTTATTAATGAACAGTAAAATAAGATTTACATATTTTTTACGACTAAGGCTTACATTTTATACTAATGTTTTGCTTGTTTTGAAACTGCATGTTAGTGTTTATGAAATTTATCTTAAAATGTGTAACATGTGTTTTTAATATTATGGCGTGGGTAGGGCTGGGATTAAGGAAATATTTATAGAACCCTGACTTATGTGGGTTTTTTTGCTATCTGGCCTACCTTTCCATCACATTAGGTCTGATAGTTGGGAGTTTATGTATTATTATTACTACAGTAGACTCTCTCAAATCTACACAACTTGGGAACAGAGGTTGGTTTAAAAAAAAAAAAAGGTACAAAAAATATATATATTAAAATTCATATACAATGATATAAAAATTTAAAATTTTGTAATTTTGTCTTTACATCTAAACTGAAAGTTTCATTGTTTAAATCTGTGATGATCTGCAAATTTTAGATACATGCTGAATTTAGGGTTGCAGATTTAAGGGAGTCTAACTGTATTATTATTTTGTCTTTATAACATAGCAAACTAGCATGCTTTTGGAGACCACAGAGGTTGACCAGTGTAGTTTATAGAATGCAGAAGTTAATAATTACAGTGGAATTTGTTAGTTGAAGTGCATCAAAATTTAATTTCTGCTATAATAGTGAAAAAAAAAGAAAAAGGAAACCAATGAAGAAGCTAGAACAAATATTTAAAAATTGATGTGTTGCGGGAAGAAGGGTCTCCCCCCCCCCCTTTCTTTCTAATGTTGCCTTTTATGAGAAATATTGATGGAGAAATGCTATAACAATTCAGAAATTTTTTGAATTAATAAATATTCTGATGTATGCTTAGGTGGTTTGTTTTTTATTATTATTTATCTTCTCATTGGAAATTCATTTTTAAAATTAAAAAAAAAAAAAAATGCAAACAATTAAATGTAACTGAAACATTACAAATAAATCATTTTCTATTTTAGGCTCTGTTGTTAAGATGGGAGACAATTGTTCAGGATCATTCTACTTATGACCACAAAACTAAAGAATTTTTGGAATGGTTGGACAATGGTAGAAAAGTTCTATCTGAGTTGGAAATTGAAGAAAGTTTAGAACAAAGCATGATTAAATTACAAGTGAGTTAGATATTAAAATTATTACTACTTGTTCATAAATAACTGAATGAAATTTCATTAAAAAAAATTATATTGCAAAAAGTTCAATAATGTATAGTGAAATCACTATATTTTATAGAATGGCGGCCAATTTTTCTAATCAAAGAATGAAGACATAAAAGGCAATATATTACAGTTATGAGACTAAGGTTGCTAAAATTCTCTTTTTTATTCATTTGTTATTCAAATTTATTCTTTGGCTTTAAAATACATATGTATGTGCAGAAAATTATAAAATCTTTTTCTTTTTCCATAATTCTAATGATGTTATTTTGAAAATAACTATAAAAAATCCACAAAACTCTTTTATTGCATTGTATTTATGCTTTATAAAAAATATAATTACTAAGAGTAAGCATGTTTATTATAAACTAATTTCCATTATCGAAAAAAAACTTGTTCCTTTGGGAGTTGTTTATTATATTTATTTATTTATTTCACATTGGTATGCATAATCAAAATTACCATTTTAGGATTTCATTGAAATTTAATTAATATTTAATTTTTTTTTCTAATATCAAAGCATTTGTTTAACCTTCAAAGACTAAGCTGAAATTTATTACACATGTGGGCACTTTTCTCTCTCTCTCTCTCTCTGTCTCTCTAGAGGGTAGTAACATTATTAAAAATGCAAGATTTTCCTTAAGGGTGTATTCGAAAAAATGATTTTCCACTTTCAACTGCTCGAAATTTTCAGATACAATTTTGGACACATTTTTTTTTTAACTTGCTGGGGGAATTTTTGAAGTGACGTACAAGGTGCCATGTGATGTAATTTTTCGCTGATTTAATTAGAGTTTGATTTATAAGCAATTATTTTCTCAGCGTGACCCTTTTTTTCGTTCGCAGACCTCCCGCTTCAGAAAATTTGGTCCAAAACGCCGTTTTTGACAGCATTTTTTGCAACATTTTCTGCATTTATAAAGGAATTGATAATTACGGCACCTTGTATAGTTTCTAAGTAAGAGAATTCGAAAGTTAGGTGCATTTGAGAGCAAAAATGAATCTAAAAATAAATCTGAAAAAAGGCAGTTTGGATCAGAATACACCCTTAACAGTAATAAGAGACAGGTTAGAAGACAAATTAAACATACCAGTATAAAAAATTGAACTTCTCTGCCATTTGTGAGAATAAAGTTTCAGAAAAATCATGTTTACCATCCAGGGTTGGGTTTCTTCCAGAAAAAAACCTATTTCTTCCAGGATAGTAGAAGAAACTGGAAAAAATCGGAAGAAATGGAAAAAACTGGTAGAAATGGAAGAAACCACCAGAAACCAAAACAAATGCTCAAATTTAAAGTATATTAACTATGTAAAAGAATTAAAGTATAATTACATGAAATCTAAATTGAAAAATTTAATTATTATTAAAAATATTATTTTTGCAAAGATAAGTTATTTTTTTTTATAACAAACTTCAGGTTCAGCAGATGTTTTCAGGTGATGGATTTTTATTATTCTAGGTGTAGAGGGGTGAATTTTTTTATTAATTGCTTCATTTATAAAAAAAGAAAAAGAAACTATCTGCAAATTGTTTATTTTTCATATAAAAATGTATTATTTTCATATAGAAGTGCATTATTTTAAACTCTGCAATACAGTAAATAAATAAATTTGTATTTTTTTTATTATTTTTCATCTAGCATGAATATCTCAATGCTGATTTTAAAAGGTTTGTGTTCTAAAAATAACTATGGGTATGTCAAAATGCTTTTAAACTATCCTGAAGTGTAGAACTTTAAAAAAAAAAACTTCATTTTTTGCTTTTATCCAATTTAAGTTGAGAAATTGATTGCAACATCCTACTGCTAAACAACTTTTTTGCTGTACTATGTTGCATTGTATTAAAAAAATAAAGATCTTAATGATTTTTTTTAATACTAAGGATAGACCAAAACAGGTTTTTAAGGCCAAAGCTGAATTAGGTGACCTTCCTACTTTTTGGCTGAAAACGATAATATCCAAAAATAATTTTAAGTAATTAAATTGTATGTTTTAAAGTAATTATTACATACATAAATGTAAATTAATTACATGTATAGTATTTATTAATTATGTGCAACTGTTAATAATCCAAAAACTTTACTTTCATACACAATAATACGTAATTAATTCATCCACGGCACAGAAAGATTTTCTAATTACATGAATTTCATTTAAACAAAAAATATTTTAGTTTTAGGTGTTCACACCTTGATTTTTCATCCATAATGATTTTTGTAAATGATCATTTGTTATTCTAGAACTTTCTCAAAAAATATTTGAAATCTAATGCAGTTTAAGCTAAAAATTTGCTATGCAATGATTGATACAGAGGTGCCAAGTATTACGATTTGTCCATAATTATTACGGATATGCAACAAAAATTACGGCGTTACGGGTATCGGATAGAAATTACGGAAAAAAGTCGCGAATTTCATCAAAGGATCGCTTGAAAAAACGCAAATTTCGATATAAGATCTTGGGAAAAACAGAAAAGATTGTGTAAAAGTACACGCATTTCGCCAAAATGTCGCGAAAAACGTGCAAATTTCGTCAAAAGATATCGAAAAAACGGGCTCATTTCGTTAAAAGATATCGAAAAAAACGGGCTCATTTCGTCAAAAAATCGCTTAAAACGGTCTCATTTCATCAAAAAATCGCTTAAAACGGTCTCATTTCATCAAACGATCGCGGAAAACGCACTCATTTTGTCATAAAATCTCGAAAAACGCGCTCATTTCGTCAAAAAATCCCTTAAAATGCGCTCATTTCATCAAAAAAAGCGGAAAATGCGTTTATTTTGTCAAAAAAAAAAAAACACGGAAAACGCGCTCATTTCGTCAAAAAAATGCTTAAAATGCGCTCATTTCGTTAAAAGATCACGAAAAATGAACACTTTTTGTCAAAAAATCGCGGAAAACGCGTTCATTTCGTCAAAAAATTGCTTTAAACTCGCTCATTTCGTCAAAAAAAACGCTTAAAATGTGCTCATTTCGTCAAAAGATCGCGAAAAACGCGCACTTTTTGTTAAAAGATCGCGAAAAACGCGCACATTTCGTCAAACAATTGCGGAAAACGCGCTCATTTCGTCATAAAATCTCGAAAAACGTGCTCATTTTGTCATAAAATCGCTTTAAACGCACACATTTCGTCAAAAGATCGCGAAAAACGCGCACATTTCGTCAAAAGATCGCGAAAAACGCGCACATTTTGTCAAAAGATCGCGAAAAACGCACACTTTTCGTCCAAAAATCGCGAAAAATGTTCACGGAAAAAAGAAAGAATTTTTGAAAATTTGCCTCCCCCCCTACTCTTCTCTAAACTCTGGTTACTGATAACTTTTATTGAAACTTGGCACCTCTGTTGATAATTCATGACTGATAATTATAAACAATGAAGTTTATTGCAATACATTCATTTGAGCCGATACAGTTCAAATCAGTGACTAATGTTGAAAATTTCCGAAGGGAGAAACAAGATTTTTGGAATACGGAAAGTTTCAGGAGCCAAATTTTCATCCACATTTTTGACAAAACTCGAATTTTGGGCCAAATACGAAACAGTATTTTTGGTTGATCTCTATTTAATATGGTAATTATTATACATTACTTACACTAATAAATTGATGTAAAATAAAATCTTTTATTTAAATGGATTTCATTCTATCATTAGTAAAGAATCTCTACTATTTACTACTAGTTTCAGAAATTTAAATAATAAAAAAATATGTTGGTTAAGTTGAAATGGATAACATAATTGATTTTGTGTATTTTGGATAAAATTTCTTTTCATTTAGCCAATGGTTGAAGATCTCTAGATAAGTGTTGTATGTGATCGTGGCTAAAAAGCTGATGTAATTATTAATTTAGCATATATACTTAAATTTGTTTTGGTCCAGTGAAATTAATTTATATAAGATTATAGAAAGAAGATAATTATTATATCTTAAAAAATTGAAAATATATGGTAAATTCTTAAAGAAAAACAGTTTCTTCCATTTCTTCCACTTGGAAGAAACCTATTTCTTCCAACTAATTTTTTCCATGGTTTTTTCCACAGCAAAAGAAACTTGCCAACCCTGTTACCAACATGCCTGATTAACGATAAAATAGATGATCAAAAAATGATCTTTTGTAAAGAATCTTATTTAGTATATAAAATTGGCAATCATGTTTTATTTCCTATGAGACAATGTATTGTAATTATTTTTTTTTACATTATTCTTTATTACATTAAATTGGACAAATATAAAATTGAATTAATTTTATTTCAGGTTTTAGTCAATGACAGATTACAAGGTCAGCAATTGCTTACAGAAACAATTCAAGCTGGTGAGAGGTTATATCAAGATACTGCTGCACCTGGGCGTGAAATAATACGTCAAAAGTTACGTGAATTAAGGGACAAATTTGATGTATTCTCTAATGATGTTTTAGAAGTTCAAAAGCAGTTGGATAGTTTAAATCAACATTGGATATCATTCAAAGAAACATTCAAACAGGTTAATATCTCTCAGCTAAAAAAAAGTTTTTATTCATTAAGTCTGTTAAATTTTATTAATTTTAATAAGAATTAAAATAAGAGATATATACTTATTAACAATTAAAGTAATACAATAAAATAATAGATATTTAACTAATATAATAAAACCTGTGAAAGGTGAATTACTGGACAACAAGGGAAGGAGGATTCCATTTCAGACAGGTTTCAGTCTCAGCAGGTATAATTTTATGGGACTTCTTCCAACCTTGAATTTTTTCAATGCAGTGCAGATTTTGTTTTTGTAGGTTTTATGGTATTTTTTCATCAATACAGTAAACCTAGACCATAACATTTTGTACCTATCAGTAATATAATGGTGAAGGGAATATTTGTTGTTATTAAATTTTATTTTAAATATTTTAAGAAAAACATTTTTAAAAGCAGCTTCAACTTGCCTTCATATTGATGAATTCATCTTACTTTTAATTCATATAGGGACTTTATTTATTTATTTAGTTTTTTTTTTTTTTTTCAGTATTTTATTTTTCCAATTGTTATTTCTGACAATTTGTTTACTTAATCATTCAGTGTCATTTGTTATATACAATTTAATAAATGTTACTTTTTTTATATAGATCTTAAACTGGATGGATAACACAGAAAAAACACTGGCATCTGATGATCTTAATTTGCCTAATCTTCAAGATATTACTCCACGTTTGTTGAAATATAAGGTAATGTTTTGTGTGTAATTTATATTATTTTATTTGTTTGATGTAATAAAATTTATGTCACCTTAAATTCATTCTAAGCATATTTCATGATACCCCTTTCTGACTATGTCTGAGCAATTTGTCCTAGAGAATTCCTATTCTCTGGGTAAAAGACTGAAATCTGCACTTCAATCAAATGGTTCTGTGAGAATCAAAGTCGTGTATTTCCATTTGTAATTGAAATACTCTATGAAAATACAAGATGTCATTGCTTATCTATATTTGCAACAATCATGCTATACAGAGAATGGTCTCTTGTCTGAAGATCATAGCAAAGTTTTGTCATGTCATTTCATTTAAGTTTCACTGATATAAACAGAAACATATGAGTTGTTCTTTTAATCAGTCAGTGGAGCTATTTATTTTTTGCTTTTAAGCCTTATTTGCTTATTTACTCAATAAGGTAGATAAATCTGAGAGCTGGAAAAATGTTACTTTTTGTGCATTTACCGTGATAAAAATACCATTTCTCTCTCTATAGAAGAAAATGCTAAATTTAAGAAGGAAACAAGTATAAGTAGTATTTTGAATGAAGATAATGAAAAAGCATATATTTATGTAACATTTTTACATGGTTTGATTTTTTTTAAATTCTGAATTAGAAGTAGATGTCTTCAATTTTTTTATTTTTCCTAATGAAAACTAATTTTCAGGAACTGCTTAAAATTAATTTAGAGAAACTTTAATTTTAAGCTGTAACTGATGATAATGTTAACTCTGAGTCCAAAGGAAAATTTGTTTTTAGTTTGCATTAACTTTTTTTCGCAAGACATAAATGCAAAATAGATATGAATCATCTGTTCTATCAGCAGCTACATCAGTTGTAACTTTTATGAATTTTTGAAATGAATTAGGTTTAATTTAAATTTAATAATAGCAATCCATTCTTCCTAAGCATGGTCTCAAGTCATCAAGGGGTTAAAAATATGTTTTTAAAACATTATTTCAATTTAAAATAGCTTAACTATTTTGTTTCATTTAGGCTTTAAACCAAGAAACAGAATCATACAAACGACAACTAGATTTGCTTCAGTTAAAAGTTCAGTCTGTTGCTCCACTCATGAAGGAAGAAGATTTACCATTATCTGTGCTTGAAGCAACTGCACGTTTTAATAATTTAGTTTCTGTTATCAAGGTAATGAATAATTATTTTCTGTGAAATGTTTAAAGTATAGAATTCTGTTTTTTTCCATACATCACAAATTCTTTCATAAATATATTGCTGATTTACATATGATATTATAAAGTACCTTAAATATTTACATTTATTATTCTATGATATAAAGAAAAGTTTTTGCTTTGTTATCTTATTCCTAAATTGTAGCTTTATTAGAATAAAGCTGATATGCAGCAGCTACTGAATTTACATTAATACTGAGTTGTTACCATTTTCATGCATAATATCTAAGTTTATTAAAGTATTGAATGCATATGTGAGAAATAATCTGTATATTTCATTAAAAAGATAACAAATTGCTAAAAAAAATATTGAAACTTTAAAAAAGGGATAAATAAAAAGTAAAATTTTAATGTGTATGATAAAAATAGATTGAAATTTTGGATTATAAATAAGTTCCTGGTCTGATTTTATTTTAGTTATTTTTATTTTGTGTTGATGTTAAATAAATGCAACCAGTATTTTAAAAAGTTATTTCAACTTTTTTTTTCAATCCCCCACTTCTCAAATTTTTGTAAACATAATTTCATTTTAATTAAATATAACCTTAAAATATATTCAAAGGACATTTTAAGAAATATTTTATAGCTTGATAATGAAACTAGTGTGCATAGAAAATACATTTAAAGTATCTCAATGCTTATTAATATTTTTTAAATATTTTTAGACTCACTTAGATAAAGTGGATTCACTTTCTGGCCTTTATCAAAAATCTCAAGATATCAGGGATGCGTGTGAATCATGGTGCCAAAAGAATGAAGAAAAATTGTCCTTGTGTTGCGATTATTCTGGCAACCAAAATGCTTTGATAGCTAAAGAAGAAAAACTGAAGGTAAAGTGTTTTAATGATTTTGTAAATTTATTTCATAGTTATTCTCGTCGCAAGAAAAATAAGGTTTCTTAAAGCAATTATTGCATATTATGGGTAAACTTTGAGAAAAAGGTTCCTTTTTTTTAATGACATAGAAAGAAGATAAAATGTCTATCTTTGTCATATCTTTTAAATGAATATTTTTAGCTCAGATTAACTGTATAAAATAAAAAAAATAAAAATTAATCAAGAAAACATACCACTAGATATATATGTAAAGCATTTATTTACTCAAGAATTCTTACTCAGTTAGTTTAAATTTTAATCAACTTTTGTCTGATTTGAAAAAATATTTAAAAGAAGCATGCTGAAAGTCTTATCCACACAATTTTATCTATTCACATTCAAAAAGTAGAAATATTTGTATTTTTCTTTCCCCAGACAAGGCCATATAGAGATATTAGAAATATATTAAACAAAATTCTGAAACTGCCTGTTATTTTGGCTCTAAAAATAACATTTTTCATATTACACAAAATTTAAAAGATGTTCAAATTTGGAAAATTTCAAATGAGTGTTTTTTAATATTAGAAACTAAACATTATTGAATTTATTAATTTTATCTATCATGTGATGAGAAAGTTAAGTGCTATAAAATATCTGTAGTTTTTCTATATAAAGCATTTGTTCAAAAGGAAATTTTTAAAAATATTTTTCAGCATTTTTATGTTAAATAAAATATACTTATTATGTTATTACTGTAATTTTAGATTTTTAAAACATAATGGCAATTTGTTTTTTATAAAAATAAATCTGATTCATAAACCAAGAAATTAACTTTTTTAACTTGTTACTTATATTATGTCCATTATATTAAACTTTTGGAATTTTGCTGTATAGTTATTTTAACTAAGATGTTGTACATATTTTACCATTGTTGAGTTTATCCTTAAGTTACTCGAAAATATCTTTTTTTGTAAAATTTGTAGGAACTGAAAACATGTTTGCCTGATGGTGCATCTAAAATTCAGTCATATGGAAATGAGGTGCAAAAGTTTTCACAATTAATTATTCCAAAAGATTATGAACTACTTATAAAAAGCCATGCCGCATTTGAAAAACGATTCCAGGATATTTCTTCTAGTGCTGATGAAACTCTTAGAGAATTAGCTAAGAAGATAAAGCAATGGGAAATATATGAAGAAAAGTGCAGCTCATTGACATCTTGGTTAGAAAAAATGGAACAAAAGATTAAAGAATTCAAATTAAGAACTACAGTGGAAGAGAAAATTGACCAACGGGATAAATTTCAGGTTATTTAAAATTCTTTTTTTATGTGCATGCATGCACTTTTGATTATAACAAATTATATCTGACTAAATATTTTTGTTGTATTTTTTCAAGTGCATGTGTTAATTTCATTGGGTTTTTTTTTTCATGTAGTTTGTTTTGATATATTTAAGTATTTTATTTGATAGAAATTTTACTAATTTGTAGAAAAAGCATTTTTTATTACTAACTGAATTTGTGAGGTTTTTCCTTAAAATGTGGATTTTCATTTAGAATATATGAGAGAAAAACTTCTTAAAGTAGCATAAAAAAATAACTAAAGTACAATCAAGGCAAGGTATATACGGATAAAATGATGTACACCTTCTTGATTTTTGAAAGAAACTGTTTCTCTATTTTCTGTTTCTCAAATAAAGCTATAACATATATTTTCTAGTATATACGCTCTGATTTTTTGGAGGATTATAGACACTGTGTACAATATATTTCAAAAGAGTCTTTCTATCATTATTAGACACAAATAAAATGTGTTACCATTTAGGAATTTAGAGCAAGATTGTTATTCTGCTGCTTTTCAATGTAATAGCACATCTTGTTTGGTCTTGATAAAAAAAGATATCATTCTTTTGAAACATATTCTGCATTATTTATTTTTATGTTGTTTTAAGAATTTTTCTTTTTCATAATATTTTGTTACATTCAGAAAAATTTCATGAAGACTAGGCAAAAGTAGAGAAGCTATAAATAGAAAAATAAAATTTAACATTGTAATATTAAATGTTTTTAAACTTCAAACTTCATCAAGTATTTTATAAATTGAATTAGCCACCAAATAAATGCATTATGATGTTTTAAAGAATTGCTACTTTAATTTTAAAAGATTAGGGCTTTAATTGTGAAAGGATTATTTCAATTAACAAATTTTCCTTTTGAAAGGTTTAAATAATTTAACTTTAATAAAAATTTCAGGTTAATCTATTTAAATTAGGATAAAAAATGCATATTACATTTTTAGCTTTCATTTGAATTGCATGAGATTTCTTTTTTGTCCTTTTCTTTTTCATTTGTTTTAAATTCTTTTTGTATTATACTAATTCTATAAAAAAATTTATTGGGGCAACATTTCTGAAATCTTATGGAAAACTATTTATATTGAAGAATCTTTTTCTTGAAAACTTACTGAAGCGATTTCAGTAACTTTTAAAAATTATTTTTGGTTGTAGCAAAATTATAAAGTGATCATTGAGCAATAAATAAAAATGTACAATACTTATGTAATTTCACAGACCAAAAAAAAAAAAAAAAAGCTAAGAGAGATTTTGTTATTAAAAGAATTGATTTTACAGAATAATAATAAATAGAACTATATAAATATAAACTAATTGTAATACCAAATAGACATTCATGTAAGGGATCAGGACCATTGACTGTGAGAGTGTGATCTGCCAGTCCTTGTTTTCCTGATATCACATTTTGATTACTCCAATGCAGAGCATGAAGTGGAATTTATATATCGAATGGGGTTCTACACTGTTGTCAGCCGTTATCTTTCATGCCCCACGGTTATATAAGTCATGTAGGTATTGGTGGAAAACAGTTTAATTTATGGGACCTGGCTTATCATACTTTTAACATACATAATGGTCCTTTTGAAAACCAGGTCTGTGTTGGCTTGACTTAATCGATCAGTACCTAGAGAGCATGTTTGGTGGCAAATCTTGAGGTCCAAAAGCCACTAAATTTCCCTGCTCCAGACTTTTTTGATTTTGTAACTCAAATTAGACACTATAAGAATGGGGTTGATTTAATTTAATTGATTAAAAAAGATCTGGGCACTATGATGTTAGAAAGGTGCAGCTATCTAGGCTTGTTAGCTAAAAGCACAAGAAATGAGAATTGCACTTAGGTCAGCTTTTTGATCTTAAAGAGCATCCAAAAATGATATCTGAAAGTAATAATAGTCTAAGAGCTAGCAACGTTTTTGTCACCTGATTTTATCAAGGCTCATTTTTTAATATGTTTTTCCCTTTTATGGTAGAATACGTTTGCAAGCGGTCTGGCAGTCGGGAGACGTTGCGTTTACCTGTGGCAGAAGGGGTTATGCAGGTCAAAAAGCTTCAAAATCACGTCATTTTATCAAGGCCCATTTTTTAATATGTTTTTCTCTTTTATGGTAGAATACGTTTGCAAGCCGTCTGGCAGTCGGGAGACGTTGCGTTTACCTGTGGCAGAAGGGGTTGTACAGGTCATAAAGCTTCAAAATCACGTCATTTTATCAAGGCCCATTTTTAAATATCTTTTTCTCTTTTATGGTAGAATACATTTGCAAGCGGTCTGGCAGTCGGGTGACGTTGCGTTTACCTGTGGCAGAAGGGGTTATGCAGGTCAAAAAACTTCAAAAATCTGCCATTTTATAAAGGTTCATTTTCTTATATGTTTTTATAAAACTTAAAAATTACAAGATATTACTCTTTGGATAGCAAACAACCTATAATTAATTTGCCAGATACAAATTCGGTTGCAAAGTTAATGGCAGACGGCTTTAAATATGGCAACGAAAGTGCCTGTTCCTGGAGTAGTTTATAATCTAAAAATTATAAGACCTCTTTCCGACATTTTATCAAGATTAAAAATTACAATATATTACTCTTTGGATAGCAGACAACCTATAATTAATTTGCCAGACACAAATTCGGTTGCAAAGTTAATGCCAGACGGCTTTAAATATGGCGACGAAAATGCCTGTTCCAAGAGTGGTTTATAATTTAAATTTTATAAGAAATCTTTGTCATTTTATCAAGCTTAAAAATTACAAGATATTACTCTTTGGATAGAAGACAACCTTTAATTAATTTGCCAGACACAAATTCGGTTGCATTCGGCAATTTGTTTTTCAATATAAAGTTTACTTGTAAAAAGCTCTTGTTTATCAAAGTGTAAGTTTCTTTTATTAAATATTAGGGTGGATGCGGTTTTGGCCACACTGGAATTTATTTGTTTAATATTCAAGCTGTGAGTTGATGTTAACAAATTATATGAATTTTTACACATTAACCTTTCTCCGGGTGCACAAATTTTCATCACATGCAAAGGCTTGTCGGTAAGACTTTAAAAAAAATGCAACTTTCGTCAATCAAGTACAAAGTATCACAAATTTACTCAATCAGGCTCTGAAAAAGTGTCGTGCAAAAAAATCAGGTGCAGAAAAATAGTGAATCTAATCAATAAGACTCGGAAAAATGCAGGGTTGCAAATTCGGTACAATAACGTAAAGAGGTCTTATAATTTGTTGAATTATAAACCGCTCTTGTAGCAGGCACTTTCGTTGCCATATTTAAAGCCGTCTAGCATTAACTTTGCAACCGAATTTGTGTCTGGCAAATTAATTATAGGTTTTCTTCTATCCAAAGAGTGATATCTTGTAATTTTTAAGCTTGATAAAATGACGTAAAGATTTCTTATAAAATTTAAATTATAAACCACTCTTGGAACAGGCATTTTTGTTGCCATATTTAAAGCCGTCTGGCATTAACTTTGCAACCGAATTTGTGTCTGGAAAATTAATTATAGGTTGTGTGCTATCCAAAGAGTAATATCTTGCAATTTTTAAGCTTGATAAAATAATGTAAAGAGGTCTTATAATTTTTAAATTATAAACCGCTCTTGGAACAGGCACTTTCGTTGTCATATTTAAAGCTGTCTGGCATTAACTTTGCAACCGAATTTGTGTCTGGCAAATTAATTATAGGTTTTCTTCTATCCAAAGAGTGATATCTTGTAATTTTTAAGCTTGATAAAATGACGTAAAGATTTCTTATAAAATTTAAATTATAAACCACTCTTGGAACAGGCATTTTCGTTGCCATATTTAAAGCCGTCTGGCATTAACTTTGCAACCGAATTTGTGTCTGGCAAATTAATTATAGGTTGTCTGCTATCCAAAGAGTAATATCTTCTAATTTTTAAGCTTGATAAAATTATGTAAAGAGGTCTTATAATTTTTAAATTATAAACCGCTCTTGGAACAGGCACTTTCGTTGCCATATTTAAAGCCGTCTGGCATTAACTTTGCAACCGAATTTGTGTCTGGAAAATAATTATAGGTTGTCTGCTGTCCAAAGAGTAATATCTTGTAATTTTTAAGTTTTATAAAAACATATAAGAAAATGAACCTTTATAAAATGGCAGATTTTTGAATTTTTTTGACCTGCATAACCCCTTCTGCCACAGGTAAACACAACGTCTCCCGACTGCCAGACGGCTTGTAAACGTATTCTACCATAAAAGGGAAAAACATATTAAAAAATGAGCCTTGATAAAATGACGTGATTTTGAAGCTTTTTGACCTGCATAACCCCTTCTGCCACAAGTAAACGCAACGTCTCCTGACTGCCAGACCGCTTGCAAACGTATTCTACCATAAAAGGGAAAAACATAAAAAAATCAGCCTTGATAAAATGACGTGATTTTTGACGTTGCTAGCTCTTAGACTATAAGGTGTGTTGCTGAAAAATAAAGTTATTAGGGGTATCTTGCTTTTAAGCATTATGTTAAAAGAAAATTAGATGGGACTTTATAATTAAAAATCAAGAGTTTAAAATTTAAAGTGTTTTAAAAGTGTCAACTTTATCCTTTCAAACATATACTCACTGCCAAAAATTAAGCATGCTCTGGTAAAATGAAGAAAAGTCTACAAGTACTGCTTTGTTTGACACAAAATGAACAAAGTTGCAAATGTGTTTCTGCATGGAATAGAACAATAAGATTACATACAATATTGAATTTTCATAATTTATAAGAAAGGCATGTTGGAGTCATTAACAAAAACATGTTTAAAGTCTAAACAAACAAATAAAACTGACATTAATAGAGTGTGAGCATCCTTCATCTGCATACAAAGTTTTACATCATGTGATCATGCTTTCCATGAGGTGATCAACCAATCTAGAGTCAAATAATTGCCATTCATCCTGTAGAACAGTTGCATCTCTGTGAGAGAGGCTAAGTGGAGAGAGGGCATTTACACAGCAGAACCATGATCATCCAAAGATTTTCAATTGGATTTAGGTCAGCCGAGTATGCCAACCACTCCATATGCACAATCTCCTCAATTTCCAGGTAGTCTTTAAGACGACAGCTCTATAGGGACATGCATTATCATCCATTAAAATGAAAAAAGAACCAACTGCCCCAGCATACAATCTCACAGTGGGGTCTTGGACTTCATTTGATACTGGACAATCATCATAGACCCCCAATTAAAGACATGCAAGTGCGATATCTCAACTTAATCCCTGATTCACTTCAGAATGTGTCATGGTCGGTGATGTTTTAGATCTGAATCAGTGTGCCTACTTCTCTCCAGATCCTTACATGGTTGTCATCTGTTTTTAGGTCAAATTTCGACTCATCACAAGGAACATAACATTAACTTAATCAGAGACAGTTCAATTCATATTTCACTGGCACCACTTTAATCATGGTGCTCTGAATTGAATAGATAAAGGAACACAAACTCAAAGTACCTGAGTGTACAGTTCATGTGTAGCCTTTGGCAAACAATAGTGGCAGATGTTGTCTTATCAATGATTGCTGCAACCATAGATGTCACGCATGTGAGGTTGATCATTAGTTTAGCTTGACAACAGCAGCAATATATTAATCATCTGTAGGAGTTATTACTTTTAGTTGAATGGCCCTAAATTTTTGGACAACTGCTTGGCTGATTAGAAATTTTTACCATAGTTTTGAAATTACAAAGTGATGGAAAAGAGCAGCATCTGTGATTTATTGCCATGCTTTAGTGTGTCCAACAGAATCTTCTATTTGTCTTCTGGAAGCCACAGAAAGACATCTGTCTTTAAAACAAAATATACGAAAGTTCTAAATACATTTTATCTGTATTTACATGCAACTCCTGTAACCCTTCATAATGCTGGGTTTTTTTTATATGATTGCATTTTTTACACATTTCTCGAGACAAAACCATGATCGGCTGTTACTTAACATACTTGTGTGCTATATAACTCTGCATCGAATAGCCGAGTCTCCAGTTCAGATTGACTTACAAAAATTAACATTTTCCTTTCTTTGCTTAACTTTTAGCAGTGAGTGTATTAGCCTCCGATGCTATTTCTTTCAGACAAGCTAAAAAGTGTCATGTCAAAAATTGTGGCCCACTTTTTCATAATCTGGCCGTTAAAACGAGACATTCATACAATCTATATATTTAAAAGACGGCTGTTTTTTTAGTCATCAGCCCTGAATTTTCTACACAGCCGATTTTGATAATTATTTTTTTTAATGAAATTTATTTATTTGTAGTTGTACCCATTTTAGCTATTTTTTAATTTATTTCCATTTTTATATTTTATTCTTAATTTTAAATGCTTTTTACGATATTTCTTCAAAATGGTGGCAACTCAGTTTAGCTTTTCTCTCGATAATAAAAATTTATTTTCTATTATCACTTTCCACCAGTCAGAAGCTTTATTTCATCAGTGAACATGTCCTTGCATTTAAAAGAAAAAAGTTAATTGTTTTCGTAAAATTTAACCACAATAAAATGATTGCATATAATTATGCACTAATTGAGATTAAAAAAAATATATATTTACTGAGAAGTAATATTAATAATGTAAATAAAATAACAGAAAATAATTTATGATAAAAATTAATATCTAAAGCAAAATAAGAAAAATTTCAAATGAGGAAAATGATGCCATTCAGCAACCAGATAAATGGGAATTACAATATTATTATGGATGCCTTTTTCATATTACAAATAACAGCAACTTTTAAAAAACATTTGAAGAGAAAATGATGCCACTAGTTAAAACACTGCATTTTTACTCATAACGATATTACATTTCAATATTTCTTTTCATTATGGACACTGAGATTGAGATTTTACTTTCAGATGACTTCAGTTAGCAAAAATGATGTCACAGTAAAAATGAAATTAGTTTTTTTAATAAAACTATTTTTCTGCAAGTGCATATAAAATAAAATTTCTGGATTTTGCCGGCACTCAGATTACAATTTTAACTGAAAATGTGTGAATATTTGCATGCAAAATTGTAACTGGCAAACTTGACATTAAGTTTGGAAATATATTTATTATATATTGATTCAATAATGTAATTACTTTTGCTTTTTTAAAAACGAAATCGATCGGGTCTTTTAAACATTTCATTTGTCGAATTTGGCGGGCTTCCACTCGTTTTATTGTTAAAATGCATTTCCTTTTTCTTAGAGTCTATAAAAAAGCATTTAAACTAAAGAAAAAATCCGTTTTTGATTAATCTAGTCAACGAAGAAATAGCACGTCAAATTGTACCTCTTTATTATTCCGCAATTCCAATGTCTCAGAGAGAAATTGCTAATCAATTGGGTATTTCACGCCGTTCTGTTTGTTATTATATTGATAAACACAAGAAAAATGAAGTTAGTTCATTGCATTCTAAATGGGGTCACCCTTGTAAAAAACCTCTATCGATAATTTTTTTTTTTTTGGTCTTTTTATCGGAGGCGAAACTGAATTCTGCAATGGCAGAATCTACATTCAACTTGTATTGAATTCCTTTCAGTAGTCCCTGAGAAAAAGATTTTGTAAATTCAGATATAGGTATTATTTCAATATTATTAAAATTTTTAAAATTAGGTCAACTTTTTAACATTTCCTATAAATTTCTTTTAAAATTCTTATTATTTAATTTTTGAACAAGTATTTAATTCATAGATTTTCCAGCTGTTTCTCTTTTTCTTTATTGGTTATTTGGTTTAGGGGGAGAGGAGAGTGTACAAAAGAATGTATTTATTGACATGTTAATTTTATATAATGATTTTCATGGGCGTTATTTTTATGTTCTTTATACAAAATCTATTATCTTTTTTTAGTTCTGTATCTTCTTTCCATTTTAATACATAAAAACAACTTTTATTTCTGCTTATTTTAGTTTGTAGGTAGTTACTTTTTATTAATTGGTATTTGCTTCTATAGTTATGTAATGTTAGTCTGCTTGCTTTTTAATTTTTAGTTGATTAGAGGTGGTGGCTATTTAAGCAGGTTATTTTTTTTAATTCCTAACATAACATTGTTTTTGTTATTATATTGCTCTGCATGTGTTTGCTCCCTGGAATTATGGATTATTATTGCTTGCATCAGATGCTATATGAAGATATATTGAATAATAAATCATCAGTTGTTTCTCTCAATGTTGATGTGGAAGTGGCTGAGAAAGTAAGATTGTTTTTACTGTAAAATTGTATTTTTGTATCTTATTTAACTAATAATCTGAAATTGTCAATCTTTTAAAACACTTTTCTTCATTTGTGTAGGTGCGCATTGCTTCATCAAATTTAAGAAAGTCGTTTAACAAAAATTGTATAAACTTTTTTTTTTCTTTTTTTGTTAATTTTATATTTAAAGTGTGATTAAGCTGTTCTTATTTTTTAACTATGTATTTATTATTGTACAAAAACTTCATTCAATTGTTTAATACTTATCCTCGCTTCATTTATAATTATGAATAACTGAAAATAAGATTTAAAAAATTCTTTAACTATTTATTTTTGTTTAATAACTTAATTATTTTCTAGTTTGTCTGCACCTATTAAAAATCCTTCTTGATTACATTAACTTAAGATCAATCTATTACCTCTGGGCACATCTTTGTTTTTCCCAGAAAATAAATTTTAAGAGGGCATTAAAAAAAAAATTCCATAAATAAACTAGTTTGCTATCTCCATTGCAAAACTTTTTTCTGTATTATTGTAATACTGTAATTTAAATAGTGCTTTTACATACCAATAGTTATGAAGTAGAGTTCTTTCTTTGATTATAACTTGGAGTTGCAGTGATCAATGAATAGAAAGAGGCACAATTCAACAGCATGCCATGTTGATATTCATACAAGAAATTGGACCAACATATGTATTTTTAATTAACTTCATGTGTAAAATTTAATGCATTTCTACCCAATAAAATCTGAGATGCTGTATAATGTTCATGTTAAAAATATAATGATAGCAGTGCCCCTGTTGGGGGAACAAAGTCAAGACTGAATAAACATAATTTTTAATGAATATCTTGCACATTAAATTTGGAGAAATTCCATCCCGTAGATGTTGAGATATAGTTATAGAAATTATGAAAAACATAGAATACCAACACCTCTTCTCGAATAAACAAGACCACAACTGAAATGACATAATACTTTAATAATTTTTTACATTATTAATTTCGGGAACTTTCATCTGATAGAATCTAAGATAAAGCTATTGGTGAAATTGTCAAACACACATCACAGCTGCATCATCTATTAAACTATATACATTGAAATCTAATCTGTATCTATTTATGTCACGGTCTAACTGAATGTAAAGCTTGATGGAATTCCCTGCCATAGATGTTGGGAATATAACTATAATAGAAATGGTGCAAAACACAGCATAGCAGTGCCATTTCCTAAATGATATTCACCAAATACCTAATACGCACTATACCTAATCAGCTTCTATTTGTGTCTGCAGGTTTATGAATTCCATGCAGTAGTCGATTAGATATAGCTACCTAAAAAATCATGAAAGATGCAACATAACAGCATCATCAATGATGTGTGATATACACCCAAACCTAATCAGCATCAGTTCATGTTAAAGTCTGACAGAATATAAAATTTATGGGATTTTGTGCATTAGTTCTTAAAATAGATTGACTCCCAAAAAAATGTGTCTCACACAGGCATTTTCTAAAAATATATTCTGTTCAATACATCCCAAAAATATACAAATCCATTAAAAATTAAAAAATAAAGATTTTATTTTGTGTGCAAAATATATATATCATTATTCAGATTTTTCTAAAAGTAATTTTTTAAAAAATACTGATTTTTTATTTTATGCATTTGGGGGGGGGGGGGATTTTGCTTTTAAAAAAAAACTTTGTTAAAAAAAAAAGAAAAAAGTTTTATGAATTATTTAAAGGCAAGAAATCAAATTATATCAATGTAAAAACTAAACTGTGAAAAAAAAAAATAATTTTATGAGCATTTTTAATGAAAATGCAGAAAAACTCAGTCACTCAGAAGGTTAAATATTTTAAGGTCCTTTTTTATGTTTTTGATTTTTTCTTTCCTTTAATTTTCTAGTATCTCTTTCAAAACTTTTAAACTTTTATTAATTAATATTTTCAGGCATTGCTCGATGAGCTTCGATCCAAAGAAGCTGATTTTGATGGTTTGTCTGATGAATCCCAAGAGCTTATTGCCAGTAGTGGAGAGCTCAGAATTTCAATGGGAACATCACAGTTAGTTTCTCGATTTCAATCCATGCTTCTTACATGCAAGGTAAATATAATTGTTTTATCATTATCTTATTGAATTACACCTCAGCTATAATTATAGTTAGGTAATTTTATGAATGATTCAAAAAAATATATGTAATTATTAAAATCTAAATATTAGAAAATCAAATGTATGAAAAAGATGTAATAAAATTCTATTCATGATTTTTCTGCTTTCATTGCAGCTATTATTGATTGATTATTGATTAACCCTTTTAAGCTTTGTTGAGTGAATTTCTTTGAAATTCCCAAATGTGATATTAACACCAGTATTTTGCACACACACACAAGAAAATAAAAAAAAGTTTAGGATGTGAAACAAAAAAGGCATTAAACTGTTTTCAAATAAATTTGGTTGAATATTCTGGTGTTATTGTTACATTTCGGAATTAAAATTATGTGGTAGGAAATTCAACCGTCAGAACTCAAAGGGTGATTGAAAGAGATTTGATTGTTCAACTCTTACAAATTTCCCATACATAACCAATAATTTTGTTTTAATTCTTTATTTATAATTATTTTAAATTAGGGATGCACAACCTTTTCAAGAGAAGGGCCACTTACAAATATGTCTGGGCAGTCGGGGGGCCACATCAATAACTTGGAGATAGTTCGATTTCAAAGGGGATCTATGGAATATAATCGAATAAAAAATATGTTTTCAGAGAGAAATGGGAAAATACTCCTTTAGGTTTTGCTTAATCAGTCAAAATATCCATTTCAGTTGGTAAGGCTATATCAGCAGTTTTTATGTTTGTGCACATAACAGACATAACAAGGATTATTCTCAAGATGTAATATTATTCCTTATCTATATTCAGGAGAGTAAATTTTGTTTTATTAAAAGTGCTGAAAAACAAAAATAAGTGGCTGGTGCCCCCCCCCCCCCCCCCAAAAAAAAAAAAAAAAAAAATTTTTGATCTTTATGAACAAAGGAGAGGGAAGGAGCCGATCAATAAGATTTTTCTGTGTCTCATCACTGAAATTCCTGATTTTTCAATGCCTGATCAGCAAAATTTGCAGCTTTCCATGCATATCGACCAAATTAGGGATTTTTATGAAAGTGATCAACAAAATTTGCAATTTTTATGAAACTGATTGAGAAAACTCGATCATTATTTTTACGAAGCTAATCGACAGCATTCGCGATTTTTATGAAGCCGATCGACAAAATTATCGATTTTTACGAAGCCGATCGGCAAAATTCACAATTTTTACGAAGCCGATTGGTGAAATTCATGATTTTTACGAAGTTGTTCGGCAAAATTCGCGACTTTCCTGCGGCTGATCGACGAAATTATCGATTTTTACAAAGCCGACCGGCGAAACTCGTGATTTTTCTTCGAATGATCGTTAAAATTCTCGATTTTTCTTCGCATGATCGATAAAATTCGCAATTTTTCTGCGGCTGATTGACAAAATTATCAATTTTAACAAAGCTGATCGGCTAAGTTTATGATTTTTACGAAGCCAATTGTCGAAATTTGCGATTTTTATGAAGTCAATCGGCGAAATTCGCGATTTTTAAGAAGCCGATTGACGAAATTTGCAATTTTTACGAAGCAGATCGACGAAATTCGAGACTTTACTGTAACTGATGGACGAAATTATCGTTTTCTACGAAGCCGATTGCTGAAATTCGCGATTTTTACAAAGCTGATCGATGAAATTTGCAATTTTTCATCGCATGATTGATAAAATTCGCAATTCTTCCATACCAGGTCGACAAATTTCGCGATTTTTACAAACCTTATCGACAAAATTCGCAATATTTATAAAGCCGATTGACAAAATTTTCAATTTTTACGAACCTGGTCGATAAAATTTGCAATTTTTGCAACGCCGATCGACGAAATTCGCGATTTTTCTTCTCCTCATCAACAAAATTCCAGACTTTTCCCACACCGTATAGATGAAATTTTTGATGATTTTATTAGAGCCTAATCGACGAAATTTTCAAAATGCCTGTGTCCGACTGACAAAATTTGCCATTTTTGGAACCTGATCAATAAAACTCGTGATTTTTCCGTGTCTGATGATCGACAAAATTTGTGCTTTTCAGCCTTAAACTGACGAAATATGCATTTTTTCTGCGACCAATCAAGGAAATTCGTGAATTTTAATTCATTTTGACGAGACGGCATTTTTTTTACGTGGCAAGATGAAATTCGCGATTTTTTTTCTTTTGAGAAACTTACAAAAACTCACGATTGTTTCGTAGCCGATCAACGAAATTTTCAATTTTTCCGCGCATCATCGCAAAATTCGTGATTTTCTCGTGCTTTATCAACGAACTTTGCAATTTTTTCGCCCCTGATCAACACAATTCGTGATTTCTTCGTGTCTGATTAACGAAATTCGCATTTTTTTTTCACACGGCAAACCTAGAAAACATGCGAACTTTCTCGCAACCGATGAGTTTAATTTGCAATTTTTTCGTGCATCATTAACAAATCTGACGATTTTTTTCTTGGCTGATCAATGAAATGTGCGATTTTCCACGTCTGACCGACAAAATTCGCGATTTTCCCATGCCTGATTGATAAAACTCGCGTATTTTTTGTATAATTTACTATTACTGCGCAGTTAAATTTACTATTTTTTTCCGAGCCTCATGAGCGAAATTTGCGATTTTTTCATACTTTATGAACGAAAAGTGCGATTTTTACGCACTTGATCAATGAAATTCGCGATTTTTCCGTGCCCTATCTACGAAATTTACTATTCTTAAGTGACTGACGTTACACATCGTTACATGATGACCACACGTTAACACATCGCGGGCCACCTTTGGCCCGCGGGCCACAGGTTGTGCATCTCTAGTCTAACGTATTTATTTATATCAAACTGGTAGACCTGCTAATTTATTTACTTTTTTTTGGCCTATCCCAACACAGTCTATTGAAAAAATTTTATAATTCTGTCGGCCCACCCAGTGTAGCGGGTATGGGCTTTGAGCCATACCTGGGTCTCTGTAGATCTCTAACTCATGCAGTGATGCTTAGCAGTGGGCGAAGCAAATGACATTCCACTACCAATGAATCATTAAGCATAGTGGATCTTTACCCTTATTTTTAACATATTGGATTTACACGAGAATAACAATATATAATCTGAAACTATCAATTTCCTATATGAACCTATATGTTAAACTAGAGATGCACAACCTTTTCAGGTGAAGGGCCACTTACAAATATGTCTGGGTAGTCGAGGGCCACATCAATAACAAGGAGATAATTCGATTTAAAGGAGGTGATCCGTGGCCTGCTATAATCGGATAAAAAAAATATTATTTCAGAGAGGAGTGGCAGGAGGGGGGGTGTTACCCCTTTAAGTTTGCTTACCTAGTCAATATATCCAATTCACATGGTAAGGATATATCAGCAGGTTTTAGTTTATACATAACAGATGCAGTAAGGATTATTTTCAAGATGTAAAAATATTCCTTGACTTTTTTCAGGAGAGTAAGTTTTGTTTTATTAAAAGTGCTTTAAAAAAGCATTAATTGCTGGTACCGAAAAAAATGTGAACTTTATGAACGAAAGAGAGAGGAGCTGATCAACAAGAATTTTCGTGCCTGATCAACAAAATTCCCGATTCTCTGTGCCCGATCAATGAAATTTGTAATTCTTCCACGCCTAGTTGACCAAATTTGCACATTTTACAAAACCAATAGACAAAATTTGCGATTTCTATGAAGCTGATCGAGAAAATTTGCATCATTTCCTCGCCTAACCAACAAAATTTTCAATTCTTATGAAATCGATCGAGAAAATGCAGGATTTTTCTACACCTGATCAATAAAATTCGCTATTTTACAAAGCTGATTGACGAAATTAGTGATTTTTCCATACATGAACAACGAAATTCGCAATTTTTTTCCCGCCCATGATCGACGAGATTCGCGATTTTTCTGCGTCTGAACAATGAAATTCGCGATTTTTATGAGCTTGATCAACAAAATTTACGATTATTACTAAGCAAATCTCCGAAATTCTCGATTTTTCTTCACATGATCAGCGAAATTCGCGATTTTTCCGAACCTGATCAGCGAAATTCGCGATTTTTCTGAACCTGATAGGCGAAATTCGCGATTTTTCCGAAACTGATCGACGAAAGTCGCGATTTTTCCGAACCTAAACGGCGAAATTCGTGATTTTTCGGAATCTGAACGGCGAAATTAGCCATTTTTCCAGCACATGATCGACGAAATTCGCAATTTTCCGAACCTCGTCGACAAAATTCACGCTGTTTCTGAAACCAATCAACGAAATCAGCTATTTTTTAAAAACTGATCGACAAATTTCGCAATTTTTACGAGGCCGATCGAAAAAATTCAGGACCTTTCCGCTCCTGATCAACAAAATTCGAAAATTTTACGAAGCTGATCGAAAAAATTTACGATTTTTCCTCACCTGATCAACAAAATTCGTTCTTTACAAAGCTGATCAACGATATTCGCGATTTTTCAAAGCTGATTGACGAAATTCATGATTTTTTTTCTCGCATGAGCAATGAAATTCACATTTTTTCCGAGTCTAATCAACGAAATTTGTGATGGTCCTGCGCCTGCATCTGATCGACGAAATTCGCAATTTTTACGCAGACGATCGACGAAAATCGCAATTGTTTCGTTCCAGATCGGCCTTTTTTATCCGAACCTGAATGACGAAATTGATGATTTTTACAAAGCCATTGGACGAAATTAGCGATTTTTCTCGCTTGATCGACAAATTTCGCGATTTTCCACACCGACCCATGAAATTCCCGATTTCATTAGTTGCCTGATCGATGTAATTAGCGATATTTCCTCTCCCGATCGAGGAAATTTGAGATTTTATTAGAACCTAATCAACGTAATTAGCAATTTTTAAGCATGTGATTAACAAAATTCGCAATATTCCCGTCTCCGATCGACGAAATTTACAATTTTTTTGGAATCCGATCTACAACACTCGCGATTTTTTAGTGTCCGATCGATGAAATGTGCACTTTTTCACCCTTAATTCACGAAATAAACATTTTCCGCGCCAGATCAATGAAATTCGGGATTTTTGTACCTAACTGACGAAATCTGCATATTTTTTTACGCGGTAATATGAAACTCTCGATTTTTTTTTCTCTGGATAAATTGATGAAATTCACGATTGTTTCGCAGCCGATTAACGAAATTTTCATTTTTTCTTCGCATCATCAATAAATTCGCGATTTTTCCGCTCCTTATCAACTTTGCCCGTGGCCGATCAACGATATTCGCGTTTTTTTTTCTTGCAATAAACCGAAAAAACATGCAATTTTTTTTTTTTTTTTTTTTTGCGACCGATAAATTTAATTTGCAATTTTTTCGAGCATCAATTACAGAATTGATGATTTTTTTTTTTTTTGCCTGATCAACGAAATGTGCGATTTTTCGTGTAAGACCGACAAAATTCACGATTTTTCTGTGCCCGATCAGGGAAATTTGCTATTTTTTCCTAACTTTATGGACAAAATTCTCGATTTTTCAACATCTGATGAGTGAAAATTCCCTTTTTTCCGCACTTAATCAATGAAATTCGCGATTTTCGGTGCCGATTAATGAAATTTGCTATTCTTAAGTGGCGAAATTTTATATTTTCCCGCAGAAAATTGACGAAATTTACAATTTTTTTCTTGTCATATATGCACAAAAATTGTATTTTTTTTACAGTTGTAAACTGGCAGAACTCGCGGGCCACACGTTAACCCGTTGCGGTCCACTTTTGGCCCGCGGGCCACAGGTTGTGCATCCCTATTTTAAATAAATCATTTTATAAGCAGAATTATTATTATTTTAAGTACATCAAACTAAATTATTAATTTTGAAATAAAAAAATAATTTTTTTTAAATTATAAAATTAAGAATATAATTTTATGATTTAAGGTAAATATTTGATTTGATGTTTGTATTTAAGATAAATATATAATTTAAATAACTTAGTTTCAAATATAGATATTTTTTAAATTAAAGTAAAACTTCTTGTGATATATTATTTAAAAACATTTTGAAGAAAAACTAGTAAAATTTAGAGACATTTCTAAAAATTCAAGTAAAACTTCTGGGGTTGTTGTTTTAAAAAATGAAAGAACAAAAAAAGTAAAAAATTCAGTGACATTGGCTAAGAAAAATCACTCATTCATAATTTTAGTAAATTATATTTATGTTCTGGTTTCTAAATTATGCACAATTTTCTGTGTTCATCAGTAATGTATATATATTAAATCTACCTTATAAAATATTTTCCAATAATCATTTTTAAAAAAACTTAGAATGCTTTTCTTGTGTTTTCCATTGTTAATTTGTTAGTGAATATTTTTAGGACCTCAAGAGTTTTAAAACTATCAAATCAATTAATAAATATGCTAAACAATTATTTTTACTTATATTTATACTTAATGTTTCTGCCTTAATTTCAATTTAAACATTCAAATTAATTATTTGTTCAGATGTTAACAAAATGTGGATATTTACATTTTTTCCGTTGTGTATAGTTGCAATTATTCATATGTTTTCATGTGTTATTAGGAACTTGCCCGTAAATGTGAGCAGCATGTAGATGACCATTTGCATTTTAATGAGAAGTATAAACTGTGTTCTGATTGGATAGAAGATGCATCAGCCCGCTATGCTAAAATAACTTCCATGTTCTTCCATAACTCTGAAACTTTAAGACAGAAACTGGAACTTGTTGAGGTATGTTTTTACGATATTACCTTATAAATCTAATGTGTCAAATTCTTATGCATACTTATATCTATATATCAAATTAATATGTTAGTACTTACTATGCATCAAATTTTCTGTGTCTGTCTATATTGAAAAAGCAGACCTTATTGATTTTCTAATCAATATTCAATTATTGCAAACCTATTATTTACCTATTTATTTTCCTACTTCATTTTTATATTTTCTATTTTTGTATATAATTTTATAAACTACCCCAACTATAAATGTCTTTGATAGAACCTTTAATGGACTTCTAAATAATTAACTTATGCAGTCATCAGTAAATATATAAAATTAAAATTTATCACAATTCACAAAACAAGTTTTTATAAATAATCAAAAAAAAAAAAAAAAACAGGTTTTAAAAAATGTTTTGCATTTATATAGAAATAAAACTTCATATATAATATATAATTAAACATGTTAGACCTAAAAATGTCATTAAATTACAGTAGAAACTCCACTTATCCAAGTCCCGGTTATCCAAAAACGGGCTTAACCAAAAGATCTTAAATGTCTTTTTAAATATAAAAACTTTTATTGTCAATGCTATTTTTACCAATGTCAAATGACACCTTTTAACATATTTTGATTTATGATTACTATTTTATTTATAAATTTTAGGTCAAAACAATTCTGAATCATTCTTAATACATTGAACAATTGCTTTAATATTTATTAGCTTTTAAGAATTAGAAAAAAAAAAGTAAAAATCAAAACTTTGAGAGGTATTATTGAACACTGCTAAAAATAACGTTAATAATGTTCTTTATGAAATAAATAGTCAATTTACTTGTATTTAGACTTTATTTATTTATGAACTGGGTACCTACGCTTCACTATGGTGAATTCTCCCTCTTAAATTCTTATTTTTGGCAGTTGTATGTTTTTTTTTTTTTTTTCTTTTTCTTTTTTCTTTCTTTCCCATCATGTTGTGAGCACATCTCTCTCTTCAGTGCAGAAAATTCTCTCATTGCTTGTTTAAAAAGCAAACTCCTGCTATGTAACATTCAGTTCTGACCTTCGATTTTAACCAATAAGGTATTGCTTTGCTGTTGGAGCAACTTGTAATTTTGGTTTGTAATTCAGGGTACTTTGAATATTTTACCACAACATTTTTACTGCAAGGTTTTTCTAAATTGTGGTCACAGCTTTTCGTCAAACAAGTTTTCATCATGAGCCTCCTGGTTATTGGAAAATTCTTATGGAACCTTGGTTATCCGATAATTCCTATGGAACCCCACTTAACTGAAAATGCTTTGGTGCCATGCTTTTCAGATAACTGGGGTTTTACTGTAATTTAAGAGGTTTTAAATTTTTATGTTATTTTAATTTGTTCATTTAATTTTTATTTTCCTGCAAGGAAAATAAAGTCAATAAAAGGAATAAAGTCATTTTATTCATTATGTACAAGATGCGGCAATAATCAACCAATAGAGAACATTGTAATTATTAAATTTGCCGTTCCAATATTCAGTATCTTGGACAGACATTCCAATATCTGCAAATTCAGTTTCCATATCCATCTCAATAATCAGACTTTAGTGAATAAACATTCATTCAGAAACTTGCATCTGTTTGAAGGCATATTGTGATTTCATATAATTGCTGATGTTTCTTTAAAAATATTTTTAAATAACATTGTAAAAACTTACATGTATAATTAATTTAAAATAAATTAGCCAGAAATTTAAAATCCTGCTATTAAAATTAATTTTTGCACTCTCTATTAAATCTATTTAATTTATATAAATATTTTTATGAAAATTCAAAAAATAAGGCATATTTCTTGTTAAACTGTATTTTTTTTTTTTTTCATATAGATTTATATAAATATTATTTTAAATATAAAAAGAAATATCCTAAAAGTTCACAATATTGTTGCTATCTTTTTATTATTATTATTATTTATTTAACTGTAAAAAACGTTTGTAACTTTATTCCTCTGCTCATTACAAAAATCCTAATAAAAATAAGTAAATCAAAAATAATTTAAATATGCCTTAAAAGAATTAATTTTTTTAATTGTAATTTAATGTATACTGATAATAAAAAAGAAAAAGATTACTTGCATTACTTGTCCATTTGAATATGACTTAATTAGTTAAAAATAGCATACTGAATGACATACATATTGTAAAAATAAAAATGTCATAAATATAAAAATGTATCAAACATTTTTCAAAACACTATAAAATCTTAAAAAACATTTGGTATATTTTTAAAAAAATATTTATATTTGAAAATCTGAAGTTTTTAAGGAATAAAATTTCATCCGAATTTCTATGCTGGTCAATTGATCTGAAGTGACTTGCTGTTTTCATTTTGAACTTCAGAAAGTGCGATCTAATTGTTTAAATGAATTTTATAATACCATATTAAAATTTTTTGTGTTCTTTTGGATGTACAACAAATAAAACAAAATTTTGTATACATTTTATAAAATTTAAGCACAAATAGGTTGTGGTACTTGAAAAATGAACTTTATATGAAAATAGGGATTTACATTATTCTCTCAAACAAAAAATCTGTAAATATGTGGATCTTTCTTTTGGTCAATTTTCCTGTAAGAACTTTCATTATTCAATTTATCTATTATTATTTTAATAATATTAGTAACACTTTTTTTCTTTACAACAGAGCTTGCGTAAATAATAAAATTATCTTGAAGCTCTTTAATATGGTTAAAATATTATTTTTTTTTCTTTTTACTTTGAATATTCATATTCATTGTTATTTATACATTTGTTTAAAAACAATTTAAATTGATTCAGAAAATAAACTTTCTGTTGCAAAAAAATTCTTCTATCAGAAAATCATTCTTCTAACTTTGACTTTTAGTAATAGTCTTGTTGGTATTGTTTAAAAAAAAAAAAAAAAAAACCTTATTTAAACTAATTTTGTTATTAAGTCTGAATTTGATTCCTTAAAATTTTAACATTTGTATTGTTAATTATGTGCAAATTCCTTGTAATCACATAATTATGAAAACTATCTGCAAAATTAACATAATTCTTGGTTTAACAAGGAAATATCAATATCAGAAAATACAGCTTGTCTGTTGTTGAAAATGTTTTCACTTAAAGTTTTATTATGATTACAAGCAGCAGAAATCAGTTTTTTATAGGGAAAAAATCTAAAGTTATTCTAAAAATTTTATTAAAATTAAAATTGCCAAAATGTAATCATAAAAGAAATTATATCTTTAGATATATTATTTTTAATTAAATTAAAATTAATAAGATCTAAAATCAAATCCTACAACTGTAAATTGTTAAATTTGACTTTAATAAAAAATAATTTTAGTTTCATTAGTGGTTTAATTTCTAAATAAACTTTTGCTTTAACCATTTTAATATTATAGGTAGAAACCAAACTTTAGAAATAACATAATTGATATATATATTTATCTTGACCTCTTTTGCCTCTATTTATTTGTATTGTAAAATCATTAAATTTATTTAACAAGTCGTAAATATATATATGTACACATTTTTTTTTGGTATTATATATTACTGTATAACATTAATGTAAACTTCAGAATTTTCAAAAACAAATAAAATTTTTTTGACAAGACATCTATATGAGCATGTTGCCGTTGTATAACAATACTTTTTCATATTTTATTTTCTTACTTATAAATTTTTTATTTTTTAATATCATTTGAATTTATTTATTTTTCCTTATTGTAAGTACTTTTGACTTAATTGGAAACAAATCTCACAATATAACATAATATATATACACATCTATGTTACTTACATTAAAATATTTAGATGAAAAATATGCTGTACAAAAGCTCAAATTGTGCTGATTATCCATGTCATATATAGAAATATTTTTTCAAAACTTCATGAAGAATTTTATATCTTGCATTGTTTTTGTGAACAGCTAAAAATATAAATGCACAGGGTTGCTACACAACCTGGAAAACCTGGAGAAGTCAGGGAATTGAGAAATTCGCCAAATAATCAGGGAAAAGTCAGGGATTTTCAATATTTTTTTCCTAAAACCTGGAAAAGTCAGGGAATTTGATAAACTTTCATTGTGATCTCTAAGAGAGTTTGATCGTTGTGCAGCCAGAAGTAAGAATCTTCCATGATTTGGCAAACTGCATATTTAAAAATAGAAGAAAAATCATGTACCCCCCTTTTTTTTTTCCCAAAAATTTCATCTCTCACATTTTATATTTTTATTACAAATTTTAAAATTTTTTCCAGCAGTTATTTTCATGTAACAATAAGTAATTATCACAAGCCTCCATCTCCTCACTCTGTTTCCCCTTCCATTTTGACTCCTATTGAAAATAAATTTTAGCTAGACAATGATTTTGCGATATAGTTAACAAAATGAATGTTTGTAAATTCAGTGCACAAATATTTTGTAGCAAGTTTGTACAGTTTGTAGGAAACTTTATTTGAAAGTTTGCAATCATAAATTATTAAAGAGAGCAATTCCAATTGTAAATCTCAAAGCAAGATTGTTATTGATTTTGGAGGGGGATTGGGATAAAGAGCTTTAGCTCAGAGATTATCACCAACTGTATTCAAGAAATTTCAGTCTTTTTTTAGTAATACAACATTTTTTTAACTTCAGCATGTCCACTACACACTACGCCGCTAGGCTAGAATTTTCTTGAAATACACCTGAAAAAGTCAGGGAATTTCATTCTTCCACATGAGTAGCAACCCTGATGCAACAATTTATTATATATTTTTTAATTGTATGTTTAAGCTTTAACACATTTTAATCTTGAATTTGAACTGATGTTTTGATTTCTGCAGAATATTTTAGGTTTTTTACATATTTTTAACATAGTTTCTTTTATTAAGGCCTGATTTAAATAACCATTTAAATAATGGCTGTACTTAATTTTTTATGTAGCTACTTTAAATTGATATTTTGACTGCTGTAAAATATTTTAAAGGTGTAATTTTAATTTTCATGTTGAGATATTCAATGCTCAAATTATTAAAGGTTTGTTGTTTAAAAATAAATAAAAATTATTTTAGCTTTCAATTGTTAATTTGTATTTTTTATATGAAAACATTTTTATAAAATTCATTTTCTTAGGCATTGTTACAATCAAAAGATGAAGGCTTGAACTTGCTTAGTGCTACTGTGCAATATGGAGAACAACTCCAAGTTGGCACTTCTCCAGAAGGTTGGGAAACTGTTCAAGTTATGTTAAACAACTTGCAATTAACTTTTGACAAAATATTTGATGGAGCCTCTGGCTTGGACAGATCTTTGCAATCAACCCAGTTTTCATGGTCAGAATTTGATGATTCATTTCAGAGACTACAGGGCTGGATTGAAAGCTGTTCAAGCAACTTTCACGAATCGCCAAAATTGGTTGCTACTCTTGAAGAGAAAAAGTCTTTACTTAGATTATACAAGGTAAACATTTTTATCTTTTCAGTCATGTAATTTATTTTAAAAGAATTTTTTTAATCATTATTATTACAATTGCATGTTTGTATATTTGTTTTTTAGGCACTTCTAGTTGATATCAAAGGACATGAGCAAGCTATTGATGATCTCCAGTATGCAGCTAATAGTTTGCCTGAATTGGATAAAAATATTGATGAAGTGATCAGTAATCTCGCAGAAAGGCATAAGTCGCTAAAAGCAAAATCTGAGGTTCGTTTCTTAAATTACTAAATTTTATGTAGTTATTGTGCAGTACTTCAAAAGTGATTATTTGAAATTACTTGATACTTCAAAAATATTGTAATTTCAAAAAGTGTTTTTATTATTCATTTTAAAAGTAAGATTAAAACCCTTTTTTTATTTTGAAATAAATTACTTCTTTGAAATCCATTACTATGTATGATCATGTATAAATTGAATGATTTTGGGAACTGAAAAAAGATTATCTTATATACTCCTTAGCAAATGAGGGAAAAAATTAATATTACCAGATTATAGATATTCAAGATCTTTAAAGACAAAAAATAATTATCTACAGAGTTTACAAAACTAAAGCACTTTATTATCTAAATTAAAATTTGTCGCTGAAAATTATACAAATATAAAATATTATTCAGAATCTGATTTTTCAAAAAGCTCATTTAATTGGAAATTCAATATTTCTTTTCTATTAGTTTTGTTAACATCTTCGGATTCCATGCTCATCAGCAATGATTCATTGAAATCTGGATAATAATATGTGTCATCCATAGAGTTACTTATGAAATTCCTAGATTTTGTTGTCTCCTTTAGGATTTCATTAGAAAACATCAATTATATATATATATATATTTTTTTTTTTTTTTTTTTTTTTTTTTTTTGCATAGGCTATCTTTAAACGGATTCTTCAAATTTGCTTCCAGAGATTGTTACAGAGATGTTAATCATAAAGGAACCACCACTTTTTCTGCGTTTGATGACTTCATATTTTTACACTTTTTCTAGTCAGTTTTTTAATCGTCATTAATTTATTCAGCCTTTAGCTAGGCTCAGAAAAGAACATCACTTCCAATCTTCTCCTTTTAAGAGAGGTTTTTCTTTTTAAGAATTATTAGTGACGTTAATGTTTTTTTATGTCCATCAGCTAAGAATGATAATACCGCAGTAAAACTTAATTTTTCATTACCAATTGTTTATATTAATCAAAACAGTTTTTTTTTTAATTGAAAAATCAAAAGTAACATTTGATTTATCCATGTATCCAATCTGGTCTGCAGTAAAACAGTGTTTTTTCTTTTTTCCCCGCATATAAATAATATAGCATTGTCATGCTAAGATTTAGTTTTTCAGTTCAGCTGATAGTTTTTGTGCAATTTTAGTTTTTTGCTACCAGGCAAGTCTAAACACTTCATAAATTGTGTGCAATAACCTGATGAAGTATTAAATTTTGTTGCATTTGTAACCATATTTTTTATCACATGTACGCCTTGCTGCTAAATAAAAGATTGTGTTGCAATAAATCTTTGTTGGTACTTATCTAAAACTTGGATAATAGAAGCTGCATTTTTGCATCCATTTGTCTTTTTTTCTAAAACATGTATTGATAAGTCTAATTTTTCTTCCACTCGCGAACTTGCTACTCATTAATGTCAAATAAATAAGCAGCCATTAAATTAGTCTCATCAGCCTCAGGTGTCACTTTCAACTTTAATTTTGCTGCATAGGATAGTCTTTTATTCATTGGGAAATCCCAAAAATTATAAAGAAAAATAAAGCATAAGATTCAAATGCAACAAACAATGAAAATGAAGCAGGTTTGTGATATGAGATGCAGAAAGGTTTTTATTCATTTTTCTGGATTGTGCAAGACTTATTTGGTGTGACTGACCAGAAAGAGGGAGGAAGCAGCAGTCATTCTCTGCTGTGATTGACAAGGTGTTGTCAATGTCATTCCTCTCCATAATTCTTTTTCATTATATTTCTCTTACTTTAGAAGTCTTTTTAATATAAGAACATTTCAACATTTTCCTCCCTATTAAAAAAAAAAAAATCACTGTATAGCATTTATACATTTGTTTTTTAATTATAGAAACTGGAGAATGCTTCAATATTTTTCTTCTAAAGTACTAAAAAGCATTATAGTTTATAAGTAAAATAAGTTTAAATTTGTATTTTTTCTCCCAGTTAAATATTCTTAAATTGCAATGATAAGATTTAAAAATAAATTAACTTTCTTCAGCTTCACATAGTGGTTCATTTTTTTAAATTAAAACAAATAAAATATTATTCTAAGTAGAAATGTAAAATTTTTTAAATGTATTTTACTGAATTGAATAAAAATTTATTATAAAAAAAATTCTATCCTTAGTTTCAATTAACTTTTCTATGTATCAGAAATTGGGTTTGACTTTTACATGAATATATATATATATTTTTTTTTTAATGTTATTTTACAGTACAAGATTGTCAATTGACTTATACACAGATATGTGCAATATTTTGTTACGATTGTGTGTAGGGGATTTATTCTGATTTTAGGATTTTTTGCCTAATGTTATTCCTGTTTTCAGGATGTTTTTAAAATTGTTTTTTAATAAATTTAAACAATTTAGGATGCAACATCATGATCATGATGGTCAACGGCATTATTTAACTCTTGGTAAATTCAGAAAATATCATGAAGGTATTTACATTGTGCAGTGAAAATTTAGAAAGTTTCTTTAATAGCATTTGCCTTTTTAGCATGTTTTATTAATTACCATGCAAAGTTTACTTTGAGGTTTTAATTATACTCATGACCCTATTTTCACTTTGATATAATTTCAACATTTGTTTAAGTAGAATCACAAAACGATATGCATAAGTGTATTTCATGCATATACATTTACTTTCAGCATGTTTTTTTTTCTTTCAAAATTTCTACAACTTATCAAATATTTATTGATATGATTACGTCAGATTTTTTAATAATTGCATCTTCAGTATATCATCTTAGTACCTTTTTCTTTTAGGAATGCATTAAATTCTATGAGAATGCTGTACAGGATCATGAATCATTCATCAGGACTGTTCTCGAATTACAAAACTGGTTAAATACAACACAACAGTCTATCACTGCTTGTAAAGAAACAAACTTGGATAGAATTTCATTACTTGGAAGCCTAAAAAATATCCAGGTGAGTTGATAATTCTTTAAAACCTTATTTGTGTTTCCTTAATACTGATCTTTTTTTAAAAATATATTCTGATAGCCAGCAACACTTCATAGTTCATAGGCAGTAACTGACAAAAGTTGAAAATTCTTAGGTGCCATGAAAAATTCTTAGGAGCCACTTGAAGAATCATTTCTCCGACATTAACATATTCATTGCAAAATGGAACATTGGCTAAGTTGAAGCGCCGGTATGGTGTACTTTCATCCACTATAAATAATGGTGCTATTAAAAAATAAATATTTTTGCATATGGAATTACTTATGTTTAAAGAAAAAAAAATAATAAATAGGTAGAAAAGTAAGTCACCAAGAACTTTTTAGTTGCCTGAGTGACCTGACATCTGAGGTTTGTCAGACCCCCTGATCATAGACTGTTGAGAGGAAATTATGCATAACATATTGTTTGTCTGTCTCCAAATGGAATTAATAAAGTTACATACTTATTTATAATTCCATTTTTCTGTCTTTTAAAGAAAATATGCATAAAATATCTAAAAAGTTTTTAAGACTTATTTTGTGATTTTTTTTTAAATTTAATTTAATTTTTTTTAAATTTAACTTATGTCATTTAACATTTTTAATTATTATTAAAGACAAATAAATGATATTTCCTGTAGAATATATTTATTATTGAATTTGCTTGCTGAATCTCTAAAAGTCAGTATCTTTATAAATATCTTTATAATGTCTTCTATGTATGACATTCACATATCTTTTAGTTTTAAGAATTCTTAAAAATATAAGATTTTACTGCATTGTTCATATCAAGTATTCAGTTTCATGAAACCATGCCTTGTCTTATTGTTGTGTGTTGACTGTGACTATTTAACTGGAAAACGAATTGCAGTAAAACCTATGTATTGCAGAAATCTGTCTTAAATGAAAAATAGTTACACTACAAAATAATTAAATCTGTATGATTATATCTGATACAGAGAAACTGCCAAAAATGTGATATTTTCTCCCTTTTGACTTCATTTTCATAGTTTTTACTGTATATATGTATTTTTAAAAAGAAGTTTAAAAATATTTTCTGACTAAACCTTTATTATAAAAAAAAAAAAAAAAAAAAAAAAAGTTTTAAGATTTTTTTTAGTTTTGGAGGCAATTCCCCTCCTCTTAGTGAGGATTTTTGATAATTTATCTGTTAACACTTACATGCATAAAACAAAACATTTTTTTTTTTTTTTTTTAGAAAAATGCAGCACTACATGTTCTGTTATTAAATTCTTCAATTAAGCTGTTTGTTAGATTAATTTTTTAAACACAATTATTCAATCGGTAAAAATTAACAGATGTAATCTTAGTACAGATGTAACAAGATGTAAAAATTAACAGAAAATGTACAGATGTACATTTTCCAAGTGGGTGAAAAAAGTCCAGGCCAGGATTCGAACCAAGGATGTATTGGCTGAAGCTGCCAATGTTATTCCAACTGAGCCATCCCAGACGAACACTGGTGGTCTTCTTCACCCAAATGATCTCAACAATTACAGAATCTGGTCTAATACTATGGATCAACTCAACAAAATAAATCTAATATGGCTCATCCTTGATTCAAATCCTAGCCTGGAATTTTTTTTTACCCACTTGGAAAATTTACATCTATTGTAAGTTGTTTATTTTAAGCTGTTGACCTTTTATACAGTTCTGTACTTAAAGAGCCAAAGCAAAACCATTATAAAATAACTGGTGTGTCTGTCTCTGTTATAGCTGTTTTTCTCTGAAACTATTGTACATAGAAAATTCAAATTTTGCAAAGTTACATTATTGAATTACATATTTATATGTTAGCCATTCACAAATATTTTAAAGAAAATTCTGGGAAGATTTCATTAAGTTATTTGATTGTTTTTTAAATCCCATTCTCCCATCTATGTCCGAATCTATTGAAACTGAAATTATGAAAAATGTAGAATTGTAAGAGTTTATTTAAGTCACTATTTAAAAACTATAGTGATTATCTTAAGTCACACAGTTTTTGAGAAAATCTAATTTTTTCATTACATACTAAATTTAATTTATGGCTTCTCAGCGAGATATTGAGAGAGACTTAAAATATTTTTCAACATGGAATCATCAAGGATTGTTAATAGTGACTTTCTAAAAAAAATTTTAAGTAATAAGCTGTCATAATAATTAAAAACTTATCTAGAAAACAGTGCCTTGAGGTCCAGGTGGCATTGAACCATGTGACCTTCTTTCGAAGATCACATACCACAATGCCAAATTAAAATTTTGTACAAGGTCTTTGTTAAATGGAATCCTTTGTGCATGAATAAAACTAATACTTGACCAAATATTTTATTTTCTGTAACATGAACACTTATAGTATTTTGGTTAAAATACTATAGGTTTTTCTATACTATATTCTGTTTTTACTATTGCTTGAATTTTCAAAAAGTTTAGTTTCCCTTGCAAAAATATTTTCAACATAGACAATAAGTAGTTTATTCATATTCTTGGATTTGATCTATTTTCAGACTATTGTTGCAAGTTTTTCCAATGAAAAATCAAGATTATCTAATGTAGAAGAATCATTGCAAAAGGTGCTAAGGACAACACACGCAGATGGGCATGGCAACCTTTTTAATGATCTCAAAGAGGTGAAACATAAGTTTGATTCCACTGAAGAAAATGCCAAATCATGCTGTAAATATCTTGAAGAATTGTTGAAACAAATGTCAGATTATGAAAAGCGAATTAATGAAGTTCAAGGGTGGATGAAAGAAGTTGAAAATTCATTACAAAGTATCTGTTTAAAAGAAGGCTTGCCAGAAAAAAGAGCTCAACTAGAAAAAATAAAGGTATATTTTAAAACTCTTATGATTTTTGTTTCAAATGTAATGACTTTATTATTGATTATGGGTTACTGGATTGCTAATTATTAAGGCACTTCTTGCCTCTCTTTGCAGCAATTCAATGATTATTGTTATTATTATGGTTATTTATTTTTTATCGACTATCCATTAGTATTTATAGGGAAAATCTAAATGATATTTTATTTATTGGAATTTAAGTCATAATATGTTGAGTGATTTTAGAGCAAAATACATTTAAAAAAAATTAATAACTAAACAAAGCCTTATATGGATTAGCATGAATGCTTAAGGCTACTAGTGAGTCAGTTTACAATTTTCCCTTTCTAATGTTAAGTCTATGGTCATAGAATGCAATCATATATTTAAAATATTTCCTCAGGAAATTGTTTTTCTCTCTTTTTTCCCCCTCCTTGTACTTTTTTTAAAAAAGATGTTTATTTTATTCTTAATTCTCAAAATATTTCTAAAATATAGGCTTAATTTAATATTCTCTGTGTTTAAAAAAGCTGACGAAGTGAATAAGTTTAAAATTTTGATTTCTTGAAAAGATATTTTAAATACATGAATGCATTATATGACTAAAGAAAATTGGTAATTGAGTGATTTGCAGCCCTAAAGGAACTATTGGTATTGTCATTCTGAAGTCCATATTTATTATCTAATACTGTTTATTCTCAATCGAGGGTTTAAAGAATTATGTTGCTTTTTCACTATAAATCATTTTAACAAAATATTTTTAAAAAATCATATATACTATCAAAATATTTAGCATACCACTATATGACCAAAGATGACCGTCCATTTGCGATTTTTGACATTTTGTTAAATATCTAAAAAAATACTTGAGGAATCATCCTGAAACCTTAAGTGTGTAAACATAATAGTACAGGTCATACATTTCTGTGAAGATTTCCTCCCCAAACTAATTAGAAGACCGACAACAAATTGAAGAAGAACGAAAATCTTTTGGATAATCCTTTCAAAACTAATGTAGAAAAGGCATTCAAACTGTAGATTATGATTCAGTGACTTAGTGTAATAAACCGTTTTCATTTTTATTCGGATAGCATGTATACTTGTAGAGATATTAAGATTTTTATTAAAACAGTCTCGATTTTTTTTCAAGTTTTTTGCTTATAATTTGCAGAGTTCTTAATATATAATAATGTTCTTTTTTGAAAATATGACAAAAACAATTGTACATAATATCTTCTAATCAGAATTACAAAATAATAAAAAATTGTATGAAAAATGAGCAGGTTTACTAAATATTTTTTCATTGCGCATGCATAAACATTATTAAAATCTCATTTCCATGTTTTGTTAGCTAAAGGTATTGAGCAACAACTTTTGTAAAAAATCTCAAAAACACAGCTTGAAAATTCTGAAAATGTTCATCAATAGAATAAGCACAAAATCTGTTGTTCCCAAAATGAAGCAAAAAAATGAGGGGTTGTATCAAAATATAGTATGTACCACATTGTGTATTATATATTGACACTAATCAATGGAGAAATGAATACAATCCCTCATCTTTTTGCTTCATTTTTGGAATAACTGATTTTGGGCTGATTCAATCGATAAACACTTTCAGAATTTTCAAGTTATGCTTTTGAGACTTTCACAAAAGTTGCCCTATACATTTAACTAACACAATAGTCAAATGAAATTTTGATAATGTTGATGCATGCACAAAGAAAAAATATTTAGTAAAACTGCTCATTTTTCATACAAGTTTTATTATTTTGTAATTCTATTTTGTAATTCCTTGTGCACATTGCCTTTTGTGATATTTTCGGAAAAGAACATTATTTTATATTAAGAACTCTGCAAATTATAAACAAAACACTTGAAAAAATTTGGAACTGTTTTTATAAAAACCTTAATATCTTTCTGAGTATCCATGGTATCCGCATAAAAATGAAAACAGTTTATTACAGTAAGCTACTTAATCATAATCTACATTTTGAATGCTTTTGCTACATTAGTTTTGACAGAGTTATCCAAAAGAGTTTCGTTCTTTTTCAATTTGTTGACGGTCTCCTATGGCGTTTCGGGAGAAAATCTTCATGGAAATGTATGACCTGTACTATTATGTTTACACACTTAAGGTTTCAGGATGATTTCTCAAGTATTTTTCTAGATATTTACCAAAATGTCAAAAATCGTAAGTGGACAAGTAATCTTTAGCCATATAGTGTAAGAAAGAAATTTGTTCTTTCAATGTGAAATGTATTTGAAATTTGTGTATCCCACAAAATTTTTCATTGTTAAATAAGATTATATGTGTATTACATTTATTTTTTTATTATTATTATTATTTTGGTAAATATTTTCTTTTAAATAAACTGCAGATCATACAAGGAGAAGTGAGAGAGAAGGAACTTGAAATTGATGCACTTACTGATAAAATTCAACAGCTTCATAAAGGTCCTAGTAAAAGGCGCGTTAGTCAGCTTAGTGAAGTTGGAATAAGATATCAGCTCTTAGTTTCTAAAGTGAGGGTAAGAAGGAAATATTTCTAATATTTTTGGATTGAATCAATTTAGTTTTCATTTTATAACTAATATTTTTTTTTCACTTTTTCATTTTGATAGATTTAGATTTCCCACTATTTGATTAAGATAATATGATTTAAAATATTAGACTTGTTAAATTTATACGAATTATACTTTATTTAAAACTGGTTTGTTTCTTGTTGATTTGGGTTACTATAGTCATATTTATATAGTCAATTTTCAATACTCTATTTGAAAATTCATCATAAATAAATACAATAAAATCTCTTGACACCACAGAACTGCTATTCAAAGGTAAAGACACACAAAAAATATTTATGTTAATGGTTGAAAAACTGTTCACTAAATGAAAATATTCACTATTCAAGATTGTCTGTTATGGAGATTTTACTGTCTATGTATACTTAAAATCATTTAAGATGTTTTCTCTGTTAACATTGTGATTAGTTTAAAATATAATGTTGTCTAATTAATAAAAATATAAATAAAATGTCTTTAAAATTTTCTGTTCAAGTTTCTTTCTTTTTAGTTTTAGCATTTTACAATAGTTAAATCTATGAATAATATTATATGAAATAGTTTATATATTTATTACTGTGCTTTTAAAAGGACACATTCACAAAATGGAATCAGTATGTTATTGACCACCAAGATTTCCAAAGTGAAGTATCAGAATTCAGAAAAATGCTTACAGAAATTAAAGAAAAACTTGAAAATTGTCATTCACCTGATGGTACTGTTGAAGATGTTCAAGAAAAATTATCAATAGTTCAGGTAATTAGGTTATACATACTTTATGTTCTTCCTAATGTTGTGAATCTTTAAAAGATTTTACAAAATTAATATCATCTAGAGTATTGTTAAGCCAAGCTCTTGCTAATTTTTAGTTTTTAGACTTTTAAAATTAACTTTTAAATATTTTGAAAGTTTATACCTTTTGTGTATAATATACATCTATAAGTAAACCTTTTTATTATATGAGTGACATTAAATTTCAAAATGTAATATTTTTTAAATTTATTTCTTTACTAGAAATCATTTCCCAAACTGAGCAGACCTTTGGGGAGGAGGAACATATATATGTAATGACATCTTGGGGTGACATCAATTATGAATAAGAATTTCACTTGAAAACCTCTTGGGGATTGAAATAATTTATTTTACCACTCCACCTTACAGCTGGGTCTGCAAATCCAGACAGAATTCCCAGGGAACTATCATTTATGTAGATTTAGAATAATTACATGGCTGTAGGTTTTACACGCATATCAAATGAGCAAAATCTCACATTTTTCGTGCGTGTTCTTGCTAATTTCATGTTACTTGTATTTTCTGGTTGAGGGCACAGTTGTAAATTTGAGAGAAACATTTCTTTAATAGGTTGATTAGCTTCTGATTTATATGTGGTCGAGCTCCACACAATTCCTGGGTTGGTGATATATAAGGCCTTAATTTCAAATGCCTGCAAAAAGCACTTACAAGGAAGGTCTCCATACTAGAATACTCAGATTTTGTTGAAAAAAAATACTAATTAAACTATTCATGCATGTAATAAGGCATCAGTGAAAATTAGCAGCAGAACTGCAGTAGAAAACATGTAAAAAAATAAAAAACTTTCGAATATTTGGCATGAAAAGGCAAAAGTGTCATACGATTTGGCGAGCAGCACTTTTCCCTGCCAAAAGCAAACAATTTTAATGCAACTGAAAATTAATTCCATTGATTTTAGAATCTGTGTAAATGGTATTTAATGAATTTAAACATAAACAATGAGAGAGTTTAATATATTATATATTACTAGCTGACCCGCCCGGATTTGCCCGGGTCCGTATTAACAATATTAAACGAACTTGAAATTTGTATGATTTTATCATTAACTCGAAACATGCAGAAATGCATTGTCTGAGATACGTGGCCACTGACTGTGTGAAAAATCGGTTTAAAAAACAGCTAATGTTAAGCTTTAAAAATACTCAAAATGAGCGATGAGAAACGCGGGAGGGAATATGTATCCAACGACTTCGTGATTTTTGTGTTAAAGTGTTGATATTTATCAAAAATCACTGTTAAGTCATGTAACTAATTAATTTTTTTTCACATAGAAATCCCAAGTGAAATATTTTGAATTTCAAACTAATTATATCACTCTTAAATCCGACTATACCATGAATGAAATCGATACTCGCTGGTAGCTAAAATGTTGGTATGTAGTATTATAATTGCAGAGCCATTTAACAAAAGTAAGTGTTATTTTTCATCAATTCATGCGTAATGTTCACTCTATGGATAAATTCCTACCCGTAAACTTTTGTACCATAACCTGTCTGTAACCTAACTTTGACTTAACAGTACCTTACCGTAAATTAAATATAACATAAATGTAACCTAGCCTTCACTGTATTGTAACATATCCTTATTCTAACCATAACATAAATGCAATTCAACTTTAACTTAACCGTGACCTAACTGTAACCTAACGGGAAATTAAATATAATCAAAGACTTACCGTAATGTAATTGCAATCTAAATGTTACCAAAGCATATATTGGTTTCATGTCTATGGAAATTATTTTGTCTTGTTCGGATCTGGTTATGATTCATTAGAACATTTTTGTCAGGTTCAGATTTCGTTCGGTTCAGATTTTAGGGTTTTTTTTATATTGAGTTTTAATGTTCGGGTCGTATTCATTTCCATGGAAATTATTTTGCCTTGCTCGGATACAGTTATGGTTCTTTGGAATATTTTTGTCGGGAACGGATTTGTTTCAATACAGATTTTGGCTTTTTCTTCAAATTCAATTTTTGGGTTCGGTTTTTCTTGCGTGTTCACGGAAATTATGCTGCCTTGTTCGAATAAGAAAATGCTTCACTGGAATATTTTTTTCAAGTTCAGATTTGGTTCAGTTCAGATTTCGTGATTTTTTCAAAGAAATTTTTTAGGTTCAGATTCGGTTCATGTGAAGGGAAATTTTTTGTCTTATTCAGATCCGGTTACAATTCTTTGGAATATTTTTTATCAGGTTCTGATTTGGTTCGATTTAAATGTCAGGTATTTTTTCAAATCGAATTTTTAGGTTCGGATCTCGTTCATGTCCACGGAAATTATTTTGTCATACTCGAATCCAGTTATGATTCTTTCGAATATTTTGGTCGAATTTAGATGTGGTTTGGGTCAAATTTCAGTTTTTTTCAAATCGAATTTTTTAGGTTCGAGTTGGGTTTATGTCCATAGAAATTATTTCGTCTTGCTTGGATTGGGTTATAGTTCTTTGGAATATTTTTATCAGGTACAGATTTGAATCAATTCAGATTTCGGGTTTTTTCTTCAAATATAACTGTTGGGTTCGGGTCTTCTTACATGTTCATGGAAATAATTCTGTCTTGTTTGAATAAGGACATGCTTCACTGGAATATTTTTGCCAAGTTCAGATTTCGTTCAGTTCGCGATTTTTTCAAAGAATTTTTTGGGGTTCGGATTGTGTTCATGTCCATGGAAATATTTTGTCTTGTTTGGATCCGGTTGCGTTTCTTTGAAATAGTTTTGTCAGATTCAGATTGGGTTCGATTCAAATTTCAGGTATTTTTTGAATGGGAGTTTTAGGTTCGTATCGGGTTCATGTCCACGGAAATTATTTTGTCTTACTTGAATCTAATTATGGTTCTTTCGAATAGATCAGATTTAGATGTGGTTTGGGTCAAAGTTCAGGATTTTTCAAACGGAGTTTTTTAGGTTTGAGTCGGGTTTATGACCATGCTCCACCAATACTTTCCATGCTCCATGGAAAGTATTTTGTCTTGCTGTGATCGGGTTATAGTTCTCTAGAATATTTTTATCGGTTTCAGATTTTGTTCGAGTCATATTTCGGTTTTTTTAAAGAAAATATTTAGGTTCGGGTCAGGTTTCATGCCCACGAAAATTATTTTTCCTTGTTTGAATCGGGTTATGTTTCACTTAAACATTTTTGCGGGATTCATATTTGGTTCGGGTCAGTTATCAAATCCATAGTTTTTTCCAAACAGAATTTTTAGGTCAGGGTCGGGTTTATACTCACGGAAATTTTGTGTATCACGGATCGGAGTGTGGTCTGTTTTTTTTTCTGGTTGGGATCGAGTTGCATTTAAATTAGTCTAATCATTAAGGTTATAATCAGTTTTGCTACTATTCTTTTTATGGCTATTTCTGATAGATAATTTACTTTGCTATTTGATAATTTATTATGGTGAATGAATCGTTTGCGGATACAAACAATTGTACGCCAAACAGCTATTTTATTTTTGTTTTAAAAACAAATTAAAGCCATATTACAATTTTAAATTGAATAAAACACATTTAAATTTAATTAATGATTTAAAAAATAAACTCATAGAAAAGTGTTGTGTAATGTTTTTTACAGCAACTCAGCTAATGACTCATACATTCTTATGTTCGAAATGCCAAAAATATGCATAAAATCATATAGTAAAAAGAAATTAATAGAGTGGCAGTATAATGTCTTGGGGTGACGCAAAAAATGTAACTCTAAAATCCGCTACATTAAGTCCAAATAAGCACCAACAAAACCATGTCCTTTGAAACTCCGATCAATTCAAACTGGTTTAAACCAGTATTTCTTTGTCTTTGTTTTTTACCTTTTAAACTGTTATTGAATAGATGACTAAAATTTCGTTTAAAAAAATAACGTTTTGTGCCATTATTGCCTGTAATACACGATTAGAATGCATGAAAGATACAATTAGATCAATCATAGGCAAGAATTATTTGATTATTTTTATCATATGACTTTGAAATATCAATATAGAAGCATTATTTAAGACTTTGCTTGAAAAATCAACATTCTTTCGTTAATGTCTTAAAATCGTCTGCACTCTGAAATCTAGGTTTTAAATTAATATTATTATTTAAGTGTCCATGCATGATTTTAAAAGAATCTTTTCATCACTATATTTTATATATTGACATGGAATTATTATTATGTTATTAAATCATAAAAATTTTTCATCTACGTTATAAAGTATTAAAAATTTCTGAAAAAAAGAGAAAACTTTTAGTAATACAATTTTTTACTTGAAATCATATGTTTTCAATATTTTATTTATTTTGTTTTGACATTTATTTTTAATTTTCCAATTTCAATTATTTTAAAAGCAAATATTTATTTTAATAAATAATATAATAGAAAAAAACCATTTAAAAAATTACTATTTCTTCGTAAAATATGCTTCAGCTGTAATTCATTTCTTCCAATCCGTCTTATTAATACAAAATTCCTTCCTCGTGCTTTATTTTGAGACATTAAAATTTCAGCGATAAATGGTTTCATATTGCAAACCTTTTTTTCCGTTTACTTCGCCACTACCTATCTTCATCCTCCATGGCGTATAGCAGCTGTAATAAAAAAAAATCCTCATTTAAACTGACAGTTTGCCAGTCTATGAACTTTTAAGGTCACTCCAAGTTTTTTAAATTATTTCTGCGAAAATTTTATGCAACCAACCAACCATAAGAGAATGAAAAGTAAAAAGGCTAAAAAAAAGGGATTTTTTATGAGAGTGAGGTTTGGAATTTAATTAATCACTCAGTTAATAAATAGAATTTTGAAATTCTGAGCGTCAGGTGCATCAGGAGAGATATTGGGCTACTCTCAGAAAAATTTTGAGCTTCGTACGTACCGTAGTTTTCGCTAACTATCGCAGACACACACACACACACAGAGCGATTTGTTATTTTATTAATATAGATATACATATATATATATTAAATTGCATATATATATATATATATATTATTTGTTGCTGTGGTTATTTAATTTACCTCTGGAAAAAATATTTCATACATAAAAAATTCTTATTCAGTAAAATTATTTTCATACATTTAAATGTATTGAAAAATAAGTCAGATGTTTCCATAGCAACAAAATCGATGGAAACAAATTGACAATGCTCAATTGGACTTTGAACTTGAAACAATTTTAATTAATTTAAATTAGAATTTCATTTTAAATCTCAAATTTTGATTGTTAAATTTGAATATAAACACATATAAATATCAATACAACGAAATTATACTTAAAACAAACTAAAGCTGACAAAACCAAAGATATTTATCTACACACGTTAAACTTTTTTCCTTTAACCAAAAAAAAAAAAAAAAAAAAAAAAAAAAAAAAAAAAAAAAAAATCGAAATTGCTTTTTATAGGCAATTGATGATAAATCGCCAAATAATAAAATTTTCATTATTCTTTTACAGACAGGGTACGGAGGTTCCGCCGAATTTTTTTTTTTATAAATGTATATATCCTCATGAGAAGAGCATTCTGTAATTTTTCCGGAGTATGCCCATATGGAGACCTTCCTTGTAAGATTAGCAATTTTAATCTTGAGAATCATCCTAAAATGAAATCACATTGAAACATGTTTGGATGAAGATTGATAGTTGTTTTTTCAATATGTAAATAAAGAAACAGGCATGGTTTTTGTTTTTTATTTTCAACATTGAGAAATATCATTTCACATTTTAAAAGATAGGCAGGAGATTTGTTTCTTTTTTTATGATGTGGTAAAAATGAGATATTTTAATGGTAGAACCAGGGTTTTTTGTTTCTGTGCATGTCCCAGAAACCACAAGTTTTTAGCTCACAGGCTATCATAGCCTGAGAGCTTATGTGTCTCAGGGATGGGTATTTTCCGCTTTTTGGCGGATTTCCGCTTTTTTGTTATTTTGATAAGTTTTAGATTTTTCACCCCAAAAATTCCGCTTTTTTCCACGGATTTCAGAAATATGTAACAGGGATGCCGCGGACGCGCTATAGCGCGTAAAATACATAAGAAATCGGCGACGGGACGCTAAAAAATAGCTTACGCGCCCCGTGGGACGCGTAATTTTCGTCAAAGAATCGCAAAAAAGGGAATTTCGTTAAATAATCGCGAAATAACGAATAATTTCCGGCAAATTTAGTCAAAAAATTCGCGAAAAAATCACTAATTTTGTTACAAAATCCCGAAAAAAAGTCGGATTTCCTCGAGAAAATGACAAGTTTTGTCCAAAAATCGTGATAAAACGGAAAATTTTGTTGAAACATTCGCAAAAAACGGTAAATTTTATCAAAAAACGGTAATTTTCTTTAAAAGATTGCGAAAAAACAGAACATTTCGTCAAAAGATCGGGAAAAAACGGTACATTTCGTCAACGAATCGCAAAAAATAAAATTTCACTAAAAAAATCGTGAAATAACGAATAATTTCACGCAAATTTCGTCAAAAAATTCGCGAAAAAATGGCTAATTTTGTTACAAATGTCTAATGTTTTGTTAAAATGTACAAATTGTCCCGAAAAAAGGCAGATTTCCTCAAAAAATCGCAAAAAAATGACAAATTTCATCCAAAAATCGCGATAAAACGGCAAATTTTGTCAAAAAATTCGCGAAAAACTACAATTTTCATCAAATAATCGTGATAAAATGGTAACTTTCGTCAAAATATCGCGAAAAACCGGCACATTTCTTCAAAAGATCGCGAAAAAACAGCAAATTTCGCCAAAAGATCGCGAAAAACCGGCAAATTTTGTCGAAAAATCGCTTTAAAACGCAATTTTCGTCAAATGAGCAAGAAAAGAAAGTTAATGCCTGGTGGATAGAATTTTTCTCTTCCTAAAACTATCTTTCCTGCTTCTAAATTATTCTTTTTGCTGCTCCAATAACAGATTTTCCTGCTTCACAATCTTTTTTTGATTGTTCCAAATCTTTCTCAGTGAATGTAACTTCTGATAACACCTATTCATTAAACAAGAAGTACTTTCTTACTTGTGGTGCAATTTTTCATTCGTGCGTTGATTCGTGCATGAATACAATATGGTGCAATTCTTCGTTCATGCATATTTTCAGTCTTTTTGCTTTTTTGCAGTTCCCATCCCTGTGTGTCTGCCCGTTCTGTATGTATGTACAAACATACGTTCGTTTGTTTGTTCATGCGTATGTGCATAACGTGATAACTTATGATAAAAATAACCAATCAACTTGAAATTTTGTATTTAGGTATATCCTGATAAGGTGCTTCCCTGATTAGTGTTTGGAGTTCATTTGATATGTATAAGAGGGGGAATGGGGGATTCATGCCCCTCCCCTTAATTGATATAAATAGGTTTTTCATGCAGAATTATCAGTTTTCATTAAAAATTTTGATGAGGTGCCTCCGTGATTGGTATTAGGTGTTCATTGGATAAGTATAAACAGGGAGAACGGGGTTTCTAATGGCCCTCCTCTTAATTTATATAAATGGGTTTTTCATGCAGAATTATCAGATTTCGTTCGAATCTCTGAATAGTTTTGGAAGTTTAATGGTTAAGTATAAAAGTGGGTGATAACTCCTCTTAAATTATACAAATGGGTTTTTATTAAGAATTTTCAGATTTGCTCTGAATTTTGGATATAGAATTTTTATATGATAAAGCATGTCCCTGATTAGTTTGGGGAGTTCAGTTATTAAGTATAAAAAGTGGAAAGGGGGAGCTGTTTCCCCTCCTTTAGTATTTTTTTTTTCGAACTGAATTAATCCTTGAAAATATAAGGCTGCAATGTACAATTAGTATGCATAGCCTGTGAGCTCAATTCTATCAGTTTAACTGGGCAATATTCTTTTTATTTTAATACTAAGCAATATTATTTCACATTTTAAAAGGAGATTCACATTTTATAAAGGAGTGGGTGCATTTTTTTAAAATTTAGATTTTTTTTTAAGAATTGTTTATCAGAGTTGAAAGTATATATAAAAATCAAAAGTGAAATTTAACAGATATCTTGGACCCTGCCACTTTAGCAGTTTTTCATTTCTATGTTTTAAGTTTCCTGTAAGAACTATTGGTCAGAATTGAAATGTAATATATCTAAATGTCAGAAATTAAATCCACAATTCTTATAACGAGGGCCCCTTATAAGTGAAAAGCCAATGTGTCCATTCATGCTATGCTGCCGAAGACTGTGCAACTCTCAACCCTAAGTTCATTTGGAAATCTTTTGTTTTAAAAGTATAAACTAACACAAATTTATGGTTTGTTTTCTAAAACAAACTGGAGCTTGCATAAAATTCCTATAGTGTATGTTGCCAAAAGCATCCTCAACCTCCATCACTAGGTTTGTTTCAAAAATTTTTTTTAAGTTTTCTTTTTTCATGTAAATTTGAAGTTTACTTACAAAAAAAGACTAAGGAATGTGTATGTAACCAAAGACAGCATGATAGTTATTTTTAGGATTATTTGTGAAGATTTTGTTTAAAAATATAAAATGATACAAATTCATGGTTTATTTGAAAAAACAAACTGGAACATTTGAACATGCATCGCATACCTGAGATTGTGCTGCCAAAAGTAGTGTGACCGAAACACTGGGTTTGCTTGAAAAAGAGATTCTTTTGGAAAATTTTTCATCTAAAATTAATATTAATTAGAGTTTCATGTAAAAAGATGAAGGGTCAGTAGAAATTATTGTTGTTTGGCTAGTTATTGATGAAGCATTCATATATTTAATTGTTCTTGCAGAAAATTATATATATATATATATATTTTTTTACTGAAATTGTATCTGTAAATATAAGAGAGCAAATTTTATTGACCCTTAATTTTTATATTTAATGACACTGCATCCACCAAATGGCGATAGTTAGAGTTGAAACAACTAAAGAAATTATTGTAAACTTGTATACTAAATAATTCAAATGAGCTAACTGGAAAATATCTGGATAATTTTTGTTAAATAAAAATCCATATATTTCTCCTGTCAGCACTTATTTCTTTTTCATTCTTTGTAGTACATGTTCTGTCTGCACTTTCAAAAATATAATACCAAATATACTGTAATCAAGGACAGATAATATGTAATATCATTGGCCATAGAATAAAGACAATGAATTAAAATGCTTCTAAAAAGATCATTCAAATTTTTTATAATATTTTCTTTTTATGCTTAAGTATGTAAAACTTTATAATAATAAAAAAATAATAACAAAATAAATGTTTTTTAGAGATTAGTTTCTCATAATTAAAACTCAAATTTCTTTTTCACCATTATTTAATAACCTTTCCCTTTCATTAACAAATTTGTAATATTATTTTTACCCATCCTACACAGAAGAAAAAATATTGTGAACTTTTCTTTACTAAATACTTTGTTTTCCTATACTTTTTTTCTCATATTTTTTTTCTTTTTACAAACAGGCCATTGTTTGTGATAAGGAAACACTTGCATCTAAATTTCAAATTATCACAGATAAAGCTCAAATAGTTCTATCTACAACAGCCCCTGTTGGCCACCAGTCAATAAATGAAGATATACAGTCATTGCAAGAAGACTTGTCAACTATTTCTTTGAAATCTTCAACTTTAAAAGTGTCTTTAGAAGACCTTTTGCATCTATGGTCAGAGTACTTAAGCATTATTAAGCAAATTTCAAAAATGACTGATAATGTAGAGGCAACTTTGTGTGAAGTTAAAAAGCCCCAGTCAACATTAGCTGAAAAGAAATGCCAGATGGATAAAGTAAAGGTAAGATAAAAAAATAATTGGTTTATCTTTTACTGGAAAAAAAAAAAAAAAAAAAAAATTAGTTTTGAAGTTTTGTAGAAAAGTTATATGGTTTAAAATATTTACAATGCCTCATTTATTTTTTAGTAATTATCATAGATTTAAAAGAATATGATGCTATGTATCTAATAATTTATTAAAATTTTTATGTATTAGGAAATCAAAAACTTTATTAAATTATGGAAAACTGACATTCATTTGGAATACTCTCGTATATTTTGAAAATGTCCATGATTGGATTTGAAATAAATCATTTTTCAATCTAAGATTAAAAATGTTTTATTTATTCTTTTCTTGTGGGTCAAGAACAATAGTTTCCTATAATATCTACCAAACATGAAAAAAGATAAATTCCACAAAATTAGCTTTTACTTGTATTTACTGTCTATAAAATTCATACAACTTCAAAATGAAACATTTAAGCCAACTGAGAGTCAGAAAATAAAATTAAAATTAGAAAACAAAGCTAAAAACAGATTGGCCAAAAACTGTAATAAACTTAAATAACAGAACAAGACAAGAAAAACTATATGCTTAAAGTTCTGGAGGCAGACTGCATGGTTAAAAACATGCATGCTGGGTTTTATTGGTATTACACATGTAATGTCTCCCATACCTGCCAAGACCAGACTAAAACTATGAAAGACAAAATTATTGTTTTGTACCAGTCAATAATCCATTAGTAAACCACTAATTGACATTTATATTGAAATGAGAATATATCGCATTCCCATAATTTTTATTTTTTACAAAACCCAAAATCAAATGCAGTAAAAGATTCATTGGATAACCATGTTCGATAGCAGTATCATAGAGATTAACTATGTCCTAAGTGATAGTGTCAAAGCTGAAATTTAATCTCTCTTTGCAAGTTAAACCATTAATATAAATATTTTTAAAGAGAAAAATGCACATTTGAACTAAAACGTAAAATTTTAATTGTGTTAAAATCATTCCTTTTATCATTGATATGTGTGATTAAATCATTGCCTTCAATTACAATAGAAACATGCAGATAGTTAATTCTCTTATGATTATCTGAAGCTTTCTTCAGGTTTAAACTACCTGGGTTATTGTTCTTGTCGTGTCCATGGATATTCAAAAAGAGAAGAAACAAAGTCTTGGATATTGTCAAAAGTCCGGAGAACAGCAGCTGCCAGCTTTGGGGCTTCAGTACTGTAAAAAATCTCCTGAAGTGTATCCATCAGCAGTAACCAACCAAGTTTTAAGATATCTGTGGTAATAGAGAGGTACTAGAAGATGTGTCTTGGTATGACCTGGATTTCCAGGCAGTTCTTGCAAAAAATATAGGTTCTGGCCTCATCAAAAAGTATCTTCATTCCTTGAAAGTGATTTGTTCTTAATCTAGCCAGTGTAGTAATATCTCTAGGGAAATCAAAATCAATGATTAAAAGTTTTCTAGAGGACTGGTTTATAAATCTGTATTTGGCCACAGCATTTGCAAGTGTAATGGTGGAATTAGGTCGGGCAAGATTTCATGCCTCTTTGGCCAAAATATCTGTGCACTTGTTACCCTCGATGTTTACATGTTCAGGTACCCACTGCAGCACACAAGATTTCCTCTTGTGATGCACCTGACCAAGTAAGTCATTTATAGCAGAGGTGATGTTTTAGTCTCTGTTTCTGATGACCTCTAAGGCCGATTTAGAGTCTGAGAAAATAACGAGCCCCTCAGTAAGATTCTCAGCTTGAGGATTAGTCAGGTAAAAAGTTAGGGCTTCTTTCATTGCCAAAAGTTTGCTGTTGAAGTTAGAAGCAATCAAACCTGTGTTAATTTTAAGATTGACTTTTTTTATGTGGAAGAATGAAGAGGATGCCTACTCCACTTCTGTTGAGGGATTTATCTGAAGAAACGTTGTGAAAACAATTGCTAGGTTCTCTTGGAAGATCCTTTTGTCTAAGTATGGGGGTCTTCTTTTTTAGAGCAGGGTTGAAGCAAGTTCAGATTAATCTTGGTGTTCATTGGTGGAATTCTTGGAAAGAGAGGTTACCAAAGGAAAACCAGGAATGAATTCTTCATTTGAACTCATCTTCTAATATCTCTATTCAACTGGAGAGTTCAAGATCTTTTAAGCCTGGTTGGACATTTCCAATCATTGAAAAGTCTGTTAGAGATATGATCATTGCTATTGCAACAGAGTCTTTTGGTGAACTTGATGGTGGTAAGGTTGCATCTACTCTCTAAAGGGGGTAGGCCACATTCCTGTTCTGCTTTTTCATTGTTGGTTGAGGAGACAGCACTGATTATAATTTTTGAGGCCCTATGTTGCACAGAATCTAATTGTTGTTTGATAGATGTTGAAGCCAGAGCCCAGATGGGGGCTGCATACTCGAGCATTGGTCTAATAAGCATGCAGTATGTGATTCTCAAAGTGTGAGATCGTAAACCTCACGTAGTGCCACATAGTTTCCCAAGAATATTTAATTTTCCAGAAGCTCTATTGTAGATAATGTTCAATGTGCTTTGTAAAGCAAAGTTCTGAGTCTAAAACAATACCAAGGTAAGTAGGGGAAGCAACCATTTCAATTTGTTGGTCTTTGATCTTAATATTTAACCTAAAAGTGCCTCTATGTCGTCTATCAGTAGTAAAAAATCCAATAATTAATCATACTTGCATGGTGGACAATTTTAAATTGTCTACCCACGTAGCTATGCCCTCCAGAGTTTTGTTCAGGGCATTCTCTGACGCTCTGATGTCTCTGTGAGAGTGCCAGACTGCAATATCTTCAGCATAACATGCTATTTTTATGTCGGGGTGACTGTAGTGATGTATAGTGTTCATATAGATTAGGAAGAGGAAAGGACTCAAGACTCCCTGAGGTACTCCTGCTCACATCCTATGTGCCTTGGAAAGTACACCATCATATCTTAGAGAGAATATTCCTTGTCTTAGAAAGTTATTAATCCAAAGCAGTGCATTGCCATTGATCCCAGTGCTGTGGATAATGTGAATCAATTTTTGATGCCATATCCAGTCAAAGGCAGCTGAAAAGTCCAGGAACACTTACACTGTTTTCCTATGGGGCTTCTCTTGTAGACTAGATTAGATAATAGACTGGCACAGGTAAAAAAGCTGATCAATAGTGTTGTAATTGGCTGGATAGGCAGTTTGATAGAAATGAAGTTTATTGTATTCTACGAGCCAGTCCATAAGTCTATGATGAATGATAAGCTCCATAAATTTACAGAGAGTGCTAGTAAGTGAGATTGGTTCTTAGCTATTGCACTCTGAGACATTTTTATTTGGTTTCAGTAATGGACTAACAAAAGAAGTTTTCCATGATTTGTGCAGTTTACACGAGGCTCAAGAGGTTAAAGATTTTTAGCAAAAGTTTCTTTGCTCCTGAACCAAAGTGCTGTACCATGTGGCTAAAGATAAGGTCAGAGCCAGGTGCTTTGCCAGGGTCTATTTTCACAATTGCAAATTCAAGCTTGTCCATTGAGATTGAATCTGTACAAATGTTACCGTGGCAGTATCTATTTGAGTCTTCAATGGATTTCCTATAAACTCGAAGCATATTTTTGTCATTTACATTAAAAATAAGTTTCTTTTATTTTAGTAGTGCTTTGCAAGAATCTATGCTATTTCTTTATCTGTGCAGGCTTTTCTACAACCAGTGGAAATAATGTTTGTCTGAGTATTAAATTTTTGAGAGACTGTTTGACTATTTAAAGTATGTATAACTTTCCAATTTTGCGATTCTTTTCTAGAGTTCAGTTTTTCACAGAATTCAGTCCATTTTCTTCTTCTACAAAAGGAGATCTCCTCCTCAATTCTATGACAAAGCTCAGGAAATTTTACACTGTTTGCTTCCGTATTGTATTTTTGAAGTTCCGCACTTAGTTGGTCAAGTTCGTTGATCAGATCATTTATATTGCTATCCCTCCAGTATGGGATCCACTCATCCAGGGTTCGCACTAGCATTTGTCCAACATTAGCAATTTGGTGAATAAGCAATAAAATACAGTAGCCAAATGAAAAAAAATGCTACCAAAATAAATTTGGCATTGAAACACTGAAATGTCTATCTTTAACTCTGTATTGTATCTGTTTTTCTTAAATGTGTTCTAAAATAACAATTTTTGTCATTGCTTAGAAACTATTAAAATTAAGTTAAAGGAGATATTAAAAGTAAGTGCATTTTAAATATCTTCTGAATGTGTAAATATTTCAAACATTCTTTTTAGCGGTAAATTAGTGTGAGATTTCAACTATATCTGATAAAAAAAACATTTATGATAGACCAATGATACTTTGCATACAACTAATAAACAGTACATTAAATGACAAATTCAATAAAACGTTTGGTGATTGATACAAGCAATTTTGTTTGTGATTTTATCAGTGCACAGGCAGTGATAAACTGACAACAGGGAAATATTTATTGTATAATCCAATCCCTTCTGTGTCTTTGGCTGTTGCTAAACTCAATTGGTGTTGAGTCAGTACCTTTATAAATGATAATGTAAATTGTACAAAAAGATTGAAGATGAAAAGCGACATCAATCGAACAATAACGGGGATAAGAATCTCAACTGTAACCACTCATCAGGGTTGGCACGTTTTTGACGCATGACGGTTTTTACCGGATTTTACCATGGTTTTTACCGTCATGTCAAAAACCTCTCTGTCAAAAATGTCAAAAACTGTCAAAAACCTATTTTTTAGCAGTGTGCTTTTACATTATAATAATTATTATTTTTTCCATCCTATCTTTAGTATTAAGTCATTTAACGTGAAATAATATTCAGTATCAAAAAGACTCTAAAGTATATTTATTCATCCAACAAAGAAACTTCATTAAAAAATAAATAAATCATTTAAGAATCTCAGTAAATGTAATAATAATTTTAAAGATTAAAGATTTTTACTCATACAGTCATGCAATACGTTATTCTTTCAATCCACTTGATCAATCCATAATACTTAAATAATTTTAAATAAAATGTAAACAGGACGTAAAGAGTTCGACTTTATGGTAGCTTTAATAAATTTCAATAAAAAAATATTTCATGATTATCCATGTAAAAATTTATATCTAAAAATATAGGTGCTAAAATGGTTTAAATTCATATATATTTACACTAAAGTTAAATAAAAACTGTGGTATATAAATAGTACATAAATTGTGATTATATTCTGATTTTTCTTAAATAGTTTTGCTATTCGTTAAATTTTAATTCTAAGAAGTTTTAATTGAAATTGGGTCTTAGAAGTTTGTATCAAAATTTTAAGATCTGCTTATTAAACTGAAAATAAAAAATCACCATTTAATTGCATTTATGAAATGTACCAGATAAGCATTTTGAAATATTATATCTAATAATATTCAAATTTATTCAATGACCAGTCCTTGAAATCTACTGTTATACCATATAACAGCATTTTTGCATCTCTAAAATGATTTAAATATTTTATTTAAAATGTATATTGAATGTTATTTAATAATTATAATAACCTTTTATCATCATTTAATATTCATGTTCATTGCAGTTAGCAGAATATATATTAATGGAGTTCATGACAAACATTGTTCTTTAATCTTGTATTTAAAAAAATTTCCCATTTAGGAAATCTTCCTTTTAAATAAATTTAACAAATGTAATTGAAAATAATAATAATGACAAGAACAACAAAGAAAAATCAATTTAGAAATGAATTGTATGCTGCACTTACATTATAAATCGGAGAAAAATGAAAAATGATAGGTTTTTGACGGAATAAACCAGTAAAAACACGGTTTTTACCACTGTCATGTCAAAAACCAGTTTTTGACGTCAAAAACCCAACCCTGCCACTCATAAAAAAAAAATCATAAATTGAGCACTCGCAATTTGGCGAATCTGATTACTTATTCATTCACCAATTTATTTAATGAAGCATTTTGTCACAATTTGGTGCGGTGGCGAGCGGCAGTAAGAACCCTGCACTCATCTCTTTTTTTTACCCTAGGGATAGTTATTTTTGTTGCTGAATTAATATGCGAAGCAAAGGCCAGTACTTTTCCATCGAGTATGCTTGTTGAGTCCATAGCATCCAAAGTCTATCAAACTCTGAAGTAAACCTGCTCCAGTCAGCTCTCCGTAAATTCCATGATCTTTTATTTTGGGTGGTAACATCAGCTTTTTGATTGATCTTGATCAGAATTGGGAAATGGTCACTAATAGCCCTTTTTTAAGATCTTCCATGCTGTTTGATCTGCCGATTGATAATTTATGGCCATGATGTCAAAGGCTGATGTCGTGCCGCTTGTTTTTGGGGGATAGGTTATTTCTTTGTTGTTAAGGATTGAGAAATCAATATACTTGAGAAGATTTTCCATTTGAGAGCCCTTAAAAACTGTCTGGGTAATAGTTAAAATTATGAATCATGGGAGTATCCTTACATTTAATTGCCAAAATGTCATCAATATATCAGAAAATTATAAAAGCATTATCTATAGTGGCATCCTTTTCATATGTGTATAAATAGATATTAGTGAGATGGAGCTACAAATCCCCCACATTGGAATGCCTGTAACCTGTTTATAAACCTGTGAACTGTCATATAGTTTTCATTTACAACAAAATAAAAAAGTTTCCCAAACTGTTCAATATTTAAATTTGTATTGTTATATTTCATAAAAAAAATTCAATAGCTAATCACATATATATTGGGGGGGAAGGGATTCACTTAAATTAATATCTCAATTCATTATATTTTAACCATGACACTTGATGAGAAAATATGCAGAAAATTATTTTCTAAACTCGGTTAATTTTAAATATTTATGATTAGCAATACCTTCAATCTTCTTACTGGTTTCTTTTGTTTAGAATTTTAGTCTCTTGTTCAGAGTTAAAATATAACTGTACATAAATATTTAATACTACAGATGTATAACAAAAAATTTGAAATCATTTCTTGTTTTACTTTTTCAGAGTTTACAACATAAAGTCCAACAAGAAAAGATGGAAGTGGATAACTTAAGCAATCGAACTGAAGAAATGATTGAAAGAGGACCTCAGTGTTTATATACATCAGAAGCAATGGATGTTATTCATAGATTCAGAGCTGCTTCTGAAAGTATAAATGTAAGTTTTAATATAAAATCTATCTGTATAAAAATTGCTATTTGAATGTATGCTCTTTATACATATTTGCAATTTTATACTGATATGTATGAAATTTGGTATGTTTTAAAGCAAGAGTAAGATTACTTACTGTTTTAAAAATTTTCTAAAACCAATCTATAACTTATTTTTCAACCACCCATCATAATTTGTCATTATACAAATCTTTTTTTAATATTTTCTAATGAATTTTTCTCTTTTTGATTACGAGATCCTAAAAAAAAATTATGCAATAATTATACATACATATATATATATATATATATATATATAAGTATTTTATGTTGCATATATATATATATATATATATATATATATACAGGGTGAGTCATAAATATCGAAACAATAGGCTATCTCCTTAAATATTGCCCCTAGACCCATACTTCCAATTGGGAAGTGTCATAAAAAAAGGCGAATTTTTTTATAAGATAAATTGCAACTCCATGGGGGGTCTATTTTAAAAATTACGAAAATAAATTTTTATACGGCACCCAGAGGATAAAACTTCCAATTAGAAAAATTTTCCTTATCCATTCCTGAATTGAACAAAAAAAAAAAAAAATTCATCTCGATATCTACAAATCCCTGAAAGATATTAAAATCCAAAATTTGTGACTTACACCACTTAAGCATACCTCTGAGCGCAGCAATATCAGTTCATTTGAAATACAATTTAGGGATCGACCATAAATTTACGCATTATTAAATGTCGATCAAAGATAATATTTTAACTTTTAGATGTAAAATAAAAGCGTATAGGTTTTTGCTTTAAACTTCTTTGAAATATGCTAGATGTCTGCAATATCTCGAGCTTGGCGCCAGCCTCGTAACGGGCACGACCCGTTGGCCGGATTGTCTTATTAAACACTTATTAAAAGTGTTATTAAATTAGGTGATATTAACTAAACTCTCGTTAAAAGTGTCTTTAAAACTTATTGTCGCAGGCAATAAGTTTAGTAAAAATAGTAATATCAATAATGATACTTCTGCTAACGGAATCATTGGAAATATATTTAATAAATTACACCGAAATATTTTCAAAAATCTACTTTTTACTATTCAGCTTCAAAATTTATGATGTTTTAAACCTATTTTTACTTTCTTCTATCTTTACAAGAAGAAAGTATTGGATTCATGAAAATTTTGAATTCCGGTTTTCGACGGATTCACACGTTTTAGGGCTCAGAAATACCGAAAAACATGTTTTTACAAAATGTCTGTCTGTGAGTCACTGCTCCTGTATCTCTGTATATGACATAAATTTTGTGAGTGCTCTATCTCAAGAACTAATCCACGGAATTTAATAAAAAATTATATTTACTTAGTCCTTGATATAAATTGGTACTGATTAGTTTTTGGTGTTAATCGCTTAACAAGGTAGTCCTACTGTACAGGCTTTTGTGCGATTTCCGCAATAGCTGTATCTCCAGAATTATACGCCTAGTGTCGCCCATAATTAGAGGCACCTTTTACGCATCATGCAGTTGCAATTTTAACAAGAAAAATATGAAGTTGACAGGGACAAAACAATGAGAAAAATTGAAATCAATGTGATAAAAAAATGAGGTTTAAATCTACTGACGCATTTAAACAGTAATTAAAGAAGGTGAGAATGGCAAAACTTAAACAAAATCTAAAATCAAAACTATACAGGACGGAGTTAATCACCTAAAAACTTTTAAAAAGCATTTAAATATTAGAAGTCCATCTTTGTTTAAAACTAAATGCACTTTTCTGCGTCAAATGTTTTTATTTCGGTATTTCTCATTTTTAAACTGACATGAGTCAATAACCGTCGGTTATGGTAACAGTCCGGCGAGTTCAATAGTTTTTTAACACCTCCCCCCCCCCCCCAAAAAAAAAAAAAAAAAAAATGCCCAACATGCTGAAAGAAGTTTTCACCTCAGAAAATTTACTTTTAAAAATATGATTTGTATACAAAAAATTGCATCTCTTTTATATTTCTATTTTAAATACTTTTATTTTAAAAAAAAAAATAAATATTATTTAAAATGCTGAATCAAAATTAAAAATTAGACATTTTCATTTAATCAAAAGAAAAAAATTGATCGCGGCAAATAATATTTTGAATTATAACAATTTTAATTTACTCTACATTTTTTGAAAAAAAAAAATTATTAAGAAGTTTGATGTTATAATGTTTAAAAATTATATGGTTAACCATCACAAAACATTCAAGATTCTTTCTCTATAAATAAATAAATAAAATAAATATTTCCTTGACACATTACCGCAATATTGTTTTTCAATTACATGCATTTCAATTTGTGTCTGATCCCTTGAAATCTCATGATTTATTAAAATTGTCATAACTCTCTGAGTTTTGAAGATATCGAGATGAATTTTTTTTTTTGTTCAATTCAGGAATGGATAAAGAAAATTTTCCTAATTGGAAGTTTTATCCTCCGGGGGCTGTATAAAAATTTAATTTTCGTAATTTTTAAAATAGACCCCCCCATGGAGTTGCAACTTATCTTATAAAAAAATTCACCTTTTTTTATGAAACTTTCTAATTGGAAGTATGGGTCTAGGGGCTATATTTAAGGAGATAGCCTATTGTTTCGATATTTATGACTCACCCTGTATATATATATATGCAACATAAAATACTTTGTTTTAACATTTAAATAAAAAATTCCAAAACTTATAGTTTTAGGATTCATTAGGGATCAAGGCCTACAGGGCCCAACCCTGTTTTCTTAACCCTAAGCCCCTAGGTGCTATATTGCATATGAACTCATTAGGGAAGTGCACGAAGTGTGAGTCACCGATTTTGACAAAAGTGGTATCGTTGGAAAGATCTCATCGTGAGCAGTAAAAAACTCAATGGAACTACCCGTTGCAAATGATTCATTTTCGAGATATGCGACAATTTATGTCACGCAGCTAGTGAACACTTATTGGGAAACCGCAAAAATTTTTATCCTCAACTATAACAAAAGTGGTATTGTTGGAAAGATCTCATTGTGAGGAGTGGAAAACTCAATGGAACTATCCGTCGGAATTCAGCCGTTTTCGAGATATGCGACAATTTATGTCACGCAGCTAGTGAACACTTACTGGGAAACCGCAAAAATATTTAGCGTTAACTTTAACAAAAGTGGTATCGTTGGAAAGATCTCATTGTGAGGAGTGAAAAACTCAATGGAACTATCCATCGGAATTGAGCCGTTTTCGAGATATGCGACAATTTATGTCATGCAGTTAGTGAACACTTATTGGGAAACCGCAAAAATTTTTATCCTCAACTATAACAAAAGTGGTATCGTTGGAAAGATCTCATTGTGAGAAGTGAAAAACTCGATGGAACTTGCCGTCGAATTCAGCCGTTTTTTGAGATATCCGATAATTTATATCACGTTTTGCACACTTATTTGGGAACCGAAAAAAAAAAAATCTCCATTTTGACGAAAGTGACATTTTTGGAAAGATCTCGTTGTTAGAATCGGAAAATCATGTAGCACTAGGAACCGGAAATGAGACGCTTTTGAGATTTATGCCACAGAAGTTATATATTTTTGCTGTTATTTATAATAAATAATGAAAAGAAGTCATAATTCATTAGTTAGATTAGCGAGTAAAATGTCTCCATCAGGTACTAACTCCTCGCTGGTCCTATTGAATGAAACTTGGGCATTGTAATGACGTCAATACTTGCTTTCATTGTGACGTCAGTCATGAAGTTTTGGTTCGACACAGACTTTAAGCAAATGGTTGCTACGTTTAATTTTTTAATTAAATATAAATTGCAGAAAATCTTACCAATTTAAATTCATTTAGAGTTTTAAAACCTTTAGCGATGAGAAACAGATATAATATACAAACAAAATAGAAAATACAGCATAGCAGCCGTTTGTTTTAAGTCATGACTGACATGTCAACCGGCTCGTAAGATGTGAACGCTGGTTTTATATATCTGGATTGGAAATTGTTTCTTTTTTCGTCTAAATAGGTGTCGCTTTCGTATCGAAAAGAGCGTCGTAACGATAAGCGATGAAAAAGAAAGATGAAAGAGACTATCGTTGCTAGTGGAGATGTTGCATGCGAACTAATGGTGTTTGTCAACCAGTGGTCAATTTGAAATTGAGAAAGTTTTTAGATATGTTTTTTATTATTTTAAAGTGTAGTATTGTGAATAAAACTTTGAATGTTAAGAATAGATATTTCGCACTGCTTATCAAGTTACACACAGACTGACTAGAAATTTTTACATCATGTGTGGCCTAGTGTGAAAGGTGCCTAAGATCTGTACTATGGCTAATTTTACCAGCACCTGTAGAATGCATCCTAAGCGTGCTGGTTTAGGAAAAGCGGCGCAGGCCCCTGTGAAATGCGAACTCAGGGCCAGTTCTGAAGATGTTATCAGTGAGTCTTCGGGCTGTAATGAAATTGCCGACAAATCCGTTATTTCTACACTTGTTCGTGATCACTTACTGTCTCATTTTGGGAACTCTATGTTGAATAGAGAAGCTACCAACGTAGAAAATCAAATCAGTCACCGAATTTTTGACACCGTGAAATTTTTGATTGAGAATGAATTTTATAATTCTATGGATATGATAATAACTGCAGACATAGAAGATAATGAATTAGAAGATGATCCTGCATACGATCCCTTTACGGAAAAGGAACAAGTAGAAGTTCCGGAAGTTTCTTTGAAAGTAATGAAAAAAGCAGTTGAGGCATATAAGAGAAAAAAAAAAAAAAGTTAAAAGCAGCAAAGAAACAGTCCAGAAAAGTGACAAGCCACATGGTAGTTACGCGGTGGCGGCAGTATTTGGAGAAAGGTGGTAATACATCGCAAAAACAGAATGAAATTCGTCGTCATATGTGGGCTGAATTTATAAAACACCGTCGTGAATACAAGGTGACTGTTCATGATAGGGACCTCAAAATGTGGGCTATGGACAAGGCTATTGAAGTAGGTTTAGAAAACTTTAAAGCATCCCACAGATTTATAGCTTATTTTAAGCAAGAATATAAAATAAAAAGCCGGAAAGTGACCCACATTGTAACCAGAAGGGATGCATTCCCAGAATTATCTCCCCAGCCCATCATAGATTCTTTTCGTAGTCATGCGCAAGAAAAAATAATGGAAAAAAAATATTCTCTCAGCTCAACCCTCAATACTGATCAGAGCGGTTATACGTATGAATACGTATCCAAAAGAACACTTGATTTTCAAGGGTCAAAAGACGTGGCTGCTGAGTTAAAAGTAAGCAGAAAACAATCCATTCTTATACCATCCAAATGACTATTTCGGCTTCTGGAAAGTTGGTTGGCCCAGTTTTTCTCATAACCTATGAACCAAAAGGTGAATTCGGGCCCTAAGTGAAACAAAAGCTAGAAAAAATGCGTTACGATGATGTTGTCATCGTGTGCTCCAAGTCAGGAAAGAGCTCCAAACAATTCACAGCAGAGTACTTCATGAAATTGAAAGGGTCCATAGGCAACGAACAGATCCTCCTTCTTTTGGATCAGTGGTCAGGACAAAAAGACATCAAGCTCATGAAAGAGAAGTTGGGAGAAAATATAGAGGCTATGTTCTTCCCTCCAAGTACGACAAAGTACTTGCAGCCACTCGATGTGCAGACCTTCAACCATTACAAACATGTAATCAAACGCATGGTTGAATATTCTTCGACTCATTGAAGCTTGTGTGGAGATGAGAACCTAACAACTAGGAAAGCTCTATTTAAAATGCATCACCTCGTCTACAATTAACTATCAGCGCCTGTATTTGATGCCATGAGACGGTATGCTTTCCAAAAAGCGCTAATACAGAGAGATATTCCATCCTTCAAATCGGTGAAACAAGTATGCTTCAACATACCAGAGAAGGTCTGCAACAAGTGTTACCGTCAGCCCTTTTTAAAATGTTCCTGGTGTCAATTTCCATTATGTTTCACTCACTTCTACATAAAAGACCACAACCATCAGTGAATACTGTAAATGCATAGACTAACAAACACACACATTGCACACAAACTAGCATATTTATAGCTATTTTTTTTCTTTATTTTTTCACATTTGTTTTGATTACATACTTAATATTCAAAAATAAATATCATAATTAAATTAACAGGAAGCCACTAAATTGCAATTTTTTTTAATTTAACGAAATATCAAGATTAACAATATTGTATTACATTAAAATAATAAATAAACAAATTGTGTAACACAAATTGTCGGATATCTCAAAAACGGCTCATTTTCGACGGGTGATTCCATTGAGTTTTTTAACCCGCACCATGATTTTTTTCAATTATACCATTTTCGGTTAAATCAAGGCTAAAATATTTTGCCGTTCTTGTATAAGTGTGCATTAGCTACGTGGCATAAATTTTCGGATATCTCGAAAACAGCTGAATTCCGACGGCAAGTTCCATTGAGTTTTTCACTCCTCATACTGAGATCTTTCCAACAATACCACTTTTGTTATAGTTGAGGATAAAAATTTTTGTGGTTTCCCAATAAGTGTTCACAAGCTGTGTGACATAAATTGTCGCATATCTTGAAAACGGCTCAATTCCGACGGATAGTTCCATTGAGTTTTTCACTCCTCACAATGAGATCTTTCCAACGATACCACTTTTGTTAAAGTTGACGCTAAAAATTTTTCCAGTTTTCCAGTAAGTGTTCACTAGCTGCGTGACATAAATTGTCGCATATCTCGAAAATGAATCATTTGCGATGGGTAGTTCCATTGAGTTTTTTACTGCTCATGATGAGATCTTTCCAACGATACCACTTTCGTCAAAATCGGTGACTCACATTTCGTGCACTTCTCTAGTCAGTCAGATGATCTGGATAAAACTGGACCCCCATGGTTTCATTCCTGAGGTACTTATTTTATCAATTTTAGGTTTAGTTTTTGTTAGTATCTCAATTTGAAGAATTGTAACTTTAAGATGTTAAACAATTTTTTTTTTTTGTATTTTACTTTTTAAATACATTTACTTACTTTTACTTTTTAAATTACACTTTTTAAATATTATACTTTTTTAATACAAATATGTATTCAAAAATAAAATTTCATTGCATTACTGATAAATTATTTAATTACATAAAATTTATGTTGAACAGATGAATATTATATTTGAAGCTTTTTTTTTTTTTTAATCCTTAAAATTCATGTGTAAATTTAATTTTTATATTATATTCCAGTTTTAAATAATTAACAATAATTAAAATACCTTATTTGTTATCTTGCGTTCCTCACTTTCTTAAAAAAAATTTTTGAATATAGTTTTCAAATAGAACTTAAATTGATTTAAATATTTTATCCATAAATATTTTATATTGTATGTAATTCAGAATCAGCATTAGAGTGATTTAAAAGGGACAATAAAAATGAATTATTTCAAAACAAAGATATTTCTTGAAAATCAACCTTAGAGGGAATTTAATTCCCTTTACACAAAGTTTTGAATAAATTTCAAATATTGCACAAAAAAAATTAGTATTTGTTCTAAAGTTATGACATTTATTAAACAGTTATGTTGTTAAATATTATAGTATCACTAATTAATTAATAAATGCATTCAGAAGTATTTGTAATAATAATAATTATTATTGTTGTTAACTTGCTACAAAAATCTAGTTTTCTTTTATTATTATATTATATATAAATAACTTTATTATTACAATTTTTCTATTTTAGGCTCAAGTGTTGCAAAATGAACAAAACTACAAAAATCATCTCGCATTTAAGAATAATTATGATAATCTTGTATCTTGGATGAGACAGTTAAGAGAGAAAATTCCACCTGTAACCAGATCTCTCAGCGATAGATTGAATCTAGAATCCAGTGCAACTGTTTTAGAAGTTTGTTCATAATTTTTTATCTCAAAAATTGCTTTTAATTTTAATACTTTGTTTTTTACAGTGTTGTAGGAGTGATTAAGTTAGACATTCATTTGGGATAGTTACATGTTATCCAAGCCAGGTAGATCAATCACCAAAATGATTAACAATCGTCAGCTTGTTTATTGTTATCAATTGCCAATTATGTTTAAAGTGGTAATTTAATAAATACTTACCCTTTTTTTAAATGATAAAATAATATAAAAGCAAGCTAAAGATTTATATATATTGGTAATTTAGAGTACATTTGATAAATACATAACATTGTTTAAAAAAAAATTAAAAAGAACATATAAAAGTCCTAAATTAGTTCAAAACAGTAATTTAAAATACATTTATTTAATACATAAGATCAAAGTGATGGCTTTTTAGGAATAAACAATATTATCAGTGGTAGTTTTATTTCCAGTGGTTTGTTATGCTTACTAAAATGAATATAATATAAATATTTGTAAAATAAATATACTGTATTTTCATACGTGCCAACTGCTATGAAAATATTGTAGTTCTTATAATTTGGATCTATAAACTATGGTTTATGTCATTGGTTTATAATCTTTGTTGTTATATAATCACTTTGAATTTGAAAATTTTGCATGTCTCACCTAATATATAGGTATATATAGTCTTTTGCATACCCCATTCTTAAAAAAAAAAAAAAAAAAAAAAAAAAAAAAAAAAAAAAAAAAAAACCCTATTGTGCAAAGCATGTAAACAAAATAATAGTATTTCTAATTTTGAATATCCACAGTAGTAATGATATGGTATAGTAATAAAACATAATTTAATTATTTTACTGAACATGAAAAAATATATTAATAAGTGTATAATGAAAGAAAATCGGTGCGATTTGTGAAATCGTTTTGTATTACTGAAATTGTCTATATCAAAGTTGAAATTTGTTAATCTTAGCCTCAAATTGCTTCCAACACAAAGCATAAAACACTTTATAAATCTTATTTGGGGGAAGAGAGGAGAAAACACTAAAAAAATGCTAAAAGTAAAATCAAAAGACAAAATTTTGTTATATTGGGCTAAAGGATTGTAACCAGTTTTTTATGAATAACACACTTTTATAAAACTTTTTGTATTATTAATATATCCAATATGAAAAATCATTAAAATAAATATTAAGAATTTAAACTTTTCTATGAATATTAATTTTATAAACTTTTATAATAACTGAATTTCTGCATGTTTTCTTAGATATGAAATATCATATAATTGTTGAAGTTCTGTTCATTATAATGAGTAAATGTTTAGACATTTTTTCCTTGTTACAGACTTACCAAGTCTCCGGCTTTTTGCACACCACTATTATTTTGCAGAAAATGTTGTTCTCTTAAGTCACTCAAATGTTCAAATTAAATAATAAAACATTTTCTGTATTAAAATACCGGTGTCTGAGAAAATCAGAGACTTGGCAGCTTTGATGCTGTAACAGATTTCATTTGTAAAAAGACATAAATAAAATGGCCGTTGATTATTATTTCATAAAATTTACTTTGCTGCTTCTTTTCCGTGTAGGAACTTATGGGCAAAAAACCACAAGGCAAATTGAAGTTAGACTCTGTTATTCACTGTGGAGAAATTGCAATTGCCAACAGCACTGAGAGTGGTAAAAAAATGATATTATCTGACACAGAGAACTTGAAAGTGGATTTTGAAAATCTCTTTGTTGAAATTGCTGATCTTAAAGAGGAACTAGGTAATACTGTTTATGAAGTATTTAACTTTCGAAATTTTAAAGATAGGATTTCTTTTTTATTTTTACTTTTTTAATAAAATTTCAGATTTTTTTTAGCATTTATTTCATAGCTGTCAGTCTTTTATTACATTTTCAAGTGAAAAAAAAAATGTGAAATCAGAAAATTTATTGTATAAAATTGCTTAATGTTTCTATGTGGTACTTAAATGATTTCATTTATTAAAGTTTCTGGTTCAAAATATGTTTGATTTAAAAAAAAAAAAAAAAAAAAATAGACATTTTGCAGGCATGTTATTTTATAATATTTATTGAAACAAATCATATGCTCTAATTTAGAAAGTTAAAAGAAGTATACCTGCATGTAAGGCAGTACTTAATGTAATCTGTTGATACAATCTCTTTATTTTTTGGTGTAAAAAGATATTTTTTATTGTAAATGTAGCATTGCACACACACAAACACGCACATAAATATATATATATTGAAAAATGATAGTTATATATAGTGAAAGATAGAAATTCCTTAACTTATTTATCTATACATATTGGTAATTAGGGATGCATTAGATGTGAGTTTTTGCCAGATGTCAGATACTGAATATCTGGTACAAAATTATACTGAATATTCAGTATTCGTCTGAATACATTCTAATTTTTTATTTCAATATTACTATTTCCATTTTATATTTGCTTAAAGCAAATATTTATAATTTAACTAATTACATCTGTTGTATATAACATCTAAACTATAATTAACTATTATAATTTTATGACATTCAAATATTAATAACAAGATTTAAATTAATTTATTAAGTTTAAATTATTCAATGAAATACTTTTTAGCAATTAAATATTTAAATTTAATCCTGTTCTGTTACTTTCCTATTCTAACATACATATTACTTTTTTTTTAATTTAATGTTGTCATTTGTAAAAACATAAACATTTATTATTTATTTATTTTTTAATTTTTTTTTATTAGTATTATATTATTATTATTTGCTTTTATTACTGATAAAGGTAGTTTATTTATTATTACTAAACAACCTATTGTAAAAACTTTATCTTTTCCTGCATATATATTATTACTTACTTTTCCTAATAACAAATATTTTCTAACAGAATTTAAATAGAGAACCTCATCATTGCAAGTATCTTTTTTGTAGAACAAAGGGGCACAATGAAAGAAAGTAACACAATGTTTTTCATAATCAGTATTATTTTAACACAGTTAGTTGGACTCCCATCTCTAAACAAAACTGTAGAGAAAGATTCAATAAAATCACTTTTATTTTACAAATGTTGAAAACACAAGAAAAATAGACCATCAGAGGAGCAAACGCTTATTCTCAGAAACAGGAAATATTTGTGATAAAAGTATTTATCAGATTAATAGTCTGACAATATTAAATGTCTAATGTTCCTATATCATAACATTTTAATTTAATCTAATCATAAATACTTATGTCATATTTTAGATATTATATTTTCTTTTATGTATAACTCTGGAGTTTTTTTCAGGGGGGGGGGGGGTAAAATTACGAGTATATATTTCTGGTAAAAAAGCTTTTAATTGGATAGTATTGATAAGGAGAAAATTAAGCTTGCACTAACTTTTTGTGATAATGTTTAAAATATAATTTAATTTAAAAAATGAGTCACTAATTGGCAACTGCATATTGAAGTATTCAGCTGGATCGAACATTTGATTTCAGTGCCGAATAAGCAGGATATTTGGCAGGAGCCAGATCATCCCTATCAATAATAATATTTCAATTTATTACTTAAAAAATATCAATTTTCATGTATATAATGAACATTATTTAAAATACTAATGAAATACATTGTTTAATATTTAGATAATATCTGTATTCAGTTAAGAGATTTTAAAGAGGAATATGAACGTGTCGGTGAGTGGTTGCAAGTTATGGAATTAGATGTGAAAGCACAAAAGAATATTCTTAAGGCAACCCTTGAAGAAAAGGAAGCTGCAGTTAAATATTGCCAAGTAAAGTTTTAAATATTTTTTATATGCATACATTTTTAACTTGGTTGATATTTAAAAAGCATATAAACTTACGTGTGCTTTTACCTCTTTCTTTTAGGGTCAATTAGATGAACTTGATAAAGGTAAAGAGTCTGTGGAGAAAGTTACAACACTAGCCCAAGGATTGCTTGCTTCTCATTTAGATTCATATATAAAAAATCAACTTACTGTTGTTAATTCAAGATTCCAAGTTACTTACAATTTAGCAAAGGTATGCATTTAATTTTGCTAAAGATTTTAATCTTAAAATAGGATAGTGTAATAAAAAATATTCATTTCACTAATTACATGATAATTTATTTTTGACTTAAAATTGTCCATACTTTTTACTATATATATAACACTAGTTTACAGTACATCTGTTGCCAAAAAAAATTTAGCTGTTGCTGTCTACATATGATATGCTATTTTCAAAAATGTAATTAGAATATTTTAATCAGCTTTAATTTCTGAGTTTCATCTATGTAGGTATTAAACAGAAAAAACATATATTTACTAAAAAAAACTTTACAAAAAAAATAATTAATTATTGAGTTCTAAAAAACTTCATTTTAAAGCTCTTTTCCGATGTGTAGACTTTAGAAAATGATGTTTCAGAGACCAACAATAGTCAGACATCATATTCGTATCCCAGAAACCCTGATAGAACTCTTCCATGATGTGTAAGTCTTGATGCATACGCTCTCCCTGCTCTTCGCTCATATCACCTAAATTTTCCGGAAACCTGTCCAGGTGTCTAGTGAGGAAGTGGAGTTTTATGCTCATATTGCACCCCATACTTTTTAATTGTAGCAGAAAATCTTCTACAAGTTCAATATAATTTTCAGATTTTTTATTTCCGAAAAACTTATTTTTAGTATCTGAGGAAAGCAAATTTTTTTCTTTTAGTCTTAATGCTAACAATTCTGAAGCTTGTTTAGAAAGATTTAAATCTCTTACAAGATCATCTAACTCATTTTGGGAAAAGCACTTTGGCTCATTTGACATATCTTCAAAATCTGTAACATTTTGTGATGAGCTTGGTCCTTCAATGTCTTGTTCTAATGATTCAGATATATTTTTAGACTCTGAAGAGTCAGGTAAATGCTGCACTGGAAGTTTAACACAACTGGTACTTGGGTACTGCCATTTAGCTTGATTTTTAGTGTTTAATCCGTTTACGTTCACGCTACAAAAATAACACTCTTTGAGATGATTTTGTGGGTTTCGCCAAATAGTTGGTGTTCCAAATTTAAAGGCACTTTTTTTACCTCTTTTCCATAACCTTAAATATTCCACACATGATTCCCAAACACAATTGGGAGCCCAAGACTTCTCATTTTTATCCAAGAGCATCCCAAAATACTCAAAATAGGTATTTTTCACCAACTCTGATATAGCTTTTCTACAATTGTTTAACACATATTCGCTGCATATATAGCAAAAATGATCTGGATTGTTTTAACAATGTCTCCTTGAACTACTCATGATGCAAAAACTTGAGAAACTAATAACACAGTAAAATACGCCTGTTAATGATTAATATATATGCTTAAATGATAAAAATCAAAAACAAAGTAACTCGAGCTGCTCAAAAGATTTTTCGGTTAGATTTGACAAAAACAAGTCATAATAAAACATTATCAACCACAGAATTTGCGGCAACAGACAAAAAGTTTAATTTTGTAAACTAGTATAATATATATAAATTTATATTAATTATTTTTAATTTAGAACATAGAAATATGTGATTTTTTTTTTAACATATAGCTGCTCCTATTCTCACTTATCAAATATTAATAATAAATTGTTACAATTAATAAGCATATTTTTAAAAATTATTTCAATTTTACAAAAACTCTGGTTTTGAAAATTGCTTTACTCTTTTTGATAAGGTAATAATTTATATTTAAAATTAAAAAATATATATTTATTTAATTATGTTTAATAAAATAATTTCTAAAATTTCTTCTTTGGATGATACTTTTATATTTACTTCTATTCAGTAATTTTTCTAATATTTCTGTTGCCAATGTTCAGCTTATTTTTAACGTAATATGGGAAGAAAAAATAAATAATTCTTCATAATATTCTTCCTATTTTTTAAACATTTCTAAATGTCTGTAGGTGAATTACTTCTAATAATAAATTGTATTAGTATTTTTTCTAATTGAATGAAAATGCGCCCATGCTATGCACAAAAACCTTGCCACAGTTTCATTCAGTTTGAAAAATAACTACTCATAAAATTTATTTATCAACCAGTTGATATATTAGAATAATAAAAAAAAATTATATGCCAAATATTAAGGATAGTTTCTTCAATTGGTGAATCAATTAATATATTAGTTTGTTTTTATTTAAAATATAAGTTTATTAATTTACCATGCGTGATCATGAATTGTAATATTCATTAGGATGTACATGATAAAGCAAAGCACAACTATGACTTGCATAAAACATATAAGGTTAAATTAGAAGAAAGTTTCAAATGGATAAATACTTTCAATGCTGAAGTTCAGAAGATTGGCCAAGCAAAGGGTACTAAAGATGCTCTCGAGAAGCAATTAGAGGAAATTCAGGTAGGATATTATTTTATCTTTTTTATACACACAAAAAATACATATATATTTGAAAAATAAAATAAATAGCTTTTCTTGAATTATAAGTAGTTTCTATAAAGGGCTTTAAAAATTTTAAAATATAGATATATAGCTATATATCTCTTTAAATTTATTTGCTAGTGATTCAATTAAAATATTTTTTAAACTTCAATATTTTAGATTATCATGCGAAAACAGGATGAAGGTTTATCCTTAGTTCAGTCTACAGTTTCAGCATCAGATAAAGCTGCTCGAACATCTAATCAGAATGGTAAAGATATTATAGCAACTGAAATTCATGAATTACAGTCACTGTGGGACAGATTTTTACTAAATGTATCTGAAACAAAGGTAAGTTGTTTTATGTAGTTTCCTTTCTAGCATGTTCCATCATGATATTTGACTTTTTTCCCCTATTACAGTGAAACCTCCAAATAAGGGACACTACGAATAAGGGACACCTCTATTTAAGGGACAAAAGTTCCGGTCCCAGTCCCTTGGTATAGGAAGTGTAATGTATTTACCTCTGAATAAGGGACACTCGATTTAAGGGACACTTGAAAATGAGATGAATCCTTTCGACTCAGGATTTCTTACACAAATTTTATTCAGTTGACTCCACTTTTTTTTTTTCTTTTAAGTTTACTTCAAGTACATAATTAAAAAAAAAAAGCTTTTATTAAATAACAAATTTTATTTTTCTTTCTCACTGGTATGACAAAAACAAATTTTGCAAAGAAAAATGCTGCCCAGTCACACTGGACATACAAGTGAAAAATGTTAAAATGGTTGATTTTCTCATTTGAGATAATGAGGCAGTTATGTTGGTTACAGAGTATATGTACAGAGGTTATGCAACTCAACTGATGAGCATTTATTTATCCACAATTCAGATGAAGATATCGAAGTGTGTTTATCCCTATTAGAGCTAGAGGCGGCAGTTGCAGACAATAATTTCATTGAGTTCACAGCTGAAATTTTAGAATTGGTTAAAAGCCTATTCACAAATTAAAATTCAATTGATCTGTCAAGTCATATCTAGGTGAAAAACACATATAAACCCAATTTTAGTGATTTATTTGTAGGTTTATCATTGGGGTATCCTGCATCCGGTCCTCCATATTTTCATTGATTTGAGTGCAGGAAAAGATAATGGTAAGCCTACGAGTCAATTTCTAAATTCAGATTTTTAGGTGTTTTCCACCAAAATATGACTTAGTAGACCAATTGCGTTTTAACATTCATATTGAGTTTTAGCTAATCCTAGAATTTATGCCGTGAATTTGATGAGATGATTGTCTGTGCCACCACCTCACAGTCTATATTGAAAAGAATGCTGAAAAATGTGATCGATGACTCTGAAAATGAACGAGAAAGAAAAATTGTGAAATATAGAATTCCACAGATGCTGTAAAATATGCAAAGCAGTTAAATACTTTTTTCGTAAATACTGCTTATAATGAAGGGCAAGTATGGTAAATGAATGTCTGAAAAGTTTAGTAGTAGAAAAATTGAAATCTGCAAAACAATCACTTTTTTATTGATTATTTCACAAGTAAGATTTTTTAAAATATTATTGTTCTTTTTGCCTTATAGAAACATTTACGTAAAAAATAGAAATCGACAACTCTCAAATCATTTACTAATTAAGTAATCAATTAAAAAATTAGATTAATTAATTCTCTATTACTTTTGTGCCTAATTAATGTAATTTATAACCCTCGGGTACATTTAAACTTCAATTTTAATATTTTCTTATTTTTTATGTCCTTATGATGATTAATTTTTAAAAAATGTAAAAACTCCAAATAAGGGACACCTCTATTTAAGGGACAAAAGTTCCGGTCCCATGGGTGTCTCTTATTCGGAGGTTTCACTGTATTTGTTAATGCATTATACTACATATGAAGAGAAAAACTAAGTTTTGATTCTAGGAAAATAAATATATGTAATTCCCATAGGCAGTTTTAATAGGTTCTGCACCCTGTTTGTCCTTTGGTTCTCAAATTATCCTTGCATCTTATCCAAAAGATAAGATCCATTTTGCCACCCAGTAAAAAAGATGTTATTTCTTCTTTTTAAATTAAGAAATTTGCTTGAAAAAATTGACTTGACTTTTAAATTCTGAAAGTTACTTTAAAAATCAAGAAAATGCTTTTAAAAACAAAAATGTCCTTAAGAATAAAACAGCGTTCTTTTCTTAAGATCAGCATCCTGTCTTTTTTTTAGCCTGTGGAAAACTCCATATGTATGAGAGAGAGTCATTAAGCTGCAAATTAATATCTTAAAACCATACCAAACATTAACCAAGAAAATTCATAGAGGCTCCTATTATCCAGATATATTATATTTATTTTATATATACTAGGTAGCAGATTTTCACTTGCATAAATCTGTTTCAAACTTCCGATGGGGTTCAGTAATGTGTCCTGTTGACAGGCGTAATACAACAGACAATAAAAAAGTTTCTTTGGCAACTTTTTTGACATCCACTTTATAACTTCAACTTAATAAAAATAACTTTTATCTGCTCAGTGCTCTAAAAATCCATCTTAGAGGCAAAATGTTTGCAGATGATGAATGGATTTGTACATGAAATCCTAGTTTGCCTGAGACATCAAACCCAGAGAAATTTATGCCACTGGTATTTGGGCACTAATATAATGGTGGTATGAGTGCATAATTATTGTTAGAGAATGTTGAAAAATAAAAATAAATTTGAAATGATTATCGCTGTAAATTACTATTTAATTATCTTTTGTAACTTAATGATTTCCCCTTGCATACGATTATATACATTAATTCAGCTATTACTATTTAATTATCTTTTGTAACTTTATGATTTCCCCTTGTTTGATAATGTATATTAATTCAACTCTTGTTGAGCTTGTTTTTTAGATTAGAATTTCTATAACTGTCTGATGTGTTATAATTTTTTTCTCCTTAAGATTTATATTTAAGCAATTGTAATATTAAATCTAATTTCTTTAAGTTTAAATGAAAAATTAAGGGCCTTTTTTTATTTTTTTTATTTTATTGGAGTAGTTTAATTTTCAGCATTCATTTTTTTTTTTTTTTTTTTTTTTAATGATGATAAAAAAAATATTTATGAATAGTCGAAGAAAATAACAATTGTCCTTCCAAAAGAAATTCACTTCCTTGATTTTTGTCACTATAAAGAAGCCTGTCATTTACTGGAGATAGTTGTTTGATATCTCCAAATAAATATAAGAACATTCCACCAAAAGGTTCATCTTGTTTCGATGGCACAGCACTACATAATCGTAAATCTATTTTTCGTAAAAGACTGCACCCAATCATACTCATTTCATCTATAATTATGAATTTACAATTTCGAAACTCCTCTTGAAGTTGACCAAGCGAATATGTACTAAGATCTCGTAACTTTTGATTTAGTCCCAGTCCCAATAAAAGTTTGGAATGAATTGTTGATCCATTTATATTGACTATGGCAACACCAGTTGTTGCAAGCAATTGAAAAGAAGATGGACCAAATGTTATGGACCAAATGTAAATTTAATTTAATCGAGCAGTGAAGTAATGTATTAAAGCACTTTTTCCAAAACTTGCTTTTCAATGGACAACAATTCTTTTTATTGGCGTTTCTTTCCTATGACCTTGCAAGAATTTGAGCTGTTCTTCAAAAATATTTATTATACTTTTCTGTTCATGGGAAAAGACAAAATTTGGCAAATTAGAAGTAACAGTGACACAATCACTTTTTTCACTCTTTCACCTTTTCATTTTCAATAAAATTCTGTAATTTATCAAGCAAATCTTGACTTTGAATGGTATGCCAATTATACTTTATATCAATGTCCCTTCTGCCCAAATCTAATTCATCCTGTGCATTATTTTCTCTTGAAATGACATTTATCCAGTCAAATGGTTGATCTATTTCAGTAGATTCTATTTCTTCAAATTTTTCCCCTTCTTCTAAATTTTTGCAACAGGTATTCTAAATCCAGTCTCTGGATTTCATCTTTCTCAAAATGCTGTTCATATATAATTTTCCATGAAGTATTATTTGGATTAAAAATTTTAAAATCGCACCAAGGAATATGCATCATAACTTGTTGCTTATAGAAATATTTATTATTTACATTATTGAGATCATATTTCAATTTCGGTATGATTCTTGGGATAAATGGTTTTTTTTCTGATACTGAAATTTGCACCGCGTTTATAAACATTTGTGCAATAATTCTGCAAAGACATATCTTCAAATCTCACTAGGCGTTGCTGATACTTTTCCAAAATATTTGAAATGGATATGCTTCCATGCTCTTTATTCATATCTAATTTTTTTCAGCGTTGCTAGCTAAATTGACAAGATGACTTATACAAAGGCCATCCCATTAACATCCAAAATATTTCCTGGGCAGAATAATCATGTTCAGCACACATATTTATTAATATCTTCTGAATTATCTGTTGAATATTGATATTATCGCATGATTCTTGAATTGTCTGATGAAATCTTTCATCCCTTCTGATCGGGATTCACCTTTGCTAGCATATTTAGCAATATATTTTAGAACTGCCTGAATGGAAATGACTGCTTGGGAATCCATGTTTGCTCGCCAAATTTTTAAAATCTGTGGGCTATGACTGATTAAATAAGGATTATTTCTTTTTGAAATGAATTCTAAGATCATTATTAATAAACTGAATTTTACTTTTGTAAGAACATTCTTTGGGAAATTTGAAACGACATGTGACTTCAAAAGAATCTTTTTTCTTTCGCTTACAATAAACTTTAGAGCATTTATGCATTTGTACTGCACGTATTGAATGATTATAGTCTGCAGCTTCATCAGACACATCCATAAAATGAAATTTAGAGGGATGTATATCATAAACTTGATTAGGATCTGGTTGCCAAGTTGATATGAATTCATCAAAGTATTTTACAATTTTATGTATCTTTTGATCATCATTTGAACTAAGATTGTCTACATTAAGAACATCTTCAAACCAAAAAAGACCATGCATGTGAGGACTACCTCTATGTTGAAACTCAATACGAAACCAAAAGTCTTTGACTTTGAAATATTTCTTGAAAAAGTGTCCCATAAAAAAATCCAATCGCTTATGAAAAAATAGGCAACTATTAAAGGATTGCTATTCAGCAATTTTGATTATCTGATGAATTCAGAATTTTGGTTACAATTAGTGTAATCATAGTCTGGATCAATGATGCAATAAATTTCAGATCAGTATAAATCAGCTGCACTAAGTGTAATGAAAACAGTAGGCATTCCCAATTCCTCAATCATGTCTAACAATTCTCGTGATCTGATAAACTAATAAGAGCTCGATGATCTTAGATTAACATTGAAAGATAAAATCGATTTGTACAATGTAGGATCTTTCTGCAACCGTTCCTGGAGTTTTTCAACTGTTTCAATATCATGTACACAAGAATTTTATTTTTAATACAAATAATTCCATTCTGTAATGCTGTCCAACATATTATACTATTGAAAGCAAAAAATCTAAATCATGGATGCCGTGCAAATCTTCCATCGTCATATATCATCAGAAATTTAAAGTATTCTTTTGGTGTAATTTTATGAATTCTAGCATCTCTAAGATCACCTCTTCCTGTTGGAAATAATGTTGCAAAAGCTTTACAAATATATCCATCACATGAAAATTCATTTATAGGCTTAGTATTTATCTGAGGCCAAGGAATGACACTCCATTCATCATTCCCTTCTTTAATTCCTAACATACTATTTATTGCCTCTCAATTACATTTAAAAGTTACACTTGGGGCTTCGGATTCATATATATTATTTGTCCATGAATGATGATCATCTAGAGAGTTCAAAGTTTTTTCAACTGATGATACATATATTTGCTGTTGCTTTTGACTGAGTATTATTCGCTGAAAAATATTTTCATTTTCGAGTAAACTTTGCAAATTATTTTCGTCAATAGTAATATAACAATACCAAGATTGTTTTCCTTTGGATATTCGAATGCAGATTTAACATTTTCACGATTTACTATAAAATCTTTGTACCCTTCACCATATTCTCTTCTAACAAAGATATACTGTGATATGGTATCTATAGAATGAGGTAATAAAGTACAAAATTCCGTAATGTCTTGATGGAAATTAATAACTTGCCCGCTGTATCCAAGTTGACCACCTTTAATCCAATAAACAGTAATAATTGGATGAATTTGGGCAATTAATTGTTCTTCAATGAAAGTTAAATTCTTCAATACTTCCGGTTGTGGACCTGGATCCATATTATTAGCTACGGAAAAAATATTTAGTTCATTATTTACAATATAGTTATGGCCAGACTCACAAGATCCGTCAGATTGAATATGCATGTCAAACCAATGACGATGGCAAATTTTACAAAAATATAATTTAAAATTTTTTTGGGCAGCTTCGAAATTTAAAGCATATTTCTTAGAACATGCATTATCTGTCAGAAGAGGTTCGTCATATCGTCGCTTTTTATGCTGATGTCTAGCCTCTTACCTTGAAGCTAAATCATGTTTGTGTTTGTTCCGGCCAGTGAGTGTTCTTTTTCTCAGCATTTTTAAATTACTAATACATTCCAGAAATTATTTATAAACATAGTTAATATATTTAATTTTGTTCAATTAAATTATTCTTCAATCAATTAAAATATTCTTAAATTATTCTTCAATCTTTCAATTTGAATACCAAACTTAAGAAACTTACCAAACTTAACAAAATATTCACTTTAAATATGAAATATAAGAATTAATTTTACTTGTTTACGATTCTTTTGTTTCCACTTTACCAAAGTAAATATCTAAATAAATAAATCATAATATAATTCTTTTAAAATCCATAAGTATATACTTCGTTAATAATTTTGGCAGAATAATGAAAATATATTTTAATATATTGATCATGATTCTATCTATAATTACTAACCCCATGGTTTATTTTCCTCCTTAAAATAAAAAGATACTGGCTCAATTTTTTATTTGCAAACGATTTTGTTGTATTTTTTATTTGCAAACATTGTGCAAATCTACAAATCATAATTTATTCTTAAGTTAAATTTCAATTCAAAATACTGAATAGTTTTTTTATAAAGTGTACGGCAAAATGTAACTTGAGTAGCCTAGTAAAGGATTCGCTTCACTCATCCTAATAATGTATGATTAAATATTTATCATGCAGATGAAAGGTATTTTTTCTAAATTACTCAATGAAACTTGCCTCATAAAGGTACATTACTAATTCACATAAAAATCATAAAATAAAGAAGTTTTATTTCAGGTTTAGCCAGACTTAATTACTAAAAAAGCTTGATTAATACATAAATATATTTGGTAAGAAAATTGTGATTACCAATGATATCAGCAATACTTTATTATTATTTTTTTCAGAAATAAATTTATTCATCCTACATGATAAAACATGAATTCAGTAATATTAACAAAATGAACACATTGAAATATGTATGGAATTGATACTGAACTAAAAAATCTAATTTTGTCCCTATAACTAAACAGAATGTTTCATTGTTTGCATCTGTAAATTATGTACAGATTTTAGAGAGTTGCTTATTTTAGGGCTGCAGATTTAAGAGAGTCTGTTGTATCATAAGAATCAAAGGCCCACTTTCACTTGTTTGTCCACGTCATGTGTGAAGCAATCATGAACAACTTTGCAGATCATCAATATTAGACAATCATGCAGTAACTGTTTACATTTTTAATTTATGATTGCTGGTAGGAACTGGATATCTGGTGTAAACTTCTGCTTACAATAAGAATTTCAGCAAATAATCCGCACCGGTAGATACTCCACATTTAAAATTTATGAGGTTTTTTAACAGATAATCTGCAGATTGTAGGCTGGAAAATATGGTAATTTAATTGACCAGTTTTAAATTTTCTTAAGTAATTGTTTTTAGACTGATGATTGTTATAGAAATAGATTATAGCAGTAAGTGTGTGAATGAAGATTTAGTATTAAACACTTTTCTTTTGTTATAATTCATGTTCTCAATTGTATTATAAAATTATTTTTGTTTTTATAAATTTTCATATTATCATTTAGGTGTCACTTGAAACAGCACTTTTACAATGGGCTGATTTTAAATCATCTGAGGCCAAATTAGTTCAGTGGATTGATGAACATGACAAAAAATTAAAAGAAGTGAAGGATACAAATTTGACATCTAACACAAAAGAAAATGTAAATCAAAGACGAACTAGACTCAGAAAAGCCAATGTATGTTTATTGTCACTGATGTTGTTTTCTAAAATTCATTGAATGTTTTTATTTTTATTTTATATTTATTAAAGTGATTTTGTAATGTTCTACAGTAATTTTATTTTTAAAAATTATTCAATTATTTGGAAAACATTTTTGTTACATTAATGGCACTTTAATTTTCAGCTGTTTTATATAGTTTATTTTATTTCTCTTATAAAAAAAAATATATTTTTTAAATGAAAAATATATATATATATATATGTATAATTTTATAGATCAAACAAAAATTGTATTCATGCAAAATATTATGGATAAATTTATTTTTTGTTGTGATCATAATTTTGATCACTTTTAATTCAGTAACACCCCTCCCCCATACACACATTTTCAACTTATTTTTATACTCAATACTTTGCTGTTGTATGATTGGCAGCTACACATTTACTTTGTTGGCATTCAAAAATCAAAGTTTCATTTTATTAAAAAATGTTATTATTGTAATAGACCTGATACAATTTAGAACACTAGAAATTTTGAGAACTAAAAAAATTTCTCTACAAAAATCATGTTATATATGATTTTGTATGCATTTAATTTTAAAGTAATGAATTTTTAATTGTTAATTTCATGATAAAAAAGAGTTAACTCACTCAATATGGGTGCACAAATCCAAACCTTTACTTATACATAGGATAAGACTATGATATTTGAGCAGCTTTGCTGATAAAAATTCAATGGTAAAGAATAAAACCTATTTTATGCTGGTGAAAGTTAAATCATAATGTTGTATTTTTCAAAATGAAATTGGTAGGAATAGGTTTTTGAAGGATTTTTTTTTTTCATTTTTTATTTTTAATACTGATTAGGTGTCTCTTGAAACAGCAATTGGTATTTTAAAGTATTTTTTTCTTTTTAAAAAAACTTTTATGCTAATGCTTTTATATTAATATTATGATAACTGATCTCAAAAATTGCATTTTAACAAGATTTTGCAACAAAAGTTATGCTGCTATAAAATCAATAAATACAATTTTTGCAGACAAACTTTATTAGTTCTCTAACTTTGACCTTTAAGGCCATAAAATATATCAGATCTCAATGCTAGGTGCAAGATTAACTAAAAATTTATTCATGCTTGTAAGTTACATTTTGTGTATGTGTGTTTTATGATTTATTTATTCATGATTCTAATTTTATATGCATAGACCCAGAATCCCAAAAATAAAAACATATTGAAGTCCTACATTTAACATTAAAAGCCACAATTTCTTTTTCTTAATCTTCTAAATTTAATATTTAAAATTAATTTGACCCTGTTAAGATCTTTAACATTAGTGTTTTTGAAACCAATTTTTCAGAAGATAAGTTTATTGACATATTTGCTGTTACTTTCTTACAAGCATGTTGCTGGACACAAAACCACAATAATAAGAAAATGTTGGACCAATTGGAAATAAGTACCTCCCACTGTGATACTTCTGTCCCATTCGAGATGATAGGAGTACTTTAACAAAAATGGACTGTACAAGTGAGATAAAATAACTATATAATAATCCCCATGTTTTTGGGCATTCTGGGTCTAACTTATTGACTTTCAAATGAATATGTAGCTTAGAAAGAATGAAATAAAAGTTAGGTCCAGACGAATTTGTAATATTTTTCATTTCGTCTATTTACCAATTAAATACATAAAATGAGATAGAAAAAAAAATGGATACTCAATTTATTACATATTTATATATAGCAGGATAATATATATATATGTATATATTTTATATTCAAAATTCTTAATTTCTTTTCTTAACTTTAAATTTGATGTACCATCATAAACATCTTTGACATTGACTAGCATTTTAAAAAATAATAAATGAATTTTTAAAATTACAATAAATATTAAATGATTTTTCCAACCAATAAATAGGAATTTTTTTTTTCCATGTATGATAGTTATAAGATTCAGTTGATAAATTCAAGTTAACTAATTATATTAAGACTATAAATTTTAATCAAGTTTCCCTATATTCAACAACTATTAGACTTAAAACATATCAGTCAAAAGTTAGGGAAAGAAGTCTTCAACCTATGACCTGTTAATCATCAAGTTATGACAATAACATTTTTGTTTGATTATAAAATTGCAATAACAAATATGCATAACAAATGAACAAAGCTGCAGCAGAAGACGGCATTCAGTCATTGTCTTTGACACATTCGTCACACCTTCACACTTTGTCCAATCAAAATTCAGTTTCAGGTACTGCTGCAATTTGGCAATTAGTCTTCTCTGTAGCAGTTAGGAGCCTTAGTTATGATTTTCAGTTGTAATCCTTGTTTAGTAGCACAATAATAGTTACACAGTGAAAAAATTTCTAATTATTAAAATAAATTATCATGGAAAAAAGTAAAGCTCGTTCAGTTTTCCTTTCATAATAATTTTTATGTTTTAAATTTTTAAAAATATTTTTTTCATGTTTGTATTTTTGGACAACTACTTCCATTATTGTAGCTATTTTTTTTTCCCCTCTTTTAAGAGCATTGTCCAAGATATTGAAGCCTTTGAACCTATGATTGAATCTGTGAAATGTAAAGCAGAACAATTGCAACAACATGGCATTTCTCCTGAAATACGAAGCAGATATCAAAATCTTGTTCAAGATGCTAAGGTATTGTTTACTTATAATACATATATATATAGTGCTTTTTTAAGTTCTAGAAAAAATTTTCTTTTCATAATTTTTTGTTTAATAATAGTAGATATTGGATTATCAATCTGGGATTAAGATTTATGTGAAGTGATATAAATTTATTTTTCTCTACTTTATTTTAATTAATATTATAAATTTTATTTGAGTTTAAAGAAAAATTCCTTACTGTTATTTTTTAGTATAATAAATTTTAATTGAGTTTAAAGGAAAAATCTTTACTGTTATTGTTTAGTTTAATAAAATTTTGAGATTAAAGAAAAATTCTTTACTAATATTTTTTTGTCTTATTTTAATTTACAATAAATTTCATTAAAAAAAAAAAAAAAATTCAATTTGATTTTTGTTTAGACATTCAGAGATCAAGAAAAAAATATTATGGATGTCATACAGCAGTTTATTGATTCTTGTGTTGATGTATCAAAATGGTTGAGCCAATCTCGTGAAAAGCTTAGTAAATGTGCTATGCCATCAGGAGATAGAGATGTTTTAAGAGATAAAACTAACAAAATAAAGGTATTGTCTATCTTTTTATTATTATTGCAGGTACTAAATTAAAGTTGTATTTTTCAGTTTAAATTTGATAATTGTAATTTAAAATTGTAAAGCTTTTTCATAATTTTAATCTCAATTTTATTTAATAGATAGATAGGGATGAAAAAAAAAATTCTTTTTTTTCTGAATCTCTTGGATTATACCATATTTTTCTAAATAAATTTAATACATAAATTTCTTGTTGTATTTCAGCTATAAAATATTATTAGGTTTTCTTTAAATTATATGTCACATAAAATGTCTTTTATAATGTTAAATAACATTTAATTAAAAGAAAAAAATCTTTTAAATATAAAAACAAATGTGCATGATATCTCTGAAATCAAAATGTTTTTAAAATGAAGATCGTGCCATTTTTGATAGAAGCTCTGTGCATAACTTTCCATTTAAACATTGAAAAATGCATTTTATTGCATGTCAATATCTATAAAGTTATCCATAGTGTTTTGTCTGTTTCAAAATTTATATTGAAATAAAAAATTAAGGTTGTGACTGTTTTCAGAAGTCCACCAAAAAAGAAATTTGTTGATTATACTTTAAAAGTTAGAAAGAAAGATGGGTATGCGTTCTTATATAAAACAACTTTATTTAAAGATATTTTGTCTGTTTGTATATACTCTCCCCCCCCCCCTTTAAAAAAAATCTTTTTAAGAAGAGTGCATAATTTTAATGGAAAATAAAGAGTATATCAGTTAGGACTAGAACATCACTAGACCCATGCATACATTTGTGAAATCTGTATTTACAATATATAAATAAAAATATTGAACATTAAAACCAAAGAAAGAAACTGTATTAATATTTTTTATATGTATAAATAAATATTAATAATAATGATTGAAGAAAAAAAAATGCATTATGTAAAGCCAATTAATTGGAAAACATGAATTTAGTAATCATAAACATGTATAAGTATTTCCAATAAAACAGAAATGTTAAAGATTAACTTTTGAGTTAAACTAATATTACACCAATAATAATATATTAATAAAAATAAATTATTATTTTGTTCTTTTAAGAACAAAATAATGATATATTTTTTACACCAATAGTATGTACTATATAAATTAAGTTTTGTCTATCATACTAAAAACATTTTCTTTGATAGAAAATTTTTCTTGTTAAAATTCAGTTCATTTTTTCATGTATGCTGCAATGAATTTGAAACTGAAATGATATTGTGTTTTTACAACTCTTCTGTCTGTTTAGATTTTATCATCAGAATTAGATGAAGGACTTGAGAAGCTTAGACAGACTGCAAGATTTGGAGAAATTGCTAAAGCAAATGTGGAAGATGATGAAAAGATCATGATTGATGAAGAAATTGGAAGATTGCAAGAAGAATATGAAATGTTAAAAGAAAATGTCGCTGAAATCAAAATTTCACTTGATGTGGGCTTAGTTAAATGGAATGAATATGATGAACAGTTTTCAAAGTGCTCTCAGTGGTTATCAGAAATGGAACCTCTTGTTCAATCTTATGCCAAGCCACAGCCAGATTTGCTGAAGAAACGTGCTAAACTTCAAGAATTTCAGGTTAATTCAAATTTAATAAATTTTACACAACAAATGATAATTCTTTAAAATTGCATGTTTAATATTATTTATTTTTTAAAAACTCTTGAATTTTTGTAAATTTTATTATTATAACATAATAAATTAGGTTCTGCATTCACATTGTCATTATAACAATAAGATAATTCAAAACTTTTAACCAAAATAAATCCCATTATAAATACACTTTAAGGTATTATGTCATTTAATGATAAATTGCAATTTTTCAAATAGTAGTGTGTAATATTATGAACTTTTTTATAATCGTTTAATATACTTATACTGCAAAAAATCAATTCTAAATTATCTTTTTTTCTCTCTTTCTCCATTATGTAGGATCATCTCCAGACTATTTTTGATTGGCAAGGAGAATTTGACAAGTTAAATATGAAAGCTCAGTTACTTCTTGAAACCTATTCGGATTCAAGTATTTCTAATGCTTTTACACAACTTTCTAGAAAATATGGTGCTTTGGTTTCATACTCAAAAGAAGTCATGCATCAATTAGAACAACACTTCCAAGAACATCAGCAACAACAGTGCATGTACAGTGAATGTCTTGAATTAATTGATGTATCTCGGGAGAGATTAAATGACTGTTGCAGACCTTCTAGTAGCATTGATGAAATCAATGCCAAATTAAGCAGCTTAAAAGCTCTCTCAAATAGTATGGAACAAGCCCAAAATAAGATTAGATATACAATGGAACTCACAGACAAAGTCATTGCGAATACTGATTCAGATGGCCTTAGTAGCATCAAAGAAGATGCTGATAACTTAAAATCTGATTTTGAAGCATTACTGAAGGACATTTCTAACGTACAAATTAACCTTGCAGAACGTTTGGCTGTTGTTGGAGAATTTAACAAAACATTAAAACAATTTAAAATATGGCTGGAAGAAATTGAGAGTGAAATTGAAGCTGCTGGAAAGCAAGAATTAAATTCTTTAATTGAGAAAAAATCTGTTCTAGAAAAATATAGCACAATATTGAAAGACCTTGAAAGCCATGAAGCAGTTGCTAAACGCTTGAAAGGGGATAGTGCTGAACATCCTAGTGTTCTGGAAGAAATTGAAGAATGTTTACAAAAATATAATAATTTCTTGATTATAGCTCAGACATGTACTTCACAATTATTGTCTGAGATTGAAGAAATCGAGAAATATAAGCATGCTTTTGCCACTGCTGAATCTTGGCTTAGGGAAACTAAACTGAAATTAAATAATGTTAGATTAACTGCTGACAGTAAATCGAATATTGAAGCTAAAATAAAAGAATTTCGACAGTTTGAAGCATCCATTCCAGAAGGAGATAATCTTGTTCAGAAATGTTGTGAATTAGGAGGTATTGTTGCACATAATTTTGGATACATTGGGAGAGACAGAATAACATCAGAATGTGAGACACTAAAATCTGAATTGGAATCTATTCATTCCTTACTGAAGGAAATTGACTTTGGTTTGAACAGATGCTTAGAAGCTTGGTCAGAATTTGAAATAACTAAAAATGAAGTAGAAACTTGGTTTAATGGTATACAAAACAAAGTTAAACCTTATTTAGAAAATACTGATGAAATTCCAGATACTGAGAGACTAAAACATCTTAAAGAATTGAGTCAAGTGGTAATGGATCATAAAATAGATATTGAATCCTTCAATAATGCATGTGAAAATTTGGTAGAGGCTAGTGGTTATACTGCTGCAAGAGACCAAGCTGTATCTTTATCTAACTCATATGCTACATTAGCCTCAAACCTTCAAGAGCAAATTACTAAACTAGAAAAGTACATTTGCAATCAAGGAGAATTTAATGGACATTGTAAAGAATTCTTATCATGGTACACAGACCATAAAAAGATTTTGGATGATAATCGTGACTGCAGTGGAAATAGCGATGTACTTGAGAAACGGCTCCTGGCTATCAAACGTTTGATATTATCTCTTCCAGAAGGTCAAAGACTTTTAGACATTGTTCTTGAATTTGGTTCAAAAGTGCTTATGGTAATACCTGATTCAGAAAAAGCACCTGTTAAAGAAGGAATGGAGTCACTCAAAATTAAGTACTCGGATCTTAGCAAACATGCTTCTGAGGTGATGAACTTGCTATCTTCTATTTTAACAAGATTACAAGAATTTGCCCAAAACAAGCAGAAATTTGAAGAATGGCTTAATGCTATTACACAAAAGCTTCCAGTAGAATTTCAGACTAAGGGAGATATAGTAGAAATCAGAACTAAAATAGAAAAATCCAAACATATAATTAATGATATGGAAAATCACAAGTCATTGCTTAAAGAATTACAAGATGAAGCAAATGAGCTTGCTACAAGAACTGGTGATAGTTGTGAAGTGAAAAAAGTTGAGGGCATTGCATCAAATTTCCATGATGTTTTGAAAAATTATCAGACTTTCTTGGCAAAATTAGAAAAAGAACTTAGTAGCTTACAGGCTTACAACAGTGCATTACAAGAAATTGAAAAATGGTTACTTCAGATGTCATTCCATCTCATGTCTCATCATTCATTACAAATTAGCAATTTAATTAAAACAAAAGAGCAAAGTGTCAAGCACCAAGCTTTAGTCAAAGAAATACAAAGTTATCAGAAAGTAATTGATGATCTGAAGATAAAAGGAAATTCATTAATAAATGGATACAAAGAAGTACCAAAGATGGAAACTCAAATAAAACAACAAATGAATAATGTTCAAGAAAGCTATGATTCTCTTTTAATAACAGCTGAAAATATTCAAGCTCAACTTGAAGATGCTTTGGCCAAATTCAAAGCTTATGAAGATAGCTTACTGATGTGTGAACAATTAATTAAAGAAACAAAACCATTCATTGCCAGTGGGTTAGATAGCTCCAAATTTAAGTCTCAAGAAGCTAAAGACAAGCTTGATATGACTAGAAATATTCTTAAGAAACTTCTTAATGGAAGAGAAAAGCTACAAGAAGCCATCCAAGGATGTGTTGAAGCAACATCTTCTATCAGTAGACCATCTAGTCCAGATGTTGGATTTGCTTCATCTCTTCCTGAAAAAGAAATGCAAATTAGAATTCAGCTTCAAGATTACATTGAAAAATTGCAAGCTTTTGCTTCTGCATTAGATCTGACTGTTAATGAATGGAAGAGCATTTCTGCATTAAGAGACACTATAGAAAAATGGATTGCTGAAAAAGAAGAGCTTTTGACTGCAATGGCATCCAAGCAAATAGTATTCAGCGTGGAAGCTATGAATTGTCGATTACACGAGTTAGAAGAAATTAAAATTCAAATAACTGAAAAAGAATCCGATGTTGAAAAAATTGCAAAGAAAGAAAAACAGTCTAAAGAACCACCTTCTGCAGATTATTTAAAAAAGAAGCTTGCAAATTTAGATTCACATGTGAAGGAACTTATTAATACATGTATTTCTTATAAGTTAAGCATTGAAGAAATGAATGTACTTTTCAATGAAATTGAAATACAAATAAAAACGTCAGATGAGAAAATTGATACTATTGAGAAACAAGTATGTGGATTATCTCAAAAGAAGCAACTTTTGCAACAATGTTCTGAAGAGTTGAAGCCTATTGATATGTTGATTACTAAACTGAAAAATATGGCTGATAAGTTAAGAGACATTTTATATGAAGGAAGTCAGTTGGAGAATCAGAATAAAATTATTTCTTTAGAAAAACGCTTAGAAGAGCTAAGAAATAGGTGCTTAAGGAAAGTTCAAAGCATTGAATTGCTTCAAACTAATATCACAGCTCTTTCAATAGAATTAACATCAATAAGTGAATGGATCAGTGAAAAGAAATCACAACTGAATACTTTACCTAAACCTGGCTATCAAAGCCTCAATATTGAAAATTCTGTGCAAGAAATTAAGTCTATGCAACGAGAAACTCTGAATAAGGAAATAGTTATACAGTCTGCTGAAAAGAAAATAGAAAATGTAACTGGAGGTATTGATCAAAGAGAAGCAGAATCTCTCTTCCAAGAAATCAAAGCCATCAAAGTAAAATATAATGAACTATGTCAAATGCTTGGATCATCTCTTGAAAAAATGTGCTCTTTTCTTGAAAAGAGCAAAAATTTTGAAAAAGAATTGGCTGATATTAAGCAATGGTTGATTGAAAAAGATCAATATTTAAACAGAATTGAATGGATTTTTAGTAAAATTGAAGATTTACAAAATACTAAATCTTTATTTATAAAGGAAGAAACTATATTAAAGAAGTTTGAAGAGACAAATTTGTCTGAATTTTACAGGCATAGTGAAGATCTAGAAGAAATGTGCAGTATTGAAGACCACAGAATCTTAAATTCAGTCACTGAAGATATCAAAAAACAAGTATCTCATCTTAAACAATTGCTTTCTCAAAAGATAGAAGAAGCTAATACTTTAATAACTGAGCGAAAATCATTAGAAAAATTGCTTGAAGATGTACATTTGTGGATGAATAAAGCAGAAATGATCTTACAGTCTGATTTACGATTAGATGCTTCTTATGAAGTTATTGATGAACAGAAAACATCTTATCAATCTCTCATAGATGAAAGTAAAAGTTTTCTTGAAAACAGTAAAAAGATACAGGACATTTCTGAGAGTATTATGAAAAAGATGAAAACTTCTGATAAAATGCAATTACAAAATGATCTCAAGAACCTTAGGGAAAGGCAGCGTAAAATAGAAGATACTCTCAGAGAAAGATTGCAGATGCTTCATGATGCTCTTGCTCAATTGATTGAACAGAAAAAGTTCCTTGATGAAAGTAGAACAAAACTTGAAGAAACAAGGAAAGAAATTGTACATCTTAGCCAACCTCTTGGTTCTTCCATTTCTGATGCTGAAAATCTTATAGAAGAGTGTGAGAAGATTCTTTACAGATTGCAAGACAACAAGGAGAGATTATCTGATACAAAACCTCTTAGTAATCTTGTTGAAGAATTTAGTAATTTACTAACCAGTTATGCAGAAACTTTACAGTCTATGGAGGATAAATTTGCAAAAGCAAAACAATCTTATACCATTAGAGAGCAATATTATTCCTTGATAAAGGAAATTTCTGAAACAATAAATACTTGTACTAGTAATGTCAACAAAGTTAAAGAGGAATCAATTGCTGCAGACATTAAACTCCAAAAATATCAAAATATTCTTGATGATGTTGTTGAATGTGAAGCAAAACTCACTATAACTTCTGACAAAGGAGAACAGATTGCAAAGGAAGGCACTGCAACTGATTGCAATAAAATAATGGAAGATCTACAAAGACTGAAAAATAAATTAAATGAGTTGAAAAAGACTCTCAATGGATTAAAAATAGAACATGAGAACATGATAGCCGAGCAAAAGAAATTGATGCATGACATTGAGTCAGTCCTTGATAAATTAAGAAATGGTTTATCTCTGATGCAGTCTCAGCCTTTGTTAACTCTTTCTTCAGATGAAGTTCAAAAGGAAATCAATAGACATAAGGTAATTTTTTTATTTATTAAAATCCATTTTTTGCTATATGCAACATGTACTTCATTTTACATTGTATGTTTTATATTACATGTATAATTTCTTTTCTGCTAAAAGGAAAAGTGGTAATATCTGAGAATAACATGCCAAATAATTAGTTATAGTAAAAAATAGATTTGAAAAAAAAAAAAGTTGCCTTAAAAAAGAGGGGGGGGGGGGGTAAAAATAATTTTTTTAATATTGTATATTTTAGTGTGTAACCTGACTTTTCAGGGGAAAATCATTTAAAATTGGAAGCTTGTATGTAAACCAGTGTTAAAAAATGGTAAGAGGAAAATTCAGCAAACGAAAAGTTAGCTTTTTTGTACATAGATAAATAGAAAAAAAAATGTGCTTTCCAAAACTATTGATTTCTCTTATTTTGTTCTGAGTGCATTGCCTAATTTGTTTAATTGTCCCTGCTCATTCTATTATGACTTGTTCATTGATAAAAAACAAATATCCTACAGTTCAATTGAATTACCACAAGAAATTATCACTTGATCTTTCAAAAAATGCTGCATCAATATTGCGATGGATGGAACCGGAGATAGTACCATTTCTTAAGAAGAGAGCTATGGGTGATAATGTTGAATTTGACAGTTTGATATTCATATTGGTGTACCAATGAAAGAAGGCAGTTTTAACGAGCTGCTTGAAAACTATGATAATTTTGATAATGAATAAGAATTGGTAACTTTTTTAAAGTTTTTTTTTTTTTTTTTTTTTTTCATTTAGAATATAAATTTTTGAGATTTTCTTATATTCATGTATAAGCTAAACTGTTTGATTTGGAGCTTAAAAAAATGCCTGAAAATTCTTTGCACGGAAATATATGGTAATGTTGAAATATTTGACTTTAAGTCTTTCCATTTGTAATAGTTTTTCCCTTTTTTTTAACATGAAACGTTATATATTTTTTCATTTGGGAAATTTCAAACAGCAATTTGGCTTGAAATGTGAAAATTTTTTTATACAATGGCTTAAAATATATTAAAAAACTTAATATAGTTTTTCTTCTTTTTATGTATATTGACTAATCAGCCCTCTTTAGCAGACAGTAAATTTTAATGATTTTAAAGAGAAATTATAACTAAAACTTTTGTGAAAATCTTAAAAAAAAAAAAAAAAAAAAAAAAATTGGGAAAATGGGATGAAGTTTTATAAGTAGAAAATCTATATAACGCAAACCTAAAATTGCAATGTTGTGCGTTATATAGAATTTCGCCTTAGATGGATCACATTTCACACATCATCAAAATTGCCTCACAAATATAGCAAAATATGTCTGAAATATATCAAAATACATTAAAGTATCTTTATACTGCAGTCCTTATCCAGATTATAAATTTTTGTATTATTTAGATCATTCCACATTTTGTTAAATATACTTTTTAAAAATGGTCCAAATACACCTGGACCCAAATCATTCATTATCTTGCTCCATTTTCAAAAACATTTATTGTAATAATAATTTTTTTTCATTAAAAAGTTCTAAATTAAGGAGATAAAATTGATCGAATGCATTAAATTTAGTTTTCTAGACAGTAGCAGTTTTTTACAATCTTGAAATTCAGGTGCTTCTTCATGGCAAAATTCATTGTTTACATTTGAAAGATTGTGTGTTACATGAAATTGCATTATAAAGATCTTCTACTTTATTTAGAATTTATGAAATTTCACAGAATTTTTACAATTTACAAAATAAAGGAGACTGTGAAAACAATTCATGTTAAAAGTAATTAATGTTAAGCGTGTTCATTTTAACAAGGTTTGACTGTATAAACAAAAATTATAAAACTTAAATTAATATCTGTTAAATCCTTAGCTCGTTAAATCAAAAAAAGTTTTAATAATATAATGTAGGGAACATATGCCATCTCAATACAGCGATATGCAATGAGATAAAAATAAATTGCATAAGATATATTCATTTAGGAGAAATAGAAACAAATAACTTAAGAAATTTCCTGAAAAATATTAGAAGGATTAAAAGCGTCAAAAAAACAAACTTGAATGAGTGTGCTTATAAATGGCACTTTATGAGAAAAATCACATATGGGGGGGGGGGGGCTGTCTTATAGTTGAAGAGAGGCTTACTTGGATCCAAAACTTTTTTTTTTTTTTTTTTTTTTACCCTGGGGAAACATGGATTTTGGCTCTCTTCACCCCCCCCCCCTTCAAATTTAACAAATTTGTTTTCTGTTTTTACAAACTAGGAAGCTTGATGCTTGCTTATATGTGTATATATTTAAAACCATTACAAATTACCAGACAAAAAATGTGAAAGTATAAATAATAAAGGAATTTATCTATTGTCTATAAAATTGATCCCTTTAATATTTGCAACATGGATTTAATATGATATTGTCCACATTGGGCTTAAATTTAAGTACAAATTTAAGATTAACATTATTAATTAAGAAAAAAATGTGTATATGTATGTCTATACCTGTGTTTATTAAAAATTTTATTTTGATATGTATAACAATTCTGTATGTGTAAGAAAGTAGCATCACAATAAAACAGTTAATAAATCACAAAAAAAAAAAAAAAAAAAAAAAAAAAAAAAAAAAAAAAAAAAATCTGTGTTTTGTTGCATTGATAGTTATATTTAATTGATTGTAAAGTATCCATTCTTATATTTTTCATCCTTTAAAAATTGCAATTTTTATTTTATTTTATTTTATTTATTTATTTATTTTTGTGCGCTTGTTTTTAATAATTTACAAATTGTCTCTTTTAAAGATTGCCTTCATAACTTGTTATAATTTAATAATCTTAAAATAATTTTTATTATTATTTTTTATAAAATCAGATTAAGAACAAAAAAACTTTTACAAAAATTTAATATTTTTTACCCGTTTCTTTGGTACATTTTTTAAATTGTTTTTAAATTATACAAAGGTTATATCTGAATGAACATCTCATTTTCTGTTACTGAACGGGAACGCTATACAAATATGTTTCATAGGATTGCATAACACTATTTTTATCTGAATAAAATCACAATGTAAATGTGATCTTTCAAACTGTTTATTAAATATTTTTGTGATTTTTGCATTTGTAAATAGATTTATATTAACCCTCCGAGCACCTTGAAGGCTTTCCCTCATTTTTATAAAAATAATCTTAATTAAAATTTTCTTTCCATGTTTATTTCTAAAATAAACTCATGCATTTTTATTTGATATACATCTTGAAATATAATTTTGTTTAAAATATTTTTGTTTACAACAGATTTAAGTTATTTTTGAGAAATGCAAAAATATGGGCAAAACACTCTGAGGGTTCAGAGTGTTGCCCATTTTGTGCATATCTGTGCCAAAATAGCATATTTTTTTTTTCTTCTTTGCACCAAACCTGCGCCAAAACGAAATTTAGCATAATTTCATCAATATGCCAAACAATGAAAAATTCAATTTTAACTTTGTCTAAATCACTGATTTTGTCATAAAAATCGTGTAAAATACCCGGATTTTGTCAAAAAATTGCAGAAAACACGCAAATTTCTTCCAAGAATCTCTAAAAATATTGCAATTTTATCAAAAGATCACGAAAAATACACCATGTTAGTCTAAAAATTGCAAAAAAAAAAAATTATGAATTTTGTCAAAAAAATGCTAATTTTGTCAAAAATGAACAAAACGTTATCAAAAGATTCCGGAAAGTCAAGGATTTCGTCAAAAGGTTGTAAAAAAGACGTGAATTTCGTCAAAAAATCCCAGAAAACACGTCAATTTCATCCAAAAATTTCGAATTTTATCAAAAGATCATAAAAAAAACACGCCATATTAATCTAAGAATCGCGTAAAAAAAGTACATTTTGTCAAAAACGAACAAAACCTGGTCAAAAGATCTTGAAAAAAACTATAATTTCATCAAAAAATCATAAAAAATCTGCAAATTTCTTGAAAGTAACACAAATTTGTCGAAAGATTGCGAAAAAAACATGAATTTTGTCACAAGATTGCTTATTTCATGAAGAAAACGAACAAAACATAATCGAAAGATCACAAAAAATATTGTAAATTTAATCAAAAGATAGATAAAAAACGTACATTTTGTCAGAAGATCGCGAAGTAACACAAATTTTGTTGAAAGATCGTGAAAAATATGCAAATTCTGTCGAAAGATCGTGAAAAATTAGATTTTACTGCTACAAAATCATATTTACTACAAAATCCAATCTTTGCTGCTTCAAAAATGAATTTTACTGCTGCTCCAAAATCATTTTAGTGCGCTTTCATCCTTGAGGGTTAAAAGTTTCAAAGACTTTTCGTCTTTAATTCATCCAAATAATTTATATAGTCATTTACTGTATAACTAACTGTAGTTAATATGTATTTTTTTATATAAAAAATTTCTATTGAATATAGGGTAACATCCCAGTAATTGGCATGCACCAGTGATTGGCACATCCTACAAACATGTCCTAAAATAAGATTTATATCCAGTCTTTTAAAAATGCAAGACCATATACCAGTTATATGCTCATTTACGTTAAAGATTATAACTTTGATTTATGCTACTAGATGACAATAGTGCCTAGAAAAAAGAAACAATTATGGCTTGTATCAAATTAGCCATTTTTGTTGCAAATGCTTTTTCTTTGGCTTAAAGAAGGCACGCTTTTCAATTCATTATTATCTGATTTAGATTTTAATTAACAACAGTTTTGTTTAGTTAAAAAGGGTTACTTTAATTGTGTAAAAGTATTTTTCACACAAATATTTGGATTTCTGAAATAATGATAGATGCCAATTAATGGTGCTTCAATTTTGCTAGTTCCAAGTAATTGGCACCTATTCCAATTACAAGGAATTCGCAAGTAATTTGAGATTAAACCACTTATTTTGGAAGTACTTTTAAAGTTATCGGCTAATTTTGTTTATCATTAGTTTTTATTTGAAAATATGAAATATTATCAATAATTGAAATCCATTAAAGCTTCATGTGACAATTAGTGGGGACAGCATGACAATTACTGGGTATTAATATAAGTATAATTGTATTGTTTTAAAGTGTTCACATTTCAGACTAATATGCTGATTTCTTACTCTCAAAAACCTGAAATATGGCATCTTCATCTACAGTAAATCCATTTAAAGCGATTGAACCCAATGCAAAATGTAAAGTTTTTTTAATGTAAACATGTGCCAATTACTGGATCACAAGGTGTCATACATTGGTGCTCTAGGTGCCAATTACTGGTGATTTCAGCAAAGTTTTATAAATATATTTTTATAAAAATACTTTTTAAAATTTTTTTGCTTTTAGTGGGCAAAATAGATGCACAGGTATGCATTCTTTGATTTAAAAATATTTCCAAGTAAATATCTTATTTCTTTGTAATGAAAATTGAAGTAAGTTTAAAGACAAATTCTTAAAGTGCCTTACCTTATAGAGCTACTTATAAATGAGAAAATAGTTTTTTTGTAACAAAAAACACACTTATGCAAAAAAGAAATCTGTTTATCCACAATGGATTTTAAAATTAGCCTATACATATAATAAAATTTTCATCTTTATAAATACTGTAATATAATTATAAATGTTTAATAATATATTTTTTATGTATGGCAATTTTTTTGCTATTGATTGGTTTGATAGCTGAAAATTACATTGGATTAGAAAATAATTTCTACTGTTATTAACTTAAGAAGTAAAATGTTATGTTATAAATTTAAAAAAAATTTCTTGTATTTCTATAAATATAAGATGTATTTTTGTAATTAATCTTTTTACAATTTGAAATGATATATCAAAATAAAGCTACTCTTATTTCATGATGTTATTTTTCTTTTTTTATGATTTCATGTTCTAAAAACATTTAAACATACAAAATCAAAATTATATTTTTTTTATGTTATTGAAAAAGTGCCGAAAAAAAAAATGTAGATTTCAAAAATGAAAACCATCATAGATGTTCAAATGACATTGCAAAGTTGGTACCTGAGTGACAACTTTGTAAATTTGCAATAAAAATGATCTTTTCTATCGTGTAACATGTTGTAGTTGACGTTTGTAATTCACTTACAAATGCCAATTTTATCAACATCATTTTAACACCTATGAAGGTTTTATGTTTTATAACACACACATATATATAGCAACTTTTTAAGTATTAAAAAAGTGTATAATTTTGATTCTGTATGTTTAAATATTCTTATATAGTAGTATAAAGTTGAAAACAACTTTCCAAAGTTATAGTTAATCTATATATTTTATCTCACATACTATACAGACAACTTAATGTATTCCAGGAAATTTCATCAGAAATGAAAAATTACCTATCCAATGCATCTGATATCACAAAACAGATTGAAAAAGATCTGCATATGGAAGGCCTTCCTGCATCCTTTATTGAACAGATTGAAGAATGTACATTACTTCAACAAACTCTGCCAGTTGCTATGGAAGAGCAGCTACAATATTTGAAGTCGGCTTTGAGTGTGAGGAAAGAGTTTGATCAGTTAAAAGATAGCCTGGAAAGGTGGCTAAAAGGAGCAAATGCCTTACTTGGAACCTCGCCCTCTGGAATAGACTTTCAAGATGTTAATTTCAAATACAATGAATTACAGGTAATATCTTTTTTTAGTGTCTTTAAATTAAAGATTTGACTATCTAAAATATCTTATTGTTCTTTGTTTGCAAAAATATGAATAATAATTGATGTTAAAATATATTTTGAAGAAGTGAATCTTTTATAAGTAAGATCAAACAAAGTCTATCTGATAATTTAATATTTCTTTCTGTTTTTTAAGATTTTTTTTTTTTTTTTTTTTTTTTTTTTTTTTCATAGCAATGAAAATTTATCAAATAAATCTCCAAAGCTTATGTAATTATTTCATTTTTAATAGATTTGACATATGCTCTAGAGTTTTACCTGATCCTGAGTAGAACCTGAAAATTACATTTGAAATCATCTCACAACCTGACTGACAAAAATAAAATATAATAATAATAAATATTGACCTGCAATTTTACTTGGGATAATAATTTTCAGCATATCACTACTGCATCCAAACCCAACATATTTCAACCTAAAATAAAAAGAAAATTAATTCAAATTTTAATTCAATTATGAAAAATTATTTACACTCATATCTCTTATACCAAATTTATCTTTTATATTAAAAAATGGACATATCTATATCTTTTAATGTTCAAATATAGTTAAATCTCAGAATGTGGATATTTCAGAATCATTGAATAGATTCTTAAATTGGATCAAGTTGTCTTCCCCCCCCCCCCTTAGTTGGGATGACTTTAATTTTCTTTCTATGGGTCTGCTTCTGATTCACTCAAGAATGTTTTTTGCAGGTCGCATTTGAGGTTTTTATGTTGACATTCTGAATATGAATGAGTATATATTTAAATTACTACTCAAAGTAAAATGTATAGAAAAAATATGATCATAGGCTATTCTTTCTTTATGGTTTCAGTTGAGATCCCTTTTTTCTTCTCTTGGAATATGAAAATATATTGCCAACATTTTGTTTTTGATCACAAAAACGCATGTATGGCATTTGTGATAGTTTATGCACATGCATATACGTATGTGGATTTAAAGGTTCTGCTATTTTGGAAGGAAATGTACAAATATTATAAATGTCAAGAATTGAAAAAAATGTTCATTAAATAGATCTGTCCACTCTTTTGGAATTTCTATTATGGAGGTTTTATTATATGAAGGTTTGGAAGGGTATTTTCTAGAATTTTATTGCATGTTTATGTTTCTTAAGTTAAATTTGGTTTTCACCCAAAAAAATACATTCTTTTGTTGTATTAATATCTTTCATTAATTAAAAAAATAAATCCAATTGCTATGCTTTAACTTGTAAGATGTGAAAAGTTAGCCGTGTTTTAATTTTTCTGGGGATGGGATATGTTTTTGTTATGATTCTAATGCAAATTTATTTACTAAGTGATAAATGGGAACTAATTGCAGCATTTCAATTCAAACTGAATTAATTGTTGATTGAAATGAAGAAATCAGAGTTTATTATGAATAACGTTCCTGCTACTGTGTAGCTATGACACGATTTACTGCAGGTATATTGTGTTTTTAGTTCAAAAAAATCAAAGGATATGCATAAAAAGAAAATTTTTCTGACAATAATTTGTATTTAACAGAAATATTTTTTCCTTTTTGCATTTTATTAGTTCCATTACTTATTCCTGGGAAATTTATTCTACATATTGTAACATTCCTAATATTTATAAAGATAAAAAAAAAAAAAATTATCTTATATAAAGGAATAATGTTGTATTTACAGTACATTTTAATGCATGATTTCTATAAATAATTTAATTTTGTATTACAAATTGTAATTTCTACATTTACTTACTCTTTTTTTAAATTATTACATTTTTGTCATTGCTTAATTTTGAACTGTATACTTGCAGAAATACTTCTCAGATGTAAGTTTACAAGAAACTCAAATGACTGAAATGCAAAAATTGGCTTCTCAAATTCGTCCAACCTTAAAAGAAGGCCAAATACTTTTATTGGATTCTGAAATAGACACTTTACAGAAGGAATTATCAGAAGTACTTAGCCTAGCTGATAAAGTTATTTCTGAGACTGAAATCAATTGCACTTTGTGGAAAGATTATCTTGAGCTTCTGAACAAAGTAATGGATGCATTAAAAATTCCTGTTCCCATTGAGCAACCTGTTAGTGTCATGTCTCTTAAGTCATCTATAAAGAGACTATCTAACCATTTACAAGAGTGTCAACGAAATCAAACTCTTATTAATGAATTGAATGATAAAGCCAGAGATTTGGATCGTAAAGCAAGTAAAACTTCATCTGAGTTAATAAATCGTCAGCTATCTAACATTAATAGTCAGTGGCAAGAACATCTCTGTCAAGTTGAAAATGAACTTTCTGCACTCACTGACATCTTAAATCAATGGGAAGTTTACTTGGAAGTTGACAACAGTGTTATAGCTTCATTGAGAGAATATGAATTAAGATTGGATAATGCTGTTTTGGCCATTGATGATGAAGAATTAAAAGTAAGTTGCATCATTTTGTGGTCTGCTATTGATATTTTAAAAATTACGTCAAAAATAAAATAATCTTTTTTTTTTTTTTTTACTATTTGGAAAAAATAGTTGTTGTTCACGGTAGAGAATTGGAAAATCTAAACTATATCTGAAACTTTTTATTGATTGAATTCTGCAACTTATTTAATTTTATTCGTTTCCTGATTGGTCCAAGTTTAATGTCCAAAAATGGAATATTTCTGTTTTTTATTTTATTCGTTTTCTGATTGGTTCAAGTTTAATATCCAAAAATGGAATACTTCTGTTGCTACGATGTTTAAAAGAGTGATAAAAACTTAAAATAATAATAATAATTTGTGATAAAGATTTCAACAAAAAGTGCATTTTTTTTTCTATGCAACGGTGTAAAAATTTAAAATGTGCGATAATTAGAAGTTTAAAAATTTGCAGTTCCGAAAATTGTAAAAATGAAATTTCATTTAAAAATTTTTAATGATAGGTCCAGGAATATGAATGTTTAATCCATGTCGTACGTAATAGGAGGCATTCAGAACTCAGTCTGCTTAACTCCATCAAACAAAAATGCACATTTTAAACAGTTAAAGTTGTCTATCTTTAATCTACTGTTTTTTTATCATTGGACTAGGAATATTAATATTTAATGCATGGCGTACATCATATATGACTCATTATAATCATCCTAAAAATTATGGTTATTATTGTTATTAATTTAAATATAGAATTTATTTATAAGTCTTTAAAATTTGAGTCTTTGAAAATATCATTTTCTAAATAGTCGTCGTAATTTGTTAAATTACAATTTAGTTATTTATTTATTTGTATGTACAGCAAAACTGGATATTATAAATGACACTTCTTAATTTTCAAACAAGTACTATAGAGAGAACTATTTCTAATCATGGTAACACACTAAATCCTTGATTAATTAAATACTACACTGAAAAACTATGTACGGAAAGATATATATGATAGAATAAATTGCATTGTCAAAATAATGATTAGTATCTGCCTCTACAATCCAGATCATCTAAAATTAAGTATTCATCAATTGATTCTGCAAAATGATACATCTCCTACTACTTCCACATCAGGGATACTCCAATATGAGAAATAAGCCCAAGAAAGAGGGAATTTAATTTTTATAGAAGCAATTCCAGATTTGTTCTAAACCCATTTCCTGTCAGTGTTATATGGTAAAATTATTGTTGTAGGCTTCAAATAAAATGAAAAGATTGTTTTTTATTCTATTTTCAAACAGTTTAAATTCAAAATGCAATAAATACCAAAATAATTTTATGTAAAATTTTTTAAGGTATTTAAAACACACTTTCTATTTAAATTCTGTACAACTTTTCTAATTTATATGTATGCTAAAAATTGTTAGAAAACTTTTTTTTATTAATTATTGAATCAGTCTCAGTCATGTGTTTCTACTCACTCTCAAAATGTTACATGAAAAAACTTTTAGACACAAAAGTATATAAAACTATAGCGGACATTTAAAAAAAAATTCCTTCTGTACTAATTCATTTATCTATTTATTTATCTTTATTTAAAAGGAATACAGTAGACTCCCTCAAATCCGCAAACCAGAAATCCGCAACTCTCTAAAATCCGCACATATTTTACGGATGTAAACAATGAAACTTTCAATTTAGATATTGGGACAAAATTTGATTTTTTTTTGTTTTGTATCAATTCCATACATTTTTTAATTTGTAATTTTCTTAATAATACTCTGTTTTTTTCATGAAGGTAGATTTTTTTTTTTTTTTTTTTTTTTTTGGAAAAAAAATCAAGATACTGCTGATATCACTGGTAATCACAATCTTGTTACCAAATATATTTATGTATTAATTAAGATTTTTTGGTTATTAAGCCTGGCTAAACTTGAAAAAAAAAACCTTATTTTATGATTTTTATGTGATTTAGTAATGTACTTTTATGAGGCAAGTTTTGTTGAATAATTTTGGAAAAATACATTTAATCTTTATAATGAATATTTAATCATACACTATTGATTATTAACTTGACCTTTGCTATTAGTACTTTAATAATTTAAAAAATTATCTAAATTTTTATTATTTTAGTTTATTACTTATTTTAATATTTTATTATATTGTAAGCATTCATTATAGTTCCGATCGCACTATTAATTGCACTCAAATGACTGTTTAAAAAATGTAAACAAAGTAATGACCAGAAATCCACAAAATTCTAAAATCCGCACAACCTCGGGTCCCAAGCTGTGCGGATTTGAGGGAGTCTACTGTATATTCAAATATTTTTGCATCCATTTGTAACACTTTCCAACTACGTTGAAAAGTGTTTATGCATTCGGTTTTTCTGGCCGGATGGCCGTCTTTCTGCACTGTAACTCCCATAAATATACTCGGATTGCTATGAAATTTTTATGTGTTATTGATGTTTACCCAAGTACGAACCCTATTGAAAATGAAGTTTCTACTATGATTAGTTTATTTACAGGGATAGTCAAAATTTTCTGATCATTTTAAAGGTGTTACACCTTGTCAAACTTATTCAAATTTACATGGTTTCACAAAGAGCACTAAAATAGCTATTCTGTAAAATATGCAGTCAAAATAATAGTTATTATTATTTTACAGGGCCACTCAAAAGAATTCCATTACACAATAATAAAGGGGGGGATTGTTTGCGGCATGTTTTAGTAATGTTAAACGACTTCAAGTATCATAAAATTGATATATGCCACTGAGACTTAATATTTAACGCATAATATCAAATGCATAGTATTTACAGGGACACACAAAATATTTCAAATCTTATATTCTTATCCGAAGTACGGTATATTATCGATGATAGCTGATGGATGGTTGAAATCTATTTTCAATTATGATATGCATTTTTAAGTTTTACTAAATGTTCTGCAAATTATATGGTGTGTATAAATGTTAGAGTTGATATGCAGGGTTACAAAAAAGAGCTCATAAAGGTAGCTGAAAATGAGAGTAATAAACTTAAAAGTGGTTTTTACATAAGCTATGCATTTTTATGTTGAACTGCTTTCAGTTTACTAAGAAATGTTTGTAGAATTTAGATAAAATAACATACAGCAGCGGTTCCCAATCTATGGGTCGCGACCCACTGGTGGGCCGTGGCAGTTGTTTTGGTGGGTCGCGGAACAATCAAGATTTGTCATCAACCTATATCTTTTATTTCATCTGTATAAAAAGATATGACAATTTCAATAGGAAATAATATTTAAAAGGAATTTTTTTTAATATCCTTCTAGATTAATGTACTAACAGAATATGCAGAAATATTTAAAGTTAAAATTATTTTCAACGTTAGAACACCAGAATATTCGTATTCCAAGCATACCGGTTTCGGTAGCATATAGCATACCTTCCTCAGTGCTAAAGATAGTGGAAATTTGCTCATATATATACAGGGAGAATGGGGATTTCAAGCGACAAGTTTCTTGACCAATAGGAAAACAGAGGATCCTAGGCAACAGCCAATAGGAAAATTGGGTGGAAAATGGAAAAGATATTGCGAGAATTGCATTAAAAGATTAAGAAAAATTAGTTTTAATGTAATATTTCCAACAGTCTGATAATGGTGGAATAGCAAAATCACAATTAACGAGATTAGCAAGATTTTTATGGATATGGAAAGCTTCAAGGAAGTTAAGTTCTTGTATAGAAGAAGGTTTAGTTAGTATCTTAACCGAATTGAAGTCAAAAGCATGACTCGTCTCCCAGCAATGTTTTGCGATTGAGGATTTCTTGATTTCTTGTTTTTCAATATATTGCTTATGTTCTTTAATACGAAATTTTAGACTGTGTTTGGTTTGACCAATGTAATGGGGTATTTACAATATTAATTGTCAGTGTGGTCTTTCTTACATTGGTCAAACCAAGCATTATGTAATTCATTTGTGTGGTTGGTCATTTCTACACTTGAAATCAGGGGTCAATTTAGAAAAAGAAAGTTGCATAGCAGTAACTGCTATACAAAGTCAGTTTTGAATAGCAGTTAGACACTTTTGTATAGCAAGTAAAAAATAGCTAACGTAACTTTTAAATCTTAAAAATTTACAATTTTTTTTTTAAAGCATTATTTAACCAAAAGCATAAATGTTTCCAGTTTAATTGTAGTTATATTATTAAATAATTAACAATTCGCAAAACAATTAACAAATTACTGAAACGTACAAAACCAAAACAATATAAAACAACAGAATCTGCGCTGTCTATTTCGATGCATAAATAAAGTAAAAGAATCGTAACAGTGAGTGTTCATTTTACAACCACTACAACATGCACGTCAAACTTCTATGAGGAAACACTGCGATTAGCCAGTAACAGTGATTCAGTAATCAATCACAGCGTCAGGGTGGGAACAAATCGTGTTTACTGGAAAAACTGTACCCAGCAATGGCGTCTCGCTGTACTTCCATTGTAAATAAACACTTGGGGAGAGTGAAAACACAACGTATGTCATGTTAAACATCTTTAAATTTTAACTTTAAGTGTACACATGACATAACAAAGGGTGTGGGAAATATGCATCGCAATGATTGCGATTTAGTGCATTTCTTGGATCGCATTTTAGTTAAATTTGAATCGCAAATTGCAATGCGATAACCGCTTAAATCGAACCCTGCTTGAAATGTAAATGAACTCAACTCCGGAAAGGTTTTTGTTCCAGAAATTAAACATTTCATCCGAAGATAGGATTTTATTTTTAGTTGTCATCTGTAAGCTTCTGTTAATTACTTCTCTGTAGTTCCTCCTATCCCATTACAAGCATTTTCCCCATGACTAGTTGCAAAAAAGTACCATTCTGCTTAAAGGCCAAAGTCTCTCTCATTATGATAAATTTTACAAAACTACGAAATTCTTTTTATCTTTATACTGGGTAGAATTTGTCACTAAAGTAGATCTTTGATACTGATGGGACGATAATTTTTATATCGATAATCACATGTTTTTTGAATGTATGGACTGTGATGACATCATGTGTAAGATGTTCACTGATAACACAAAACTTTTACTCTTGCATTCATCAAAAGACTACTATCTTTATAATAATATACAAAGGGATGGAAAGTGGCCTGCTTCTTCACCCAGAGAAAATTTTGTATTTCTTTTTGAATGACAAATGTAAAATTTTCAAAAGTCACTAACTTCAATGCATTTTGAATCCAGTAGATTTCCTTTCTTGTACTTAGAAAATATTGATTGTATTTTACACACATAGTGGTGTTTCTTGAAAGCATATAGTTTTTCATTAGAATTTCACAAAATTCTTATTTATTTTTAATAATTGAAACTATGTCACTACGATCTGTTGCAATCCATTGTCTGTAATTTACTTTTTCTGAAATGTGTTCTGAGTAAAATTTCTAGTAGGTTTTGTTCATCTGGACAAATAATGCACTTGCTTAGCATACATTCTGAATTGTTTAAATCACACACAAGCATTTGAAGAAGATATTTATTATTCACATTTATCTTTGCACCATCAATCATTAATATAACATTTTGGAGGTATTAATGTAACACATGACAGGTTACAATAGTTTGGAAGTGTTGTTTTCACATATTGTCCATATTAGTGATGCACAACCTTTTCAATGGAAGGGCCACATACAAATATGTCTGGGTGGTCGAGGGCCACATTAATAACACAGAGAGAATTTGATTCAGAGAAGGTGATCTGTGGCCTATAATCAAATAAAAAATATGGTTTCAGCCGGGAAAGTGCCCCCCCCCCCACTTTTAAGTTTGGTTACCTTTTAAGTTCACTTCCCCTCAAAATATCCAATTCAGTTGGTAAGGATATATCAGCAATTATGTTTTCATATATAACAGATTTAGCAAGGATTATTTTCAAGATGTAAAAATATTCCTTGACTTTAGTCAGGAGAGTAAGTTTTGTTTCATTAACCCGGGTGAACTCGCTATGAGAATTTCTCTCATGGTGCCCAATTCTTTTCTTTTACTTTACAGTCACTTTTTCAAATTTTTTGTTTGGCTTAGTGCTTTTATTCAAAAAAGAGATAAAGTAATCGAAATCACGTTTTGAAATTTTATTAAAATGAAAAATAGCCTTAAAAATAGTCTTAAACGATGGTGAAAGAAAATCTCATGCGCGAGTTCTCGCGGGTTAAAAGTGCTAAAAACAAGTATAAATGGTTGGTGCTAAAAAAATGTGAACTTTATGAACGAAGGAGAGAGAAGGTCCCTTAGATCAGTAATGACTAGATAACGGATCCCTTTGTTCTCTTCGGGAATGCTTGAAGCCGGAATGGCCGAGATTTGGCGAGAGTTTTCCTCGCCAAAAGGGCGTCTTTTTTGGCGATGATCCTTTCTTGGCAATTTTCTGCTTTCATTCTCATAATAAAACAACGTAACGCAGTCGAAAAAGGTCTTGGTGCCTATCGGCGGAAGCATTGACTTTCTAATATACGTAGACGCCACATCCCATTGTTATATCGGCATGGTTTCGAATCCAACATTTTTGACGAAAAGATGCTGTTTTTTGGCGGCGATCGCTGGAGTTTGATGATGGATTCAAGCAAGGTTGTTATTTCTTAGTCCAGTTTCAGGACCCGACTTAGACAGTGGGGGCCCTGGGGCAAATATTATTAGGGGGGCCCCCCCTTCTATCTTAAATTTTTTTGTAAATTATACTGAAGTGACTAATAAAACTGAAATTCATAACTATTATATGGCATTTGCGTACATAAATTTCGTACTAAGTGCTATTCACATCTATATACATAATAGCAGAAGAAAGGCAACTTTAAGAAATTATAGAATACAGTTTTTTTTCGACTACAGGAATATGAGGATAAATGTAAGGCCTTATGGAGGCATTGGTTACGGAAACAGAAGGGGTAGGCGAAGAGAAACTCTTAAAATTGAAAAAAAATAAAAGGATTTTGGTCACTTTTGACTTTTTTTTTTATCATTTGACACTCCTTTAACGGAAAACTTTTATCTGTCCTTGGGGGGCCCCCTAAAGCCGGGGGGGCCGGGGCAATTGCCCCGAATGCCCCTGCCTTAGTCAGGCCCTGCCAGTTATATTAGAAGTCAATGGAAGGACCCGATCAACAAGATTTTTCCGCACTTATTCCACAAAATTCCAGATTTTCTCCGTTCGATTAATGAAATGTGTAATTCTTCCACGCCTGATCAACGAAATTTGCACTTTTTATGAAACCGATTGACAAAATTCGCAATTTTTACGAAACTGATCGAGAAAATTCACGATCAGTCCTCGCCTCATCAACAAAATTCGCAATTCTTATGAAACCGATTGTGAAAATTCGCGATTTTTCTGCGCCTGATCAACAAAATTCGCGATTTTTACGAAGCCGATCGAAAAAATTCATGATTTTTAAAAAGTTGATCGACGAAACTTGCGATTTTTCCTTTACAGGATCAACGAAATTCTCGATTTTTTTGCACCTGATGACAAAATTCTCAATTTTTCGGCGCATAATCCTAGATATTTTCGATTTTTCAGCGCATAATCGACGATATTTCCTGTTTTTCGTCGCCTAATCAACGAAATTTTCGATTTTTCGCCGCCTAATCGACGATATTTTAAAATTTTCGGCGCTTAATCGACGGTATTTTCGTTTTCTACGCGCCTAATCGACGAAATTCGCGATTTTTCTGAACGCAACCAAGAAAATTCGCGATTTTTACGATGTCAATTGATGAATATCGCGATTTTTTCGAAGCCGATCGATGAAATTCGTGATTTTACTTTGCTTTATCAACGAAATTTGTGACTTTCCTTCGCATGACCGACAAAATTCGCGCTTTTTCCGCTCCTGATAAACGAAATTCGCGATTTTTCCGAACCTTGTCAACAAAATTAGCGATTTTTACGAAGCAGATGGACGACACTCGCGATTTTCCTTCGCATGATCGACGAAATTCGCGATTTTATGCCCCTGAAAAACGAAATTCACGATTTTTACGAACATTAACAAAATTAGCAATTTTTACGAAGCTGATCAATGAAATTTGCGAAATTCCTTCGCTTGATCGACGAAATTTGCGATTTTTCCGAGCCTGATCGACAAAATTCACAAATTTTACGAAACCCATCAAAAAGATTTAAGATCTTTCCGCTCCTGATCAACAAGATTATCAATTTTTACGAAGCCGAACGACGTTATTTGCGATTTTTACAAAGCTGATCGACGAAATTCGCGATTTTTCCTCGAACAATCGATAAAATTCACATTTTCCCCGCGTTTGATCGACAAAATTCCTGATTTTTACAAATCCAATCGGCGAAATTCGCGCTTTTTCTTTGCATTATGGATAAATTTCGCGATTTTTGCGCACCCAATCGACAAAATTCGCGATTTTATTATAGATTGATTGACGTAATTATCAATTTTTCCTTGTGTGATCGACAAAATTCGCAATATTCCTGTCTTCAATCAAAGGAATTTAGGATTTTTCGGAATTCGGTCGGTAAAACTAGTGATTTTTTGGTCTACCTTCGGCGAAATGTGCGCTTTTTCCGCTCTTAATTCACGAAATACACATTTTTTTGCGTCCTATCAACGAAATTGGCGATTTTTTTTTTACTAACTTTGACGTAACCTGCATTTTATTATGCGGCAAGATGAAACTCGCGATTTTTTTCTCTTGATAAACTGACGAAATTCACAAGTTTTTCGCAGCCGATCAACGAAATTTTCAATTTTTTCCGTGCATCATCGCTAAATTCGCCATTTATCTGTACGTTATCAATGAATTTCCGATTTTTTCGTCCTTGATTGACAAAATTTGCCATTATTTTCGTGCCCGATCAACGAAATTCGCATTTTTTTTACGCAATAAATCAAAAAAAGCATGCTTTTTTTTTTTTTTTTGCAACCGATGAATTTAATTTAAAATTTTTCGAGCATCATGAACAAAACTTACGATTTTTTCTTTCTCAATCAACAATATATGCGATTTTTCGCGTCCGACCGACAAAATTGCGATTTTTCTATGCCTAATCGATAAAACTCGCGATCTTTCCATGTCCGATCGTTGAAGTTTGCGTTTTTTTCCCCGAGCTTCATGGACAAAATGCGCGATTTTTTCATATCTGATGAGGAAAATTTGCGATTTTCCCGAGTCTCATCGACAAAATTTGCTTTTTTCCGCACTTGATCAATGAAATTCGCGATTTTTCCTTGTCGATCAACGAAATTTGCAGTTCTTAAATAATGAAATTTTATATTTTTCCGCGGTAAATTGACGAAATTTACGATTTTTTCCAGTTGTAAATTGACGAAACTCGCGGGCCACAGGTTGTGCATCCCTGATCCCTATCATATTTCAGCTTGTAGTCAAATCTACTTCTTGAAATTTTTTGTACATAACACTACCATAAAATACTATCAAAGATCAGAATTTCAAATTTTTAACTCGTGCCCCACGAGAGATATCAAAGCCTAAAAAGTGCGACTTTTGAAATTTTTGACAATTTTTTTTTTTTTGCAAAGAGAAATCAACTTTTAGATCTGGGACTTGGTGTGTGAGGACTAGTACTTTCGGCCTATTTGTTAAAAAAATTGTGTCAGGTTGACAATTTTCCTTGCATGAAAAATTTCTTCTTGTAAATGGACAGATTTTGGAAAAAGGTCTTGAATTTTATGCTAATATTTCACTTGTAAAAATTTATTTTTAAGAATTAGTAGTCTAAATACCGGCTACTTGAAAAAGGATTAAAATAAACTTATTTAAGTAGTTCCATAATTAATAAATTAATTTAAGCTGTTGAGAAATATTTCCAGTCTAATTTCGCTATATGAAAAAAAGTAACCGTGGCCGAAAGTCTTCAGGAGCGACACTGATCAACGTTCCCTATATAATATTCATATGATGGACGTGTTGCACTGGTACGGGTTATCGTATCACTTCACAAGAAAAAGCGCTGTTGGACACTCCGAAATTGCCATGCAATAAATGTGAAGGAGGAAAAAAACAGGCGAAAGGAACAGAAATTTGATTTCAAAAAAGTGAAATAGTGAAAATTGTGTTTTATGCGAGAGAGCTTTCTCTGTGGTCAAGAATGGCGGAGAGGTCTCTGAGTTCAATATTAAGAATGCGATATGTGAGCCCTTAGGGACTATGAAATATAACGTTTCAACGTTTTGGTAATTTTAGACCCTCTCAACTACTTCCGATATCATACGTTATCATCCCTCGGAACCTCCTTCCCCGGTGATAATATCGTTATCAAAGTGTATTTTTTTCTAGGATTTATTTATTTATTTATTTACTTATTTTTTTTTAAACTGATATCGCGGTTACATTTATTTTTTGCATACTTTTATAATTCAAATGAAGAGAAATCAATATAATATCCCTTTGCATATAAAAAAAAAACTTTATCAAATAACACTTAAAAGAAAAGTTACCATTTAAAAGTATTTTATAATAGCTTTTTACTACATAATTCAAAATTAATAAAGCATGGAAGTACTAAAAAAATATGGAGTACGGAAGTACTCCTTAGCACTTCCATGTAATAAAGTCCTGTTGCCCGCGATGGAGAAGGGGTGTGAGTGTGTCGGAAGGGGAAGGAGGAGAGGCAAATAGAAATTCTTATCAACAAAACAAGTGGACAACATTTATTAGTTAACACAAGCTTCATTTCAAATATATTTCACATATAGTTTCTCGAACCGTGATTTCCGTGAAACCGTATGCATACACATATAAACAAGAATAGGAGTGTCAGATGTTAGAGTATTTCCTATTTTAGATGTAAATAATTTTAAAATAATTTAGTGATTTTAATAATAATAATTTCATAAAAATAGATAACAGCCTAAAAAAAGATAACATGCTATTCTATACCAAGGACCTTGTTACAAAAAAAGAGAAAATTTTGATTAGATCAAAAATGATATCGATCAAAAGAAAAACTCTCCCTCCCCCTAGAGCAGGCATGTCAAACACGTGGCTCGCGGGCCACAATTGGCCCGCCGACAATTTATTTGTGGCCCGCCAAGAATTTCAACATTTTCCCTATGCTTGATTTAGTTCATGATTATACAGAAAATACACTTTGTATAAACACACTTTCTCTAGTTGTGGCTGAAATGTTGCCAACTTGACATTTTTTTCAAAATCTGTACAATTAACAAAGAATAGTAATGTACACTTCATATTGTTAGCACAATCAGCATATTTATATTTGTTTACTTAATTCTGAAAAGCTTGACCGAATAAAGTTTGACTTTCAAAAAATACATTTGCAATGCAAATAATTGTGCTCCTACAACGATTGGCTTTTAGGTAGCTTTCATTACAAAAAGTAAAAAGCTACCTATTGCAGCCGTCCGGAGGAAAGCACTTCCAGAAAATTTTGGTATATTTTCACCGATCATGACCCCCAGACCCCAAAACCAACCTCCGTTCAAAGGTTGACATATATATATAACCACATATATATATATATATATATATATATATATATATATATATATAACCATATATATATATATATATATAAATACTTTTATAAATACAGTAGACTCCCTCAAATCCGCAAACCAGAAATCCGCAACTCTCTAAAATCCACACATATTTTATGGATGTAAACAATGAAACTTTCAGTTTGGATATTGCTACAAAATTTGATTTTTTTAGTTTTGTATCAATTCCTTACATTTTTTAATTTGTAATTTTCTTAATAATACTCCTTTTATGTTTTTTTCATGAATTAAGAATAGATTTTTTTTGGAAAAAATTCAAGATATTGCAGATATCACTGGTAATCACAATCTTCTTACTACATATATTTATGCATTAATCAATATTTTTTGGTTATTAAGCCTGGCTAAATTTGGAAAAAAAAAAAAATCGTTATTTTATAGTTTTGATGTGAATTTGTAATGTACTTTTATGAGGCAAGTTTTGTTCAATAATTTTGGAAAAATACATTTAATCTTTATAATGAATATTTAATCATACACTATTGATTTTTAACTTGACCTTTGCTATTAGTATTTTAATCATTTTTAAAATTATCTAAATTTTTATTATTTTAGTTTATTACTTATTTTAATATTTTATTATATGGTAAGCATTCATTATAGTTCCAAATGCACGATTAATTGCACTCAAATTACTGTTTAAAAAATGTAAACAAAGCCATGACCAGAAATCTGCAAAATTCTAAAATCCGCACAACCTCTGGTCCCAAGCTGTGCGGATTTAAGGGAGTCTACTGTACATCCAAAGTTATTCAGACAATACCAATAAAAGAACCAATGAAACCAGTATTTTTACATTCATATTATTAAAAACAGTTGAAGTTTGAAGAGAAATAGAAGGCAGATTACCAAATTACTAAGAAATATGTGGATAAATGGACATTATATAACCAGAGTAATTCATATATTACCATACAATAAACCAATGGAACCAGTATTTTTACAATCATCTTATTGAAAACAGTTGAAGTTTGAAGTGAAATAGAAGGCAGATTACCAAAATAATGAAAGATAAATGGATAAAAAGGCAGTAGAAGGCTTTTCCATTAAACTACTTCATCAGGGGTGTATAGTTTAACAAAAAAGCAAAAACATCCAACCAGTTTCTGTTATGAGTCGTGATCTGATTTTTGTCATGCGATAACTAACGTATTTATGAACCGATTTGAATGAAACTTGGTATGTACATAGTACATACAATTATCTCGACCGAGTTTGTTGGCCAGCATCATCCGCCATCTTGTTTCAAAATGGCGGCCGTTTAATTTTTTTTTTAAATTTAAATTTTAAATTAAATGCAAAAAAATTAAAAGGTTGAAAAATATTTTTATTTTATGTGTTAGATCCTAAAACACCAATTCTATAACACTTTTTACTTTGTCTATATCTTAAAAAATGATTGAGTTATAGCACTTTGAAATTTTCTTATGTCTGACATTTTGGAACGATCTGATTTTTGTCATGCTATAACTAACGAATATATAAACCGATTGGAATGAAACTTGGTATGTACATAGTACATACAAATATCTCGACCGAGTTCGTTGGCCAGCATCATTCGCCATCTTGTTTCAAAATGGCGGCCATTTAAAATTTTTTAAAAAATTTTAAATTTTAAATTAAATGCGAAAAAATTAAAAGTTGAAAAATATTTTTATTTTATGTGTTAGGTCCTAAAACACTGATTCTAGAACACTTTTTACTTTGTCTATATCTTATAAAATGATTGAGTTATAGCACTTTGAATTTTTCTTATAGCTGACACTTTGAAACGATCTGATTTTTGTCACGTGATAACACTCGTATTTTATAAATCGATTTGGATGTAACTTGGTGTGTACATAGTACTTAATAAAGCCTGGATCGAGTTCGTTAACCAGTTCCATCCGCCATCTTGTTTCAAAATGGCGGCCATTTAATTAAAAAAAAAAAAATTTAAATTTGAAATTAGGTACAAAAAAAGTGAGAAAATGAAAAAAAAATATTTCTTTTATGCATTTGACCTTGATACAAAGATTCCAAAGCATTTTTTGTTTCGTCTGTATCTTAAAAAAGTCTGAGTTATAGTACTTTTAATTTCTAGTGTTGCTCACATTTTGAAATGATCTGGTTTTCGTCATGTGATAACACTGTATTTATACACCGATTTGGAGGAAATTTGGTTCGTACATAGGACATACTGATGCCTGGACTTAAAAAAAAAAATTAAAATTTGAAATTAGGTACAAAAAAAGTGAGAAAATGAAAAAAATATTTCTTTTATGCATTTGACCTTGATACAAAGATTCCAAAGCATTTTTTGTTTCGTCTGTATCTGTAACTGATAACTGTAACTGTATCCGTAACTATAAACTGATTTCGATATAACTCCGTGTGTTCATGGTACATACCAATATCTTGACCGAGTTCACGGGCCAACTTTATCTGCCATCTTGTTTCAAAAAGGCTGCCATTTAAATTTGTCAAAAATCTTTTAAATGTATAATGATGTATAAACAAAAAATTAGAAATTGAAAAAAGGTTCTTTCTAAACTATTTATCTTAATAATGAATTCAGGAGTATTTTTTGCTTTGTCTTTACCTTGAAAAACGCCTGGGCTATAGCAGTTTGAGTTTCTAATGTGGATAACATTTTTTTTAAAGCCAATTTGCCCGCGACAGCACTCGTATATATTAATCGATTTCGATGTGAGTGTGCATGTTCACATGAATTAAGATTTCGATCAAGCTCATTGGGTTTTTTTTATCCATCATGCTGGTTTAAAATGGATATCGTGGAATTTGGCGACCCTATAAAACGCTTAAAATAAAACCAGGTTGAATAAAAGATGACTAATTTCTAAAAATTCCTATTAATATTCAGTATTAACAAAAACTAGTATTGAATCTTATATAATCGTGTTCCACTATTTTGAGCTTCGTATATTTGATATATATAACTTAATTTAAAATAAATAAATAAGTATATGAAAGCTACCTCTTCCTCCCGGCATTGCCTGAAGGACTATTATAAAATGAAGCAATCACAAAATTAAAAGAAGAAAAGTAAAGATCAATGTAATAAAATTAATATTGTATTTTCGTATTGTTATGATTTTACTTATTAAGTATTATATTTGAATTTTTCCAGTTCTTCACTTTATTATTTATACATTTATTTTACAAGATTGTACTTTAATTTGTATGTTTAGTTTCATTCAGTATGAAAAAATAAAATTCATTAACATTTTTTAATGTGGCCCGTGACTCTGTATACAATGCTAAATTTGGCCCGCGATGGTCAACGAGTTTGACATGCCTGCCCTAGAGATATCTTACGATTTCATACTCCAGACGCCTCCTTCCCCCTAAAATGATAACGTTATATTTTCACAGCCCCTTAGCGACTGTACCAATGCAGAGTGTGATTATTATGTTTTCAGTTTCAACTTTAGATAAATTAACATTTCAAGCAGCGATGTATCTGTAGTAAAAGCACAGGGTATACGCTCTAAGCAAAGGATAAACGCTCAAGGCAGAAGGTGTACCCTAGAATGTACATATTATAGCTTTCTTGAGAAATAAAGTGAATATGGTGTTCCTTAAAAAAATCCAGAAGGTAAACTGCCTTACCCGCGTATACCCTCCACTACATCCCTGATTTCTAGCAGCAAACTTTTTTGTTTTTGTTTTACAGGTTAAAAAACAAAATTTAGAAACATACTGGAAAGAAGAATGTCAGAGATAGTCGTTAAGATTTTTATAAGTTTGACAAAAATGCTTATTTATTAAAAATTACGTATTTTTTCTGTGCGTAAGAAATGTTATAAACAGGGCTGCGGAGTCGGTGAGAAAAATGGTCGACTCCGACTCCTGACTTAGCTAAAATACTGGTATTGATGTTGGTTAAAATTATGAGCGAACGCAAGAAAAATAAGGCGAAAATTTCGCTATTTCGACATTAACTCAGTTCTTAGAGCTTTGAAAGAAAAAAGGGGAATAAAATCCGTTTTACAAATTTTTCAATTTTATGTCCCACAAACCCGAAAAATCAAATTATCGAAATCTATAAAGAAGAAAACAAATCAGAAATTTTACTAATTCGGATCCGTGGATTTGAAAAATGGAAATCTTACAATTTTGATGTTAATTTGTGTCAGTGCAGAAAAATTTCGATGGGAAAGGAAAATAATAATAATAGTAATAATAATAAATATGAATTTTATTAATTTGGAAATAATTCGCGATCTACCAGAGTTTTTAATTAAAAACAGTTTTCATCTACAACTACAATATACGCTGGACAATATATTAGGGGCTGTGCAAATATAACGTTATCATTTTAGGGGGGAGGGGGGGGGGGTCTGGCAAATGATATCGAAAGATATCGCTGGGGGGGGGGGGGAGGGGGTTGTCTTTTGATATCGATATCATTTTTGATGTAACCAAAATTTTCCTTTTTTATTTTTAACACGGTTTTTGGTTCGAAACAGTATATTATCGTTTTTTAGTTTATCTATTTTTATGAAAATATTAATTTTTTTATTAAAATCACCAAATTATTAAATATGGAAATTCTAAAATATGGAATATCCCAATATTTGATATTCTTTTTCTTCATATATGTATGCATGTACAATCACTGTTCGAGGATCCGTATGCGAAGTATATTTGAATGTAGCTTGTGTTTACTAATAAATAATACAGAAAGAGAAAGAATGTTGCCCACTTGTTTTGTTGATAAAAATCTTTCCACCGCCACCCCCTCCTCTCCTTCGTGCGGGGCATGTGCGATGAGACATTATTACTATTGAATGCACTATCTACTAACAAAAAGCTATTATAAAATACTTTTAAATAAAAATAATTTCTTTTAAGTGTTATATGATATAAAGTGATATTTTAATGGCTCCTCTTCATTTGAATAATATATATATATATATACATATATACATACATATATGTAAACAGTTTTATATATCACTCCAAATAAAAGAGATAAATTCTAATAAAGATTTAAAATAGATATTGATAACGATATCATTACCCGGGGGGGGGGGGGGGGTGTTCGAGGAATGATAATGTATGATATCAAATGGGGGGAGGGGGTAAAAAATTACTGAAAAGTTGATTACGTTATATATGCACAGCCCCTTAGGAATCTTTTAACTTAGATATCCCTCTACAATCCAAAAGTAACAATAATTCTTTTTATGGATTTAAAATTGCATGTAATTGGTTTAATTTCACTTCGAACTATCTAAGAAATAAAAAGCCGGTGTTGGCTTGCTTCTTAGCAAATTCCACTTTTTTGCTCAAAAATGAGCTGACTATACGATTCCAACTTTGATTCCGCAGCCCTGGTTATAAACCAATAAAAATTAATAATTAAAATAGTGTTATTTTAGCTAAATAATTAGTACCATTTTTGCGATTCTTTTGGAAAACTTTGATAGCCGCTATTTAGACCCCACTCTCAAATCTTAAAATTTGCTGACTTTCGGAATTTTGCGTTTTATAAACAGTAAATGCTTTTTAAACTGTTTTATTTACCCATCATACGTAGTATAGGGTAGAGATCTGCACGGGCCGGGCCGGGTTCGGGCCAATTTTCAATGATGGCATTCGGGCCGTGCTCGGGCCTTTTGAAGACTCGGGCCGGGCCTAGTCACTAATCTTTTTGGGCCGGGCTCGGGCCTCAATTTTTTTGCTGGAGTATCGGGCCGGGCCTAACTTTTTTTTCCGTACGAAGCCGAGACTGATTTCATTCATTGTCCAAAAATTTTTGCGAAAAAGGCATATACTTTTAAGCCGCCATTATTCTACAATTAAACATTAGAATTTATTCCTTTTAAAGAATCGTAGATTACTAGGCGTTTTAAAATAGAATTAAACACATAAAAAAAACATGATTATGACGGAATTTTCTTTTAAACTGGAAACTGCAAATTTGTTTTAAACTGTTCATCCATGCAAATGTAATGAATACAAGAATATGCTAGAAAAAAAATATATTAAATATTTACATCTGTTAAGAAGGGAACGTATTTTGTTCTTTCCAAAGCGATTCCATCTTAGGAAATTTTACTTTTACCATATTTTTAGATTTTTTTTTTTGTCTCCATTACATGGAATGTGGATTAATAATACTAATGATAATAGAAACATTTACATACAACAAAGGTTCATTAAAAGCGTAAATATCGCAGCCTACGGCACTTCTGCATAAATGGAGATTATAAACATGAAAAAAAAGACATATAAGTTTTTTGGTCAGAACTCTTCCGTAAGAGTAAAGATCAATATTCTGTAGAAATTCACTCTAGCCGGGCCGGATTCGAGCCGAATTTTAAACTTTTTTCCGGACCGGGTCGAACTCGGGCCGAAATTTTAAGTTTCGGGCCGGGCCAATATTTTTTTCGTTCGGGCCGGGCCTGGAAATTTCGGCCCGTGCAGACCTCTAGTATAGGGTAAGTCTTGCAATCGTTTTTAAAATCGAAAAAAAATAAAAGAAAATTTGACGGATTTACGCGTTTTAGACACTGAAGATTTCAAAAAACATATTTTTAGAAAAAAAAATTTTGCCGTTCGTCCGTCTGTCTGTCTGTAAACGCTCTATCTGCCGAACAAATTGAGATAGAGACTTGAAATTTTGTCTGTACTTAGTATGTAATGATGGGACAAAGCCTGTTTAATATGAGTAACCTCGATTATCCGGAACTATTTTCTCGAACTCTCGAAAAATTCGTTCTGATGAAAGGTATATAAAAATTTTCGAAATTTTTTATTTTAAGGAGTGATTGTAAAAGGCAATAAAATAACACAAATTTTGCATAAAAAACGAAGTCGATCGGATTATTAGTTGCCGAGATATCTATAATCCTGTTTTCCACATTCTTCGATTTTTCATGACCCTGTATTTCATTCAAATTTCAATTCAAAGATATATTTTAATGAGAAATGAGACGCTTTATCCAAAGCTGTAAACTGTTAGTCCTTACGATTATTATTTTTGGAGTTACAAGGATGTTTCTTTTTCGCAATTCAGTACTACTTGAGTAGTTTGGCGGGTTGTATATAATTTGTCGAAATAGATTCATCAGCAACTCATTAATAGAGCATTACTATGAATAATAAAAATATTTAAATACACGTTTAAATTTTGTTTTATGATATGATATATATAAAGGGTAAGTATTACGGGGGCCCCCAACGACTAGTTTTTTTTTTTTTTTTTCCCTATCTAAACAGATGTCATGCGTCAAGATATCATGCTGACATTTTCCTTTATTACTTACCCATCATACGTAGTATAGGGTAAATCTTGCAATCGTTTTGAAAATCGGGAAGAAAAAAAAATTGTCGAATTTACATGTTTCAGATACTGTAGATACCGAAAAACATTTTTAGAAAAAAAAATTGCCGTCGTCTGTCTGTCTGTGTGTGTGTTTGTAACCACTCTATCTCTCGAACAAATTGAGATAGAGACTTGAAATTTTCTATGTACTTAGTATGTAAGAATGGAACGAAATCTATTTAATAACAGTAACCTCGATTATCCGGAACTATTTTTTTCGGACTCTCGAAAAATTAGTTCTGATAAAAGGTACATAAGATTTTTCTTTTTTTTTTTTTTTTTTTTTTTTTTAAGGAATGAACGTAAAATACAATAAAATAACACAAATTTTGAATAAAGAACGAAGTCGATCGGTCGATTATTAATTGCCGAGATATTTGTAATCCTGTTTTCCACATTCTTCGATTTTTCATGACCCTGTATTTCATTCAAATTTCAATTCAAAGATATATTTTAATTGGAAATGAGACGCATAATCCGACACAGTGAACTGTTAGTTAATATGATTATCATTTTTGGAGTTATAAGGATGTTTCTTTTACGTAATTCGTTACTGCTTGCGTAGTTTGGCGTTTTATATAGTTTGTCGAAATTGGTTCATCTGCAATTCCTTAATAGGGAATTACTATGCATATTAAAAATATTTAAATATAAGTTTAAATTTTGTTTTGGAATATTGCAATCCATTTTATAAATAGTTTACATACGTTTTATTTTCACATATTATGCATATCCATGATGGGTAAGTATTACAGTGGCCCCCAACGACTGGTTAATTTTGAAAATTGTAGGATCTAAATGGAAAACAAATGTGGTAGCAGGTATTTGGACCTTTTTCTCTACAATTTTTATGCAGAAATGATGTAACTTTCGTTTTACGGTCTCTGTTATGCTTTTAATTGAAAATTTTTGTCGCTTGAAAAATGTAATTATTTTTATTCTAATTCTTTAATTTTTCGCTCCAGAATTGCCAGAGTTTCAATAGAATATGTGCCTATCTATTCCTGTCCCACGAAGCCCCTCCCCCTCCCAGGGACAATATCCCTCGAGTAGATAATCGGCCGACGCAAAATAAAAAAAAGGCCTACGTATTCCTGATATAAATGTGCATTATAATTGAATTTTAATAACTTGTCGGTCAAGGTTCCCCCCCCCCCCCCAGATAAACACAATTATCGCTACACTTATTTTATTTATTTTTAATTTATTATTTTAATTTTAATTTATTTGCTCAAGAATTGTTAGAGTTTCAATTATTAAAGACAAATTAATTGCTTGTTTAGAATGAATTATTCAAAACTTTTTCATTTTTCGCTCTTTTCGTAATATTAAAATGCAATCACAAACTTAAATTTTCATCAAACGGAGAAAATTTGCATTCATCTTAACTAATAATTCTTTTTTTTTTTTTTTTTTTTTTTTTTTTTTTTTTTTTTTTTAAGCTTACGATTTATTTTTCAACTTATTGTTATAAATTTTTTAATTAAATGTATCAATTTCTTTCAGTCCTTCAAAAATATTTATTCATAGTTAAAAATGATTGATTGATTGCAAAAATGTAATAAAATAAAAATATACAAAGTTTATAATACCACTAAAAGTAGACAAGATTCACCAATGGATTTTAACAAAAAAAAAAAAAAAAAAAAAAAAAAAACAATAAACCAAAACGAAGAATTAGAATTGAATTGAATAATAATTAAAATAAAATAAAATAGTGAAACGAGGAAATCTGAATAAATAAATAAATAAATAAAATGAATGCAAATGTAATTTGTAGTACCAAAGCAGAATCGTCAGGCCCCAAATGCTCTGGAACTACAAATGAAGTGTGCGGTTTCATCCACGTATTAGCCATGAAATAGCAAAATAATACGTATTTGGGGCTACCAGCACACAAAAACCAAATTATTAAATAAAGAACAAAGTAATAAACGGTGGAAAAAATGAAAAAAAAATATTAAAACAGTAACGAGCAGCAAATAGTATCAGTAACAAAAGCACAAACTAACCCTATTTTTGCACGTGGCAAGCATAAACTTTACATTCATATATAAATTGGATAAAAAGTAAGATAACAAAATATTGAGATCAAAAACAACTTATCTGTTGATCACTAATCATAAAGAGGACTTCGGAATAAAATTATTAATAAATTATTGATGCGTGAAGCAATAGTTAATTATACAAGCTAACATACTAAGACACGGGAAAAATCAGTTCGCTCGCAATGCACGCTTCGGAACTTTGCCAAATCAGTAGGGTTGCACTATTTAAATAGTGAAAGCCAAGCGCGCCAAGTAGCTAGATAAATAAGTTGAAAAAGAAACTTGCTATGATTTAAAGTGATACAAAATATTGAAGACAATAAAGAAACTTAATAGTAGTAGCGGTAAATAAATTGTTATATTACAAAAAGGAGTTGAAAGTAAGTAAAAACAATAGTTAAATCCACATGTAGACTAAAAAATAACCATAACAAGAAAAAGCTGAACGGAAATATAATTGAACCGGAGAAAATAATTAATAATCGATCATAACATAAAATTAAATTAATAAAATAATTAAAAGTAGAATTAAGTAATAACATTCATATTAACATATAACTTAAAATACCATTTTATTACTTTAATCAGTAACATTTATTTTGACTTTACTTGGTTAAAAACTCATTATCTTAATATAAGATCATAAAAAATTAAAAAATAAATAAAAAATTATAATAATAGTAATAATATTAAAAATAATAATAATACTAACAATTATATTAATAACATTAAAATTAATTCGATAAATATAATATAGCTATTTAACTATAGATATAGATATATCATAGACAAATATCCATATATTGGTGTCAATTAAACAGTATAAAAATTATGTTAAAATAAATAACCCACTCTTTTTTTTTTTTTTTTTTTTTTTTTTTTTTTTTTTTTTTTATTTATTATTATTAACCTTTGCGTTTTTATCCAGATAACACCACCCTCCACCGTAATCTAACATCTACTCTCCCAACCAACCTATATATATTTTTTTGTATTTTTACATTTTAAATTTTTTATTATTTTTATGTTTTATAATTTTTATATAGATTTTTTACGCAAAGAGTTCATGTAAAATGTTTTAAAAGGCACTTAAATCTCGCTCTTTCTTTCCCCCCTCCCTTTAAAACGTTTGCAGAATTATTAGATTTGAATGTCTTAAATAAGGTGAAATTAGGAGAGAAGAAAAAAAAAAAAAAGATGATGTTAAACACATTTGACTTTAAAAAGCTACCCTTTCTATTACGAAATTACGAGCCCTTCTTCCTAATTTAGGCAATGGTGTCATTAAATGCTCTAAAGGTATTTGAAAGCGAGGGTGAAAGATCAACTACTTTTCATCTTGTGTTTTACAATCAAGACTTTCCAGTTTTGCTCTTAACGCCCTGTCATTTATGAAATCGCAATAAAATACTGACCTTAAAGGTGTTTTAACAAAATACGGTTATTCAAGGTGAAATGTAACTATCAAACATGAAAGTTGAAAATTACTTTCAGTTTATCTCTCTGCCTGTCTCTATGAACTTTTAAGTTATTTTCTTCATCGAGTGAGCGTGAGATTAAAATTTTTAAATAACTTTATTTTAGAAGAGTGTAAAATACTAATCGTCTGTAAGTAATATTTACTTGAAGTGGATTATAGTGATGTTATCTTTTTGGAATTTATGTAATTATATTCTTTCTCTAAAATGGGCTATGCTTTTCTGTTGAAAATGTCGTTGCAATCTGCAAGTTAAAAGAGGCAATTCATAATTTTAGCTAAAGTTCTCGTATTGGGATAGAATTTGTATAGAGATGTTCCAAGTCAAATGGTGCTAATAACCAAAGAGGAGAGGAGTGGGGAGGACATTCTTGCTGACCATTAAAAAAAAGTAATACTTTATTACTAAATTCCTTTTTAATAACATTTACTGTTTTAATTATACTTATAACATACATTGTTTTCGGGTGGCTTCTGATAATCAGCGCCGAAACTAGCCTTTTTTGCACCCGGGACAAACATGGATTTTGGCGCCTCCCTCCCTCCACATATATGTATTCTTTATATCAAACACATCAAACAAAATCTTAATTTGGCGCCCCCATTACCTTCTGTTCTGTTGGCGCCCGGGGGACGTGCCCCTTCTGCCCCCTTCTAGTTTCGGCCCTGCTGATAATATTCAAATAAATTTTAAAATTTCTCCGATTGGAAGGACTGTTATAACTGAATTATTTTTTGTCTACTATATTATTTATGTTAATTGTAAAAAATATAATTCGAATAAATGATTAAGGTACTACTCTATGTGTGTTTATAAAAGTCTTGTTCCGCATCTTGTATTATGCAGCATCGCATGAAAATTGTTACTTGAAAATTCTGCATCATCTAAGTTAACATAAAAATGTTGTTCAAAAGTAAAAAGGCATCAAGTAATAACATGTCTTCCCAGTGGCGTAGCTAGGATGGGTGACACCCGGGGCAGATTTAAATGGGGTCACCTTCTCCCCCTAATCCACCATATTTTTTCAATCATAATTCTATGTTATTTACATATACATTACACATACATTTTACATATACATTAAATTTCATCATTTTTTGCATGCCTACCTGATGGGGTTTTATAGATAATTCGAAGAAATGAATACAAAATTGTAATTTAAATGCAAAATACTAAAAAAGTCTATACATTTAAGGGAAAGCCTATTTTGATTTTAATTTTTTAACAAGACTTTTGTAAACTGGAACTGTGTTTCTTTATCCTAATAAACTTATGTTATGATTAGAGATGTAAATTTTCCGGAAAAATATAAGTGGCGGAAAAAAACTGGTTTTTTTTTCGGAAAAAAACGGAAAAATTGGAAAAATTGATTTTTCATGACTGTTTCTCCCAAATAAATTATATTTTCTTAGAGAATATTAAATAATAAACATTTTTTCCCATTTATTTGTATTAAATGAAAATTATTTTCACTTTATATTACAAAATAAAAAGAAAGTAACAAATCCTGCTTTTAAAAGTTTAGTTTTTTTTTTTTTTTTTTTCCACAGCCTAAGAATTTTTAAAACACTATTGTTTGTTATATCATATCTCTGTTGAAATGATTTTTCATTTACATGTTTAACTACCAATTGACCTAATGTAAGAACCAGAGCCAATATGTCTGCAGTTTGGAATGAAATAAATTTTGCATTCCATTTACATAAGTATAGTTTTTAAGTAAATGATACTAGTTTAAAGATATTGTTGCAGTTTTGTCATTATTATCAATATCAGTATTTAAAAAAATTCCATTGTTTGTTAAAAAAAAAAAAAAAAAATATTTTTACATTAATACACTTTTTTCTTACAGTTACAATTTTATTTCCTTTAAAAGATATGTTTAGTTTTGGTATAGCTTACCAATCTCAACTCAAAGTTTTGATTTAGTTTTATTATCTAAATTCAAACAAAACTAAGCTTTAGTTTAGCTTACTCAGGTCTGCAACTAAAAAATAGCATAGGATTTATTGACTGTTAGATTTTTACTCACTGAAACCAGAAAAATATCTTTTTTTTTTTTTTTTAAGTTTAATTAAACGTAATTTTTTTCTTTTTATCCTGAATTCTGGTATTCTACTCTTGAGTAAGAAACCATATTCAATAACATTTCCATATGGTAATTTCATATTTCTAAGAATGGAACTCAAAAGTTATGAAAACAGAACACTACAAATAGAAAATGCTTGCTATTTGAGAGGAAATACCAAAAGCAATTACACAGTGAGATAAACTTCTACTATGCTTTAGAAAACTACTTAAATTCAAAGTTTAAGCAAGAAGGAAAGTATAATTTGGAATGTATTTACTTGTAATAAAATATGGGTTTTTTTTCATCGCAGTTGTACTTTTCTAATGCAAACTGCCCATGTTTTTGCAACATTACTGTACATTATGGAGGTCAATTTTAGATTCAGTACTATGAAAATACATTCAATTAATCAGCTATAACGAAATCTTGAAAAATGTAGCATAGTAGTGCCACCTATTGGGCAATTTACATCAAAAACTAAACAACATTAATAAATATCAGGAACTGTCTGAATCTGTAGTTTGATAAAAACCGTCCTTTAGTCCTTGAGATAGAGCTATTGCGATAATCATGAATAATGCAGCATAGCAGCGTCATCTGTTGAGCGATTTACACCAAAAAGTAATGTGCACAAAGTTATATCAAAGTTTAACTTGTGACAGATATTTTCCAAAAACTATCAAATCGTGTTCAGGACCTTCTAAAATGTTTAAATACACCAAAAACTGGAAATCAAAATTTTCACGAATTCAATACTTACTTCTTGAAAAGATAGAAAAGTAATAAATGCATGCTTCAAATTTTATGTTAAATTTTTAATTTTACCATTTCTATTAATTGGCATATTATTGAAATAATTTTTCACATGAATTAATTTTTAAAAAGAGAAGTTGTATTTTATACATCTAGATTTTTTTCATGTAATTCTGTTTTTGTGAAATTGGAATTTCTTGTATATATACTTATACAAAATATATTCAGAATTTGTGAATAGGAAATTTTTACTATTTTTAGAGTCCTATTTTAGGGATGCACCGAATAGTGATTTTGGCCAAATGCCGAATATTCGGCTGACAGCTGAACCGAATACCAAATATTCGGCTAGCCGAATAGTAATCGATGGGCCGAATACCGAACATTCGACCAGCCGAATAGTAACTATTCGGCCAAATACCGAATATTCGGCTTTCCAAATTTTTTATATTTCAAAGTTTAAAGGTATTAAAATGTTACTTTTTAAAACAATTTTACATAATATTTAGTACGAGAAACTTATATTTTGATAAACAAGAGCATTTTATAAGAACATTCAGTATTGAAAAAGATCTTTTTTATTTAAGAAGCATAATTATGAGGCTTTTTCAATTAGTAAAATTTTAAATTTCATGATTTCTTCTACGAATTGAAATAAACATTTTGAAGTCAAAGAGAAATAATGAAAAAATAGTTGAAGAAAAACTTTACAGTCTCATATTTTTTCTTTTTAGATAACTCAAGGCAGATTTTTTTCAATATAAAGTATAAATACTTTTCAACTTAATTCTGAATAAAGGAATGTCTAGCTCATAGTTCTTTTCTTATGAATGGTGGCATTTTCCATCCTTCCCCTCATATCATATTTTAGAAAAATCAAAGCATGTAAGTTGAAAATATAGTTATGGTATCTTATTTATTGTTAATGCAACAAACGAAAACATAAGTTTGACCTAGAGTCAGATGAAATACAGTGTACTTATGAATCAATAAGTTGATTATGATTATATAAACAAAAATCGTCTGCCTTGATAGCTATTATTAATCTCTAAAGTTTTCCTTTCTTGTTTAAGGACTTTTATTTGGGAAAAGCAAGAAAAAATTATTTACTAAATAATATTTAAGAACTTGCATCTGCACTCACATCATTTATTCCTAATAAATCATAATTTTAATCCTTCTCATGGTTAATTTTCTTAAGTTAAACTTTACAATCAGCAAATAAATAATGAAAAAGCATTCTAGATTATTTAAATATGATTTTGTTTCTAATTATTTTAAATATATTTACAAATCGACAGTTAAAAGTAGAAATTGTGAAAATTTTTTAAAAATGTGTTTTAAATGCTTTATTAAGTAAATACTTTAATATTCGGCCAAACCGAATATTCGGTAGGCCGAATAGTTTCATATTCAACCAAGCCGAATATTCGGCTTAACCGAATAGTTTGATATTCGGCCTAACCGAATATTCGGTAACATGGCCGAATACCGAATAGATACCGAATATTCTGTACATCCCTATCCTATTTAGACATTTTTAATAAGGTTATTTATGCATATATACAACTTGATAAGATTCAGCTGCTATATGGTATGAGATTTTTTTTTCTTCAATCACTGCATTTGCGAAAGATTCAATTTGTAGATTAAACTTTTTTCTGAAATGTCTATTTTCAAGAGAAATTTTGCGAAGGGTCTTGTGCTTCAAACAAGAAAAAAAATGTGAAGGATCCTTTCAAGTCTTCTCAAACAGATTTCTGCTCAAAGATCAGATTACCCACATTAAAGTTTTCATGTGGGACACTGAACTTAAAAATAAATAAAATAAAAAGTATGAGAATGAATTATTACAAAATTTTCACTACATTATTTCTAAAATGAAATTTCAATTTTTCCAGTTCGGAAAAATTGAAAAATAAGCCTTCGGAAAAAACCCGAAAAAAACCGGTTTTTTTCCCAATTTTTCCGGTTTTTTTCCAAGCATTCCAGGGGCGTAGCTTGAAATTTTTATTGGGGGGGGGGGGAACCCAAAATTTGGCGCCTTTTAATGTTTTGCCGCCCTTTAATTATTTGCACATTTTTTAGGAGAGGGGGGGGGGGTAGTTATGCTACTTTTTACCTTTAGTTATTTATTCATGGCAATGGCATCTATTTAGGTGATATAAGTGATGCAGTCAGGTTAAATTTCTATTTTAAGCGTGCATGCACATGTGCTGATAAAAATCTCTCCCAGCTCTTGTTTTTTCAAGGTCTAAAAAGGCAATGTAGAATGATTGAAGAAAATCCGAATCCTGGATCCTTAAATTCATTTTCCTGACATGATAAGAACAATTGTATTTGAAAGAAAAATAAAAATATAGAACGCAAAGTTAATTACAAGAAAGTTATAGTGGTTTCAAAGTCGCAGCTCCCGCCCGAAACTTGCTGGTCGTTATAATTGAATTTAGCCTTCAATTTTTTCTGGTGAGATCCTCCGAGATCGAGCCCACTACTATCACTCCTACCAATATAAAAAAGGAATGTTAAATATCTCGATGAACATTCGACCCCTTTTCAAGGAAGTAACCAGGGCCGGATCAAGCATTTTTGGGGCCCGGGGCTACGGGAAATTTTGGGCCCCCCCTCCTCTTCCCCAGCTACTGAAAATTTTGCCCCCCCCCCATATGACTTGTTTTATCCCAAATTAAATATGCATTTTTTTTAATTATTTTTTTTATTTCATTGTTATTTTTAACAGTGCAATAATTATATTGTTTAAACATTGTACAGTTCAAACATATTTTATAAATTTTAAAAGAAAATATAGATATTCCAAACGATAAAAACAGACTGCATATTTAAAATAATTTTAAAGCACATTTTATTTATACAAATACACTTAATTAGACATTTTTGCATTAAATTTCCTTTATTACTTAAAATTAAGCTAAGAAGCAAATTTTTTCCTTGCCTTTAAATTTGCAAATGTTTTCTTGACATCATCAAATGCAACGAGTTCCGTAATATGTTCTATAGACATCTATATATTTAAAACACCTGGCTGTTTTTTTGGACATCAGCCCTGAGCTTTCTACTGTCCCGATTTTGATAATTATTTTTTTAAATGAAAGCTGTTTATGTGTAGATGTGCCCATTCTGGCTAATTTTTAATTTATTTCAATTTTTATATTTTATTTTTAATTTTCAAAGCTTTTTCATGACATTTCTTCAAAACAGTGGCAACAGGTTAAGTTTTTCCCAAAATTTATTTTGTTTCATTATTTTCCACCAATCAAGAGATTGATCTCATCGGTGAATGTATAATCGCATTTCAAAAAAAAAAAAAAAATAAAAATAAAATAAAATAAATAAAGGTTTTTGCTAAATTTAATCATAATAAAATGATTGCTCTTAGTTATTCCCTGCAATACACAGATTATTTACTGAGTAATATTATTAAGTATTATGTAAGTAAAATAACAGAAGATAAACTTTAATAAAATACTAGCAGGGGAGACCGAGCTTAGCTCGGTCAAAATTAATTTTGTGTTCAACTCGATATAGTATTTTCACTGCATCATTAACTCTGTATTATTACTGTAAAACATGTTTATAATAGTATTATTTAGAAAAACAATCAATAAGAAAACTATGTTTTTATGCGCATGTTTATAAATTTTACTTTATTTTAAAATTTACAACGAAAGGACATCAATCTAAATCACTTTTTTAGCTCGACTCTGATTGGCTCAACCATGCATCTCGAATCCTCTTAAGAATGTATAAAAAAATTCTTTACATTCTGAAAGACAATATTTTTTGCTAGATATAGCCAAATTTGGAGGCATTCTTTCATTTGGCTCCAAATACGTGTTTTGGTTTTCGTAATTTTTTAGTCGATTTTTTGGCCATATGTCGCCAATATTTTGTCAAATATCACCAAGATATTGGCTTTTGCCATATTCTCGTGACCCTGACCCGTATTACCCAAAATGAGCCACCAATCAAATTTGATCAAGCTTGTGACATAGCTCAATCATCTTCAGGTAATCAAAAACGGTTGAATATAAAATTGAATCAAAATCGTTTAAGCCATTTTTTAGGTAAAATTAGCTTGGCAGCATTCAGCAATGAAGCGAAATGACCCACTAATATAATTTTATTTAACATGCGACTCAGCCCAATAGTCTTCTCGTGACAAAAAACAATTTGTTTCAAAATTTAGGTAAAATTGATTGAGTCGTTGTTATATATAATTAGAATGACCCTCGCTCATTAAGACCCAAAATGACCCACTAATCGAATTTTCGCGAGCATGTTTCCAAGCCAAATGGTTTTCTCTTGCTCAAAAACGATATAATACAAAGTATAGTCAAAATGGTGAGTACCATTTTCTATATAAAATTAGCATGACCCATCATGACCAACAAATGACCCTTATAATCGAAATCTCTCGAACGTGTGGCCTAGCTCATTAGTTTTAGCATGCCGAAAAACATTAGAAACAAAATTTAGATAAAATCGATTGAGCCGTTTTTTAGATATAGTTAGTTTGACCCTGACCCCTTATGATCCAAAATGACCCATTGATCGAATTTTCTCAAAAATCTGTCATAACCCAATGATTTTCTTCTGCCCGAAAACGATAAAATACAAAATTTAGTTAATTGCGCGAAACGTTGTCTAGATAAAATTAGAATGGCCCAAAAGTGGCCCACTAATCGAAATTTCTAGAACATGTGGCCTACCCCAATGATTTTCTCATGCCAAAAATATGTTGCATACAAAATTTCGTTAAAATCGACCCACCCATTCTTTAAATATAGCTTGACCTTGACCCATTAAGACCCACAAATGACCCTTATAATCGAAAGCTCTCGAATATGAGACTTAGTTCATTAGTTTTCTCGTTTCTAAAAATTGTTACATACAGAATTTCGTTAAAATTGATCCTGCCGTTTTTTAGTTATATATAGCTTGACCCAGACCCTTTATGATCCAAAATGACCCATTAATCGAAATTTTTCGAACATGTAACCTAGTCCAATGATTTTATCGTGCCAAAAAAATGTTGCATACAAAATTTCATTAAAATCGATCCACCTGTTCTTTAGATATAGCTTGACCATGACCCATTATGACCCATCATGACCCACAAATGACCCTCATAGTCGAAATCTCTCAAACATGTGATTTAGCCCATTAGTTTTCTCATGTCAAAAAACTGTTACATACAAAATTTCGTTATAATCCATCACGCCGTTCTTTAAATATAAATAGCTTGACCCAGACTCTTAATGACCCAAAATGACCCATTAATCGAAATTTTTCGAACATGTAACCTAGTCCAATGATTTTATCGTGCCAAAAAAAGTTGCATACAAAATTTCGTTAAAATCGATCCACCTGTTCTTTAGATATAGCTTGACCATGACCCATTATGACCCATCATGACCCACAAATGACTCTTATAATCGAAATCTCTCAAACATGTGATTTAGCCCATTAGTTTTCTCATGTCAAAAAAACTGTTACATACAAAATTTCGTTATAATCCATCACGCCGTTCTTTAAATATAAATAGCTTGACCCAGACCCTTAATGACCCAATATGACCCATTAAATTTTTTTCTCGAACATGTAACCTAGCCCAATGTTTTTCTTGTGCCCGAAAACCATATAATGCAATTTTTAGTCAAAATTGCGTCAGAAGATCTCTAGATAAAGATAGCATGACCCACAATGACCCCAAAAATGACCCACTAACCGAATTTTCTCGAACATGTTACCTAACCCAATGGTCTTCTTGTAATCCAAAGCGATGCAATATAAAATTTGGTCAAAATCGTTAGAGCCGTTTTTTAGATAAAAATGGCTTGACCCATAATGACCCCAAAATGACCCACTAATCGAACTTTTTCGAACATGTGACCCAGCCCAATAGTTTTCTCGTACCAAAAAACGATTGGATTCAAAATTGCCTTAAAATCCATCCAGCCGTTCTCTAGATATAAATAGCTTGATCTTGACCCATTATGACCCAAAATGACCCAGTAATCGAATTTTCCCGAACATGGGACCTAGCCCAATGGTCTTCTCGTGCCCGAAAATGGTAAAATCCAAATTTTTGCGAAAATCGTTAGAGCCGTTTTTGAGATAAAATTTACCCACACACACACACACACACACACACAATTTTTGCTCGCATTATAGTATAAGATACTATCATACTAATATATAATAGTCATACTAAAGAGAAATTTTGTCGATGGAGAAAATGCCGTCATACAGAAACCAGATAAATTTGTTCCATGAATATATTATACATTGTTATAGCTGTGTCAGTGATGATGTCATATTCACTGACTAATTCCTGCATCTAAATAAAGTGATCTTCTATTAATGTGAATGTCCATGGTGTGCTCAAATGAAAATATTTCTATAAACTGCGCCATTTCTATTTAATTAATATGAATATTTTATGAAAAACTAAAGAATTCTTAAATAACTGCATAAATCACGCTTTTAGTTAAGAAAAGATGAGTATTTCTGAAGATGTAAATGATGTCATATTAGAAAAATAAGAATAAAACCTGTGATATGCCGGTATTACTATATTTCTATCTTACATAATATCAAAAAATAATTAAAATCATTTCATTGTATTAAGTTATTGTTTAAAATAAAAAAAAATTATGCATTTCAGCAACAAATGCAAAAAAATTATTCTTTTTAATAACAGAAATATTGTTTTTTTTTCTTTTTGTTGTTGCCATAACAATAAAATTAATTTTTACAAGTTCATGGAGGATACAAACCAATAAATAAATTAAATTTATTGCAAGTGCTGTAAATGTGTAGTGGGTTGGTTAAGCAGTTTAGTAAGTCCCTGCTTCTATTATAATTAAAATGTTTCATTGATATTATAATTATTGTTCAGTTATCAAGCGATATTTAAACGAAGAAAAAATAAACTAAGCAGAAATTTTTGAATTTGTCTTCTGGGGGTATAATATTAACTTCCTAAATAATTTGGCATTTAAACAATATTTAAGGTTTAGAAACCGCATTAAAAAAAGAATTGTAGCTGAAATTAAGTCCAACTTAGTAATTTATGAGTTGTTTTCCTTTATTTTTGTTATTTTCTGAAGTTTGTACATCTTCATCATGAAAAGCTATCTTATCCCTATTTTAAGAGGTAGCAATTGTTTATTTCCCTCAGTATTTTACTGTCTATATAAGATTGATATATATCATACCTAATATATATTCTTTTCCGTCGAGTTTCGACGGGTGCAGCTATAGCTGCACTAACTATAGTTAGTGTTAAACCACTAAGCCTAAATTCCAGCATAGACGATCGTAATCTGTTTTTTTATTAAGTTTAGTTTTGAAAATGATCTTTCTGCTTCGCAATTTGTTAGAGGTATTACTAAGTATAATTGTAATGCTGTGTATGCATTTGGAAAAACAGATATCAATTGTTTATCATTAATGTATTTCAGAGCATCTTGGAAGGATTGAATGCCAACACTTCTAATAAATTCTGAAAAATGTTGCATTTCTACTCTTAAATTATCGTCAAGATCCTCATTATAAAATATTAAACACCTTTCAAGCGAATTTTCGTCTATGATGCCTGAGGTTTTTAACCTTCAATTAAAAAGTTAAACAATGGAAGAAAATGTTTATATGCAGAGGATGAGATAGAGAGAGAGAGAGAAAATGTTTATACACATCCGTGCGGTTGCGGTCCTTTAAGAAAGTGCATAGTTTATCAAAAATGACGTAAAATGTTTCTGTTTGAAATTTTTTTTTCTCCCTGCAATATAATTTCATTGCTCTTATCATCATCAGTGTACTTTTGTAACTCGTCCTTACTGTAAATATTTTGAAGATTTTTGGCTAAGTGAAAGAGCTTCCATTTTGAAAATTTCAAAGTTTTGTCTTTGGTTCTCAATATATTTCAACAGAGATTCCAAAAAAGTTGGCAGTTAGACCATAAATATATTGAATATTTGATGAGGCACAGGAATTTGTATAAAATGATTTTTAATTAATTGCACACACTTGTAAAAATCCAAAGTTTTTATTTCATAACTTAATAATCAGCTATTATGTAAAAAGTCCTGTCAAATATTGCAAAAACTCAGAAAGATACCGAGAGCTGCTTGACAAAATGAGGAAAATCCCTTTTAACAAAGTTACTTTTAGAAAGCAACTCACTATAACACTCCTATCTTTTTAATGTAATTTAATTTACTGTAATAGATATAATTACAATAAGGATTTTATTATTTTGGATATACAGTAGACTCCCTCAAATCCGCAACTCTCTAAAATCCGTGCTTATTTTATGGATGTAAACAATGAAACTTTCAGATTGGATATTGGGACAAAATTTGATTTTTTTTTAATTTTGTATCAATTACATATATTTTTTAATTTGTAATTTTCTCAATAATACTCTATTCATGTTTTTTTTTCATGAAGGAAGAAAAAAAAATTTTTTTTGAAAAAAAATCAAGATATTGCTGCTATCACTGGTAATCACAATTTTCTTGCCAAATATATTTATGCATTAATCAAGATTTTTTGGTTACTAAGCCTGGCTAAACTTAAAAAAAAAATCCTTATTTTATGATTTTGATGTGAATTAGTAATGTACTTTTATGAGGCAAGTTTTGTCTAATAATTTTGGAAAAATACATTTAATTTTTATAATGAATATTTAATCATACACTATTGATCATTAACTTGATCTTTGCTTTTGATATTTTAATCATTTTGAAAATTATCTAAATTTTTATTATTTAAATTTATTACTTATTTTAACATTTTATTTTATTGTAAGTATTCATTATAGTCCCGAATTGCACTGCCAGTTAATTGCACTCAAATTACTGTTTAAAAAACGCAAACAAAGCAATGACCAGAAATCCGCAAAATTCTAAAATCCGCACAACCTCTGGTCCCAAGCTGTGCGGATTTGAGAGAGTCTACTGTATTAAACATTAGTTAATGCTATTCTGAAATCCAAATGACCTATTTTTGTCACATTTTTAATTAGTTTTCATTCGAAAAAGACTGAAAATGACAGGTGTTCTTATTCAAAAATCACCTGTACGAATGGCATTTCCCATTTTTCGGTAAATTTAGAAAATACTGTCAAATTAGATGTTTTAAATGAAATTTCCAGGCACCACATGACAAGAAGGAAATTTATCAAAAATGGAAAGTGCTATTCGATTTCAAATCGCTTCAACAGTCAGGCTGTGAATTTTATGCCCATTTAATATTTTGTCAGAAAATGCTTCAGAAAGTTTCACTTCATTGAGCTGGGAATTTGAAACCACTTTAACCCCTTTGGCCCTGACGTCCTATTAAAAGGACATATATTTTATTGAGTATTATTTTGTCTTAAAGACTATTTTATTTAATTCCAGCACCTAATGATAGCATATATTTATACATTTACTACTATGACTTCATCTATGTTTCAGCATTTAATATATATATATATTATTAATTATTAGCAATTCATTGGCGTTTCTTTTAATTCAATCATATGTTTTACTCTTTAAATTTAAATTAGGTACTCCTTTTCCAAATTAGTAATTTATGATAAAAGGTAAAAAATACTACTCAATTTTTATGTTTATTTTATCCGGTAGTAATAGGACATTTTCCAAACGCCTTAAAAAAATTCTTCCTTAGTCTATTGTTATGTGAAAAACACGCAAATTAACTACATTCATTAGGCTTCAATAAAGAACACATTCGTTAAATTCTAGTAAACCGCAACTTCCTTGATTTCAATAGATAATTTTGATTTTATTAGCGTAAAAAAAAAAGTTATTTTTTCTCAAAGTTGGAAAAAAATTCAGGGCAGAAGGGGTAAAATAAATTAATACCAGTATTTTAAACAATGCAACCCATAAATATCGATTTTTAATAAATTGTACAGAAGGAAATTTATATATACGATGTGTATTTTTTTTTTTTAAAGCCATTAACAGATAAAGGTTTTTCTTAACTTAAAATAAAAAAAAGAACCCATTTATTAAAGATAATAAAAAAGTAAAGCAATTTCACATTTCCTAAAATCTTTTTGTAATAAAATAATTACAAAATAATAATAATAATAATAATTTTTTTGCATGATGCTTTTTTTACATGCAATCATGCATAATGCTACGGAAGTGTCGACAGCAGGGGGTCCTGGTCCTCATCTCGTTATTAGTTTCTTGAAAAAACTTTGGGATTAGGAAGTAGAAGTGAGAAATAGAATAAGATGTTTTTCTTCTTTAGTCTCGGGGAAGAGGGTAAAAACAATGTTAGCAACAGTTATAATTGACTTCCGAAGCTTCAATATTGCAAAGGGAAAGAGTGATATTGAATCACAACTTCTCATCATTTAAGTGTAGTTTAATTATTTTAGAAATACTATTTTTTCCGTTTTTTCTTTAAAAAAAAAATACAAAAAAAAATGTTTTTTTAAACAAAACTTTGATACAACTTAAGCCACTTTTGGGGGCCCCTGGCTTGTTGGGGCCCGGGGCTGCAGCCCCCATAGCCCCCGCCCCCCCCCTTAATCCGGCCCTGGAAGTAACAGTGGTCTATATACCAAATACCCCGATAATTCGGATTAATTGGGACCGGACCGAATCAGGATTATCCGAATAATTAGAAAATAATGAAATGAAATAAAACATACTTACACAAAATCACCATTATGTTAAACTTATTGTATATTTATAGACAGTAAAAATGTTTACTTTGCTTAATTCTTCCGAACAGATTTCAGAAAAAGGTATTTTTAATTCAGAATACGACGATGGAACAAGTTAATGTTATGGAAATTAACCAATTGCGTCTGAAACTTGAAAAAAAAAAAAAAAATACCAAACCGATTTGGAGTTCCGGATTAACGCGGTCCGAATTAGTGGGGTTCTACTGTATACTGAATATTCCAGTTTCTGTAAAATGGAATAACATGTTTTCCCTTTTATTATCTTAGTTTCCCAGTAAATACATATAAGCAGAAAATAATCTGTATCGTACTGCAATTATAACACAAAACTTTAAAGTAGTTATTTTTTTCAGTTGTGCATTTTTTAAATCGGTCGCACGATTATTCTATTAATTATACAGTACATTAACGAATACATTTTTTTTTTCTGTCACTTTTTAACATTAAAAGACACTCGTTCAAAGTAAATTTAATTTTTTCTTTTGACAATGGCTACTTTAAAAGCAAAAATCAATTATTTCCAAATCCCTTTATACAATCACTAGAATAAAAACTTATTTAACCCCTTAAGCAACATGTTCAATTTAGCAATAGTATGCTGAATACCGGATATCATTAAATTTCGTCAAAAATAATTTATCACAATAGCAATTAGTGACGCAAAAAACTCAGATGCATAGAACATTTCAATCTCGATTTAAAATAAAGACATATACACATGTATTTTGGAATTTCAGATATAGAAGAGTTCACTTTGCACGTCGGTACATCTTGATGTTTATAGAGTTAATTGAAAATTGTTATTTTTGAGATAAATCAAATTTAAGCTGTAATGTCCACCGCAAGGCAAAAAAAAAAAAAGACCCATCAGAAGAGTGACAATAACTTGAATTGTATATATACAATTGATAAAACATAACAAAATTATATTTAGGAATTATATTATAAAACAAAAATAGAGCCCCCCAAAAAATATCTATTGCTCAGTTGAAAACATTTTTGAAATTTTTTTTTTACCACTTGATCAGTAACTCTTGCAAGAATGGAATCAGTGCCACTTGATCAGTAACAATGCTTTTTTAATTATAATGTTACAATTTTAAATACAGTATTTTATACAATAAAATCTGTGAAAATGCAATATGTAGATACCAAAAACCTTAAAAAAAAAAAAAAAAAAACATGTAAAATTGAATATTTGTTTGGTTCTATTCGATTGCATCTTACTATGTTTGATTGCTTTTTCGAAAAACATTTGCAAGTAAGGGTGTATTCCGATCCAAACTGCTTATTTCCGCATTCAATTTTGAATTAATTTTTGCTCTCAAATACATCAGACTCGCAGAATCTCTTATTCAGAAATTATACAAGGTGTCGTAAAGCTCGATATTTTGATAAAGGCAGAAAATAGAGTGAAAAATGCTGTCAAAGTGGGCATTGTGAACCGAATTTTCCGAAGCGGAAGAGCTGGAGACGAAAAAAAGGGCCATACTGAAGCAATGATTGTTTATCAATCAAATTCTAATAAATGGAGCGAAAAATAAGATCATACGGCACCTTGTACATCTCTTCGAAAATCACTCCAATAAGTTTCATGTTTCTATTTTTAAAAATGAGTCTGAAATTCTATCGGAAAATTTCGAGATGTTGAAGGTGGAAAAGCATGTTTTCGAGCACACCCTTAAACATATATTTCATTTAATTTTGGGGGAAGCTTAATTCCTGCCCAGTCCTGGGTTAAAACTAGATCGATTATTAATAATGTAACAGTTTCAGAAATCACCATTAATCAAAAAATAGCTATCTGTTTAGGAAATAAATAATAAAAATCATTAAAACTTAAGTTTACCGGAAAACTGATAATGCTATTCGATTTTTTTCCACTAATAATAGCAATGATAATGAATGAACTCACAATTGCGTCAGAAATATAAACATTGTACTTTAAGAACATGCCTAACTGAAGGTAAATATGTACATTTTTTACCTTCGATTGCATCATCGTTTTTCATCTATTTTTTCATAAATTTGCATCACTTCTCCGCTTCATAACTTCTTTTTGTGTTTTGTTCTCTGTAGTAAGATCCTAGTTTTTTGTTTTTTTATGTTTTATTTCAGACATCACTCACGACTGAATTTCTTCTCTCTGGACGACTACAAAAGACAGCTTTTAATTTTTATTTTAAAAATTGAACGAAAAAATCGCTAGTTTTGAAAAGTCGCCTTTTTAGTTTCAGTGCAATCTGACAACACTAGATAGTGGACAACAAAGATACATGTAGGTGACGTTCGGAAATTATCAAACTTCACACAAGGAAGGACATAAGAGGAGAGTTAAAATAGTTAAGGTCAGGGGTCAGATGACCCTGTCGAGGGCCACCAACCTTGGAATGGAATAAGTAGAGAGCTTTTCTCCGAAAGATCAAATTACATGTAGTGATCGAACAATGTCCATTTCCGGAACGTGTTCTTGTTTTCACACTAGTGATAGCGCCTGGTAGTAATCTTAAAATGTCTCAAATGTAATGGATCTCCTATATTATTTTGAAACCATAATTTATTTTCTTATAAATTTACAATAATATTAATTCCAAATCACGTTACTTTTATTTCATTATTTTTTCTTTTTGTGTGTGTGTGTAAAAAATAATCTAAGAATGCCACATTAATAATAAAAATTTTATTTGTCTAACGGCGCCTTTAAACCTTCCATGGCGCCCTTTTTGAAACCCTCTTTTTTAGGTGCCGGACTGAGCCTCTAAAGCTTCTGTGTCGCCCTACTAACTAAAACATATTATAGAACCATTCAAACGCACTACAGTCGTTTCCACACTTCTTTTCCCTTTCTATCTATTTCTAAGAGTGACCAACAAGAACTATAAGAAGGAAATAATTGTACATCTATCCTGGAATTCATTACAAGTCTGTTTTTGAATTTTTTTTATTTCGGGTGCATAGATTTTCTTCGGGATAGGAGTAAGGGAATAGAGGTAGTAACAAATCTAAAATTAAGTGCCTTTTTCATGTTTTGTAAGTGAATAATAACTTACTTTGTAATTTTACATTTAAAATTAAGTTATTTTATAATTATTTGTTACTATTAACAAAGCCTTTTCCGGCGCCTGACGGCGCCCTCAAACCTTCTTTGGCGCCCTACTACTTGAACATATTGGGAGGGGAGGCTCCCCCCCTCCCCCCCTAAAGCTACGTCCCTGAGCATTCCCATCTCTAGTTATGATTCTATATGCTTATTATTTTTTTCCTGTGATTATTGCTTCATTTTTGAACTGTTATTAAAAAAAAAAAAAAAAAAAAAAATCACCTTTCCGTGTATTTTTGAGACGCAGTTTATTTTACAACCTAAAGTTATGCATTCTTGAAATTCAAGGGTGCAGACACAGACTAAACTATAGATTATGTTATATTTTAATATCGATTATATTGTATGCAGGTGCAATCGCTTAAAAAAAAAAAAAAAAAAAAAAGAAAAAGAAAAAGACAAACGCATGGTATCTATAACAAAGGAAATGACCAAACCTAACCTTTCCTTATTTACATTCAGACCTCCCATATAAGAAATAACATACGATAAGAAACCACAGGGGCGACTCATAACTCATCCCATAGTTCGCATAAATCAATGCGGTGCCTATATGTAGATTTTTTTTTCTTTTTGGCTACGCACTTGTTGGAAAGGTAGGTTTTCGTTCCTGGTGCATATCTTATTTAGACAACCCATTCTGTGTAAAATTTTAGATTCTCCGAGAAAAGAAAATTAACTGTGTTGCGTTATGCGCTAGAAAATTTCATTTTATTTCAGTATTCTTTTCCAAAATTTTATAAGATTATATCTATATATCTGCAAATTAAGATTGGGTGACACCACTTGCTACACCACTGTGTCTTCCTTGCTCCAATCAAGGCCGGATTTCACTTAGTGAGCCTTGATGCAAAAAATATTTTGGTGATTTGTCGTTTTTCAAAGATTTAAAAAAAAAAAAAAAAAAAAAAAAAAAAAAAAAAAAAAAAAAAATCCATGTCTTATGGTTTTATGAATAACTGAGTGTATGGTGAGTGCGGTTTCATAACTTTTTTTGTTAACTTAATTTGTCTTTATAAATGTTAAAATAACAATAATTATAATAATCTTTGTCTCTTTGGGGGGGCTTCTATAAGATTTACTTAAGTTAATGCATGCGCCGCATCCACTTTAGAACAGGCGCTTTACATATACATTTATTATTGAAATATAAATTTATTAGTGTATTATTGTAGAATGTTTGGCTTTTACTAGAAAACGGCGAATGCTTTATATGCATCTTTCAATATTTGAATCGCATAAAATAATGGATAGAGAGTGTTACTAAATAATAGTATAATGCAATAAATGTTTCTCTGTATTTTTTCTTAAACAATATATAGGGATTTTGTGAGAATCAAAGCATTTTTATAAAGAACAAAGTACTTTTTTAAATTTCTGGATTATTCACAAAAACGATTTTGCATCCGGTAAAGCGTTAGGATTCAACGCGGACAAGCTTTAGAAACAGACGATGACTGGCAATTTAAATTGCGCCGCGAAGTATTGGGAGCAACCGCAGACTATAGAGAAATCTTATTTTGCGTAATTTCACTGTATTTGCTTTCGCATCGCATCTGATTTCAGGTATATATGTTCTAGGTTTATTAATAATTGGCCCAAAAGATTTATTTATTATGTTATCGGGAGACAATTTATTTACATTCTACTTCACTAATAAATGAGTGGAATGTAAATAAAACGTCTCCCGCCGATGACATATTTGACATCCTGAAACATATATATATTTTTTTTTATCCTGAAACAAATTAAATTAATTATAAGAATTAAAAACTATATGAGATTTTATACAAGAAAAGAAAATATTCCTCACGATTTCATGCAAAATAAAAAATCGCCTGTGTTTGAAAGGTTAAAAATAATGAGCTACGTTTTATTCATAATTTTTTTTGTTTTCTGCAATTTATTTTTAGATTAGACAGTGAAAGTGCAATTCATTTATTGCTTTCGGAAAAACGTACAATTCTTCTTTGATATTAAATTTGTAATATTTAAACGAAAGCGATCTTTTTATCTGCTGAATTACGCTCGCTGTTGTAGGTTTCGGTTTGGAGTTTCATTTTGTTCAAAGTTCTCCGCCTCCCTTTTTGCTCGTATTTTTTTCTTCTTTGTTTACTTCTTTGCGCCTCTCAATTGGACGAGGAAATTTAGCGATTACGTCATGTCTTTCTGACTTTGTTTTTATTGTTGTTTCTTTTCAGCGCTTACTCGCCGATGTGAAGAAGTTGGCCGATCCTATAGGAAATTTGTCTTCTCTTTCCACTGGTGTCATATCGTATTTAAGCCGTATTCCGGATGGCGCTGAATCAGCAAAGCAATTGAAGAACCATCTAAAAGAAATCCAAGAAAGATATAAAAAGTAAGGTTATCTAATACAAAATACAATTTAAAATCTTGGCATAGGAATTAAACTAAACACATTCTTCAATATTAATGATATTGGCTAATGCTTTTGCTTTTACACATCTATATGCAAGTTATTTTATTCTGCAGAGACTATTAATTAGCACAAATCCTCCATTATCTGATCAATATATCTGTATAAGTAATTACCATATTTATATAGCTATAAATAACATGTTCAAGATATACTCGAAATCAGATTGATGTGTTTTACATTATAGCATCAACTATTCAATATCTAAACACATAAACTATTAATTTTTATGCATACAAAAACACAGTATTTTAATTTTAAATATATTAATTTTTGCAGTGATTATTTTATTATGTATGCATTATATATTTTTTTAATTTCTGTAATGCTGTCATTTTATAAATAAATTTTATTAATACTGATTTAGTAAGCAATAGCACCAGTATAAATATTCAGAACCTTTTCTCCTGTGTAGGAGCGAATATTATGTTCTTCTAGTTGAGATTTTACTTTAATGAATCATCAGCAAAATAGAACTCTCTAGAAAGAGCACAGTGTTGAATTCCCCCGGAACAATGAAATGTCCCCCCCCCCCCCCCCCCCAGAAAATTGAAATTTTGCGTTTTCAATGATCAAAAAGAGCAATCCCCCCCCCCCCCCTCCGGAGATACTGAAGCTCCTTCTGGAGAAAAGTGTTTGAATTCAACACTGAAGGAGCAGATATTTTTGCCTAGGGCATGCACAGGAGGTAGAGGAAAAAGGACAGTTGTGTATTGTATCCAAAGCTCAAGAGCCTGCAAGAGAACAATTGTATATTAAATGTGTGCAGTGTGATGCCTGGGTGGTATTTGCATGCCCCTGTAACTGCTAAACAGTTTCCTCCTTCTACCTCCTTTACAACCGGCACTAAAGTCATCACTGAATTGCATTACCCTTTCTGGCACAGGCAAATTTTATAGTAAAATGAGTAATTATCGACTGCCACCAGAATTTGCAAACGACTTTTTTACATATTATGAATTTCTTAATTTAAGCTTTCATTGTATAAGCAAAATTTTACTAAGATATTACTAGTACTGATTGCAAGTTTGGAACTAAAATTAGGTATCTCGGACGGGCACAGTGTGCCGGAAAGGATCAAGTCTCCTGTCCCTGTAAGCGAAGACACTTGCGAGCTAATGCTAATCCTATAAGGAGGTTATTTTCTGATAGCTTGTTTGCATTTTAACATTTTTAAAGATTTTTTTTTTGCATTGGATTGCTGATGTTCCTGTCGACATCGCTCCTTTTTTACTTTTACGATTTTGGTTATAGATATTTTTTATACTGACACTTTCATTTTTGGAATCAGTTTTGAAAGTGAAAGTAACTTTACAAAAAAAATCTGCAACCAAAATTGAAAAAGTAGAAAAGGAGTGATGTCAAGAGTACAAGAGGGACCTCAATTATCAAATGCAAAAAAATAAATAAATAAATAAAAGTGTTGAAATGCAAACAAGTTATTAAAAAAAAAAAACCTCATAGAAATAGCATTAGCTCGCAAATATCTTTGCTAGTAGGGACAGGAGCTTTAACTAGTTTATATAACCTTTTGATATTGGCTTACAAAATATTTATCCAGATTTTATTCATTTATAAATTTTAATCATCATGATATATCATAGTTATCAGTTTTGTTATGTTAATGCAAGTTCCTTATTATACTTTTCTAAAACAAGATTCCTGAATATAGGATTTGTCTAAAATTTTTTGTTTTGCTATAAACATTAGAGGAAAACTCAAATTTTTTAATTAACTTTCATTTATTTTTTACAATTATTATTTAAGTTACAATTATTATTAAGTTGTTGGCCTATTTTCTCTTATGATTTTGTCAATTAAAAAAATTAAATAGCTGTTATTTATTTAACAAATAAGTTTATTAAATAAATTAAACTTGATTATTTATTTAATAATTGTGCTTTTTGAAATAGGTTACTGGTAGATGTAGAGAAGAAACTTGAAATGGCCCAGCAGGAAAAAGAAGTTTTGAAAAATCTTGAAGAAGAACTTTCAACAATACATGAAACTGTTAAAAAAATAGAAGAAAAAATCAAACTTCTAGATTGTTATGTTGATGACCTAGAAAATGTAGATAAAACAGTAACAGTAAGTTTATCTTACATTATTTTATGCTTTAATAAACCACTATGAAAACTTTATTTTATTTTTATGTTGTATAATGGCGTGACTGGCAACCTATTATTCTGTAGTTCAATGTATGTTTTTTGGTCCAAAAAAAAAAAAAAAGTTGGCAGTTTATGTGACAGAATTGTAGAGAACCATCCATCATATAATGTGATAATTAGGCTGAATAACATAAACAAGTATTAGTTAATCTTTGTAGAATGCAGTTGCTAAATTTTAACCTAGATTAGGATGAATTAAAACTGAAAAGTTTTACAGGAAATTAAAGGGGGAGGGGAGGGAGTCTTATATTGTGGGTAAACTTACTTAGTACAAAATCCTTAAGTCAAAAGAATTTTCAGAGGAGGAGGTGATAAAAATCTGGAGTATGAGAGCAAAATGCAAGTCTGTTTCTGAAATTACAAGTGCATTAAAAAAATCAAAACGAAGTATTCATCAAATTTAGGCTCGTGGTAATGATTTTAAAAAATTTTGTTCAAGAATGTCGTTAATGACCAGTTTGTATGACTGATAAAAAAAATGGAACCTTGTTGGCCCTGATGGATTTAAGTACTATTGGCATGATCTCCACAAAGAACATAGGAATGTATTTAGCCGACAACATAATGGTGGTTCTGTAATGGTATGGGGGGCTATTTCTTTCAATGATCGGACATCTCTGGCATTCATCAGTGGTCATGAAAACTCTGAAAACTACCAAGAGACACTTGCCAATCATGTGCTTTCTGCTGCCGAGGTTTTGGGGGAGAAAAATGGTTATTTCAACATGATAATGCTTCGATCCATACCTGAAATTCAACTTCATCGTGGCTTAAGTCGAAAAAAGTGTCTGTTTTGAAATGGCCGGCAATTAGTCCTGATTTAAACCCTATAGAAATTGTGTGGGGGTATTCTCACTCATGCAGTTTATCCAAGTGGAAAGCAGTATTCTTCAGTTAAAGATTTGAAAGATGCCATTGAGAACGCTTGGTTTAAAACTGAACCAGAAACAATACAGAACTTCAGTTTATCAATGAAAGACTATATATTTAAAGTAATTCAGCAGAAAAGAGCAATAATCAAGTATTAACTTTTTTTATTCTTGTTCTGCTAAAGACTAAACTATTGTGCTTAAACTTTTGATACTCATTTTTGTTGTTTTGATAAATTTTATTATTTAAGATAAATTTTGTAGCATAAATCTGTTAACTATCTTTTTAAAACTGCAATTTGTAGGTTATGCGAAAAGGAAAGTAACTTTCATTCATTAATAAAATTTTATTTTGAAATTTTCTGTTGTGCTTAAACTTTTGACACACACTGTATCTATAGACAATTATAATTATTGTGAACTTCATTATTATTTTCCTTTTAATCTTTCTGGATAGATATCATTAATTCAGTGATTTAGTACATTGTCAGTATGCATTAGTATCACCAATAACTGATTTAATGTTATCTATTTTTTATACATTATATCACATATTGATTTGATTTTCCCCTCTTATGTATATGTAATATAAATAAAATATTTCTATTTGTCTGCATGAAAAATGTTTATGTATTTTTATGTCTTAATGTGTACCTATAATAACATTTTTGCTGCATAAAAAATATCTTGCAAATTTATTTTTGATTCTCTAATTCTAATGTTTGCAAACTTCATATATTTTTCTCAATAAATTACATTTATAAGCAGGGTTGGCAAAGTGGGCCCAGCCCAGAAAAACCCACCTGGGTTTTTCTGGGTGGGTCCACCAACAAAAACCCACCTGGGTTTTTGTTAAAAGTGGGTTTTTGCTAAAAATCATTTCTGAATCTGCAAATCCTCCAAATAGTATAACACAATTCCTTTTAAGCCCAAAAACCTAGGTGGTTTCTTTTACAAAATCACATAAAAAAAAAGAGAGAGAGAGTCATATTTTTTGGTAATCAGGTGATAGTTTATATTTTTCTCACTGCTCTGAGTCTAGTCTGTTCTGTAATTTAGACTATATGAATCCAAATGCAGAGAAAATTCTCTTGAATGAAGCAGAGCTAGATGGAACAAAATGCAAAGATTGAAAAAAAAAAAAAAAAAAAAAAAAAAACTACAAAAATTAGAATCTAATTTGTTTTTCTTTTTCTGAATTTTTCTTTTAAGAATTTCCCACCATGCTGAGAATTGTGACATAATACTTTCTGAGAAAAATGATTTAGGAAAATTTAATTTTAAATGCCAATTATCGCAGGTAATCACTTTGAATGATACTGCATTATCCATTCATCAGTTTCTGACCCCACTAAAAATAATCTTAAAATTATCTGAAGATATTTTCACTTTTTTCAGAAATTCTACATAAAGATGAAGAAATTTTTAAAACGTAATTTTACCTCAAAACTGTCTGCAGATTATTTTAGGATATCCTTAAAAATATCTGCGGAATATTTTAAAAATGGGCCAATTTCCTACAGATTTTCTACAGATATTCTTGAGTTTTTTTAGTGGGGCTCTCTTTTGTTAAATTAAGCCTTTCTCATCTAAACTTTGCATCCATTATATTAGCCAAAAAATGCTCAGTCCCGATGATCTGTTTGTAGCATTTCAGCATAATCTCCTGATTCCATCAAATTTCTCCAAATCTTAACAGAACATGACAGTGTGGTTGTATCTTTTTGCAGCTCATCAAGAGCTGAAGATATAATTGTTAGAGTCTTTTTTTAAATTCAAGCACTCCTTCTCTCAAATACCACTATTTTTTATTATTAATTTTTGTAAAAATCTGAAATTCTTGCTGGATCTGTTTCAAACTTTAAGACAGCTTATCTTATAACATACAATAAAAATTTATAAAAAAGAATGCAGTGCCAAATGCTGCTATTTTCTGTAATAATTTCTGCAAAAATCTTAATTTTTTGCTTTAAAATGCCACTATCCAGACTTATATGTCTACAGATAGCTTGTTTAACAGAGTTTTGTTCAAATATATTCTTGTTACGAATATAGTGCACTACCTGGTAGTGTGTGCACAGTGTGCCAGCTATACAGTGCTGTATGCAGCTAGAACCTAATTTTAGATATGTTCGGCACGGCATTTGCATATCAATTACAGATTTATTTTTAAAAAAAAGGATCCTTCTGTGCATGCGCAGCATCCTTTACATGATGTTGTAGGCAGCGCAGATACGGTTTGAGATGTGTATCTAAATTAGAGTTTTGTTTAAAAGGAGGGACTCAGTAGTGCATGCTTTTGACCTGTTATGCGGTGGCATAGGCTGCGGGGATCCGATTCAAAGTTTTTTCGCTTCGAGATTTACATATAAAAAGAACCATCCCTGCTAGCAGGCAAAGCTAGCTAGTTTAATCATCATAGTTACTAATTATTATAACATTTTTAATTATTATAGTTACTACAAAAATAAAATTAATTATTCATTATGATAACTAAAATATATTTAAAAGAGATAAGATCTCACTTTTATCACTTAAAATAGTATTAAGTTAATTATAATAGTACTATTATTATTAGTATTAATAATAGTCAATAATAGTATTAATAATTAACATGAATTATTAATAATATGAAAATTATTTTATATCAATCAATAAACTTATTCTGATATTAGTTTTATGTTTTCTATTGATATTAGTATTAATTCTAATATCAGAATAGAATAAATTAACTGATATAATAAATAATATTAATTAGTAATAAATAGATCAGATGTAATTAAAAAATGCAACTTAATAAGGATATTTTTAAATGATACACACATATATTATTAAATATACAAATAAATATACAGAAAAAAACTAAAACCCACAAAAACCCAGAAAAGCCCACAAATACCCAGAAAAACCCACAAAAACACAGGTGGGTTGGGTTTTTGTACAAAAACCCGGGTTTTTGCCAACCCTGTTTATAAGGTATATCTTTTTATTTATGCTGGCTATATATTTTTAGGAAGTAAAGGTGGAAGTGACTACTATAGTAAAAACCCTAGAGACCATTTCTTCAAATACAAAAGAATCATTTTCTAAGAAAGGACATAGTATTCCAGAATCCATCACAAAATCTTTATCTTCTTTGGAACTTTTATCTGAAAGAACAACTACTTTACTAGAAAATGTTGAAAGAGATTATAAAAAAGCAAGAGCTATTCGTTTAGATTATACTGAAGCTATGGATGCTGTTGTTGCATGGCTACAAAAAGCTCAAGAAGAGTTGCAAGACAAGACTAGTTTGCCTGAAGCTGCTTTAGAAGGCATTAATGTAAGGAAATATGTTTGAGCTTCCAAATACAATACTTTAATAACTTTAGTGATAATTGTTTATTATTCTTTAAAATTATAAGATACAGGTAAAAAGAACAATTATGTTTCATTTAGTTTTCTTAATTATTAATTATAGGGTCAAGTAAGAAAACATCAAATAAAAGGGACATGGATTAAAGTTACTATTGATATTGTAGACTTAAACAGTATCAAACTAGTGCTTTTACTTATCATATATATTTTTTAACTTTTTGAAGACCAGGTATTGCATTTATCTATTAAAAATCTGTGTGAGAATTTGTCTAAAAAGTAATATCCATGCCCCATTTCAAGTTTCTAGCTTAAATAATTTACAAAAGAAGGAGGGGATCCTAATTAAGAATTTCATTTCACCTTTCTTTTTTTTCCCTCCCATTTAATTGAAGCCATTTTTAGCATGCATTTACATTTTTAAAGTATTCATTATGACAAATTCCAAGTTTCTATCTTCAATAGTATCACCGAAATCACAATTTCAGAACAATTTTTGCTCATTCAAGTTAAATCACTTATTAACCATGCATATCTTAACCAGGTCAGACTGTAAATCGCAATTTTGATTGTTGTCCTCTTATTTTGCTCTTTTTTAAATTTTAATTTTTTTTGGAAATCATACTTAGCAAACATGCATATTTTAAAAATGACCAACATGCCAGATTTTAAGTTTCAAACCCCTTAAGTGTCATTAAAACTTTAATTTTAAAATGTTTTTTTTTGCTCATGTACCCCTTTAAGGGTAGAGGTACTGATATAAAATGTAGTGTATGTTGGAACAAAGACTGTCACCATTACTTTTGAGATTATTTCAGTTGTTTCAGGGATTATCTCTGACAAGCAAACATAGAAACAAGCATTTCTTCTTTATAATATTAGCATATATTTGCGTTTTACCAACTTAAGGGAGAGTGTTAAAAGCATCATCTTTCATATCCACAGTTAAAATGACTCATTCTTGTTATTATTATTATTATTTTATCACAGTTGTCACTTCTAATATTTCTCAAGGAAATGTTTAAAATTTTACTAAAAAGAACAGTCTTAATAAATATTTACATTTTTAGAATTATTTATTTCAAAATATGTAAACTGCCACTTTTGCCATGTCTCACTCTATTTTCTTTGGCTACATATTATTAGGGTTTTGTTCATTCGACGAAACCCTATTCATCTCTGTCCTCTGTCTGTTTGTCTCAGAGTCTGTACACAAATACTATATAAGTCAGAGAGTTCAGATTTTGTGTACTTACAGCTGAATACCTCTTGTCACACAATAAATCATAAAATTTTGAAAAAGACAATTATTTTAATTAAAATATTATTTTTAATATCATCAATTCATTTTTTTTCTTCTAATTGTTGCCAAAGTTTAAATAGATATAAAAATTATTATGTATATAATATATATTAATTGATTAAATAAATCATGTGAAAAACACACTTATTTGTTTTTATTTTGGTAATTAATTTCAGAATTGTATTTTTTCCTGGGCAAACCATGTGACACAGAAAGAAAGATAAATTTTTATACTAGGGTTTGATAATCGCAGTACAATTTTTTTTTAACTATTGATTTCACAAATTTGGTTGTTTCGCATCTGGATGTTATTTCATGCTCTGATTCACAAAATCTAAATTAAAAAAAAAAAAAAATTAAACACAACTTTTTATTTTTTTACAAAATAAATTTTTTAACTTATAAAAAAAATTCTTTATTGCACAGACAATTGACGGGAACTTGTTAAAATTAGGAAAACTAAACGATCGCTTTTACACTTTGACATAGTTTATAACACATAATGCAATTTTATAAATTTAAGATAAACTGAATTTTTGTTGGGGGAAGGGCAGTACTGTCTTTTCTTTAAACTGTTTATTACATTTCAAATGCAGTTTTTCTTTTTCTTTTTTTATTTATTGAGCACTGATTTAAATATTTCTTAACATTAGATATTTGAAAAGGGGAAAAATTCAAAGGAAGGAGAGGGTCGTCCGAGAAGGGACTATTTTCTAAATTTTGTTAAGTTTGGAAAAACTAAAGAATCGATTGCTTTAAACTTTGACATATAGTTTAAACAAGTAAAATAAGAATAAGGATGAAGTTTTTTGAAAGCGATATTAAAGGAAACCCTCTGTGTGATCTGTGATCACACTTACCCAATTGTTTTCTTAATTAACTTTGAAATTAGGGAACACATTTATTAATTTATAAATGTTACATTTTTGTTATTCTATTTAAAAATTATAAGCAACTGTAAGGCTGATTCAAAAAGGAAATTTCTATCATCCTCCTTCTACATTTTTTCAGGAAAATCTTTTCTTGTGGAACCTTCTATGGTTTGTTCTCTAAAAGATGCAAGGAATCAATGATGGGTCAGAAGATAAAGCGTTCAGTTTTACCTGACAAAAAGGTTGTTCTTTTGCAGGACATCATTCAGTTTCCTTCTAAACCCATTAGAGAGTAAAAATATATCATGTGACCACAAGGAAAATTTTTGGTGTTGATAATAGTAAAATATAGTATCTATTCCCATCTTAAAAGAATTGTTCAATTTTTAGAAAATAATAATCATAATTTAAAATGAATTATGATGTTATAGTATAAGTAAGAATGATATAAAATTAAGAATAGTGATTTAGTCTATTTAAATAATGATTTATGCAAAACCTCTTAAAATTTTACTAAGAAATATTATATATTTCAGGGTTCTTAGCATCATGGAAAGTCAGGGATTTCCGAAGTAGTCACGGAAAGTCAAAGAAATTTCAAAATAAGCAGGAAAAGTCAGGGAATTTACAGATATTTTCTGAAAGAAAAAATGAAAAGTGACACGAAATCCATCAGTCTCAGGAAAAAAGCACAAAATTCATCAAGCTACTGAAAAAAAAAAAAAATAATTTTTACAAAAGATTGCTAAAATTAGTAGCAAATTTTGCTGTATGCCCGTTTGCTCAGAGAATTTTTGAGATTTGGTCAGGGAAAGTCCAGGAATTTTTTGAGATTTTGTTTATGGAAAATCAGGGAATCATTGTTATTTCATTAATAGATATTTAAAATTTGAGAAAATTTACTTTTTTGTTTGGTGTTTTTTTTTAATAAAATATCTTTATGCAAATAAATTTTCAGAATTTTAATATTTGTTTAAAGAATGTTATGCATAACATTAAAAATATTTTCTTTCTTTTAACATTGCTATAGGTTTTAAAGTCTGAAATTCCTTCTGTTAAGGCTAAACTCGATAGTGTTCGTAGAAATGGAATGCTGATCTGTGAGAGCACCAAATCTGAAAAAGAACGGCAAATTGTTAAAGGATCTATAAGATCTCTTGAAGATCAAATGAGCAAAGTAGAATCTTGGCTGTATGAAAGAGAACATGAGGTGAAAGAAGCTGTCAATGCCTTGAACCAATTTTTAGAATCTCATTCAATTGTTGAGAAATGGATTCAAAAAGTGGATGCTTATTTATGTGAGGAGTCTGATATTCAGTCATTACAGGATGCAAAGAAAAAATTATCTAATTTGCAGGTACGTATTTTTCAATTCTTATTGAATTATGCTTATTCATATTGAATTGCATATAAATATATTTATGTATATATTTAATTTATATAGAATAGTAATAACAACAGATGTTATTGAATTATGTTTATTTATATCGAATTGCTTATAAATATATATTTAATTTATATAGAATAATAATAATATTAATAATCAATGTTAAAACTTTTTTTCTTATAAAAATGGGAGTATGACTGGGGCGAAAATAATGAAAAAATACCTAATTCAAACACAAAAATGACAAATTACTCATCTTAAATTTTTATTGAATGTTTTAAGTTTGGTTGTACTTAAAATCTTGATTCTATTTTTGTTAGCACATTTTTATTCTTTCATTTCTTAGTAAGTTTCCCATAAATGTTATCATTATTATTTTTACTTTCTTTAATAGTAGTTTTCTCTGTTGATGTTTTGAAGTTATGAAAATAAAATTAATATTTATAAGCATAAAAGTAAATTCAAAAAATTTTGATATGAAGTGTTCATGGGTGAAATTAAAGATAATATTATAAAAATTGTTTATTTTTAAGGAATGATGACAAAAATATTTTTCGTTTCAAAAGGAAAAGCTTTTGATTTATGATTGCATGAATGGTGTCTTTACTATTACTTGATTTAAAAAAAAAAAAAAAAAAAAAAAAAAAAAAAATCTGAAAAAAAAAAAATCAGAAAAATAATAATAATCCATTATGTTAATTCTTATTTGTGTTTAAATATTTTCCAGAATTATAATTAAATATCATAAATTTTATATTTCGATAGTCATGTACTCTTATTTATTTGCGGCTGTAGAGCTTATCCAAAGAAGCATCCCAAGTTCAACAACATATGAAAAACATGTCTAAACGACTTGAACGCATTGGAGAAGCTTGTAGCCCTGGAGATTTGACTGACATGCTTGATAACATAGAACAAGATGAAAGTAATTCAGATAGTAGACTTCAAGAACAGTTGTCACTTTTGTTAGAAATGGTCGAAGAATGGGAACAATGTGAGCGCAAAATTAAAGAGGTTGCTGCTTGGGTTGAAAAAGCCAAGTCTAATTTAGAATCTCCTCATTTGAATAAAAAGAGTTCTAGGGATCAGTTAAGTGCTAGAGAGGTATAAATTTTATAATATATTTATATAGATTTTTGTTTTTATTATTATTTTGTTATTCATTTTCTACTGTTGTTCTAATTAATAGAAAATAAAAATAAATTGTAACAAAAATTGAAATAAATCAAAGAATTAATTCTTTAAAAGAGAATTTGTCTCTGAATGATATGGATTCATTAAATATCTCAACCTATGTTTTTGTTTTGTCAAGCATATGTATTTGGCTCAACATATCATTAACTTTCTGTTTTAATTATCAAATAAAATAAAAAATTTAAGTTTGGATTATGTTTGTCTGAAAATTAACTTAATTTATTGCTTTTTTGTATGCTTTAGTATATACATTTTTAATTAATAAACATATAATTTTATTTGTTATAAAATGATTTGTTAAGAGTTATTTGTAACAATACTGTAAAGTAATATTTGCTGTAACATAAATAACTATGAAAAACTAAAGAAAAAGATGTAAGATTGCCACATTTAACGACTTCTCATCCTAGCTTTAATGTGCAATATACTGTTGTACAGAAATTGTACATTCTCTGCTTATGATAAATCAATTTATCCATGTTATCTTTAAAACAATCTTTAAATATAGATCTAATTTAATTGCAAACATAATTCTCATAGCTGTTAGATTTGTAATATTTCTTTAATCTTTTTATTTCTTTTGTATTTAAATAGAAAATGATGTCTGACATGTCGGTTCAGAAAACTAAGGTTTCGATGGCCTTAGAAAAGTTGCAAGTTCATCTGAGATCACAAATGGGTGGACAACACGAGATTCTGACCCGAGGCCAAAGTGTGCAGGAAGAGTTAGAACAATTACATTCTCAAGTTGAAGAGCAATGTGAAGTTTTACAAATGCGTGTCTCACAAGAGGATAAATATAACCAAGATTTACAAACACTAAAGCATGCTGTATCACAAGCAGAGCATCAGTTAAAATTAGCATGCAGTCCCAGCATTCATGTTGAAGAAAAAGAAAAATTGATTGAATTGCAACAGGTTAGTAATTTTATTATTTTAAGAGGGAACTAGGAACAAATGAAGTTTTCATTTTCAATTAATATTTATTTATTTTTCGATAGCATTAATTGTATAAGAGCTCTGTTAGGCCAAAAAAATAAATAAATAAAAAAAATTAATGGAAGTATTTAATGTCTTGTGAATTGCACTTATTCAACTGGTAAATGCCTTGTTCATGATCTGAAAAGTGAATGATTCATTCAATGATACATCCTTATTGAATAAACTCATGTTATTCAGAGCTATTTACTTTTAAAGTAACTCATATGATGTGTATGTGTGTATATAATATATATAATTTGACTATTTTACAATTTTAGATACATTTAATTCACTGAATTATACCATATGTGAAAAAATAAAGGCAAATTATGCATTTTTAAAAATGCACAAATAAATTTGTTTGCTATCTTTAAAATTAAACAATAGCAAAAAAGTTTCTTATAACATGCTGAAATGTTATATTTCAAAATAAATTTTTGAATATTATTTAAACAATTCTTATTTACTCTTTGGTGAAATTTTATTACATTTTGTGTTTAACAGATATTTGTCCTTGTTTTGTGTTGTAATACAAATGCATCTTCTCATATGTGCTGTTATAAGCAAATAAAGTTTAAATATTATTGCACTGTTTATAAAATTTGTGAAATAATTTTTATTTTAAGATTTTTATTGTTTTAAAAATTTCACTCATTACTTTCCATGCTAAAAAAGGATTTGATTTAGTTATAAAATTAAATAAACAGTAAATAACCTTGTTCTTTGGTTTAATTAAATACCTTTTTACCCCACAAAAATCTAGATATTTCTGCATTATTTTTTACTTTTTATGAAGTTATTTTTGTATACAATTATTGTTTTTTTTCTCTGGAGTTTAAAAGAATGCAGAAGAATGTTTTCATTCAAATGTGTCATTTCTTTTTAGAATTTTTTTTTTTTTTTTTTTTTTTTTTTTTTTTTTTTTATGAAACATATGAAATTAAAAAAAAAAAAAAATGAGAAAATCAAAGTGGTGTATTCCTTGAAAGTTTTTTTTTATATACATAAAAATATTTTACTGACTAAAGGGTAATAAAAGAGTATGTTGTCTCTGTTCAGATTTAAATTTACCTGTTGTGCCTTAATATCCTAATAAAAAGTGTTAAAACTAAGTTATCTGAATAACTCTAGTCTCTTAGATGCATTTACTTCTTACATGTGTATTTTATTTTTATTGCTGTTTTTTTGTATTATTTCATTAGAAATGATCTATGTTTCACTTACTTTTCTAATTATTTTTACATTCTTACTAAAATTATTTCCTTTTTCATCATATGCAATGTACAGGCTTTAAGGGAGCAGATTGAGAATTATAACAAGCAAATTGGCATAATTCAAGAGCGCATCAAGATGATTCAGTCTACCAGAATGCCTGATAAAGATCCATATAAAGCAACAATCCTGCCACTTCCAATGTCAGGAATTCTTCCTCCTCCACCTAAAATATACATTCCTCCCGAAACACCACAGTCACCAGTCTCTAGACAAAGAACGGTGACAAAAGAAACTGTAATAAAAGAAAAATATTCTAAAACACCCCAATCTCCTATTGACCCAAAATTTAGCTATGCAGCAGCCGTTGTTTCTGGGCACATGAGCCCAATGGTTGGTTCACGTGAAAATAGCCCTTTCACTAGATGTCTTACACCATCACGTGCTAGTCCCCGCACTGATCTCTTTGAAAGTTACATTAAGAAAGAGCATGTTATGACCAGCAGTCAGACTTCACTTAAAGCTGTTAGTACTGAATCACTTTTTCCTAGTTCAGTACCTGCTGAAGAAATTAGAGGGAGAGAAAAACATAAAAAGCAAGCACCATACACCTCATCACAAAACAAACATTCTTCTAATGAATCTTCCAAAACTAAAATAAGTGATTCTTCAATAACCTCTCAGGAAAAAAGCTCACAAAAACCTTCAGCATCTGATTCAACAACTCCTGTTGAAGGGACATCATGGGCTTCTGGTTTTCTTTCTAAACCATCTTATGCTGATATATTATCTGGTCGTGCAAGCCCTTTGCCTCGCTCAGCATCACCTGAGACACCAGATAATTCTGTTGTAACATCAGCTTATCAGAAAGAAATTGTGAGCACTGAAGGAGGAGATGATACTACTGAAAAACTTGAATCATCTGCTTATAAAGTTACTTCATATACTGTGCCTTTAACCCCTGAGCCTGTTGTTGAAATGCCTGAATCTCCAGATGATGCTAAAAGTAAGCAGCAAAAGAGTAAAAAAATGCCTACAGTTCCATCTGTTGGTCATTTTGCTAGAGCAGCATCTCCTAAATTCTTCAATCTCAAAGCAAGAACACCATCTCCTCCTAATTTAAAAGAATTTTCTGAATCCCGTCTTTCCTCCACATCTGTTTCAAAAACTGTTGTTTTCTCAGAGGGTGCTAAGCACATTACGCAGACAGAATCTTCACACAGTCAGATAGAGACAAAATCATTCTGTGCCTCTCCTAAAGAGTCTCGTAAACTAACATATGCTCAAGTAGCCCGTATAAGTAGCCCTGTTGATGGGAATAGAAGTGCATCACCCCTTCCATCAAGTTCTAAGTCCCATTCTGAGGTGCCTCAGCATAAAACTGACTCAAAAAAATTATCGGACTCTAATTCTGCAAAATCTACTCTTAATCAGAAGTCTTTTTTAGAGATTAATTCTGACAACAGAAATAGGCCTAAATTAGACCCTTCAAAAAGTTCTGAACAATCCATACAAACTGAACAGAACCAAAAAAACTTGATTAGGCCTCTGCTCAGCATTGGGGAGGGTGCACTAAATGTGCATCTGCTGAGCAGGGGCGGTGAGTACCATCATCCTCTATTCTGTGAGGTTTTCCAAATCTCACAAGAGTATGAGAGTGAGGTTTTGCTGCACTTTTGTGTTTTTGGCATAAGTAAAACCTCTAATGAAGCTTCACTCCAAGAAGCAATGTCTATGTTTTCTGGTATTAGAAGTGAAAGCTCTGTATTACTATCTTCTGGTCAAATAAAACTAACTACAGATAACTGTACTCATATTAAAGAATTTTCTGTTCAGTGTGAGAACATAGAAACTGCTTTACTCTGTTTAGATTGTGGTAGTTTATTTATAGATTATAAAATTGTTCAATTTTCAGAATATAGATTTATGCTGAATTATTGGGATGCTTTAGCATGTTGTTTTTTAAGTTTGATAAATGATAAAAATGTAATTGTACTTTCATCCCTTTTTTCAAATAGTAATAGTTCTTCGCATTCTTCAGTAATGCATCAATCGTTAAAAGGTTATTTTACACCTGTTCCAACCCACAGTCATTTGCTGCAATGCATTTTTCATCCATCAAACAAATCAAAAAGGAAACCTAAAATAAAATTGCTTCAAAATTTTAATCCTGATGCTGTTATTGTTACAGATAATTCTAAATATTTGTGCATTCCTGTTGCTATAAATATTAATAGTGATAAACACGTGGAGGAGGAAGTTGCAAACTCTACTGAAGATTTATTAATTAAAGGGGATTTCAAAAGAAAACATTTAGAGGTTTTCATTTCATTTATAAGCCTGTAATTACAAAACTTGTCATACTAACATACTTCTTTGTTTCTGGTGTGTATAGTGTGTTTCTGCATGCTTGTTTGTGAATGCCTTAAATAATATAGTGTTTTTTATTATTCTTATTTTTTAACCAAATTTACCTTGAAAATGGTTTCACATGTGCTTTACAAGAAAATTCTTGAAATAAATCTATTATATATGTATATATATAATTTTTTTTAATTAAAATAAAAGTTGCTTATAAAATGCATTGTGAGCTTTTCTTCTTATTTTTATAAATGTTCTAAATTAAATAATTTTACATTTATCCATTTTGAAAAGAAATGCAAATAACTTAAAGTTCTTACATCCAACAGCTTGGACTAAGCATTTTGCATATTATTGTGTAAAATTCATTTATATGTAATTTAAAAAAATTATATATCATTTGATTTTTCTTTTAATTGCTACTCTAAACATAACATGCATGCAAGTGTAGAATTTTCAAACTGCAAAATAAATTAATTTCTAAAAATAAAATTCTGTTATTAATAGTCATAAATGATGAAGTACAATTTAATGATTTCATCATGTTGAATAAATATTTAAAAAATAGAAAAGGAAAAGAAACATTATGTCCCAGTATAGCTGACTTCCTGAACTGTATAATATACGATTCTCTAACTTTTGTCATTCACTTTGTGATGCAAACACTGTAAATGAATAGTATGAATGCAACAATATTACCAATCTGACTACACTATCTATAATCTGCAAAACATCTTATCTTAAATTGTTGACTGCACTTAAACTCATAAAACAAATTTAATACTTTAGTGATTTCTTCTATTAAAATAATAATAATAATTAATAATAATTGTATTTAAAAATGTTTGATGTATTTGACTTATTGGTGTTAGATTAACAATTTTAACTTAATATTTGCATTTGGTTATTCTTTGTTTTTTCTTTTGAAAAGCAATAACATTTTTATGCAATGCATCATCGAAAACTTAAATTAATTTGATAAATATATAGTGATAATATTTGAATTAGTCTTATTATTAGAATGAATTAGAATATGAATTGGAAAAAAAGCTTATTTGAAAATTTTTTAGACTCCATACATTTATAGATGACTAGCAAATATTTCAGTTTTGATTGCATAATAGTTGAAAATGTCAAGTAATATTTCTATGTCTAATTATTATTATAAGAAATTTATACTTTTAGAAATAGTTAAAAAATTATCATTTAAGCCACACTTTGTTTAAACTGCATCATTGCACTACATTGGGCAGAAAAGAGATAAAATAAATGAGAACTAAAAGCTAATTCTAAATAAATAATTTAGAAAACATTCTGAAAATTTTAAGATCAATCCATAAATTAATTTCAGTATACATTTGAAATTTTGAATTGTTTAGAAACCATCTTCTTAGTATGCATTTCTATCTTACCATCATGATGAATTTCAAGCTTCTTTTCTAACATCTACCATGTGTTTAGGGATAGTAGCATCAGCATAAAATGCCTATATTGAAGCACGTACTGATTTCCACCATTATTTTGCCAACATAATTTTGAAATTGATTAAGTAATCCTTGTTATTCCATAGAAACATAATTTTTAAAAAATTCAAAGGTTTTTGTAGAAAGTTTGTTATTTTTGCCAACCCCAGGTGGTAGTACTGGCTTAAAATATAGCCTGTGGAGGATCAGAGAGTGTCATCATTGATTCACAACCATTACTCTTATAATCGGTTTATTATATCCTAAGATTTCATAGAAATTGTAATTTAGCAATTTCTTGGAATGCCATTAGCTTCTTCCTATCACTTTACAACTTTTAAATTTCAAATTTACTTATAACTGTTCTTAGAGGATAATCATATTTTCTGAGTAACTGTCACATCATATTTAAATTTTGTAGCCCATCACAGCATTCTCAATTTAGAATGTTTTTTGCTCTTTGATGGTAGTAGAATGCATATAAATTATAGCTTATGTTTGAACAGATACTATCACCATCAATTTGCAACCATTAATTTTTTAATCGGTTTGGTAAGATAATATTATTGATTTCATAAGATGCATAAAAATCATAATTTAGAACGCTTTTCATTCACTTCTTTTTTTTTAAATTAGGAATTTTTTTCAGACGGATCTTAGAAAGCATTTGCATTTTTTAAATAATTATCATGCCAAATTTTAAAATGCTAGAAACCTCACTTGTACAAAAAATACAATTTAGAACATCTTTTCTTGCAGCCTCCAGATGGTAGTGACAACAATATAAAATATAGCCTATATTGAAACAGGAACTGCCAGCATCAATTTGCAACCATTGTTTTTAAAATCAGTTTGACATTTCCTCTGAACATAGAAATCCTATTTTAAAATATTTTTGTAGCACTTTTCATGCATTTTCACTCTATTTTATTTTGTTTTAAACAGTTTTTGGAGAGTATTTACTTTTTATAATTACCCTGCCAAATTTTCACTTACTTTCTGAGATTGTTCACAAATCAGCATTTAGAACGTTTTTAGAACACTTTTCTCGTGTTTTTATCCTTTTTAATTTTTTTTTTTTTTTTTTTTAACAACTGTTATTAGTTATCATTTATATCTAATAAGTAACTACTGTGCCAAATTATTTTCAATTAACTCTCTTCAATAACACAAAAATTGTACTTTTAGAACTTTTTATGCTTCTACACCCCCTTTGGGATAATGGCAACTAATATAAAGTATACCATATCTTGCAGCAAAGGCTGTCACGATCATTTTCACACCATTATTTTTTAAATCAAATTGATATTTCCTGAAATTGTGTAGACTCGCTATTTCAAACTTTTTTTTTTTCTTAGAATGCTTTTCCACATTCCCCCCCCCCTTTTTTTTTTTTTTTTTTTTTTTTTTTTTTTTTTTTTTTTTAAAGGAAATGTTCTTAGAGATAATTTATATTATTTAAGTAACTACTGTGCCTTCCATAAGAAAAAACTGCATTTAGAATGTTTTTTTGCTTTTGCAATCTCCAGGTGATTAGGATATCAACATAAAATGGAGCTTGTATAATAGCAAGGGCTGTTACCATCATTTTGACACCATTTTTTTTTTATTTTAATTGGTTTTGTACTTCCTGAGATTGCATAAAAATCGTCATTTAGAACGTTTTTTAAAATGCTTTTGTGTGCATTTTTTACCCTTTGAAATTTTGTAGTTCTTAGGAAATATTCTTGGAGACCATTTATAAATCTTGATAAATCTTTAACATGCAAAATTTTATGTTTCTAGGCCCTTCAGTAACACAAAACTGGCATTTTTATTCTGCATCCTCTTTTGGGTAGTGACATCAACATTAGATATAGCCTATGTTGGAGGGACTGTCACCATCATTTTGATATCGTTATTTTTTAAATCTGTTCATTACTTCCCAAGATTGCTTAAAAATTGCAATTTAGAATGCTTTCCATATGTTTTCAGCCTTTTTAAATTTCATGCTGTTGAGGAAATGTTCTTAGAGACCATTTATATCTTATAAGTATAATTAACATGCCAAATTTCAGGTTTCTAAATCCTTCAGTAGCAGAAAAATCTCATTTTTAGAACGTCTTTTGCTTCTGAACCTCTTTGGGTTAGTAGCATTGACATAAGAAATGGCTTATGCTTGATTCAGGTATTCAGGGTAAACACCATCATTTTGATATAATTACTTTTGAAATCTGTTTAGTAGTTCCGAAGATTACCCATACAAATAAACAAACTTTACTTCTTTATAATATATATATAGATTTCATTTGTATTTTACCTACAAACTAAAAATAAAGGCTTATCATAGAATATAGGAAAATTTTAACTAAGATTATGTTTAAAATTAAGAAAAAAGGGTCATTGCTGAAATTGTAATGTATATTTTTTATATGTTTTATGTTTTGTTTTAAATATATTTAAAAGTTTTAAAAGCTTCTACATCTTCTTTTTTTTTTTTAAAGTTTTTTGGCCAGTTTAGTTTATTTATATGACTTTTAATCAGGATTATCAATGCCACTTGCCTTTGCATTGCAATGGCAAGTGGTAAAATCACAACAAAATGCTTCATTTGGCAAGTAAATGAACAATCAAACTAGCCAAACTGTGAGTGCTCAGTTTTTGCTTTTTTTTATGTTTCTGCATTGTGATGAGGCAATGCAGTTGAGATTCTTACCTGCATTATTAACCGAATGACGTCGCTTTAACATGTTCAACTCACCATGCCATTTATGTTGCTCTATTTATAGGTAGATACTGACTCAACACCAGTTCAATTTAACATCATCCAAAGACATTGAAAGTACTATGTGATGGGCATTTCTCTATTGTCAGTTAATCATTATCTATGCAGTGCACCGGAAAAAAATACAAACAGAAATTACACACATCAAGCACCAAATAGATAAAAGTTTTGGTGGAATGTGGCCTTGAAATTAGCCATTTAAAATACTATTTAAAAATTGCTATGAGATTTTGATTCTTAACCGATAGAAAAACCGACTAATCAACAATACACAATTAATAATGTATATTCTCACAACGGTAAATCAAAGATTGCTGTTTTTATTTTATTTTTTATATTGCTAAAAGAATGTTTGAAACATTTATACATTTAGGAGACATTTTAGAATGTAGTTATCCTTAATAGTTTATGTAGTGGAAAGTCAATTTTAAATTTTATAAGATTTTACAAAAAATGAAATTATTTCAGAACATATTGACAAAAAAGGGATACAATAAGGGGTTACTGATAGATTTTTCAGTGTTTCACTTCAAATCTATTTTGCTAACATTTATTTCTATTTGGCTGGTGTTTTTTACTTCTTATTCGCCAGATCGCTAATGTTGACCAAAAGCCAGCGATAACTGTTTTTAATACAACTACAGTGTCCAGATTTACAAAAACATTTGATTGCTCATTGTATCTTTGATTTTATTTTAATGTCTATTTAAAAGGCATATTATAATAATATGCAGAATTCAGAAATCTAAAATTTTAATACCTCTTTGAAATTTATAATTTTATATTAATAAAAGATAAAAATTATTGGTTGAAATGGGTTTTTATTTTCCTTTTCTTTAACACCTTTTGATTAAAATTTATTTCAATAGCATACATTTGTGAAAATTTACCCCCTCTACCCTTTCCAAATACATATATATAAATGTATAGCAAAGGTAGCTAAAAATATTTTTTAGCAATACTATATAATATTTCATTGGTTTTGTTTTATTTATATTGTTTAATTTATTTGTCATAATTATGAAAAAAAACTTATTTAAAAAATAACAAGATACAGGATGTGTATTAAAGTGCCAGGGTATTTCTTTTTGTCTTTGCAAACTAATCATTATGACTGAGTTAGAACATGCCATGTATTTATTTGATTAGTTAGAAATAAAGGATACGATATAATTCAGTAGTAAAAAATTTTTGTTAGTTTGCCAGGGTTGCCACGCCACCTGGAGAACCTGGAAAACCGGGAAAACACAGGGAATTTTAAAATCCCCTCCCAAAACAGGGAAAATCCAGGGAATTAAAAAAAAATCCTAAAAAATCTGGAAAACACAGGGAATATTTTTTTCCTACTATATCCAAACATAATTTTTTTTGGCTTTTATTTTTGACTCACATTTCCTCCCCCTGTAATTATCAAATGTCCCCCCCCCCCACGGAAATTTTCAGATTTTGTGTTTTCAATGGTAAAAAAGTGTAGTTTCTCTCTCCCCCCCCCCTCCCCCGGAGCCACAGAAGTCCCTCCCGGAGAAAAGTGTCTGAATTCAACACTGCAGCCTACATACACGCATATATTTTTGCTCACTCAACATAAAATAAACATGTTGCAATACAGGGAAAACACAGGGAATTTTTTTTTCAAGATTAGAGTGGCAACCCTGTTTGCTGTTTGTACAAATTAATAGTTTTAAAAAACATTCACCCTAATTTTAAAAGTAATGGAATTTATTTTAATTTAATAAATATAGTTTGTAAAACTCTTCCTTTATCTGATTTCTACAGTGCTCAGCAAAAGTTTAGACACTGGTGTTTTTTAACCTTTAAATAAAAAATACGGACATGTGAGTTTTAAAAATGGCTATAATTATTTTCAAATACATTTTATTTAATGTACAATAAAAATAATGGTTATAATATAAGATAATAACAATAATTAATTTAACTGAAAATTAATAAATAAATAAATTAATTAATTAATTAATAATAATAATTAATTTAACTGAAAAAAGTAAAATTTGCACATTGCAAAATTTTAGGCACTTTTGTGATTTTTAGCCAAACTGTTCATGGAAAAATGTGAATTTCCAAGTTATGATGTCACATGTCTGAAGTATTTAATTATACCTCAATATAGCATCAGTTAGTGAAGATGCTGTTAGCTAACAAATATTCAATAAGATGAGGTAATTGAAGTGGGAAAAGCTGAAATGGAAAGGGAAGACTGTTGCAAAAATTTCAGCAGCATTGAATCGTTCAAAGTGGTCTGTCTATGAAGTATAGTCTAAGGATGATTCCTTCAAAACAAAACATAATCTGGAAGATCTTGTGTGACGATAAAATGAGAGGACAAAAGGATCCAGAAACTGACATTTACACAAGTAATGATTGCTAATCACATTAAAAGTAAGTCGGAACTTTCTGTGTCGACGGAAATGATTCGTAGATGAATTAAAGAAACAGGTAAATCAATTTACATGAAAATGATAAAACAATCAGCTTTAAAATACCGCTATAAATTGGCGAGAATTCAATTAACTTGCAAACATATGTCATATGGACCCAAATGATACGTTATGATATTCAGTAATGAAAAAAAAGTGGAATTTGAATGGCTCAAACAAGTGGGCATACTATTGGAGTGACTTAAGGTAAAGATCCTGGGACTTTATAAAGTTGACAAAAAGAAGGTGACTTTTAAATAATTTGGTCCTCATTTAGCTTTAATGCTCGTGTATCTGTGGAGTTATTCATTGGTTGCCAAGCAACACAAGACTACATATATACGTTGGAGATTAATTTTTAGTCATTTGGGGAACTTTTGCAGATCTAAAGTATGGGTTTTAGCATCTATTCATGTTGCATACAAAAGAAGAACTTCGTTTAACTCTGAAAATACTATTGATCTCAACTGGCTGGCGTGGAGTTCTGATTGGGACCCAATCTAAAACTTTTGTAACATCATATGTCGTAATGTTTATGCAAATTTTTGCTATAATTTTCTTTTAATGAGGTTCAAGCTGCTGTTGAACATGTTTGGCACGAAATAGACCCCCAAGTGACGCAGTATTTAGTTTTTTCGATGAAAAGTCACATTCTTGCACTAACTGCATACAATGCGGGTGCAACTCGATTTTAATTTGTAGTTATTTCTCTGTAAATACACAAATTGTCTATACTTTTGCCATAATGTTAATTTTATTTTTTTGTCATTATATTTTATGTAAAAGGTAAAATTCAAAATTTATTGTGTGTGAATAAAGGATAAGTTACAAGTAATATATGACAAAGGAATTACAAACATTCGGTACATACTTCTGAAAATAGAAGCGAAATCGATCATTGTCTAAACTTTTGCTGAGTACTGTATCTTTAAAATAAAAGAAGACTCATGCTTATGCATTCAACTTCAGTAGCTCAATATTGCTTGATTTTAACACAATATTAAAAAAATTTTGGAGCTGTAATTTTCTTAAAATTAAAGTTTTTCATAGTACATTGTATAGATCTTTGTATACAGATCTTTGCATTCCTTTAACTACTTTTAATGAAAAATAATTCGAAGTTAGTTTATTATGATTTTCAAAAAGGTGATTTGACATACATGTGTTGTGTGCAAAATTATATTTGATAAGTCCACTTAATATTACGCACACACACGTATATATACTTATATATATCTGTATAAAACCAATTTATAAGATTGATAAAACAATTAGCTACTTCTGTTTTATATTGAATATATATATTCTTAAAACATTGTTCTTTAACTTCAGCCTAAAATAATAAACTTTCCAGATCAAAATATTTTTTGAGACATGTAAACTGTATAACTCAAAGTTTATCATAAAAGTTTCAGTAAAATTAAAAAAAAAATAAATGCATTAATGCATTTTATTTAAAAATAGATAGTTAGTAAAAATATACAAAACACAATATGATACAAGATGTAAGTTTCTATGTTACTTAGTTTTGGAAATATAAATGCATCCAGTATGCAAAATATCTGTTTTGAGAAAAAAAAAAACTTTGAAGTTAAATTTTATTTTGATTTAGATAGCTATTGCTCCACATATTTTATCCTAAAACTTTCTAATTGGAGTTTTTAACATATTACTCTTTAATAATAGACCTTTTACATTTTTAAGGAGATCTCCTTCTTAAAGCCTTTTCTATGTTATACTTATCAGCCACACTATATCATGATCATAATCTTTTATTATTGCAACCCTTGCATGCATCGATTATGCAGATTTAATTTTTATAAAATCAAACTTTATTTGTATTTCATATACAAGAGTTATATTTGTTTAAATTTCTTACTATTTCTCTTTCTTTTTTTTTAGACACTTGCAAGTAAAATAGAAGTTCCAAATTCTGAAACCGAAACATCTGTAGCAAATTTTGAGAAGAATGGCTTAGAAAATTTGCTAAATTTTGGTGATCTGCAGCATATAGATTCACAGACAGCTACTGGTGCAATTATCAAAAGTTCTGTTGTTTCTACTGCTACATCAGGAAGTAGTTTAACTCTTTCTGAAGCAGTGTCTCTGCAAGCCGCAAAAAATGTAACTGTAGTTTCATCTAGTTCTAGTCAAAATGTTCCACATAAAATTGTTATGTCGCAAAGGCAAGCATTTTCATCAGAAACTTTGTCAAAAACATTATCAGAACAAAATATATCCATGGATCATTCAAGTTCTCAAGCATTTATGTCCGAAACTTTATCAAAAACATCATCAGAACAAAATATATTTATAGATCATTCAAATTCTCAAAGATTTATTTCAAAAACATCATCAGAGCAAAATTTATCTATGGATCATTCGAGTTCTCAGAGACAAACATTTATGTCAAAAACATTACCAGATCAAAATTTGTTTACGCGTCATGTGACTGAGAATACAGGCTCAGAATTTAACGATACCTTTACAAAATCAGATTCAAAAGAAGATGGTGATATTTTTAATGCTTCTTTTATTGAATCAACACAAATAAAAAGCATGCAGAATGACAATCATGTAAAAATTAAAAAGTCGAAGCACAAAAAGAAGAAATCTCATAAATCAACAGCTAATGACAAACATGAAAGCAGAGAAATATCTCTTACTCTAGAAAATATTAATCAATCTGTTGAACAGTCTGTACATACTGACAATACTTGTAATAATGTTTTAGGTGAAAGCTTAAATGAATTCAAAGGTGATTTAGAGATTCAGACTTTTGCTAGTTCAAAATCATCTACGAACTCAGTGGAGTTATGTGAGAAATTAACTAATGAAAAAGAAAATAAAATTATCAGAAAAGAAACAAATAGTAATACTAAACAAACTTTAGTTGCAAATATTGATCATAAAGCAGCTAATAGTGGTGTTATTCAGCAGTTTGATAAAGAAAAATTGGAAATGGATGAAATTAGCAGTATTGATGTTGAAAATTGTGCTATTGTATCACAGCAAGGAGATATCCAGAGAAGTAGTGGAGGAAATAATGAGCTCAATTTAATTTGTCCTTCTGAGCACACATATATAACTCATGATAGTCAAATTACTACAAAGCAAATAAAAACTGTCAAACTCACTGTAAGAGGTTTAAAGGTAGTATCTGAAGAAAAGAAGTTGTTAGGTTTATCATTGCCTAAAAATATTAAAGTTCCTAGTATCACACCCCAAAATATGGCAGAAGATAAGCAAGAAAGTAGTTCAAGTGATGTAAGGCAAGATGAAGATTCTAATTTAAATGTTCCTCAAATTAAAGATGGAATGAAGGAATTTTCAAATGAAGAATCAGAGGACACTTTAGCATCTTCTCAAATTTCTGATAAAATACAAATTATTTCATTAAAACCAAATGTAATTTCTAGTCATGCCATTAAACCTTCGGATAATATTTTAGAACAAACTGTCATTGTGCCACATGAAATCATTGATGTGCAGACAAAAATAGATAATTTAATGCAGCATCATTCTGATGAAGAAAGTTATATTGATTATCCTGAAGAAAATATGCCACCTAAAGCAAAATCTGTAATTAGTGATTTAGATCAAAGTATATCAGATATTGATTCAAAAGAATTTCTTTTGAATAATTCAAGGCTCTTAAGTAATAAACTGGAAAAAGAGTTGAATGTTACTGATAAATCTTCTGTGGAAAATAAACCAACTCCAGAATTATATGAAGAGACTTTTAGTTCTGATTTACCTCTAAATCAGCTTTATGTTGGTAAATCTGATACAGAGAAAAAATATGTTATCGAAGTTGATGCTATTCCAGCTGGTAGACAGTCTCCATTTTTGCAATTCAAACAAGAAAAAATACTTGCTGAAGTGAATAAACCAGCACTGGTTTATCATAATACAGATGAAAAGAAGTCGCAATCATTTTCAGACAATGAAGTATCTAGTTTTGCTTCAAATGTAAAAGAAATTGAGGTGAAATCTGATAAGAAAATAGTAAAAAAACAAATTATTAAAAAAACATTAATTAAAAATACTATCATACAGGAGCAAAAAACTTTATCATTTAACAAAACTGAACATGATAATTTCCAATTTGATAGCATTGAAAAAAATGCTATTGCAACTAAATTTGATGAAAAATTTGTTCATTCAGCATCTGAGTCGAATATTTCTCCTATTGATGAATCATTAATAAATGAGAACATTGTCACTGATTTGAGCATTAAGGATAATGATCAAAATCTATTTTCATCTGAACCTACTTCTAAGGAAATTTTAAATGAAAAATTATTTGATTCAGATACTATGATTCCAAGTTCAGAAATACATTCCATGTCGAATAAAAATAATTATATTATAGAAGAACATTTAAAAATAGAAGATGATGTTAACTTACCTGGTAAAAAATCTAAAAAATCAAAAAAGAAAAAGAAATCTAATGTTAAAAGCACAGAAGTATCTGTAGCTTTGGAAAATTCAGAGCTAAGTCAAACTGAATCTTCCATTAATGAAAGTTATAAAAACCAAACAAAAATAATTACAATTGAGCATGAAAGTGTTGAAGTTCAGAATATCAATTTAGATCAAAATTTAAATTTAGTTGCAGACAAAGGTAGAAATATTAAAGAATCTTCTCCTGATTTTCATAATTCTACTGCTAGTAGTATGTCCCATCTTTCTGAAATAAAAACAGATAAAGATAGACTGGATATGATAGCAGATTTTAAAACAATAAGAAATGAAGAAATCAATAAGGATGTTCTTCCTAAGAAAAATAAAAAATCTAAAAAAGCAGCCCACAAAAGGGATGTTAAGGAAAAGACAAGTTCTGATGCATTCCAAGATAAAGATATCAATATTGTTAAACACTGTGTTCAAAAGCCTAGCAAAAACTCTTCTTGTCCAGAATCACTATTACAATATAAAGATATTTTTCATCATGAAATAAGTGTCTCCACTGCATTAAAAAATAATGATGATATTTCTAAATCTGAAGATCTGGATCAAGAAGAAATATTGGAAACTAAATTAGATGGGGGAAATGATAACAAATCAGATAGTATATATTTGTCTCTCAACAATGAAAACAATCAATGCATTCCAAATATAGATGAATTAAGTATAAACCCAGCTTTGGTTTCAACAGAGGAACCATCAGTTGCTTCTGATGAAGTAGAAATTCTTACTACTTCCATCACTGAAACAAAAAATGTACTCCCTAATCTGTCTGATAATAATTTTACCTTAAACAAACAACTTCCTGCAGAAATATCCCAGGAAAACACCGGTGATTTTAGCATATGTGATATAACTTCTTCAAATAAAGATACATCTTGTAAAGCACCTGTTTCTGCTGAAAATACTGCAGCTGATTTAGTAAATGAAAAGCTAATCTCCAATCTTGATAGCACAATTCCACAATCAAAAAAGAATAAGAAGAAGAAAAAGAAAAAAGTTACTTTTGACAATGATCAGTTTTCTGAGATGAAAAAATCTCTTGAAATTACCGAAGAAAACAAATTAAATAATTTTTCAGTTACTTTGTTGCCTACAAATGGGAATATTGACAATAATGAACTTGAAAAGCAGCGCAGTGAAAAGAGAGGACTACAGAGTGACTCATCAATTTTACAAATTTCCCCATCTGCTGCTGTTAAAGCTGGTGCATATCCTAAAGAAGAAAATTTACTATCTATTGATAGTGAAATATTTAAATTGGATTCTCTTGCTTCTGAAAATATTTCTTCATTCGTTTCTGAAACTCCTCTTTGTTTTGATGATAAAACTTACGATTCAGGAATAAAAAGTGATGAAGATGTCAAAAATGCCGATAATTTAATACATTCACTCGATAAATCTAAAAGAAAAAGAAATCGTAAGAAAAAGAAGAAAATGGCAGAGCCTGATTCTTCTTCATTATCGTCCAGTGTTTCTGATCCAGTAAAATGTACAGAATCAGATAACGATGAGAATTCCATCTCAAAATCTGTCAACAAATCTAAAAAAGAACCTGAAATTGTTCGAGATCTGCCTATTACTAAAACATCCTCTATAGTATCAGATTTAAAAGTTCATAAAAATTTAGATCATGAAAAGAAATCTGAAAACCAAATAGAAACTGAAAATTATTGTACTGTGTCTAGCAATGATGAAAATGTTGTGTTAGAAAATCTAACTGCTGTTTTAGATCTTGATAAGGGTACTCAAATAGCAGAAAGCTTTGTAATTAGCAATTTTCAAAAGGATTCTTCAGCACTTAAATATGCAGATATTGAAAATTCATCTGATAATATAAAAGGTAAAGGAAATAAATTAAATACTGATTTGTCACAGCCTGTAGAAATATGTAAAAAATTATCTGAAACGAATCAAACTCAGTTAGTGCTTAATAATAACAATTCTATTTATGAAGAAAATATTATTAAAGAAAATTTACAAGCAGTTGCACAAGAAATAGTTACTGAAGTATTTGAGAGAGTGCCAGTAGCTCTAAGTGATTTGACTAAATTGCAAAATATGTCTGCCAGCTCAGATTTATTTCTTGAAGAGAAACATTCATCAGATTATGAGTCACCACCTGACATGCTATATATTGAAAATATAAATCAGCAGTCAAAAGATAAGGATTTTGAATGCAATTTGGAAAATGCCGATCAGACTTTAAACACAACTAATGTAAAAACTTTTGATGATGTATCTACTATATCTAGTATGCAGGCTTATATAACTTCTTCTATTGAAAATGAGAGAGAAAATAAAGAAAAAGATGTTGTTAATACTAAATATTATATTAATATAAAAGATGAATTAATACTTCCACAAGAAAGCTTGAATAAGCCCCAAGAGGAAATATCTTTGTTTGATGAAGCAAGTGATCTGCCTAATCAAATAAAAACTGTTGAACAATTTCAAAAAATTCATGAGATTAAAGATCCAAATAATGAAAATCAAACAAACATAGAATCTTCTTGTAGGCTATCTGTAGAAATATCTTGCGATTCACCTGAAGATTCAGTAAATCAAGAATCATTGAATGAATCATTTGATGATGTGACCTGTGATTCACTTGTTACTGCTAAAGATGCAAATGATATTGAAAATGAAGTAAATAATATTCATCAAGGTTATGATAAAGTTTATGACATAAATGACTTTAAAACAATAACTGCAGAGTCTTTCAATGATAGAACTATTTCATCAGTTTTATCATCTGATTCCTGTCCTGTGGGAAATAAGGAAGTTAATGAAATTCTTATGCAAAACCAAGAAGAATTTGAAAAATCCGGTAGTATCCTTGAAATAGAACAAATATCAATAGCTGAAAATGTAAAAGAATCTCCAATAGATGCATCTTTATGCAGTGAAATGGTTATCTCCAGAATGAATGTGGCTGATGATAATGAGTTTGAAAGTACTGAAAACTTACAAGTTAGGCAGAAAGATGCTGTTACATTGTTAGTCTCTCAAATCGATGTTTCCCAGGAACATTTGTCAACACCATATATTACAGAAGTGGAATTTTCGAATACTGAACAAGCTGGTATAGCTCCAGAGTTAAAACATTTAGATAATGCACAAACTAAATTTACATCTTCAGCTGACTCTTTTGACAACTTAAAACCTGAAGAACTTGAAGATGATCAAGATTTTGAAAGCACTGAAAACTTACAAGATGGGCAGAAAGATGCTGTTACATTGTTAGTCTCTCAAACGGATGTTTCCCAGGAACATATGTCAACATCACTTATTGCAGAAGTAGAGTTTCCGAATACTGAACATGCTGGTATAGCTCCAGAGTTAAAACATTTAGATAATACACAAACTATATTTACAACTTCAGCTGACTCTTTCGACAACTTAAAACTTAAAGAACTTGAAAATGATCAAGATTTTGAAAGCACTGAAAACTTACAAGATGAGCAGAAAGATGCTGTTACGTTGTTAGTCTCTCAAATGGATGTTTCCCAGAAACATACGTCAACACCACTTATTACAGAAGTAGAGTTTTTGAATACTGAACAAGCCGGTATAGCTCCAGAGTTAAAACATTTAGATGATACACAAACTAAAGCTACAACTTCAGCTGACTCTTTTGACAACTTAAAACCTGAAGAACTTGAAGATGATCAAGAGTTTGAAAGTACTGAAAACTTACAAGTTGGGCAGAAAGATGCTGTTACATTGTTAGTCTCTCAAATGGATGTTTCCCAGGAACATACCTCAACACCACTTATTACAGAAGTAGAGTTTTTGAATACCGAACAAGCTGGTATAGCTCCAGAGTTAAAACATTTAGATGATACACAAACTAAAGCTACAACTTCAGCTGACTCTTTTGACAACTTAAAACCTGAAGAACTTGAAGATGATCAAGAGTTTGAAAGTACTGAAAACTTACAAGTTGGGCAGAAAGATGCTGTTACATTGTTAGTCTCTCAAATGGATGTTTCCCAGGAACATACCTCAACACCACTTATTACAGAAGTAGAGTTTTTGAATACCGAACAAGCTGGTATAGCTCCAGAGTTAAAACATTTAGATGATACACAAACTAAAGCTACAACTTCAGCTGACTCTTTTGACAACTTAAAACCTGAAGAACTTGAAGATGATCAAGAGTTTGAAAGTACTGAAAACTTACAAGTTGGGCAGAAAGATGCTGTTACATTGTTAGTCTCTCAAATGGATGTTTCCCAGGAACATACCTCAACACCACTTATTACAGAAGTAGAGTTTTTGAATACCGAACAAGCTGGTATAGCTCCAGAGTTAAAACATTTAGATGATACACAAACTAAAGCTACAACTTCAGCTGACTCTTTTGACAACTTAAAACCTGAAGAACTTGAAGATGATCAAGAGTTTGAAAGCACTGAAAACTTACAAGTTGGGCAGAAAGATGCTGTTACGTTGTTAGTCTCTCAAATGGATTTTTCTCAGGAACATTTGTCAACACCATTTATTACAGAAGTAGAATTTTCAAATACTGAACAAGCTAATATAACTCCAAAGTTAAAAGATTTAGATGACACACAAACTAAATTTACATCTTCAGCTGACTCTTTTGACAACTTAAAATCTGAAGAACTTGCAAGAACAAAAAATAGATTAGAGTGTTTAAAGGTCATAAACTCAAAAAATACTATTGAAAATCTTAAATTAGATGATAGAATTCCACTTGAAAGTGACAATGAACAGATGTATTCATCATCTCTTGATAAACAGATTCCTATTAAAATTGAGTTTGAGAAAGAACAAGCAATATCAGTTGCGCAAGAAATTGTTTCTGAAGTATTAAAAAAAGTTTCTGATTCCTTCAGTGAAAAGATAAATGGACAAAATGATAAATTAACAGATTTGAATGCAGCACCAACTAAAAGTTTTGTAAAAAATGATGTGGAATTTGAAACAGTTTATTCAGAGGATTTATTGGATCAAGGTGCAATACCTAAAAGTTCAATATTAGAACCTGATACAACTTTGACAAAGCACCCTGCACATATTGATGTAGAAAATATGAAAATTGAAGATGCTTTCTTGGAAGAAAAAAATATTAATGATTCTGATAATGATTCTTTATTGCCAACCATGACTGTTATAGAAAATGAATCTCAAAGATTTAATCAACAGGTTGTTAATCTGCTAGATGATGTGAAATCATTAGATAATGATTCTATGTTTGTCTTTGAAGAAAACTATAATAATAATTCTAATTTATTTTCAGAGCCATTCTCGTATTCTGAAAAGGACATTAAAAATATAGATGATGGTAATTTAAAAATGTCTGTACCTAAAGCAAGTGAAAGCATGTCTTTTACAGAAGAAAGTGCAGACAATAGTAATGTAATAAAAGAAGAAAAAGAATTCCCATATGATGTTTCTAACTTAAAATTTAAAATTAACCATGATGAAACTAATCTCAATGAAAAATTACCAAGTGCAACACACAAAAAACACACACCTGATGTAGCAGATGATTTTCTCGAAAATGCTTCTAAAAAAGAAAACGAAAGTCACAAGAAAGAATTGTTTGATTCAATTTCCTCTTCTGCATCAGAATCTGATCAACATTCTAGTTATTTGAAAAATAAGCAAACTTCTTCTGAAATTTTGTCAGAAACTTTATTGCATAGCGTAAATAAATTAATACCTAAATCAGCTGAAGCATCTGATAATCTAGTAGAAAATAATTTATCTAAAGTAGAAACACTCACCGTTATTTCACAGGTATGTGATGATGCAATAACAGATCCTCTAAAAGAAAATGAACATGTGACAGATGGAGAAGAATCATCACTTTCTTCAAATACAAAAGTATTAGATTGTCAACAATTTGAATCTAAAGGAAGCATTACACCTAGGGAATTGCGTCTTTCTGATAATATAACAAGGCTGGCAAACAATGAGTGTGATATATTTGTACAAACAACTGAAGTTGATGAAGAAATGCCACATTATTTTAAACAAATATCAACAGTTTCAGATGAAAAACACAAACCTGAAAATATAACAGTAATTTCAGAAGACAATATAATATCTGAGATAGCTCTGACTAATATAAAGGAACAAACTTGTGATCAAACCTCTGAAGCACTTTTTGACATGGAATCTCAAGTTTGTCAACTGTCTGAACATGGGTTTCCTACTTATAAATCAGATAAATTGGATGAAGATTACATCTTAGACCAAGAAAGTCCATCAAAAGGTGTAATAGTTGAAACTGATAAGCTTGTATGTTCAGAGTTGGATTCAGTTGAAAGTTCATTGAAGGTAAATACAATTTTATTTTCTACTGATTCTCAAAACTATAAGTCCTTTTAGATCTAGCTTTATCTTTAAGCCAAATATTATTTCTTTGCACAGCTTTGCTTTTTTGATGGTTTACCAATGTTTGATTATTTAGTGCTTATCCATTACCGGACTTGAACTTTTTATTATAATTATGAGGAAACTTTTTTATGTTTTCAAATTACAGTCGGCTCTCGTTAATTCGAACTCGTCGGGACCACAAGAAATGTTCGAATTATCTGATGTTCAAATTATGGAAAGTATGAAATGATAACATGCTTAATATGGTACTATTACAAAGGAATTAATGGTATTGTGTTTTCTAAATTTAATATGTCTGTTATCATCAGAACATGACTTAATATTAAATTAGAATGTATAAATAAATAAACTGATTAAACGATTAGAAACAAGCACATTGGTAGAAAAATAGGAAGTGCTACTGATGGACAGACGGGGCACTTAGAAAGTAGATATCAAATGCATGGGATTACCTGTATACTCGTTCGGAACAATTTTCACAAAAATCAAAGATAGAAAGTTAATCAAATGACCTGAAATCCATGAGAAAGAAAGGAAGAATGAAAAATCGGAATTCTCATTAGTTCGAATTAAACGATGTCAAGAGAAAATGAGTTCGAATTAATGAAAAAGTTTAACGTTATTCTGCTATTGAAAATTTCGGGACTTTATGTTTAGTTCGAATTAAGCGAAGATTCAAATTATCCGATTTCAAATTAACGAGAGTCGACTGTATGTCTATGCAAGCTAACAAAGTATAAAAATGGTGCATACAACTATGAAGAGTTGACAAATTCATCTAAAAATACTGACAAAATTAAGTTCAAATATCTTATGTCACATTTATCATTAATGTTAATTTCATGAATTTGCATTAATCATTTTTTTATTCATCTATTTTTTCATAATAATCTACATTTAACTTGCTTGTAAACAGTTGATTATTTAAGCTGAATTAATTGAATTTTCTAATATGTTTTTACACATGTAAAATTTATTAAGACTTTTAAATAGAAATGCTCAATTTTTATTATGTTAATTAATATTAGGCATTTATACGAATCAAAATAATTTCATTTTGTCTTTCACTTTAAATAAGTTCTTTGTATTTATTAGGAAAAACATGCATAATTAGTTTTACTTCTAGAGTTCTAATGATTATCATTATTTTCATTATCATAATCCGAAAACTTTTTTTAATGATAAAAAATACTGTATTTTCATAAATATTTATGATCATGATAAACAAATGAAGAAATGTGATAACATGAGATGTTTAGAAATAAAAAGTATTCATTGTTTGCTCGTAATTGCATAAAAAAATAGACACTCAGAACTTTTGTGACAGCTCAGTAAAATAGAGTAATTAGGAATTAAAAAATAAATAAATTATTTAATAAAAATAAAAACATAAAATTATAGTAGTTAAATAGCATATAAATTATATTCTGAATATCAACTTGATAAAAAGCAATTCCAGAAGGTAAAGACATTTATTGTAAGCATTTATTTATTTTTATAGCTTTAAATTCATCAGTTTTTTAGCTCACAGGCTATCATAGCCTGAGTGCTTATGTACCTGCCCGTTCTGTATGTATGTATGTTCGTTCATACATGCGTGCGTAATGCGATAACTCATGATAAAAATATCCGATCCACTTGAAATTTTGTATACAGGTATATCCTGATAAGGCGCTTCCCTGATTAGTTTTTGGAGTTCATAGGTATTCTTTAAATAAGTATAAATAGGAAGAACGGGGGTTCTAATGCCCCTCTCCTTAATTTATATAAATGGGTTTTATTCATAAAATTTGAAATAGTTAAATATAATTAAAACACGTCCCAAACAATGTTTCCCGTGTAGCATTATGTAGTGGAATACTTTTGTGTGACCCTGTAATTTAATTAATAAAAATTCTTTGCATCACAGATTGTACAGAATGCATATTTTAGTATATATTTCATAGATTCATGCCAATTCTATTATGTTCGAATGAGTGTAACATCATAATGCATTTGAAACTTTTTTCCCATTGACCGTAATGTAATGGAATACCTTTCATTGTCCCTGTAAATGATCTATGCATCCGACTTTCATAACATTTGAAATGACTCGATAAATTACGTAATAATTATATGTTTTAAATTTCAAACGATTAAAATGCATTCGAAATTTTTTTCCCCATTGACCGTAATGTAACGAAATTCTTTTGATTCTCCCTTTAATTTATCTATGCATCCGATTTTCATAACATTTGAAATGACTCGACAAATTACGCAATATATATATGTTTTTAATTTCAAACGATTAAAATGCATTTGAAACATTTTCCCCATTGACCGTAATGTAACGGAATACTTTTGATTGTCCCTGTAATTGATCTATGCATCCGATTTTCATAAAGTGTGAAATAACTCGACAAAATTATGTAATAATTATGTATTTTAAATTTCAAACGTATAAAATATATTTGAAACTTTTTCCCCATTGACCATAATGTAATTGAATACTTTTGATTGCCCCTGTAATTGATCTATGCACACGATTATCAAAATATTTGAAATAACTCGACAGAATTATGTAATAATTGCGTATTTTAAATTTCAAACGATTAAAATGCATTTGAAACTTTTTTCCCCATTGAACGTAATGTAATGGAGTAATGGAATACTTTTGATTGCCCCTGTAATTGATCTATGCATCCGATTTTCATAAAATTTGAAATGACTCGACAAAATTATGCAATAATTATGTATTTTAAATTTCAAACGATTCGGTTGGGTAGTTTTTGCGTTGTTATATGCGGACAGACGGATGGACTGAACGACCACTATAGGTGCTACGTATTATATAATTACGAACGCACCTAAAAAAGGGGAAAGGGGAGAGCTGTTTCCCCTTCTTAATTTTTTTTTGAACGGAATTAACCCTTGAAAATATAAGGCTGTAATGTACAATTAGTATGCGTAGCCTGTGAGCTCAATGTCATTAGTTTAATTGGGCAATATTCTTTTTATTATATGTGTAAATCATGAAAATCTGAATAATATTTCTTGTAGTGATAGTGTTAAAATATCTTGCTTATATAATTACTTGTTTTAATTTTCAGTCTGAGAAGATCTTGCTGCATAAAAATATGAGTGAATTAAGAAATGTTTTACATGATTTAACTTCATATGAAAATATTATCAACATCTCTATAAGTAGCAGTATTTCTTTAAGCTTTTTAGAAAATCATCTAAAATTACTTCAGGTATGTTTATATTTATCTGTGATTGTTTCATAAATATTTATTAGTTTGCATCCTATCTAATTTGTTTTTTCATTTATAAAATATTTATTTCCATAGCAATTGGAATCTCAAATTTTGATTTTTGACTCCCAACTACAAGAAATGGGAAATCACCTTAGCCTCCTTCAGCATCCAATTGATGTGACTACTGAAGAAGAATTTGAGTCATTATATCAACAAGTGACACACAAAATAAAAAATATCAGAAAAATGTTATTGATGAAAATTTCAGAAGTTAAGTTTCTGATGTCATCTGAAAGTAAAACTGATAAAATTTCACAGTTTTCTCTGGATGACTTAGAAATGCAACATCAGGTGCATATATTATTTCATTTTTTTCCCTCGTATGATTTTAAGTTATATTTAGTACAATTCATTATTAAATGATTTGTGTGGGCATTTCCTTTTCAGAATGAATATTTAAATCAGTTAATTTCTCAACAAGAAAATCTACTAATTCTCATCCAGCAATATTTTCAAATATACCAGACTGCTATTGATGTTGATGAAGAAAACACTGCTCATTTCAATCCAGAGATTACTGATCTGAAAAATTTGCTTTGTATGTCCAGGTTACAAAACTTACCATCTAATCAAGATGTTTACCTTGATGAAAGGAGAGTTCAAGTAAGATTTTTATTCATGTTCATTATTATTATATAATTACAGTGGTTTAAAATATTAATTTTTTATTCTTTTTTATTAGAGTATTATAACTAATTCCTTAGAATTAATTTAAGAAAATCGGAAAAACAAGTTTTAGTAATCTGTGAATTATTTCTTAAACTATTAAAAAAAACTGATATACATAGTATTGATCAATCATAACTTTAAAAAAATTCAACAGAATGAAATTTCCTAGAAAGTTCTAAAGCTTACTGAAAGCCCATTAAACTATTTAGTTTTTTGAAATAAATATAATAATATTCTAATCTTATACTATAATGCGAGCAAAAATTGTGTGTGTGTGTGGGGGTAAATTTTATCTCAAAAACGGCTCTAACGATTTTCACAAAAATTTGGATTTTACCATTTTCGGGCACGAGAAGACCATTGGACTAGGTCCCATGTTTGGGAAAATTTGATTACTGGGTCATTTTGGGTCATAATGGGTCAGGATAAAGCTATTTATATCTATAGAATGGCTGGATCGATTTTAAGGAAATTTTGTACCCAATCGTTTTTTGGTATGAGAAAAGTATTGAGCTGCGTCACATGTTCGAAAAATTTCGATTAGTGGGTCATTTTTGGGTCATTATGGGTCAAGCCATTTTTATCTATAAAACGGCTCTAACGATTTTGACCAAATTTTATATTTTATCGTTTTGGATTACAAGAAGACCATTGGGTTAGGCAACATGTTCGAGAAAATTCGGTTAGTGGGTCATTTTTGGGGTCATTGTGGGTCATGCTATTTTTATCTAGAGATTTTCTCATGCAATTTTGACTAAAAAATTGCATTCTATGGTTTTCGGGCACGAGAAAAACATTGGGCTAGGTTACACATTCGAGAAAAAATTTTAATGGGTCATATTGGGTCATTAAGGGTCTGGGTCAAGCTATTTATATTTAAAGAACGGCGGGATCGATTATAACGAAATTTTGTACGTAACAGTTTTTTGACATGAGAAAACTATTAGACTAAATCAGATGTTTGAGAAATTTCGACTATAAGGGTCATTTGTGGGTCATAATGGGTCATAATGGATCATGTCAAGCTATATCTAAAAAACAGGTGGATTGATTTTAACGAAATTTTGAAAATAAAATTTTTTTGCAACGAGAAAATCATGGGGCTAGGTCACACATTCGAGAAATTTCGATTAATGGGTCATAAAGGGTCATAAATGGTCTGGGTCAAAATATTTATATTTAAAGAACGGCTGGATCGATTTTAACGAAATTTTGTACGTAACATTTTTTAGACACGAGAAAACTAATGGGGCAACATAGGCTAGGTTACATGTTCGAGAAAAATTTCAATGGGTCATATTGGGTTATTAAGTGTCTGGGTCAAGCTATTTATATTTAAAGAATGGCGTGATCGATTTTAACAAAATTTTGTATGTAACAGTTTTTTGATACGAGAAAACCAATGGGCTAGGTCACATGTTCGAGAGATTTCGATTGTAAGTTGCATTTGTGGGTCATTATGGGTCGGGTCATAATATATCATAATAAAGCTGTATCTAAAGAACGGGTGGATCGATTTTAACGAAATTTTGTATACAACATTTTTTGGCACGAGAAAACTATTGGCTAGGTCACATGTTCGAGAAATTTCGATTGGTTATTTTGGGTCATAAAGGGCCTGGGCCTAGCTATTTATATTTAAAGAACGGCAGGATCGATTTTAACGAAACTTTGTATGTAAAAGTTTTTAGACACGAGAAAACTAATGGGATAAGTCACATATTCGAGAGATTTCGATTATAAGGATAATTTTGGGGTCATGATGGGTCATAATGAGTCATGATCAAGCTATATCTAAAGAACAGGTGGAACAATTTTAAGGAAATTATATATATTAAATTTTTTCTGCACAAGAAAACCATTGGGTTCGGTCGCATGTTCGAGAAATTTCGGTTAGTGGATCACTTTTTGGGTCATTTTTGGTTAAACCGATTTTACATAAAAAATGGCTCTAATGACATTGACCAAGGTTTGTACGCTTTGAATTTCAAGAAGATTATTGTGTAAAGTCATATGTTAGACAGAATTCAATTAGTGGATCATTGTGGATCATGCTAATTTTATCTAGATAATGTCTCGCGCAATTTTGACTAAATTTTGAATTCTATCGTTTTCGGGCACGAGAATATCATTGGGTTGGCTCAGATGTTCGAGAAAAATTAATTAATGGGTAATTTTCTATCATAATGGGTTAAGGTCAAGTTAATTACATCTAAAAAACGGCTTAATCGATTTTATCTAAATTTTGTATCCAACCGTTTTTCGGCGCGCAAAAACGAATGGGCTAGGTCACATGTTCGAGAGATTTCGATTATGAGGGTTATTCGTGGGTTATGATGGATCAACCTAATTTCATCTAGAAAATGGCTCTCACCATTTTGATTATACTTTGTAGTATATCGTTTCCCGGCAAGATAAAACCATTGGGCTAGAACACTAGCTCGCGTGAATTCGATTAGTGGGTCATAATGGGTCTGGGTCATTCTAACTATATGTAACAATTACACAATCAATTTTATCTAAATTTTGTAAAGGAACTTTTTTTCCACGAGAGGTCCAATGGGCTGAATCGCATATTAAAAAAATCATATTAGTGGATCATTTCGGCTTCATTGAGGAATGCTGTCAAGCTAATTTTGCCTAAGAAATGGCTTAAACGATTTTGATTCAATTTTATATTCTACTGTTTTTGATTACATCAAGACAATTGAGCTAAGTCACATTTGATCAAATTTGATTAGTGGGTCATTTTGGGCAATACGGATCAGGGTCACGAGAATATGGCGACTAAGTTGGCGACTTTTGACAAAATATTGGCGGCATTTGGTTGAAAAATTGACTATTAAGATAACGAAAGATTACGATTAACCAAAACACGTATTTGGCAGCAAATGAAAGAATGTCGCCAAATTTGGCTATATCCGGCAAAAAAATTGCCTTTTAGAATGTGAAGAAATTTGTATACATTCTTAATAGAATTCGAATTGCATGGTTAAACCAATCAGAGTCGAGCTAAAAAAGTTATTTGGATCAATGTCCTTTTGTTGTAAATTTTAAAATAATATAAAAAAGTGCATACATACATAATTGTCTTATTGATTGTTTTTGTAAATAATACTATTATAAACGACATGTTTTATAGTAATAATACAGAGAGACTGATAAAGTGAAAATCGCGGTGAACAAAAAGTTATTTTTGACCGAGCTGAGCTCGGTCACTCCTGCTAGTGATAAATAATAATAGAAATTTCATGAAAAAATGGGATGAGAATTCTCTCATTGTCTATCACATTTGATTCAAAAATTGTTCAAGTTAAAACTTAATAAATTTTATTTACAGTTAAATTTATCCGGGACTGGCAGTGGTTGGTTCACTACATTTATGTCTTTACTCATCTGGGTGGAGAGGTATCCCGTACACAATCTTTTGTGCTCTCAGTCATGTCTTCTATCAAAGGATTGTTATGAGCGGGAGAAACACTCCCCCAGCAGTTGAAATGTAAATTTTAATAACAATTAAGCACATAAATTGGCAAAAAATATCACAATTAAAATTGAATCTAAAAATAAAGCTAATTATATGAATTAACTTAATAAAATTATTAGTCAGGGAAAAAAATATGGTCAATCTCAGAATTGTATGTGGAAATAGTCAAGGTGGCAAAGTCATCACTAATAATGATTTAAATGTCTTTTCTTAGTTTTGTTATGTACATATCTTAATCTGGTATCACCTTAGATGGGCCGTTGTTACACATATTACATTGTTACAGTCTTTCAAAAACTCTTGTCCAGTTCATCATATGGGATTCTGAATAAGACTTTCACACTTTATACCTCACATCAACAAATCTGCAGGATTCTCGAACCCTGCACAGTAAAAACCATCTCAATGAGTCTGTCAGTGACTGGATTTGGTTTACATGATTTGAAACATTTCCACTTATTTGCAGATCCTTTGATCCAATATAATACAATCTGCGAGTCTGTCTATAAGTACACAGAAGATGGTCCTTTGCATCTAACATCTTTTTAACTTCATAAGTTAAGCACATTGCGAATAATGCATCTAAGACTTTCAGCTTAGATACTGATACCCTTTCCAAGAGTACAACCCTGATTTTAGACGTAATCAAATTAATGAAAGATTTATTTTTTGAATATATTTATAGATGTACAAAAAACACTGCATGCTTTTGGGACTGGTATTGGCGAAGATGTGCAGTATTAAATCAGAATCGGAATCATCAGGGAACCAAAAAATGTTCCTTGGAATTTTTAGATTTGTTAATTGGGATAGCTCAAAACAGAATTATTCCCATGTCTTTGTAATATCAGAGAGAAGTTCTTCATCCCATGATAAATTCTTATGCCTCAACTCTTGTAAAAACATTTAATTTGAATAACAAATCATGATATGAGATTCAAGGGGTTGAAAAAAACCTGCCTATTATTTGAAGAATAAAATGTTTTTTAATTTTTGTCTTGCACAAAAATTCTTATAAATTATCAGTCTTTATCATAAGCATGTCCTGTTTAGATTGCCATGACAGTTCTAAAATCTTGTGTAGTTTATTATTCTCAAAGGGCTGAAGTAGAGTACTAAATTCATGCTTTGCTTATGATTCTATAATTAGTTCATTATTTGAAATCCATTTATGAAATTTCATGCCAGCTTCATTCATAATTTTGTGCGATTGTTCCAAAATGTTTAGTACATCTTGGATAGTTAATAAAATTGTTGGTTAAAGTCAGGATAAAAGTTTAAAGCAAAGGTTTAAAATAATTGGTTATCAAATTGTCAACATAAATACAATCATTGGGTATTTCTGTTGCTACTGGATATTCCTTTTCAAATTTATTATGATGTTGTTTTATAGTAGCAGATAATAAAAATGAGCTTGAGTTTAATCCAAATGTTAGTCATAAAAATCTATAAATAATAATCTTAAACACATCACTGGTGAGAAGATTATCTTCTGTAAACAGGAATCTTAAGACTTCCTTGCCCTTTTTGTTGACACAAATTTGTAAAACCACCATTTCTAAATTGGCCAAAACAGCAATTTTATTTAATCTAAAGAAAATCAATCGATGGAAAATATTCAGATTTAAATTACTTCCTGCAACCAAACAGTCATTTAGCAATAATTGTCCTGCTGCATATGAACTGGCATCGAAAGCGATGCAACATTTTATGCATACACTGTCCTGTTTAAATATTGTATTCTGTGGTAAATAAAAAATTGGGCTCTTAAAAAAAATTCTGACTTAGGAACAATTTCAATAATTTTCATTTCTAAATATTCACCTAAAATTTTATGTTTAATATAAGCTGTCATATAACTTGGTTTGCATTTCATTCTTTTTATGTAAAGCTAAATAGTGGCATTTCAACTATCTCATAGTTATTGTCACATTTTTCCTAATCCCATTTCCATAAGAGACTAATTTCATATCTGTTGTTTATAAAACACAATGTTTCTTGGAATTTCTCCATTATTTTTTCATTTTTCACACTGTTTGGTTCATCCTTAATTCCTAATTCTAATTCCCCAAAAATTTCAAATCTAAATCTTTGTTTTAAAAATAATAATAATAATAATAAATGGCACTTAAATTTGCTTTCATTTTTATCATGTATTGTTTCTCCTGCAATCCATCCTAATTTAAAATTTTGTAGAACTATTGAACTATTCAAAATTTGTATTTGACCATATAATAATAATTCATAATGTATATCTGCTCCCAGTAATATTTGAATTCGCTGAAGTTAAAACAAATGGTGAGTTAGCATAAGTTAAATTCTCTGGTAAGTGTAGATTAGAAATGTCTGTAGCTCTTGAAGGAGTTAAGTCAGTGGTTTTAGGAACCAAAAACATGTTAGATGATTTTTTAAAAGTTCTATCTTTGTTAGAAATTTTGCATTTATATAAAGTATGAAGACAGGACTTCAAAGAATATTGATGCAGCATACTTGAAAATTAATTTTGTTAAATAAAAGATCTTGGTTATGGTGTGTTTTACAAATTGGATTATGTACAGTAAAAATATTGAACATCATAGCTTTTTAGCCAAGTTGAATGATTACATCATGAGATAAGAGTCCTGTCTTCATGAAATAATTTTGTACTCCCAGTAATAGAAACATTATTCATTTATATCTGCCAAAGAAAGAAACCTGCCTAAAATGTAATTTTTTATAGCTGTTTGAAATTGTACTTAATAGAGTTTACTGTATTATCCTTCAAAAGTTTGTAACATTTTTCCCCTTTTGTCAGCAGTGACCAGATTCATCTACTTGTATTATTTTGCTATATATTCTTCCATGGAATAATTAAAGTAAAAATATTCACAGTTCATTTCCATCTGCCTTGCCATAGTAATCATAATATAGATAAATAAATCATTTTATTTATTTATCTATATTATGATTTTGAAAGAAGGCATTATCTTTATTTATTTTAACATTTAAAAAAAAATAATTAACAGTTAACAATTATTAATTTAAAAAGAATTATGAACCAAAATGATTTAGAGAATTTATTAATAGTTACTTTGTATTTTTAATCTTTTAGCTGTTCATTACAAATTTGCATAAACACTTGTTAAATCTTTTGTTCATATGCACACATTTTTTTTCCTTTTTAGGCTGCTTAGTAGCACTTAATTTATAGCACTAAATTTACTTCCTTATTTAATTTGATTTATATTTGACAGTCAAATCAGAAAAAGATAAATAATTACAGATTTATTAAACCTATGAAGTAAACTTGATTTAACAGTTAGTAGCACATTATTGTTAAAAAAAGGGGGGGGGGATAAATAATAAAAATTCTAAATCTGAGCTTATATAACTTAAGTATTTAATTCTATTTGAAGTCTTTGTTGTCTTATTATTTCATTTTATTAAATGAGCAATATGATTGTTTCAGAAGGTTCTTTCAGAAAATAGACAAAATTCAGTATTGTTAATAAATATATGCTTATGAAAGTATACACTTGCCAGTATATACAAATGATAAAGAAACCATATTACTAAGGCACTCCTCTCAAATAGGATGTATCATTTGAACAAATTTTAGAAGCATAATATTAAGCAAAACTAAGTTAAATTGAGGAAACAAAGAATATATTTACATGGCACACAAACTGTGCTTTAAATAAATTTGCTTCAATTTCTTAGAAAATAAATTCACAAAATAATTTATAAAAAAAAAAGTGTTTTATATACAGAACTTGCATGCTTTAAAAATATACATACAATACATACCAGTGCTTGGTATCTTTTTGCATTGAATGCAGTCATTGCAAATAAATTCACTTTCATTGAAAATGCTTGTCTAATAAAGTTAACTGCCTTAGCTTACAAGTTTATTAACAGAGAAAAAACTTTTAAATTCATTTTTGTTGTTGCAATAATTTCCAATGAGCCAGTAGCAGCCATTTCATAACATGTTTCTGTTTTTCTACTTCAGAAATCCATAAAAAAATTAGCAAGTTGAATTATTTAAAACTTCATTAGTTTTAAGAACAATTTGACTTCATTGATTCATAGACAAATGATGTCAAAAGTTTTTTCTGGTTTGATTTCCTGTGCAAGAACAGAGTTCTTATTTTGCTCACCATGCTTTTCAAGAAAATAAAAATCATAATCAAATCAGTTCTTTTTTATTACATTAGGAATGAAATTTTGAATGCTGATATTCTTTTTAACAATCTTTCTAAAAATTTAACTTTAGTGCAGCTTTATTTAAAAAAAAAAAAAAAAAAAAATATTTTGAGAAAAATAAAAGGGTTAATGAGACATGAAATATGTTATGATCAAACCTGTTTTTGTTTTATATGGTTATGTCATATGCACTTTTATAATAAAAATTCTCATTTCCCGTTTTTATTTATTCTTTCTCATACTTGCTTTTATTGTCTAGCTAAGTTTTATTTTTTAGCCTTTTGTTTATTTATTAAACCTTATTTTTGTTGTTTAGGAAAGTTATAAATCAAGCTTACCTGTCTTCTGTTTCTTACCAAATGTTGAAACTGAAAAAATTATTTTTGAACAGAAATTAGGGGATATTCTTGATGACCTTTATAATTGTACCATGGATGCAAAGGAACTTGAAGATGTTGATAAAGTTGAATACTTTTATACTCAGATTGTACACATTATTTATGAATGGATTGAATTTATTGAACATTGGATATTGAAAGTTGATGTACTACCAGTAGATCAAAATATGGAGCAGTGCAAGGTTAGTTAACTTTTTGGTTTTTTTTTTTTAAGTCTTTATTCCTGACAATTTCATGCATGGCAATTTATGAAAATAATACCAGCCAATTGTGGATAGGTTTTTTATATTCCTGTATATCATATAACCCTCATTTGAAGTTCAGTAATTCCTATTAAATACAGCATTAGATGGCAGAACCCATTCCCCTTTTGAATATTCATTTTAAAATATCCATTTTGACCTTATTTTCTTTTTTGTTTTATTTGAGAGATTTTCTCATAGAATTTCTGCTTATGGCTTTAAAAAATATATATTACCAAAAATTGTTTTTAACTCTATAAGGTGATCATGTTTATCAATAAAATTTTTATTAGGTATTCATAAAATGATTAGGTTTAAGCATTACAATTAATATTTAGCATATCCTAAAGGGACATTTGGATATGCTTTGTATTAATTTTCTGGCTATTTATCTTTGAAATTAAAAAAATTATATGAATTAAAAATCGTGTCTTTATTTTGATTCTACTGTGCTCAAATAAATAAATATATATTAAGGCATATTTTAGAATCAAGAATCTTTTAGTTGTAATTTATTAGAAATTTATAAAAGTAAATTAAAGAAAAGAAAGAAATCCATTTATATTTTAATTCATAAAATAGAAATCTCTCATCATATTTAAAACTTTCATCTGATGACAAGTTTTAAATAATGAAAATTACGCTGAAAAAAGAATGAAGATGTCTCTCTTATAATCAGTGTATCAAATAGATGACATTAACCCTCTGCTTTGTACATGATGCTAGGCTTTTATATCCTAGCTTAGCTAGAAATTACTTTCATTGGCTGTTAGACACAGAAAATACATTGCTTTTCCACTCGTCTGCCTTTTATTAGTTAGACAGTGGGGACTGGATGTAATGGCATATCATTTAAAATAATATGGTGGCTGGATACAAATGACATTAAGTATCCTTGGTCATAATGTATATAGAATGCAGGTGCAAGTCTTGTTTTTATTGAGATATTTATTTATTTATTTTTTTTTTTCATAAACTTCGTGACTCTTGAAAGAAATGTTCTTTCAGAATGTGCATGTAGTGGATAGTGAAAATTGTTCTTGATAAAATACTCTGGAAGCTATACTATTTATCTGCATTTCAACAATGATGATAATATTTGCTTACTGAAAACCGAACTAAACTTTAGCAATTATCACAAAAATTTTTAAGTCCATCTTAGGTAAAAGGAGGACAGAAATAAACATTTTAGGGTGGAGATTGGTGATATTCGAACTAATTTATTAGTTATATTAATAATTTTAGAATAAGAAAAAAATTTCCAAAATGTATATTAATGAATCACATTAAATAAGCTGATGTAGAATGATAAAATAAAAAGAACTTGTTAAAAACACCACAAAAATCTTAATAAATGTGCAAGGCCTTTTGAAAGAACTAGTATTTTTTCATCAGGCACTGAGAACATGTCCTACTACTTTTGAGTCTTGCTGGTGTTTTCAAACTAGTAGAATGTGTTTTCTGCACCGAATGAAGGAAAAAATAGTTCTTTTGAAAAGCTTTGTGCATTTATTAAAATTTTTATGGTGTTTTAAAATTATTTTTATCATTTATTAATTTGTTTTCAAATTTTAAAACTGTGTGCGAGTGGAAGTGGTTAGAATAAAGCAGAAAAATTTCAAGAGCAAAGATGAAATTTGCAAGAAAACAAAAATTGAAATTTTCATATTGATGGAAGGTTTTCCTCACTCATTGTAGAAGAAAGCTTGCACTTGGTGATTATCATAAAGTTTTATTAAATTCTCTGACTTTTCAAGGTTCTCCAGATGATGTAGCAACTCTGGACCTGTTAACTCTTCATAGAATAATATTTATTTCCAAAATCTAAATAATACTATAATAATTTTTATTTTTATTTTTCAAATAAAGCTCTAAAAGTTATTTCATTACTTTATTTATAGCTTATTGAACAGGAGCTGACAGTGATACAGCAATACTTAGTCAAAATAAATAAGCTTACACAAAATTTATCTCCTGTTTTACCTGAAAAAGTAAAAAGTAATATTCTTCTTTATCTTTTGGATTTGCAACATCAGATAGACTCAACTACAAGTTTAGCCAATAACTCATTTGTGCAGATGTCTTCACAGATTAAAGAAAACAATAGAATGGATGTAAGTTATTATTACTATTATTTATTTTTATTAATACATATATATTTTTTCAATGCTGGAATTTATATTTGCAGTGCTATTGGTCATTGGTAATTCGTTCATTTTTAACATTTGCTTTCTTTTTAGCCCTATGAAGAAAAAAAAATAGCATTTAAAATGTTAACTGTAATATCCTATGATAATAGACTGCTTTATAGGATATTACATGTATTTAAATTTTAGAAAATATGAAAATGTTTAATTATCAAACCTGAGGAAGAAAATATTTTTTATATTGTTACTTACTTTATTTAAGTTTATGCAATTAACAGAACTTTTATATTTTTTCTTTTTTAAAGAATTTATCTATTTTTCTATAATACCATACTTAAATTGAAGTTTAAGTAAGACAATGCATAAAACTGTAAAATATTCTCCGAATGTTAAATCTTTAAATTATCTTTAAAAATAATAAAAGGGAAAATAATTTTATACTGATCATTCTGTTGAACTTTAGCTATTTAAATTGCATATCAAATAATAATATATTTCTATTTTTAAAAAATCTATACTCACCAACCTCTATCCAGACCATGTAGGCTCTAAAAACATACTAATTTACTCTTTTTAAAGGATTACCTGACTGTATAAGACTGAATATTACTATAAACATTGGCAATTTTCTGTAATAAGGTTGGCACTAATTTCTTTGACAAGGGAGATTTTTCAGTTTCTTGAGATAGTTTAAAGATAGTTTATTTTTACTATTTTGCTGTTTATTGGATTGTGGTTGGTAATTTAAATAACTTATTATTGTTGTGATAAATTTAAAGAATGTGTTGCTTTTCTTTGTTATAAACTTTGTGAAAATGAAAAAAAAAAGTTACAAAGAAATACAAAACTGAATAATATTGTGAACAAAATCGTAATAACATTTCACAAATAAAATAAAATCTGCTTAAAATATATATATATATATATATCTGTACTAGGACGCCAAAGATTTTTATCAGTTGATTTAAATAAATCATTAAATCATGATTTTAATCATCTGATTTTTATTTATTTTATTTTATGATTGACTAAAATTATAATTTTTCTAAATTTATAAAATGACAAGTAAAATTTTAAGATGATCATAATTTGGAATGTTTCTATAAGTACTTTGACTTATGAATAAACAAGATGAAGAAGCTTTTATTAATTCTTTTTAAGATTAATTCCTGAGTATTGTAAAAATTTATGTGCTGTATGTTATGTGATGTAAAGAGGATAGTTTTTATGGTGTAAAAAGGATTTTGTTTTAAAAAGAATATTTAAAACTAATTTGCAATGTCATATTCTCCTTTAACTAATAAAATTATTCATTATTTTATATAAAATTAGCATAGTAAGTTTATTAAATTCTTCAAAGTTAAACAATAAATAGCCGGAACCCTATTTTCATATTCTACTTTTGCAATAATAAATTTATTACAAATATTATATAAATAAGAATGAAAGAATAACATCTGCTCATGAGTTATTAAAAGAGAATGTACAAAAGAAAAATATTTAATTTGTATAAAAATGTTAAGAACATTGAGAAAGCATCAAAATTGTTTCAGTTAATGAACCACTGAAAGCTAATAATGTTAATATTTAATATTTTGAGAATTTCAGATATATCTGGCTATTTTTATATTTACTCTGTGTATGTGTATGAATAAATTTATCACATTTTCATATATATAAATATACATACAGCCGAGTCTCTCTATAACGAAACTCCATACATCGAATTTCTCCATATAACGAATTTTTTGTTGGAACGATCACCTTTTCTCATGATTACATTGAAAACAGTCTCTATATAGCAAAATGTATTTCTCCATATAACGAATATTTTCATAAAATTTTCTTTATTTATTCAGTTTTAAAAAAGCTTCGAAATCACATGGAATCAATTTTCCATCATTTATTGCTGAATTATCATTCAGTGCTGAGTTTATTATATTACTTCTCTTCTTGAATCTCCTCGTTCTTTAATTCCAATGGATTCATACCCCCCCCCCCCTTCCCCCCAAACACAACTTTCAACATCTTTCTCAAAACAGTGTCAATTGAATCGTTACACATGTAAGTGCGGGATCAATGTGGATAACTGAAGAAAAAACAATTTATAATTGCTTCAAAAAGGTCCGATTTTCTACGCTGGAAAATAAAGTGTATTCTGAAGACAAAGAAGACGTGACTTGAGCACTTAAAAGAGAAATAGAAATTATTAATTAATTAAGGAACACTGAGATGTTGCAGATAATGTTGCTCTCTCTGATTTTTTAAAAGTAGATGACAATCTCACTATTGCACAGTATTCTAATGATAATGATATTTTAAGAGAACAATGATGGTCAATATGACATTGAGCATGCGAAAAAAAATCTACAACAAGAAAAAAAACCAACATACAGTGAAATGATGAGTTCTTTTGATCTTATTAGGAGAAGACTTCAAATGGTGGAAAATGTTCGATATACAATTTTTCATTCCGTGTCAAATTTGAACGTTTTTTCGAGAGTGTAACAATTTTGAAATCACAACAAGAAAAAAATTACAGATTTCTTCGTCCAAAATTAATTCAAACACAGTATCTTTATTTGATTTTCATTAAGCTTTCAAATAATGTCTGTTCTCTTTTTGAAACTGTTTAAATATTTAAGAAATAGAATATTAAATTAATATTTATAGTTAAACATTTCAAATTCTTAATTAAACGCATCAAAAATAATGTTTGTTTAAAATTTATACATTAAATAAGAATTTTAACATCATTCTCCATACAACAAATTTCTCTATATAACAATTTTTTTACTGGAACAATGGATTTCGTTATATATAGACTCGACTGTATATATATATATATATATTATATTATATATATATTAAATGTGTATATATATATATATATGTTTTTTTTTTTTTTTTTTTGGCTTAGCATACACATATAGGTGTGTAAATTTAGATTTAGACAATTTACAATAATTTTTTTAAGTACAAGTGTGAAATGAGCTGCAAATAATACTTTTTAGTTTTGTTATTTCTGTTACTAACTTATGAAATTACTTATTTGCATTGCAGTCTTATTTATTCTGTAATTGCTTACTGTTTCTTCCAAACCATTTTTTATAGGACCCTTTTTTTTAAATTGGCAAAATGAACTTGTGTTTTTAAATTTGCTATTCATAAAATTTTAAAAAATTAGTAACAGTTTACTTATCATATTAAAAAATATATATATATTTATTGTATTATATATATATATATATACTATCTTATATCATTACTGAATACATTACTAATATATTTCCTCGTGAAATAATGTCCTTTTTGGAACTAGCATCCCCCTTTTCTCTTTAGAAAGAATACTAAATTATTAATTATCATTTTAGTAGTCAAATCATAAAAATGTATATTACATTCTTAATTAGAGAATTAATTATTCAATAATTATTATTTTTAAGTAGCAAAATGTAAAATTCAAATACAGTAGACATCCTCAAACCTAAAATCTGCAACTCTAAAATCCGCACATAATTTACAGATGTAAGCAATGAAACATTTAGTTCAGATATAGTGACAAAGTTTGACTTTTTTAGTTTTATATCAATTCCAAACATATTTTAATTTGTAATTCTTGTTAATATTTCTGACATCATGTTTTTTCTTGAAGGAAGAATAAATTTATTTCTGAAAAAAATTTAAGAAATTGCTGATATCAATGACACTTTTAATCTTACCGAATATATTTATGTATTAATCAACCTTTTTTGATTATTAAGTCTGGTTAAACCTGCAATAAAACTTCCTTATTTTATTATTTTGATGTGAATTAGTATTGTACGTTATTTATGAGGCAAGTTTCATTGAATAATTTCAGAAAAATACTTTTCATCTTTATAATGAACACTTAATCATACATTATTAATCAGACCTTTGTTTTTAATATTTTTATTATTTTAGTTTATTACTTATTTTAATGTTTTGATATATTGTAAGTATTCATTATAATTTAAATTTCATTATTATTTACATTCAAATTACTGTTTTAAATAATGTAAAGAAAGCAATGACCAGAAATCTGCAAAACTCTAAAATCCGCACAACCTCTGGACCCAAGCTGTGCAGATTTCAGGGAGTCTACTGTATCACTAGTATTTAATATAGTTTTGCATAATTATTGCAAAATACTGATGGATAAAATGCTATTGTGTTCTACTAAATAATAAAACGACTAATTTTCAGTTTTAATAATTTCTGTAACTAGTAAGTAATAATTATAATTTTATTAATTAAAGTGCAAAAACATGGAAGTTTTAGGTTTCCAAAACAATTAAATCTGTAACTCTCAGCAGCTATTCACTAGTTGATTGCTGTGTGTGTGTGGGGGGGGGGGGGAATCATAATAATTCAGTTTAAATAAATAAAACTATTTTTTTTTTTTTTTTTTTTTTTTAACATCTTAATGTGTATTTTGCTTTTAAAATCAAAATTTACTGCATTATAATATTAAAGAGAAATAAGTAGTTTTATTTGTTTTTCCAGAGTGAATTGGAAAAATTAGATTCCTGTTTTTCATCTTCAGCTTTAAAATTAGAACAATTAGAACAGACAAACAACATTTCAGTAATAGAAATTAAAGTAAGTATTTTTATAAATCTTTTTTATGTGACAGAAATTTCTGTTGAATTATTTGCTTATTTAATGCTAATTTCATAACTTCTCTGAGAGGCTGGTTATATTTTCCTTTTCTTGATTTCTAATATTGATGGGTGAATTTTCGACAATTCTACAATGCAGAACTACCGCCATCATGGAAAATAACAAATCAGAAATTGTGCATCAAACACAATGAGATGCATTTGCACTATAACTTGTCTTATAAATATTCAGATCTTGGTGCGATAGCTGACACTCTTATGCAAAAATGCATGAATACAAATATTTTTATGATTCTACATATTAAATTCAGCAATTTAGAAATAATATAACTTAATCTTAAATAGGATATAAACACTATGCGATCTAGAATCTTTACCTGGCATGAATGACTTTTAATTAATTATGCATGATAGAATGAAGAAAACTGTTATTAATAAGTTTTGATACGATTTTCATAAAATTGAAATGACTCAACAAAATTCTGCTATGATTATATTAAATTTCAAACCATTCTGTTGGGTAATTTTTATGGTGTGACATGACATGTTTTCATACAGACAGTCCAGACAATAACTATAGGTGCTATGTATTTATATACTATACTTACTTGTGTATGCCACGCACACGTGTATCATGTGCACCCCATACTTCACAAGAAAAAATGGTGATTTTTAAAATCTCGTATGTAAAGCGTTCGTAATAAATTTCATATGCTAATGAAGAATGACCAAATGAATTTCAGTAAAGAAAGGCGAAACAAACATTACATCAGGCCAGAAAATAAGGCAAAAATGCATTTTTAGACTTCAGGTAGTAAGTGAATGATGTGAAGTAGAAATAAGTGACAGTAATGAGAATTGCTAATTAGCATTTAAATAATGTTATTAGGTTCTATTGTATAAAAAACTGCAAGGAGTGAAATAAAGATGCCATAATACTTCAATTAAATAACATTTTCTGAGTTTTGATGTCTTCTTTGAATAATTTCTTGTTTCATATGTATATTGTGTGATTACATCCAACAGTAAAAAAATATTCCGTGTATAACGCGCACCTAGGAGTTTTGTTCTAATTTTTTGAAAAAAAGTGCGTGTTATACACAAGTAAATACGGTAATTCCAAATTCACTTAAAAATTGAGACAGTCATTTAATTGTTCCTAAAACCTGCACTCAAGATGTTCTACAATCAATTGCTTTACAGACAAGCTAAACCCACAGACTTGGCGATTATTCTGACAGGGAATGTGATCATAGTCATGGTTGATTCCTAGATTAATCTGCAATCATAACAATATACTGCTGATAGAGGTTTATGGTGAAACTGTTACAATGTCTACCATTTTTATCGAAAGGAACTAAAACTGTTTATTTTGATATATCACCACAGAGATTACAGTCTAGAGGAATGAATCATGTAATGAGTTTATTTTTATTTAGCACATTTTAGAGAAGGTAAAGATTCTGGCAATATTTATCCTTTTGATCTTAGAAATAGAGGTCTGCTTGGTCCCAGGATTAAAAGTTTTCTAAAGATTTTGACTTGAACAGATCTGATATACACAGTCTTTCCAAGTCAGCAATTTTTGTGTGTGTCATGTAAAAATAAGTTATAACATGTGTTCGTTCAATACAATTTTAACAAATTTATTTTACATTATTAAATCATTCAAAAGTATTTAAAGAAATCTATTTTTTTTTTTTCTATAGATCTTCAAATTTTTGTTTTCATTGCCTTTTCCTTTCATTTTAAATTCTGCTTTCATTTGTATACTATTGTTTCATAAAAATACTAACCCTTTTGTTTAATCATAGATTTTTGCTAATAAAGCATATGCTGCACTTAAAAAATACTGGTTTATAGAATTAGTTTATTTCATGCATGAGAAGCATTAAAAATCAAAATACAATTTCTCTGTGCATTGGAACTAGCTATTAAATTAATTTTGATTCATGTAAGTATGATTAATTTGGGTGCCAGAAAGTGTAATAGTACTTTTTTTTAAATGTATAAATTATTTATTTTAATAATTTTTTACTTATCATTAATGCAGCATCCAAGTTATAATTAGTCAAGTTGCAGAAAAATGTATTAATCTCATAATAATATTTTTGTTATTGTATATTTGATTGAGAATTCTTTATGTACTTGGTTGATATTTTACTATTTTTAGTAATATATGTCGCAAAACTGGCTTTATTTGTCATTTTATTGAAGTGACTGTCATATGAAATAATTTTAAAAAAGCAAGCTTCTTAAATTCATATAGAATGGCAAAATACATCTTAGAAATACTACCATTCTCAGGAAAAAAAAAAAAAAAAAAAAAAAAAAAAACATATATGTATATATTTTTCATACAAGAAAATTATCATATGTGTCACAGTTTTGCCATCAGTGCTATAGATAATGTTTCAGTTGTCTAAAAAATCTTGCCATATTCCTTGATTTGTCGCTTTATCAATAGAATGGTAACTAAGATCTGGTATGATGTTTATTAAAGTAATAAACTGTGTTGAAATTATCATCTAAAATTTACTATAGTACTTTTGAAAGTAAATTTATAGCAGACTAGCAGGCTATGCCCGCTGCGCTGGTCAATATTTCAAAATCAACCGTGGATGAAACGAACTGGTGAATTTAAATTTGTAATTTAAATAATTTGGACCTCCAGCAGCACCTTGCTCATTACGATTTAGACACCATTGTGATATTAAATTATCTTAAACGTTGCGCAAAAACCAGCTATTTAGAAGTAACTATTTTAATTTATTACTAACAGTGCATTATTTGGAAGCGAAATGAGACCATTATGGCAACAGGATTTAAAATTTTCCTTTATCTGAAGAAATATTAATTATTACAGTCGTTACCCATGGTACAACTTCTGAAAAATTTCTTCACAACTTTTCATTATGTGAAGCCAGGAACCCAAAGCTACTCCCACCTAATAAGTTTATATACATATTAAATTTTGTCCGCGCGATAAAAGGCACAATTATGCAAGAATCATCTTCAAACTCGTCAAGTACATTGAGATGGTTAATATCTCAGTGGGAATTGCAAATGAGCAAAATCGGCCCAAGGGGAAGGTAATTGGGAAGGGTTCAAAAATTTGAATACCATCTTAACATGGCTTTCACAAAACCAGCTCTTACAAAACAATAGCAGGAAAAAAGATAAACATTTTTCGTTACAGCAAGTTGCCAACGATAAAAAAAAAAACGCACACATTAAAATTCTCACTACAACAATTACTTTATTATTGCAAAATTTCCTCCTGAAAAATGAAAACAAAATTATTTGCTCTTTCGTATTTAAACATTTTCTCTTTAGTTATTTAAGATAAAAAAAAAAATTATGTAAATTTGTATAATTTGGCGAACGATTTGGCGAAATTGATTGACGTGATAATCAAGTAGTAGCCAATTTACAGTTTTCATATTTCACAAAAGATTCCTACACAGAGATCATACACGCAATAGATTTAGCATGATTATCTTGCAACTACAATGTGGCAAAATCCTCGTTTTAGAATACCAAAGAAATTTATGTATATTTTATTATTTTCTATCATTTTAAACAGCAATTATCAAAAAATAAAAAGTAACTGTAGAAGAAAACAACAAATATCATTTCAAAAAAGAAAAAAATGAAAGTAAATAAACAACTTATCATCAAATAAACAACTATAGCTGGGTTACCATGAGATGCAAATAATGACATTTTGGCGCCAGTGAGATACCTCGATGAGTATATGACCAAATCCGTGACAAAATTTCCATTTGGAAAAAACTTTAATCGGTATTTATACTGCATTTTCCCTACTTATGTATAAGAAAAAACTGACACAGATGTCATGTACATTGACCACATTGGCGCAATTTTTTTCTGGCGCCAATTTGGAGAACTTGGTTTTTAATTACCAATTTCATAAATATTTTTTAATTATTTTGTATTATTTGAAAAAAAAATAATAAATAAAAAAGTTTAATTAATAGCTATAGAACAAAATGATTTATATTATTTTAAAAAACAAAATGAAAGTTAATAAATAGTTTATTAATAAATAAACAGCCATAGTCGGTTTACCATGTGTGGCATAAAATCGCCATTTTGTTGCAATCGTGCGAATATATGACATCTGCCCCAAAACTTTAAAAAGTTGCAATTAAATTATTTTACAGTTTGGATGAGGAAGACATTTATACTAAAATTTAAACATTATACGCATTTTTTTTTTGCTATAACTGCTATTTATATATTTACAATTAAACATAAAAAAATATCCTAAAAATGCTCTCACACATTTAAAAGAGAGTGAGAGAATTTAGTAATTGTGAACATCGCTCCGGCTTATGCCTTCTTGGTATAAAATCGCATTGTTTGATGACAAAAGTAAATTCAAACACCCGAATAAACAAACAACATACAATTAACAGATAAACCATTTTTAAAAGTAATTCTGCTATTTTGTCCTGTAAGACACATAATGGTAGAATTAGATTTTAAAAATATTTTTTTTTTTAAATAGAAAAATGTTATTTACGTTTTATCTAATAAAATATTTAAAATACATTTTTGTTAGCCTGCATGAAAAAGAATAGCAAAAGTTTGATTGAAGAAATATTGAAGAGGAAATGGTCAATTAAAAAAGATTTGTAAATTTTATTCAGCGGGAATTTTTCATTTCAAAATGTTGAATTTATCTATAGTTAATAACGCATAATTGCATAAATTTACTTTGAATTGCAAAATTTTTCCTTCAGTACTACTTGGTTATACCGTCGACCAATTTCGCCAAATTATACAAATCGCCAAACTATTAGCCAGATTATATAGATTAGCATAAATTTTCATTTAAATAGCGAAAAACAAATTAGCAGAACATATATAAAAGCAGAAATAAAATGTCGAATTAAAAATCACTTGATGACATAATTAGTATTTATATTATACTTAATGTCAAGTGAATGTGACATTTACGATCATCTATTATTGACATTTAATCTTGGAATTTGGGGGTAGATTTTTAATCGATGGGGTAATCTTTCCTTCTTCAGTTTTTAAATTTTAAAACTGAAATTTTTCCTGTAAGTGAAATTGACGAAATGGCGCAAGAAAAATTAAATTAAAAATGAAAACATTTGCAAAAAGAAATAAAAGAATTATACTCATATCTATATAATTTACGATTGAATATTAAAATATACTCTAAAAATTATCTTCACTTGAAAAAAAAAAAAAAAAACATTATTGTGACCATTAAGAACCTAAGTCAGGCAATAAGTCAGTAGTGCATTTTCGGCTTAAAAACACATTCTTTGGCGATAAAAGCAAGATGAAAATGGTATAGAAACGAATAGTAACTCACAACTTATAGTGTCTTTTACAATCAGATCTGATTTTTTCTGCTGTAAGTTATATTATACGGAAATTCGATAAAAAAAGAGAAAGAAAATAATAAAAAGGGAAATAACTATCATAAAATTCATTTAATCAATTTATGAAATTCATGTTTTTATTCTAACACCAGGGATAAGTCGCCAAAAGTTGAACCAATTGTTATATTTTGCGTTAATTCATTTTTTAAGCATTACAAATATTTTTTTCATTTTCAAGATAAATATATTTTTATAATATTACGCCTCATTTAAGCGGTCTTTCTTTATTATTATTAATATTATCAGTAGTTATTTTCTGCTGTTATTTGCAAGGTATTTGTAATATTTCTAATAGATATACCATTTTAATTCTTTTAGCAATTATAATTTTCGCCAAAAACAGCTACTGGCAACCCTTTTGTCAAAAACAACCGAAAAATACGAAATTTATTACGAAAAATCAGAGTTATCCCTGTAAATTTGAATCATAAACCTTCGGAAAAATATTTCCTATCGAATGATACAATTGGCAAAAAAATCCATCGGGTAGTTTTTGAAAACACTCGTTTGGAAGTTTCAGAACTTCTGCTTTATAATATATATGATTAAAGGAAATCAATTTTTAAATGAAAAGTTTGATAGTTACGGCCAATCATTCATATTTAATTACTTAAAAAAATTAATAAGTTTTCCTCTAATTTAGTGTTTAAGTTGATTTTAAAAAAAATTAAAAAAAATGAAATAAAAAATCTGTAGAACATCTGGTATTGAAGTGGAAACGCTTTAGCTCTGCTCTGTTCCTTTTTATGTGTAACCCTTGGGTATTAGGATGGACCTTAAATGCCATGATTTTTTTAAATTATTATTTTTACAAGTCTCACCCCCCCTATTTTGTTCCTTTTGATACAAAAACATTATGTAAAAAGTTTGAGCAATAAATTCAAATATTTAGAGGTAGCTCAATTGACCTGAAATTTATAAAATTAGGAAAAAATTCAGAATATTAGCTACACAAATAAGTAAGCACTTTAAATGTTTTAATGATTTAATTGTGACCATTTATTTAATTTACAGCACAATAATTAGATTTGCATGTTACATTAAAATTTTATTGTATTTGTGCAGGTTGAAAGAGACACATTTTTCTGCTATCTGGGTACATTTTACGATGATCTTCAACAACTTGTAGTAAAAATTGTAGTTGCATTTCATCATGAGTTATCAATCCATTGTATTCTTGAATAAGTGCAACTGCACTTTCGGCATGGTCATTTACTACTTGTAGAGATTTTATTACCTCTTTTGCCTGTTTATAGTCTTCTCTTAACTCCCACAATTCAGGATCTACTGCAAGAAATCCATCCAGAAGTTCCAACAATTGAAACAACATCATTGACTTAGCTGTGACAAAATCTTCCAATCTTTTATTCTTGAATGAATGTAGAGCAACACTGTCTCGTTTGGAATAAATTTGAGCTTGTTTTTTAGAATCAGCTTCATTCTGTAATGCAATAACCACGCGTCTTTTAGTTAATAAACTCACACGGCTATCAAATAAAGCTAAACCAACAAGTCCTTCTGACAAATACCACAAGTGATTAGCAAATTTACGTGATGATGACTTGGAAACAGTTGAATGTATTGATGAGTCGTCAAGTAGTGATGAGAGCAACAACAGGTCATTATATGGGGCACATGAAGCTTGAGGTGCAGTGATCCAAGCTTTCAAGTATACACGGACTGTAAAAACACACATATCACGTATACCTTCTTCCTCTTTTACAGTCAATTTAAACTGAGCCTTGAACATCCAGATCTTGAGACAATATATTACTTTGGACATCCAATGGGCATGGTGCATTGCACCTGGTGACATAAATCTGATTCCCCTTTCTGGAACAGTACCTAGAAATATAATTACAAGTTCTAAAAATTCCTTATAATCACCTCTTAGCTTTGTTTCTCTTTGCTCTTATAGGTACTTCTTTGCACAGTTGATAGTCTCTTGCTAATATCTTCTACTAGATTTGCAACATCATCAAATGAAATTCCCATTTCGTACTTGTCTTTATCAATTAAGCTCCAATATTTCTGAAAGCGTTTAAATAATGCAACTTCAGATGAAGATGTTAATGTTCTCTCATGGGAATTCGAGCTCTATTCCAAAATGTTGCTATTTCCTTAATAGTAATAGATGATGCTTCTCTTATATTCTCCTTCATTTTAAAATGGCGATGTAAAAAAAATCTAAGAGCCATTCGTAAAGATGGCAACTTGCTGCCATTTAATTCAGAAATTGAATCACCAAGAATATACAATTGAGTTCTAAATCTTGTTGCTTCAGCCATTTTAATCAGTAATAAATCTTTAAAAAAAATACCATATTTAAAATCATGAATTTTAATACATGATTTCAAATGTATATTTATTTCCTATTTACCTGTTGTCATATTTTCAAATTAAATTCAGTAGCTAATAATACTATAATTTGTTAACTTTTGTTTTTGAATACATAAAATTCTTACCTGAAGAGTTATATCCAAGATTATTTTTGATCCTGTGTGTCAATGAATTCTTAATTCTAAACTAATAAAAAAAGAATGCTTTTGAAATATTTATCAAAATAAATCACTAGTTCAAAATTCATTCAACACTAATGGAATATTTGATTTTTGCTATTTGCTAAATGCAGTTTATTGTTTTAAATATTATTGTGCATAGTACTGCCATCTATGAATAAAAATGTAATGCTAAATGCATTTTAATATATTTTAGAAGATGGAATTTATTTTCTATGACATAGCATGCGAGTACGCATATGTTTACCATTGCTCATACATTAGAAACTTCTACATCATTGAGCTACCTCTAAATATTGTTCAATTGAGCTAATATTTTACCAGAATTATTTTTTCATAAAAAGGAACAAATTTAGAGGGTGAGAAGATTACATTTTGAAACTTGAAAAATAAGGTCCACCCTATGGGTATTAATAGCAACTGATTGACTTTGCTCTTACTTGGAAAGAAGCATCAAGTCAACAAAAGTTAAAGTCATGTCTAAAGTGTTTTCAGCAATCCGAAAACCATTCAATTATTCAAACAATGAAGGAAATCTATTAAAACATCTTGAAAATGCAGACACTAATTTATAAAAAAAACATTAGTACATAAGCATAATTTTATAATAAAAAGAAGCAAAAATTGGTTGCCTGTAAAGTCGGTATACGGGCGAAAGTTTTACGTGACAACGACTATGAGTTGTAAAATAATTTTAATGTGAATATTCATTCGTATAGTAGGAAGAAGGATGAAATAATAGTAACAATTTAAAACATTTATTTATACAAAGAATTATATTTAAAACATTAATTTATACAAAGAATCTCGCACTGAATTTCATATTAACAAAATTTTATTTTTACCTTTACACATACATACGTATTTATATACAAATATACATACAATAACTTGCAATACATTTGCGTACAATGAAACAGAATTACGAAATAAACTACACTTATTTTCTTTGTACTTTATACTAATAACTAATACATAACGTATTTCGTCTTAGTTTGATACTATCAAAAATTCCTATTAAGCACCGCCCCTTCCTTGCAGCGAATTCACATTCACGTTCAGAAAATGGTCCCACAAGTGACCGGAAAAAGTTAAGAGAAAAGTGAGCGCGGATCATGAGCGGAGCGTAACGTAACGTAACGCAGTTTCTTGAAGTGTCTCCCGGCAAACCAATTTACAAGACGTTGTCACGTCAAAAAAAAAAAAAAGTATCCTTTTCAAAAACTTTTTTTAATCTTTTCACAAATATATAGTATGTTGTTCTTGGATTTTATATGGAGTAAAGGTTTCATTCAAACCAGCAACATGTAAGGCTAACAAAATAGTTTTAAATCAATAGTTTAAACATACAGCAACTATATCAGTTTTTCTTTGAATTTGATATACAGTAGACTCCCTCAAATCCGCAAACCAGAAATCCGCAACTCTCTAAAATCCGCACATATTTTATGGATGTAAACAATGAAATTTTCAGTTCAGATATTGGGACAAAATTTGATTTTTTTTTTTTTTTTTTTTTTTTTTTTGCATCAATTCCATATACTTTTTATTTTGTAATTTTCTTAACAATACTCTGTTCATGCTTTTTTCATGAAGGAATAAATTTTTTTGGAATATTGCTGATATCACTGGTAATCACAATCTTCTTACAAAATATATTTATGCATTAATCAAGATTTTTTGGTTATTATGCCTGGCTAAACTTGAAGAAAAATCCCTATTTTATGATTTTGATGTAAATTAGTAGTGTAGGGGCAAGTTTTGTTGAATAATTTTGGAAAAATATACCCAGTGGCGTAGCTAAGGGGGGGCAAGGGGGGGGGTGTCCGCCCCGGGCGCCGAGGCCTAGGGGCGCCAAATTGAAAGAAATTTTATATATCTATATTGGGGTGGGGGCGCAAAATTTCTTGCTGGCCCCGGGCGCCAAAAAACATAGCTACGCTACTGAATATACCTAATCTTTATAATGAATATTTAATCATACACTATTAATTATTAACTTGACCTTTGCTATTATCATTTTAAAAACTATGTAATTTTTTATTATTTTAGTTTATTACTTATTTTAATATTTTGTTATATTGTAAGCATTCATTATAGTTCTGATTGCACTATTAATTGCACTTAAATGACTGTTTAAAAAATGTAAACAAAGCAGTGACCAGAAATCCGCAAAATTCTAAAATCCGCACAACCTCTGGTCCCAAGCTGTGCGGATTTGAGGGAGTCTACTGTAATTAAAATATTAGATTTTGGAATAGGTTTAGTTAAATTATTATTTAAAGGCTCAAATCAATGTGTGTGTGTATATATATATATATATATATATATATATATATATATATATATATATATATAAGCTTCTGTTTTAAAAAACAGTAAATTTTAAATAACTTTTGAAATACTTCTGTATTTATACTAACTGAATAACTTTATTATAAAATTATTCTCAACCTGATTGATAATAAATATTAATCTATTTGCATGTTTTGTATTTTTAGTATGCATTTTCTCCAATATCTTGATTTTTCATTCCTCTATTTTCAGCCATTAAAGTTAGAACTTGTAAATTCTTGCAATGAGTATGAGAATTTGAATTCTGAAAGATTGAAGTTATCATTAATATGGCCTGGTTGCAGTTGTAAAAATATTGATGAAAGTTTAAAGCTGAACTGCAGTTTTAAATTAAAGGTAAGATTTATACTATACATACTTAACAAAATATCATTTTCTTCTCTGTTCATTAATGTATACAATTTGTTGTTGTTGTTTATGATTATTATTTTATTACTAATAATTTGTTTCTATTTAAATTTTAGGCATTTAGACTTTATGGAAAGACATTAAGTATTGAGAAAAATAAAAGTAATTATCAATTTTCAACTGAATCACTTGAAAAATTATGTAATATATTAGACAACTTCTTTCAATTGAATCAAAGTATCTCAGACCCTAGTGAATTAAATAATATCTCCCTGACAGTTAAGGTTAGTATTTTATTTTTTACTATGGTCTTTTTTTAACGTAATATATAGTATAATATATATAAATATATATTTTCAATTATTGTTTATAAATTTCATATAAGTATGTATTTTCTGTGTTCTACTCCATATCTTTTTATGCTCATTAGTTATTTTAATTATTCGCTCATAATATTTCTTGCAGTTAATATTTTTTCTTCATAAATTATCTTAGGCTTATTACAGACTCTGCATATTGAAGTCAGTTTTGTTTCACATAAAAATAATTCTGACACAGCAATTAATATTAAAAACACATTTTTATAGTTATTATCTCTTTAAAAATATGCTATTTATTTTTTTTAAACAAATCCAAAATAATAAAAGCTAACATCTTAACTCAACAGCTTTTTTTTTTCTTTTCTTTTAGAGGAAACTGGGAAAAGGAGGGGGGGGGGGGGAATCCAGTAATCCAGCTCAATAATATAGAAGGAAACATTTTAGAATTAATTTATGATATTTTAGGTAAAATACATTCTGAATATTACTACTACTACTACTACTACTACTACTGATAATAAAAACTTTTTCAAGCAAATTCTTAAAAAATAACTATCAACATTGTTATACCTATGCATTTTTAAAATTTCAAAAGGTGACAAAATAAATCTAGTTTTATGATATAAGCATTTTAGAATGGAAATAATATTTTAGACATTACACACTCTTCTGAATAATAGAATTCAAAAATAATTTTTTTAACAGTTTGTTAATAAAAGGCTGCTTCATTCTGTAAACATTTTAAAACACAAGTTAGGTTTCACATCTTACACATTTCAATAGCCAAATTCTTAGACTCATACATCTTCATTTTAGTCGCAATAGTTTTTAAATCATCTGCCTTCAAAATATGAAAATATAAAGGTACAGATACTTGCATTTTAATCTTTAAAAAATATATATGAATGTTAACCATCATTCACACGCAAATTTGTTTCCGCAAAAAAAATTGTGACAATTAGCAAATATAATAAACTTACAGTAAAAATAAATCAGTTTATAAGTAAAATACAATAGCACCAAGTTACTCCCTCTTTTTTTATCCAAACAAATTCAGTGCTAGCAGAGGTGTATAAATATATATTACTTTTTTTTTTTGGGGGGGGGGGGGTCATTTTCAAAGATGTGGAATCAAGAAAGATGATAGATATTAGTATGCTTTTCAACATGGCAGTACAGCCATTTCACATTGCTTTTAATAAGATTCCAGTTTTTTTTTTCTTCTCAAAAACAGGCTATTTACACAACACAGATATATGTAATAAATAACATACATGCGCAAGTACTTATGATAATTTTTTAAGGATTCATACCATACAATAAGATCATGATAATAATAATAATTAAAAATTAGACACCAGACCTCTTCAAGATAGATATAGAAACAGTGATGTGCAGTACACTCAATTATTTATTGGGCATTTAAAATAGTTGGCTGGTTAAGTACAATTGAAATGTTTGTTTTATGTCAATTGGAAATGTGTATATAATAATAGTTAGTAATGTTACTTTTGTATTTTTTAGTAATACCTTTATTAGACAATAGTTGCAGTAGTTTTATAGATTTTTTTTAAAGTAATGATGCCAATGTATTTTTATAATTAGTGCCATTATTAATGTTCTCAATATAAATAACAACAAGAAAAACATTTGACTGCATGGCTGTTGAGATAATCTATTAGGTTGCTGCACATCCCTGTGTGGAATAATATATTGATTTAATCTTAAAATTGTAGGAATGTTTATTTTTTAGAATAAATAAGTTTAAGATATTTAGATTCAATTGTACTAGTTTGTTGAAAAGAAACATAATAATCCAAGAGTTGACAGCACAAAACCCTATGTTATCAAGCACAAGAAAGAAGAAGAAAAAAAAAAAAAAACATTTTGTTGAGTAGAAGGGGAATCTAATAATCCATGTCTGCTGAAAGTGAAGTAGTGCATAAGTCAAATAAATATCATTTCCAGTGTATTTCTAGAGGCTTATTCTAAAGTATAGAGCACAAGAAAAATAAAAAATTGAAAATGTTGAGTTTACTATAATAATATCCTAATCTGCCACGCCACATTCAGTGTGAAACACATGGCAGAAGTACTTTTATAGTAATTATTTTTAATGAAAACCTATGTTATCAAGCACAAGGATAATTAGTAATTTAAAATTTATTTTAAATAGAGTTATTACAGAAAATCAATGTTTGCCAACTTTCAGCAGACCGCTTTATAATATGAATGTTCATATAATTTTGTTTTGATTATTCAAATAAAACTATGAAGAAAACTGCATCATATGAAAAAATCTGCATCTCAGACCCAATTGTTTTCACACTGTTTGAGCATCAATGTTGCCACTTTGATATAGAAGCAGTCTACCACTATTATTTTGCTTACATAAAATCTAAATGTATTACTTTTTAAAATTTTACTTTACAAAATGATATGAACTGCAAGAAATATTAGTATTAAAAAAACTTTTGCATGTTTCTGGATAAATAAATTTTTTGAACTATGAGGCATGTTTTTTAAGTAAGTGCCATTTTGCGATTCCGCCGCCACAGCACTACGGTCGGTGTTCCGCGCATGCGTGCTGGTTACCTACATCTCTTGTCTACGTACTGACACCATTACAGTTTGATTCTTCATTGTATACGTTGTTTACTGAGTGTTTAAGATGCCTCCGACAATCTTGAGTCCCGCTGATTGTGAAGTACGGGCTGTTATAAGATTTCTTTGTGCTAAAGGCATAAAACCGATCGATATTCATCGTGAGATCGAGATCTGTGAAGTTTAAGGACAAAACATTATGAGTGATGGAATGGTAAGGAAATGGGTGAGAGCATTTAAAGATGGCCGCACAAATGTGCATGGTGAAGAACGGAGTGGACGTCCTTCGGTCGTTAATGAAGATTTGGTGCAGAAAGTGGACGAAAAGGTGAGAGAAAACAGATGCTTTACAATTTCATCATTGTGCGACTGCTTTCCTCAATATTCTCGTAGTGTTTTGTATCGCATTGTGACCGAGAACTTCAATTACTGGAAATTGTGTTCACGTTGGGTTCCAAAAATGTTGACGGATTTGCACAAAACCCAACGTTTAAGCAGTGCATTGACTTTCCTTGAGCGGTACCACAATGAAGGTGAAGATTTTTTAGACCAAATTGTTACTGGTGACGAAACATGGGTGGCCTACGTCACTCCAGAATCGAAAAAACAATCCATGGAATGGAGATATTCATCATCACCCTAAAAAGTGAAGTTTAAGCAAAGAATTTCTGCCCGGAAAATCATGTGCACAGTTTTTTGGGACAAAAAAGGAGTATTGCTAGTGGAGTTTCTGCCTCGTAATGAGACAATCAATGCAGCGTCTTACTGTGAGACATTGAATAATCTGCATTGTGCAATCCAGAACAAAAGACGTGGCAAGTTGAGTAAGGGTATCGTTTTGCTGCATGACAATGCCCGTCCACATGTGGCTAATCGGACCAAAGATCTCATCAAATCTTTTAAATGGGAAATTCTAGATCATACTCCATACAGCCCTGATCTGGCACCCAGCAACTACCATTTGTTCCTGCACTTGAAGAAACACCTGGGTGGTCAGCGTCTTCAAGACGATAATGAAGTCAAAACATTTGTGATATAGTGGTTAAAAAGTCAGGCGGCAGAATTTTATGAGGAGGGTATTCAAAAACTGGTGCCATGTTATGAGAAGTGCCTCAATCACGGAAATTATGTAGAAAAGTAGATTAAGGTACAGGCTTTCATGTAAAAATAAAATTATTGCGATATCTTTGCACGTCTTTTTTAAATTCCAAAACGGTACTTACTTAAAAATTTGCCTTGTATATTCAAAACAAGATTAACCTGTCAAAAATTGCACTTTTTCAAAAGTTTAACTCTGCAAAAATTTTCCAAAATACAGGCATGTAATTGGTCAATCTGGTTTCAGCACTATGAAAACATTAATGGATGCCTGTCAAAATGTGTCAGCATTTGGGTTTCTCAATCATTCAACTTTTTTCATGGCATTAAGAAAGTTATTCAAAGCTCTTGAACTAAATGAGACTTATATTGTGTTGCTAAAATTTCTTCTAAAGTTAATATGGATATAAAATTTTAGTTTGTGATTTTTATTTATTTATTTATTTATTTATTATGAGAAAAAATGATTTATATTGATAATTTTTTAAATAAAAAATTATCAATACATAAAATATACATAAATATACATAAAATGCCTAATTTTTTTTATCTTATAGGATTCTTTGATATTTCTAAAAGTACTAGTATCCATATCTAAAGAAAATCTTCTGAGATGCAGTTCTTATTTACAGTCAGAGGATATTGCTAATTTTGATGGTTTAATGTCTCGAGCTGATGATTTATATACTTGTGGAAAAGACAGAATTAAGATGTGGCATTTGTGCCTTACAAATATAAATGAACTTGAAAAACTCATTCATTATAGTTCTGAATGGCTCAAAAAAGAGTTTGAAACTTCTAAAGATCATCCCTGTCCAAAGCAAGATCTACCTATTTACATAACATTTTTTAAGGTAAGTTTTTTTTTAATTAAATTTATTATTTAGTCAATTTATATTACTTGTAAGAACAACGAATTACTTTCATTGTTATATTTTCTTTGTTTTTCATTTATTTATTTTGTTTTACTATTTCTTGCTCTTTTTAATGGTTTGAATGATAATTTTCCTTGGCTAACTTCACATTTTCTGTTTAATTCTGTTTGGAGAAAAATAAATAAACTGGGATCAATTACTTATGTACATGATATGATTGTTATCAGGGTTCTTATGCCACAGGGTATGAAACCCAAATTTTTGTAAAATATTTATTTTTTAAAAAATCTGTTTTCAGATATGGTGACCACTATCTTATAAATATCCTGGTATTTAAACCCTTTAAATCCTGTAAGGTATTTGAGGACCGTCATTTAATTAAATGTATTGAATGAATGCTCATTATATAAAACTCAATTTAAGAAGAAAGAATAATAATTCTTTCTTCTCCTATTTTGCAAGAATGATTATATAGTTCGAAAATGCTCTTTTTTATGTTTAGTAATTTGGTTTTAATTTATTTCAGTTCAGCTCATGATAGTTTTGTAAAATGTATCTTCTAATTAACATTTTACTTATAAAATATTTAACAATTTATCTGTAACAAATTCCATTAACATTTACTTATAATGAAGTGCACCCTCTAATGATGTGTTATTGTTTTTTAAAATGGCAGGTCAAAAAGAGTTTAAATGAGCATGTCAGCATCTTGTGTCTACATTTGTATCTCAGCTCATTTCAATAATATTGAGAATGCTAATTCCTCAACTATTTTTTCCCCACTTTATTTCTGTTTAGCGTATGTAGCTTTAATTTCTCATTCTTAATGAACATTAGTTCACTAAGCAAGCTTATCCCTAGTTAATATGGGCTTTAGATGCTTGATTAAATATATATACATTTATTATATTTTTTGTTGTAACTAAAAATTAAACAAATCAAAATTTAAAGTGAATAGTTAAGAAACATTTCAAATTTACAGTTGGTATGCAACAAGTTACAGGTTAGTATTCTCTAACTATACATTTCAAAAGCTACATTTTTTAAGTAATGATTTATCAAATCCACCATCCAGTATATTTATAGTGCTTGTAAGAGTAATTACTTTCATAGTCTTTTTTTTTTTTTTTTTTTTTTTTTTTTTTTGACTTTTCTTTAACAGAACAATTATACCAGAATGGTTGAGGTCAGATGTATTCTGGGTAACTGATTGACATTAAACAGACGTTTATTTGATCAGATTTGTAGAATATATATTGCTATGACAGTGTTTTGATCTATAATTAATTGTTAGAGTACTAAAAAAAATCTGGTCCGAACAAGATCAGATATTAATTTAAATTTAAAAGAAGGCAATTTATTGAAATACCTTGGAAATAAAAACTCCCCTTTTTTCTCTGCATAAAAATCAAAATTCCCAAAAACTAAATATGCTTCCATTTCAAATCTTAATTCTTGAAATCAAGTCATATCATGCATGATCTAATGTTTAAAACAGTAATTAGAGATGAGTTTAGGCTGATTTTTCAGGGCTCGGGCCCAACGATTTTAAGTCCGAGCCCGCCCGAGCCTGATACCAAAAATATACAAAATAAAATTGTATGGTATTTAAAAATTGTTTCAAAAGTGATACCTCATTTTTAAAAACTTCTTGCATAGATATAATTTTTAAATGAAAATTTAAATTCATTCCTATCAAAATCTGTATAAAATAAGAATATACTTCATACTTACAAAGATTCTCATATTTTTCCACCCTTTAACAAGTATATTTGAAGGACATGTTTGTGTCTGATATGAATAAATGCATGAAATTTGCAGATATTATTATTTTTAAGCTGGCAAATCGTACAATGTTGTTCAATTTTCTGAAAAAAAAAAATTTCATATTTCATTAAAATAGATTATTTTCCTATAACAATCTTCCACGATTGATAGGTACCTGTAAATAAACGTAAATTTAAAAAAAATTGGCATTGTTATTTTAAAGGTTTTATGCTTTTATAGGAAAAGAAGAAACATTGATCTATTGCTTTCTGTTAGAATAACATGGTAATCATATTTACTTACGGAGAAAAGTGACTTCAAAAAGGAACAGCTTCCTCAGCATGAGCAGAATTTATGTAATAATCACAAATACATATCACAAATACATAAAATAATCACAAATACATATCACAAATACATAAAATAATCACAAATACATATAATAATCACTAAAATAATTTTCATAATGAAAATGACTATGATTCGTGCACAATCAAATATTAAATGATTTGCAAACTTCCAGCTAATTCTTGTCTATCAAAAACAGAAGAAAATATTAACTTCACATTATGTAACTAAACAATAAATAAACAAACAATCCCATTAAAAAATATCTTCTGCTAACAAAATGCCAACTAAAAGCAAATTCATTGTTGTGTTTGTTTTGATTGGCACCTTTTTAAATAGATTGTCACCGGAAATTCCATAGACCTAAATCTGTAATTATCACAAATTTTTATTGAAAGAGCAATGAAATACTAAAATAAATAAGCAAGCATTCAATTTCTGCTCATTTTGATTAAAAAGAATTAAAATGACTTGAAAAGGAATAACTATGCAATTTTAAGTGGAAAAAGTTCTTACAATATTTTCTACACATGAATAAAATTTTCCGGCTTCAGAAAAAATGAGCCCCGGGCCTGCCCCATCCTGAAGACTAGAATAAAAATAGAGCCCAAGCCAATCTCATTTCTAGTATATATATATCAAATTGGTACTGTATGACTAATTTTTGTCAGATAAATTGATTGGAAAAATCATTCTAGATAGTTGGTTAACTGGTTTCTGAACCAGACTGTATATACAGTAAGCTTCCTTAAATAAGCAACCCTGAAATCCACAACTCTCTGAAATCCACAAATAATTTAAAGATGTAAACAATGAAATTTTCAGTTCAAATGTAGGGACAAAATTTGGCTTTTTTATTTTTATATCAATTCTATATATATTTTAATCTGTAATTTTCATTAATATGACTGAATTCAGGCTTTTTCATGAAGAAAGAATAAATTCTAGGAAGGATAATTGAAGGAAGAATAGTTTCTGAAAAAAAATTCAAGATATTGCTGATATTATTACTAAACCTAATCTTTTTGCCAAATGTATTTATGCATTAATCAAGCTGTTTTGATTATTAAGTCGCTAAACCTGAAATAAAACTTCCTTATTTTATGAATTTGTGTGAGTTATTAGTGCACCTTTACAGTGGTGGTCAGAATTATAAGAACAATTGAAAATTGCGCAGAAAAAAATTATTTCTGAGCTAAATAAAGTGCAATTTATACACTAAATGCTTTTCTATGCTAGAAATCATTGTAGAATGCAAAACATTGGAAAATGCAAAATATGAATGATTTGTCACAAGTAACAAAATATGTCATTGTAAAAAATTGGACAAAATTATAAGGACAATGAATGTTTTTTCTGAAATACACTACTAATTAATAATCTCCCCGCTTCTTCTCAATCACTCTTATCAATCTTGACGTCATGGAGTTTGACAATTCCTTAAGAACGTTCTTGGAAGATTTTGAGTGACCTTTTTCGATGGAAGACATGAGTTCTTGATTGTTTTGAGATTATATACCATTTTTGCATACTTTGTGTGCCGGAATACCCAAAATATTTTTCTACAGTATTCAGATCAGGACTTCTGACCGGCCAATCAAGTAGTTTCACGGAATTAACTTTATACCACGAGTTTGAAGTTTGGGAACATGAGCCGAAACATTGTCCTGCTGGAAAAAATAGCCTCAGATCGCTATTAACGGTGCTTCTGGTAAAAGAGTATCGCCCAATACATTAGTGTAACTCTCAGAATTCCTCCTACCCTGCACAAAAACTATTGCAGTAGTTCTACCAGTTGTGAAACCTCCCCAGATCGTTAGTGAATCACTTCCAAATACATACTTTGAAGAAATCATTTTTTTCTCTACGAAGATCATACTAGAAGTCTCAAAAACAATCTAGTCTATCCAAATTAATCTTTTTCTCATCGAAAAATACAGAATTCCACTTTTTTCCCATAATATTGCAGTTTTTGGCAAACTCCATCCTCAGTCTCTCATGACTCCCCAGTCTCTCATGTGAGACGCGGTCTTCACACGTGTTTACTATAGCAAACCTTTTTCTTTCTTTTTGTAAAACACGACGAACAGTTCGAGCACTTACATTCTAAGTTCCATTCACGGTTTTTGTCTGTTTTTTGGAGCAAGCTCGCCTCATTATCATTCTTTTCCCCCATACAGAAACAAAAGACAGCCTGCTTGTATGTCTTTGACGTCCATATTTTCCGGTATTTTAAAGATAATTGTAAATAACCGTTCTTCATCTATTAAACTTTGTAGCACTTTGGAATAAAGAAAGTCCTGAATTTTGAAAGGCATAAATTTTTCCTTTCTGAAACTCAAAAAGCTTTGCACCTTGCGGCATAATTAATAAACAGAATAATACGATCCCAAACGCCTATTACGCATTTATATCGTCTGAAAATTCCGTGTGCAGAGCAAAAAACATGGAAATTTTATTTTTTAGAACACACAAATACAGTTGTTCTTATAATTTTCTCCAAAATCAATGGTTGCATAAATTTATAATGCATTTTATTTATATGAATTTACCACATATTTCCGTAAAAACATACAAAAATAACCTTCATTTTTCATTGGTTTCCAGCCATTAAATTTGCATAAGTCTCCCGCCAAATATAACCAAGATATGGCATTTTTTCCCTTGTCCTTATAATTTTGACCACCACTGTATGAGGCAAATTTCATTGAATAATCTAACAAAAATCTACAAAAACAATCTCATTTTTATAATAAATATTTAACTATACATAATGGATTATTTACTTGACCTTTGTCTTTAATATTTTAATCATTTAAAAAAATTATATAAATTTTTATCATTTTACTTAATTATATCATAATTACTTCATTCTACTTAATTATTTTAATATTTTACTATATTGTTATATTGTAAAGATTCATTACAATCTCAATTTCATTATTAATTGCATTTAAATTACTGTTTTAAAAATATAAACATAGCAATGACTAGAAATCCATAAAATTCTAAAATCCACACAATCTCTGGTCCCAAACTGTGCAGATTTGAGGGAGTATACTATATGTATTTTTTCATTTATTTATTCTAATTTTGCTATTTCCTCTTTCTTTATTCTTTTGAATGGTAATTTTCTTTCGCTAATTTCACATTTCCTTATGCATTTTTTTGGGGGGGGAGGGGGGGAGCATTTAAATTGGTATAAATTATTTATGCATATGATTTATCTAAATTACTGAATTTAATAAATGTATTGAATAAATTATTATTACATAAAATTCCATTCACAAAGAAAAATGGGGAAAAAAATTGCTTATAATATGTCTTCGGCAAGATTTATTATAATTCAAAAGTAATCTTTTTTCACTGTTTAGGTATAAATAATCTTGACTAAATTACTTGGTTTTTGTTGTTGTTCCTCATTAAGTTTTATTTGTTACAGGATCTGCAGCATAAAATAAAAGATCACTCTCATCAGATAAAAAGGATTAAAGACCTAAAAGATAAAATCCAGGCTGTTGTCTCTTACCAGTCTCTGACTGACTTCATTGATGATTTTGTGGTACAATATCAGGAATTCCAAGAAAATATAGATGCAAGAGTTCTTAATATAAGTTTATTTTCAAAACAATGGTCTGAATTTGAATCGGATTTAAAAGTACTTCAGCAATGGTTGACTGTTTCTGAATCAAGACTTAAACATATTCAACATCAAATAAAGTCAGATGACGATCTACCCACTCGTTTTGATCATATACGTTCAGTGTTGGTAAGATTTATTTTTTATTTGTATATTTCATGTCATGTGTGCTTGTAAATCATATCATTGTATATATCATGTCTGTGTTAAATCATAGGTATTATTGAGTAAGGTGGGGGTATGCCCTTATCCGGATTTTGAGATCTAATTAATTTGTCTTTTCTCTGTTAATTAAAAAATAGTAAAATTTGATTTTCATACAATGGCTTAAAATAAGTAGAACTTAACAGAGACCTACTGATCCCTTCACTATATTTTGACAAGGGGCTCAGCCCTCCTTAACCCTCCATGGAAGTCAATTTTTAATTTTATTTTTATTTGTATTCATGTGTTTAAAATTGATCTAAATTGTAGGCTCAGAGAAGCAGAGTTCTTCTCATAGAAAAAAAAAATTGTTTCACTTTTCGTTTTTATAAAATAAATTTATTTTAAAATACTTAATATTTTTATAATTTCTAAATTTATGTTTCTTTTTATATTGATGTACTTTTAAAATTGTTTTGCATTGGGATTCTGACAAAAAAATAAAAAAAGTTTAGTTTGTTTTTTATTTTTAAAAATGAAGAGCTGCAAGCAGTAAATGGGAGGGAGGAATAAAGGGATTAAAAATGTAATTTTTCTCTTTTAGTCTATATAGTCTGTCGAAATGGTGCCTTGTTGATTCAGTTCATTGTTAAATTTTTTTATATAATTTTAAATTACATAGCATTTTATTTTGAAAAAATAAATTTGTTTTTTAAAAGTTAATGTAATATGAGGAAGTGAAAGCATGATAAATTTAATTAAAAGTTACTGTATATGCATTTATATAAGAGTCATCATATCTAATTAGAAACATAAATTCTGTGTTTTACAAAAATAATAAATTAATGCTTAAATATCGCATAATGCTGCTGTTGTTGTATCTCTTTTGTAGCTTTATTATTTGGTATATATATATATTTTCTTAAATGTGTGTGTTTGTATCATAATTATCAGTATCTAACTGTACAATCTAAAATCCTATTTTTCTTAAATTTATGTAATTTTAGAGACTAGAATCTGAAATAAAATGCAAAGAAGATTTATATGATTTGGTTAGAAATGCTATTGAACAATCCATATCCCTGAACATTCTTCAAGAATCTGGGATAGATATTTTGAATTGTCTCAACGAACATTGGAATGAACTAGTTCAGAATACAATAAAAGTTAAAAATCAACTTTTGAATAATTTAAATGGTAATATTGCTTCTGAAGTGGTGGAGCAACTCAAGTTGTGGATAACAGAAATCCATAATGCTTATGATACTCATCCAATTCGAAATGCAAGCTCTGCAGCTGATCTTCAACTATTGAAGAATGAATTGTGGGTAAGCATCTAGAAAATTAATGCTTTATTTTCACCAGAGAGCCTTAAAAATGTGTATAATTTCTCTGCTCTTTTTTTTTATGTCTGTGTGTGTGTCTAAAGTTTTTTTTTTTTTTCCATTCTTCATGATTTCTCTTTGATTTTAAAACTTTTTTTTAGAATGTAAGAAAATTTTATTCATTTTTTTAATTCAAAGAAGCTATGAAATTAAAAGTTTTTTAACTATCTCCTTAAATATCTCAAGGCAGATTTTTTTTTTTTTTTTCAGCATAAAGTTTACTTGTAAAAACTTATTGTTTATGAGGATGTAAACTTCTGTATCATGTAGTATGTAAAATTGTTTTTAAATTTAAAATTTGAATTTTTAAAGATAAAAGTATTTGACCAGCTTAATATTCAGCATTCAGGCGAATAATTACTATTTGGAATTCATTTGAATAGTTACTTAATTTAATTAGTTTAATTAGTTAGTTAATAATAATTTAATTAGTTATTCTAGCTAATAGTTGCTATTCAGCTGGCTGAATATTTGGTATTCGGCTCACCTAAAGGCCAGTGCCAGTAGGTGATCAAATATTTAACATGTTTAAAATGTATTGAAGTTTTTCGTTTTTATTGCCAAGAGAAATGAGAGAACAGAAGAAAAGTATTCTTTTGTCTGTTTTGCTTTTAAGTATTAATATTAATATCATAAGGTTACAAAATTAATAAATTGGAAGAAATTTATGTGTTACAAAACATTCTTGAATACTGTTTAGTTTCACTTTCTTATCTTACTTTTTTAGTGTTGGAAAATAGAGACTACTACCATGGAAGACATACACAAATCAATTTGCAGCCAAGATTCTGAATATACAGTCATCTTTGCTGATTCGTTGCAAATTTTGTCCCTCAAATTGACATCACATATTGAAAAAGTGCAGTATATTATTAACAAATTAGTGGAATTTGACCAAGTTTCAACATATTTATTACATGTATATGAGAGAATTCAAGCCCGTCTGTCAAGAATTAGTGAAAGCAATCTGAAGAAAAATCGCTATGCCCTTCTGAACAATTTAGACGAAATTCAGGTTTGCATTGTTAAATCTGTTGCATGCTTATAATTTTAACCACCTTTTGCTTAGAATGAAGATATTTATTATAAATTAATGCTCATTTGTTAGCACAATTATAAAACCTTATTTACCAGCTAACTTGGCCAATATGTATTTACCATTTTTTTCCCTTGCATAAAAGAAAAATACATATTTAATATATTTTTTTAACATTATTTATCAAAAATGATGAGAAAATCTTTTATTGTTATTATGATTATTTCAAGATTGTATTATAACACTGGAATATGTTATCTCGAATACTTTTTAAAATAGAATTCAATTGCTGCAAAGATTCATCTTTCCCATTCAAGTAAATTCTTAAAATAATAACCTTTTAAAATAAAGCTATTATTTAATATTTAAAAAAAAAAAAATCCTTTAATCCTAAAAATGAATATGATCAATCTTTTTTCATTTTCCCTTATTTTTCTTTCTTCTTTTTTCTTAAAATTGTGATAATGTTATTTTAAAATGTTCAAAAATAAAGGTTTTCCAAATTATAGTTTAAAACTCTAATTTATTTTTGTTATGTGACAGAACATTAAAAGAAGCTTTAAAGATATGTATGTTTGCTACATTTACTATTTGTGCTTTTTTATTTAAAATGATATTCAGGTTTTTACATGCTTTCAGTTTTTGTCTACTTGCTTATTTATAAGAATAATAATGAGATTAAGACAAATTTTGGCTATATTAAAAGCTTGTTTTAAAGTGTGATTTATTATAAGTTACTTTTGTTAAACTAAATTTTTGTAATTTATTGCATTAATATTAGAAATGAATTATGTGAATTTGCTATTTAATTATTACTTTTTTTTTTTTCTTAAAATTGTGTTTTTTTTTTTTCTTACATAGATTTATAAAATGGAGCTGAATGAAAGTGAAGAAAAATTGTGTTCTTTAAAATTCATGGTAGCTGAGCTAAACGAAAATATTGATATTTATTGTATAAAAGATGATATGATATCAAAGTATAACATTTTGAATCAATTTAATACTTCTATACATTCTGCTATCTTGAATACAGAAGAGTCTGCTAAAAATAACATGAAGTTATGGGAGACATATCATCATGATTTAGATTTGTGTCATCAGTATTTGGTTGAACAAGAGAAAGTTTTGTCTCTGTACAGTGGCTCCATCTATAATTTGCAGCATCTTGATGAAACTGTTGCAAAATTGAAAGTATGGGTTTGCTATTAACTATTATGTGATAAAATTCATTTTATGTAATGCTATCTTTCTATAACTTTTTACAAATTATTTTTAATAGGTAAAAAAAAAAAAAAAAAAAAGAATCTGTCTGAAAACTTCTTCTGTTTGGTATTTTATTGTGCTCTCTGTATTCTCAAAAATATGTGAAATAATAGAAAAAAGCGGGAGGGGGGGGGGGGGGGGGTCAAGGAAAAATTGCCTTTATTCAATCATTATAAATAAATACTTTATCTTTATTATTTTATCATAATTTTGTTATTCTGTTCATAGATGGCAACTACAAATTTTTTCATAAAATAATGCTAAAGCTATATATTTTTTTTTTCTTTCTTCTTTTAATTTGTGGGACCAAAAGTAATCCCAATTTGTGGGACCAAAAGTAATCCCAAAATAAAGAATTCCAAAAATGTGTTTTTTAAAATCTACAGTGCTCTTAAACACATTTATTGAATGCCTGCAGTTTGAATATGCATGTAACGGAAAGGTACTTTTTTCTCAAAAACTGTGATCTAGGGTAATCGCTATAGTTTTCCTGCAAGGTTTAAATTAATATCTAATACTTCTAATTTTTATCATAATTTTACTTTCAATAGATTTAGAAATAAGAAATATATATTTTTGCAGTATATTTTTTATGACATCTCTGAAAATGTAATACCTAAAAATAAAAAAAATGTTTTTTTTTTTTTTTTTTTTTTTTTTTGAGTTTAACATTTTGAAAGCTTTAAACATGATACCTCACATGATACACAAAGAAATAAAAAATATTTTTTTCCCAAATAACTTAATTATCCCTACATTTTTCCTAAATTTATTTGTAAATGTTTAATAATCTGTCACTATGTGGGTCAACAATCTTTATTACTTGCCACAATTTGAAGTTTCTATATTCCATAATTTTCAAGTAAAATGGATGTTACAGGCAGACAGACAGACAGGAGTGATCTTATAATAGTTCTGTTCTTACTTCTTAAGTACGGAACTGTAAAAATTGCTATTTTAAAACATTGAAGTAAATTGTTATGAAGTGTTAGCATGATTTTGTTATGAAACATATTAACATAAAAATATATTATTGAATGCAATGATATTTTTATATTTTGCTGCTTTTATGCATGCATGCTTCAAAAGCTTGGTTATGATATGATCCCTGGACAAAATTCACTGGAACTTGCCTTAAATGGCACTGTGGTGGCCGCTTTAACAAAGAAGTACGAAAACATTTTATTTCTTTATCTATTGTTCATAAAAAAAATCAAGTATTTGAGGGTAAACAACAGATTTATATATATATGTTTATGAATTAGTCCCCTTTAAATGAATATAATTAAGCTATTTTGTCTTTTGTAATGTTACTTCTTTTATAATAAACATACTCAAGTTAACACACTCATGTATTACATATTTTGCCCTTATATGTACCAGTAATTTCATGTTAAAATTTTGTGGTGTAACTCAGAATTTTCAATGAAATCAAGATGAGTCTCTGATCTATACTAAGTAAAACACTGGTTTTATAAGCATAAGTCAAAGAAGTTTTACTAAATTGACTTTTGGAAAATAAAATCTGAATTTCTGTGAGAATCATGTTTTTAATTATTACCTTAAATCGTATAAAAAATTTCTCTTATTTTTAAAAAAAATTAAGAATAAGTGTCCTTTTGAAATTTGTATAAAAATGACATGCTAAAATAAACATTTGCGATTGAATTTTTTTAATTTTTTATTTTAGTGTGCTTACCAGGAATTCATGAGCAATGGAAATTTATTGGACAATGTTTTAGATAGTTGTAGCTCAGTGAAAGAATTTGCTGATGCTGGTATTCAACTTGAGCTTGAATCTGATTTTGATGTTCTTCAAAATAAGTTAGTATTTTTATTTTTTAATTGCATTCTAATTTTGAATGTTTTGCATTTATCTATATTAATGAAAAAAAAAAAAAAAAAAAAAAAAGACACTTGCCTTTGTTTGTTTGTTAGCAATGGCTATTGAATTCTATCAAATGGCAAACTTTAGGCTTATAGCACCATTAAATGGATGAAATTGTTCAAAGTTAGATAAATAACAATAAAATATAATATTTGACACCAGCTGACTGACTCATGCAGTGTTGCCTGGGCTTATGATCAATGACCTTACATGAACTTCAGCTTTGTATGATTTTATATCTTTAATTCCATTTTATATGAATTTATATTTTTTGAGGATAAAAATGTGAAGAAATATCGAATTGAAAGTACATATATGCTATTTTATGTTGAAATTTTTCAATAATTTGACTTTTGGAGTCTATGTGTACTAAAAACGAGCAAAACCAAGACAAAATACTGAGGTTTTTACTGTTTTTGTCAATATTTTCATACATTTTATTTTGTAAAAAATATTTCAATCAATCCAAAAATTTCAAAATTTTTGTAAGTGACGTAAATCTGGTCTATTGATATGCTTTTAAAAGACTATTTTTAAAAAATGAACGTTTTGTTACTTTTAGCATATTAAAAATAGTCTCCATCTCCCTGAGGTACAAAATGACCTTCCTTTGCCAGTGTACTTAAAATGGTTAAAATTCATTTTTTTTTAATCAACTGCACCATTGATTAAAAGAAGATTTCAATTTTAAGAACATATTTTTGGTTTGTGGGTACTAGAGGGCTACACATGCAGAAATTTTCAGGCTCGGACTCAGCCTGACTCATAGAGATAAAAGTCTGTTCCAAACTAATACAAAAATTAAAAGCTTGGCTTGACCCAGGAAAAAAATAAAATCTCGGCTTGAGCCTGGCCTGGCCCAAAATAATTTCTACAAAACATTGATTTTTACATCCATTCTGTTAAAAATTTGCATCGTACGAGAAGTTCTGACCAAATATATTTATCTTAACCTTTTTTTTTTTCCTTTTTATAATCTTCGTTTTTATAGAAGTGCCACAGGCTGCAATATATATACATTTTTTTTTTAATTTTACTTTTGTATGCAAATTTTTCAGTTATATTAATATTGTTAATCCACTTTCCATGTATTTAAGTGGAAATTATATTGAAATACTATACTGTAAAATCCTCTTAAGACGGGATTGCATAGGGAAAAAAATATAGATATAGACAAGAGACAGTTATAGACAAGTTCCCTTTTTAGCAAGTGTAAATGTATTACATTTCTTTTCTTGTATATTAGTATATTAATTTTGCATAATCAACAAATTTTTTGCTTAAAAGAAGATTCATAGGTAGACTCTTTTTCACTATTTTTATAATATTAGCTATATTTTAGTAAGTGTAGAAGTGTAAAATTATTTCAAAAGAAGAAATTTAAGATTGTAGAATAATGGTGATTTAAAAATGTATGCTTTTTTGAAAAAAATTTCGAGCCAGGCCTTATTTTACTGACCTTTTAAATGGTCCAGGCTATGCGGAGAAAATGGTTTTCATGTAAGCTGTGTTAAAAATAAGAATGAAAATTTTGGACCGTGAAGACTATATGAATAAAACAAATCCCAGCTCTGTACATAAAAGTAAAAAAAAATAATAATAATAGGCTTGACCCAGCCCGAGCCTTTAGAAAAAATTTGCCTCGAGCCCGGCCCAAGAAAAGTGGCGACCAGGTTAAGCCCAACATGAGAGTCTTGAAGAAAAATAGGCCCAAGCCTGATCCGTGGGCCAACCCGTGCAGACCTCAAGTGGATACTTTTAAAATTACATCATGGAGGGACATTGCAATAAGAGAGAAAACATTTTTTAGAAATTGACTTATTTTGATTTTTTTTTTCTCCTGTGGGTTAACTGTGACATTTCTTTTAATTGATTCTGACATTTGAGATGTAAGTATAAGATGTTTCGGAATATCTTTTTCGCTTTTAACTGTGCTGAATGATTTGGTTGATTTAGATTTTAAAAATATTATTAAACACAAATAAAATCAACAGTCATTTCTTTGCTAATCTCTGATGCATAAATGATAAGTGCACATGTACAAGTGTTGTCCTTTTCTGACAATCAAATAAGAGGATTTTTTGATGAGAGTGTGTTGTGATGTTTAATTAATAACTCAATTATTAAAAATTAAAATTTTGATTCTCATTTGCATTAGGAGACACTTTGGGTTAACTTTACAAAAATTACCAGCTTTGTACATGCTATAGATTTTTCTAGCCACCACAGACGCAAAACAAAGCTTTCTTTTATTATTATAGATCATTTTTTCTAAAAACTACGCCATTATCTTAAAATGATATTAATATTTTTCATGTTTATTTTTTCATACGTATGTGTATATTTATGTTCAACACCCCATGAAAGAACATTTATAGCATTTAGAAAGTATCAATTATCATTGAGTTGTAAATATATAAATTGAAAATATATTCAGTATTTCAAACAATGTCTCCAATTTAATTTTTTTATTTATATGAGATAAAGATTAAAAATAAAAATCAATATTTTAACATTATAAAAAGAAGACAAAATTTATGAAATAAATTTTTTTTTAAGTTCCTTCTTTCAAGTACTTACCCTAGTAAGTAGCAGGCTAAGTAGCAACATGATGCATAGTAGCGTTGCGAACAGAAAACATGTTACTTTTTATTATGATTTTTTTTCTATTTTTAATATAACAACATTCCCAAACCTTCAGAAGATACTGTGATTTTCTTTTAAAATTTACTCCTTATATTTCAGGTGGAAATCTCTTGAAAATAGTTTCACTAGTTTACTTGGCAGCCAAAATATGCTTTTCAGTGAATGGACTTCTTACTCTACAAATTTTGATCTGCTGTCAAATTGGATTGAAAACATACAAGAAATTCTGATAAATTTCCATCTCAATAAAAAATTTACTACTGAAGAATTTAATGTAAGTTGCTTTAGGTCTTTGATGAAAGACAAAATTAAATAATTTATTTTTATTATTAAAATTATTATTTAATATAGTAAAAATTTCAGCACAAATTATTATTCAATAATTTAATTTTAGTATGTAATAAAACTTGTAAAAATGGAACCTGTGTATAAAAGAAATCGGCCTTAACACATCCGGTGCCAATCACGCGCCAGCGCGTGATATGGCACCAACGTTAAGGGGCCACTCACGCACCAGCACATGATGTGGGGTGATGTCCAATAGCCAGTCACGCACTGGTGCGGGAAAATCTTTCACTGATTCTTTGTTATAAAAAGTAAATCGGCTTCTGGGAAAAACCCACTTCTACAGTGCAGCATTAACTATCATCACATCTTCATGTAAGCGGCAGTGAACATGTTAAACTAAAAATTTCATGGTCTTGATGAAAAGAATACAATATAATAATAACGGGTGATGTACCTGTTAAATAACCTGAAAGTAACAGTGCTAAACATGAATTTTTATGTTTTTTGCAATAATGTTTTAATAGGTTTTACTGCATTATATCAGCTATTTTCTGGAATATTTTAGCACATAATATCAACATTACTTTTTATTATTATTATTTAAATGATAATCTATTTTCCAATATTATTATGGAGAAAAATTCGTTTATTTCTTTGACCAAAGTTTATTTTTAAATTCTGTAATTAAATAAAATCACTTAACTAAAATATCAATAAAATTAAAAAATAATTAGTAATATTTTCAATCATCATCATCAACAACCATTTTCGATCCACTTCTGGATTTAGGTCTCACCCAGATTTTTCCAATGTTTCCTGTCTAATGCTTTTGTTATCCAATTTACTCTGACCACTTTTCTGATTTCGTCATTCCACCTGACTTGAAGTTGTCTTCTTGGTTGTTTTACATCTTTGAGATACCATTGTAGGATATTTGTGCTCCACCTATTGTTTTGTCTTCTTGCAATATGTCCAGCCCATTTCCATTTTAATTGTTAATTCTTACAATGACGTCAAAAACTTTTGTCTGATTCTTATCCAGGTTATCCTCTTTCTTTTCTAGTTAAGCTTAGCATACGTCTTTCCATACTTCTCTGTGTTATTTTTGTAGTCTTTGTATTATCTGTTTTCTTAGTATCCATGTTTCTGCTCCATAAGTTAGTGCAGGCAAAATATATTGATTAAACACCTTTCTTTTCAAACAAAGAGACATATTACTTTTCAGAATGATATTGTTTTTTACAAAAGCACTCCACCCATTTCTTATCCTTCTATTGATTTCATTTATGATACTATTATCCAATGATATTTCCTGTCCAAGGTACACATAACTTTGCACTTCTTTAATCTCAGTATTCTTGTAGACAATTTTCTTTTTCAATGTAACTGAATTGAACATCACCTTAGTCTTATCCAAATTTATTTTTAATCCCATGTTAATGCTAGCTTATAACAGATCTTATAGCATATTTTCCAATTCTTCAGGGCTATTATTGAAAATTACATCGTCATTAGCAGAACGGTGATTACTTAAATATTCCCCATTTATTCTAATCCCCTTGTTTTCCCAATCCAGCTTCTTGAAAATATTTTCTAAGACAGCAAAATAAAGTTTAGGCGAAATAGTGTCTCCTTGTCTTACTCCTCTGAGCTTGATCTTTGCTCTTTCTTTGCCTAAACAGGTGGTTGCTGTTGCTTTCTTGTAAATCTTCTTTATGATATTGATGTAAGGTTTATCTATACCAATGTTCTTCAGAGATTCTACTACTATTGATGTGTAGACAGAATCAAATGCATTTTCATAATCAATAAAGGCAAAGCAGAGAGGTAAGTTATATTCTTCGTTTCTGTATGAGTTCCCTTACTGTTTGGATATGATCTATTGTGTTGAATCCACTTCAGAATCCTGCTTGTTTTCTAGGTTGAGCTGATTCAAGTCTTCTTTTTAAAACTTTGGTGAAAATTTTATAAATCAGTGATAGTAGCTGATCGGACATAATTTGTAAAGTTTTCCTTCTCTCCTTTCTTGTAAAGTAGCACCATCAAAGCATCATTCCAATCTTCTAGTACATCTGACTTCTCGAAACATTTGGAAGACGGTAAGGAAGCCTTTTATGCAAATTCTTCTTGTGCTTCTTTTTATTAGGTCAAGTGTAATTCCATCTTTCCTAGGGCATTTACCTTTTTTCATGAACCTAATGGCTTGTAAAACTTCATCTGTCATCACTGGGATTATTTCTTCAGTTTTTGATAAGTTTTCTTGTTGATTGTATAGATTGATTTCCCTTTATTTTCTCATTTACATTGATCATTATAGAATTTTTCAACAATGTGTCCTATTTTGTTGCTGATTTTGGTGATTGTTCCATTAGCTCTCTTCAGTGCAAAAATACCTTTTCTTCTAACACATAGCTTAAATGATTTTAAACTTTTGTTATCTTCTAGAACTTTCTTAACAAGATCACAGTTAAATTTTCTGATATCTTCTGTAACACACTTTCTTACTGTTTTACATAATCCAGTATATTCAACTCTGGATTTAGGATAATTTTTCTTCCTTTTAAATTCTCTGCATTTTTTCTTCAATCTTCTTGTTTCTTCTGTTATTTTCTTTGTCTGTTTTACTTGTGCATTGCTGGCTATCTTCTTTGCAATTTCTTGTGGAGTATTGAATAGTTTCTTGTTCACTATTGTCATATCTTGCTCATCTTCTAAAGTTGATTGAAGTACTTAGAAACAGTTTTTAAGTTCCAAATTAAATTCTTCTTTATGTTTCTGAGGATTATAATGTTGATTGATTTCTTTGAATGTAGTAAAAGCTTCATTCTTTCCACTTTAGTATTTAGCAGCAGTTTGCATCTAACCAATCTGTGATCACTTTCTGTATTGAAGTTATTGAGAATCCTGCAGTCCTTAATAAGATACTTTTTGCTGGTCAAGATGTAGTTGATTTCACTTGTTGAGCCATTTGCACACTGCCATGTCCATTTTCTTTGTGGCTTTTTCTTGAGAAATGAATTCATGACATACATCTGTTCACATTCTGCAAACTCAATCAATCTGTTTCCTCTTTCAATACGTATCTCATATCCAAAATTTCTTACTGATAATTCACCTTTCTTTTTCTCCCCAATTATAGCATTCCAGTCTCCCATTATTAATTTTATGCAGCAATTTCTTTTTTGATGCATTAAAGTTACTTCTTCACAGAAATCCTCAATTTCTTCATCAGTATAGTTTATTGTTGGTGCATAAACTTGGGTAATTTACAGCTTGTATCTTTTGCACACTTGTACTACTAACCTTGCCACTCTATTTGATACACTATCGTATTCTACAATGCGATTCTTCCATCTTTTATGAATCAGAATTCCTACACCGCTTGTTTTTCCATCTTCTTTGCCTCTGTCGTATAATACATGTCCATTGACAAGATCAATCTTTTCTTCTTATTTCACATAATCCTAGAATGTCTCAGTTGATTCTCTCTAATTCTTCTTCAAGTTCCTGTAAACGATTTTCAGAAGATAAGGATTGTCTATTATACATGGCCAAGATCATCAACTTATGGCAGCCAAACCGAGCTTGATGATTCTTAGCACCCTCTGTCTTCTGTGTGATCACTGCCGTAACCAGGAACATGCAGACTGCTGGGAACTGAGAGCCGTGATTTGTTTTTTGAATTCATGGTAAAATAAGGGGGTGGCCAAATTCCTCTGTGCTGGCTAAAATAGTTGGAGGAAGCCCATCCAAGTTCGTTCCTCTTGCACTAGGCAAAAGTACTAACAGGCTGTACTGATGGAAGGTGCGGATTGGACATTAAGTCCCTACTCCTAGTCAATTCTTTTAAGTCCTTGAAGGCAGTTAAAGGATCTTCTGGTTAGTAAGCAGGGGCTATTAAACTGACCAATATTTTCAATATTGATATTTTATCATAATGAAAGCTTATTTTTTTAAAAGATATGTGCTGGAACACCATATTTTGTTGCTTATGTAACTATATTGTTGACAGTCTACATGATTGAAAATATGTGTGGAAAATAGAATTAAAACTGGTAAAACAATTTTTAGTAAGATTGTTTTATTCTAGTATGAAGTGTGAGATTTTTAATCAAATAATTAAAAATCTGCAACTAATTTTCTGATTTTGTAAAAAAAAAAAAAAAACAATAATTCTGTGTTTCAAATGTATTCAATAACAAGAGAAAAAAGAAAGAAAGAAAAGAAACAATGACAGTTCTTTTGATAAAAGTTTCTGAATTTAAATAATTTTCTAAGCATTGTATAAACACTTTGATTTTATCCAACTTTTGTCTGATTGTGTTAGTTTTTCTTTGTTTTTTAGTATCACTTTTTCCCTTAAATTTCTAAAAATGTATTATTTATTTAATTTTATTTCAGAATTGTCTAGAAGAATTAGCTAACAAAACATCATGTTTATTATCTTTAAAATTGGATGCTGAAAAAATATGTAGCAGTTCACCCTTGCATCATCTTGCTAAGAAGAATATAGAAATATCTTATAATGCCTTGTGCTCATCTATGCAATCTGTGAAGAAGGCTTTATTGTATTATCAAGAAATTTTGAATGGCTTACTTGAAGTTGAACAAAAAGAAAGTCATGTCCAAAGAATTCAGACTTCCTTAAATACCATGGATTTGGTAAAGATAATTTTATAGTATTTTTTTTCAGTAATTTATTTTTATTATATGGTCTTTTTAAACTCATTTATGTTTTATATTGTATATATAATTATATATTTATCATATTTGAATATATATTTAAATATATACATATAATATGTATTAAGTGTACTGTTATGCTTATTTTTGTGTTTCTGTAATCTTTTAAAAACTGATACATTTTCAGCCTATCGAATGTTCAGAACTGTTGAACTTAAAAATACCTATTTTGTTTTGTTTTGAAATAGAATGCAAAATAATGCAAAAATTTCATGATCTTGGTGAAAGGAATACACTATAATTATAAAGAGTGATATACCTGTTAAATAACCTAAAATTAGCTGTGCTAAACATAAATTTTATCTATTTTTTGAAATTCTGTTTTAATAGGTTTTACTGCATTATATCAGCTATTTTCTGGAATATTTTAGCACACAATATCAACATTACTTTCTTTATTATTATTTAAACTGTAATCTATTTTCCTAAACTATTTTGGGGGAAAATTTGTGTGTTCCTTAGACCAAAGTTTATTTTAAATTCTTTAATTAAATAAAATCATATTACTAAAATATTAATAAAATAACAATCGGGACAAATAGAATCACAAAATTTAAACCTAGAAAAGCACATCTAATCTTCTAAACATTTGTAGTTGCTATTTCAATTGAAAATATGCATCAAACTTGCAGAGTTAAAAAATATTCACATTTGTAATTTTTTTTTTTTTTTTTTTTTTGGGGGGGGGGGGGGGATTGGGGGTTAACTTAGTTATGAAACTAATTATAATTAATCTATTTTTAAACTGGATAATTTTTTATAAAGAAAAGATCAAATATTATTATTATTATTATTATTATTATTTCATTAGAAAAAAAAAATCATCTTAAATAATTTTGTTATTCAACTCAAAACTGTTACAGAAATTTTAATGAAACAAACAAGGTAGTTTAATTACTATTAAATATAATATAACAAAGAAAAAATAAGGTTTTAATGGTCTTTTTCTACATCTTCTTCACAATATGATTCAGGAAAAATCTCTTTCCCGAAATGCTGATTGTAGTTATTCATATGTATTGTTTATGAGGGAATTTTGCCAGAATTGATCCAGTGATCAATCCAAGCAAAAATTGAAACCTATTTGTTAGGACCTCTTTCCAAAAATTCATTTATAAAACAAGGCACCTTCTCAAAATTTCATTTTACAAAAACATACTCTTCATTAATTGTTTTTATTTTGTTGGATTTTAAAATGTGTAATTTGCAAGCAAAACAATTTCACTAGAAAGGAAAGCGTTAGTAGAGCTATTTAAAGAAGTTATTATTTTAAAAAAAGCTTGATTTTGAATTTGAGAAACTGTACTTCATTTTTCGTTACAAAATGTTATTTTTCATAAAAATAACTTTTAGCTTTTTCAAAATAAGTCTTAAAAAAAAAAAATCCTACATGCACCTCTGACCTTAAGCATGTTATCTTTTTCTTTGTCGAAATGCCTAATCTCTTCAAGGCCTATATAACAGCTTAGAAAAGGAACAATTGTTCCTTTAGCTTTAAGCTGACAGTAACCTTTCAATGTCCTTTTCGTATAAAGATATGCAAGTAGGAGGTCCATAGGCTAATTCTGCACTAAGTTTCACGGTGTCTGTAAGTGGTATTTGTCATGTTAGAAGAGTTTATTGCTCCAATCTCTTTTATTTTCTGTATTAGTCATAGAAATTAAACTTTACAGCCTAGTTTGAAAAGTAAATTATTTTTATTCAGATTTTTCTATAATGAAACCATATGAGCTTTTTAAATTTCAATCTTGCAAATCTTTTTCTTCTTCCTGACCAATTTATGGTGAGCTTTTCTCCTCTCTCTTTTTACATTATAGGACCTTATTATTGATAGCAAATTGAAACTGGCTAAGATAAAACTTTTTAAAATTGTTATGAAATGATCTTATGATGTTAAATGGATTTAATGGGCAGGAACATATAAACATATGGGTGGCTGAGATGACAAATACCATTTGCAAAAAGATTCAGAAGAGAAGGCTTTTCAGCTTTCCCTATTGTTTGTTTTCAATCAAGAATAGGCCAAAATGCATATGCAGTATCTGCACAAGTATGTGCAGAATTCAGTCTTTTCATGGGCTTCATTAGCATTGTTACATTACTTAGTGTAGACCTTAGCATTATATTAAATTTATTATTATTTTATTTATGAGTAGGTTGATTCATATTTTATATCAGCATAATCAGATATGAAAAGAAATTGTTCATCAACTCAATATCTGGGTAATTAAATTAAATAGCAATTCAACATATTTGATATTTATGCTGTTTAAAAGCTTTATATTAACATTTGATGTTTCATACTTTACTATTATATCACAGTGACCAAGAGCCTCTGTAAACTAAGAAAAATAAATAATTTGCATCTAATAATCATATGTGGCATTATATCAATGAATATGAATGATGAATGGTATTGCATGATCAATCAACCCATGTGCATGGTATTAAAAAAATGTCCAAGTAAGAAAAAGTGAGAAAGAGAATTTTTTATAAATGATATAAAGTTTTTAAACGTTTGTACTAAAATTTAAATAAAATATCTATCGGTGTTTATATGTTTGCTTTGAAAAGTAATTCTCTTGAAAACTGCCTATCAGCATGTAAACTAAGTGGCCAAAAAATTAAGAGACACCCCATATTTTAACCCTTTTAGTGCCATACATATTTTACCAATATATGCTAAAAATGCCATTAAAAAAGTGCATTTTTATGTATAATTTATATGAACAAGAGAAATATTCACCATTTCTACTACAGTACACTAATATTGATAATTTTTTCAACATTCTCTCCAGAAGATTTTATACTATGATAATAAAAGCACAAAAATTGAATACTACATATTTATTGGCAAGAAAATTACAGAAAGTATAAAGAAAACGAACAAGATTTATTTACAAACGTATTTTCCTATGCAAACACCGTGCAATCCTCTTTTATATATGGAGCCAATCAAGTTGGATCTTTTCTCTGCACTTCTGTTCTTACTGCTGCATACCACACATCGTCGTAAATTTCATCCTGGCAATTTTTCCAAGCCAAAAGTCTGTTTCGACAAAGTATGATTCAGCTTTATTTTTTCTATCTAGCCATTTTTTCTCTAGTGCACTAATAACACTGGAAGTAAATTCCAGCCTGGGGGCCTACCACGAGCGCGTCGAGTTTCTTCCGAAGTGGGAAGAACCGCAAGTCGAATTTCAATGTTTCGCGGAAAAAAAAGTCTGACGCACAGTTTAAGTGCTACCATGAAGCAATAAAAAAATTCTGTCGGTTTTCATTCAAAGGAACACCGGGAACAACCTGACTGACCACTTTTTTTCGACTTCGTTTCCACTCTTCTTCTCTCATTTTCTCCTCTTGAAAACAGAAAACAAATGTTAGATATTACTTTCCGTCTTTATTAAAAATGTCATCAACACACGTCTAACTGAAATATTTGAATAATCTTTTTTTTAAAACAAATGTGAAGTATTCAGAATTTTAACTGTTAAAAGCTCAAAATCATACGACCAGTAGTTTTTTAGAAAATGAAAAGTAAAAATGAAATTTGCTTTTTTTTTACTAAACAAAGACTTTCCTTTAAAAATTAATAAAAAATAAACACGTTATTTTAGAGATATTTAATAATTATCATAAGAAAGACCTTATTTTAAACTTTAAAATGATATGAAAATAATTTTTTATAACTTTTTGTTAATTAAATAATAGGATAAATGCTCGAAAATTTTAAGAAATTTTGTTTAAATATATAAAAAAAAGTGAAAATATTTTAAGTTTTTAAACTTATTTTAAATGACAATAATAAACGTGCTTTGAAAATATCACATGCAGCTTTTGGTAAATATAAATTGTTTTTTTATGCTTCTTGTTTAAAATAAAAATTAAACGCAAAAAAAAAAAAAAAATAAATAAAATAAACTAATTATTCAAATAAACTAATACAAAAATAAACTAATTATTCAAAACTTTCAAACGTTTATTTACAGATATATATTATTAAATATTGTATCAGTTTTAATGTATATTTTTTGTTGCACAAATAACAAAGTTCCTTAATAACATTGATCAATAATTTCCTATTACTAAAAATAAATAAAAAAAATGATTTTTTTTTAAACAAAAAGAAAGAAATAAAGAAAAGAGAAAAGAAAGAAAAAAAGAAAATTAAATATATACGTTATTATTATTGAAGATTTTATGATATGGATCAGTCTTCTTGGCTTTTATTAATCTGTTTCTGTTCTCGATTTCTTTTGAAAGTAATCTTTCAGAATGTAAATTAATTATTCAAACTAAACATACAGACCGAGGGGGGAAAAAAATGGTCTGCAATAATAAGCTTAATTTAATATCGAAGCTTCTCCTTTCCATCAATTTGAGCAATAATTGTTTTATATTCCAAAAAATTAGTTTGTATAAAAATCAAGGACAGAGGGGGGGGAAAAAAAAAAGACAAATTTACATCATCTTAAAATAATATATATATTTATCTTGTTCGAAGCTTTTCAAAATTTCACAGCTCTATATCCTTTTTTTTTTTCAAACATCCAATGAAATATGCCGTATAAAAAAAATAGTAACTTAAAATTTTCAAAAGTTAGTAGTACTTTTCTCATTTCTTTTTCTAATCTTTTTTTATAGAATATCTTAATTTTTTACTGATCGGGAATTCTAAATGGATATTATTAAAATATTTTATGCATATTTATAAATACATAATACAACAACTTATTAAAATTGATACAACATTTAATAATAATTTAAAAAAAACAGATTTTTTTTTCTTTTTTTTTTAAATTTTGGATAATTTTATTTGAGTAAACAACGATGATCTGCATGGCCTTAAATATTAGCATGAATGTTATATTTAGTACAGAGAAGTTTTTGTAAAAATAAATATATGTCAATTATTTTTTGTGTATGAAGTGCTTCGTCACACTATAAATTATTTATGCAATAAGTATATAATTAATTTTCGTGGTATTGCGCACTATTTATTTAAAGCAGATTAATAATATTCTGCGTGATATTTTGTAAGACCATGTTTCAACAAATACCTCAATTATTATTTTTTAATTAGTACTATAGTTTTTATTTGTTTATTTATTGTTATGTTAAAATTTCTTTTGAAAAGACTGAGTAACACCAATAAAAATCAATCTATATAATATATATATACAAATGTTTGCGGTATTTGAAAAAAACATCCATTATTAGTGTTTATAATTAGTATCAAAGCTTATAAAATTTTCCCAATTCTGTCATATTTAAGTAGAACTTCTTGAAAATTTAGAGCATTTATATCCATATTTATTTAACAAGAATTTATAAAACTTTTGTTTTCATACCATCTAAAAATTTTAAATAAGGCCTTTTTTATTATAGTTATTAAATATTTCTAGATTAATGTGTTAATTTTTTATTGATTTTTTAAAAATGTCTTTGCTTAATCAAAAAAAAGAGCAAATTTCATTTTTATTTTCCCATTTTATAAACAATTATTCATCGTATCCTTTTGAGCTCTTTACAGCTGAAAATATGAACATTTCACTCTTATTTTTTAAAAAAAGATTATCAAAATATCTTAATTAGACGCGTACCGATAACATTTTTAATAAAGAGCGTAAACTACATGAACGGCTATAAGACAAATCTCCGACAATATGCTGCTCAATCCACCCCGTTCTGAGGGGTCGAAAATTTTTTAGGGGATTACGATGACATTTATCCGACGGGAGATTTCTCGATTGCCTTGTGGTAGCAATAACTAAAGATTATTGGGGTGCAATGTCACATCGGAAGCATTCCCGATGAAAGGGGAAGTTCGACAGGTTCATAGTAGAGCCCCTGGTCTTATTATTGGAATTATACTGATAAATTATATATGAGTTTAGAATCATTCTTCCAAAAATATTGAACATTACTTTTTTCCAAAACTTCACTGTCCTTTCATCTAAATATGAGTATAGCATTTTATCAGATTCATCCACACCACCCATGAATTGATTGTAGGCATGTATCATAGTGGGCTTAATTTTTTCTGTTTCATGATTTCTACGTTTCTTTTTTACTATTACATTTCCAGTATTGCTAGCAATGGAAACAAGGATGACAGGATTTTTTTTTTTTTTTTTTTTTTTTTGCTGTTTATCAAGATGAGAACACATTAGAATTTCTCTGTTACTAAAATATTTAGGCTCACCATCTTTCGTTATTTTTGCTTCTTTGGATATAAGCTTTCTGGTGCCCTTATAGTGGCAGTTATGTATGTCCCTTTCTCCAAAAGTGATTTGGATAACTCTATACTGGTATAGAAATTGTCAGTAAATAGATGGTATCCTTTATTAAAATAGTTTCCCAAACTTAGGAGTTTTTCCACCAGTACAAAACCAAGACCTATCTGTTTTATTTCATCCTTATCTTTATTAGATTGTGCCCCATGATAACAATAAAAACCTAAACAATATTTTGTAATAGAATCACAGAGCATCCAAAATTTTATGCCCCGTTTGTGATGTTTTTTATTTGGTAAATATTGTTTGATGGTTGTTTGGCATTTTGTTCCAACCAGAGATTCATCTATACTTAGCTGTTTATTGGGCACATAATGCTGGCGAAAAACTGTGTTGGCATGTTCTATGAAAAAGTAAAATCTGGCACATGGGTAATATTTGGGATGTCCTGGTGATGCTAGAGTCTCATTGTTAACTAAATGGAAAAATTTTAAGAGTAATTGAAATCTGTTCCTGGAAAACATGTTAGAAAACCACGGAATATAATGTGAATTTTTATTCAAGTAAGAAGAAATTGTAGGCCTTCTTGTGATACCCATTTCCAGGATTACTGCCACAAATGCTTCTATCTCTGGTATTGTGCAAGGCGTTCAATATTTTGTATGCGAATGAGGTTTCAAATTTGGAAGTGATTCAAGAAATTGCAAAGCATACCAATTAGTTTCGATAACCATTTTGTTATACAAAAACTCTGTGAAAAAGAAATTGAAATACTCCAGTGGGGCTGCGTCACCTTGAGAAGCATGCTTGGGTCCACATACTTCAAGAAATGCATGCTGAGTTTGTTTTGTAAACGTGGCATTTGATGATAGTGCCACAAATTGCGTATTTGATTGAGTCGTATTTTCAAGGCCATCCTCACTATCGCTACTGTCACTAATAACACACAACCTCTGATTGACAGGAACCACAATATCACTTCCACTATCGCTCTCATAATCACAAACACAGTTTTCAAATTGTTCTTTCATTTCAACGTCTGTATCTGAAAAATCACTTGCGTCCGACATTTTGAAATCTAAATTGGAAATGTTAAAAAAATAATAATCATGATGTTTATATAAAAAATATGAGATCGAAGATTGTTAGAATGCAATATTATGAATAAAAATACGAACACAGTAACACAACGTCACTATGTTTATCTAGTGTTCGAAATTATTAATTATTTTTCACTCAAAAAAAACTTAATTATAAACCGTAACATTTTTAACACACATTCTCAAAAAACAATTCAAATCACAACTAGAAAAACAGATATTTTTTCCCACAGCTTAAAAAAAACTGCAGAAATAAAATGATAATATCTTTCATTCACAAATTATAGTTTGCAATTACATTGCTTACATTTGCTTTACAATTGCTTCTTACATTTCGGTATTTCTGTTGGTAGGCGACAATAAATTAAATAAATTTAAATAGCACTTTATTAAACATTGCATGCGTCAAAAGTGAACTGTCAAAAGGAGCGCTATCACGACGCTTGCATTTTTCACAACTAGTGAGTGCAGCGTGACGGCGCTCCTTGACACTAAATTGGTTAAAGTAAACTAGTCTGTCAATGACTTTGAATGACATAACAATGCAGTCTCTCTAAAGAACTCTCAGCTTTGTACAATGTAGTTAGCATGGAAGTTACTGCAAAAAAAGACAAGAGAAAAGACTTAAGTGACTTTGAATGTGGGACTGGTGAATGAGAAAGATGAAAGAGCAGTAGTATTCATTATTCACTGAAACAGATGGGCAACAGCATGATAAATTACAGCTGAAATCAATGTAAGTGCATTATAAAGCATATCCAAACTACAACAAGCCTTATTCTACATAGAATCGATTTAGCAGCAAGAGACTATTAGCAGTGTGTCTCTGGTATTACAAAAAAAATAGAGAAAGATGACTGTTGTGTACAAAGGAATGGGGAAATCAGTCACTTGAAGGCTGGAAAAAAAGTATTCTGGTGCAATGAATCTAATTTCTTGCCCCATCATGCTCATGGGAAGATTAGAATATGACACAAATGGTAGAAATTCATGAACCTTTCATGCCGAATAACAGCTCCTGATGCATGAACCTGTAGCCATGGAATTATGATGTAGGGAATGTTTTCCTGGAGTATACTATGTCGCTTAATATCTGTGGACACAACTTAGAACAGCACATTTTACTTCAACATCATTGTCGATTATGCTAAATTGTTTATGGATTTAATGTTTCCTTAAGGAGATGGTCTCTTTCTTCAGGACAATACCCCTTGCCAACATGCTCGATCAGTCTTAAATAGGTTTGAGGAGTATCAATGAGAATTTAACCTGTTTCTTTAACCAGCTCAATCCTGTTGAGCATTTGGGGGGGTGAAGTCAAAATCTCACTTCAAAGTTATGTAATACCACCATCCAATCTGACCTAACTTACAGATGCCATTATAACAGCATGGTCTAACATTTCTCAGTAATGGTTTCAGAAACTTGTTGATTCCTTGCCAAGAAAAATATTGTCCATGAGGTAAAAATAGATAGACTCCTTATTAGATATTGTCTCTGATTTTTTGGCCACTCAATGTACCTTAACAATGCTGTAATATGTAGCTTCTTCCTGTTATAAATGTGCAGAATTATTCCATCCATTTCCTTGATGAATGGTTGATAAAAACTTTCCCACTGTTTTGATAGAAGTGCTTATTTTTCTGCTTATCCATTTTGCAAAAATTTTGCTTTAATATCTTTATTTGAATAAATAATAAGTTGTACCATAAAATCATATCCATTTACAGCTATACAAAGATTTAAGCAGTTGCTTGCCATATCACAATTATAAATTTTCAAATATTATTTAAATGCATTAACCCTTCTTCTTTGAAATTAATAATATTTGATTTTGTTTAAGCATATTGCTAACTGATTTGTTTTGTATCCATTAATTTAAATTCTTAATTGTCTTGTTTATATTTTAAGGCCATGTATGATATGATACCATCTGATAAAAATGAAATAGAAAATTCCCTCTTAAACACTGAAGTAAGTATCAAATATTACTAAATCATTAAATGTTTCTTGTGTATAATTTAGAATAGCTTATGTTAGAAGATCTTGATATTTACAGTTTTAAAAATGAGTCTTTCGTGCCCAGTAATTATATCTATATAATGAAAGCCTAAGTCATGTGACTATCATCAACAGTACTTAGTCAGGTGCAGATAATAAGTCGTCAATTGTTATTCCATCAACATTATTTCATCTATATTATAATAGTTCAATTCATGCTATTATGTGTCAAGTTTATGCTAACATACTGACTGTCATAAATAACTACAAGCTCATCCCATCATTTTTCATATGCAAGGTTTCCATTTATATAAAGAATTTTTTTTTTCTTCTAATAAAACTACATAAGTTACTATGATCACAAAGAATTCTTGATATTTTACACCTAAATTTTACTACCTAAATTTTATTACACTAAAATTACACCTAAAAAAGTATTTTTTGGTGGGATAGCTCATCCATCATTTTTCATAAGCTCATCCCATCATTTTTCATATGCAAGGTTTCCATTTATATAAAGATTTTTTTTTTCTTCTAATAAAACTACATAAGTTACTATGATCACAAAGAATTCTTGATATTTTATAATTAGCCAGGTGTAAATCCCACCAAAAGTATTTTTTTTTAACTCAGCAATTAGAATTTTTTTTAATTATTATTATTTATGTGGTAAATTAAAACAATGCTTTGAAGTTAAAATTAAATGTCATTTGTGGCATTATTTAATATTTTTTGTTTCATTTCGTTTTTTAAAGAAAAAAGTGAAAGTCATGAATTTTAAATATTTCAGATTTAAATGAAAGTTTTTTTTTTTTTAAATGAAATGATTGAAAGAATTATACTTTAAATAAAATTAATTAAATAAAAATTGCGACTGGAACAAAGTTTGGCAATTTATCAACTACATTCCACTAACATAAAAATACTGATTTCTTGATTTCTCTATCAGAATCTACTTATTTGGCAAAAGATTGAGCAAGTAAACTGAATTATGAATTAAAATAACATGATACATTGCTTAGCATGTATTTAAGGAAGACCAAGTGGCTATTATGACAATGAACATCTATCTCTCTTGACCATATACTCTTTTTAAATATTACATATTTTACACCTTTGAGTGGATGATTAAAATAGGAATTTAAAAAAAAAAGTTATTTTGTTAGATTATTCTGATAACTGAAACATTTTGTTAATTGTTCTTAATTCAATATTGCTTTTTGTTAATAAAGTTTATTTATATATATATATATATATATATATTTTTTTTTTTTTTTTTTTTTTTTTTTGCAGAAATTACTTCAACAGCTGTCTCAGTATTATGCTTACTTGCTCTATGTGAAGGACACACTTATATTTGAAGATGATTTTAATTTTACTATAGCAAACAGTGTAGCTTCCAGTCTTTTGAAAGTAAATCAAATAACTTCAAAATTAGGGAATTATTACTTGAAGTTAATAAAGACTGTAGCAAAAAGTAATACATTCCTTGAAAATTGCATGCTTCTTCTACAGCTTTTAAGAAAACTAAAGAATTTACATTCGATGGATATGTCTGCTGATTATTTGGATTTAATGTCATACTACTTGAAAATACAGGTATTTGTTCTTTTTAAACAAATTTGTTAATACAAATAATTACATAGGAACATAGTAATTTTCTTCAATTCTAGGACAATGTAAATAATTAAATATTATTGAAAATTATCTAAAGTTCAGCATATATGATCACATTAGGTAATTGTTGTCAGATAAGTTGGAGGTCATAAACATTAAATCTTTTTCTCTTTTGACAAAATATTTGCAATTATTTATTTTTTAAATGTTCTGTGCTTTGTAGTCAATTCACAGCTTCTACTTTAATATGTATTATTTTTCAACTGCTTCAGTTCAATATTTAAAATGTTATTACAGTATACTCTCTCAAATCTTATACAGTTTAAAACCAGAAACTGTGCAGATTGTAAAATTTTGTGAATTTCTGGCCATTGTTTTGTTTATATTTTTCAAAAAGTAATTTAAATTTAATAATGCAATTAAGATTATAATCAATACTTGCAATTTAATAAAATGTACACAGTAAAGTAACAAAATAATAAACTAAAGTAAGTTATAAGTAAAGTAATAAACTAAAATAATAAAAATTTAGATAATTTTTAAAATGATTAAAATGTTAAATAAATGTTAATAAATAATAGTGTATAATCAAATATGCATAATAAAGTTTAAGTACATTTTTTTTAAATTAGTCAATGAAACTTGTCTTAGAAAAGTATCTTACTAATTCTCATAAAAACCCTAAAACTAGAAAGTTTTATTTATGGTTTAGCCAAACTTAATAATGAGAAAATCTTGATTAATACAAAAATATATTCTGTAAAAAGCTTGTGATTACTGAAATAAGAACAATAGCTTCAATTTTTTCAGAAATTTACACTTCCTTCATGAAAAAGCTTGAGTTCAGTAATATTAACAAAAATTACTTATTAAAATACATACAGAATTGATATATAAATAAGAAAAAGTCTCTTTCCCTACATCTGAACTAAAAGTTTCATTGTTTAAATCTTTGATGTGTAGATTTTAAGCATTTGTAGATTTGAGGGAGTTTATTGTATGCTTAATTGTTAATATTCTATGCAGAATGATTCCAGATTTCCTATATGTCATGATTTTTTATCTATCTAAAATTAAGGACTCTATTCTTATCAACTTAAATAAAAGTAGTTAGAAACTTCATATTTTTCTGTTCTTATTGTTAATGAAGAAGGAAAAGAACTTTTTTCTAACACTCTAACACTAGTGACATGACTAAGTTATAGTTATTAGTGGTCCTAGGTATAACATTTTAGTAATTCATGGACATGCTTCCAAATACCTTATAGGTAAAGTTTTACCGGAATTTGGGATGGGGGGCAATTAACCCTAAAACAGAGTATTGTCAAGTAATAGCTGCATCAAAGCTGAAAACTTATGACTGCAATTTCTGGAAAGATATTTTCACTCTCACTTTTTCATCTTATTTAAGATTCCTAACAAAGGAATAAGAAAAGGTGCCTATGTATGTGTATACTAACTGTACAAAAGATAAAGACCTCCTTGAATCTAACTGTTGTTTTGAAGAGATATGATAAAAAATAGAAAAAAATCATAAACTCTTAGAAAAAACAATATCCTATAAAAATATCTTTTATGTGTATAGATGGATAAAAAAGCCAGATATTGGTGCATATGTAAGGGAGATTGGTGGTTGCAGATATTAGTTAAGGCATTTAGAAGAACGAAATGATCATGTATCCAGGTTCAGATGTACAAAAAAAACCCCACGATGATTGCAAAGTTACACTTTATTTTAACATCTATTACGAAGGGGGGCACACTTACAACTCTCGGAGAAAATCTCCGAACGAAGAATAGCAGGTTAACAAGACGAGCGCAGAGAGTCAAGTGCCCTCGTACATAGCAACAAATTGCCACTTTTGGCATGATAGAAAATCGCCAACATACACAAGTTCGCCCATGCACAATGGATAGTATACGCCAAATACAGTTAAAATGCAGCCGGCAAGATAAGAATTCAAATTGGTTTCCTAGCTAGGATGGGAAAGGAAAAGGTTGCCAAACGATAGAATGTTACACGTGTTGTTATGTCTAATAAAGAGGCACACCAAAGGGACATCAGATTTTACTGCGCAGATGTTAAATTCTTTTTAGGTTTTTGTCGAGAAAGGAAAAAGAAGCGTAAGCATAAATTTTAACTGCGAAACAGAGCTGATGTCCATATAAGGTAATGCAGAATTGCTTCGATCGGAAATAGCAGACATCTGGAAATGTTTTAAACGGTTGAATGATATGTAAGTGTATTTCTCACAGACAAAGTTAAGCAGCTGCCGATTTTTCGGTTAGAGAAAACTAGGCGAGGGAAAAAAATGGAAAGTGAATGAAGGACACTTAAAACTGATTTTGAATTGAAAAGAGACGGGGGGAAGGAATAATTTAAGAAAATAACCAATATATAACGAAATAATCGTTATATATATCACCCGGTGCACCACGAAAAAAAACTTTTGCTGTCCAATGTGCATAGGCTAGCATAAAAATATTATAACATAAAAACATACATAAATGCAAAAGTTTTTTTTTTCTTTTATATGTATATGTAGAAATTTAACGTCATGATAATGGAGACTTTTGTATTCAAAAACAGTCAGCAGTTCTAAAGTCTCTATATTTTTTTATATTTGTATTTCATGGATCCAAGGTAGTACTGTATTTTATATGCATAGGTTGAGTCGACTCAGACAGTACAAAAATCTTACTGCAGCTTTGATTGTTATCATGACATAAATAAAATTTTGAAACATATACACAAAACATGAAACTAATACTAAATGAATATAAAATGGCAATACACAAAAATAACATAATAGTACTATATTTTTCAAAAAAATTAAAAAAGAGTAATATGATGTATATTAAAAAATAAAAATGTTTTTGTAAAAATTGTTTCATGCCGAAGCATAGGATGACAAAAAAAAGAGGTGCTCCAAGCACGCCCATAAAAATATGCGTCACCCTGAATCTTGTGTACAACACAAGTATTATGGCATCGGCTTAGGGCCTAGCCTTAGATGAGGAGGGAATTGTGATGCTCCCCCGAAGACACTAGCGGTCTTCTGAAGGAGCCCACGTCGAATTACATGAAAAAAACTTGAATTGTTGTGAATTGGAATCACAATTCAAAAATTTGAATCGAAACTCCAATTCCAAAACTTTGTCTCTCAACACAATGAAGCTTGAACCCTTAGGGCCTTAATTTTGAACGGGAACAAGACTTCAAAGGGAAGAATTCAAAAAGAAAAAAAAACAAAAAAAATGTATATCATATAATAACTAATATGGGCAGACAATCCTAGAGTGAAGAGAGACGAAAAATATGTCACAATCGAGTGGGGTGATGAACAAGTCATATATAAAAACTGTGTTTTATTTAACTACATGAATCATTTGTTTACTTTTCTAGACTACAGTACCTGTTTATCTAACTATAATATGTTTGACTTATAGTACTAGAAATGTTAAGTGGGAGGTTAGTGGAAAAATACTGAATTAATGAGTATTGTCAAAGAAATTTTAAGTGTACTGCAAAAAGAAAACAAAATAAAAGTAAATAAAATTTTAGTGAGTATGAAGACATATCTAAGTGTTAAAGGATAACAATGATACCTAATATTGTTCCTAAGAGATCTTCAGAGCAACAGTGATGGACCAGCCATGATATTGTTAAAGATCAGTCAAAAACAACATACACACAACCATGAGCTCTTTGGTTGGATATGTGGTATCATAAAACAAGACATAAAAAATAATAAATAGTGTTTTTTGCATTAGCTTCTGTTTCTTAGATTGTATGTATGAGGTTGATAAAACGTATTAAAGTTAGTGTTGTTTATATGACTTGATGCATCAAATAAATGTCCATAACGAGGAGGTGCTAATAAAAGTCTATCAATATGTACACGAAATGCTGTGTTATCAGGAGTATACAACCTTTTAATTGAGAATGACACAGGGGAATGTTTACAAGTGACAATATATGGACCAGTATACTTTGTTTTAAACTTGTCATTTGATTTTAGATATACAATGTCTTTTAAGAAAATGGATCTTAATTTAGCTTTCTGACCGTAATATTTATATCTTTTATCTTGAGCAGATTTAATGTTGTTATAAGCTTTGTGATATATCTTACTCAAATCATCAAGTAATTTGTGGACTTCAATATGTTTATCAAGAAAGGGTTGGTTGCACGACTGATCAAAAGTGTCAAAAATTAGAGAAAGTTCACGTCCAAAATGAAGAAAATTAGGAGAATATAATGTAGTTGCATGTTTCGAACCATTATAAAGTGATTTGTGTATAAATACTGCATTTTCGAATGAATGACCTTCTTGTAAAAGAATATTAACTGAATATTTGATTGACTTATTGATTCGCTCTGCAATCGCATTTGATTGTGGTCTCGAGGCAGAACTGTGTAATACCTTAATGCCCATTGTATCATTAAAAATGTTATATACCTGAGACGTGTACTGGGGTCCTAAGTCTGATAAGACAACCGAAGGTCTCCCAAAGGTGGTTATGTAAGAGAATAAGCATTTAACAACCTTACTCGCAGATATGTCATTAAGTGGAAAGAGTTCAATATGTCTCGAAAAATGATCAGTGATAGTTAAAACATATTTTCCATTAGCAAACGGTCCAAGGAGATCTGTACTAATAGTGTGACCAGGGTACCTGGGAGTGTATGTGGGCTGTAAGGGTGCAGGTGGAGTTTGGTGATGTTTAGTTTGAAGACATTTGATACAGGATGCAACAAAGTTTAAAGTGTCTACATACATACCCTTCCAAAAATATCTACCTGACAAGAATTCATAAGTTTTATTAAAGCCAAAGTGAGATAAATGTGAAATTGTCAAGACTTTGCTTTTAAGTGAATTTGGAACAATAATGTGATACGAAAAAGTGTTATTAAAAATATTTTCCTTCTTTAACATTAATACTTTCGAATCAGGATGAATGAAGTAGTTAGGAAATTTTTGAGAAGATCCTTTCTTTAAGATTTCTTTATAAACAACAGACAAAGTAGGGTCATTTTGTTGTTCAGTAGCAAATGTTTCATTCGAAATTTCTAATAAAGGGTCAGGATTTGTTTGTGTACCAGAAATAAGGCAGTTAACATGCATATTAGAATCAGTCGAGCTGGAGTGTGGAGTATCACATTCTACAATAGGTAAGGGTTGAGTATCATGAATCAGTTCAGGGTTTGTAGCTAAAGTCTGTTGATTATTTTCAAAGTTACAGCGAGATAAGTAGTCAGCGAGTACATTCTTTTTACCTGGAATATGTTGAAATTTGTATGTGTATTCTGAGAGATCCATGAGCCAACGAGAGATAATATCAGCTGGATTTGTAGTTTTGTTGTACTTTTCTAATGGTTTACTATCTGAAAGGATTACAAATTCTCTGTTGTATAAATAATATTTGAAAGCAGTAACTGATTTATGAATCGCCATGAGTTCTAATTTAAGTGCAGGATATTTTTTTTCTGATGCTTTTAAAGATTTTGAAAAGTATGCAACAGGTAATAGTTGTTTATCATGTTCTTGTAGTAAGACACCAGAAATAGCAATATTTGACGCATCAGTATTTAAATAGAACTTTTTGTTCCAGTCAGGTAATCTAACCATGGGTGGATTAAAGAATATCTTCTGTATGGTGTCCATAATTTTTTGATGTTTGCTTGTCCACTTAAATTTGGCTTTTGGAGTAGTTAAGTTTATGAGAGGTTGTACAAGTTCAGAAAAGGATGGAACAAGAGATTTGTAAAATGTAATGACGCCTATGAGTGCTTTTAATTGACGTTTAGTTGTAGGTGTTGGAAAAGATGTTATTTTTACAATGTTCGACTGAACAGGAGAAATAGTTTGATTTTCTATGTGAAATCCAAGATAATCTAAACTGGTTTTGTGAAAAGGGCATTTGTTAGGGGACAGCGTTAAATTATATTTTACTAGTATTGCAAGAATTTTATCCAACTTATCACACATTTCTTGATATGAATTGGCACCAACAATGAGATCATCTTGGTAGGTATAGACACCTTCTAACTGTAATTCATCAAGTAACGAGTCCATTAAAGCTTGATAAATTGAGGCGCTTGTTTTTAAGCCGAATACTAATCTCTTATACCGAAAAGAACCGAACATTGTAGTGAATGTGAGCTGATTTTGAAATTTTGCAGGCAAATCAATCTGATGATATGCCTGATGAAAGTCGAGAGAAGAGAAAAAACGATATTGTGAAAGATTTGAAATAATAGTTTGAATTTTTGGAAGTGGATAGGACGAACCTTGAATTATAGTATTAACCATTCTGAGATCTAATGCGAGTCTATATTTCTGTATACCTGTACCGTCTGGTTTCTTTTTAACAAGGAGCATGGGGCAGGCCCATTCGGAACAATGACGTTCAATGATTTTGGCATCAAGCAACTGTTTGATTTGATTTAAAACATCCTTTTGCACAGCTTGGGGAAGAGGGAAAGGGAGAGTCTTTATGGGGTAATCATTAATGAATTTCAAATCAGGTACAATTTTATCAGTATGACCAAGTGTGTCTAATGATTTGGAAAAGGCAGGATAATAACTAAGTAGCAATTTAGTTAGGTTCTTTGCTTCGTCAGATTTTAAGTGAGAAAGTTTAAAATCATTAGCCGATAACTCCTGCTTTCTTTTTTGTAAGATTTCATTAGACACCTGAATAAAATTTACAAAGTGCTGTTCTGAGTTATTTTGCTTGTCAGACATTTCAGAAGTATAGTCGCGAATTTCCTCAATCTCAGATAATTGACCTATTTTTGTGTGTTTAGGGAGATGAATGGTCTTTTCAGAAGTGTTTTTAAGTGTTATTGAGAAGAACTGATGTATTTGTGAAGTTTTCTTTCTTTTATTGGATAATTTATTCATTTGAATAATGGCATCATTTCCTATTAATTCTTTTGTTTGTGCCAAATATTCAAATAGATAATTTCTGTCATTGTTGATGTTATTGGAGGTGTAAACAGAGCACCATACTTGTTGTTGAGGTTCTACTATAATTTTACGAGTTAAGAACACCGCTTGATTCAATACAACATCACTCAAAGAATTGCATGATTTTGATTGTTTCTCTCCAGAAGATTCTTTACTGGTTTTTAAAGGAACAGAGAAATTATTGTTGACGTGGAGACACTTGTTAAAAGTATCGATGACAACATTGTATCTAGTTATGAAATCGAAACCTAAAATGCCTTCAAAACTGGAAGACTCGGGTATGTCAACAATATAAAAGTGATGTGAAAACGCTTTTTGTTTTAGCTTAATGGATGTTCTGATGCAGGCGGAAAATGAAACATCAGAATTGACAGTTTTAATATTGACGTCAGTGGACAGTCTTTTATATTTTAAGACCGGTTTAAGTTGGTTGAATAATTTTTGTGAAAGTAAAGATATACTACTACCAGAATCAGCCAATAAAGTAATATCATGGTTTGCTATAGTGGCTTTAACAAGAGGGAGGGATGGTGACATAGTGTTTACACTACAAATTATCTGAACATTATCACTTTCTGTTTGTGTACTGATGTTATTTGCTATCTTAATAGAGTCAAAAGTTTGGGAAGCTACTGAATTAACTAGTCTCGAACTTGAAATTTTAGGTAATACAGGGTCAAAAACAAAAGTTGCTGATGTAGAAGTATTAGATTGAGACACAACACCATCAGCATAAAAATTGTATCTCTGTTTCAGTTTTCCTGAAATTGTGGAGTGGAATTCGTGTAATTATTTTTTCTTTGAGTGTTTGCTCTTTTCCATTTAAAACAAGAGAGAGCATCATGATTGTTTCGTCCACATAACTGACAAACAACTGGTTTTTTTTGTGAAAACTTGTGTGGGGAATAACGCCTAGTGTAGTTTCGATTTTTGTAATTTTTTTTGAAGCGTGAAACACCTGCGCAATGTTTTGGTCTAGTCTGGAGATTTTTTTGCTCAGTTTCGGTTTTAGTATCAGGAGGGGCAAAGGATAATGCATTTATTTTCTCGGAAATTTCTTTCAGTTGCGATTCGATGAGATTTTCTGGTCTGTGTACCGAAGGTAAGGAATGTAAGATTTTCTCATTCCTTAAAATTTCATGAAGGGTTTGTGCTCTTTCGACTGCTGTTTTATAATCATTAATGCCTTCTTCCTGTAATTTTATTCTAATATTTGAAGGAAGGGCTTCTAGAAATTTCATAAGTTTAATAGTGTTGCGTGCACTTTCGTCGTTGATATCTGCATAAACAGTCGCCGCAAGAACATTTAGTCTATGAGCTAAGTTTTTTATCGTCTCAGAAGGCATAAGTGCTAAACTGGACAATTCAACAGAAGCAACACATTTACTAGGGGGGGCGAAAAATGACGCAAATTCCTTTTCCAACAAATCAAGGTCTGTTATCTTTTGCAGGTCGGGATTTTGGGCTAGAAATTTTTGTGCAGGCCCAACTAACTTTCCCTTTAAGATTGCAATTGTTGTTTGTGGGTTGTATTTATTAATTTCTGCACAGACGCGAATTTGATCAAAGAAAAATTTAAGTAAATCTGGATCTCCATCAAATTGAATGATATTTATCGGAATTTGTTTTGCAGCCATGATTAGTTTTTTTTTGTTTTATTTTGTTTTGTTTAAGCTCACATGATCGGTTCTGGAACAAGAACCGTCTAAAACAAAATAAAATTTAGCAGTTTATAATAGTGCAACTTCGGTGACCTAAGAGAGCAAGTATTGGTGACATTGTGACAGTGTAGTGTAAGACATTCATTAAAGAAACTGTTTTTCAGTGAAATAAGACTAACGTTTATTAACGAAAAAATAAATGCAAGTTTAAATAAAAACATGTATAAATCCAGGTGAAAAATATAACAGGCATAACGTAAACAGAAACAAGTTCAGTTCCAGATTTATATTAAAGTTATTCTATGTCATGAAATAATATTCAAGTTTAAATAAAATATGTATAAACTTAGATGAAAAATATAACTGGTAAAATGTAAACAGAAAAATAAGTTCAATTCCGTATTTAAATTAAAACTATTCTATATAATGACATAATATTACTTATTAAATGGCATAGCATGGCATATAACAATATTAGGATAGCACTGAAAACCAAAACGGACTCACTTATGGATGACAGCTATCGACGTACTGGAAAAATTCCAATGATACGGCACACCAACTGTTTCGATGAAAAGTCTTAAAAACATGTAGAGTTTTTTAACTGAAGATAATAATGTCCACAAATGAATATGAAGACTTAATTAAAAACACAAATGGATTATGACTGCTGGTAAAATGACAAACGGGCGAAGTTGAAAAACCATTTTCACAATTAAATGTCCAGCAACGGATTTGGCGTAATTAAACACAAGTTTGTTAACTTTAAAAACTGGATGAATCTAAAAAAAACATTTCTGAAACTATATCATATTGACTTCAATATTGCTAGCTCATAGCATCGCTTCAAAATCCCCAGCACAACATATCTCAGCCGGTTTAAATAGCAGCGGCAATTCGAAACTGGATACGCCCCTCCGAGTTGAGCAAGCGAGCTCCTGACTTGCGATGGGAGAAATGCAAGACAGCCACTTACGAGTTGCGATCCGCGATGCTTGCGGATTGCGATCGGACCAGGATGAACACACCCATCAGCGACGATCGGAAAAACAAAAGATAAGCGATTGATTTGAACATGTAAACAAAAGATCGGAAGATTGGAAAATGCCGGCAAAGAAGAAAAATGGAAGTTGGAACAAAATATAAGATAGTAAGCCATGCCATTTTACAATATTACGATATATATAATTAGAATTATGTATTTTAGAGTGTTAAGGAAGGAAAAATGGCTGACAATCGCCCCCCCCTTAACACTCGTACTTAAAAATGGATAATTAACAGATATTGTAAATTATATATATATATAGAATAATGTAAAACATTAGAATATCAACTATCACACTTCGATAGTTATCAGTAAAACAGAAACTTAACATTAACAAGTATAAATGCAACAAATTCAATAACTTCAACAGGGTTAATCAAAAACATCAATTTTCAATAATGTTAATAACAATATTCAACAATAACAACAATTTTAACAATTATATAACAACTAGATTAACAACTTTTTCATTTCATGAAAGTTCAGTTACAATTGTAACTCTAACGAAAAGTTTTTTTTTTTCACGTCGAATAAAGTTCAATAGCAAAAGTCTATAAAGATAACGTTTTCCTGAAAAAAAAACCATGAAAGATAATTACAATTACCTCGTCACGTGCAAGTGACTACGAGTTACCTTTACATAACAATTTAATATGATGATTTTTTCTTGATTTTGACTTGTACAATATTCAAATGAATTTTAAACAATCATACATTTGCATATTTATTCTGGAAGAGAATGATTATCATATAAACGCAAATTCAGGATAATATGAAGAATAAATATACATGAATTACAATATGAAAATACTTTGACAATAAAAGATACATGTTATGCAAATGAGAAAATTTCAATAATGAGAACAATAACGATCATGATCATGATAACGATTATGAATTATGATTATGATAGTGATAGTGACAGAGTTAAATAACTGTGAGCGCTCACGTGAAAGACAACACAGAAAAAAAAAATTTCATATTTACATATGCAATAAAAAATACAACTCGATTTTCAACACCACGGACGGGACCTATGTGACATTTCCATTATACAAAAACAGGGACTTACAGACTTAAAAAGAACGATGCCCGCGACAGGCCTTCCTGTGATCAGAACACTCAAGAACGCCGCTACCCCCTGCAGACCACTCTGGCTATTTACAAGGGCACCTCACGAGGCGTTTTTCGAGGCTGCTCGGATCCCGGAGGATGAACGATCCTGAGGTCTGACCACATTCCAGCGGGAGTTAAATTGTCCGCGATGTTGAAAATGAGGGTATATCAAAACCTATGAAATGATATTATGAAACGTATGCATACGAAACAAATATGAAACAACAAGAGTATAATCACATATTCAAACATTTTTTAAAAGAAAAGTACTGAAATATACAATAATTTCAGTTTAAAAAAAAAAAGATGCTAAACTTCAAGGTTTAACATGAAAAGTTAAACAAGTATCTTAATGCTTGACACAAGTTCAAAGGAGGAGGAGTTTTTTTTCATAGCATTTAAATATCATGTATATATATAAATTACTTATAACTAAAAATTACATCAATAAATTTTTTAAGATCAAACTTTGTTAAAGGTTTAGTGAAAATGTCTGAGAGATTAGATTTACTGGCTACGTGTTTAACATTAAAAATCTCTTGGTTTAAAAGGTCTCTAACAAAAAATAATTTTACGTCAATGTGTTTCGTTCTGTAATTTTCAATGGGAGACTTAAGAAAATCAATGGAGGCCATGTTGTCTACTAAAAGTGTTGGTTTAACTTGTGGACCTGTAAAAATATGTTTGTCATAACATTCAGTTATGATCCTACTGAACCATAGAAGCTCTTTAGTTGCTTCTGTTAAAGCCACAAATTCTGATTCCATAGTAGACAAACAGACAGATTTTTGTTTAAAGGCTCTCCACATGATAGGAGCTTTGTCTAACATTAGTAGTTGTCCCCCCATTGATGTCCTGTCATCCCTATTAGCGGCGAAATCCGCGTCGGTGTAAGTTATTAGGTTTATGTGGTGACAAGGTAACCTCAGTTTATAGTGTTTTGTGCTTTGGACATACCCTAAAAGCTTCAGGAGACCATTCCAGTGAACAATCCCAGGATTGCTCTGGAATTGGCTGAAGATATTTACAGCGTACGAAATATCAGGACGTGTCCTGCTTGTTAAAAATGAAAGGCAGCCCAAAACACTTCTGTATGGATATTGTAACATTTCCTGGGTTTCTGCTTCGGTTTGAGGACATTGTGACTTGGAGTATACAGTACCTTTAGTTATAGGGAGTGATGTAATGGGAAAGTTGAATTCTTTAAATCTTGTACAAATATCATCAATATATTGCATTTGATGAATTGAAACAGTGCCATTCCCATCCTCCTCAAATTCAACACCAAGTAGTTTGCGTGTTTTCCCCAGGATTTTTATGTCAAAATGTTTTGTTAAAAGGGTTAAAATTTCATTAATATGTTTCTGATGGTTACTTAATATTACAAAGTCATCCACATATAGTAATAAAACAACATGATTAGAAAACGTATAGACGCAATTACACCACTCTAACTTTTTAAAACCAAGAGAAATTAAAATCTTATGTAATTCATAAAACCATACTCGTCCACTCTGGTGGAGACCATAAAGGGCCCTCTGGAGTTTGCAGACTAAATGTTCTTTACCTTTTACCTCGAACCCTGATGGTTGTTTCATGTAGATGTTATCAGAAAGAGGGGCGTACAGATAGGCTCCTTTTACATCACACTGAGTGTGGATCCATCCGAGACATGAGACAAGGGCTGCAAAGAAAAAGCGAATTAGACTGAAATTGACTACGGGCGAAAACGTCTCATCGTACGTTTCACCCCTGACTTGTTTATAGCCTTGTGCTACAAGTCTCGCTTTATATCTTGCAACCCGTCCCTTGTCGTCTCGTTTGATGGTGAATACCCATCTGCAGCCTAGTGGTTCGGTGTTGGGTGGCAGAGATGTTAATACCCATACTTGTCTTTTATTTATAACATCCATCTCTTCCTGCATTGCCTGTCTCCAGAGTTCCCACTGAGGGGATTTTAATGCCTGTTTATATGTGTTAGGTATGGAGTCTTCTAGTCAGGTATTGGTTTTATGAGTTTCAGAGAAAGAGGTGTGTGGAGGTGTGTAACTAGGACTTGAGCTAGCACTAGGAGTGGACTTTACAATGCCTTGGTACTTATTGCTTCCTTTAAAACTGAACAGTGACGGATTAAATTTGATACCATTAGATTGACAGTAATCTCTTACTTCCTTCAGTGATCTTAGACGTTGTGTTTCACCCAACTCGTAATAGTAGATGTCGGTTCTCGATTTGTCAGGCCTAGTTACAGGCTTACGGAACCAGACAGCTTCCCTGAGAGTTCTAGTAAACTCCTCGCCATCCTCGTCACTGTCACCCTCAGATGGGTGTGAGGAGGCAGAGTCGGAAGATTCAGAGGTACTCGGTCTAATACTTTGAGTGGGTGGTGTTTCTGAAGTAAATCTGTCAGGTTGAAGGTCAGTCAAAGGGTCTATTTCAGGTGGTTCGGAACTTAGGATGTAAGAGGGTCCCAGATCGCTTCCGTTGCGCTGCTCCGAAGTTGTAAATGGGTTTGTGCCTATTGAATAGCTTGGACCTTGTTCACTGTGTTTGTGGATACTTCTGGATACAGATTCGTCACCAAACCTAACATTTATTGTCTCTATTATTTTATTGGTTTCGGGAATCCATACCCTGTAGCCTTTTGTAGACATTGCGTAACCCACTAAAACACCCTTTTTAGCCTTCGGATCGAATTTGGAGTTTCTTAGTTGTTTAGGTACCCCCACATATGCCACCGTACCAAAAGGTCGTAAATGTCTTATGGACGGTTTATTACCACAATAATATTCGAAAGGAGTTTTTTTCTGAGTTTTGTGACATATTCGGTTAAGAGTGTATGCGATGTATAAGACAGCTTCTGGCCAGAATTTGAGACTGAGTTTACTTTCATTGAGTATTGAGCGAGCCCCGTCCATTATTGTTTGATTTAAACGTTCTGAAACTCCATTTTGCTCCGGAGAATATACATTGGTAAATTCGTGTCGTATGCCATTGTGCTCAAAGAATTTGGTGAATGCTTCATTATCGAATTCCCGCCCATTGTCGCTACGAACTTCTTTTACTTTGGTGCCCAAAAACCTTTCTGCTCTTTTTACGTGGTTAGAAAATACTTTAAACACCTGTGTTTTACTGCATAAGGGGTATACCGACACTTTGCGAGAGAAGTCGTCTGTTATAGTTAGAAAATACTTCTCCCCGTTTCGCCCTGTTATTTGTGTCGGACCCCACAGGTCAGTGTGTAGCAGTTCTAGAGGTCGTTTAGATCTTATTTGGTTTATTGGGCGGAATGATGTTCGTCTGTGTTTATTAATTTTACATGTTTCACATTCAAAGTCTTTACATTTAATGGGTGGTAAGCCCCTAACGTCATTACATTTTAGAGTATGTTCAATTAATGTGGAACTGATGTGCCCAAGGCGTCTATGCCAGAGTTTAAAATCATCTTTTTGAACGGTTGAGGCTTGGAAACGTACCTTTTTAGGATTTTGATTACGGTTAGTTTTAGGGTCTTTATTTCTATTTTTATGGTTAGGATCTGGATAGAGGCAGTAAATGCCATCTTTAAGAAAAGCACGAAAAAGTGTGCCAGAATCCCGATATGCCTTGACCCTTCCCTCACCTCCTTTGAACCTGGCACCCATTTTATCAAGTCTGGGACCTGAAATTAGATTATGTCTTAGACTAGGGCAATACATGACGTCGCCGAAGCGAACCATTTCCCCATTTATTTTTAAATCCACTAAACCGGTGCCCTCGATAGGGAAAGTAGCACCGTCAACAGCAACAGCCAATTCCTCATTTTTTAATGGTTTGAACTTAACATATAAACTTTTATCTTTACAGAAATGGTGGGAGGCACCTGTGTCAAAGACCCAGGCGTCTCCACCACATTTTATGTTACTCAGATTAGATTGTATGAGGTAATTTACCTGGCTTGTTGGCTTACGTTGACGTCGGTTGCGAGGCACATCTTTTCTGGATCTATGACCATCAGATTGAGCACGGACAGGACTGGATACGGAAGAGTCTTTCGATGAATTTCTGGAAAAAGAGGAACCTCTGGACAAAGAAGAATTTCTAGAACTGGAAGAGTCTCTGTACACCACGGAACCGGAATTGGAGGAGTCTCTAGGCATCATGGAACTTCTGGAACTAGAGCTAAGACAGGATTCCTGGCGGGTGACATCAGGCACTCTACACTGGCTCTGTAAATGTCCTCTGCGTCCACATTTGTGACACCGACCTCTGAACTTAGGCTTAAAGGAACACTTCTTTGAGGAACGGGCTCTAGAGAAATGAGACTGCACGGCATCTATTCTGTCGTCCTCTCGTAGTTTGATACGGGACTCCTCTGCGACTAGCTCTGTAAGAACATCTTTAAACGTGAACTGTTGGTCTGGCCATCGCTGAATCCCTTGCACCATGTTGTCGAACTTCTTCGGGAGCCATCTAAGCAATTGAAATGTAAGGTAAGTTTCTTTGATTGGCTCATTTATCGCAGCAAGTTGGTCAGCAAGTCTTTGGAGGCGAGCTGCAAACATATCAACGGGCTCCTCAGGTTGTATTTTACAGGAAAGTATTTCGCCAAAGAGCTGCATGTGGCGTGCCCGGTTATCAGGCTGAAAATGCAGTTTAAGTTTAGTCCAGGCTTCATGAGGGTCGTCGATATTTTCTATGATTCTCCGGAATTCATTTTCAACATTTAAATACACAATTGATAGGGCAGACCTGACTCTGGATTGATATTCCTTTGTCGCTACAGAGTCATTTTCATCAGGAGCCTTTTCAGTGCCATTAACTATGCTCCACGCATTTTTATCTAATAGTAGATACTTGACGTCAGCTGCCCAAGTTCCATAATTGTGAGAATTCAGTTTTGTTATGCACACCTGTATGTTAGCCATGGCCATGCCTTAAACAGAAGATTTGACAGGAAAAAGGAAAAATTTTTTTTTTTTTTTTTTTTAAATAACGTACTTAGTAGTCAGATAGTACATAAACAAAATTTCTATTATAAGTTATCCAAAAAAAAAACCTTTTTGTATTTCATATCAATAGAAAAAAAATTCATTTAACCTTCAAAAAAAAATTTTATATTGCGGCCCCCCCCCTCTAAAATGACTCGGAGGTCCAATGGCCGCATACTACAAACAACTGTCAAATTTTTTGAAATGTCACCAATTAGGTTATGGCCGCCGTAAAGGGTTTAAAAGCGTATTCGCTCTGGGCCCATAACCCGTGATCGGTTCTGGAACAAGAACCGTCTAAAACAAAATAAAATTTAGCAGTTTATAATAGTGCAACTTCGGTGACCTAAGAGAGCAAGTATTGGTGACATTGTGACAGTGTAGTGTAAGACATTCATTAAAGAAACTGTTTTTCAGTGAAATAAGACTAACGTTTATTAACGAAAAAATAAATGCAAGTTTAAATAAAAACATGTATAAATCCAGGTGAAAAATATAACAGGCATAACGTAAACAGAAACAAGTTCAGTTCCAGATTTATATTAAAGTTATTCTATGTCATGAAATAATATTCAAGTTTAAATAAAATATGTATAAACTTAGATGAAAAATATAACTGGTAAAATGTAAACAGAAAAATAAGTTCAATTCCGTATTTAAATTAAAACTATTCTATATAATGACATAATATTACTTATTAAATGGCATAGCATGGCATATAACAATATTAGGATAGCACTGAAAACCAAAACGGACTCACTTATGGATGACAGCTATCGACGTACTGGAAAAATTCCAATGATACGGCACACCAACTGTTTCGATGAAAAGTCTTAAAAACATGTAGAGTTTTTTAACTGAAGATAATAATGTCCACAAATGAATATGAAGACTTAATTAAAAACACAAATGGATTATGACTGCTGGTAAAATGACAAACGGGCGAAGTTGAAAAACCATTTTCACAATTAAATGTCCAGCAACGGATTTGGCGTAATTAAACACAAGTTTGTTAACTTTAAAAACTGGATGAATCTAAAAAAAACATTTCTGAAACTATATCATATTGACTTCAATATTGCTAGCTCATAGCATCGCTTCAAAATCCCCAGCACAACATATCTCAGCCGGTTTAAATAGCAGCGCAATTCGAAACTGGATACGCCCCTCCGAGTTGAGCAAGCGAGCTCCTGACTTGCGATGGGAGAAATGCAAGACAGCCACTTACGAGTTGCGATCCGCGATGCTTGCGGATTGCGATCGGACCAGGATGAACACACCCATCAGCGACGATCGGAAAAACAAAAGATAAGCGATTGATTTGAACATGTAAACAAAAGATCGGAAGATTGGAAAATGCCGGCAAAGAAGAAAAATGGAAGTTGGAACAAAATATAAGATAGTAAGCCATGCCATTTTACAATATTACGATATATATAATTAGAATTATGTATTTTAGAGTGTTAAGGAAGGAAAAATGGCTGACATCACAAGTTTTAGCGAAATTGTTACACAGACCGAACTTATACCTTAAAGCACATTGAAAACAAGAAAATTTCCTAGCTAGTAAAAATATGTAAACTAGCAAAATAAATAGATCTTAAAATATACCTCACTTTAAAGATATCTTATTTAAACCTTTTATAACAGTAAAGCAAAGAGAGCACATACAAAATTAACACATTTAGAAAATAAATTAACTAAAAGCAAAATAATTACACTTTGAAACATATCTATATTCCTTCACTTTAAAAAGTACTTACTTTATCTGTAAATAATAAAGCAAAGAAAACTATCAAGAAAACAGCAAAAACAGTTAGTAAATAAACTATAAAATTAAATCTTCTTGTTTACCCAAGGGAAAAGTTCCCTTTTCGTAACTTAAAATATTTTTTTTTAGATGAAAAAGAAAAATCTTATTTTAACTTTTTAATTAAAAGTTCAAAACTGGTTAAAAAACTCATTTAAGCATATTAGAGAATCCAAATACAAAATTAAAAACGAAGGGGTGTTGGACGTAAAATATGAAACAATAGCACATAAATGTAAATAACTGGTAAAAACTGCATAAAATGTCACAAAAATAACTAGAAATGACAACAGTTACCGTGCTTTCGCAATTTAAAAAAATCTTTGCAAAAACACAATAACAGGATTATATTGATGCCAGGCCCGTAACCAGATAGGGGGCAGGTGGGGCTAAGCCCCCCCTAGCGTCCTCTAGAGCCCCCTCTAACGATTTCTTTACTTTCTACTTTTTTTAACAAAATCCATATTTTAACTTTTCTCAAAAAAAAAAAAAAGTAAGAGAAATTTTTTAGATCTTTTAACTGCCTTGAATAAAATGGGAACACGCCAAGAATTTTGTATTCGGAACCTTATTAGATTAGTTGTTTTCTGTTATCGTGCAGTATAATGCATTTCTCGAAACACATTTTAAAGGAAAATTTCTTTCTCCTGAAAAAAATAAGTCCAGATGCACTAACTAGTCACCACATGTGTTAGTACATCGTTATATTTTCAAAGCAACGATCTTACGCAGAATGAATGGAAATGGACACATGGTGTTCAAGTTGACCGATAATTAGTCAAGCGATGTTCAAAATCTTGACTAAGACATAGTCATTAAAAACTCATGTTTCTAAATTTTAATGGTTTGCTTCTTGACAATACGTACTTATCAGTAGATGAAATATCACTTGGAAACTAGAACGTTTGAAAATTAAAAAGATAAAAAATGTCAATTTATACACGTGGAATAAAAAAAGCCAGTAATTGTTTCATGTTATGGGTTACAAGGGTGTACATTATAAAAAAAAAGTTTATTTTATTTTTAGTTATTTTTTTATTGTATTTTTGTTTCTGTGTTAAATGAAAACATTTTTTTTTTTCAATTTGTCATATAACAATAAAAAAATTAAGCAAAAAAAACTTGATTAAGGTTAAGTTTATTATAAGATTACGGCAAAAATATCTGTAATTATTTGATGTATGAAATATTAATAAATAATTATAGTATTAGAAAATAAAATATTAATAAAATTTAATAAATTACGATTTGCCGTTAGTTAAAGATATTAAAAGTAGGAAATTAAAATAAGAATAATAAATTAAGTATCATTAAGTATGTAATTTCTACCATAACATATGCAAAAAAAACCTGTTAATTTTTAACTAAAAAATTAACTTTTTTTTTATCAAAAAGAAAACAGATTTCAAAAACTATTGCAAAGTATTTTTTTCATAATACAGTCGAGTCTCTCTATAACGAAATTCCATACATCGAATTTCTCTATATAACGAATTTTTAATGGGAATGGTCCCCTTTTCGCATGATTACATTAAAAACAGTCTCTATATAGCGAAATATCTATCTCCATATAACGAATATTTTCATAAATTGGTCTTAATTTATTCAGTTTTAAAAAGCTTCGAAATCATATGAAATCAATTTTCCATCACTTATTTTTGATTTATCGTCAGTGCTGAGTTTTTTTATTTATTACTTCTCTCCTTCTTCTTTAAATCCAACGAATTCATCCCACTTCCCACACACCTTTCCACATCCTTCTCAAAATAGAGCCAATTGGATTGATACACATGTAAGAAAGGAATCAATGAGAGACACATAAGAAATTCCTTCAAATGGAGGGAAATGTTAACTAAAATTTTTCATTCCTTGCTAAAATTTGAGCATTTCTTTTTGAGAGTGTAACAACTTTAACATTAAAAACAACAAAAAATTACAGATTTCTTCGTCTGAAATTAATGCAAGTCTTCCTTATTTGATTTTCATTAAATTTTCAAATAAATGTCTATTCTCTTTTTTGAAACAGCTTAAATAATTAAGAAATAAAATGTTAGGTTAATATTTACTTTCAAACATTTCAAATTCTTAATTCAAAAGATCAAAAATAATATTTTTTCAAATTTCACACATTAAATACGATTTTTAACATCATTCTCTATATATCGAATTTCTCTATCTAACGAATTTTTTACTGGAACGGTGGATTTCGTTATATAGAGACTCGACTGTAATTAATAAGACATTAAATTAAGAGCATTGTATTTACCATGTGTATTATTAATATTTATGTACATTAATTTGATTTTTTGGAGTCGGCGCCAATCTAACCAAGATAAAAAATAATTGTCCTTTAAAAATTATAACAAAATTCAGCAAAAACATTGCGAAAATAAGTTTAATTTTAAATCAATCAACTCTAACTTAGAATCCCATATTTTAAAATCTGTGTGTTTGGTTGGTCCCCCCCCCCCCCATAATGGTCAATACAAACGCATTATTTTATACTAACCATAGGTATAGTTGCTAATCTTACTTGAAAATATACATTTAAACACGTGAGATAAAATGTTACAAAAATGGTAAGATTAAAATTTTTAAACTAAATATTAAATCAGAAAAAATTTCATAGATAATTGGATATGTATCTATTGGACACTTATATTGAACATGGCTAAACTTGCATAGACACCAAAAAGTCAAATTAATATACACAAAAATAAATATAATAATACGCATGGTAAATACGCATTCTCTTAATTTAATTTCTTATTAAATATATTGTGTAAAAATAATATTTTAAACCTTGCAGTAGTTTTTCAAAAAAATTTTATTTTTGATTTAAAAAAAAAGTATTTATTTTCCGATGATCATGAAGTATTTTGCATTTATTAATTTCCTTATAGAAAAATTCCGTTATAGAGAGGTTTTTCATTCTATACACTATAGGCAGGTCCATTTTATCAGTTTTTTCTATATTTAGTTTGCTTAAGATATGGATTGTTAAAAAATGTTAGCCCCCCCAGAAAATTTTCAGAGCCCCCCCCTGGCATGTCTCGCTGGTTACGGCCCTGATTGATGCTCTACACAGAACATAAATGTTGACCGTTGTGTCCTGAATGTGAAAGCAGAACATGAAATAAACAAAGTACGTGGGTTAACTTTCAGATTTAGTTTTTTTAAAAAAAATAATTAACTGATTACTAATTTAATAAGACAAAAACTTAGGGAAATGGGGCTCGATCTGCTCCCACATTCAAAATGTAGATTTTTTTACATGTGATTTTCGTTGTGCACTTTTTTTTTTTTTTTATCACTGGAGACTAGCAGTAAAGTTATCAAAGGTAATGACACATCTTTTTTTTAGCTTTAGTTGGAATTCTGTTATTTATATAATAATTTTGTGCACTGTTAACTGATACATACGATGAATTATTTCTGATGATTTTCTCAGAATTGAAGACTTATTTTATATGTGCAAAATTTTTTTTTACTTTCCGTTGCAGACACCCGCGAATGAATCACTATTTTTTTTGCACGATGAATCACTTTACGCTGCATAACAACACAATGAACTTTCTGTAGATTACGTTCACTGACGACACAAAACAAACACTGGTATATAAGCACAAGTTGAGCACACCGTAACAGAAGCACAAAATGCTAGGCGAAATCGATGATCACACACAAATCACACACAAACGAGTGGAAGAAAGAAGGGTGGGCGCCCCAGCGCTCAGGTGATACTTGGCCGCAGAAGATGGAATTTCACGGGGAGACGCTCCGAAGCACTTGAGCTGGAGGGGACGGGGAGGAAAAGGGGGCGTCCAGGAAAGGAACTTCAGGACGGGAACACCACTTGTCGACGCCGACCGCAGATGAAGTCGGGGAAATCAATTCCACATCTGTTGACTTTTAGCAGGCAAGACTACTAGCAGTTGCATTTTTTTTTTACCGGGGATGCAGAGAAGAAAGAAGAACCAAAATCATCACATCCGCCGTAAAGTCGCAGTTGATTGTGCCTCCCTCCATATTTTTTTTTTTTTTTTTTTTTTTTTTTATGTGGGGAAAAAACGAGAGTCAAACGGCACCAGAGATTTGTAAGGGAGATTGGTGGTTGCAGATATTAGTTAAGGCATTTAGAAGAACGAAATGATCATGTATCCAGGTTCAGATGTACAAAAAAAACCCCACGATGATTGCAAAGTTACACTTTATTTTAACATCTATTACGAAGGGGGGCACACTTACAACTCTCGGAGAAAATCTCCGAACGAAGAATAGCAGGTTAACAAGACGAGCGCAGAGAGTCAAGTGCCCTCGTACATAGCAACAAATTGCCACTTTTTGCATGATAGAAAATCGCCAACATACACAAGTTCGCCCATGCACAATGGATAGTATACGCCAAATACAGTTAAAATGCAGCCGGCAAGATAAGAATTCAAATTGGTTTCCTAGCTAGGATGGGAAAGGAAAAGGTTGCCAAACGATAGAATGTTACACGTGTTGTTATGTCTAATAAAGAGGCACACCAAAGGGACATCAGATTTTACTGCGCAGATGTTAAATTCTTTTTAGGTTTTTGTCGAGAAAGGAAAAAGAAGCGTAAGCATAAATTTTAACTGCGAAACAGAGCTGATGTCCATATAAGGTAATGCAGAATTGCTTCGATCGGAAATAGCAGACATCTGGAAATGTTTTAAACGGTTGAATGATATGTAAGTGTATTTCTCACAGACAAAGTTAAGCAGCTGCCGATTTTTCGGTTAGAGAAAACTAGGCGAGGGAAAAAAATGGAAAGTGAATGAAGGACACTTAAAACTGATTTTGAATTGAAAAGAGACGGGGGGAAGGAATAATTTAAGAAAATAACCAATATATAACGAAATAATCGTTATAGCATATACATTATGAAATTTTAGCTTTAGTGACTAATTTAGTGGCCTTTGTGGTTGACGCTCTCTAATCAGCATACTAGAAATCCTTCCTTCAAAATCCTCTTAACTTACATAAAATTATAAATTATTTTACTTTTAAGATTTTCAGATAGACTTTAGACAATTTTTTTTATTAATCTTTTTTACTTCTCTCTAATCATCATTGGCATAAGTATGAATTTGTTTTAGAAATGATTAGACTTTTATTTATTTTATTTTTTTAATAAAAAGTATTAATAATAAAATGAGATAGAACAACTTTTTTCATTGTTGAAAAATTATAGATTGAATCTATCCTATATAAAGTAAAGCACCATTTATGTGTTTCTCATTTATACATCTTTAATATTTATATTTTGTTTTACTGCAGTCCCAATTCACCCATATGTATTTTAATGTTTTATTTGTACAAATCATAACTTTGGGTATACCTCATTTCTTTCATTTTGCAACCAATTTTCTCGGAATTCCTTCAGAATTAAATGTGATGCCAATGTAAGGATATCAAAATCATGCATGATTGATAAATTGATAGAAAACCAATTGCCGCATGTATTTTTCTAAGTAGTGATTAGTTAAAAATAAGAAGAAAATAATGAAGTTATCCAGTCTTCTTTCAAAGATGCATTGGGCTGCCATTGACATACTTAGAACCTTTTTTTATCTCACAATACTAGTGAGAAAACTTTCTAGGGATTTAACTCCATACATAAAGCTTTTGCTTAACTATCAATGTAATCAGATGAAGATAATTGATTATTTTAATTAAAACCTGTTTGTATGTGCGGTAATGAAATAAAAAAATTTAAGATGTGTAATTGACATATGGTGGTCTCATTTTTATTTTTGAATTTTAAAAATGATTATTAGTTTTTTTCAATGTTTTAAGTTTTTTTAAATATAATTGTGCATTAAAAAAAAAACTGAAAATGGTAGCACAATTAAATTTGTATGATTGCAGCAGTATATTTCTACTTCAAAGATATTATACCTTAGGCGACTACAATTTCAGTTGTACATTTTTCTTAGTTATATGTCATTTAAGAATGAAAAGTGCTTTCATTCTTAATCAGTGCTTTATTCTGTATAAAACCCTATTAAATTGAATTTTTGAAACAGCCAAACAACTGATTATGTTTCATGAGTATTTCTCCTAAAATTTGAAAGGTTTGGCAGTAAAATTAATACCAATTATTTGTATTTATCCACAGGTGTCAAAACTAATGTTAGAATTTTTATTTTTTAATTAATTTTGAAGATTTTTTTTCTAATTTTAATGACATTTTCTAATAATGACAACAAAAATACTTCATTTTTGTGGAAAAAGGAGGAGAAAAGGAAAAAAAAAAACTATAGGGATTATTACATATCTTCTTTTTCATTGTTTTGAAATTAAAATTGAAATTTTTTTTATTTCAATCTATTGACACAATATTGTGATTACATTATGTTTTTCTGGAAAATTTGAAAAAAAAATTTTTTGCTATTTTTTTCAAATTGAAATTGAAAAGTGACATTACTAAAAATGGAAAAAAAATTTTAAAATAAGAATTAAATTGTTGCATCTTAAAAGCAGAAAGTAGGAAAAATTCCATCAAAATATTTATACAGAAATGTTTAAAATATATGAAAACTTTTAAATAATAAAATTTTGCATGTGAAACAATTTTATAAGTGGTAATTATGTCATATGTAAAATGCTTCACAGAATGAAAAGAAAGAAATGCTCAAATATTAAATATCATAATTAAAATGCCTAAACTTCAAACCTAATAGATTGAAAGGTGTTTGCACAGACTGTTACCTCATTGAGTTGATTGAATTTCAGGATTAAGCATTGATTGGATTGCTTAGCATGTTAAAATGCAACTGGTTTGCCAAGTCATGTTGGTGGAAACCCTCTGCAGACATGATTTCAGTGGTACATTGGTAGGTTTATCATTGTTTTTCCTGCACTCAAAGGTATGAAAGCATAGATAACCGAGAGCAGAAATACCCAATAGTAAACTTATCAATAAACCACTGAAATTGGATTTATTGGTGTTTTCCCTCTGTATATGACTTGGCATTTTAATATAAGAATCAAGTTTTTAAATCCTGGAATATCAGGATGAGGTGATGATTGCAGGATTGTGATAAAGTGATGGTTTGTGCAGCTGTCTCCCAGTCTATGAAGCAATAATATTGTCCATAGCATCGTTATAAAAGTAAGAAAGATAACATTTTTAACCTAAACATTTTATCCATGATGATTTTCAAATATGTAGTTGATCTGACTTATCAATTCTGAAAATAGCTAACATATGTTACAACAGAGCTAGATGGGGCCATGATAATTGCAAAATGTCTCATTGGAATGGAAAATCATGGCAACTTGATTACAGAAGATAGTCACTTTGATTATGATAATATCATCTCTAATCTGGCAATATTTTTTGAACATTATGATGTTTTAAGAAGCTGTGAAGCTTGAACAGGGATCGACGTTACAGCTCGCAGGAAATAGAGCCTCCTGGTTTATTAAAATAAGTTTAATTGCCATTTACTGTGACAGCTTTATATGGCACAAACAATAAGTTAAGAATTTTAATTATTAAGTTTGATTTTGATTTGCCTAATGTATTTTATGTTTAGTGATACTTCTGGAATGGCATTCAATGTTTTTTTTTTTTTTTTTCTTTTCCCCACTAGATGATGGAGATATACAATCAGAGTCATCAGATTGTCATGTTACAAGTCATTAGTTCTGAGCCACTTAATTCAAATATCCTTACTTCTAAAATTGGTGCTCGGACTATGTACAATGCTTTTCATGAATTTGTAAAAGAGTGGAAATCTCTAGAAAAGGCTTTTAAAAATAAAATGAACCTCATTAAGCAAAAAATTGAACTTTGGCAGAATTACTGGTATCATAAGTACAAAATCAAGTCATCCTTGAAATTGATAAAAAGAGAAATTGCTGAAAGGACATTACTCTTTAATAATGAAGAGCTTAAAGAAGAAACAGGATGGATTTTGGTATGTATACATTTTAGTTTAAAATTTTTGTGAATTCCAAAATAAGGGATATTATCTAAAGTTTTGAATGTATTCTACAAACAAAATTAGTTCATTCTTATAAAAATTCTATTTGACTAAGAATATTCAAAAATATGTTGAAAATATACTGTGTTATAGAAAAAGATTAGACAAATTTAAAAAGATCATAACTCCAAAACTTATTTAGGAAATGCAATACTTTTCTTTTCAAATTACTCAATAATTTTATGAGATTTGTTAAATGTATTTTTTTGTAGCCATGACTTTCAGACAATGCACTTAAGTAATGCACAGTGTAATATGATTTTTTTTTAATGTGCCGAATTTTTTCCAATGATCACACACTTAATCTTGATTTGGTACAATGCATAAATCATTAACTAGTAAATTGTCAAACCATGAATAGATGAAACGTTGAATAAAGAATCAGTAAACTTTTGAAGAACAAACTGGTAAAATACAGGCTCCTAAAAAAGCTTGGATATATTTAAACAAAAAAATCATTTCACTCACTTTACTCCTGCCCATCATTTAAAGTTTGTGAGTCTCCTTATTGTGTTCTTTCGCAAATTTGCTTTTAGGTAAATTTCATAAGAAATATTATCTATTGCAGTCATTACCATAGTACAACTTTTGAAAAATTTCTTCATAACTTTTCATTTAAAAAAATTACTATAAAAGTCGCAATTATGCACGGATTATCTTCAAACTCTCCAAAAACATTGATATGATATATATGATTAATAATAATAGAGGCAATTCCAAATGGGTAAAATCGGTCCAAGGGGGCAAAAATTGGGTGGGTTAAAAATTTTGAATAGCGCCTTAACCTGGCTCAGAAAAAAAACATTTCTTTATAATAATTGCCAACAATTAAAAAAAAAACACTTACCACAACAATTACTTTTCTAATGCAAAATTTCCACATGAAAACTGAAAATAAAATAAATAGCTTGATGAATTTAAGAAAAATTGAATATTACATAATAACTTTTCTATAGCAAGATTTTCACATGAAAATGGAAAATGACACATCATAAATAGCTAGACAGATTTTTTTTTTTTTAAAGCAAATATTATGTCATTATATAATGAACAAAAAGCAGGTGAATATATAAAAGTTTGAAAAAATGCAATGAAACAGGATAAAAACCCAGACTATGGAAATATTGGCATATTTTAATATTTTGAGGTTCTCTGAATTTGTTTTTGCTATTTTTAAATCTATTCCATACACAGTCGGCTCTCGTTAATTCCTCTCGTTAATTCAAACTCGTCAGGACCACGAAAAATGTTCGAATTATCCGAAGTTCGAATTATGGAAAGTATGAAATGAAAACATGCTTAATATGGTACTATTACAAAGGAATTAATGTTTTAGCGTTTTTTAAATTTATTTTGTCTTTTATCATCAGAATATGACTTAACCCTCTGACAGTCTTGCAAAAGGGCAAAATTGTAATGATGTTTTCTCAGCATTTTGTTTTAATTGCTAAAAAAATATGATTCTTTCAAAATTATAGAAAAATCCTATTTACGAATATGAATGTTATCCTTGAGTGTGTTGATCATTACACAATGTATTAAAAATCCATTAAATCAACTGAGTTATATCGTTTTAATTATTGCTTGCATTGCAGTGAAACCTGGAGCTTAGGGAACGTCTATAGACGGGCTTGTCAGTGAGAGGGTTAATATTAAATTAGAATGTATAAATACATAAACTAATTAAAAGATTAGAAACAAGCACAATGGAAGAAAAATTTGAAGCGTCACTGATGGACAGACGGGGCACTAAGAAAGTGGATATCAAATGCATGGGATTATATGTATACTCGTTTGGAACAGTTTTCACAAAAATCAAAAAAAGAAAGTTATTCAAATGATCTGAAATCCATGAGAAAGAAAGGAAGAATGAAAAATCAGAATTCTTGTTAGTTCGAATTAAACGAAGTCAAGATAAAATGAGTTCGAATTAATGAAAATTCTTAACATTATTCTGTCATTGAAAATTTCCGGACTTCATGTTTAGTTCGAATTAAGCGAAGATTCGAATTATCCGATTTTGAATTAACGAGAGTCGACTGTACATGCATGTGTGTATGTTAGAATTTTCACAAAAGGTTTATAAGTATCTAGTGCTCATTCTTAATGAAGAAACTGGTTTTATCTCTAATTTTGATGTAGCTTTTTATAGATAAAATTAGTATTTAAATTTGAAATCTATCTCTAGCTATAGGCCAATCTGGCAGGGATTTTATTTCGTGTACTAGCCGAAAATCCTGTTTCCTCCCATGTGTATTGTAACTTTCCTTATGAGCAATCTATTTAACATTAATCTAGAGCATGTTATTGTTTTTTTTAAAACAACCTCTGTTAAAAAAAGAAAACTTGTTTTAAATTATATGATAAGGTTATTAAAACTAGCAAAAGCCATGCTTTGTTTGGATTCGCGAAGCATTATTTTATAAAGCATATATTTGAAAGTAACAATATTTTTTAATATTATTTTTGCATCTTTATTAAACAAAAACGTTATTTTATCTGGAAAAACATTTGAAATCTGCTCTCGTCGATACTATGAATTTTTAACTGTAAAACTTTTTATTCTAATTTCTTCATTTTTATAAATGTTAGTGCATGAGAATTTTTGATATTGTAGAATTTTTCGTAAGGAAAATTTCTATTGAATGCTTAATTTTGAAAGATTTTCACTCTTGACAACGTTACGTACGTTTTTAAGCCAACTGGTGCCTATATATCCTCAATATCTACAACTGCTTCATCTAATGTTAAACCTTGGGATTTATGAATTGTAACAGCAAAAGCTAACTGCAGAAGAAACTCTTTCCTTGAGCAATTTATGCTTCCATTTTTCCAGAATTCAATTATTGGGGGAATTGGTACGCACCAATTCTTATAAGTTAAATTACTGTAATATTCAAATTTATCCATGATTATTCGCGATATCTGGTCTGGTGGCTTGTGATTTTCTTTAATACGTGCAACAAAGTCTAAAGTCCCGTTCACTAAACCCTTCTCGGTCCACAAATAAGAATGTAGCATTACTTTCGACACAAATGATAAAGTAAGAAATGGTTGAAGTCCATTTGTCATCTCTGAATCGGGCAACTTTTCCTTTAGTACATTTATAAAGAGCTTGAATCGAGGCAACACGTTCACGCAATTCTTTTAATTTTTCATTTATATAACAAATTTAACAATTAATTTTATTTGTTTACAATTCTTTTGTTGCCACTTTACCAAAAAAAAAAAAAAAAAAAAATTTATAGTACAATTCTTTTAAATTTTAAGTGTCATCTGTGCAAACGATTTTGCTGAATAATGAAAACATATTTTATTTATTAAATTAATCACGATTCTATCTATAATTACTTACTCAATGATTTATAATTTTTTTTTCTGAAAATATACGCATTCCATTTTTTATTTATTTGCTAAAATGCGTCCGTATTGGAAATGCATGTAAAATAAATTAATTAAAATAATATTTTTTTAACGTTTTACTGTAAAAAAAATTATATTCTGCAAATCTACAGATCATATTTTATTTTTGTGTTTAATTTGAAGTCAAAATATTGAATAGTTTTTTTGTAAAGTGTACGACAAATTGTAATTTGAGTGGACTAGTAGAGGATTCGCTTCGCTCATCCTAATAATGATATGAAAAATGAGTAGCCCAAAAATTTCATAAATAACAGTCATACTGGGTTTCATTCGAAGATCAAAAAGACAAGCTGATACACTACCTTTTGCATAGGACCACTAGAAGCATGCAACACTTTTTTCATACTCCTGCATTGGAGCATGTGTGACTGATGTGGTTTGAATAATAAAAAGAAACATGTGTAAAACACACTGTGGCAGCCTATTTTTTTTAATTATTAGTCTTGGTTTCATTCTAATTGATTGTATGAAATGATATTCTTTTCTCTGTTGTTCTTAATCTCACCATTACAGACTTCTATCATGGAAGAATACACAAATTTGAAATACATTGGCCAATTTTCTGCATTATCATGTATTTCTATTATATGTTGTTTTTCTTAAGTGTGCCAATTATTTATTTTTTAATTTAATTTTATTTAATTTTGGTGAGTACGGGGAAAGAGGGCAGAACAATTTCTATAATAGAAGTCAATTTTATACAGTTGATATCCTAGTATCATAATATACAGATTTTTTATTCCTCCTTATAAAATTAGTGTTTTTCTTTTTTCAGGAATTGCTGTCAAAGCTGAAGAATAACTTGAAAGCAACTGATCACATCCAGAAAACTGCTGATGACTTATTGGAAACAATTCAAGATCCAGCCATTAAAAAAATCATACAAAATGAAATATCTGATCTGAAACGCGAGATTGAAATTGAACTTGAAGCAATCATGTCTAGACACACTAAGCTAATTGACATGGAGAATGTGTTTGGAGATTTTTCTTCTATTTTTGAAAGTTATCAAGAAAAAGTATCATCACTTCAATTGTACATAACTCAAAGCATTCCATCCTCTTTCGAGGAAACCAGAAAGGTGCTGGAAAGGGTTGAAGTAAGTTTTTTAATTTAATAATTTAGGTATTTGTTAAAATTATTGTTAATTCTTTATTGGCAAACCATTCTTTTTATTTGTACTTAATACAATTTTGAATATCAGATCACGGGAGAGTTCTTTTTTTTTTTTTTTAGTATTATGAAAGGATAAAAAATGAAACCTTTTTAAAATAAAATTCCAAGTCTTTTTCTAGCTTTAAATGATCTAATCAGAAAAACCTTTTTAACTTTTGTAAGTTTGTGTCATTGCACAATATTTATTCTGTTCATTATTAAAATCGGAGATAATTTTAAGATAAATATTACCAACATTAGAACAATTTTGTCTGTGTGTGTGATGAAAGCTTGCATGTTATAGATTCCAGTAATCATACAGGTTATGACCACATATTAATCAAAAGCTAATAATCCAATTAAATTAAATAATCCTCCCAGTTTGACATATTTTCCTTCTGTAACCTGAATTTATAAACCAGAACTTGCATAAAAATGAACAGAATCTGTAGATTTGTGTTGCCTATAACATTCCTGACAATGTAGATTGTTGAAATTAATTTATCTTGCTTATGTGACCTCTAATCAAATGTGCAAAGATGTCTGAAAGATGGGGCTATTAATAAAGATGTCTGAACAAACAGATAAGTCAGTTTTTAATTTTATATCTTCTAAATTTCATGTGTTACCATTGCTTAGATAATTCAAGCTATACTGTTTTCATAAGTAGTGTAAGATTTAAAAAGTTATAACTTGAAGTAAAAGAATGTAGAACTTAAAAAGCTGGAGGATGAAATAAATTTTATTTAATAAGGTTTTATTAAATGCAGAAGATTCTCCCCAAATTACATAATTTACTGCTCTGTGTAAAAAAACACGTGAAAAAAACACATGTAAAAATCATGAACTGAAAACAAACAGAATTTTTACTTTTAATATGTCTAGATTGCTCACCAACCATACCAGTATGTACTTTATATGAAAGATATCAATAACTAAGGATCGACCAAAACAGTTGCTTAATCCTGCACTGTACCATGTGCCACGTTTCAGAAACCTAAAAATACTATAATTCTCATTATGTGCCATGAATTCAGCTGATATGATCTCTGTAACTGATGAAGAACAGTCTAAAGAATATATTAATACATTTTGTGTATGTTAGATGGCTGCAATTGACAAAAAATTAGAATTTGTTCTTCGGAAACAATCTATTAAGGCAAAATGTATTTTTATTATTTTTACTGAATACTTAAAAATATTAATCTAAAGAAAGTTGCAGTGTTAAGTTGATAAAATTAATTAATTAAGCTCTTTCAATTGCAAAATATAAAAATTCAATACTTAAAAGTCCCAATTGTGTATATGCATCATAATATTGAATTTTAGCTGAAAATTTTAATTTTAATATATTTTCTTTTTTCATTATTAGGCTGATATATAGATTTCAAATAAATTTTCTCATAAAAATAGAAAAAAAATCATACAGTGAAAATTAAGGCTGAAACCAAAACCAAATTTTTGTGGTATTTCTATTTTCAGCCAAAAAACAAAAATAAAAAAATCTCCCAATTAAAAAAAAAAATTACATAATTATATTCAGTTATTAATTAATTAAACATATTTAAAAAAAGCATAATTATTAGTGTTCCAAGTTGACTGTCTGTTCCTTAGAACTAAAACTTTTTATTTTCATATAAAATGCTTTGTAATTAATTCATCAACAACACAGAATTTTTTTTTAATTATACAAATTTCATTAAATTAAAAAAATATTTTAGTTTTAGGTGCTTATTATCACTGTTCATTTGTTTCACCATGTCCATACAACCCTATTATCTTGTGTTTTCGAAACTAATTGGTTATCTGAAATTTTGCTTATCCAGATACTGCTGGGCATCTTTTAATTTGGATAATCGATGCTCCACTGTATTTAATTATTTGCTTTGATTTAATACCAACTTATTGATACCTGTATTCTGTTTCTTTTTTCTATATGCACTGCTGTAATTGGGAAAAAACCATTTTTGGGAACTTATCTTTTTATGTAGATGTTAATGCTACTGGATTTTTGCCAATCCATAAGCCAATTTAAAATATTTAGCCAAAAGCAGACTTAATTAACAATTATAATTATTGTATTCAAGTTTTTATGCTATTGTAGTTTGTTTTCATTCAATAAGGATAAGGTAGCTGACATCACTCAGGGTAGAACCTCTGTCCCCTGAATAGTAGGCCTGAGTGCTGACACAAAAATGACAGCTGCTGAAGGTGGATTTTTTTTTCAGCATGTGTATTGCCCCTTCAGTTTCTGTACCTATTTTTTTTTTTTTTTCTCTTTTTTCTTCTGAGATGAAAGAAGTACAAGAAATCTTTTATAAAATACTGGTGTTAAAACAATGAGGCCATACACACGTTAAAAAAATCAGTCTTCGCAGCAGCCACTTTTGTGTCAGCGTTCAGGCCTAGTATTCAAAAGAGCAGTGGCAGCATGATAGGTTTAAGACATCTGATTGATTATTTTGCTGAAAAAAAATGGTTTGCGCTCATATACATATATTTTTTTATAGTAACAAATAAAATATTTCTGGGAATCATGTTCCCACTCAATTACAGTACTGTTTATATGTATAAGTATAGTTATTTTGATTCATCTTAATTGCATTCCCCACCTCTGTCAGAATTTCCCCTGATACTTTTTTCTAGATTGATTACTTGGAACATTTAATTAACTGCCTTCTAAAATTTCATGATTTAATTCAAAATTCTATTTACTGTCATTTATTATTATTTTTTGTTGTTTTTGAATGATTTTATATTTAATTTCTTAATGACTTTGAATAATGCTTTTGGTATTTTTAGATGGAGAAAGTTGAAAATGCTAAAATTCTGGAAGTACTTTGTACAATGGATATTAGTAAACTAAAAGATGATAGGGCCAATAATCAAATTAGTACAGCCCATGAAATAACTGTGCAAAAGACTTTCTGTTTGTTGCTATCTAATGGATTGAATCAATATGCTTACAGCCTTCATAGAAACTTGGACAGATTATCTGCATTTGACAAAAAATATGTGTTCTTTATTAAATGGTGTGAAAAAATTGAAAACAAGATTAAACATGACTTTGCAGGCTCTCCTGACAGTGCTGTTAGTGAACTGAAAGTAAGTATTTTTAATTATGTAATATTATTAAGATCAATAAAATGACAATTTCATTCCTTTTAAATTATTTTAGAAATGTTATGTAATTTGTAAAAAAAAAAAAAAAGTATAAGTAAAACTGTGTGATGTTAGAAAATTTCAACTTTCATACTTAGAAGATTTTAAGATATTTTGAACATTTTTATTTATATAGCTTAGAAATATATGTTTACTTTTTTCAAATATCTTCTAGAAAATTCAAGAAGAGATAGATTTTATGGAACCAGAACTTGAAAAAGCAGTGTCCTTAGGAAATTCACTATCATGTAGTAAAGAAATTATCCCTCATGTGTATGAAAAAGTATCATCTTTAAGTTTAGCATTCTCTCATGTTAAAGATTTACAGGCTCAAAGGTAAAATCTTGCTGTTTTAATGATATTCATTCAGAAAAAAGTTTTTTGCTACTAAAAATTTAGAAAAATACTTTAAAAATTTATTGTTCTAATCTGAGTGGTATAATATAGATGCACGCACGCAAATGCCATGCACAGAAAATTTTATGAACTTTTCAAAAAATTTTAGGGGAGAAACAATTTTTATTTTTGTAACTTTTTTTTTTAGTACTGAAAAATTAGAAACATTACTCAATTTTGTGCATGAATTATTTACTATTAGGCACAAATAAAAGCAGGGCCGATTTTAAAATTTTCCAAAAATTTAAGGCATTTAATGCCAAAAACTTTAAAAATTCATCAGTCTGAAATTATAGATACCAAATATCATGAATTTTGACAAAAGATTGGTATAAAAAATCAATTTTGTCAATCATTCGCAGAAAAAAAATCTCCAATTTTGTCAAACTATCATGGAAAAACATGAATTTAGTCAAAGTTCCATGGAAAAAGCACAAAATACTGTCTTAATTTTTTTGGGGAACTCATGGCAGTTTGTGTAATTATCAGGGATGTAGTGGTAAAAATAACAGAGGATATACATTCTAAGCAGGAGGTATATGCTCAAGGCAGGGGGTATACACTAGAGATGTATACTATAGCTTTTTTGAGAAACAGAGGGTATGCGATGTTCCTTTTAAAAAATCCAGAAGGTATATGGAGTGTACTCCCATATACCTTCCACTACATCCCTGGTAATTATAATAAAATATTTAAGTTCTACAAATTTATCCATTTATAATTCCTTTCCCCAGTCTTTCTTTTATTTTCTAATGTGAGAGAGGGAAAAGTGGACAGTGATATATTATTAAATTAAAAGAATTTTGAAAGTTCTTAATTTTTCCTCAAATTATAATTAAGTTTCTACATCTGAAACCATTTTTTTTCTTTTTAAAATGTACCATTTATAAGCATAAGACAATCACTTTGTGTGAATTTTAATACATAAATTAAAAACTAAATGCACAAATGTGTGCAATACAGTGACACATCAAAAATCACATTCAGTAATTTTGAAGATTCTTGGATCCCCTTTCTCGGTGCAGAGAAAAAAAAAAAAAAAAGATTTAAACTGGGTTCAAAGAACCCATTATTATCATTACCATAATCATCAGCCAGTACTTGAATAACCAAGGAGTTCTTTAAGCCCTTTTTAATCTTTTATTTATTTTTGATTTTATTTATTTTTTCTCATTGAGGAAGGGGATTCAAGAATCCTCGAAATATCCAGATGTGATTTTCACACCAATTTATGTTTTTAAAGACTAACAGGCATTGACAAGCATAGCTCATAGAAGACAAATCTCCTAGTACATGAAAAAAATAAAAGTAATTCTATATTTGTTGTTTCAATTATTATAGTTGTTTCATTTTGAGAAAAAAAAATAGCATTGATAAAATAATATTAATAATAACAGTAATTTTTCCCCACACACATGACATAGTCAGAAGTGTCATTTAAGTAGAACAATTGCCCTCGAACAAAGTTTTTTCTTCTTTATCATTGACTTTTTCTTTGTTTTCTCATTATTAGTTTAAAATTTTCAATTATTTTATCAATATACAGGGTGTCTATAAAAGAACTCTGGGGTTTTGAGGCAAAATATTTTAATGAAATAAAAAACATACATACATGTTTTATACATGACTGAAAAGCTTACATTTTCAAGTTTTTTTTAAACTTAGTAAAGTTCTATATGAGCCCCTTTAGTGGCACAGCAGACTTCTAAACGGTATTCTACCTCTTCCCATGTCCTGGCGAGCATGTCTGGGGGGACGGTTGCCACACAATTGACTATTCGTTCCCCGAGATGTTGAACATCACGAATTTTCTCTGCATACACAAGATTCTTGATATGATCTTGATTCTTTGTACGGTAACTACAGACTTCGTTTCTATGAGCCAAATAACACATTGAGCCTTTTGTTGCGGAGTCGCCATCATTTCAAGGTCAACGCCCTGCAGCACCGCCAACAGTTGATGCAAACATTCCCAATTCGTATGAGTAAAACTTTTTGAGCTACTCTTTTCAGAGAAATCGACTAAATTTTGCTATCTTTTATAGTTAGTGAGATATGAATTTTTAAAACCCCAGAGTTCTTTTATAGACACCCTGTATTAGTAATTGCATATAAATAAATTACAGTAATAATTTTATAAACATGAAAAGAAAAGTGATTTTAAAATAATTCCTATCAAAAGGACAGAAAACCAATAATTATGACCAATAATTTAAAATATTAATTATTAAATTATGACCAATGAAAATATTTTGATCCCTCCAAGTTCCTGCATGGAATGCTTCAAATTTGAATTAATTACAAAATGAAATTTATTGACATATATTTATACATTCTCTTATTAATGTTATTTGTCTGTATTGTGTGTTCTTATAGTGAGATACTAGAAAATGAATTTCATTTATTCACAGGTGCGTTGTGTATTCATTTTAAAAAATAATCTTTTTGATGCATCAGTACTTGAACATTCTTATTTATCATTGTGTTAGACATGAAATGTATAGACATGATATTTAGACATGAATATATGTTAGACATGATGTATGTTAGACGTATGTCATGACAATATGTTAGACATGATATTTAGTAATATGAATAATATTGTTTAACTGTATTGTTTTGATTAGTTACTTATCTATCTTTAGGTCACAAATTTTCATTAAAATTGCTAAAGTTATCAGTGATTTATCTGAATATTCAAGAAAACTTAATAAATTCTTGACAAAGGCTGAAGATTCCTTAGAATTATCCCAAGATATCAGGAGTTTATTGCTTGAAGAAATTCAGAAAAAAATAAATCAAAAACAGGTATTCAAATTATTCTGACTTAATGTTTATTTTATTGTAATCTGTCATATTTCATAAATGTAGAAACTTGTATTCAGTATCTATGAATTTCTAGCAACAAATTAAATTTTTACACTCTTAAGACATAACTTTTTACCATCAAATTCACTTATAGCTGTTAATTTTCATTCATTTTATTACCAAAAAAGATTATAAAAATATTTGTTTCTTTTAATAAAATTTTAGATATATATTTTTTTCCATTCTTTTTTACACTTTTCTGGTGATATTGTGTTTTAGAATTTTTGGTGCAATGAAGCATAAGAGAAGTGTATCTGATTTAAGAACTTGGCATGGTAAAAAGAATTAAAACAGACTTTGATATGTCAACTTGAAAACTCTTGATCATCCTTTAAGGGAGGGAATCCTTGCTTCTGCCATTGTATGCCAGTCAGTTACCTTTTCTCTATTTTTTCAAATAAAACTGCACAAATGTTACATTATAAGGGAAATTTAAAAAAAACCATTTTTTGAGAGATGGGATACTTTCTAAAATGTATATTTTAGAGCTAGCAACATTCAAAATTTCCTTTCTATTATGTTCGCATGCAGAGAATAAAATCAGAAAAGACCATTGAATTCATTTACTTATGAATCGATGAAGTCTGTCTTTAGTTTTAGAATCCCAACTTAATTTTTTGAGTGGAATAACATAAAATTATATCAAAATGGCTGTTACTGGCTTGCTGGAAATAAAAAGTATTTTGAAATTTCTTTGCTTTGTTGATAATCTCAGAGGTGCCAAATATTACGATTTATCCATATATTATAATCGTTACAGATATACTACAATACTTACTGTGTTACAAACATCTGTAAAAAAAGTACTGCAAAAAAAAGTAAATTTTGTCAAAGTATCACTTGAAATAACACAAATTTTGTAAAGAATTGCTTGAAAGACTGCAAATTTCGACAGACGATTGCAGAAAAAAAAGCAAATTTTAACAGAGGACTGATAAAAAAAAACACAAACTTTAATTGAGGATCACAAAAAACATGCAAATTTCGTCAGAGGACCACAAAAAAAAATGCAAATTTTAACGTAAAAAAAAAAAAAAAAAAATTTGTCAAAGGGTCACAAAAAAAAAGCTTAACTTTAGATAGCAGAAGTGTGACTTTAATCAAAAACACTAAAAAAGCATGAATTTCATCAAATGTTTGCATAAAAAACACTAATTTCATCAAAGGTTTGCATAAAAAAATGCAAATTTCATCAAGCATCTGTGTAAAAAAATGCAACTTTGTCAAAGGGTAGCATAAAAACATGAATTTTGTCAGAATATTGCAGAAAAAGTGCAAATTTGGCAAAAAGTCGCATTAAAAACATGAGTTCCATCAAAATTAGAATTGCAGATAAAGAGAGAATTTTGTCGAAAGGTTGTGTAAGAAATACAAATTTCGTCAAAGAATTGCTTGAAAAAACACAAATTTTGTAAAAGCTTGAAAGAATACAAATTTTGACAGAAAATTGCTGAAAAAATGCAAATTTTGACAGAGAATTTTCAAAAAAACACAAATTTTAATAGAGAAGCATGGAAACACTAATTTTGTCAACAAATTGCATAAAATGCATGAATTTCATCAAAAAATCAAACAAAAAAAGCAAATTTTGTCAAATAATCATGAAAAAAGTGGAAACTTAGTCAAAAAATTGCAGAAAAAGTGCAACTATACTCAGATTAATCCGAGAAAAAAGCACAAATTTCATCAAAGGTTTGCATAAAAAACACAAATTTCGAAAAAAATTTGCATAAAAAACATTAATTTTGTCAAAGGATTTGGTAAAAAACAATAATTTCATCAAAATATTGCAGAAATAGTAAACATTTTATGAAAAGCTCTCATAAAAAATCTTTGTCAAAATATTGCAGAAAAAGTGCAAATTTCATCAAAAGGTTGTGTAAGAAACAAGAATTTCATCAAACTATTGCAGTAAAAGCACAGATTTCACTAAAGGGTTGCATAAAAAATGCAAATTTTGAAACACAAAAAATGCCATTTTCACCCCCATTTTTTACTCAGAATTCCCCCCTGAGCTCTTCTTACTTGTAACTTTCATTGAAACTTGATGCCTCTGTAAATCTTGTCTGTTAAAAAAGATAGATTTACAAACAGATGTGCTAATTTGATTAGACACACATACATATATATATATATATTTTAAGTTGTTTTGTTATGAATACATTCCTTGTTACGATGCAAAATTTTGGTAAATGGTGTCTTTTTTTTTTTTCTTCTTTTTTTGGCCACATAATTATCAGACTTTTTGATAGCCTCTATTTAGGTATGTCATTTTTTCTAACATAACACCTGCAAGTTCTGTACTCAAGATTTTTTTTTTTAACTAATTGATTCAATTTTTTTTTAAGTATGGATTATATTTTATGAAAATGTATTTGTGTTTATGCTTCTTAATTTAACTTAATTTCTCATCACATGATGTAATAAGATTAGACCTTTAATTTTTTATGTTTACACAATGCAATGTGAGTTTATATTGCGGCCGGCATTCAGAAAGTAACTCAAACTCAAGTACGTTTATCATTTTCTTAAGTTAAGAGGTAACTGAATTCTGCATTGTTTCTTTTTTAATATCAGTTCGAAGAATGTTCTTAATATATGGTAATAAAAAATATAGAAAATATTACCATTGAGTGTAGTCTGGAATCAACGTAGAGAACTTTTTCATGGAAATGAAACAAAAATCCATTTTTAAAAATAGTATTTGAAAAGCTGAAAACTAACCCTTTTTAAAAACTATTTAAAATTACAATTCAAAATTTTAAAATTCTCAGTCTCAACTAATAATTTTTAACATTAATTCTGATACTTAAAGCTTTTTGCTCCTGTTAACTTTGTTTTCCAGTCCAGCATTTATCACTTCCATACTTCAAAATTATTCAGTCTTCAAGAATAAAAATGCTGATCTTTGAACCATTCTCCTTCATTTGTGGTTAAGACCTTGTACATCACAGACTCAGGAATTTGTAGGTCTTGACCTCATATCAATTAAAAGTATTCAACCAATTAAAAAAATGTTCTTGCCAAGTTTATGACTGTGTCCTCTGCTGGAAGTCCCAACATATTAGCTAAAATGCACTAAAAAAAGTAGACTTTTTTTGTGTTTGAGAAGCCTGCAAAACTATGCCCAATGCAATTCCTGGAATCAACGTATGTGGCTTGCATGACCTCTGACCAGTCTCCAGAAGATTATAGTAAAAGTATTCTATGAAAGAGAAACCAGTATGCATCATGAAAGAGCTCACAGAAAAACATTTCCAGCACTTTTTCAAACAGTAGAAAATTCACATGGAGTGTTGTAGAGATAAAAGAGGAATGTATATTGAAGGAAGATTGGAAGGATAAAAAATATAATAATTAAATATGTATGAATAATAATAATAAAGTATTTTACAGCATTAGTTTTGTTATTTAAATTGCCACACCTCATAATTTCAATTTTTACACAACCAAATTGGACAAAAAATGTACTGTGAAATAAAATTTGTTGTGTTTGAAAGCTGTAACTCAATTTATTGATTTTTTAAATAATTTCCATGCATGAAATTTTTAAATCTGTTATGACATGACTCAAAATTCACATCTATTTCTTTCAATGTGATAAAATAGCATTTGCAATAATATAAATAAGTATGCAAAACCATGAAGAAAGTAGCAACATTGTCACAGTTGGCAGTTGATTGTTCAAGTTGGCAAGAACTCTTTCACCCCTTCTTTTAACTAATAAAAGGAACATGTTTTCTTTCATAAAATTGGAAAATAGCTGAGCTAATTTATTTGAAATTTTGTATATATATTGATTATAAAGAAAATTAGAATAGACTTTATTCATTTAAATATGTAGTTTTTTAATAAATTACAAAACTTTATTGTTTGAATATATGATTGATATCTTCTATATAAAAGTGCTTTTTAGTGTAGCTGATGAGCAATCTAAAAATATATATTAAATGGGGGGGGGGGGGGGAGTTAATGTTTTCAATTCAAAACAAGTTCCACATTTTTGTACACTAAACAGTATGTTCTGTTGCTTGAATAACACAGATTGGATCTAATGGTTCAAACAGTGCCTTTAAGATAATTCTGAATGCATTAAAATTTTGATACACATACTTGTTTTGCATATCCTTTATTTATGTTTGTAAAATTTTATGTAGTTGTGAATTTGTTTTAGTTTCAATGTTTTTATTTATTGTCTATTTATTTTCATAACTATTATATAGCTATTAAGAATGTTTAATGGGCCCAACTAAATATCTAAAAATGCATGTCTATATATTCTTTGAAAAACAGCTGAATTGTTATGCATACATTGTCTTTTATTATGCAATATGTTATTTATATAACATATTGAATATCATTTTTTTTTCTCTCCAGGCTCTGCTAGATGAAGCTGATACATATTCTGATACTGCCTCTTATATTGACAATCTTTTGAAAGAAACAGACTCTTTAGCTGATGGTTTTAAGACTTGTTACACCAGAAACATTTTACAGTATTCTCAAGGTATATTATCCCGATGGGCTGCCCTGAAAGAAGTTATATCTAATCAAATCTTAAGGTAATCATGATCTTTTATTTTAGGGAGGGGGGGAGGGAGCATTTTTTATTCATTGAAGATAATTTGCTTCTAATTATTACTTTTTGTGTATAAAAATTTATATATATATATAATATGTGTGTGTTTGTGTGCATGCATGCGTTTTCTTCTGTAAATATTGTATGTGTTAAACTTTTTTGGTTTATACTAAAAACCTTTCGGCATACCTTCCCATGTATAAATAGAAATATATTTTTAAAAAATGTTTGATTTGTGTGATAGTTAAAATAGATCATGCATTTGACATTTCAAGAAATATAAACAAATTAATGCTTTAAAAAAAGCAATATTTTTGCTCATTTTTTCCTATTTGGAAATTGTATCTTAGTAATGAATAAATCACTGAAGATTTCAGACAGCTTACAGCATTTAGAGCCTTTCTTTATACTGATATAAACCATGAGCATTCATAGAATGAAGTTCATGGAGTACAAATTATAGTTTTTACAGGTAAAATCTAGTTTTTACCAAGACATAGGCAAAACCTGTTTTTACTGATAAATACTATTAGTCTCTATACATTTACCAATAGATATTAACTTATTTTTATAATTGATGTAAGTATTTTTCTGTATTGTAATAATTAAAATACAATTAGTATGTAACATAAATTTAACACTTAATACAATCCTAATTATTAAGTGCCAATAGACAAAAAGATATACATATGTGACTTTCACCAACTGAGAATTAGTACTTATTAATAGCCATTTTATTAACAAAAGACTCTTTATCATAATATGGGAGAAAATGTTTTTACCTATAAGAAAATTGAAATCTGCCTTTGTCTCGAATAAATATGATTTTAATTTTATTATTTCAAAATTTAGATACATCCATAATAAAGTTAGTAATAGACTTCATGTGAAAAATGGAAAAGCTGTGTTTTATTGCTTAACAATGATAAGAGACTATAAATACATAGATTGTATTTTGTATGTAACTTGCATTTATTTGAAATATCAACATTTGAAGCAGTTTTGAAAATTTTAATTCACATTTTTCAATCTAAAAAGTTTATAAATTATCATAAGACTTCTTATGAAATTTAATCTCTTCTGCAAATTAAAACAGATTTCTTTTGATTTTTTTACTTCCCCCTCTTTCAATATTTTAAAAATTAGTATTATTATTTAATCACTGAAATTCTGATCAAATAAATTAAAAAATTCTGCTTAAAAGTATTTGGGTATACAAACTATAGGGCTAAAAAAATGTAAATAAAAATGTTTTTTTTTCCCTTTGGATGCTAACCTATGTTTAATGATCAAATTTATAATAAATTCTATGCAATGAAGAGATGCAATGCTGACATTCAAAACCAACAAATGCAAAATTCAGATAAGCAGCAGACAATAACCAAACTATCAGTCAGTTGATTAGTAATCCTCTAATGATCATACTAATTTCACATATTGAAATATTTTAATTGAATAATTAATTGATATTAATTGCACCCTGCCTATCTTTGCATTTTTAACAGATGAATGAATAATCTTTGAAATTTATTTACAAGGTCCTCCTCCAAGGTAGTCACTGGTCTCCAAAAGTTAAGGTACAACATGTTTTTTGTAGTTCACCCTAAAAAAATATCAGTAACAATAAACTTTATAGTTTATATGAATGATAAAACCTTATGCAAAAATGATTGCTACCACTTTTATTTTAAAGAAAAGAACAGGTATATATGAATGACTGAAAAATGTTCAAATATCAAGCTTTTGCAATCTCATGTGTACATTTTGTTGATTTTTAACTGTTGGCTGTTTTGTTGACAAAAGCCAGTAGAGTTCAGCAATGTCCAGAAGATGTTGTTTGACTGATACATTAAAGAACAAACAGTCAGATAGATGGAAATAGGAATGTCACAGGCTGATGCTGCTAGATGTCTTAATATGTCATGCAGTATGGGCCAACAACTCTGGAATCAATGTCAATCCGAAGAATCAGTGTCCAGAAGACATGTTCCAGGCTGATCACGAGTTGAAATACCTGCAGAAGAATGTTTCTAGGGTCTTTTGTCTCAAAGAAAAGATACACTAATGTGCCGCATCTGATTGCAGACCATTTTGTAGCATACGTGAGAAGAATCTCTGATACTATATTGCAAATACACCTTCACAATGCAGGTCTCTATTTAAGGTGACCAGTTGGGTGTGTCCCTCTGACAGATGACAGAGAAGAATCCGATTATGTTGTGGAATAGAACATGCTTCCTGGACCAAACAGCAATGGGCTTCTGTAGTCTTCAGAGACAAGTGCATATTCTCACTGAAGAGTGATTCAAAGCATCTACTGATCTGGACGAAACAATGCACCAGATATCAAATATCCAACACTATTGAAAGAAACAGATACAGAATGTTGGTGGAATCTTGGTTTGTGCAGAGGTCTCATTCGGTGGTCACTCTAACATGCATATGTTCCATGGAGGATCTCTGTATGAGATATCAAGATGAGATCCTTGATCCATATGTCCACCTATATGCCGGTGTTATTTATGATTATTTCTTCTTATGAATGATAATACATGACCTCCCCAAACTGTGGTTGTCGAGAACTATCTTGAGTTAAACAGTTTAGAAGACCAGCTCACTCTCTGGTCCTGAATCAGATAGAACATGTTTGGGACTATCTTGGTAGACAGGTTACTGCTCTAAGTCTTCCTCCAAAATTGTTAGATAAGCTGAACAAGGTTTGCTCTGTGTCTGGTTGTCACTTCCCATTTCAGTATCACACAACTTAACAGATGGCAAAGAAAATTGATGCTGCCAATGCATTCAAGTCAAAGGTGGACACCACTGTAATGTACTGTTTTCTCCAAGTAAGGACTTCCCTATCAAGAGTGCTTTGTTTTGGTTGTAAATCATTTTTGTATTCAACTTATGTAAATTTCTATATCATATTCTATAAATAACTTCTTAGTAAACATTTCCTCTACTTTTGTTGTTTCTACATTTATTCATTTGCTAATTAAATGGGGGAAAAAAAAAGAAAAAAAAAAGGATTTACCTTAACTGTCAGAGACCAGTGTGTTTAATATTTTATGTTATAGTAAATACTTATTTAGTAATGAATGAAACAGAAGAATTTTTACTGTAAAAAAAGTGAAATTTGTGTACTTTTCACTATGTGCTATTCATATACTAATCAATTAAAAAATATATATGTTAAATTTAGATCTTATATGATAAATAATTTTTTTTCTGATGTGTTTTCTGATAAAATTTTCTCGTGAGATTAGTTTTCCCTTATGCCAAAACTAGAATGTCTTGTTTTTGTCCAAAAAAAAAAAAAAAAAATTTAATTGCACATTATGTATGATTTATAGCATTGCTTCATTGAAACATATGTTATGAAAATTTATCTCTTATGTACTTGAAACAGATAAAAGGAAATTCATTTATTTAAAATTTAGCTAAATTTAAAAATATTTAAGTAAAAATTGTTTTGTTATTGCAAATTGCTAAATTTAATTTAATTTCAATTTTTACATACTTTACATATTTCTAAAATTAGTTTAATATCATAAATTTGAAAATTTTAATAGCATTTTTATCTTTAAATTTAAAGCTTGAAAAATGCTAATTGCCAGTGGGATCATTTTTTTAATGCATTGGAAGAATTAGAGAAGTGGCTAGAATGTAAGGAAGGAATTGCCTTTAAAGTAAACTACAGCATTCCAGGTCATTCAAGAAAGACATATTTAGAAGGAGTTGCTGTGTTTGAGGTATAGTATTTTATTCTGTGTCTCTGCTTGATTGACCTTTCATGACTAAAGTTTTATAAAAATAAATAAAATAGCTTAATTCGAATTTTAAATAAAACTACATTAATAATAATATCTATACAGTATGACTTCAGAAATCTAGCACCAAAGTAATTTTATCTCTTTTGATATTTACACTTTGAACATAAAATTAAAAAAAAAAAAAAAAAAAAAAAAAAAAATGCAATTGTTTACAAATTAAAAACATTGAGTTTGAAAGTAAAAGTGCAAAAACTAATTTATTAAGAATGCGTGTTTTCTTCATATGTAGACCCAATTAGTTCTTTGAATAACATAAAGTACAAAAAACTCTGAGCTTGGAATATATGGCTGCAGTGGAGTTAGCAATAAACTAATAAAAGTTCAGGGGATGAGATCGAGGTACTATCAGAAGAAAATGCATCATTGGAAAAATGCATACATTTGACAGGAGAGTTAATATCAACTTTAGAAAAAACAAGACTATATTTCCAAAATAGGTATTAAGTATTTGTATAAAATATTAAACTTTTTAAAGAATGGACAAAAAAAAAAAAAATTGATTAAACAAGAAGGATATGACTTTATTTTTTATTATTATTTGTAATAGTGAAAATATCAATTAAAGTAATATTTTTTTTTTATTTTTTACCACATAACTATCACTTCATTATACATTACATTATGAAATTTGGCACCATTATTAATATCGAAAATATTTTTGGTATTTTTTTAGAAATCCGGCTTAGTCTCGGTCCCAACGATTACAGATTTTTGATGTTATGCTGTTTATCAAATTATCATAGAGTTTAAAAATATTGACATTATTATAAATTCATAGAAAATTATAAAACAGCTTTTAAAGTTTAACATAATGCAATAAATATATTGATGCATTTAATAAACAAAAATTGCTACATTTGCTCTTTAATCTCCAAAATATTCACTTTTTTTTTTCTCTTTTTTTTATTTTATATTTTTATTTATTTATTTTTAAATACACACATTATTTTGAATGTATTACCATTGATTCATTACAACTTTTGTTTTAATAATGTATATAAATACAAACAAACCCTGCAGCTTTGCTCACGTAATATTTGAAATATGCTAAGCATTATTTGTATGTCTAATTTTTATTGGAAGAAATTATACTTTTAGCAATAATTCAAAAATTACTAATTAAGCCACAGTTTGACTAAACTTCATTATTACACTGCATTAGGCAGAAAGGAGACTTAGATTAATAAGAATTAAAATTAATTCTAAATAAATAATTTAGAAAGTAGTTGGAAGTTCTTATGCTCATTTCAGTATTTGCTTAACATTTTAAATTTTTTAGAAACCATCTTCTTAAAACGCATTTACAACTTAAAATTAACCATCATGTCAAATCCAAGCTTGTCTAACATCCTACCGCCTCTCTGGTGGCAGTGGTACCAACATAAAATGCCTATGTTGGCATTTTATGTTGGGGACTGTCACCATTAATTTACCAACATTAATTTTGAAATCAGTTTGGTACTTCCTAATATTCCATAGAAAATATAATTTAGAAAGTTTTTAAAACCTTTTTTAGAATGTTTATTTTTTTTGTCGAAGATGGTAGGGGTACCGGCATAAAATATATATAGCTTCTGCAGGATCTGAGACTGTCACTATTGATTTGAAATCATTACTTTTGGAATCTGTTCATTATTTCCTGAGATTGCATAGAAATCGTAACTTAGGACGTTTTTAGAATGCTTTTCACTCCTTCCCTTCACCTCCTTTTAAATTTCAAATTTGTTTTCAGCTGTTCTTAGAGGGCATTTATATTTTACAAGTAATTACCACCATGCAATATTTCAAGTTTCTAGCTTCTTTATTATCACAGAAATTGCAATTAAAAATGTTTTTGCTCCTACAACCCTCTAGTGGTAGTGGCTTTGACATCAAATATAACTCGATTTTGTTAAGTCCTTCTATTGTTTGATTAAGTTCTATCATCACCAATTTGCAACTATTACTTTTTAAAACAGTTTGGTATTAAATAAAATGTGTAAAAATTATAACTTAGAATGTTTTTAGAATACTCTTCGTTGACTTTAATCTGTTAAATTTGGAATTTTCTTTAAATGGTTTTTTTAGAAAGAATTTACGTTAGAAAGAATGTTTTTTGCTCATGCAATACCCAGGTTCTACAGCAAGAGCTGTCACCATCAATTTTCAACCATTTCTTTGAAAATTGGTGTGATATACCCTGAGATTGCATAGAAATTGTGATTTAGAACATTTTTTAGAATGCTTTTTGATTTTTCAAAAACTTTTTTATTATTATCATCTCTTTTTATATTTCAAATTTTTTTAGGCGTGTTCTTAGAGATAATTTATAACTAATAAGTAACTATTATGCCAAATTTCATGTTTCTAGACTCACATAAATCATATTTAATGTTTTTTGCTCTTATACTCCCTTTTGGGCTACTAACACTGACATAAAATAGTTTGTTTTAAACAAAGAGCTGTCACCATTAATTTCCAACCATTTCTTTGGAAATTGGTTTGGTGCTACCTGAAATTGCATAAAAATTGCTATTTAGAACATTTTCAGAATGTTTTTTAGCATTTTCACCCTTTTTTTATTTTTTTAAGAAATTTTCTTAGAGATCATTTATATCTAATATGTAATTATTATTCCAAATTTCATGTTTTTAGGCTCTTCAGCAATAAAATAACCACATTTCTAAAATGTTTTTTACCTGCACTCCCTTTGAAGTAGTGGCATGGACATAATAGATATAGCCTATGTTGGAACTGAGACTAGCATCATCATTTTGATATCATTACTTTTGAAATCAGTTTGGTAGTTCCACAGATTGCCTCAAAGAAACAAGCAAACAAACTTTGCTCCTTTATAATATTGGTTATTGAAATCTATCTGTATTGCGGTGATAATGAGTATTTTCTCTATGTTACTGTAGTTTAATAATAAAGGATTTTACCAGAATAACATAGGGATATGAGTTTGAGTACTGGATAACAATCTTTTTTAATCAATCTTGATTTAATGTCTTATCTAACTTTAAATTCAGTATTTTTTAACCAATTACTTGTTTATTGAATTTTTCTTTTACTATCAAGATTGCCGAAATTAATTTAATGCAAATTATGGTAATGCAGATTATGATTGTTTTAATATAACATTTAAACGATAAATAAATAAAATCTGTAATTATATTTGTCATGCTATATGTTTAATTTGTGTCTGGAAGTTTTGTTAATAAACAAATTATTGAAAACCATAAATAACACAATAAACAATAAATAAGATCATTTATTCATATTTTAAAGAGAAGTTTGTTTTCTGCTAAATATTCTAACATTGGTTTGATCTTTATAACTACACTTAGAAAATAACTAATCAGAAATATGAATTTTAATTTATGTTTAAGCTATGAATTCCTTTTCTTTTAACTGTTTTAATTATTACTTTTATTATTTTCATGATGAACTTTTATATGTTTGACAATGTATGAATTATCTTAATTTTATATGCCACTTCAATTTTAAATATTTGAAAATATTTTGTGTAAATCTTATTCATTATCTTATTGCGGAACAGAAACTAACATAACTTAAACTATTCATATTTTATTGCTGTATAGTGATGAAATAATTATTACTCTCATTTTTACGTTTTATTGAAATCAATAATACTTTGTTATAAAATGAGTAGAGGAAATTGGATGAAAGAGGTTGGTTTTCAGGTGTGATCATGTGTGTGTTATAAAATTTGTCATTTATTTTATACATTGTTACTCTACTATTTGTAAATAGTCTTTAACTGATTTCAAAAAATATATTCTTCAGTATCAACAGATGTTTAGTTTGAGTTTGATTATTAAATATCTTTTTTATAAGATTTGATTTTTTTTAAAATAACTTTTTTTCACAAAAGGAAATGTATCATAATATATCACATTGGAATATATCATAAATTTTTCTTTCTTTTCACTTAATTTTTTTTTTTTAAGTGTGTTTTATTGTGCACATATCTTAATGTTAATCCAGTGTATTCTCTCTTTAGAAATTAAACCACTGTTTCCAAGATGACATTCAAGTACTGCATTCTGTGAATGCCTATTTTCACGACATCAGTAAAAAAGATTCCAATATCAGTAACTCTGTGAAGACTCGGGTATCTGCTGCCAATGATCGATGGCATAAGTTATATAAGAATGTTGCTGAAGTATTTGAAGTTCTGAAAAGTATTCTTCAAACATGGGATGATTTTGATCAGTTGAAAGAACATTTACTTCTTTTCCTTACTGAAGTTGATTTAAAACTAACAGAATTAGAGACTTCTCCCACATTTTTACAAAGTTCATGTGAAAGTATAGAAGTAAGAATTGCATTTTTCCTTCCCATTTTTTGTTATTGTATTTAAAAATATTTTTCATGATAATACTTCATACAATCAAATTCTCAATTGTTCTTTTGCATGGTCTGTAATTTCTATTTCAAAATGTTTAATTGAATACATATATAGCTAATATATTTTTAGTTTAATGTCCATTAATACATTCTTGACAATATTCATTAATTTTAGAGGGATTTTATCCACCATGAAGATGAAAAGCAAAGATTTTCTGGTCTGTCAAACCAGCTAATGAAGCAGAGTAATTGTTCTGCTGATATCATTCAAGCCAGTGTAGATGAAGTAATGAGTTATTGGGAGGAACTTTACAAGCGTTTTCTTTCTCTAAAAAAAATTCACGAACAGACTGCAGAGCAAAAGGTATTTTTAAGTACATCATTTGTAAATTGTCTAAAATCTTATTTTGATGTGTTAATTTATGGAGCATTATAAATTTTGAATATAGTAAATCAAACAATATTTAATTCTAAGTTAATTCAGGAATTTATGTTAGATATTTTAATTTGTGAATGAGTTTTTAAAAAAAAATTATGGCTTAATGTGAGAAGATTTTCTTTGGCATGATATTCTAATCAGAGATTGCATTTTAAATTTTTTTATAATTTTAAGTGTGTGTATATTTTTTCTATACTAGCTTTATTATGTTTTAATGTATTCTTTTTTTAAAATTTGCAATCAGCAATTTATTTTTACTTTAAAACATATTATTGAATGCATCATTCACTCACTTATCATATAATTTTTTAAGGTTATGATGCACTCTATTAAAACATTGCACAAATATTTGAAGTATAATTTTTTAATTATGACTTTAACTTTTACTATATATAACTTTTTTTTTTTCAGGAAATGATTTTTCAGTATTCTAACGACAAAGAGGTTGAATCTAGTATTGCAGCAAAAGAAACTCATGAAATTTTAGAAACAATTTCTACTTCTGATGAAATCGATTCAGATAGCTTGGCTCAAGATATAACAGGACATTTGTGTATAACTTCTGAAAATGTATCTTCTAGTGCTAAAATGCAAACGTATTCAGAGGTTGCTGCAATGCCTGTAAAGCAGGATGACAGTAGGACAGAAGTTTCAGAACTTTATGCTCCTCTTGTTGAACAAACTTCATCCAGCTACAGTACTGAGAAGATGTCAAAAACTTACTCAGAAAAACAAAGTGCTCGTAAGTGTGAAATTTATAGCTGAAGAAATATACCATTTTTATTAGTTTCTAGGTCATTCTCATGGCATTGCTATTATCTGGAATGATAACTTTAAGTTTATCATGTTGAATTTTGACATTTTCCCCACAGAGAGATGTAATGTTGGCGGCCTCACTACCTTCAGTGTCAAATTTGTAAATAAAAAATTTTCAAAATCTCTCTCCCTCTTTTAAAAACATGAAATGATATTTCGAAGTATCAGAAAAATGTTTCTAAAAAGAATAATTCTAAAGAAATAATATATGAACCCTCCTCATGCAAAAATGAATCATAGTGCAGTTTTCTGAAAGCATTGATAAGGGAGGGGGAGGGTGCCCTTTAGAGATTGCAATATGACTTTCAAAAAATATTTTTCTAGAAATTTGTTTTGTTTTTACATGAAAGGTACTTTTGAAAGCAGAAAATAATTAGTTATTACTATTTATAGTACTTAAGATACAGAGATAATTGTTTGAAATTCTAAATATTTGAAATATACAAATTTTTTAAAACAAAAGATACCAATACAACAAAGAAAGCATATTTTGTTAATATGTATGTGATCTGCAAATAGTAATTTCAAAATGCAGGGGAGGGGGAATGTTTACGGTGTCCAAGCTAGATTACTGACATATTTTCAGAAATTGAAGTTTGTTCCTTAAGAATTTTAATAAATATCTTGGCTAATTCTCAAAACATTATAAGTATGATTCTCAGATGCATTAGTACCTATTTTTCTTTGTGTATTCTTATCCAATTTGTAGATCTCTACTTGCAATAGATTTTCCAAGTCATCAACAAACAGATACATACACTGACCAAAAACTTTTATTAATACAGATAAAAAATGTCTGCTTTTTTGGTTTTTCTCGCATCATTCATATTTTTTGATGAGCTCTTTCATTATTTTTTCATATATATGCATACATATATACCAAGTGATTCAAAATAAAAATTATAGCAACTGTCTCTTAAACTCTTGATTATAGAAATGTATTTCCAATTCCAAAAAGTATACGAATCAAGTAAAACTTTTAAGTATTTTTTTTAGTAAGATATTGTATACATAAAACACAAAATTTTATATGGTTCCTGTGTCATACACTATACGGCCAAAGGTGACAAGTCACTTGCGATTTTAGATGTTTTGTTAAATATTTTGAAAAATACATGAAGAATTATCCTGAAACTCCAGGGACATGAATAGAATAGTGCAGGTCATATAGTGTTACTGAGATTTTTGTCCGAAACCCCATAGGAGACTATAAATAATTTTTAAAAATTTGAAGGGCTGTATCCATATATCCGTTGATTAGTGGCAATACAACATACACAATATCGCACATATTTCTATATTTGGATACAGCCCCTCATTTTTTTTCCCTCTTGGGAACAACAGATTTTGAGCTTATTCTATCAACTTCTCAGAATTTTCTTGAATTTACTATGTTTTTGAAATTTTTGTAAAATTTACTCTATAAATTTACCTAACATACTATGAACATTATATTTTGATTGCATTCATGCATGCACAGTGAAACATTATTTAATAAACCTGCTCATTTTTCATGCAATTTTTATTATCTTTTAATTCTGATTACAGGATATGGTGTACAATGTTGTTTATTATATTTTCTGAAAAGAACATTTTTTATGTTAAGAACTCTGCAAATTATAAGCAAAAAACTTGGCAAAATTTGCGACTGTTTTTATTAAAATCTTAATTTCTGATTTGTGTAAAAAGAACACAGTTTATTACAATAAACTACTTAACCATAATCTGCACTTTGAATGCTTTTGTTGCATTAGGTTTTGAAAGGATTATCCAAAAGATATCCACCCTTTTTCAATTTGTTGATAGTTTCATATAGGGTTTTGAGAAAAAAATCTTTGCAGAAGTATATGACCTGTACTATTCTGTTTACATATTTGAAATTTCAGAATAATTCCTCATGTATTTTTTGATAGTTAACAAAATGTCTAAAATTGCTTGTGACTGTATAGTCTTTAGCCATGTCAGTTATATTTATAAAATAATTTTCTTGCTAAAACAATTAAAGAGTAAAAAAATTATTTCTGTATGACCAAACTTATTTAGTTATAGTATTTTATGTTTTAATGAATAGCAGCACTTTTTGGCATTAAAAATGAGTTTATTAAATTAGATTTAATTGGATTAAATCCTGTTGTTGACATCTGAGTTATGACTACAATAATCTTCTTTTTTAATTTCTTGCAAACTTAACCACAACAAAAAAGAAAGATTATACATGAAGCATGGATTATAAAACACCATATTACAATTCAAGAACGCTGCAAAAGAACCTTATCATTTAAAAAAGTGAAACCAGATTATTAAAAAAATATATTAAGTAATTCTCACTCTCATACACAGTAATGGTTGTGAATTATTTTGTATAGCCCAGTATATGATCTATAGAATTTATACAGCATATATGTAAAAATTTTGTTTAGCATAAAAGCACATGCTAAATTTGAAAAATCACCTCAGTCTTTATCGCTTAAGTAATACTCTAATTGAAATCTTTTGTGTAAATGAACAAAATAATCTATGTGAAAGAATGATAACTGATATGTTCATCATAGTCAACAGTAAGCATCTTGTAGTGAATCTTTAATAATGTGTAAAAAATTCATTATACAGTAATCTCTTAACATTCACAAGGGTTAAGTTCACTGAACTTCCAGAAATGTCAAAATTGAAGATGTTCTTGTGCATAAAAGTGGGTTAAATTTTATGATTTTTTTTGAAATTCTGTTAATTCTGGATTTTTTTTTTTTTTTTTTTTTTTTTTTTTTTTTTTTATCTAACAAAATTGTTTAAAAAATTATCTGATCATATTAAAGTTTCTCTTACACAGAAAATGTTTTTCACCTCGTTAAACTGGGATTTGAGTATTTTAGTTTTAATTTATTTTAGGTTTATGTAATTTAATCTTAATATTACAAATTTATTACTTTATTGTTCTGCATAAATATGTATACATGTATATATGTATTCCATGTACTGTTTTTATGATGATCTAGTTTGACTTAAAACTAGTCATATTTTCCATTAAGTAAAAATTAAGTTAAACTTATAAACAATAAAGTAAGTAAATTTGAAAAAAGTTATTGTAAATCAAATTGAGACCTTAATTTTTTTTTCTATACTATAAAATCTATAAATGATAAATTGACTAATGAGTTATTCAAAATTAGATGAATTTGTTCATTGATGAAATTAGCAACTAGTAGAATCTATTTTTTAATTAAATACATTCCTTTGAATCTGCAATTCTAAAAGCCAGAAATACTTAAAATCTTTACATTGTTGAAGATGTAAACAGTGAAGTTGAAGGAAAAATTCAAGATGCTGCTAATATAAATGACTGTTGCAGTTTTCTTAATGTATTACTATTATTAAATTAAGAAAGCTTTTTTGGTTAATATATGTTTCTGGTGTGATTTGCTGTATCTTGAGAAAAAAATTGGCATATCATAAACTCTGCACATTATTTGCAGGTGTAATTAGAACCAAAGTTTATTTTTCTTGCCTTTTTTCAGATTTTTTAATTTTTTATTTTTCTAACATTTTCTACACATTTTAATATGAAATTTTGATTATGATTGAACTTAAGCTTGCTCATGAAAGAAGTATGTATAAAGTTTTTAAAATTTAAGATAATCATGACCTAGATCATGATCATTTTACCAAATACACCTTTTAATTCATCAAGCTTTTTTGGTTACCAAATCTGGCTAAACATGAAATAAAACTTTTTTTTTTTTATGTTTATGGTGTAAATTATTAGTGTACTTTTATGAGGTAAGCTCCATTAAATAATTAAAGAAAAATTTATCCCATCATTATTATGTTGTGTTATTAATTATTTCATTTTTTAATATTTTAGTCAATTTAAAAAAAATTCTTATTTTTATTATTTTACTTTATTCTAAGGATTACTTATAATTTCCATTATATTATTACATTGAAATCTAAAAATATAAACAAAACAGTGATAAAAAATCCTTAAAATTTTAAAATTTGCACATCTTCTAATTTTAAGCAGTGTGAATTTGAGAGTCTACTGCAATGCTATTCCTGTATTATTTGTCTGTCATAGCCCGATCTAGCTGAAGTTGGGCCCAGGGCCTGTTAAAAAGTTGGGCTCCCCTACCTCCCCATTCCCGGAGGCATTTTCAGAAAAAAAGTAAGATTATTTGATGAGCTGACAAAATTGTTTGAGTGAAAGCTTCAAGTTTACAAAAAAATTAACTTACAAGAATAATGAAGAAAATGAACTACCATCCTCTTTTTCAAATAAGCATTTGTATAATCTATGATCCTCAGTTTATGTTGCAGAATAAATGAAGACGTCTTTTTCAAAACTCGCCTTATTCAAATTCATAAAAATTGTGTTTTAAAAATATTTGATTAAGAGGGGGGGGGGAAATCAACCACATAAATTGTGGGCCCAGGGCCGAGGCTCTGAAGGCCTGTGCATGTGCATTAATCAGGCCCTGCTGTTGGCAACTTTCTTTTCACTATTATTGTAAATTTTGCAAGATCATCAGCCATATTATTCCCAGTGGGCTATATATAATTTGCATATTAATTTCAGCATTTATTTAAAGTAGTCAAAGATGAATTTTACAAAATGTGATAAATAGTTTTAATGTGAAATGTCATTCCATTTTTTAGTTCTTATAATTTATGTGTATTTTTTCCTCTTCTGCTAGATGCTTCTCGAAGTAAACAGAAGTCTTTTGATGATGAATGCATAAAAGACTTATTAGCAGCTCTAAAGGAAGCTGAAGAAAGAATGGATAGTCTGGAAAGAGTATTATCAGAAATAACACCTTCAGGAATTGATGAACATTGTCCCAACTATGTAAGTCTTATAAATAATTTGTGATTATGTTAAATATTAAAATATTATGATACAAATTATAATGTTTTGCCTTTGCCTCATTTAATATTAATTGAACTTGGTTGTTGATTTCACTTGAATTTTGCTTATAGGCAGTAATTTAAGGTATGTTTTTAATTATTATCTATCTATTAGATGAAGTACAGACATAACATGCATTATCGCTTTTTCTTTGATCGTATAACTTAATTTTTAAGATTTAAAAAAAAAAAAAAAAGTAAAAAATTAGGATTTTTTTTAATGACAATTTTGTTATGAGAATAACCTGAGAAATACTGCTTAAAGTTTATTGCTGCCAGGGAAAATGTTGTTTTGTGTATTTGAAAAAAAATGTGCATTTACTATTTAACTAATTTGAAAAATATTATATATAACATCATTGTTTTCTTAAGTATAGAAAAGTTATTTTTTAGGAAAAATAACTGCTTTCATTTGTAAGTTTTATACAAAACTTCCTTATTTGATATGGGAATTTTAGTCATTTTATAATTTCTAATCAAAAAATTTTGTTGTAATTTACAATTACTCTGTTTTTCTCAGACAATTTGGCTGTTAATGTTTAGCTATAGCTATAATGTTTAATTTAACAAGTTATACAAATGGATGTTTAAAAAATATTTAGCATATTTTTGTTTCAAATTTGTCTAGGAATGCACAAGTAATGTCCAAATAAAAAGTATTAAAGGGTTGTAATAAATTTGTTATGAGAATGCAATATGATCAGTAGTTGAATGATCTGGATTCCGATTGTTTGGTAAATTATAGAAGACTAGTCTTAAAATCTTCCAATGTTTAGTTTTAGAAAAAAGAAGCATAAGTGCACTTTTTTTTGTATGATATTTTTTGAATAGATAGACATTCTTATTTATTGCAATCATTTGTCTAAGTATTCAACTGTTATTTCCTTGTATTTCATATCTCATTAAATGTTGGTGATTGTAATCATATTAAAGTGAGTGTTATCACAGTGGTAAAGTTCTTCAGTTATCAAGCTTAATACATATTTATAAAATTTAGATTATAAAATATAAATTCTATAATTTTCTCCAAAATTAAAATCTAATGTTAATGTAAATTTTCCCCTGGTAAGTTTTTTTCTTAGCCTAGCATTTATTACTTCCAAACTTAAAATTGTAACTTTTTTGTTAAAAATTGATTATGTAAGTGCAATTTTTTTTCTGTGGTCGGATCTGCATTGGACTGGTCCCAGGGTTGGCAAGTTTCTGCCGGGGTGGTTAAAGCCAGCGGTAGAAACCGGTTAAAACCAGCATGGCAGAAACTGGTTTCTGCCAGTAAGTGGCAAAAACTGGCAGAAACTAAGAAACAGTACTAAATAAGAACTTTATTCGGCAATGATTCATAATTCACACTTACATTTGATAAACCATTAAGCTAATGTAATGATATGTAAACCATTGAGCTAAAAATTAAAACATAAGATTATGAATGTTATTCAAAGTATCAAAACGTTTAAAATGATCATATAAATACATACTTTGCTTATTTAAAACACTAATTTTCATTCACTTGAAAAACAGAAACTTTCACTACAATAACCTGATACTGTACAAGTTTAATTATTAATATTATTATTTACAGTTGAATTTCTATTTCTTTTAAAAATAAATTTACAAAAAATTCTGATTTAATAACAAATTACTTTTCAGATTATTTTTAAATAAATAACATAATGCAATTTCTTGTGAAAATATATAAGTAAATAATTGAAGCACAAAAAATAACATAGACAAAGAAAATTTAATGAAATATCTTGTACAATTATTTTACAATACTGAAGAAACAAATTACCATTCAAATATACTATTAGTATTTTTTCCATGAAGCATTCCATAACATAGGACTAATTTTGCTAATCTTTCTGCCCCCAGATTATTTCTTAATTTGTTCTGAATGTAAGAAAAGTTTGAAAAAATTCTTTCGAGGCCAGCATTACTTGCTAGCAATGTCATAATTAAGGATGCAAAAGTTGCAAAATTTGCAAAATCTTCATTTTCAACAGTATTCGTTCTTAAAGATGACCACCACACAGAAGGCGAGACTTTTTTTTTCTAGCAATGTTTTGCAATTTGTTTTGTAAATGAGATTAAAAAAAAAGTCAGATTTATTCTTTTGAATACTGTATTTAAATGAAATCTTTTCAAAATCTAAAGAATTACTAGATCCACATATCACTATAACAATTCTATGAGAGAGGTTTTTTATTACTTATTTATTATGTTATTATTAAATCATGCTAGATTACAGAAAAATATTTTGAGTAAATATTTTTTTTCTTTTCAGTGCTTTATTTAAAATAAGCATTGCATATAGTTTTCTATTTTGGTTTTTAAACTGAGATTTTAAAATAATTGTTTAAACATAAGTTACATATGCATATGTAACAAAAAAAAATTCTGTTACATTACTCAATTTTTCAAAAATCAAATTTTTTTTAAATTAAAACTATCCAGAATATTTTATTTGTGTGCATATATTTATTCTGAATTATTTAAGTACTAATTATTTAAGGATGAACTACTTAATAAATTTAATATTACTAAAAAAAAATCAGAGATTATGTCACAGAATGTCTTTATGCCAGTTGTTGCCAGTTTCTGCTGGTTAAAACCGGTTATAACCACTTTCTGCCACTGGCATGGCAGAAACCACTTTCTGCCGGCAAAAACCCAACCCTGACTGGTCCAGATGTCAATCAAAAATTCTTAATCCAATAAGTAAAAAAATATAACACATGGCTTCTATCTTAGCCCCTTCCTGAGAAAAATCTGAAATACTTTAATAAAAAAAGATTACATAGTGGAAACATTCTATTTTCAGTAAAAATGAATTCACAAACTGCCAGGGACTCAGGAGGAATGGGAGTGACTGGAAAGAGACAACTTCTGTTGAAAGTCTTACTAAAATTAATGTCAGAAAAAGAATATATATATATATCATTGGCTCACAATTACAAATTCCAATTAAAATAACATTATGTAGTTAGCAGATGCCAAATGTAATAAATACATACATTTTATTGCTATTTTAAAACTCTTGAATGTATTTTTGCTATAGTGCAAGATTGTACAATTTCTTTGGTATTTTACAAAACTCTTCTTTAATCTGTAAGCATTAAATTTAAATGTAGGCTGCTAATCACCTGAGTCGCTAACTGCATATTAAAATACATAATTTTTATTGTTTCTACTACTAAAGGGATTCAGAAATACATTAACTTATGTAGTCATCACACTTAGGTGGTTTTTTTAATTAATACTGCTATGAGAGTTGTTATGAAACTTATGTGAGATATATCAGGCTGTAGGGCGAGTTTAAAAGGGAAACAAAGTTGATCAACTTCCCAGAGAGCTGAAAATTAAGGGTGCAAAAGGATTAATATTATTACCTTTGAGCGGGATTTTAAAGTATCTCATTGACAGATTTAGTTGCTTTCTCACTTTGTGATAGTCTGCCTTTCTGCCTCCACAAAACCAATATAGACATTTCTGCAGAAATTTGGAAGGAGTGTTTTTTAGGTAAGATGTGGCTATTACTTTGCTAATTCTAGAGCAGACCTTACTGATTATAAATATAGGTTTCTTTGTAGAAGAGAATATATCACTCAATTCTGACTTACCTCTGATTGAAACTTTTTATCTGGGTGAATAAGAAATTTTGAGGTCTTGCTATTTGAATTTATTTAATACTTTCATTAGAAATTTTTGTGATGGAGAAGTTGGGATTAACTAGCCAATTTTCATAGAAATGCGTATAAGATTTTTTAAGTCTGTCTTTGAAATATTTTTATAATTTTCAGTATTCCTGCTATTTGTTTTTAATTGTCTGTATATGTAATACCTGTATATTTAATGTTTGTTTACTTATTTCATGAAATCCTGATTCTTCTGAACATTTATAAAATTAGTAATGTCAGAGGACAATTTTTTCTTCAACTTATCATCAACACAGTCCAAATTCTGTAACAATGCATAATAGTATTTTAAAAACTAATGTTTATAGGGGCACTGACAAAGATATTACCCAGAACATCATAGATAGTAAAATTGCCTTAGATTGTTAGAGTGCTCTAATGTTAAAATAATTTGCATAAATTCTTTTATGCTTTTATCTTATGCTCATAAATTATCCATCTGCTTGTCTTAAAAAGTTTTAGATTCTTGCTTTAGGAAGATGGATCTTATTTGATTCATGAATCAATTCTTGAATCTTATTTGATTTCTTATTTGATGTTATAAGAAATCTGTGCTCTTTTAATAAATTCCTATGTATTCTTGAGAAGATATTTTTTTAATTCTACAGTCTCGCCTCTTGGCTGCTTGTCGTTCAAGTGTAGATGTCATTCAACATCTGAGCCAGTTTTTATTTTATGATGTGCCTCAAGAAAGTTATAGGCCTCAGAAAGATGAAATTAAAGTTCAGAGTGAAGGTTAGTATTTACTTTATTTGAATGAGAAAGTAAGATTATTTATGTTGTCAATATTTTTTTATTCATAAATCATTATTATTATTATTTTTAACATAAACAACAACAACAACAACAATAAAATGTTTTGTATTATGTAATGTGATTCAGTGGCAGCTGCTTTATCATTATTGTGTACATAAAATATATTGTTATCTGAATGAAATTCAATAAATGCTCATTTTTGACTGATTTTAGTAAATAATATGCTTTGTGTGCATTCAAGCACAACTTTTGAATGGATATTCCAATTTTGATGCAAATGTCCCCCCCCCCTCCCGGCCTCCATATAAATCTCATTAAGATCCAAAAATTTTAAGGTTATTTGTCTAGCCTCTAAATTTCATTAAAAGTGGTCAATCACCATAAATTTATAATATGTTGTTAAACTCTCAATACTATTTTACATTTTAATAAGAGTCTTTGTATCACATATATATTTTTTATTGAAACATGTATATGTTGTCTTCATCACTCCCTGGTATTAACATATATGTAGCTAATGTTTGAAGACAAGGAGACAAAGAAAACTCTTGGTTTAAAATTCAAAGATTTCTGGTGTATGATAATGTTATTTATAATTATGATAACCTTTGAAGGATAAATTTTGATATAGGCAATAATACTCTTCTTCTAAGAAAAATTTTGAATAAACCAACCTTCAAACAGTTACCCAAGAGGCATTGTTTTTTAAGAGCTCATGGATTCTCTGAATGATATATGATAAGGGAATTTAGTTTGCGAATTCCAGCTGCATTTCTGTCCAAAAATAGATTTAATCTATACTTTGGTTCTTTAGATTTAGAAAATTTTCTCCTACCATGCAATGCTCTTTTTAAAAAGCCCTGTTTCATCAACATTGAAAATTGTCTTAGTGCAACATTCTTCCTCCTTTAATTTCTTTAAAGTATTGAAAAAGCTGCTTCCTTATCAACACTTACTGCCTCTCAAGATCTTGAAATGTTACGTAAATTAATTACATGTCTATTTGAATTAATGAAACCTGCCATTACTAATGATGAAAGATACTTCACTTGTTTCATATGAGTTTTCTATTTTTTTTTTTTTCTTTTTTTTTCAAAAGTTAACTTAGTTTTATTAGATATTATGTTTTGATCAATGAATTAATTTTTGACCAACATTTGATTTTTACACCACATTATCACCAATGATTTCATTTAATAAACAAGGCTGTGTCGGTTGTGAATCATCACTGTATTCATTGGATAAGCCTTCTTCACCTTGGCAAATATTCATGCTTTATTTTTGATATTTTTTCCTGGAGCTGTACAGGCTAAATTCACCTTTTCACGTGCTTTCATATTTCAGGCAATTTTACGTGTCCTCGTTCCTTCTTTATAAAACTTGATGGTTTCACATTTTGTTTTCTATGTAATAGCCTTTTGTTTTCACTTTTCTTCAGGTGTTGAATTACTAGCTTTTCTTTCAGGCGCCATCATCAGGATACAACTGTCATGTCGCATTACATGAACAAAAAATGAGAGAATTACTACCACATGTTTATCAATACAAAATATTCTGTTTGCAATGTGGTTATTTTATCATTTCCTGCCACCTCCTTGAGAAGAGGGCATAGAATGCTCAGATTGTTTTTTTAATTTGTCTCTATTGTGTGACTACCAACTTTCCCTTTTGCAGAGTATAAAAAGTCCTCAAAATTTTACAAAATACATGTAATTAAATAATTTTTTTTTTCATATTTGACAATATAAATGCAGAATGATGTAATTTGGGATACTACTATAAAACAAAATTGATATTTGTATTTTGATTTCAACCTAAAAATCTTGAAATATAAAATTACATTTATCAGAGTAATCATTCTATAATTTTTAATAATTTAATGGAGTTTTTACTTATTGGTTTGTATTTCATTTAACCCTTTAAACTCAACTTTTGTATATCTTCCTCCAAAAATTTATCAAAATATAATATATATTGTATTAAAACTACAAATTATAACTATATACATTCATGAGTCTAATAAATTTATAGTGTATTTTATTAAAATAAGTTTTGACTTACTTCATAAGTTTAGAATATAAAGTATACTTTATAAGACTAGTGTCTTATATTAAAAACAAACATTCACCATTTACAATCTATATATATATATAACTTCTTTTAAATGGGTGATAAATGTTCAACAGGATTGAAATTTCTTTCAGTAAGACATGTGTGCCCATTACAGACAAAAGGGTTAAATTAATTTTGTTCTTGTTGTGCATGTACATAGTATTACCATATTGCCTGTACAATGAAAGTTTTATTAATGCAACAATCCAAGAGTAATATAATGTACTCAGATGAAAATAAAATAATTTTTCTCTATTTATACCTTTCTCTTCCATCTTTTTTTTTCTTTTTACTTATAGTTGAAATTATATTCAAGAAAAATTATTTTAAGAAAAGTTATTTTAATATCATCTTTATGATAATTTTATTTCATAATTAGCAATTCTTTGTCCACTTTGTTAGTCAGTTTTTCGCAAACCTGGAAAAGGGAGTTCCAACTGCCACTGGAAGTGAACCCCTTTTCAAACTACCCCCACTCTAGTCTAGAATTTAAAAAATCTTGATTTTTTTTTAAAACCCAGATTAAATTTAACTTTTCAGTGTTATTTTTCTTTCATGTTGCTGTGGGGGCCGATTTGGTATGCTTCCAACTTGAATTCTGTCATGGAAGTAGCAAAATTTACTAGAGAGTTCTTGTATTTCAGGAAAAGCTGTTTACTGCAGAATGATTACAACTGTCAAAAAATCAGTTCAAAATCTGAAAAATCATTTAAAACATTTGTGAAAGATGCAAAAGTTGGCAGAGGACAAAAACTACTGCATTGGGCTAAAAGATCGAAATCAGTTTATTTTTTAGAAGTGTCAAAACATCGCCATGAATGTAAAGATGCTAAACATCCTATAAAAAATTCAAGTGGAATTAAAAAAATCAGAATACAAAAATTTCTGTATCAAACTGAAAGATTTTAATAGGATTCCTATAACAAATTTCAGAAACTTGCTACAAACTGCAAAAAAAAATCATACAACATTCAAAAATCAAGTAAAAATTTCGAAACAAAAAATTCAGAAATCACAGAGGACAAATTCCCCATATTAGACTAAAAAATTGAAATGAAAATCTCTTTACCAATGAAAAAAAAAAAAAATGAATTTTACCAAAAATTAAAAAAAAATCAAAGGATAAAATTTATTTTATTGAACTGAAAAATCAAATCTGGGTTAATTTTTACTAATGTCAAAAAAAATCTCATAATTGCTTAACCCCTTGGGGATGAGCGACTTGTATATGTGCCGCTAAAAGGCTTACGAATCCTTGTTTATTCCCACCAGTAAAATTTGCTTCATTTAATTGGAGTATTTTTTCGTTTTAATAAGCTACAAATTTCTGTATTTAAAAACTGGTGAGAAAACATTAAAAATTTCATAAAAAGCTCCTGTCGTGAAGGGGTTAAAAAATAGAAGTCACTGTACAATACTGGGAAAACTGTATTGGAAAGAAGACAAAATTTACTATGTTATTGGACAGAAAAACCAGATTCTTTTAACTAATATGGAAAAATGATTGCAAAATGTAAAAAAAAAAAAAAGCTAAAAATTACATAAAAAAATTAAATAACTATAAATTAAAAAACTATAATTTCAAGTTGCATAATGTCAGACATTCAGGTATCTTTCTGCCAAATTTTGCCAGTCCATGCAGCAGTCTTTGCAGGAAACTCTGGACTCTCACTTTATTGTTATGCATTCAATCCTTCTATTTATCTTTTTCTTAACAATGATGCATTAATTTTGTTTAATAATAGATTGCAGCATATTATTTTAACCATCATAATTGTCCATATTTTGTAGATTTGTTGGAGAGATGGCAAAAGATTGAAAACCTTGCATTAAATAAAGAGTCAAGAGTAATGGAAAATAGAAAGAGTTGGGAAAACTTTTCTAAAGAATTGATAGGTTTTGAAATTTGGATTCAAAAGGCTTTGAATGATTATAGTCTTGCTACTTGTGCTGATGCTGACATTGAAAAGCTAACTTATCTTTTGCAAAGACATAAGGTAACTGTATAAAGTATTTGCTTAATTAATTTCTTAATGTTTTTTAGAAAAAAAAATGTTTGAAACATAATGATTCATACAATTCATTATAATCATATTAGATATATTTTATGTAGTGCACATTAAAAGTTAAACTGCTCTATTGAAGCAAGAATGGAATGAGATCTCAATGATAAGTTTTATGATTTATGGGCTATTCTGTACATCAATTTTCTTCGTGAATGATATACATGTACTGCAGTACATTGTTGTATACTGGATTTTGATGAAGGTTAAAGCAGCACATCAGTCTTAAAAGTGCTTCTTCTACGAGACAGTGCAATTCCTTGTAGAGCAAGTGTAATTAATAAAAATAATACAAAATTAAATAGCAAACCTCAACTCTTTAAAATTCTCATTTCTTATAATATTCAAATTCATATGTCCATTAGCACTTATTTCAGTTCATATCATTAATCCAACTTGCCTTTACAATGCTCCGTTGTTATTTTGAAAGTTTTTTCTTTTCATTCTTGAAGATATTGTCATATTCTGGATTGAACTGGAACTCGTCAATGAAAATCACTTGACTCAAATCATTTTGCCTATAATCTTGCTGTTCAAAAGTCCATATTCTTTGGGCTGGATGGTATGTTGGGATCAAAATAAATCTCACCATTTGTCCATTAGTATTGGTGCCACTTAGATAAAATATCTATTTTTGATTGTTTGGCTTATCATCTCCTGTTTTATTGTCTTAAGAAACACCTATTTGCACCTTAACAGTATAATATGTTCTACTTTAAAACAAACTGTTATCATTATATACTAATACTAGGGTGTCAGTGATTTTAATCAGTTGATTTAAATCATGATTTTAACCAACTGATTTTTTTTTTTTTATCATTTATTTAAATAATAAATTTTAAAAATATTTAAAATGACAAAAAAAAAAAAAAAAAAAAAAAAAAAAAAAAAATTAACATAAACATAATTTGGAAAATTTCTACTGGTATTTGACTTATAAATACACACACACACACAAAAGCTTTAAATAATTGTTTTTAACAATGCTTTAAATAATGTTGTAAAAAGTTTAAGTATAGTGAGATGCCAAAAAAAACTAGTTATTGTCTAACATAACACTAAAAGGATTTCATTTAAAAATGGTATTTAAATCTAATATAACTTGCAATGTTTTAATATCCTTTTAGTAATCAAATTATTCATTTTTTATGTAAAATAAGCATAATACATTTCTACAAGTAAAAGGATAAAATAACCAGAATCTTATTTCCTTATTCTACTCTTGAAATGATAAATATTGTCATCAATTTTTAATAATTATTAATTTTAAATAGTGTTAAATAATTTAATATTAAATTCAGTTATTAAAATTTTAATAAATGTAAATATCACTAGTATTTAATGTATTTTTACATAATTGTTACAAAATATTAATGTATATAACATTATTCTAAGCTATTAACTAATGAATTTGTAGTTTTTATAATTTATGTAATTATCAACTAATAATTAAAATTTTATTAGTTAAAGTGTAAAAACACAAACTATGTTAGCAGTTAGAGGTTTATTTGTTTTGAAACTCTTGGTAGCTATTCAACATTTGAATGCTGGAAAGGAAAGGAAAATCAGATTGAAATTTTTAAAAATCTAATTTCAATAAAAAAAATCAGTTTTTTTTGGGGGGGGGGGTTAAAAAATCACGAATTTTTTACATCCTAATTAGTATTCAGTTTGCTGCAGTAGCCAATGAGAGATCATGTTCTCACCAATTTCTAAGACGTCTTGTTTATTAGAATCAAGTCCTTATTAGTGAAATGATGCTTTTTGTAAACAGATTCCATTATCTACACCTTTTTAACTTTCTTCTATCTTCAATAGAAGAAAGTGTTGTAATCAAAAATTTCTTTTAATTTCGGTTTTCAACGGATTAACATATTTTAAGGATCAGAGATTCCAAAAGAGATGTTTTTACAAAATGTCTGTCTGTTCATGTGTTGTCATTGTACCATGAAAAAGTGTGTGATGATATGCATAGAATTGAATCAAATTTTTTGTGTGTGTTTTTGGCTGTGGCAAGCAGATCCTACTTCAATTTTGAAATATTGTGCCGAAAGGGGCGCTGTAATGGCAATTTTTGTGCCATTTTCAATATTGTACCATTCATTTCCTGTGTATGAAGTTATGCATAGAATTGTACTAATTTTTTTGTGTAAGTGTTTGGATATAGCTAAGTAGGTCTTTCTTGAATTTGAACAAAATCTTCCAGAAGGGAACATTGCAATAGCGATTTTTGTGCCATTTTCAATATTGTAACACTGAAAAGTGGTGGCATTATGCATAAATTTTTTTGTGTAAGTGTTTGGCTATGGTCAACAGGCCTTCCCTCAATTTGAAAAAAAAAATCCTCTAGAAGGGAGAGGTATAATGGCAATGTCATTCTCATTTTTGTTATTGTACCATCAAAAAGTGTATAAATTTATGCATAGAACCTAACTAAATTTTTGGGGTGGGATTTATTTTTTGCAAGCAGGTCCTCCCAAAATTTGGAAAAAAAAATCTGCCAGAAAGGAGCACTGTAAAAGCAATTTCCATGCTATTTTCATTATTGTACCATCGAAAATTGTATAAAGTTATGTACAGAATTGAACCCTTTTTTTTTTTTTTTTTTTTTTTTTTTTTTTTTTTTTTTTTTTTTGTGGGGGGTACGTTTTTGGCTATTGCCAAGCAGATCTTCCTTGAATTTGGAAAATTCTATGGGAAAGGAGCACTGTGATAGCACTTTTTGTATTATTTTGTTTGATTGCTTGATATGTCATATGAATGCAATTGCTTGATTTGTCATATTGCTTGATTCTTCGTAGTTCTGTTGTCCATGGACTCTTGCAGAGATGGGAACTATGATTTTGTTAAGCTGGTTATTTGCAAACAGCTGACGGCAATAGAATAAAGGAAAACTATTGAATTTAATAAATATCATGTTGTAGATTATTTTTTTTAATTTCAGTTAATTGATTGAAGCATAAATTTAAGATGAAAATCAAAGATGGTATGGTTATGAATTAATAATATTTAAGTATTAACAAATGTAACTACTTTTTAAAATATTAAGGTGTATATATGAGATACAAAAAAGTTTAGGGATTGGCATATCCAACTAATTTTAATCTGGTTTCAAGTCGCTCAATTATTCATAAGTTTATGATAACACCATGTTGTAACATTTTCAAATAAATTTGTCTCTAAAAATTTTGAATGATTGCATTTTACTAACAAAACCATGAAAGCAAGAAGTTTTTGTGAAACAAGATTTTCAACATTTATATCATCTTTCTGACATCTTTCACTACTATTTGCATGTTAAATTTTTTTCAACTGATTGTTAGTATAATCTATATCATTGCTATTTTGATTTACTTCGTTGTTTAAAGATTTATTGTTACTTATTGATATTAACATTGAATCTGCTACACATGCTCTGATCTCTTTTGATTTTATATTTTTAAATTAAAATCTTCCCAAACAAACTTAACGTTGGGAGTCCCACTGTGTTCGGTAGCATACACATTTGAATTTGTTTGATTTTATATTTTTAAACAAAAATATATTGAAACAAAGTTTTCCTGTTATGATGATTACAGATTTAATTTCTGAAATTTAGATATATTGAATTTTCTGTTTCATCCAGAAGCTTCTGAAAAAAATCTAAACAATATAGATGAACACAATCCCCTTAATTTTTTAAAACATGAAAAGTTATCCAAAGCAAAATTCTCTTAAAAGACTTCAAAGACATTGGATGAAGAAAACGAATTCTAGAAAATCTGTGAAACTGCTTTGAGATAAGTTTTTTAAAATAGTAAATATTAATATTTTTCAAAACCAGAGTACTGCTAGAAATGGGACGATTATATTAAATAGGTGGATATTTTATTTTTATATATTTCTACCTGGGAAGTGACAATTTCCAAAATCTAACAGAAAACAAAGAAAATTTGAAAGGTCTCTGAAAACATTAAAAATGAACATAAGATTGAATTTCAGAATTTTTTTTTTTATTATTATTTAGATAGTAAACATAAAAACACAAATAAATGATTTCGTTTTTTAGAATATAAGAAAAGAGAAATAGAATAACGTTAAAACCAACCGTTAATGTCCAACTTAAAAATAAAAATAAAACAAATTTTAACAATGGCTTAAATAGGAAAATTTCAAGAAAATTTTAATTTTATGAATGAATAAAATGGTTTAAAAATGTTTTTAATTTAAATCTCTATATTTAATGGTCCAGACCAGTTAAGTGCAGATAATTGGAGTTTTATTGTACATAAATATTTTATTTTATATCTTTTATAATATTATAATTATTGTAAATAATACTGTATGATTAAAATTTTTGTTATCATTGCTGTTATTATTTCTTTATTGTTGTTGAAATCTTATTTCATTTTTTAAATGATTACATTTTTAAATTTTGTGTTACATTTTCAGGAATTGATATCTCAAATACGTGCTCAAAAGAAAACTGTCTTAACTTTAAATATAACTGGTCAGAAGTTTATAAGTGCCTCACCTGATGCTGCAAAAATAGCATCCTTAAAACAAAGGATAAAGGTAACATCTTTTTAAATTATTGTTTGCCTATATTTGCCACTTCTTTTTAATTTTTTGTCAGTTGTGTTTGATTGTATTATTTGTTTATCAGAGTTTCCCCCAGAGGGTTTCAGGGGGGCGCTCCGCCCCTCTTGCCCTTCATCCAAACACTAGCGCCCCTATTGTCGCTCATTGAAAAAAAAATAGCGCCCTTCTTGCCCCACATTTGAAAAAACACAGCCCTTCAGCGATGATGCAGACGTGCTATAACGCATAAATTACATAAAAAATCGGCGACGAAACGCAAAAAATAGCTCTTACGCGTCCCACAAGACGTGTAATTTTGTTAAAAAATTGCGAAAAGAACGTCAAATTTCACAAAAAAAAAATCACGAAATAAAGACTCATTTCCGGTAAAATTCCCGACAAAATGGCTAATTTCGTCACAAAATCCCATAAAAACGGCAGCCCAAAAAATGTCGTTTGTAGCATAAATTTGGCACCCCCTAAATTTCCGAGCCCGAGGCGACCTTCTTCCCCCCCCCCTCCCTTTGTTCACAATCTGTACAAAACTTTCTAAATGTGAATCCTGAAAGCACCCGTTTATGAAACAAAAAGAACCCTTTATGTCTTTTTCAATAAATTAGGCTTGTCCCCAAAATCGGCCATCTTTTCGTGATCTTTTAACAAAATATTTGTTCTTTTTCGATTTTTTGACGAAATTTCTGTTTCTTCACGATTTTTTGAACCGCTAAATTCTAGATTCAACTGTATAAAAAGTGCCCTTAAAAATGTAAAAAGTGCCCTTTTCAGAACAGTAGCACCCTGCCCCTTTTTAAACCTGGAAGAAACTCTGGTTTATATAGGACAGTTAGTGTATCTTTTCAAATATTTGATTCAGTTAATTTTGATAGTAGCATTGCAAGATGGGGAATATTTTAAAAATGTTAAAAACTTTGTGCTGGTATCATTAAAAAAATTGTTAATTGGAATTTAGCAAGTCTATTTATTACAAATAAAATAAACTTTTTCAAAAAAAAAATATATAACCGACTTCAATCAACGCTCTAAAAAGAGTTAAATAATTCTTTAAAATACCCTAATGATGAATTGTTATCTAATAATCACACATCAGATATCATGTACCGACAAAAAATGGTTATAAGTTTAATACATAGAACTTAATATCCAGCAAATATGGTTTTTCGACAGAATATTTTTTACAAGAGATTAATTTACATATTTTTGATTTAATTTATGAATAGATACATATAAAAAGTAATGAATTACTTTTTGAAGTTGGTGCCAAACAATCACAATCAATAATGATTTTTACCATTTTATTTATGGTATTAGGCATAATATAACCACAATTCTTACTATACTTACAATAGTTTGGCACCAACTTCAAAAAGTAATTCATTACTTTTTATATGTATCTATTCATAAATTAAATCAAAAATATGTAAATTAATCTCTTGTAAAAAATATTCTGTCGAAAAACCATATTTGCTGGATATTAAGTTCTATGTATTAAACTTATAACCATTTTTTGTCGGTACATGATATCTGATGTGTGATTATTAGATAACAATTCATCATTAGGGTATTTTAAAGAATTATTTAACTCTTTTTAGAGCGTTGATTGAAGTCGGTTATATATTTTTTTTTTGAAAAAGTTTATTTTATTTCTTACTTTTTAGTTATTTATACCGTAATACTTAGTTTAATCGGTTGGATAGTTGCGGTGTAATCGGTGAACATATATATAAAAAAAAAGTACATACGCGGTCGAATTGATGATAACCTTCTCTCCTTTTTTAAGTCAGTTAAAGAAATTATAATACGGAAAAAATAATGTATGTTATACATGTATGCTAGGAATGGGGTTCGAACCCACGATCCCTTTCGAGAACCAAAACTTAAATCGGGCGCCTTAGACCGCTCGGCTATCCTGACTGCAATCTAAAAGGTGAACAACGCCATATTACTTTTCGCAAGTCTATTATTTTAGCACATTTTCACTGATAAAGTACTGAGTTGGTAAAAGATCTCTGATACTCTGTGCTAACGAACGGTTAAAAACAAAATATTCTTAATAGCATAATTAATATTTAATTTGTAAAATATATCTGTAAAAAGAATAATACGGAAAAGGCTTTTGTATATATGTATGTCAGGAGTGGGGTTCGAACCCACGTTCTCTTTCGAGAACCAGAGCTTAAATCAAGCGCATTAGACCGCTCGGCTATCCTGATTGCAATCAAGTCAGGAAACTTATTCAAGGTCATGTTATTTTTCGCAAGACTATTAATTTAGCACTCTGTCACTGATAAAGTATTGAGGAGATAAAAGATCTCTGATTCTCTGTGCTAACGGTTAAATACAAAATATTCTTAATAACATAATTAGTATTTAATTTGTAAAATATATGTGTAAAAATTATAATGCGGAGAAAGGTTATTGTATACATGCAAGTCAGGAGTGGGGTTCGAACCCCCGCTCTCTTTCGAGAAACAAAACTTAAACCAGGCGCCTTAGACCGCTCGGCTATCTATTCGGTGAACTTATTCAACGTCATATTACTTTTCGCAAGTCTATTATTTTAGCACTCTCTCACTGGTAAAGTATTGAGTTGGTAAATTATCTCTGATACTCTGTGCTAACGGTTAAATACAAAATATTCTTAATAGCATAATTAGTATTTAATTTGCAAAATATATGTGTAAAAATTATAATACGGAATAGGTTGTTGTATACATGTATGTCGGAAGTGGGGTTCAAACACACGCTCTCTTTCGAGAACCAGAACTTAAATCAGGCGCCTTAGACCGCTCGGCCATCCTGACTTCACTCCATGGTGGAAACTCATTCAACAGTTTTAATTAGCGAAAAATCACTAATTTTAATAGTTTTTGCCCGTTTACTAAAAAATTACTGAACCAATTTCTATGAAATGGAAGTGGTACCAATCCGAGAGTAAGTTCTTTAATTTAACACCAAAACCAAATTAATCAGTTGGATAGTTTCGGCGTAATCGGTGAACATACATTAAAAAAATATATATGCGATGAATTGATAACCTCCTCTCCTTCTTGAAGTCGGTTAAAAATATTCTTAATAGCATAATAAGTATTTAATTTGTAAAATATATACGTAAAAACTATAATACGGAATAGCTTCGGAAACTTATTCAATGTCATGTTATTTTTTGTAAGTCAATTATTTTAGCACTCTTTCACTGATAAAGTATTGAGTTGATAAAAGATCTCTGATACGCTGTGCTAACGGTTAAATACAAAATATTCTTAATAGCATAATTAGTATTTAATTTGTAAAATATATATGTAAAAATTATAATACGGAAAATTATTGTACACACGTATGTCAGGAGCGGGGTTCGAACCCATTGTCACTTTCGAGAACCAGAGCTTAAATCAGGCGCTTTAAACCGCTCGGCCATCCTGACTTCGCTCTATTGTAGGAACTAATTCAACAGTTTTAATTACCGAAAAAACACTAATTTTAATAGTTTTTGCTTAATTACTAAAAAACTACTGAACCAATTTGTATGAAATGGATGTGGTACCAATCCGAGAGTAAGCTCTTTAATTTAACACCAAAACCAAATTAATCGGCTGCATAGTTTCGGAGTAATCGGTGTACATACATAAAAAAAAAAAAATACATACGCGTCGAATTGATAACCTCCTCTCCTTTTTGAAGTCGGTTAAAAATGTCATTTATTTCAATGTTATTCAAATAAATTTGATAATCTCTCATTTGCATTTTTGTTATGTCATTCATAACTTGTTCAAGGCAGACACTAATATGTAGTAGATAAAATTACCCACTGCTTAAACAAATGAAATTTGTCAAAAACATCATTCTTGTAACTACAAAAGAAATAATTAATGATTATATAGTATTTCATAAAATTTATCCTAAAACCTAAAAAGAAGGAAAAAGAAATATATGTTGTTGCTGTGGGAAAGAAATGAAAATATAAGCAGAAACGGATTAACTACCACCCGGGCCCTTAGGCTTGACTTTCTGAGGGCCCAGTTTCACTCCTTCAAAGTGGTATATACTGAAAAAATTAAAACACATGCTTGCTTCATTAACTCATAAATCATTGATGATTAAAATATAAAAGATTATGACAAAGAATTTCGCACACTTTTTGCCTTTTGTATTAATGTCCGACCAGTGTAAAAGAATATTTTTTTGTTCTTTATATAAGGAAAATTTTAGCACCGGGCCCCCTTTTCTTCTGGTGCCTTAGGCTTCAGCCTACTCAGCCTAATGGGTAATCCGCTTCTGAATATAAGAGATTTAAATTACATATTAAAACAAAATTTACTTACATGTTAATCAAAGACATTCGATTTGATATATATATGCTATATAATGAAAAAAAATAAAAGAAGGTTTAATATTAATTGGTTTAAAAGGGGTTATAAGAAAAGGAATATTAAGTTATTAATTTAAAGTTATATTTAAGTAGTTGCAGTACATCGCGTGTGTTGAGGAGGGAAAGAAACAACATGGTGGAAAATTAATGAACACACAATTCACTCACCTGAACCAGTAAACCACTCCATCTTCTCTAGTGAGATTCACCAGATAAATCATACGATATATTTTATTCCGATGATACAAAGATTATGGTCATTAATATTGTTAAATGTAATTTTTTTTATTTTATTAATAACCCTTGTATGTATCATATAAATATGAATAAGAAAATAGGAAAACATTTCATAAAACACAATAACAACTTTAATTGAAGAACACACATTTTATTTGCTCTTGCATAAATGTAAAATATAAAGGGGGGAGGGGGGAGAAAGAACAAGCCTAAATAGTGCACCAATTAAAAAAATTAATTACAAAAGTAAGGCAGAATCAACCTGGATACATAACTTCAACAGATTTTCAGGAGAGCCACTTAGAAAACAAATAAGAACAAGCATGTCTTTTCATATGTGGGAATTGAATTTTTAGTTTGTCACAGTTCGTGAGAAGCATTAAGACCCTAAGCCGATGGTAAGTGAAGTTTAAAAACAAATTACAAAAAAATATGGTTCAATCTCACCACTTGCAATTAGTCTGCACAGAATGTGTACACTTTCTTCAGGAGGTTGTTCTCTTTTACACTAGAATCCTTTATAAGTCCACAGACCTCTCAGCTTTTACATTTTGGTGAGTTGTAGAAGTAGCAAACCTCATCAATGGCCTCATCATCGATGTTTCAAAATTCGGCTGTCTTGTAGGGTCCACACTGACTCTTATGCATATTACTCAAAATTACCCACTATTTAGTACTAATGGCTCACGTGGAATGTAAAATGTATTTGGAGGAGCGTCGTCTCATCCTTGTTGATGGAGCGGCGTCCAGAAAAAAAGAGTAAATTGAGAGGATTCATTCCACAAGGCTTCTTCTGACAATTATTCAAGATTTTTACTATTATCAACTTATAAAAAGACAGTGGGGACTTCACCAGAATGCTGGTAAAAATTTACAGCATCCCAGCGAAGCCCGCACGTCCAAACTCGTTGAAGTCAGCCGCCAGAGACAGAGAGAAAACCGTTTCCCTCCTTCAAGCGTTGTTCCGGAGAGCGGTAAAATGTGCTACGCTGATTGGCCAGAATCAAACGCGCGCCAAAGACGAACGTTGGCCAAGATCAGCGGTTATGGATATTTAACTATTGAATAAAAGATCGTTAGAATATATATTTGAAAATTATTATTATAAATTACATTTAAAAATATTAATCAATTAGGTAAATATTAGAGTTAAGATATTTAATTTATTTAAATTTATATTTACGATCTTTTAAGAAAAATTTAATAAAATTATTTTTAACATAAAGTTTAGATAATTAAATTAAGGATTAAATATTAAATTATAAATATTAAAGTAAAATTATTTTAGAATTAAACATTAAAATTTGAAAATCAAAGTTAGTTATTTAAATTTTTAAAAAATTAATAAATGTTACCTAACAATATACATTATTAAAATAAAGCTTTTATTCCTTATTTAGACAATATTATGAAATTTATTAGATAATGTTTTAAAATTAAGATGCATGCTGAAACATTTTGTTAAATTATACTGATAAATTGCAGTCCGGAGTAAAAGTGAAAAGGTACCTTAAAAATTTATGATGATCTCATCTTAGTGATTGATCACATGATTGGGTATTTCATTTCCTAATTTATCCCCAGCAATTCCTGATAAAAATGTTGCTTTCTCTCCATTTCATCTGTTCATTATTTTTTGTAGTCTGCTTCATAGATGTCGCAGCTTTTTTCTCGCAGTTACTCTCATTCAACCTTGCTTCAGCTCACTATTGTGCCATTCCTCTCATCTCCATAAATGCCATCCCTCTTATCCAACTTGCTTGCTTTGCATTTTCTTCAAACTCAACTCAAAATAGTTTGATCATGCATCAAACATAGCAATGTTATAATTTGCCATTCATTTACAATATCTTTTAAATTTGATTATTTGATACTAGAATTATATTTTGTATACTTTCTTTTTCAGAAAAATTTTGATTTAAATAGGAGCATAATCACTTGCAAAATATAGTCTGATTGTAATAGATGAATACTATAACACCAGTGCTCGGGACTATGTGTTTCGTAAAATATAAAATAATAAGTTAAACTTGCATATTTTCTAACAGAATGTCTCTTAAAACTTTTAAAATAACATTTTTACATTAAATTACACGGGGCTTGAAATTCAATTTTTCAAAGGAGTGGAGTCTCCCTACCAACATTTATAAATGGAGGGGAGTTTAGCTGTTTGGAAGTGATAAAAACAAAAAAATCTTTAAAACTGCTATTATTTTATGTGCTATTTAAAAAATTACAAGAATACAGCATGACAAATACCACTAAAACAATTTTTGTCAGAAAAAAAGTTAAAATTTTATGTTGTTTAATCTTTATAGGTTGTAAATTCCTTCCCAGTGCTAACTATTTTTCTTACAGATCTAGTAAACTCTGTTTTTCGTTCGGCCCGATTTTGGATTGAATGTAGATTCCTGCATGTTGGATTTAGATTAAACCTAATTAACGAAAGTTAGTTTAACACATTCGCTGCCAATCACGCGCTGGTGTGTGATATGGCACCAACTTTAAGGGGCCACTCACGTGCTGGCGCTGGAAAATCTTTCACTGATTCTTTGTTATAAAAAGTAAATCAGCTTCTGGAAAAAATCCTCTTCTATAGTGCGGTATTAACTATCACCACATCTTCACGTGAGTGGCAGCGAACGTGTTAATATTATTTTCGATTAAAAACTATACATATTATATAAACACATATGTTTGTGTGTGTGCTGTTTTCTAAGGAACCAGCTGCATTTTCCGTTACCCTCTGACATGTTTTTTTGTGATTCTTGAATGAAAATATTGGACTTTATTTTAGAGACCCTTTAATGGAATTTACACATATTTAGCGATTCTTTGACAAAATTCATGTTTATTCTATGACCCTTTGACTAGATTCATGCTTTTTGCAACTTTTTGATGAAATTCACATATTTATTTTGCGATACTCTGTTGACATTTGTTTTGTTTTTTTCACGACTCTGAGACAAAATTCACATTCAATAAGCAACCCAAGGGTGATTCTGTTCTCAATTTTTCAAAAATTTAAGATATTTGATTCCAAAAATTTAAAAAAAAATCTGAATTTCACATATATGGTCACCGAAAATTCAATTTTGTCAATAGCTCGCAGAACAATCTCGAATTTCGTCAGAGGATTGCTGGAAAAATGCAATTTTTATCAGAAAATCATGAAAAAACAGAAGTTTCTTAAAACAATTGTGGGAAAAAAATTGCAAATTTCATCAAAGGACCAGGGAAAAAAAAACGAGAATTTTGTTCAGGTATCACAGAAAAAATGCAAAAATCTTTAAAGAATTGCAACAAAATCACAATTTTTGTCAAAAGATCATTAAAAATATGCAAATTTTGTCAAAAAATCCCTAAAAATCCAGAAATTTCGTCAAAAAAATATGAAAATCTGCAAATTTTCTCAAAAGATTTTGAAAAATCTGCAAATTTTGTCAAAGGGCCATAGAAAAAACACATGGTGTCTAAACTAGATTTCCCTCTACACACCGCATAATCTGCTAAAACCTTTAAGAAAATTGCTATGAATTTTAGATATTTTTTTTTTTTTTTACTCAAAATTACCCTTGAAGCGACCTTTTGACAAATTTGGCATTTTTATCACTATCCTTTAAAGATATTTGCATTTTTTTCTCATCCTTTGACATAATTTGCGTTTTTTCTGGCTCTTTCAACAAAATTGATGTTTTTTTTTTTTTTTTTTTGCGATCTTTTGACAATTGGCCATTTTCTGCGAGCAACTGATGAAATTGTTTTTTTTTTCTTTTTGGCAACCATCTGTCGCAATTCGTAATATCTATATGTCCGAATTTTTCATAATTTTTGGAATTGAATGTGTTATTTTATTTATTTATTTATTTTTTTCTTTAACATAATCACATTTTTTTTTTTTTGCCGCGGAAAATAGAACAAAATTTGTATATGGATCGCGGGAAAAAAATTGCGAAGTTTGTCAACCGGTCGTGGAAAATATTCTAAATTTCAATGTTCTTTCGCAGTAAAAAAAAAAAGTGCAAAATGTGTCAATCAGTCGCACGAAAATATCACAAAATTTGCATAACGTTCGTGGGAGTTTATCATAATTTCAAAATGTAAACTTTTTGGAAATTGGTGAAATATTTTGGGCAGGAGCTTCCCGCCCAGGTAATTTTTTTGGGCGGGATTTCAAAATTTTGGATGCGAATCCCGCCATCCCGCCCTGAAATTCAAGCCCTGTTACATATTTTGAAAATTAAATTATCAATTAGTTATCACTTTAATTATATAATTTTTTTTTTAAACTTTTTGAAACATTATAAATTTGGATTTTACGTACATGATATTTATAAATATCCAAGGAAAAAGTTTTTACATTCATGGGTGCTAAGTTAGTAAAAAAAAACTTCCTCAAAATATTATTGAGCATTACAACCATATACTAGATAGATTATGTATTAATTTGTAAATATTTTTCAGTATTTTAATAACGGCAATAAAAAATTTCATATAAATAAACAATGTTATTTTTTGTCATGATATCTTTCAGCTAATTTTCAGCAAGTAGATGTCTTCAACTATGAAGTGTATTAGTTTTCTAATAATAATAATAATTCATTTACTCATTTTTATTGATTTCAAATTTTATCTTGCAGACTGTAAATGATCATTGGGACAAATTGTATTCTATTGCATTACATTGGCAGAACAAATTGCAAACTGAATTCCTCCAAAGTTCTGAATTCAAAAGCATGTTCGATGAGATGAAATTATGGTTAAAAGAATCTGAAAAAAGAATAGATGAAATGTCTCAAGTGAAAGAAAAGAATGACTCTATCTTGCATACACAACACACAGAATTTTTTGTAAGTAATACATTTAAAAAAGCCTTTTTTGTAATGTATTGAATATAAAATGTATTTTGTACATCACAAATAAACATAAATATCCACTAAAAGTGTGTGGAGTGGGGGAGTTTTCAATAGATGATATTTTTTGGCAGTTAGTTTTTGATGAATAGTTATTTTTTTATTTAGAAGTGATGAAAGGTTTAGTGGAGGATATATGAAGGTATATGTCATACACTTTCTGGGTTTTTTTGAGAAGGTCCATATACCCCTGTTTCTCAAATAAAGCATGTTCATGACTCTAACATATCCTCTTTTTCAATTATAATTTCAATTATATACCCTTTGCCTGTAGTACACACCTTCTCATTTTTTTTAATGACTACAACATTGGTAGCCCTCTATTGGTCAGTGTGAATACCTTCATTGATAGGCTGAATATATATAAATGGCATTTGAAAACTGAAAAAGCAGTATATAGAAATTGCACAAAAATGTTTTTCATCTAAATCTAATTATATTAATAATAAAATATTTGGAAAAAAAAGAACACTTTTAAAAGGAAAAATCAGCAAAATATTTAATCATTATATTCAAAGTTTAACTCTCTACTGGAAAGTTATCAGTTTTATCTTTAGCAGATGCAAGACAAAGGAAACATTTTGAAATAATCATGCCTGTTTTCTATCACCAAGTTCATGTTTTTTAATGGAGTGTGTAAACATAAAATAAACTAAATGAAGCGTTTTTTCCACCAAGAACTTCATATGCAAAATTATTTTTAAATATATAAACATAAAAACAATTTGGCGCAGTTTAGTTTGTCTCTCTCTCTCTCTCTTGGTGTTTATTTATTTAAAAATGAGAGAAAAATAAAATTTTTAAAACTAAATTTGAAAATCCAGGAAAGGGTCCTGCTGCTCTTTATGAGCTCCCATGCAAATAAATTACTATTATATCTGTCTTTGCAATTGTAATAATTTAATGTTTGTTATGTATTTGAAATATCATTGTTTATTTCATTTTGTTAAATATCTTTTTATTATTTTCTTTTAGGCTCTTAAACAGCAACTGGAAGTTTATTGCAATCGATTGGAAACTCTTCTTGAGATAACTCATAATTTATTTCTTCCTGAACTTCACTCTGCTGAAAATGTTGATGTATTTGAAGCAAATTTAGCAGAATTACAGGAAGAACTGAAATCTAATTTAAAGCTATCACAATCTCTGCTTATAAAGTGTACCGAAATGCTCAAAAGTATTTCAGGATCTCTAGGATTAATAAAAGTATGTATATATCACTTTCTATTCCTTCAATTTCTTCTTTCTATTCTTTTAAACTTTAAATATTATTTGAAATATATATTTTATTATTAATCATGTAATTTTTGAAAAAGTACAGTAAATATCATCTAATCCGGCATCCTATGCTCCAGCATGCTGGATAATCCAGCACGACTTTTGAAAGTAAATAGTATTCCTTATTTAATTATTCCTGGTGTTTATAATAATCAGTGGAACTTCAGAATGAGAAATTAAGCAAAAAACATTGAGAAAGTCGTAGCATAAACTTTGGTCTAAAATAAAGGACAAAAATGTTGAAGTAACTTAAAACAATGCAGTTGATAATGAATCAGAAAAAAGTTTGAGGTTGTTTGCATTAAGCAAACCCCATGTTCCAACTGAATCTAGAAGAATTAAGAATGGGTTGAAGTAGCTATACATGATCAAACAGAAGAAATTTTGACAGATGATGCCATCATTCAGAGTGAGATCAGCACAACAAAACCCAAATACATTGATTCTGATGAAGGTGACATGAACGAGATAAATAACATTAGTTGGCATCAAGAAGCTGATGCCTTAAATACATTAATCAGTTTTTCTAAGCACAGCAATTCATTCAACAGTGCAAAAATTATGAAATTCCACATCATCAAAATGATTTCCTAAAACATAGAAGGGAGAAGACTATTATAAAACAAATTGATATTTGAGATTCATTCAAGAAGGTCTCTGCGATTTTGGTGAACATTTTCATTTTATAGTCATGTACATGTGTTGTACTTTGAGTATTTTTTTATACTATTCAAGCTGAAAAACGAATAAAAAAAAAAATATGCTTAAATGTCATTTAAAAAAAATTCTTTTTAACTTTTTTCCCGACATTCATCTCGTAATCCAGAAAATTTCATAAGTTAGTCTCAAGTATGCCAGATTAGAGGATGTTTACTGTGATAAATCTTCAAATATTAATTGTCTATCAAATCTCATTTTATTAAGCAATATAATATATTCTCAATGAATCATTTCTTTTTTCAAGTTTGTAAGATGAACCCTACCAATTACTATATGATACTATCTGTATTCTTAAATATGTGAATTTTTGAAAGACAAAATCATAATAATGACATTTTATCAAGATAAGTTATCAGTCATTGTTAATAACAAAATGATTTGTGCTGTTTTATTATGTAGTTTATGCATTCAATTTGTGATTTATGTGTGTATGTCACCCCCTTTTTTTTTTTTTCGTATACATGTACGAAATTACTTACAGTTTATATCTAGATTGATCTTGACAATAGTTATGAAAATGTGAAACATTTTTCTACTTTTTGTAGACATAGGCTGCTAAAAAGAGAGTAAAAAAAGGGGGGAGGGCAGGGAGAATAGTTTTAAAATATTTCAGCTTAAAATAAATAAATAATCAAAACTATTTTTTTTTCCTTTTTAGTAAATGAATTTGAAAGAATGAATTTGATTACTCTTTCTTTGGTTGATAAAATAAATTATCAATCTTTAAATGCTTTTTCACTTTTTCCATTTTATAAATGATTTTTATGTATTTTGGTGATCAGTGATTTAGTACAAGTCTGATTTGATGACATTGTATCCTCTGGAAAATTTACAAAAGACTGGCTTATTTGAAAAATATAAATTATTGGAGTGTTCTTTAATATACATGTTTTATTAAGACTTCAAAGAAGGAGATGTGTGTGTGTGGGGGGGGGGGGGGGGGTTAAGCTCATGAGAGCTTGTAAGAGAGAAGTTGAATCTCCACAAAATAAATGAACATATGAGATATCTGGCACCAAAGTGGATCATGTTCTTAGAACACAACCCAGATATAATTTGAAGTAAAGTTAATGAACTTGCATGTATTTCAATTAAGAATCTTATGCGATTTAAACTATTTGTATCTTAACCTTTCAATCTAAGACTTGATTTGTGTTGTGAAATCAGAGAAATTGCTACCTCTAGAACAATAATTCATTTTAATTTTGGTTGAGAGAAAAATGGACTTGTGATCCATTTTAGTATGCACACTTCATATGGAATGCTCATATTGACATCACAAAGTTGGCATAAGAGCATATGAATTTAATGCTGTCAGTGTTTAATATATGATTACACATTAAACAATTTAACAAAATTTTAATTTTATGGCTGGATTGCCATACAGTCTAATCCTAAAAGTCTCAAATTTTTGCCACAACTCATTGAGTGAAGAGTTTTGAGAGCTCAGAATTTTTTCTGTAGTCAAAATAGATGTTATCTATTGCAAAAAGTTTAATCTAATAAAGAAGTAATACTAAAAAATTAAGCTGACAAGATTTATTTCTAACAAGTGCTCAAAGGAGTGATAATAAAATGCAAAATGTATGCTTAATCAGTCTCTATCTTTTTTCTTTTATTTTCATGACATCCAGTGATGATGGTTACCAAGCAAAATGAATTTATTTGTACGAGATCTGTTAATAATAAAAAATCATATATATATAATTTTTTGTATTATTTTTAATGGTGGTTTAGCCAATGGGAGGGGGGGATGTTAGCAATTCTTTCCTGGAATAGTAATAAAATTTTGAGATTTTTTTTAATACATGTATTAATTGTTATCAATTAAAGAACATTTCAAAAAATGTTTAACAAAAAATTGATGATGTGGTTCGAATTGTGTGGGTGAATACCCTAGTGTGTGTACTGTGCACTTCTAATCAGATAGAATTAATTTCTGATAAAGATTATGAAAATTGATACTATTGTCTGGAGCTTCAACCCCTTTGAAATTGAAAATCAACAAGGTGGCAGTGATTTTTAAAAAGTCTATTTCTGATCTTTTTACACACTGATGCATGTTTCAAAAACAAAAAAAAAATTATATAAAAGTATCTGAAAATAGTCCATGTTCCAATAAATTATATCACTTTTAATTAAAAAATTAACAAGATTGGTTTTAATAGTTTCTGTATTCTGATCCCATCCAATTGAAAAGTCATTCTTCATAAAATACATTTATTTTGCTTCAAAACAGTATAAGCCTATAGGCATGTTGCACTAAAGTAATAGCTATAAAATAATTTTGAATTCAGCCAAATTCTTGCATATGGATGATCTACAGAGAGAGAAAATAGAAAAATGTAAAAAATGAAAAAACAATTTTATCAACCAAAGAAAAAACAAATCCTCTTTCACAAGAGAAATTTAGAAGAAGAATTGAAATGAAGCATAGATAAACGTAAATTTAATTAAAATTTAGAGAAAAGGATTTTATAAATGTGATCCCATATCACATATATCTTCCCTATAACCTCTATATATATAGGACTATGTTCAGTGCTGTAATTGGAAAAAAATATTTATGGGAACCCAATTTTTCATAGATTATGATGCTACCGAATTTTTGCTAAAAGACGATTTGAAACATTTAACCAAAAGCCGTTTTTTTTTCTTTTCTTTTTTTTTAATTATTAACAGTTATAATTATTGTATTGAAGTTTTTATAGTATTGTAATTTGCTTGTATTCAATAAGAATAAGGCAACTAACGTCAGTTCAGAACCTTCGCCACCCGAATACTAAACCTCAGCACTGACAAAAAAAAAAAAAAAGAAAGAAAGAAAGAAATGGCGGTTGCTATAGCGAATTTTTTTTCACGTGTGTATGTTTTTTTTTTTTTTTTTTTTCAACTTTGGTACCAATATTTCTTTTTTAAAAGTTTTTTCGCTTTTTTATCGGAGATTAAAGAAGTCTAAGAAATCGTTTATAAAACTACTTGGGTCAAAACTTAGGGAATCGTGCACACATTTAAAACATCCGTTTTCGGCCGCCGCCATTTTTGTGTTAGTGCGCAGGCCTAATATTCAAGGAACGGTGGCAGCACGACGGCTTCAAAGCTTGGTCGAACTATCTGCTTTCTTGTTAACTAGAAACAGATCTTCTTAAAACTTGCAGAAATTAATGTTTTACTTGAAGAAAAAAAATAGATTGCGCTCGCACGCGATTTTAAAACTAGCAAAAATTAACGTTTTGTTTCAAGAAAAAAATTTGCTCTCGCCAGCGATTTTTATTTTTATTTTTTTTATTTTTTTTTTTTTACAGTGACAAATCCAATATTTCTGGGAACGGCGCTCCCACGCGTTCCTGCCCAATTACAGCACTGACTATGTTTTATTAATTTATATTAGCTTTCAATTATTATGCTGCTTTGCACAAACAATTATGAATGTCAGTCCATTTTGATATTCATATTTTAATATCTTTTCATTTTTAATGAAATATTTTCTCATTATTGTATCTTATATATTTTTAATGTATTACAAAGATAGGTAAATGTTTTAGCAATCTTGTATATATATGGAAGTTAAGTAAGTGATGTCTGTATGTTCTTATATTATATTACTTAAAGCACATAAATGTAAACAAGAAAAACATGAGAAAGAAACAAAGCAATAGTAACTGAAGATCTCTATTAGTACCATAATATCTGTCATACATAGATGACATCTTGTTTAGTTTCTTTTTACAAAAATTGGCTTCTACAGCTCTATTATTGCCTTGCATCAAAAATAGTTGTATTCTGACTTTAAACTATAAATAAATTATTATTTTCCATGAAAATAACCGAGTGTTTAATCAAAATCCACATTTTACATGATCTTTATTTAATAATAAAGAGTATATAACACAAGCCAATGGTTATGAAGCACTTTTATTTATGAGCAATCTAAACTTAATGCACATTCTTTAAAAAAATGATGATCTACTTCTGGTTCTGCAATAACTACAATAAATATTTTGCCCTTTAGAATAGGATAAGTATAAAAACAAAAGATATATTTACTTACATTTATCTAACTATGCATTTATATGTTCCCATATGCATTCTAGAAGCATAAAAAAAAGTTTTTAGATTTTTGTGATGCATAGTAAGAAGGCTTAAAAAAATATTAGACTCTTGGTTTCCACTTTGACTTCAGTAGCCAATAGTAGTAATAGAAGTCATTAGTAATACAATATTTTAAATTTAGAGTGGAAAATAATAGCTACTAATTCAAGGAATTCAATAATAAATTTGACACCTATTTGACATTGCCATACAAATAAAGTTATAAAATTTGTCATTTAAAATTTATAGAATAAAATTTATATGCTTGAAGTATTGTGCAATTTTAGTTATTTTGAGTCTTAAGATTTTAATGAAATAACTATTAGTATTTCATAAGTGTTGACATTATCTTGAGAATAAAGAAAGGTTGAACACAGCAAATCAGCATGGCAGTAGATCATTAAAAAAGATTAACATGCTGATTGCCATAATGTTAGAGATTTCTGAGTCTTGCTGAATCACGACAATTTCTACAAGCTAATTTCATGGTACCACTTGAGTCACTCACAAAGACCCATATGATAATGTTAGGTCTATAGGAGGCATTATTTTCAAGTATCTTGCTCAAATTTTAATATTTTTACCTGATTTTTTGCATAGGATAGCTCAGGATGACCTACAACCAGGCTTTTCCGGTCTTTAACCTTTTCAATTTTGGTTACATATTTTTTATATTATGATTGTTTCAATTTCAGAACTGGTTCCGACCCGTTCTGAAATATAAATTTTTAAGAAACATCTGAGACCAAAACCGAAAAAGTAAATATTAACTCAGTTGTAGATCATTCTCAGCTATCCTATGTAAAAAAAAAAAAAAAAAAAAAAAAAAAAATTAATATGTAAAAATATTAAAATTTGTGCGAGATTTTGAAAATAATGTCCCCATAGACTTAACATTATCATCCAGGTCTTTCTATGTGACTAGTGTGGGCTCTTAATCAGAAATTTTATTTAGTAAAATGTGTCTTATTTCAAAGCAGCATATTTTGGATTTTTCATATAAATTTCATAATTATGAACATTCATGTGATTCTCATAATTGATTCATTGCTGCTAATACCATGTTTTAGGAAACATACTAAACATATTCATTTTTCAAAAATTCATTAGTGATATTATTTTTAATATCTTAATGTTAAATAAATGTTAAAATTAATACCAGTTTTTGTATCATGATGATTTTAATGCCACATTTAGTAGTAATAATGTTTATTTTATTGCAGTTTCATGAAGACATATCACAATCACAAGTTGGACTTTCATCGCTTTCAGGGTATGTAATTTTTAAACTTCTTTTAAGTAGTTTCAACTGTTATTTTCATTATTCCATATCTATCTTTGTAAAGTTGTATAACTAAAAAGAAGTTTTTCATGAAAGGTGAAAAATATTTTCAATAATGAAAGCAAATTACTTTAATTTAAAATGCAACTGAAGTTAATTCAAAATTTTTACAGCAAGTAACTTGCATCAAACATTCACAAAAAAAAATTATATCCATATTAGTTATATTCAGATCAATTGCCATGCAACTTCTTTAATTTGGAATCATTATGACCATCCTGATTTCAGATTACTGAAATTTTTAAACTAGAATGCATTTAGATAAATAATTCTAATACCAGTTACAATATGGCAGTACAAAAATGCTAGCAACTTGATAATTTAAAACAATCAAATAACACTAAGAAATTTCAATCAAAATGTCCTAAAATATTTCACACATTTTTGCAATGGTTTTGACTTTTTTATGATTTAAATTTAAAAAAAAAAAGAATCTATGATATCAGTTTGCATTAGAATTGAATTATCACATGTACCATTAAAATTGTTCTTCACTTTAAAATGTCATTGGAAAATAAACACTGATTTGAAGGCTATGTATTTGTGCTTTCCAAAAAAAAAAACTTTTATTTGAATATTAAAAAGATAGAAAAGTATACATTTAATATTTCTACACATAAAATACTCACAACAGCATTTGGCGTGAAAAAAGGTAAAAAATGCATAAAGTGTCCACTATATAATGCAAAAACATTATGTAGTTTATTATTTCTTCATAATACTACACATTATTATCTCTTGATAATACTGCACATATTATTGTATGAAAATTATAAGCAGGTTAAATGAAAATAATGTAGTTACAATTGATGAGTATTTAATACATTCATCTATTTGCAATTCAAAAAGATTCACTAGTGAAAAACAGTGAGAAAAAATTGAAATTTTGGTTCATAAAATACAAGTACAGTTTTTGTCAAATGTTTATGGTTATTGCTGATTCTCTATGAGTAAAAAATTTAAATTATGGAAAGTAGAAAAAAAATATTGAAATAAAATCTAATTATTATCAAAAATGTTTTAATAGCCCAAACAATCTACATTGTTTAGTTCTATTAAAATAAGATTATCAGCCATACCTCTAAATCTACTGCTATATTTTTAGAGGGAAAAAAAAGAAGAGAAAAATGAAACCAGAATTAAGGCTGTTCCATTTAAATGTATCCTACCCAAATCTCCCAGCATGTCTTCTATGGATTATTGTATTTTGGACTTTTTAAACAATGCTCTATAAGTAGCATACCAAAACATAGAGTTGACTGTGGAAAATTATGATTGAGTAGTGGAATGAAATTAAATCTTGATGTCTAAGGAAAGCTTTTTATACTTAGATATGTTAGTTCAACAAAAAGGCTATCAGATTGAACAAATTTTAGAAAGTAAAATTCTCATATTTGTTTAAATATTTATTTTTTTACAAATTTTTTACAAAAAAATTTATGAATTGTAATGGCATTGCCATTTGTTGTAGGTTTTCAATTATGATTTTTGATTTACAAATACTGAATTATAAGTATAATACACTCACACAAAATAAGATAGATAGAACATGAGAATTATTGTAAAACTAAGTTGCAAAAAAATATATATATTAATGCTTAAAATTATTTTTTTAAAATCTGTATTATCATATTTATAATACCTGCATAAGGTTAATGCTATGAGAACTAAATATGTAGTGCATAAAAATATCAAATTCAATTTTTTGAGAAAGAAAATAAAAAATAGGTTTTTGCATTGTTTTAGCACTATCTGTTCTTAATTTTAATTTTCTGTTTTTAATTTAGCATTAAATTTATGTTATTTAACAAAAAAAAGTGTATATAGATCACATGTGAGAGATTCACAACCATAACCAAGTGCATTAAAAAGAAAAAAAAAATCCATTTAGAAGGTGTGTAAAATCTGTTTTATATACTCCCAATCGTGAACCAAGTCAGTTTTCACATAATCTCTCTCTCTCTCTCTCTCTCTCTCCCCCCCCCCCCCCCCCCCCGCTTTAAAATTGGTAAAATGTAATAAAAATTAAATATTGTTAAATTAAAGATTATTTTAATACTATTATTACATTGGTAATCTAAGCAAGGTAATTGGTTGATTTTAAAAAGGTTTTCTGAAATGCTTTCGCATGGCACCATCTATAATGTTTTTTTAAAGATAAAAGTGAAGAAAAGACTAAAACATTCTTAATAATTCTTAATAAAGTGGGACTTTGATATCTATTTTTTTCCCCCAATGGGTAGAAAAGATTTTGTAAAGCAATAAAGTTTCATGGGTGTTATCTGTACTAGACCCAGGGGAAGGTGAATAAGATTTTGAAACAAGATTTGCCTTTGATCCACAGCCTTGGCCAAGTGTTTACAAATGTAAAAATGTTAAACTAATTAATTTTTTGTTAGAACTCCTCATGCAAGACAATTTTTAAAAATATCAATACAAAAAGTAATACAGAAATTTAGTAATCAAGAAATATGAAACATTCAAAAACATATTTCTATCAGTCTTTTAATGATAAAACAGTTTTTTGCCTCAAGGGCTTTAAGACTGATATCATGTAACACAAGTTATAATAAATTTTTTCTTTGAAACTCATGAAATCGGCAAGAGTTGTTATTCAGAAAAAATGTAATCTAAAGATGTTTTCCATTTTTTTTGGTAAGGACAAAAGATTTTTCAGAAAACACTGTTACACTTGGTGTTTTGAATGAATTTCCAAATGAAAGGTGAAAAAACAGCCGACAAATGAGAAAAACATGTTGCCACATGATCAAAATTGCATGTAACTCAATTATTTGTTTATTAAAAAATCGAAAAATCATTTCTATTTCAAATCGTTACAATTTTCAGACCTACCAATTTTGTACCTTTTTAGATTTAAAAATGAGTTAGTACATGTGTCAGAAAGTTTAGTGCTTGTTGAGCAAGAAATTCAAGAACTTCCTTAAGGCTGTTCTCAAATCCAAAGGGGCAACTTTATCACATAAGTTTTAATTCCTTTTTGTTCAGAAATGCATGAAATTGGCAGTTGTTGTTATTTTAGAAACTATGTAATCGAAAGATGTTTTCCATTTTTTGTAAACACCAGAGATTTTTCAGAAAATACAGTCAAAATTGGCATTTTGAACTGAATTTCCTGATGAAAGCAGAAAAAAACAGTCAATGAAGGAAATAAAAAGCCTTGTTTATAATCAAAAGTGCTTGTAACTCAATAGATGACTTCGTTATCAAAAATATAGAAAAATCATTTCAATTCTAATTTGTTTCCACAGTCAAGTCTTCCAATTTTGTATCTTTACATTTGAAAATACAGTAGAACCCCGCTAATTTGGATCCTGTTAATCCGGATCAGTTTGGTCATTTTTTTTTTCACATTTGAGAATCGCGATTGGCCAATTTCCATAATGTTAACTTGTTTCATCGTCGTATTCTGAATGAAAAGAACTTTTTCTGAAATTTTTTTTGCAAGAATTAAACAAAGTAAACATTTTTACTGTTTGTAAATATTCAATAAGTTTAATATAAAGGTGATTTTCTGTAAATATGTTTTATTTTATTCCATTTTTTTCTAATTCTCTGGATAATCTGGATTTTCGATAATCCGGATTGGGTCTGGTCCCAATTAATCCGAATTATCGGGGTTTTACTGTATGTAGGTCTTTGTGTCAGAAAGCTTTGTGCTTGTTAAACATTTTGAATGCATGATTTGTGAAAAGTCCTTTATTACTTTTTCCTGCAGTGTTTTTAATTATTTTAAGTCACTTGGGAAGAGTAAATTCCGTTTCATTCAAAATCAGAGATAAAGCAAATTTAGTTAAATTTCAAAATCCTGAGAGGGGCAATGTCTCTCCCTGCATCACTCCTTTTCCTTGCCAGCATCTATGTATAATTTATGTAAATGATTAAATTAATTTTTGTAATTGATTGTTCTTAATGTATATTTTTAAAATAAAAATCTTTTTTGTAGAACTGATCTTAGCTCATCTGACAGAGGTGAGTGCTGTAGTTTCCTAATGAGGGTTGCCAGAGCTTCTTTCCCAATTCAGGCAATTCTACTGCTTCTGTTGGGAGCAGCTATTTTATTACCCATGGAAGAAGAAGAGGAACTTAGTTGTCGCCTGTCTAACAATTTTGCTTCTTCTCTCAATCCGATGCTTCGGTATCCTGATGGTCCACCTCCTGTATAGTGTCCTCTGAAGAATCTCTTGTGAAAGATATTTTTTAACTGACAATTTTTTCAATGTGAATGTACAGAGTGATTTATTTTTTTCAAAGTTTTTTATTAGTCTATTGAAACTATGCATGTATTATCTAGTTACTTAAATCAGTCATATTTGTCACCTCTAAATCATTTGACTTATGGCAGCAGCGTATACTTAAGTAATTGTAAAAATACTTTGCTTCATTTCATATGTTTTTATGTGCCCCTCTGTGTAAGGTTTATAAACTTAGTTTTGTTATCAACAAATATGATTTGTTACGTTTATTTTAATTAAATGATTTTTTTAAATTTTTTGATTAAATAATCAGAAAATTTAAAAAAAAATAAATTTTTATCTTAAATTTTATTGATTGACAAATATTTTTAAAAATGCATGTGCTTATTTTTTATAGGTATATATTTAATCAAAAATATATTTTAAAAATAATTCATGTGCACTTATTAAAGAAATTCCTATGCTAAATAATCATATGCATATATATAAATGCTGATATATTTGTTTTAACACATTACTTGGTGATTAAATAAATATATCAGCATATATATATATATATATATATATATATATATAAATCATAGTTCTCAATAATCTTAGTATTTCTTGTTATACTGTTAAAATTTTATAGTATATAAAATGCAATCTTATTTGTTGGTATCATAACCAAATTATTTATGCTTATTAGTACATATTTTTAACAAACCTTTCTTTTTTTAAACCCATCCATGTTTTTTTTCCTGTTCATGGCAGGTTCATGATTAGTAGAAGTTTATAACTGTAAAAAGTTCTATGTAGTTTTTTTTTTTTCTTTTAATATCTTTGTTGTAGTTCAGTTTCTGTGAAGTTTGTATATTTTTAACATTTCAATTGAAGGTTGTGATATCTTTATATGTTTGGTCTTTCAAATACATTTATAGATTTGTTTTTAATTCCTAATGAAATGTTACTATTTCAGAGATTTTTATTCAATTTGCTGGCTGTAGGTGCTATTTTAAATTCGTTTATTTTGGTGCTTTCTACTTATAAAGACTTAATATATTGTTATTCAAATTATCCTATTCAAATTAATTTGTAATGACTTGAAAAGTGCCTAGTTAAAAAAAAAAAAAAATCATGCTGAAGGGTATTATGTGCCATTAATGTGCTTTTATATCACACATTCATATGTTAATAAAAAATTATGTAGTTTCTGAATTTATCATATTGTTACTAACTGTTGAAAGTTTCCTGTGATTAGAGAAATAAAGTTATGAAATTTTTAAATGGATGTTTATTTTCTTATTAACAAATTTCAGGCTTGAACAAAAGTATTTCCTAGATTTTGTTATTGCAGTGACCCTTTTATATCTCCATTTAATAATATTAAGACTATAAGCTGTAAATAATGCATTAGCATAGCGCATTTTTTTTTAATTTAGTGATGCAATGAAGTGAGGTTAAAGTCAGATTAAGCAATTGTTCAGCTAGATGCTGCTTCACCTAATTGCTAAGCAGCTTCAATTGATTGCTAAGTTAATAAAATTTCTTCAAAAAGCTTTCAAAGAAATGTAGGTCTAGCCAGTGTTGAATTCAGGGGGTGTGTTTTCAATGGTCAAAAAGTGCAATTTCCCCACTGAAACTTTATAATGTATCCCCTTCCTCCCTCCCAAGCTACAAAAAATTGCTCCTGGTGAAAAGGGTCTGAATTCAACACCGGGTCTAGCAATATGGAGTCAGACAGAAAAAGTCAATTTCTTCAACTCGTCAGAAAGTATTTTCATTCTGATATTTTATTTATGAACAATTATGATTTATTGTTATTATGAATGAAAAATTACCTTTTTTCATGAATTTTTTCAAAATACAATTTATAAAAAATAATGATAAAATATGGAGGAAGATAATTTCTATATTTCTTCCAGATAATATGTAAAATTATGATTACAATGTAAGAAGAAATTAGTCAGCAGCCTTCTTTTTCATGTGTAGTGGAGCATTACCAGAGTTACTACAGCAAAGGAAAATCTGATCATGCAAATAAATTTTTAATTCTTTGAAAGAAATAAGAATGCAAAAAACACACAAAAAATGAATTTGTTGCAAAAGGAATGGAAAGATCTTTTTTGCAAATTCTCTTTATATATATATATGTCACATTTTAATGAGATGACAGAATTCGCTGCATTTGACATTAATAAGTTTTATTTAAATTGTGAAAGAAGTAGCAGGCATATTCCATAGCTGCCTACAGGACAGATTCCATACATCAGGTGGTGTAGAATTACATCTGAAATTTTTTATCACCACAGGATTGACAGTTGAAAAAGACACGCATGTGGTTTTAATAATTTCACTATAAAATGGGCCAACTGGCTATCTTGCCAAATTCATGATTATGTGTCATTGGACCCTTATATAAAATGAGGGATGAATCATTAACTAACTAATAAATCTCATTTTTATAATTTTCCGACATATATATATAGATATATAAAGAGAGTTGTTATTATACTTTAATGTAATGTTAAAAGAGCTTGACAGAGATCTCTTCATAGAACAAATTTATTTATTAGCAATTTTTACAGCGATAGAGTTGAGAGTCCTACTGTTAAGGAAGTCCGGAGAATCATAATTATTTAAACACTTGCATGATCATAAAGTTTGTAGAGACAAGTTTCAAAACTACAAACACAATAATTTTCATCTAGGTGTTTGCTTTTTGATTAGTGCATACAATGTTTTCTAGCAGGGTCCAAAAGTGTCAAATTAAAAGCAAACTTTAACTTAATTGGTTAGATAGTTTTTTATTAATGCCCAAATATGTGATGTGAGCAACAGCTGCCCAAGCTTGATATCATTACTAACCACAAACACTTGCAAATTGGACTTGGCTTGGATTTTGATTTTTAAAAAAATAAGTAATTTCATCAAAAGGTCGCTGAAAAAATGTGAATTTCAACAAATAGTCACAGAAAGAAATGTAAATTTCAGCAAAGGATAGCAAAAAAAAATTGAATTTTGCAAAGGATCATGGAAACAATTCTGATTTCTTCAAAGGATTGCAAAAAAATGCAAATTTTATCAAAGGATGAAAAAATTCAAATTTCACCAAATGCGCATGGGAAAGACGTGAATTTAGTCAAATGATTGCGAGAAAAATACAAATTTAACTAAACGATCACAGTAAAAATGAGAATATTATCAAAACATCTTGAAAAAAAAAAGGGGGAATATCATTCCAGAATCACAAAGAAAAATTTAAATTTCTTTCAAAAGATATAATAGGATTATAATAGACCAAGACCAATATTTTCCAATGTGGAGTATACGCCCAACATGAGAACAATTTCACTTTTCAGGAAGCAATTCTAAATTTGTACTAAATCTATTTGCTTTATTATTTATTTATTTTTTTTAGGGGGGGGGGGGGCCTTCCGTCATGTGATGGAAGGCAAAGATGTCGGCCTAAGAAAAGGTTGCCGGTGTGGTGTCTAGGTATCTTAGGTCATTGGGTTCTTTATAGTACGGGTGCACAACCTTTTCAAGTGAAAGGCCACTTACAAATATGTCTGGGTAGTCGAAGGCCACATGAATAACAAGGAGATAATTCGATTTAAAGAAGGTGATCTGTGGCCTATAATCGGATAAAAAATATGATTTCAGAGGGGAATGACGGAAGGTGGTTGTGTAAGGCCCGCCACACACCTGTGAAACATTGAGCGAAAAAACATGAGACATGCGACAATTTCACCCTGATAAAGAAAAAAACGGTTTGACTGTGTCATGTTGCACAATTTTTGACGCATGTTTCCCTAGTGTGTGGCGGGCCTTATACCTTGTTCTTACTATGAATAGTTAAGATATCTCAGGCCTGGAACTCTCTCAGAGAGTTTCAACTCGATCGGGCTAGATACAGGAACAACCACTCCCTCTCATTGGCAATAAAGCTTCGCTTTTACTGATTGGCTGTTGTGGCCGCCTTTATTTCAAGCACATGTGCATACGTTACATTTGTTCAGTTTAGAGATACAGTGACATTTACTGAGATATCTTAGGTAAATTTGCATTCAACTCCGGGAGGGTCCACTTCACACACGGCGATCTTAAGATATCGTTTGTGGTGTCTGGTGTGAACAAGATATTATCCCTTTAAGTTTGCTTACCCAGGTAAGGATAATCAGCAAATTTTAGTTTATATATAACAGATGTAGCTAGGATTATTTTCAAGATTAAAAATATTCCTTGACTTTTTTTAGGAGAGTAAGTTTTGTTTTATTAAAAGTGCTAAAAAACATGCATAAATTGCTGGTACCGAAAAAAATGTGAACTTTATGAACAAAAGAGAGAGAAGGAGACAATCAACAAGAATTTCCGTAGCTCAACAACAAAATTCCCGATTTTCTATGCCCGATCAATGATATTTGTAATTCTTCCATGCCTGATTGATCAAATTTGCACATTTTACAAAACCAATCGACAACATTTGCAATTTTTCTGAAACTGATTGTGAAAATTTGCATAATTTCCTCGCGTGATCAACAAAATTCGCAATTTTTATGAAACCGATCGAGAAAATGCTGGATTTTTCCGCACCTGATCAACAAATTTCGCTATTTTTACAAAGCTGATTGACGAAATTAGTAATTTTTCCTCACATGATCAACGAAATTCGCGATTTTTTCCGTATCTGATCGACGAGATTTGCAATTTTTCCGCCCTTGAACAACGAAATTCGCGATTTTTATGGGCTTTATTCACGATTATTACTAGGCAAATCTACGAAATTCTCGATTTTTCTTGACCTGATCGGCGAAATTCGAGATTTTTCCGCACCTGATCAGGGAAATTCGAGATTTTTCTGCACCGGATCTGTGAAATTCGCGAATTTTCAGCACCTGATCGGTGAAATTCGCAATTTTTCCGCACCTGATCGGGGAAATTCGCAATTTTACCGCACCAGATCGGGGAAATTTGCGATTTTTCTGCACCGGATCAGGAAATTCATGATTTTTCTGCACCTCGTCGACAAAATTCACGATTTTTCTGAACCCGATAGACGAAATTAGATATTTTACTGCGCCTGATCGACGAAATTCGCGATTTTTCCGAAACTCGTCGATAAATTTCGCGATTTTTACGAAACCGATCGATGAACTTACAGCGGTATCACACGGACGTCTTCCGCCAAACATTTTCCCCTACACAACATTACAGCCAGCAAAAGTTTCATGACCTTGATTTAGGGAGACTTTTGCTCACCATTCTTGTTCAGCGAGCATTTCCCGCATTGCACGGAAAATGTTAGCTATTCATTCAGCGGTGATCAACTGACCAATAGGAGCGGAGGGACAAATTAAATAATGCCGCGAGAAGTTTGGAAAACCTGTTTACCGAACACACAGCAAAATGAACGATCGTGTTTTGTAAAATGTTTGCGGAACACCATTCTCCGTGTGATACAGCAACAGCTCTTAGCGATTTTTCTTTGCATGATCAACAAAATTCGCGATTTTCCTTCGGAGGATCGACGAAATAGGCGACTTTTCTTCGCATGATCGGCAAAATTTGCAATTTTTTCGAGCCTGATCGACAAAATTCGCAATTTTTACGAAGCCGATCGAAAAAATTCATTATCTTTCCGCTCTTGATCAACAAAAGTCAAAATTTTTACGAAACTGATCGAGAAAATTTACGATTTTTCCTCGCCTGTTCAACAAAATTCGTTTTTTTACAAAGCTGATCAACGATATTCGCGATTTTTCAAAGCTGATTGACGAAATTTGCGATTTTTCCTCACATGATCAATAAAATTCAAATTTTTTCTGAGTCTAATCATCAATATTCGTGAATGTCCCAAGCCTGACCGACGAAAATCACAATTTTTACGCAGACGATCGACGAAATTAATGATTTTTTTCTCTTGATCGACAAATTTTGCGATTTTATTAGAGTCTAATCGACGTGCGTAATTAGCAATTTTTACGCGTGTGATCAACAAAATTCGCAATATTCCAGTCTCCGATCAACGAAATTTGCAATTTTTCGGAATCCGATCTATAACACTCGCGATTTTTCGGTGTCTGATCGATGAAATGTGCACTTTTTCCACCCTTAATTAACGAAATACGTATTTTCCGAGCCAGATCAACGAAATTCGCGATTTTTGTATTAACTGATGAAAATTGCATTTTTTTTACGCGGTAAGATGAAACTCGCGATTTTTTTTCTCTGGATAAATTGATGAGATTCACGATTGTTTCGCAGCCGATTAACGAAATTTTCCTTTTTTCCTCGCGTTATCAATAAATTCGCGATTTTTCCGTGCCTTATCAACGACATTTGCAATTTTTTCGTTTGTGCCCGATCAACGATAATCGCGTTTTTTTTCATGCGATAAACCGAAAAAACATGATTTTTTTGGGGGGGAGGGGGGGGGGCTACCGATGAATTCAATTTGCAATTTTTTCGAGCATCATCTACAATATTGACGATTTTTTCTTGCCTGATCAACGAAATGTGCGATTTTTCGCGTAAGACCGACAAAATTCACGATTTTTCTATGCCTGATCGACAAAACTCGCGGTTTTTCTGTGTCCGATCAGGAAAATTTGCTATATTTTCTTAACTTTATGGACAAAATTCGCGATTTTTCAATATCTGATGAGTGAAACTTGCGATTTTTGCAAGCCTCACCGACAAAATTCGTTTTTTTCCGTACTTAATCAATGAAACTGGCGATTTTTCGGTGCCGATCAATGAAATTTGCGGCTCTTAAGTGACGAAATTTTATATTTTCCTGCAGAAAATTGACGAGATTTACGATTTTATCATGTCACATATGCACAAAAATTGCATTTTTTCCAGTTGTAAATTGACAGAACCCGCGGGCCACACGTTAACCCATCGCGGGCCACTTTTGGCCCGCGGGCGACAGATTGTACATCCCTACTTTATAGGACCTAAAATTTTCCTAAACATATCCCTGGAGTGGGTCTCTCATGACTTTTGTGTATTTAAATTTAATTAAAAACCTATGGAAAAACGTGTCATGGACTCAAGTGGCTTTACGAATTTGAGAGTTCTTTTCTACACAAGCTTGTTTAGCACAATGCCAAATTTAAACATTGAACAAGAGTTTTGTCTTAGCTACACTGGAAAAACAAAAGGATATTACTACTAGGGATGCACCGAATAGTGGTTTTGGCCGAATACCGAATATTTGGCCAACATGTGAACCGAATACTGAATATTCGGTTAGCCGAATAGTTGTTGGATACCGAATATATAACTTTCCAAATACTTTTTATATTTCAAGGTCTGACGTTATTAAAATGTTACTTTTTAAAACAATTTTACGTAATATTTAATAAAAGAAACTTGCATTTTGATAAACCAGAGCTTTTTATAAGAACATTCAGTATTGGAAAAAAATCTGCCTTGAGTTATTTAAGAAGCACAATTATGAGACTTTTTAGCCTCCGATGCTATTTCTTTCAGACAAGCTAAAAATGTCGTGTCATCAGCCCTGAATTTTCCACTGAACCGATTTTGATAATTATTTTTTTAAATGAAAGCTATTTATTTGTAGTTGTGCCCATTTTAGCTATTTTTTAATTTATTTCCATTTTTATATTTTATTTTTAATTTTAAATGCTTTTTTACGATATTTCTTCAAAATGGTGGCAACTTAATTTAGCTTTTCTCTCGATAATAAAAATTTATTTTCCATTATTACTTTCCACGAGTCAGAAACTTCATCAGTGAACATGTCCTCGCATTTAAAAGAAAAAAGTTAATTGTTTTCGTAAAATTTAACCACAATAAAATGATTGCATATAATTATGCACTAATTGAGGTAAAAAAAATATATTTACTGAGAAATAATAATGTAAATAAAATAACAAAAAATAATTTATGATAAAAATTAATGTCTAAAGCAAAATAAAAATATTTCAAATGAGGAAAATGATGGCATTCAGCAACCAGATAACATGAATTTACAATATTATTACGGACGCCTTTTTCATATCTATATTATAAAGGCCAAACGTATCTGTGCGTAACGCATACGTCATTTTGCGAATGGCAACACTTTCCCCTGCAATTTCGGTTTTGCAATTTTCGCTATTGAAAATTTTACACTTCTGAACATCGCACATTCTCAATTTTTACATCGGCGTATACAGAAAAAAATTTACTTTTAAATGCAATTTGTTTGAAAGCTGCATCTCAATTTATTTTTGAGATATTAATTTTTTTATAGTTTTTGTTCGAATTTTGCAATTGTGGCAACAGAAATGCGCCGCTTTCTCTTAAAAAAAAAAAAAAAAAAAAAAAAAAAAAAAAAATTAAAATTTTGTACATAAATTTTGAGAAGATGAAAATGATGACGGGTTTAGATTTCACGTGGAATTTTATGATCGTGCCAATTTGATTTTTTTTTTTTTCATTTTTACCAATCGTAAGAGCCTAAATTGATAACTTCATCATAATAACTTATCTTTATCATGTTTTACTTATTACATATGTGATTAAAGTTTAATTTTAATAATTTGGACAACTGACTTTTATAGAAATGGTATTTTGTTAATTTTAGCTTAAAATAATATTTCTTTTAGAATTAAACTGATCAATATAAGATGCATTTTCACTGTAGCAAATTTTGTACGTTGTTATAAATCAATGAAATAGTTCCTTCTAAATAATTTTGTTTCGTCGAAGTTCGACGGGTTCCACCTCGTTACTAATAAAGGTAACTTTTAAAAAACATTTGAAGAGAAAATGACGTCACTATTTAAAACATCGCATTTTTACTCATAACGATATTACATTTCAATATTTCTTTTCATTATGGACACTAAGATTGAGATTTTACTTTCAGATGACTTCAGTTAGTGAAAATAATGTCATAGTAAAAATGCAATTAGTTTATTTTTCTGTGAGTGTATATAAAATAAAATTTCTGGATTTCGACGGCACTCAGATTACAATTTTAACTGAAGATGTGCAAATATTTGCATGCAAAATTGTAACTGGAAAACTTGACATTAAGTTTGGAAATATATTTATTACATATTGATTCAATAATGTAATTACTTTTGCTTTCTTTTAAGCCAAATCGATTGGGTCTTTTAAACATTTCATTCGTCGAATTCGACTCGTTTTATTGTTAAAATGCATTTACTTTTTCCCAGAGTCTATAAAAAGCGTTTAAACTAAAGAAAAAATCCGTTTTTGATGAATCTAGTCAATGAAGAAGTAGCACCAGGGGTGATTCTGAATGAAATTTTTTTTTTCGGAAATTCGCATCGCATTTTCGGAAATCGGCGGGGGGGGGGGGGGGGGGGCGTGAGTCCCTCTCCCCTTTAGCGATCTTCGGACAAAATCGGCGTTTTCCTGCTATCTTCAGCAGTGGTGTAGTCCTGGAAAAAAAAGTGGGGGGACGCTCATATTCTCGAATATTAGGCTCTCTATCACCCATAGGAATAACTTGATTTTAAATTGAAACATTAAATTTAATTTATATTTAACAATTAAAACTATTTAACCGGCGACGGGTATGGGGAAACAGTGCTTTTAACCCCGACTTATCTCGGGGCAACCGATGAAGTGGTTAATTAAATTTAAAAATTCAAATTTAATTAATTTTATTACATTTTAAAATTGCTATATACTTAATTTTTATTAAATAATCTCTATAGAAGGGATGTACAATCTATGACCCATGGATTAACGTGCGGCCCGCGAATTACGTCAATTTACAACTGAAAAAAATTACAATTTTTGTGCATAGCACGATCGAAAAAAAAAATAATAATAAAGTAAAATAAATGTAAATTTTGTCTATTTACCATGGGAAAATATATAATTTCGTCAGTCACTTAAAAATTGCAATAATCAATTCAAATAATCAAGTGCAGAGAAATAGCGAATTTTGCAGATGAGGCTTGTAAAAATCGCAAATTTCGTTGTTTAGGTATGGAAAAATCACAAATTTTCCCCATGGGGCTCTAGGAAAAAAGACAAATTTCGCCAATCAGACACGGAAAAATCGCGAGTTTTATCGAACAGGCACAGAAAAATTGCGAGTTTTATCGATCAGGCACGAAAAAACGCGGATTTTGATAGTTGAATGTGAACAATCGCGCATTCGTTCATTGGGAAAATATAGAATTTCGTCGGTCACGTATGAATTGCAAACTTCATTGATTGAGCACGGTAAAATCGCGAATTTAATTAATCAAGTGCAGAAAAATAGCGAATTTTGCCGATGAGGCTTGCAAAAATCGCAAATTTCGTTGATCAGGTATGGAAAAATCGCAAATTTTTCCCATGCGGCCAGAGCCCGATCAAGCTGAAGTTGGGCCCAGGGCCTGATTAAAAATTGGGCCCCCCTACCTATCCATTTTCGGCGACACGTTCACAAAAAAGAAAGAAAGAAAAAAAAAAAAAAGATTATTTGACGAGTTGACAAAATGGTTTGGGTGAAAAGTGCCTGGGTTAAAAAGCTTCTAAAAATTTTATTGAGTCATTCAGAATATTTAAATTTTACATTTCATATTTTATAAAATAATATCATTCGAAAAGTAATTGATTAAGGGAAAAAAGTAAGCCACATAATTTGTGGGCCCCTGAAATTGTTGGGCCCAGGGCCAAGGCCCTGGAGGCCCGTGCATTAATCAGGCCCTGCATGCGGCTCGGAAAAAATAGCAATTTTCGTCAATCAGACACGGAAAAATCGCAAGTTTTATCGATCGGGCACAGAAAAATCGCGAGTTTTATCGATCAGGCACGAAAAAACGCAAATTTTTTTTTGTCGGATGAGAAAAATCCCGCATTTCGTTGATTGGGAAAATATAAAATTTCGTCAGTCACTTAAGAATTGTAAATTTCATAGATCGAGCACAGTAAAATCGCGAATTTAATTAATCAAGTGTAGAAAAATAGAGAATTTTGCCGATGTTGCATTGCATGTAAAAATCGCAAATTTCGTTGATCATGTATAGAAAAATCCCAAGTTTTTCCCATGAGGCTCGGAAAAAATAGCAAATTTCGCCAATCGGGACGGGAAAATCGGGAGTTTTATCGATCAGGCACAGAAAAATCGCGAGTTTTGTTCATCAGTCACGGAAAAAATGGGAATTTTGTTCGTCGGGTGCGAAAAATCCCACATTTTGTTGATTGGGAAAATATAAAATTTCGTCAATCACTTAAGAATTGCGAATTTCATAGATCGAACACAGTAAAATCGCAAATTTAATTAATCAATTTCAGAAAAATAGCGAATTTTTTCAATGAGGCTTGTAAAAATCGCGAATTTCGTTGATCAGGTATGGGAAAATCACAAATTTTTCAAATAGCAAATTTACCCAATCAGACACGGAGAAATCGCGAGTTTTATCGATCAGGCACGGAAAAAAAACGCAAATTATGTTGGTCTAGTGCGAAAAATAGCGCATTTCATTGATCGGGCAAAAAGAACCCGTCAGTTTCATTGATGATGCACGAAAAAATTGCAAATTAAATCCTTCGGCTGCGGAAAAATCGCATATTTTCGCGGTTTATCGCGTCGAAAAAACGAATTACATTGATCGGGTACGAAAAAGTTTTGTCGCGAAATTTGTCGATTAAAGACAAAAAACGCAAATTTCGTGTATAAGGTACTGGAAAATTGCGAAATTTGCGATAATGCGCTAAAAAATTGAAAATTTTCTTAATCAACCGCGAAACAATCGTGAGTTTTTTCAGTTTTATCAATTCGCGTTTGAAATGAAATAGACGCCCTCTCGCGGACAAAGTCTGAAACGAAATAGAACTGATACCGTGAGCATCTTCCGCTGAAATCAGTGTTTAAAAGGCCGATAAATAAATAAACAGTTCTATAATAAATAAATAAACAGTTCTATAACGCATGCAACGTTGGGTTCTTTGTATTAAAATTATCTAAAATCAAAATTTTATACACAAAGTTTAGATCTATAATATAAAAAAGTACATTTGACTTACTCATGGCAAAATAACATGACAGCAACACAATGCTTGCATGATTCGCTTGCTCCAGCTTTGCAAGAGCAAGAAATTTTTTTTATTTTCAAATTTTTGTTTTCCTTTACTAGCAAACCTGAAATAATATGGGGATTTCCTTTTATTTGGCTTGTTTGTAAACACAAGCCTACAATCTCTATTTCTTCTTCTTTGCATTCTTTAATGCCGCACATTACTAATCTCTTTGAATCAATAATTGCTTCAGCTTCTCTAAAGCAATTACTAGATTTTCCCGCATCTAGAAATTCTAAAATTGTCGATATTTGTAATTTATCTCCCATAATTAAATAAAAAAGATAAAAAACTGCACTTTAAATAGCTCTTTAAACGGGTTTCGCTGTGTATGCTACAGCATGGAACAAACAGCACTACATAAACAAACGATTATCAGGTCTATACAACGCCACCTTTCGGTCATTACAAACGCGAATAGAAAAAAATTGAGAATTTCATCTTTCCTCGTAAAAAAAAAAAAAATCCGGATTTCGTCAAAGTTAGTTAAAAAACGTGAATTCCTTTGATTAATCGCGGAAAAATGCGTACTTCGTCTGTTAAGGGTGCATTTTGATTCAAACTGCTTATTTTCCGATTTATTTTCGAATTCACTTTTGCTCTCAAACTCATCAAACTCGCTGATTCTCTTATTCAGAAAGTAGTCAAGGTGCCGTAATTGTCGATTCTTTGATAAATGCAGAAAATATTGCAAAAAAAAAAGCAATCAAAAACGGCATTTTGAACAGATTTTTCCGACACGGATGATTTGGGAACGAAAAAAAGTGTCATACTGAGAAGATAATTGTTCATAAATCAAATTCTAATGAATGGAGAGCGTAAAATGACATCACACGGCACCTTGTACGTCTCTTCAAAAATCCCCTCAGCAAGTTTCATGTTTCTACTTTTAAAAATGTGTCTGAAATTGTATCGGAAATTTTCGAGCTGTTGAAGGTGGAAAAGCGTTTTTTCGAATACACCCTTAAATCAAAAAATGCGCCAATTTCGTTAGTCGGACATGGTAATGTCGCGAATTTTGTCGATCACATGCGGAAGAATTCATGATCAGGCTCAAATAAATTCGCGAATTTCGTCTATCGGATGCAGAAAAATCGCAAATTTCAACAATCGGCTTTGTAAAAAGCGTAAATTTTGCCGATCAGGTTGGTAAAATTTCCGAATTTCGTCGATCATTCGAAGAGAAATCGCGAATTTCGTCGATTATTTTCGTCGCAAAATCAGTTATTCTCAAAATGAAGCAAAAAGATGGGGCTGTACCCATTTATCCATTGATAATTGTCAATATAGAATACACAATTTGGCACGTACTACTATACTATTATTTTTAACAAAATCAAACTGATTGGTAAAGTTATCATACGAATTGATTATTTCCAGCTGAGCGAAAAATTGCCCAGGCCGGGAATCGAACCCTGATACTTGGCTTACAAGGCCAATGCTTTACCTGTTAAGCTATCTGGGCGATAGCCGGCTGGGATTTTTCGCTACGGTTTATTCTGCGAGCTGTTTCAAATGACAGACCAGATGTTACGACCAATAAGGTTATCTGAGCGAAAAATCCCAGCCGGCTATCGCCCAGATAGCTTAATATGTAAAGCATTGGCCTTGTAAGCCAAGTATCCGGGTTCGATTCCCGGCCTGGGCAATTTTTCGCTCAGCTGGAAATAATAAATACGTACTACTATATTTGGACTCAATCCCTTATTTTTTTCCTTCATTTTGGAAACAACTGATTTTGAGTTTATTCTCCCGTTTATAACTTTCAGAATTTTCAAGCTTTGTTTTTGAGACTTTCATAAAAGTTGCTCTATACATTTAGCTAACACAGTATGCAAATGAAATTTTGATAGCATTCATGCATGCGTAATGAAGAATTATTTAGTAAACCTACTCATTTTTCATACAATTTTTGTTATTTTTTAATTCTGGTTACAGAGTATTGTGGACAATGTTCTTTGTCATGTTTTCGAAAAAGAACGTTAATTTATATTAAGAACTATAAGAATTATAAGCAAAAAACTAAGCAAAAGAAAAATTTGGGAATGTTTTTATAAAAACCTTATTTTTTCTACGAGTATACATGCTATCCGCATAAAAACGAACATACTTTATTACAATTAGTACTTATGATTTAGTAATTATTACTTAATCATAATCTATAGTTTGAACGCTTTTGCTCGATCAGTTTTGACAGGATTATCCAAAAGATATTCATTCTTTTTCAATTTTTTGACTGTCCACTAAGGAGTTTCTTGAATAAATCTTCATGGAAATGTATGACCTATACCAGCGGTTCCCAAACTTTTGGGCTCGCGGAGCCCTTTTTTGGGAGGGATTTCTAAGGCGGAGCCCCTGAAACCAACGATACTCTGTATTTTACAAATTAATGTTTTTTTATGCCTATGGAGCAGAGAAAAATCTGCTTGATAAAAAACCAAGCCAGTAATTTCCAACATTGGTCCAAGATTCTCAGTTTGGCCCTTTCCTTATACAGAAATTCTGAATTCATACTAGAAATTTAAAAAGTCAAACTTTCTATTATATAACCCTTTAACAGTTTTATTTAATATTAATATTATTGGACATAAAAAAATAAAAATAAGGATTAAAAACCTCTGTATTTCGATTAAAATATCTACCTTTACCTTGTATAATCGATATATTTCCTTCAAATACAGCAAAAATTATAGTTAAAAATTTGTGATTTCTAAAAGATTTTAGTAACGAGGGAAAAAACTCTTTTTTACTCGAGCGATGTTCAAGTAATACTGTTAATTGGTTAATGACATCCATTTTTAGAATAAAAAACATTTCTTTTGGATTTCCAGTAGGAACTCAGAATTAAAGATCAAAATAGTAACCATGTTTGGATTATGCATTGAATTGGGTCTTGCGTTCTTACGTAAGACTATTATTATTCATGGCGAAAACCACACACACACACAGAAAAAAGGTAAGTTGTACAGTTTTCGTTTGCAAAGAGATATCTCTGTATAATTCCAATAGGGTACTCGCGAAAAAAAATTGAAAATGCGTAGTTCCGTTCCAATCATCCAAGAGTAATTATGTAACACGTTTTCACTAGTTCCGCCTACCCTTAATAGAATCATGCGATTACAAAATATTTTTTCCTTCTTCTTTAAGTTTCTAACACTTCTAAACATTCAACGAAAATGAATCGCCTCTCAGCTTCTTTCTTTTAAACCATTTTTTTAAAATATATTTAGAAGCAGGTCATCGTTTTAGTGTTTAAGTGGTCGGGGCAAAATCTATAAGCTATATACAGCATTGAGATTAGATACAGCATTGTTTCCCTTTTTGGATATTTTATTTAAAGTAGTTGGCTATTATAATTTTGAAAGAAACTTTCTTTAGTCACTGTTTTTGCCTCCAAACAGATAAACAGTTAAAAATTACACATATTAAACGAACTGAACTAGTAGAAAACTTTACTAACAAAATAGGATATACGGGTGGGATAAAATTCATATCAAGGCGGGTACTCACTGACAAAAAGTCTGAGCAACGGGTGGAGCTGACAGCTAAGCAATATATTAACCCTTAACTGCTGTCACAAAAATTATCGCACAACTACTGTGAGCAGTCTGTCAGGCCGCTTAATCTAAAGATTAATAAAATATTACATTAATTCTCAGAATACTTATTTATATATTAAACTTTATACAGGGTGTCCCTAAACTCATGGTATATACGCTAGGGGGGTGATAGAACATATCAAGAGGAGTAATAGTAAATAGGAAACCAAGGGTCCCAAACGTTTTCCAAAGGAGGTAGCCGCCATTAAAGTTTGGGGTCCAAAATTTGAAATACACACAAAAAACGGAAAAATTGGTCGATTGATTTGCGGTTTTCACTAAAACTATTCTTTATGTCGGTATTTTCTTGAAAATAAATTCTAAAGATAAATTTCGAAAGATGCCGATAGAGGGCGCTTTTAGACTTTGAAGTAATGAAAAACTATTTTTTGCGTGATTTTTTGCCTTTAATAAAATGGTTTCGTAAGCTTAAAGTTAAACTTAATTTTGAGCTCAAAATCTGAATAGTTGGGAGTGGTTAAGTATCACAAACTGAACTGTGTTCAGACGGTTTAAATTTCAAATGATTATAAAAAACGGAAAAATTGGTCGATTGATTGGCGGTTTTCACTAAAACTATTCTTTATGTCGGTATTTTATTGAAAATGAATTATAAAGAAAAATTTCACAAAATGCCGATAGAGGCGCTTTAGACTTTGAAGTAACGAACAACTATTTTTTACGTAATTTTTTGCATCTGATTAAATGTTTTCGTAAACTTAGACTTAAATTTTGAGCTCAAAATCGAAATAGTTGGGAGTGGTTAAGTAGCACAAACAGAACTGTGTTCAGAGGGTTTAAATTTCAAACGATTATAAAAAAAATGGAAAAATTAGTCTATTCGTTTGCGGTTTTTTCTAAAATTACTTTTTAAATCAGTGTTTTTTTGAAAATAAATTTTAAAGATAAATTTCACAAAATGCCGATAGAGGGCGCCTTAGACATTAGAGTAGCGTACAGCTATTTTTAACCGTTATTTTTTTTAATCTCATTAAATGCTTCCAAATGCTTAGATTTAAAGTTTGAGATCAAATTCTGAATCGTTGCGAGTGTTTAAGTAACGCAAAAGTGAAGTGTGTTCGAGGCGGGGGGGAGGGGGGGGTAAATTTCAACTCCTGAACACACTTCAGTTTGCGCCTCTTAACCCCTCCCAACGATTCAGAATTTGAGTTCAAAATTTAAGTTTAAATATAAGATTTCGAAACCATTTAATAAGTTTTGGAAAGCATTTAATTAGATACAAAAAATAACGGTTAAAATTAGTTGTTGGTTACTCTGAAGCCGCCCATTAATGGAATTTTTTGAAATTTATCTTTAAAATTTATTTTCAAGAAGATACTGACTTAAAGAATAGTTTTATTTTAAACCGCAAACGAATCGACCAATTTTTCCGTTTTTTATAATCATTTGAAATTGGAACCCTCTGAACACAGTTCAGTTTGTGCTACTTAACGTCTCCCAACTATTCAGATTTTGAGCTCAAAATTTAAGTTTAAGTCTAAGTTTACGAAAACATTTAATCAGATGCAAAAAAAATTGTGAAAAATAGTTGTTCGTTACTCGAAAGTCTAAAGCGCCCTCTTTTGAAATTTATCTTTATAATTCATTTTCAATAAAATACCGACATAAAGAATAGTTTTAGTGAAAACCTCAAATCAATCGATCAAATTTTCCGTTTTTTATAATCATTTTGAAATTTAAACCCTCTGAACATAGTTAAATTTGTGCTACTTAACCACTCCCAACTATTCATATTTTGTGCTCAAAATTTAAGTCTAAGCTTTCGAAACCATTTAATCAGATGCAAAAAATCACGACAAAAAATAGTTTTTCATTACTTCAAAGTCTAAAGCGCTCTCTATCGGCATCTTTCAAAATTTATCTTTAGAATTTATTTTCAAGAAAATACCAATGTAAAGAATAGTTTTAGTGAAAACTGCAAATCAATCGACCAATTTTTTTCGTTTTTTATGTGTATTTGAAATTTTGGACCCTAAACTTTAATGGCGGCTATCTCCTTTGGAAAACGTTTGGGACCCTTGGTTTCCTATTTACTATTACTCGTCTTGATGTGTTCTATCACCCCCTAGCGTATATACCATGAGTTTAGGGTCACCCTGTATACAGAACTGTTATAAATGAAATTCAGCGATTCAAAAGTCTTTTTAGAGATAGAAAAAAAATTCAAACAAAGTAAAATTTTATCAGTATCTATAGTTAAATTGTGAAACTTGAAAAAATCAGTGGTCTGTGAGACCGCTAACAGTAGTTAAGGGTTAAATTCTTAGTGCGATGACAAATGTAAAGAACCAATATAAATATTTTTTAAATTGCTACAGACTTTATTCTGATTGGAAAATGTCGCAAAGACCATTTAAAAGAAAATTTTAATGAAGGATTGTAAAGTGATACAAGATGTTTAAAAAAAATGCACAAACAATTCAAACCGAAAATATTATACAGAAAATAGACACATGTATAATGCAAATGTGTAAATTGTACTGAAGTGTATTAGTATTGTATTTTCAACCCAGTTATAGATATATTTATTTTTGACACACACACACAAGTTTCTACATACTTTCATCTTTGCAATTTCTTTTATGTTTTGTTTATTTTCCTGGAACGCCGTGGAGCCCCTGGAAAGTTCAGGCGGAGCTCCAAGGGCTCCGCGGAGCACACTTTGGGAACCCCTGACCTATACTATTATGTTACGCACTTACTTACGCACTTATACACTATATTGCCATTGATTATGGGACACTTGCGATTTTAGACATTTTACTAAATATCTAGAAAAATACATGAGGAATCATCTCGAAACTCTTAGTGTATAAATATAATAGTATACGTCATACATCTCCGTGAAGATTTTTTATTGAAACGCCATAGGGGACCGTCAACAAATTAAAAAAGAATGAATATCTTTTGAATAACCCTGTCAAAACTAATGTAGCAAAAGCACTCAAACTCTAGATTATGATTGAATGCCTTATTGTAATACACTGTGTTCATTTTTATGCAAATAGCATGCACACTCGCAGAGTAATTAAGGTTTTTATAAAAATGGTCCCAAATTTTTCCAAGTTTTTCCATTATAATTTTCAGAGTTCTTAATATAAAATAATATTTTTTTCAGAAAATATGACAAACAACATTGCACACAGTACCCTGTAATCAGAATTAAAAAATAATAAAAATTGTATGAAAAATGAGTAGGTTTACTATATAATTTTTTACTGGGCATGTGTCAAAGATATCAAAATTTCATTTGCATATTATGTTAGCTAAATGTATAGAGCAACTTTTGTAAAAGTCTCAAAATCATAGCTTGAAAATTCTGAAAGTAATCGTCTATAGAAAAAGGACAAAATCCGTTGTTTCCAAAATGAAGCAAAAAATTGAGGGATTTTATCCAAATGCAGTAGTACATCCCATATTGTGTATTCTATATTGACACTAATCAATGAATATATGGATACAACCCCTCTTGTTTTTGCTTCATTTTGAGAATAACGGATTTTCGACTTATTCAATTGACGATTATTGTCAGAATTTTCAAGTTATGATTTTGTGACTTTCACAAAAGTTGCTCTATACATTTATCTAACATAATATGCAAATGAAATTTTGATATCGTTGACGCATGCGCAGTAAAAAATTATTTAGTAAACCAACTCATTTTTTATACAATTTTCATTATTTTTTAATTCTGATTACAGGGTACTGTGTGCAATGTTGTTTGTCATATTTTCTGAAAAAAAATAATATTTTATATTAAGAACTCTGAAAATTATAAGGAAAAAACTTTGAAAAATTTGGGATCATTTTTATAAAAACCTTAATTACTCTGCGAGTATGCATGCTATTTGCATAAAAATGAACAAGGCTTATTACAATAAGGCATTCAATTACAATCTAGAGTTTGAGCTCTTTTGCTGCATTAGTTTTGACAGGGTTATTCAAAAGATATTCATTCTTTTTTAATTTGTTGACGGCCCCCTTTGGAGTTTCGGGAAAAATCTTCACGGAGATGTATGACTTATACTATTATATTTATACACTAAGAGTTTCGAGATGATTCCTCATGTATTTTTCTAGATATTTAGTAAAATGTCTAGAATCGCAAGTGTCCCATAATCAATGGCAATATAGTGTATTACGTACTTACTTACAGTTTTAGACTAATTTCTCATATATTTTTCTAGATATTTAATAAAATTTCTAAAATCGCAAGTGGCCAGTCACCTTTGGCCACATAGTGTATAACTAGTTCAATATTAAACAACATGTTACCTTCGTAATGCAAATGGGAAGAACGAGTATTGAAACACTTATTTTAGTTATAACTTAGTATTCCTGCCGAAGTGCGAAAGGGCCCCAAAACTAAATTAGATTTTTGAACAGAACTTCATTTGGGTTTTCGGAACAGAAATTCATTTAGTGACCTTGGAATCTTTTCCAAGGGAGGCTCTGTTTATAACAGAGCCTATTATACCCCCCCCCCCCCCTCTTATCAGCCCTCTAGCTACTTCTTTGACGACAACACTTTTTAGAAATTTTAAAACTTTCCAGTTTTTGCTGCCTACCTTTTAATTATTATTTTTACTTAAAAAATTGTAATTATGATACAAAATATTTATGGCAAGAAAAAAAAAGGCAATTTAGAGAATTTACTGTAGTCCAATGTTTGTAGTTTTTCATGCCTAAAAAATATTTTTTGAAACTAATCAGGAAATAATTGTCAATGTGAATGAGAGAAGGGAGGATAATGATTTTGGTTTATTCTTTCACTAAAAAATATCAGGAGTTATTGGTCTGCGTTGATGCTCTTTTACTGATAATACTCATTGCTGAGGACCCATACTAACTGATTTGGGTGCTTGAGAGCCAAAATAGATGCATCATGAGTGTGACACTGAGAGACAGAGTGTGAGAATTTAGGGGTAATTAGGAATGAGTAATTATACATACCGATAAGAACGGAAGTGTGAAACGCGAAAAAACAGACCGTTAAATACTCCATTTTCGTACTGCGTTTAAAGATTTTCACCCTCGGAACACATGTCATTTTCTAAATTGAAAAACCCATTAAGAATTCTACTGACAGAACGTTTTTACACGATAGAAAATAACATGATATACGACCCCTGACCTTCGTACGATCCCATGGTGCATGCTATGTGATTCTTATCATATTTTAAAGGTTGTTTTTAGAACACAGTTCTAAGGATAAATACATGTATGTTTTTTAGTATATCACCGTGTTATATTAGTTGCATACATTGTATTAGTTGCAATAATGAAATGGAATGCAATACATTATTTTCATATAAATTAATGCTTAGTAAACAAAATATCAATATTTTAAGGTAGATGAACGAGATTTCCTAAGCAGTCTTATTTTTCTTATTATTGGAGAGTTAATCAATAAAATTGCAACAATATTAAAATTTAAAATTCTTAAAGTTTTTAAATTTATTTTGCTATTTTAATGTTTAACTGCGTTTCTCAAAAATACTACTAAAATATGTTAAATTCTATGGAGAGAAAAGAAAAGAAAAAATAAATAATACTATCCGAAATTATGAATAAATATCATTATTTTTAGTTTAAATATGTCGATTTAACGGTTTTCAATTTACGCTTTAAGAAAAAAGTGTAATGTAAAGCAGGATAATATGATTTAGTTCTACATTTACAAAAAGTTTTATCCAAAAGCTGATATATTTTCATATTATTAATCTGTATGAAATAATATCATTCTAATTCGTTTAAAATGCAAGTAAATATAGAACTGGAAATATCATGCCATGTAAATAACTTGAAATTTAAAGCATGTATATTGAATATGTGTACAAGACATATATTAAAGTTTTAGAACAGTAGTTTTTAATCAAAAATAGGTCAGCCACCTATAGAACTTGACGACAATCGCATGGCCGAATTCGATTAAGGCAGCACTCGAAAACTATTTTCCTTCGAAGACATTTTCTGATTCACTTTTAAATATAAGCACACTTCAGACACAACCATATTCAAGATATTTTTGTAATCAAACAGTTTTTTCCTATAAGTGATTAACATGTGGAATTATAAGTATATAATTCTCTCAGGAAGATGATTTTTTTCTCCTTTCTTGCGCTTTCGTCTCTGGAAATTAGGTTCAAAACGCCAAATTTGACTGAGCGTTTGTTCCCCAAAAAGAAAAAAAAAAGTTCGATTGCATCATTTCTGAATAAGGTCATCTGCTAATTTGATACGTTTATGAAAAAAATGAATTCAAAAATGGGTCAGAAAGTAGCCAATTTGCATTTGAAAAAAATCTTAAACGCGAAATAAACAAGCATTAATTTGACAATAATGTAAAACTCTCCAAACTTTTATCCAAAATAGTGCCTACATGTCTCAATTTTCTATAATTGCATCAAAATCACTAGGTGTATTTTTCATTTTATTTATATTGTAAATTCCAAATATTATAAGTTTAGAATAAAAAAATGGATAAAATATATATTTCCGGAGAACAAAATTAAGGCTGTATTGGCTTGTTTGTATAATTTATAGATTTGTCTACTGATCTGAAAATCCCGTTTTTCTAAAATCAATTTATTCATTGCCTGATTTTCTCAAATTTACAATCAATTGGAATATTCATAAATTTTTGAAGTGAAAGTTCTATATTAAAAAGAAAGAAAGAAAAAAAATCAATTGTGTTTTTAGAAATTGCATATGCAAATACAATAAACTTTCTGTAATGGGCACTCTGTGTCAGAAGGAAATTCATCCTCGAAAAGATTTTCATGCCCTGTGAATTTATAAACATAAAAGTAAAATTTGTCTAAGGTGAAATATTGTCTGCTGTAAAGGGGAAAAAAAAATCCGATTTCGATCGATTTTGCCTTAGAGAAAGTTTATTCTATTTAAAATCAAAAGTTAAAGTTTAGATAAATAAAAAAAGCCAACTTAAGAACTAAATATGTAAGTAAATTCCATATGGATTATCAATACCCTCACTCACGCCTCCCTCCTCAAAAAAAAAAAAAAAAAAAAAAAAAAAAAAAAAAAAAAAACCTGAGAATCCTGTTGCACTTTGAAAAAAATTACATACAAAATTGCCAAATATTTTTAAAACTTTAATAACAGCTATAACACACATTCAATTTCCGATAGACTTAGCAAAATTTCCAAATATAATTTGATTTGTCCCCCCCCCCCCCTAACCAGTAAAAAGTCTCAGCGATGGCCCTGCATATTCCTGTGGAATAAAATCCTTTAATAATTGTAAAATATCTTTAATAGTATCATATTTCTCTCATATTTCATTTAAAATATTATTTTTTCTATTTTTATCAATTATAGATCAAGTAGGATTCACTTTATTTTAATTTTTTAATTATAAAGATTTACATTTTACTGTACATACATACATACACATGTTACATACATACCGTTTGCTTTCTTATTTTAGATAAATATATTTTCGTTTTCTTTTGTAATATTTCAAACACAATTGCGCAATTAGTTTCTCACATACTCCTCAAGTGTTCAAATATTTTCATAAGATGAATAAAGATTGTTTGTTTGTTTGTATTTATGTCGGCCAATTATCTACGCTGTGGGATATAGGCCCTAAGGGGTGGGATGGCCTCTGTTGTGGGGGGGGGGTCTTTCTGAGGGAACCTAACCCATATTTACGCAATGTTCGAAGAAAACCACGGAAAACTCCGAACGGTTAGGACGACGGTCGCGATTGGGTTCGAACCCAGCACCTACCGTTTACCAGTTTGGAAGTCAGAACCTCGCGGCCACTGGTGGGACCTAGATGAATAAAGAATAGAACACCATATTAACGTTGTTGTAAAGGTTGTGTATGCAGGGGTGCAGAAAATGTTTCTACTCTCAACATTTCCCCCAATCCGTATGAAAATTTCCCCAAAATTTTACGGCATGTTATAGATAAATGCTGTACTACCATATGTATAGAAAATCAATTTTTCCATTATGTCTGAACTTATGCACAAGTATGTGAGCAAGAGTATTTCTGAGTAAAAAAAAAATTCTGAAAATCACACAAAATTTTCTAAAAGGTTACAGTAAAGGGGGGGGGGGGGGGGGAATCCACTCCCAGCATTATTATTATTATTATTATTTTATTTATTTATTTATTTATTTATTTATTTATTGTAGCCTTTTGACTAAATTCGCTATTTTTAGCGATCGTTTGACGAAATTTGTAGTCTTTGCCTTTTAACAAATGATCTTTTAACAAAACAAAAAATTATCGTTTAGCAAAATTTATTATTGTTTTGTGATCCTTTGTTGGAATTTGCGTTTATTTTGTGATATTTTGACGATATTTGCAATATTTTAACGAAATTTGCAGATTTTTTTTGCCCATTTTTTGGCGAAATATGTGGTCGTTTAACGATTTTTTTTGACGTAAAATGTGGTTTTTGCGATCTTTTGACAAGATTTGTGTTTTTTTTTTTTTTTTTTTTTTTTCATTTGTTGGTGAAATTTACGTTCTTTTTAAATTTTACTTACGAAAATTGCAGTTTTAGCAATCTAATAATGAAATTTGTGGTTGTTTCGCCATTTTTGATGGAATCCTGCGATTTTTCACAAAATTTGTGGTTGTTTTGTGTTTGACTAAATCCGCAGTTTTTTTCGCGGTCTTTTGTAGAAATGGGCGTTTATTTTGCAGTCTTTTGACAAAATTTGTGTTCATTTCGTGATTTCTTGACGAAACTTGTAGTTCTTTAGACAAAATTTGCAGTTAATTTGGCGATCTCGTGATGAATTTTTTTTTTTTTTTTTTTTTTTTTTTTTTTTTTTTTAATTCTTGGAAAAAGTTTACGGTATTTTTTGTATCCAAATTTTCAGACTGGTGATTTTTTTTTTTTTTTTTTTTTTTTTTTTTTTAATTTTCAGAAAATTTTTAATTGATTCACCTGTGACATATGGTACACATGAATTTTGTGAAGGTCGCCATATGGATCTTTTTGTTTATAGTGAATTTTCTCTGGAATTATGGAATTCGTTGTTAAAATCAAAATCAACTGTATATGTTTCTGCAAAAATTCTCTGGTTGGTTAAAATTTCCCCCCTATCCTAGATCGCCGGATCGGACATATTCTGCACCCTTGTGTGTATGTTGTTTATAATTGATTGCTATAGGAGTATAAAATTTAGGTTATTTTCAAGCTTCAAAAATTATCTAAATCATCAAATTTTCTGTAAAGTGCTGTATAATTATAGAAAAATAAAAAAATAAATAAAATCTTAAAATTTTTATTTAAAAAAAAAAAATCTTTAAAAACCAATTTTATGAGGGTTTTTTTCTGGCTTCTCAGATTTTTTGATGATATGTTTTTTTTAGATTCGATTGTACTCTTTAAGGCTATTCTTAAATCTAAAAGCGCAACTTTATGACATAAATTTTAATTTATATTTGTTCGGATATGCATGAAAATGATGCTGTTGTTCAAAAACTATGTTATCAAAATATTTTTCTGGTTTATTTGCAAACGCAATAGATCTTTTCAGAAAATAGTGTCTAAATGGGCGTTTTTAACCGAATTTCTGTGAAAAAGAAGAATACACATTCAAGCAGGGTTTAAAAACGTATTTGTCACGTGATCAAAATCGCTGTTAACTTAAGAAGTCATTTATTCATCAAAATGGAGATACAGGTCGATTCCGATTCGCTTCCATAGTCAGGCCATCCAGTTTTATGTATTTCTGTTAAAAAAAAATATATTGTAAATGTGTTTAAGGTATCTGCCTACATCAAATTGGCTGTTTTGGTGAAAATTTTCGAATTTTTTTTTATTGTTTGATATGAAAGAGCAATCTTTTACGATTCCAAATCTGTTTTAATTTCATTTCTACTATTATTAGAAAAGGAGTTATGGCAATTTTAATAAACATCAAAATGGCCATTTCTGTGAAAAGTTTCGAATTTTTTTTATTGTTTTTCATGAAAGAACAATCTATTATGATTCTAAATCTGTTTCAGTTTATCAGTTTTAATTTATAATTCAGGATATTTAGGACTTTTACCTGTATTCGAACAATTAGGAGTATCAGTTGAACAAAATATGATCATAAACAGTTTTAAAATTGATGATGAGCGAATAAAAAATTTAAAAGTCACTCGCTATCCTCTGCAAATCTTACCAGGAAAATTAAAAGTGCTACAAGAAGTTAAAAATGGTTAAATATGAAGTTAAAAATGGGTTAGAATATAAATGTGATGCATTTTAAGTGTATAAATTAAATATATTAGATTTTTACAAGAAAATACATGCATGCGATTTCTGGAAAATTACTTTTTTTTTTCATTATTTCTATGTTCGATTAGCTTCATAACAAAAACAAGTTCTAAAGATATTTAAGGGTGTATTTCGATTCAAACTGCCTATTTTCCGATTTATTTTTGAACTCATTATTGCTCTCAAATACACCAAACTTTCAAAATCTCTTATTTGGAAAGTGCACAAGGTGCCAAAAAGGTCAATTCTTTGATAAGTGCACAAAACATTGCAAAAAAAGCAATCAAAAACGGCAATTTGAACCGATTTTTCCTAAGCGGGAGATTTGAGAACGAAAAAAGGGGTTATACTGCGAAGATAATTGTTTATAACTCAAATTCTAATGAATTGAGCGTAAAAAAACATCACTCGGCACCTCATACGTCCCTTCAAGAATCCTCTCAGCAAATTTCATGTTTCTACGTTTAAAAATGTGTCTGAAATTGTATCGGAAAATTTCGAGCTGTTGAAGATGGAAAAGCGTTTTTTCGAATACACCCTTAAGTGAAATTTGGTAGTGTTTTCAATATCACTCACGATGCTCTGAATTATGATCTAAGCTATATGTGATAATTTAATTATTTTATAGGCTCAAATATGAAAAAATGGTAATTTTTACTTTAAGAAAAGTATTTTTTATATATTTTGAAAATTTTTGGTTATTTTTCAAGATATTGTAAAACTCTTATTTCAGTGCACAGATAAGTGTAATAAAAGTGTGCAGCATAAAGGAAATTGAAATATTTTTATTTGAATTGAGTGTACGCTGTCTGGCGCAAACATGGTATTTTGCTACGAATAAAAAATTCAAATCGTCCCTCGCTTATACACAGAAAAACTTACCAGGAAAACAAAAAGAGTTACTAAGAAGTTAAAAATGGTTAAAAATAAAGTTAAGGAAGTGTTTGAATATAATTGTGATGAATTATAAGCGTTCAAAAATTAAATATTCTAGTTTCTTACCTATAAAAAGAAATCATTAAATGCGATTTCTGGAAAATCATTTTTTTCGCTATTTCCATGTGCGATAAACTTAATTACATATAAAGATTTAAAGATATTTTAGTGAAATTTTGTAAGAATGTTTTCCATATGACTCACTATGCTCTGATCTAGAATCTAAGCTATATGTGATAATTTAATTATTTTATAGGCACTCGAATATGAAAAAATGGTAATTTTTACTAAAAAAAATGTACTTTTTTATATATTTTGAAATTTTTCGGCTATTTTTGAAGATATTGTAAAACTCCTAGTTAAGTGCACAGATAAGTGTAACACAGAAGTGTGCAGCATAAAGGAAATTGAAATTTATTTATTTGAATAGAATGTAAACGTGAAATTTTGCTAAAAAACAGTAAAACCCCCCATTTTTTTTAAATATTAAAAAGATATTGCTAGGATTTTATTATGTTTTCTTATCATTCTGTAATACAATAGAACTAAAAATTATTATATTTTTTCAAAACTGTCATTAAAAAAAAAAAAAAAAAAAAAAAAAAGTACTCCGCACGTACGCAGATACGTATCGTCTGTATTTCGTAAATTCAAAGAAAAGTATAAATCAAAATAGAGACATTCTATAAAAGCGGTGTAGTAGCAGTGCAGCAAAAGTTAGAAATTTTTAACAATGTGTTTGCATGAAAAGTAGTATTTATGACAACATTCAGTATAGTTTTAAAATCACGAATGCATTAGTAATAAGTTCCGATTTCAGATAACATTTACGTTTGTTTTCTATTCTAAACTAGGGTGTAAAAAACATTGATTTTTTAAAATTACATTTTATTTTTATTTAACTCTGATTTTTTGTTTATTATTATTTATTTAAATCGGATTGTTACAATTTTTCCTCCAGTGTACAAATAATGAATAGTGACCAACAGTTTTGAGTTTCCAAAAAAAAAAAAGAAAAAACTAGGCTTTTTACGTACTTGCTGTACCTGAGCTTTTAAGTTATAAATTAATCTTAAAATCAATCAGTCGATCAATCAATCTCAATCTCTCTCTCTCTCTCTCTCTCTCTCTCTCTCTCTCTCTCTCTCTCTCTCTCCTTCTCTTTCTTTCTCTGTTTTTAGATAGATTTCGTATGAAATACTTACCTATTGCGATCAACTCTTTATGAGAAGCTGCCTTTCAAAACATGAGATGAGCGAATTTTGGCTCAACTTAAGTTATTTTTTGGCTGACATTTTAAGAAAGTATAAATACATATAAATGTAACTTTTTTATGGACACGATAACTTCTTTAATTCGGCTCAGATCTCTTCCAAACTGCTACATAAAATCAAGGCGCAAAAAATCTCGGTCACGTTCGTTAATGGGCAAAATCGGACCAAGGAAGTAGGAATAGGGAAGGGTTTTGTGAAAACCGTAAAAACCCCATAACTTCTTAGTTAAAATATCAAATAAGTTTAAAGTTTATATTATTTCTAAAAAATGAGCCAAAGATTTATGCATGACAGATTTTTGATAAAATTAAAAATGGGCTTAAAGGGCAAAAATAAATAAATAAATAAATAAATAAAATAAAAAAAATAAAATAAAAATAAAAATAAAAATAAAAAAATAAAAAATAAATTAAAAAAATAGAATTTTTGGAATTAAAAGATCACAACTTTCTCGATTCTGAAGATATCAAATCCAACTAATTTTTTTTTATAAATACTCTTAATATTATCGAAAACTTTTGTATTTACAATTTTTGATAGGAGTAATTCTTTTTGCAAAGGAAAATTAAAAACGAAAACAAAAACAATAAGAGGGAAAAAGAAGAAGAAAAAAAATCAATAACTTCATCAGTTCTTAAGATATCAATTCCAAATAAATTTATTATACATCGTCTTAATAATATCTACAACTTTTATGATGACACTTTTTTGATAGGACCAATTCTTATAGCAAAAATAAATTCAACAATAATAGGAGTTGAAGAAAAAATCCTAAATCCAAACTGCTTACATTCTGACCCATTTTTAAATTCGTTTATAATTTTCGTGATTTTTTTTTTTTTTTTTTTCTAAGCAAGGAATGTGAAAGCTACCTCTTCCTACCAGCACTGACCGGAAGGACTTTTTTATTACATCACTTTGTTCTCCTGCATCACTTTAACCTTCAAATGCATAACTGGACATTTGAATTATTCTATTGCTATCAGTTCTGAAAGGAATCTCATAAAGACCAGCTAATTCATATTTCGGTGTCGGATCTATTTTCTTGCAAATTACCTTTTTATTTCTTTGATGACCAGGCTATTACATTTATATTATGTCTAAGTGGTTCAATAGAACATATTGTATCTTCTGGTACAAACCAGGAAAATAGTTAAAACTTTTATATATCATTCCTATATGGTTTACATCCTTGATATTTTTATGAAAACAGAATTTGTAGATAAGTTTATTAATGAGGTTTGTTGAAAACCGTTTTCTTCAGCGATAATTCGAATGGTTAAATATTAAGTTCTTCAAAGTATTTACTTGAACATACTTTAAAGCTAGTCAAATAAAGCTTTCAGATCAAATGACACGATTCCATCGTAGAATTTATTGTTCATAACTTTTTTTTATGTAAAAATGTATCATGCAAATTTTACATTAGATGAGATTTAAAAATATGTTCTGATTCATTATGAAACATAAATCATGATATTTGCAGGCATAACCAGAGGCGGATTATTCATTAAACTGAGCAGTCTAAAGTCTAGGGGCCCGAACGAAAAGGGGCCCCAGTACTAAGATTTAACATAGATTGTATTCTGAATACTATCCATTTTTAATTTCTTCTATTTCCACAAAAAAAGAAAAAAAAAAAGAACTTTTTTGACATGCATTTATGATAGTTATACACAGAACCGCGGCAGTCAAGCCAAGATTTTTTAAGCAACTCTACGAATAATATATTTTAAAGACTTTTTAAAGTTTGAATCAAACGGTTTGTCTATTTTCAGCTTTTAATTTTTAGATCACAGCCTATCTAAGCCTGAGAGCTTATGCACCGCCCGTTTTGTATATATGTGTGTAACGCGATAACTCATGATAAAAATGTCTGACTTACTTAAAATTTTGGATATAGGTTTATTCTGATAAGGCGTTACCTTGATTAGATTTTGGGAGTGCACTTTATAAATATAAGAAGGAGAACGGGGACTAATGCCTTCCCCCTTACTTTATATAAATGTGTTTTTCATGCAGAATTATCAGATTTCATTCAAATTTTAGGTACAGGATCATTCTGATAAGGCTTTTCCATGATTACTTTTCGAAGTATATCGAATAAATATAAGGAACAAAGAACGGGGACTAATCCCCCCCCCCAATAATTTAGATAAATGGGTTTTTCATATAGAAAAACCCATTTTCATTCAAATTTTAGACATAGGATCATTCTGATGAGGGCCCCTCCATGATTATTTTTTGAAGTTCTTTGGATAAGTATTGGGGACGGAATTTACCCCCCCCCCCCGTTTTTCAGAAAAATGGGTTTTTTCATATAGAATTACCAAATTTCATTCAAATTTTAGGTATCGGATCATTCTGATGAGGTGCCTCCGAGATTAGTATTGGGTGTTCATTGGATAAGTATAAAGGGCGAATGGAGTGTAACCCCTCGTAATTTAGGTTAATGTGTTTTTCACGCAAAATTTAACTATTAACTTCAAATTTTTTATATAGGTTTATTGTGATAAGACGCTTCCCTGATTTGTTTTTGGAACTCATTGGATAAATATAAAGAGGAGATAGGGGGGACTACGCCTCTTAATTTAGGTATGCAGAATTAACCAATTTGCTTCCATTTTTCAATACAGGTTCAAAGTAAAAAGCTTCCCTGATTAATTGTGGGCTTCTTTTATTAAATATAAAGTAAGTTAAGGACGATTACCCCTCTTAAGTTAGCTAAATGGAGTTTTATGCAGAATTATTCGATTTGCTTTAAATTTTGGATGTTGGTTCTTTTTGATAAGTTGAATTTCTCAATAGTTTTGGAGGTTTAATGGTTTAGTATAAAAGAGGGAAAGGGGGATAACTCTTCTTTAATTACATAAATGGGTTTTCATGCAGAAATATCCGACTTGCTACCAAATTTTGGATGCAGGATTATTATATGATAAGGTGCATTACTGATTAGTTTTGGGGTTCAATCATTAAGTGTAAAAAAAAAAAAAAAAGAAAAAGAAAAGAAAAGAAAAAAGAAAAAAATGCGAGGCTATTTCGTCTCTTATTTTGTTTTTCGAAGGGCATTATTATATAAGGCTGTAATAGTATTATTATATAATAGTACAATCAGTGTGCATAGCCTGTGATCTCAATGTCACCAGTTTAACTGGGCAATATTCTTTTTATTAAATCTCCCCCCCCCCCCCCACACACACACACTCATCTTTTTAAAGAAAGCCCTGTATTTCAAATTTCTGGATATCTTAAATATGATTATTTTTCTTTAAACGATTTCTGTCCGTTTATTAAAAATTTATGAGTGCTACTATATTGCAAAACTATTGCACAAAATTAAAAGAAATTTTATATTTAGTGTAACCTAGTCTGATGATTATTGATTATGCACTAATACTTATTAGATTTTGATTATAATAATGAAGAAAATAACTTCTGCCTGGGAGGAAGATGTACAAGTTGAAAATTGCACGTCAAACGTGGGAAATGAAGTGCGTTCGTACTGTAACTAGTTTTATAAATATTCAGATATTGGTTCAATTATGCAAAAATGCATGAACATGATATTTGATACGATTATACATATTAAATTCAGTAATACGAAACTAATAAGACTCCATCTTAACTAGGACGTAATCAACATTATAAAGCCAGAATCATAACCTGTCATGGGATATCACTGAATCAATTACGCTATGATTTGGTAGAATAAAGAATACTTTTATTTTTATGTTTCAAGTTCTGAGTATGTAAGTCATTTGAAATGACTCGACAAAATTCTCCAACAATTATATAAATTACATTTCAAACCATTCAGTTGTGTAGATTTGCGCTGTTACATGCGGACAGACAAGATGACGATTATAGGTGCAACATATTTACAAAAATACATCTCCCCATAGACCATAATGTATTGGAATACTTTTGAATGTCTCTGTGTAAATAAACTATGAACGTTACGTACTTAATTTTCATTACCGAACATGGCACAGAAAATCTCAATAACACATATGAATTACATGTAATTCATATGTGTTATTGAGATCAGAGCAATCCAACTGTATATACGCAAGTTAAGAATTCAGACACATAGTCGGACAGATAAACTATTTTTTAAGCACTTTCAACTATGTTTATATTGGTTTCGGATAAATTTATAAAAAAGATACTTCACTTTCGAAACTAGTTCTGAAAGTGGAATTATGTTATTAAAAAATCTACAAATCTGATAAGTGGAACAAGCCATATTAGAACTAACATAAGTTATCCTATAGAAAAAAGAAATGCTTGAAAATATTCAAATTTAATTCAGAAATTCGAAAATACCCTGCACATGGGTTTAGAATCAGTAAGCGGGTGTTTTCAAGTGAGTGAATAGACCACTTAATTGCACAAAGTATGCAAATCAAGTACAGCATCACATTTGTTTTAAAAGATGCTATACATATTAACATAAGAAATTCAATTTTTTTATATTGTCCCTGATTTCTAAACTATTCTCCTCCCTTTACTAAGAACATTTAAAAATATTATATTGTTTTGCGACCAAAACTTATTGAATTTTATTTAAATTTTATGAAAATTCAATTTTTTAGATTATCTAGATCTATCTAGATATCTTAGATTATCTAGAAAATCAATATAACTATAATTTATACAGAAACAGTATACAAATTAAATTTCATGTTTTAATATGCATACAGCTTATTGTAAAACAAATATAATATACATAAAATCTGTACTTAAATTTTATAATCTGATTTATGATATGATCTAAAAGATGTACATTTTGAATCACCCGAAATATATCTCTTTGAATAAATGATAAAGAAGTCCGCAAATATGTCAAGCCTACGGGCTCGTGTGGTCATTAATTCGCCTCTAGCATAACTATTGAATTTTTCATTATCTAAAGATTATTTTAAAATTTATTTTATTATTTATTTATTTATTTTTGATAATTGAATTACATCTTAAGTCATAAATGATTTTTTTTCTCGTGATTACAATATCATGAATAAATTCATCAGTAATTGAACATTTCAAGTCAGTATTTCCCAATTTTTTTTTTTAATAAATGGCACAGTTTAGAGTGTTCTCACATCGTGACGTATTATCTTTTGACATATGAAACATTTAATGTGTTCTTTTAATACATGCATAAAATTTTCAGACGGCTCTTGATAATGATATAATGTGTTTAATTTTCTTTCAAGTAAAGCATGTTTCAGATTATGCCATCAATACTGAAATTTAAATGAAATTTTTGAGCCGTATGGCAATACTCAAATAAAAACTGACTACTTTGACACATTTTTAGTTCATTTTTGTTCTTAAGCGAAGGAAAGGGGCAGATACTCTTATTCGAAAACTGTGCAATCGAATAGTTTTCTATTCTTGGATAAAGGAAGAAGATATTTCAAAGAACGTTGTCAAGGAACCGCTTTGAATAATGAAAAAGAAAAATCTGCCATCATGAGAAAACAGCTGTTTATAAGTCAAGATATAAGTCATTTATCGGAAAACGAAAAATCTTTGCATAACAAATCATTGAATAGTTATGTCTCCAAGTATTGTGTTTTTATGTCTTTAAATGATCCGTTAATGTGCCAGTAACTCTTGTGTTGCATAGAGCAAAGATTTTTTTGCTTTTTTTAGGGGGTAGGGAGCGAAGGAGAAAGGATCACTTTAACAGTCATGAAAAAAATTACATTACAGATGTAATCTGTTGTAACTGAAAATCTTTCATGATATGTGACATTTCTGATCATTTTTTTTTTTTTAACTGATAGAGAATACCGAAAAAGTACACATGTAAGCATAAAGGAAATTTCGCAGCACTGTCAGAACATTCCGCATTATTGAATTGTGAAAGAGAAAAGATGGAAATTGGCAATTATAAAATCAGTTAATACTGATTAAATTAACTTATGATTTTAATACTTTTCGACATAACTGAAATGAAACGTTAATTTCTAATATGCTTGTTTGACATTTCCTTTCAGGATGACAGGTAGAGGCAGTTCCGAATTTTCTAACGGGCTGGACCGACAATAAATAAATAAATTAAAATTTTAAAAAAAAGAAAGAAAGAAAAAGAAAAGAAATTGAACGGGCCTTACGGGCCAGGCCGGCCCAATAAAATATTTAGTGGGCCGGACGATCCGTTAGAAAGATTTATGCAAAAACGATAAAATGTGAACTATTTTTAATGAATACAGCTTTATCGAGAATAAATATAAATGTGCATCACGAACCGATTCTTATTTGGCAACATCAATATAGAGATGTAAGTTTTACAGATCGGCATCGGGCAGTTACATTGTATCTAATCCGGGCTTAATACTTTTTTAGCAGACTCGTTCCTGGCCGAGATCAGGCTTGCATTGCTTTTCTACATATAGTCGAGCCGGGCCGGAACCAGACTTAATTGCGCTTATGATGTGTAGGGCAGACAACAAGATTTGTAAAAATTTGAATAGCGATATAGAATTTATACGTTAATGTAATCTATGGAAATATACTTCTTAGTGGTTCTTAAATTCATTTCTCAACAACGCGAAAGTCTGTCACTTTTTCTGACTAATTTTTAACTGTAAATTAATATATAAAACCAACAAGCCTGACTGTTAAAAAGATTTAGAATCAAATAGAGTTTTCTATTTTTGATAAATAAGAAAATTGTATACACTTGTTGAGATATAAGAGATTCTTGTCATGTAGTTGGAGATTTTTTCCCCCTTCCCATGGTGTCGCTTCCGGAAATTTGATTCAAAACGCTAACTTTGATAGCATTTTCTTAAACTGCTTATATAAAAAAATGGATAAAGCCATTCGATTACATAGTTTCTAAATAAAAACACTTGGTAATTTTATGCGTTTCCGAAAAAAAAAAAAAAAAAAAAAAAAAAAATCAGAAATGTATCAGAAAGTAACTTCGGATTTGAAAAAAATCATTAATAAAATGATATAGAAATATATCCATAAATCTTCTTTTTATTTTGCAGCTTCAAAAGTTGTGATGTTTTTAACTTTCTTTTTTTCTTTTATTCTAAATCTTTTTTTTAATGAATCTTTATTTAAATGTTGAAAGTCTAAGAATATAAATAATCATTAATGTTGCTATTCTGCATTTTCTGTAATATATATACTGTAAAATCATTCCATAAATGCATGCAGTATGTATGCAGTATTCTTTGAAAAAATGTTAATTATATGATAAAAATTTGATTTTTTTAGAAATAGAAATTATGTCGGCAAAATTATTCAAGGGCAAAAATAACTATATGACGCATGTCGCACGTCGCGCTCTTTCTGCTTCAGGAAATGTTCCCTCAATAATAAATAAGGAGGAAATTAACGAGGAAATAACAGAAATCATCAATTTTTTAGAAATAAAAACGTGTATCAATACCTATATTAAAACCTTACTCGTAATTTTTAATATTTGTTAAAGAGAAAAAAAAAAAAATATTTATTAGATCTCATAATTTTTGCTTTTCAAACGGGGGGGGGGGGAATTAAAGAATTCTTTTTCGAAAGCCACATCAGCAAAAACTGAATCTTTTTTCTTTTCTTTTTTTTATGTTTGAAATCCATTTCTCTAAAAACAGTTTAAAATAGTAATAATAATAATAATTTGCGCATATATAATTCAGCAATATTGTTTTTTTTTTCTTCAAAAACAGCTTTAAATGAATTTCAATCAAAATATTGCAGAATAATAATTCAGTATATGAAATATTTTTCCAACACTATTTCATTTTTACATTCTATGCAAAAATCCTTTTTAGTTTAAGTGTGAACTAACTTCAACTAATAATGCTGTATAATTAAAAGTTTTATTTATTTATTTATTTATTTTTCTTGTATTGCTGCATGGCATATTTAAAGAAACATTGTAACGTTAGTTGATAAAATGCACAATGTATATACCGCATTTCATGTTATAAACTGAAAGCGACATTTCTACATACAAACTTAAAAAACAGAATATTTGTGTTATTGGGTGGGTAGAAATATTTGTTTGAGAACCGCTTTCAAAAGTAAAGAAGAGATTACACATCTGGACCACTGGTTTCCCAGATGTTCTTGAGTTCAGATAAGATCATCTTTCTTCAGGGACTGACCATTAAATAAGTAAAGTAAACATAAAGTGGAAAATGCATGTCTTTCGAAGACGTAATCAATCACCCGGAAAAAAATCATTCCCGCTGATAAAAAGGGAAAATCGAAGGCAACAAAATGGCGTTAGTTTTAATTTTATCAAAAACAGCAGAAGATTAATCACTTTGTCCCGCCCCTAATTTGTTAACCTGCCGCAGATGTCATCACCTCAAATTAAAATTAATCGATTTTGGCTGTTATGGGAAGAGGCCTACTAACTAACGGTATGTGACAGCTATGATAATTACCCCGAATGTCTTTAAAGACCATATTTACTGACTAATAGAAACAAGTTGGTGTTCATTTGTCAAGGGAGGGGAAAATGACCAGGCTTTCATAATTGAAACACCTGAGTATTTTTTTAACTAGACTGCAGTGCGTCAAGATCTTTTTCGGTGAGCATGTGTAGTCTTTCTGTCAAAACAGGAGGCGGATAAAACTTTTCGATTAGGGAATTCCAGGTAAAACTAATGGATGCCTCTGAAAGAGCTAATGTTAGCGTATCGCAGTATTTCACTAGTGGTAATTATAATGAAACAGCAAGTAAACATCCCTTTCTTCTCTATTTCTTTTAGTTTGTTTGTTGAGTGCTCTTGTTAAAGAAAACGAAAATGGTTTAAAATATCACTTCTTTATTTTATAAAATTGGTTTTTTTTTTGTGTTTTTTTATTTTAACCATTTAATAAATCAGGAAGATCTGCGTCCCCTCTCGTCTTTAGCGTCCCCCTTGCGAAAAAAAAAGTAAGGGGACGCTCGAAATAAAATAAAAAAGTGGGGGGACGCCGTCCCCCAGCGTCCCCCGTCGACTACACCAGTGATCTTCAGACGAAATCAGCAATATTTTAACGAAATCGGCGATGTATTGCGATCTTTTGCCAAAATCGGCGGTTTTTCCGTGATCTTTTGACGAAATCGGCGTTTTCCCATGTTTTTTATTAAACGAAATCGGCGTTTTTTTCGACGATCTTTAGGCAAAATTTGCTTTTTAACGTGATTTTTTCTCGAAAACGGCGTTTTATTCCCGCGATCTTTTGACGATATCGGCGTATTTTTTCAAATATTCTTCTGACAAAATATTTTTAAGCGATCTTTTATCGAAAACGGCGTTTTTTACCGCGATCTTTTAACGAAATCGGCGTTATATCCGCAACCTTTAGACGAAATCTGCGTTTTCCCGCCGTCTTCAGAAGAAATCAGCGTTTTGTCTGCGATATCAGGGCTCCCAACACATTTTAGTCCTCAAAAAGGGGGAAAGGGGACCATTTTTATTTAAAAAGGGGACTTTGGGGGACCATTTTTGTTTAAAAATGGTACTTTAGGGGACCATTTTTATTTAAAAAGGGGACTTTGGGGGACCCTTTTTGTTTAAAAAGGGTACTTTGGGGGACTCTTTTTGTTTAAAAAGGGTACTTTGGGGGACCATTTTTATTGAAAATGGAAACCAAAAAAAGAATCATATGTGTGTAAAAATATAGTACAAATTTTCCTAAATAAGAAAGTAAATTTTTAAAATAACCCCAGAAAATATGTCAGATGTTTATCTTTATAAGCAGTGCTGTAATTGGAAAAAAATATTTTTGGGAACTCATCTTTTCACAGATTTGATATTGATGCTGTCGGATTTTCCAAAGACAAAAATTAACTTAGAGCATTTAGCCAAAATTCCACTTTTTAAATTTAACTTTTATGGGTGTTTCCATGAGCACATGTCGTTTAAGTCACATACTACGATTTTGGATACCAGTATTATTTTAGAACGGAAAAATTTGACTTATTTTATCAGAGATATTTCATTAATTGAATAAGGCCATCCATGCACGTCTTTCAAAAATAATGGTGGCCAACAACTTAGCAGTTACTAATAATGTGACTTACATGACAAGTGCTCATGGAAATACCCTTATATAATGATTATATTCTAGTTTAAGAAAAAAGTTTTGTGCTTGTACACAATATTTTTTTACAAATTACAAACCAAATATTTCTAGGAACGGCGTTCCGTTGCGTTCCTACCCAATTACAGCACTGTTTATAAGATTTCAATAAACAATGTACACAATTTTATTTAAGCACATTTAAATATCCTACTGAAAAATATACTTAAATAATAAAAAAAACTTTAATATATTTAAGCATTCACCTTGATAATTCTCGCTACAGGTAAAAAATAATAGTGATCAGTTAAAAAAAACAAATAAGTAGGTAAATATGATCACAGATCACTCAGAGGGTTTTATTTAATATTCCTTTCAAAACATTCTTTACCTTTAATTAATAAACCAAAATTGTTAATAACTAAATTTGTTAAAAGTTAATAATTGTTTATAATGATTAAATCCTTACATAGACGAGGATGATATAAGGCAGTGAGAATGGAGGTAGAGAGAGAGGGAGTGAAGAATAACATTATTCATAACCTGGCCTTTCATTTAAGATATTACAGGACATATTGTAGATTAAGTTTTTTGAGAATTTTTTTCAATAGCATCCCCTGGCGACAGAAAGGGATGAAAAGATGCTAATTGTTAAGATATGTTGAGCGGATTTTTTTTTCTTAATTTTTTAGAAAATTTATGGATTGGTAATGAATGCAAATGAACATTAAAATCAGGGTTGGCAAGTTTTTGACAGTGTGTGGTTTTATCTAGTTAAAACCATGGTTTAAACCGTCATGGCTAAAACCTCTTGTCAAAAACCTCGTCAGAAACCTCAAACACTACACTGATCTGTAAAATTTCTCATTAAACATCTGTCACAAACATACAATATTAGATGAAATATTAAAAATTCACTTTTACTGTATTATATATTATCATTTACGGAAAAAAAGAAATTTTTGTTTTGTCACAAATCTGAAAATTTGGCCTGCTTCCAAACTTGCTCAACTAGCAATGCTTCTGCTATCAAGCCCTGCTAGCTCAGTGCCAATTGAGAGAGTATTTTGTAACTTTGGCTTCATACACTCTAAACTCATAAACCATTTGGGTGTAAATAAATGTGCTAAATTGGTTGAGTGCTATAGGATCTGTGGGGATAAATTGATCCAGATTATTAACTGTACAAAATCATTTTCTTCTGTTTGAACATTCTAAAAAACAATGTTTTATTGCAATTAAAGTAATTTAATTTTTTTGTAATTATTAAATTACAGTATAATTAATTTTAAATAAAAAATTACTCAATGCTTCCCTCTTGTTCTTAAAATGTTTGAAGCGCATTACACATTTTTGACGGTTTAAGCCAGTTTTTGACGGTTTAAACCAGTTTTTGACACTTGTCATGTCAAAAACCAGTTTCTGACGTCAGAAACCCAACCCTTAAAATATCTGCTAGTGATGAAAAAAATGAGTAAAGACGGTGGGAAATGGGTGCTTAGGCTAAGAGTTTTAAAAGGATGTGTGGTAAAATTTTCTGATTCACTACCCCCCAGAAACATGTACATGAAGAAATGCCCTTAATTGTCTGGGTCAAAATAGACCCTAGCAAGATGTGGGGCTCGATGAGATACCTCCTTTGGTCAACCCTTCAAATGAGATTGAATCTCGTTGTAGTTTAATTAGGGGTTGAGTTAGAAAATTGCTTAAAATACTTAAGTTAGACTCTGGCGATTTAAAAAAGAAAGTTAGAAATTTAATCCCACTGCCCCAACACACTTCTTAAAATTTTTTGTGTGTTATAAAAAATATCTGAGATTTTAAACTCGATGACTTGATTACTTTTCTTAATTTCATTTTTTGGCTAAAATTAATATTCTGATTAGTGCTAACTACTACCATTCATAAATAAAAGGGGCCAATAAGTTCATTTTATATAGCCTATAATAACAAATCAGACATAAAATAATGATAATTAGTGGAGAAAAGCTTAGATTTAAATAACATGTCATACAAAAGGATTTCTTTTTAAAAAGCGATATTTGAATAAAATAAAATCTTAATTTTTTAGAAAATTACACATTCAGAATTAGTGTAAAAAATAGGCATACATGCACAAGTTCAAAATCTATAAATGCAGTACATGTAAATATTCTGTACCCCTGGGAACAATCCTTGTCAAACTAATTGGATGTGGCAATCCCAAAACTTTCTTCTACCTCATGCATGTTAATACTTCAAAATTCACTATCACAATCCCAAAATTAAATTGCAATCTATGCCCACCATGAGAATTCTAAAGATATGAAATTTTGTGCATTAGTTCTTCAAATATGAATATAGCTAAACTTGTGCAAATTCCACAAAATGCAGCTTAGGAGCACCATCTATTGAAAGATTAACACCAAAACTTAATGAGTAACAACTTGTTTTAACGTCTAACTGAATCCTAAGTTAGACAAAAATTTGTGCACTGAATTAGATAGATTTACTGCAGAAATCCTTTTAAAAAAAATGCATCGTAGCAGTGCTACCTGTAAATGAATTTACATCAAAATGTAAAAAAGGTGAATTCATCTTAAGGATTAATTGAATCTAAAGTTTGATGGAATTCTGTGCATGAATTCTGGATATAGAACTATTGTGAAAATCGCAACAAATGCAGATTAACAGTGCCACTTGTTCAGCAATTTATACCAAAATATAAAAAATGTCAATTCATGTTAAGGACTAACCGAATCTGAAGTTCGGTAAAATTCTGTGCATTGGTTTTGGTGATTGAGCGATTGCAGAAATCATTAAAGAGCTGCATAGAAGCGCCACATGTAGAGCGATTTATACCAAAAACTAATCAACAACAATTTATAGTGACGGTCAAAAGTTTTCGGCCAGCATAAAATTTTTCGTTAGTTTGAAAGTATATCCATTTAAAGAGGAATCTCAAAGTGATACTCATACATTATATTGAAATAATAGTTAGGAATTTATTTATGGAATAACAAATGAATATCAATAAATACAACTGACAAAAAAAAAAAAAAAAAAATGCATGCTTCCAAAAGTTATCGGCGATCTTGGAAAGTTTGGAAAAAAATTGTGTTATAACAGAAAATCACTGATCAACTAGATTTATAATTAGTATGTTGTTGTCATACCTTTAGCTAAATGTACCTAGGTGCAGCGACTTGGCATCGATTCAAAAACAGTTGAAAATCATCTGTGGTACGTTTTTTCCAATCATCTTGAAATTTTTGGGAAAATTCTGTCCATGCTGAACTGGAGTTTTAATAATAATTTCAAACATGTTTCTAAAGTTCATTCCAAAGATTTTCTCTAGTATTCAGATTGGGTGCTTGGGCTGGCCATTTCAAAAATGAAGTATTTTTGTGCAAAAGCCACTGCCTTTTTATTTTTTTAGGGGGGGGGGGGAGGAAGCATGCCAAGGCCCGATATTGAAGACCGGTCAAGCAGTAGCTTAATATAGTAACTTTCGTGTTCTGCAATTTTTTAATTTTTAAGAATTTTAATGAGATTTTTAAAATTTACATGTATTCTGTGGTGATTTTTTAACATCTAGATTCATGAAAGAATTTCAGTTACCACGTTTTCTTTTATACCCATTATAATGTTTTTACGCCCACTTTAAATTTTGTCTTCTTGGATTTTTAAGCTTTTAGTGATTTTCAGAGATTTATTTATTTCGCAGCGATTTTTTTCAGACACAGAAAAGGGGACTTGGGAGACCAAAATACAAAAAAGGGGACTAAAGGGGACCTTTTTCTAAAAAGGGGACCATTTGGGAGCCCTGCGATATTTGGTGAAATTGCAGTTTTTTTCGCGATCCGCACGGGAAATTCGCGTTTTTCATCGATCTTTTGACAAAGTTCGTTCAAAAAACGTTGACGAAATCGTCGTTTTTTCACGAAATATTGACGAAATGTATGCTATTTCGGCGATCCTATCACGAAATTTGCATTTCTACGCAATTGTTTTTTCCGCGCGCAAAACCATACAAGTTGGCAACTATGCGGAACTGATAACCCAATTTCAAATTTTCGGAAGAGAATCACCCCTGAGTAGCACGTCAAATTATATCTCTTTATTATTCCGCAATTCCAAAGTCTCAGAGAGAAATTGCTAATCAACTGGGTATTTCACGCCATTCTGTTTGCTATTATATTGATAAACACAAGAAAAATGAAGTTAGTTCATTGCATTCTAAACGGGGTCGCCCTTCTAAAAAACCTCTCGATTTTTTTTATTTTTTCTAATCGGAGGCGAAACTGAATTCTGCAATGGCAGTATCTACATTCAACTTGTTTAATTAATAAAATTTTAAATTTCATGATATCTTCTACAAATTAAAACAAACATTTTAAAATCAAAGAGAAATAATGGAAAAATGGTCAAAGAAAAACTTTAGAGTAATTGTCCTTTATAAATAACTCAAGGTAGATTTTTTTCAATATAAAGTACAAATACTTTTAACTTAATTCTGAATACAGGAATGTCTAGCTCATAGTTCTTTTCTTATGAATGGGGCATTTCCCCCCCTTCCCATATCATATCATATTTTACAGAAATCAAAACCTGTGAGTTGAAAATATAGTTATGGTATCTTATTTATTGTTAATGCAAAAAAAAAAAAAAAAAAAAAAAAAAGTTTGGTCTAGAATGAGATAAAATACAATGTACTTATGACTCAATAAATTGATTATAATTATTGTTTCATGAACGAAAATTGTCTATTACTAATCTCAAAAGTTTTTCTTTCTTGTTTATGGACTTTTATTTGGGAAAAGCAAGAAACAAATTATTTACTAAACAAATTTAGGAACTTACATCTGCATATCATTTATTCCTTAGGAGAATCCTAATAAATCACCATTTTAACCCTTCTCATGGATAATTTTCTTAAGTTATACTTTACAAACAGCAAATAAATAATGTATAAACATTCTCTTTTATTTAAATATGATTTCCTTTCTAATTATTTTAAATATATTTATAAACTGACAGCTAAAAATAGAAATTGTGAAAAGTTTTTAAAAATGTAATTTAAAAGGTTTTATTAAGTTTTGGATTCAGCCGAATACTTTGATATTCGGCTTAACCAAATAGTTTCATATTTGGCCTGACCGAATAGGTCGAATTACTTATAAATTAAAAAGTTCAATAAAATTACAGCATGATTTATTGTATTTTTTTTCAAAAGAAATGAAGAAGTTGCATAATTTTGGTTAGATTTCAGACAGATGAATTTTAGAAATACCAAATATTGTGAAAATCTTTACTACAAACAGGATTCATTTTACCAAGTTTAAAAAAAAAACAATTTTGTGCTCTTAAAAAATGGGCTAGATTGAACACTACTCTGAGATATGAACTAAAATTAAGGCCATTTAAAATTTATTGTCAGCACTACAAGATAGTTAAGTTTGGATGTACATCATTCTACCTCACATTACAAAATTGCAGACTGGGCACCACTTTTATCCAATAAATGTTGAATCTCAAGAAGTAGGTCTTACAAGGAGAGGGCCAACTTTGATAAATACAGATGTTGATTATTTTCATATATGTTGTAGGGTAGAGTCCCCTTAGTCTCAGGTTCAGCAGATTTTATACAACATGCTTTAGATCTCGAGAAACAGGGGGGGGGGGGTCTAACATTATAATACAACTTAAGTTTTTACTTTGTAAGACTGACTTTGTTGTGGCATAGCTCACTGGATAGAGCGTTAGCATTTTGAACTGCGGGTCTGCAGAATGCAAGAATATGGAAATGCAGAAAATCTGCAGTTTCATATATTGACCTTCGATTTATTCTGTTGAGCTGATCCAGCGTATCAGACCAAATAAAGTGATCGTTGAGGTTAGTTGGGTGAAATAGTCCTCCAGTGTTTGTGTCCAGGATGGCTCAGTTGGAAGAGCATTGGCGGCTTCAGCCAATCTGTTACATCCCTGCTTGGACTTTTTTCACCCAAAAATGAAAAAATTTACATCTGTTATATTTAATTTACAGATTTGAATAATCATGTTTAAAATTAATCTAATGAATTTTGGCGTCCCCTCCCCCTCTTCATCTTTGTGAAGTATATTTACAAAGAGAATTTTACTAATTTTCTAATGACCGACCTATTTTTAAAATTTAAAATATGTAATCATAAAATATATGATACTGTACTATGTAATTTGCTTTGCAAATATTGATTCATTAAAACCTTGAATACAGAATCGAAAAAAATTCACTTTATACAGGCTTCTTTATGCTATATCATTCTTAGATTCTTCTATGCTTTGACACACCCCAGACGGAATTATTTTAACCATGTTACGCTAAATATAGATGTGAGAAAAACTGACAAAAAAATGGTCATTTGGCACCCTGTCGTTCTGGTGCCCGGGGCTCATCCCCTGTTCTCCCCCTCCCCTTTTTTCAGCCCTGGGAGGAGAAGGGGGCTTTCAGATAATAAATAACCTGATTTTGAAAAAAAAAATCTTTCAGATGGTACTAATATGCTAAATATGCAAGCTCTGACATGCTTTACCAATAAATGTTTGTTTTTTTCCACCAATTTGTTTTTTTCCCCGAATACTTTATTTGGCATGAATATGAATCATATTTTGCTTTGTCATTCAATGCTTCAGAAAAATATATCCACTTTTTATTTCTTTTTATAATAAAATAAATAAATGAATCAACAACCCGTACAAAATCCAAATCATTTGAGATTTGAAAATAACCGATACACACAAAACGATATGCATACACTAGATATGGAAACAACTGAAACTTGTGCCTATTGTCAGAGTCTGAAGACAATTTTGCATCTGTACCATATTTGACTGTCTATCTGTATTCATAAATTACATGTATGTAATTTTAGCATTTAAAGTTAGTTTTCACTTTGTTTGGTTGCGTATTGACACGGTAACTGCCAGTGCTATGTGAAAGGAAGAATTGCGTAAGCAGCATTTGAAGTTAGTTTCATTTTGTTCAGTTGCGTATTGGTACGGATAACGATCAGCACCGTGTGAAAGGGTGGATCGAAGGGGGTGGTTGCCCCGGGTGCAGAAATTTAGGGGGAGCTAAATTTATACAACCAACGTCATTTTGCGAGGTTTAGTGCCAATTTGGGGAGGAGGGGGCACCAAATTGAAACTTTGTCCCGGGTGCAGTTTTCTCTTTGCACGCCCCTGGTATGACTAACTAGCCGTATTTCTAAGTAACAATTCAATACTTCATATCTTAGAGAATACCCTTTCTTAGTAATGAATATGTGCAGTTTGCAACAGATCACGATTGATAAATCACGATTTAATCTCTGATTTAAAACAACTGATTAAAATAGTCGACATGCTAGTTATTCCCTTTAAATTTAATCCTTTTTATCAAGATACATATTATTAGTAATTTACATGTATCTTTCATGTTAAATTGCTTGTAGAAACAACAGTGCTGTTTTTAAACTTAGTTCAAATTATGAATAATAATAATGCTCTATAAAATAGGAAAACTATTATATTTACACATAAGCAAGTCATTAATGACAGCAAACATAAAAAGTATACAAAGAAAATTTACTTTTAGTTCTTCAAATTTGGCTTTTTTATATATACCAGTTAGACTTCCTCAAATCCGAACAGCTTGGGACCAAAAGTTGTGTGAATTTTAGAATTTTGCAGATTTCTGATCGTTGTTTTGTTAACATTTTTTCAAAAGAAATTTAATTGAAATTAATAATGCAATCGAAACTATAATGAATGCTTGCAATATAATAAAGTATTAAAATAGTTAAGTAAAGCAATAAACTAAAATAATAAAAATTAAGGTAATTTTTAAAATGATTAAAATATTGAGAGCAAAGGTCGAGTAAATAATCAATAATTTATAATAAATATTCATTATAAAAATAAGATGCATTTTTTCTAAATTATTCAATGAAATTTGCCTCATAAAGGTATACTATACTACTAATTCATATCAAAATCATAAAATAACAGAGTTTTTATTTCAGGTTTAGTTAGACTTAATATCCAAAAAAAACTTGATTAATACATAAATATAGTTGGGAAGAAGATTGTGATTACCAGTGATATCAACAATATCTTGAATTTTTTCAGAATAAATTTATTCTTTCTTCATGAAAAGCACGAATTCAGTTATTCAAAAATTACATAGCATTGATATAAAAATAAAAAAAAAATTTTGTTACAAAATAAGAAGTTAAAGTCTCATTGTTTACATCTGTAAATTATGTGGGGATTTAAGGAAGTGTACTGTATATATATAAAATTGTCAGGTTATGCAGATCAGCAACTTTTCTGAACAGAAGATTGGGCTAATACTGCTTCATCTAATGAACAACTGATTTTTGCTTTCACCTTGAATGACTGATTATACACAGAAACAGAGACAATTCAGAACTATTTTTATTTCACATATCCATTACATATTTATTTCACTACAAAGGGACAACACACCATCCATGTATTACCAGGATTCGAACCAGGGCCCCTAAGTGATGGCAGTAGCTGCCACTACTGATCACAACACTGGGCGACATGAATAATTGATGAAATATTTAGAAGGAAACATAACAAGAAAAAGCCCACTCTTCCCTATACAGTATTTAGTTTGGCCAAGTATTATTTGGCCGTGATAACCATTTGTTGCATCCCTAGTTTAGAAGCTGCAAAAAAATATTTTTCCTTTTTCGTTAAGAACAGAGAGAAAAAAAATAGAATAATAATATTTAAAAAAAAAAAAAAAATACTCCACGAAATCATAATTCGTAAAACTTTTTATTTTTAGAATAAAAATTTATTCTAAACAAAAGTTTGAAGAAAATTTTGCTTTCGGGATCACTTTAATTCAAATTTAAACATACTTTTACTTTTATTACATCTTAAATAAACCTACATACAGATATATAACTTAATATCTCTTTGCTAAAAGTGGAAGTCAATGTAGTCATAATAAACACACACACTAAAACAAAAAGTGACAGGCCGCTTGTTATCTAGAAGCTCTATCAAAGACAATTGATCAAGGAATCTTGAATTTCTGTGCACTACTGGTAACTTATTGAAAGATACAAAATATATGATTTTTAATAACTTTGCGACAGTTAAAGGTTATTTTATCGGCGACACTATTTTTTTTTTATACAGAGAATAAACAATATTCAATGATATTAAATAGGGAGATGAATATTTTAAATGTTTAACATCCAGGCCAAGCATCTTCACGATTCTTTCTCATTACAAAATTTATTTTGTTTGTCATATCTTCACTGTAGATAGCTTTACAGATTTCTATATTAACACGCCGTCTAGTCTGCCAAGGCTTTTCGTAGTAACGTCGTCTTCTAAAATGCTCAAAAATTCCTTCAGAACTCAATATTCTATTCAAAACAGCAACAGCACCATCAACGTTTCCATTTGTAACCAATACTGTTCTTGCAATAAATCTGGCGTGCCTCATTCTTAAAACTTCTAGAATGCACACAGTAATAAAAGATATTCACGAGAGAGAAATATTTTTTGCAATGCGGTGTAAATGTAAACAAAATAGAAAGTCATACAGGACGGTTGAGTGATTGCTGAATTCCGTATAAAATCCGGTGACAACAAAACTATAAAAACCATGAAAAATGAATAGAATGGTTATAGAATGGTACAAAAAATATAAAATAAGTCACAAAATGTAGAAATTCTTTTTTTTTGTTTGCTATATATGTATTAGCAATTATTTGTTAATTTATTAGCAATTAATTACAAAATATTGACCTTAAAAGTGGCAACAGGATTTGCACTATTTATTTATTTTGGCCGTGTTCAGCTGTTACGCGCGCTGCACGCGCACGCTAGGAGCCACGGACATGGAGTGGATACTTATACTTGGTGGGATGTGCGTTCAGTCCTCGCTACTGTGCCACCAGTTATTGTAACTGTTCGCTCAGTAACAGATGGAGAACAGATCAAGGATGTAACTACTTGTAGTGCCAATTATAAAGATAATCTGTTACAAATGAAAGTGAGCTGACTGGTCGAATGGTCAGAGTGCTGAGCTTGAACCCAGACGATACGGGTTCGCAACCTGCGCGGGCCAAAAGTTGGTTTGTGTTTTTTTTTTTTTTTTTTTTGTTGCTTTTTATTAATAAATAAGACATTTTTATTAAAGGTAAATTTTATATTAATAATACAGAAGCACATGTATTTCTATTATAATAATAAAATACTTATTTAAATATGAGAAAATGAGATTTTTGCGGAGAAAGTTTTAATATTCCAAATTTAGAATATTAAAAGGTTAATTAGAACGATATTAATATCGTTCCAAAGTGATTTATATATATATTAAGAAAATGAAAAAAAAAGTTTTCTGCGAAAATATCCGTATACGCATAAAATAATTATTAATGTTCTTCTTTTTTTTTTTTTGAAAATTTTAGAAGTAATTTTTTATTGAGATTAGGATGCAAATATAATGCATGCGTGGATATTTTACGGTGTTAAAATCAAAATGGAAAATATTATAAAAGCAAAATGTAAAAGATATACATTTTTTTTAATTAAGAATATCTGCATACATATATTTTAAAGAAGTGAAATATTTGGAGTTTCCCTTCTAGTTTTATAATGAATAAAGTATGATTAGAATGTTTATAATTTTTCTATTAAAAGTATAAATAAGTGTTTTGCTTATACTAACATAATTTCGGATGTCGTTTGTTTTTCATATTTTATGACATATTTTGGCCTGTTATCCACACGGTATTAAAATATACAATCATTAAATAAGAAATATATACATACTAAAACTTCTTCTGAAAAATTGTCTAACTAACAATGCAAATTCCATTGAAATCAATCCAGTATTGTAGATTACAAATCAATCTTGTAATATGTGGATACAGGGCCATCGCTAAGACTTTTTATTGGTGGGGGAGAAAACCTTAATATTGTCAAGTCAAATTTTTATATTCGCCAACTCGTTTTATAATTTTGCCAAGTTAACGCACTTTGAAAATGTAATACAATTCTTATTTGTAAAAAAATTAATAATATTCCCAATTAGAGTTGTAACTTTTGCAAATTCTATCAAAAATAGAAAATGTATTGCAGTTTTTATTAAAATTTTAATTAAATTTGACATAAAAGTTTTAAATTTGCAAAGTGTAACAACATTTGTCAATGTTTTGGGAGGGTACCCCCCCCCCCTTAGCTAGTCCCCCGTGTGGATATCTCAACCTTGGTTTATCAACAGCATTCTATTAATTACAACAATAGAATCAACAGTATTCTATTATTTAATACGAAAAGTATAAAGCAACTGATAAATGATTCTTAAATAAATAAAAATAAAATTATTAAAAAAATTAAATCACCAATTGTTAAATTGTATCAGTCAACCTACCAACTTTGATAACAAACAACGTGCAACCAATAAGAGATAAGCACAAAACGCACAATCACGTGATCAAATCGCCCATCATTTTTTTTTGCGTCGCGCGCGTCAAGGTTTGAGCAGGGTTGATTGTCATTTTTTAAATGCTAATCGGGCTTAATTACATGAAATAGGTCACGTGATACTTTTCCGGAATACTTTTAATTTTATTTGAGTGGTCACAGGTATGTATTTCTGTTACGAAAATCATATTTTGAAAGGATAAAGAGATATGGTATTTGTATTTACCAATTCTGAACCATAAAAATAATACAATAATTGAATAAGTTTAAAATTCTCTTCTTCGATAGCACCTACTCCAAGCAGAATCTTCTGAGCGCGCGCGCACAAAAAAAGCCGCTTTTGAACACGGCCATTGTAATAGAGCACGGGCACGGTTGCAAGTAAACTGTCATTTTCGCTGTTTGGGTGGCAGAAACTTCGCCGTTCCTTGTTTGTCGTCGTTTAAATCCATAGCAATCTTCCCGATATCATGACTTTTTCGTCCAATCATGATTATTTTTTGGAAAAATATAGTCCTGTCTGGCTAGGCTTAACCTTTTTCTAATGTTTCATTCACCCTCTGCCCCCCCCCCCCCCCAATATATATAAAAAAACATTTATTGTTGATCTATATAGTTTAAAAATTCTGTTCCGTTTACGGCTTTCTACTGATAATAAATCAATAATGAATAAAGCAAATTAGGTTTCTTCCGTCAAAAATTACACTTTCCGCCCTTTGCCCCCCCCCCTCCTCTGATCATATACAGCTTCATATTTTTAAAACTCTTTATTTTGTTTAAATAAAATTTGTCGCATTTATTTCTGACTTATCACAATAAATAAATAATAATTTAGATTATCTCCAGCTTATCCGAAATATGCATGCTTCCATTCTTAGCCCCCCCCCCCCCCATTCCCATCATGCAAATATTTTTTTTTTTTTTTTTTTAATTTCTATTAAAAAAAATTCTACTATTTTTTTTCTCTCTCCAGTGACAAAAAATAATCAAATATATCAATACAAATATATCGATTTTTTATCATCTCTTTTATTCCGAAAAAATTTCTTCCCTCAGCCCCCCCCCCCCTCCCGTCCAGCAAAATGAATTTTAAAACTTTGAAATTTCCTTTGAAAAGAAAACTGATATATTTGTTGCTCACTAATAAGAATAAATAAATAATGATTAAAATCACTTCCTAACATTCCGAACTTACGCTTCTCCATGTAGCCCCCCCCCCTTTCCGGAATACAAAAGAGTTTTTTTTTCTTTAATCTTTATTTTACATAAAAAATCTTTTCAATTTATTGTTCCGTAGTCACAAAAATAATTAATCATATAACTTATACTCTGTTTCTGAAATTATCATCCAATCTTCCCTTTGCCCCCCCCCCCCCCCCGATTGCTGATTGTCAAATATTTAAAAATAGTTATTTAAAAATATTGATTTAAAAAATTATTTATTTTTAAAAATATTTATTTAAAAAAATGCCAGACCTGTGTGTCATACATGAAAAATAATCTTAATTATCGTTAACCTACAATCATTTATGCTCCTCCCCCCCCCACCCCCCTTTGATACAAATATATTTGTATGCTAGTAGGAAAGAGTGAGAAGCATAAATTGTGATTTCTTAGGTTTTAACGTTAAAATCTTTAAGTTATTTTTATTTTTATGTAAAAAAAAATACTAATACTAATAATAATAATATTTTTTTGTCTGTTGTTCTATAACGACAATAGAGAAATAATTAGTAATATAAATAACCCTTATTACTGAAATTTCCGTTTCCCTTTCTTCTCACATCCTCCATATAATATTCAAAATTTCAATGAAAAGCGTATTCGTTGATATCTAATAACTATAAATATCTCCTTTCTCCCAGCCTCACCCAAAAAAATAATAATTCTGCCCCTTTTGCCACAGCACACTACAAAAAAAGTGCATTAATAACTCTAATAAAGTTTGTTAATATTTCAAAGTAAAGATATTTGTACGAGAAGTCTGTGCTAATTACAGTGGAAAAGGAATCGTTTTTGCCACCCAAACAAGCGAGCAGCTGAAGCGTGACGTCACATGCGCGTGCTCTGGAGCACGGGCACGGTTGCAAGTAAACTGTCATTTTCGCTGTTTGGGTGGCAGAAACTTCGCCGTTCCTTGTTTGTCGTCGTTTAAATCCATAGCAATCTTCCCGATATCATGACTTTTTCGTCCAATCATGATTATTTTTTGGAAAAATATAGTCCTGTCTGGCTAGGCTTAACCTTTTTCTAATGTTTCATTCACCCTCTGCCCCCCCCCCCCCCCCAATATATATAAAAAAACATTTATTGTTGATCTATATAGTTTAAAAATTCTGTTCCGTTTACGGCTTTCTACTGATAATAAATCAATAATGAATAAAGCAAATTAGGTTTCTTCCGTCAAAAATTACACTTTCCGCCCTTTGCCCCCCCCCCCTCCTCTGATCATATACAGCTTCATATTTTTAAAACTCTTTATTTTGTTTAAATAAAATTTGTCGCATTTATTTCTGACTTATCACAATAAATAAATAATAATTTAGATTATCTCCAGCTTATCCGAAATATGCATGCTTCCATTCTTAGCCCCCCCCCCCCCCATTCCCATCATGCAAATATTTTTTTTTTTTTTTTTTTAATTTCTATTAAAAAAAATTCTACTATTTTTTTTCTCTCTCCAGTGACAAAAAATAATCAAATATATCAATACAAATATATCGATTTTTTATCATCTCTTTTATTCCGAAAAAATTTCTTCCCTCAGCCCCCCCCCCCCTCCCGTCCAGCAAAATGAATTTTAAAACTTTGAAATTTCCTTTGAAAAGAAAACTGATATATTTGTTGCTCACTAATAAGAATAAATAAATAATGATTAAAATCACTTCCTAACATTCCGAACTTACGCTTCTCCATGTAGCCCCCCCCCCTTTCCGGAATACAAAAGAGTTTTTTTTTCTTTAATCTTTATTTTACATAAAAAATCTTTTCAATTTATTGTTCCGTAGTCACAAAAATAATTAATCATATAACTTATACTCTGTTTCTGAAATTATCATCCAATCTTCCCTTTGCCCCCCCCCCCCCCCGATTGCTGATTGTCAAATATTTAAAAATAGTTATTTAAAAATATTGATTTAAAAAATTATTTATTTTTAAAAATATTTATTTAAAAAAATGCCAGACCTGTGTGTCATACATGAAAAATAATCTTAATTATCGTTAACCTACAATCATTTATGCTCCTCCCCCCCCCACCCCCCTTTGATACAAATATATTTGTATGCTAGTAGGAAAGAGTGAGAAGCATAAATTGTGATTTCTTAGGTTTTAACGTTAAAATCTTTAAGTTATTTTTATTTTTATGTAAAAAAAAATACTAATACTAATAATAATAATATTTTTTTGTCTGTTGTTCTATAACGACAATAGAGAAATAATTAGTAATATAAATAACCCTTATTACTGAAATTTCCGTTTCCCTTTCTTCTCACATCCTCCATATAATATTCAAAATTTCAATGAAAAGCGTATTCGTTGATATCTAATAACTATAAATATCTCCTTTCTCCCAGCCTCACCCAAAAAAATAATAATTCTGCCCCTTTTGCCACAGCACACTACAAAAAAAGTGCATTAATAACTCTAATAAAGTTTGTTAATATTTCAAAGTAAAGATATTTGTACGAGAAGTCTGTGCTAATTACAGTGGAAAAGGAATCGTTTTTGCCACCCAAACAAGCGAGCAGCTGAAGCGTGACGTCACATGCGCGTGCTCTATCGAAACCAGAGCTGCGTAGTGTGCGATAATTGAGCAGAGTATATAGGTTAAATAGCAGTATCTGACATCCATTCTAAACAAATTGTTGTTTAAAACGAAAAATGAAATTCTTCGTAATTTTTTGCGTTATTATTGTCGCAGCATTTCATTACTCTGCTGCTGGAATGGCAGGAGGTTGGTCAGAAATTTCTGATGTAAATTCATCTGGTTTTCAAAAAGTAGTTTCTTTTGCTGCGAAAAAAATCTCAGAAGGATCCAATTCTATGTATTTATTAAAACCTATTGAAGTTTTGAATGCAAGAAAACAAGTAAGTTTTGGACTCCAAATCAGTTTTTGATTCACGAATTTTTTATCGATTTTAATTATTCATTTTATTTTCGATTAAGAATTTGTCAAAAATATCAATTTTCTTTTATTTATATGTAATATTTAATTGCTAAAATCCTATGCCTTTCATCAGAACGAATCTTTCCAGAGTCCGAATAAAATAGTTCCGGATAATCAAGGTTACTGCTATTAAATAGGCTTCGTCCCATTCTTACATACTAAGTACATAGAAAATTTCAAGTTTCTATCTCAATTTGCTCGGGAGATAAGAGCATTTACGGACACATAAATGGATGGACGCGTTGCTTTTTTTTAAATATGTTTTTTTGGAATCTCTAGTATCTAAAACATGTAAATCCGTCAAAAAAAATTTTTCGATTTTCAAAATGATTGCAAGATTTACCCTACACTATGTATGATGTGTAAGTAAAAAGCAGTTCACAATTTCACAAAAACAGGACCCTGATTGAGAAGTCTGGACCGACCCCTATTCATATTTAAATGCGTATTTATTTTCATCTGATACATAGTTATGGTTAAACTTTTTGCGATTCCGGAGACTTGATTTGGAAAATAAGCCTTGGAAAATAAATTTGCAGGGTTCGTACAGATGCCATTATTTTCCAAGTAACATATCAGTATTTTTTTTTTTTTTTACAAAAAAATAATCTAGTTTAAATGCCAAAAATTTCGCCTAATTTAAGTAAATATTTTCTGTAAATAAATACTGGTATTGAAGGATTTCCTAGTCTTAAAAATTCCAGGAGCCATACAAACTATGTAATGTAAATGTAAACTTAATATTGTCTGCTGTTCAGATTTACACAGAATGCCCTGATTATCAGGGATATCAAGACCCATCTCAAATCCAAAGTGCATCAGATTTTTATGATCTAATCTAAATTAAAATTTCATTCCTTAGTTTGAGATGAGAGAATTCAACTATAAGTCAGCCACAGTAAATCATCTCTACGATGGGATGCTGCCAAAAACCTTATATTTTGTTTAGATTTTGTGTGCATATGTTCAATGTTTATTCGATTGACTGCAATTTTTAGGCACTTATATAAAATAAAGTTTCTTGAAGAAGAAAATCCATCTACTCACTTCAACCTTTTTATTAAACAGTGTTTGGTGAATATTTTTATATGTAAATGGGTAAACGGTATTATTTGATTATCCTTTTCAACCAAAAAACTACTGTCAAACTATGAGATTAAATGCCAATAATGGATGATCATAAAAGTCATATTCACTTGACATTTATCTGTTTGTTATGTCATTGTCAGCAAATGATTTTAAATTACTTTTTTTTTTGTACTTCTAGGTTATCCTGTTGACCAATTTCGCCAAATTATACAAATCGCCAAATTATACATGTTGACATAACTTTTATTTTAAATAACGAAAAAACAAATAATTAGTATAATATTAATAAAAAGTCAAAATAAAAATCACTTAATGACATTTTAAACACGTGAATCACATTTAATGTCATTGAATGTGACATTCAGGATCATCCATTATTGGCATTTAATCTTATAGTTTGGCGATAATTTTTTGGTCGATGGGATAACCGAGAAGTACCTTTTTTTTATTAATGTTTTGCTAATCTACAGTGGCTCACAAAAGTGTTCGTACACTTTAAAAATTTGTACTAAAAAGAAATTTCCCTGAAATTAAATTCGTATATGAAGTCGAGAATTTTTTTATATTATCTCCAAGTTATTCTAAATAACGTACAACCTTTTTGTTTAACATTAAGGGATTTTTTTTTAAACCTAAAAATGAAAAAGGGAGATGCCACAGAAAGAAGACGCCACAAAAGTCTTCGTACACAGAAACATTTTCGGATAATTTCATTATTAAAAATATTGTTTGTCACTCTATTTTTATTTTTGCATTGTATTGACATTTAAAAAATCGCTTGGCTTTATATTTTGCAGAATTGGTCCGTAATATTCTATTTATTAGTTAAAAATGGTTTGTAGTCGTAATGTAACGACTAATAGCGTTTGAAATTAGTTATTTTTCTTTATAATAGTAGTAAATCAATTCGAAATATTGCAAAATTAGTTAATTTATTCCATTCTATGGTGAAGTATGCGATAAAAGGCTTTGTAGAAAAAAAATGGATTGAAAAGTAGGTATGAAAAGGTCGTCAATCTAAGTTAACGCAATGAGCTCAAATACTTACAATTAGAAAAGTCTTAAAAAATCCGCGTTTAAGTGCTATAAAAGTTGCTATAGAATTTAATGAAACAGTTTCTACTTCATTTTCACCTGAAACTGTTCGACGAGTGGTAAGCCCAGCTGCATTATATAGGTATTCTGCCCGTGTAAAAATTTTTGTTAGGGCGAAAAACAGAAAGCTTAGGCTTTCTTTAACAAAATCAATGATAAATAAACCCGAATCGTATTAAAATAATGTTTTATTTACAGATGAAATCTAGTATGTCATTCTTGGTCCAATGAGTGCATAATAGTATGGAGAAAAAAAATTAAGAATTTAATTCAAAGAATTTAGTTGGAACAGTTAAGCATGGCAGTGGAGTTGTCCTTGTGTGAGGGTGCATATCAGCATCAGGATTAGGTAATTTGGTATATATTGATAGCATAATAAATCACGATCTTTGTTCCAATCAGTGATGTGGGGCGGGTAAATACCCAGTGGGTAGGTAAATATTTTTTGGGTATTTACCCAAGCCTCGGGTAAATACCCAAAAACTGGGTATTTTCATATTTCAGCTTGAAAAAGCATATTTAAAGTAAAATTTATTTTTATTTGAAACTTAAATATTTATGAAGTCCAAAATCATAGAATGAGATATTCAAATTATGAAAGTTGTATGGCTTCAGCCACAATTAAAGAGAAGTCGAAACTTACATTGCAAAATTGCTTAATTTTACTGCTAGTCAGGGGCGTAAACCACTCTAGTCGCGTAGGGGGGTGTAGGCTCATAAATTTCCGACTTTCAAGAAGGAAAATTTCCGAGTACTATGGCCAACATGAGGACTAATATATATGTATGTATATATATATATATATATTATTTATATATATATATATATATATATGTCTACTTTTAATGGTATTATATATATATATATATACAGGGTGATTCAAAAAAGATGGGAAAAATGTTAAGAGGTGATAGTACACATCAAGACAGATAATATTAAATATGAAACTAAGGGTCCCAAACGTCTTCCGAAGGGGATAGGCGTCATCAAAGTTTAGGGTCCAGAATTTGAAATGATTATAAAAAACGGAAAAATTGGTCGATTCGTTTGCGGTTTTCACGAAAACTATTCTTTATGTCAGTATAATCGTGAAAATAAATTATAAATATAAATTTCAAAAAATGCCGATAGAGGGCGCTTTAGACTTTGAAGCAACGAACAACTATTTTTTACTGTTATTTTTTGCATCTCATTAAATTTTTTTAGAAGTTTAGACATAAACTTAAATTTTGAGCTCAAAATCTGTGGTTAAGTAGCGCAAACTGAACTGTGTTCAATGTGAGTGGGTAGGTTCAAATTTCAAATGATTATAAAAAACAGAAAAATTGGTCAATTGATTTGCGGTTTTCACTAGAATTATTCTTTATGTCAGTATTGTCTTGAAAATAAATTATACAGATAATTTTCAAAAAATGCCGATATTGGGCGCTTTAGACTTTGGAGTAACGTACAACTATGTTTACCGTTATTTTTTGCATCTCATTAAGTTTTTTAAGAAGCTTTGACATAAACTTAAAATTTGAGCTCAAAATCTGAATCGTCGAGAGTGGTTAAGTAGCGCAAACGGAACTGTGTTCAATGGGGGTGGGGAGGTCCAAATTTCAAATTATGGTAAAAAACGGAAAAATTCGTTGATTCGTTTGCGGTTTTCTCTAAAATCATTCTTCATGTCCCTATTTCCTTAAAATAAATTTCAAAAATTGCGCTAGAGGCCGTTTTAACTTTTAAAGTAACCAACAGCTATTTTTAACCGTTATTTTTTTTAATTTAAATAAATGTTTTAAAAGCTTAGACTTAAATTTCGAGCTCAAAATCTGAATCGTTGTGAGTAATTAAGTAGCGAAAAATTGAACCGTGTTCGTAGGGTGGGCAGGGTAATATTTCAACTTCTGAACACAGTTCAGTTTGCACTTCTTAATCCCTCCCAACGATTCAGAATTTGAGCTCAAAATTTAAGTCTAAGCTTTTGCAAGAATTTAATTAGATACAAAAAAGTAATGGTTAAAATAGTTGTTGGTTACTCTAAAGTTTAAGGCGCCCTCTAACGGAATTTTTAAATTTATTTTCAAGGAAATAGTGACATTAATGAATGGTTTTAGAGAAAACCGCAAACGAATCGACCATTATTTTCGTTTTTTATAATAATTTGAAATTTGAACCTCCCCATCCCCATTGAACACAGTTCAGTTTGCGCTATTTAACCACTCTCAACGATACAGATTTTGAGCTCAAAATTTAAGTTAATATCAAAGCTTCTAAAAAAACTTAATGAGATGCAAAAAATAACGGTAAAAATAGTTGTACGTTACTCCAAAGTCTAAAGCACCCTCTATCGGCATTTTTAAAAATTTATGTGTATAATTTATTTTCAAGACAATACTGACATAAAGAATACTTTTAGGGAAAACCGCAAATCAATTGACCAATTTTTCTGTTTTTTATAATCATTTGAAATTTGAACCTACCTACTCCCATTGAACACAGTTCAGTTAGCGCTACTTAACCACAGATTTTGTGCTCAAAATTTAAGTTTATGTCTAAACTTCTAAAAAAATTTAATGAGATGCAAAAAATAACGGTAAAAAATAGTTGTTCGTTGCTCCAAAGTCTAAAGCGCCCTCTATCGGCATTTTTTGAAATTTATCTTTATAATTTATTTTCAAGACAATACTGACATAAAGAATAGTTTTCGTGAAAACCGCAAACGAATCGACCAATTTTTCCGTTTTTTATAATCATTTCAAATTTTGGACCCTAAACTTTGATGGCGCCTATCTCCTTCGGAAGACGTTTGGGACCCTTAGTTTCCCATTTAATATTATTTGTCTTGATGTGTACTATCACCTCTTAAAATGTTTCCCATCTTTTTTGAATCACCCTGTATATATATATATATATATTCATAGATATATATACATTAATATATATATTATAATTCTCAAGATAATTATGACTTAGTGTATCGAGATAGTCAAATAATCTTATATGCTATTATTAGTCTTATATAACAATATATTTTCCCCATTAGTAGACGATCTCCTGATGAAATAATCGTACCACCCGAGAGGGACATGGGTAGTGCATAATATGAATAAGCAGTCGCAGGGCTTTCCAACGATATATCATACGAAAGGTGTCGGCTAAATTTAGAAAAGCGGTGACTTGTGAGGACTAAGTGGGTATCCAACGATATATCACAAGAGAAATGTAGGCCAAATTTAGGAAATATTTCCCCTCCCAAAGTAGACTCTTTCTTTAACTGTGAATTTTTCATACATCATAAATAATATTTATCGGAGGGCCTTGTAAAAAAATCCGATCTTAAATAATAAAACGCTACAGTTTAAAAAAAAGATCGAAAATTGTCCACGGTAGGGAAATTGGTGGGGGTCAGGGGGAGGGGAGAAAGGTTTATAATATGAAAGAATGATTGAGTGAAAAAGTGAGAAACTCTCTTATGATACGCCACATGGTCCAAAAAGTATGGAATTTTCCACCCCCACTTTAATCCCCTCGGGAGTGGAAATTTATAAATATTGCTGAAACACTTATTTAATTAGTTTTTAACAATTTTATTTTCTGCCGTTTCATGCTATTGTTAAAAAAGACTGCTGAGATGTGCCAAATGTCCTAAATTTTTCGACCCCCCCCCCTTTTTAACCCCTTGAGGGGGGATTTCGAAAATCGTTGGATTATGTGTTTAATAATATTTTTAGTAGATTTATTTTCTGGAATTTCACGCTCCTACCTTAAATGTTTGCTGAGATATGGTAAGTTATTCCAAAATTTTTGACCCCATCCCCCGCTTGTCCCTCTTAGGGGGGGGGGGGGTAATTTCAAAAATTCCATCTTAGTGGACACGTACATCATAAGAGGTATTTTCTCTCCAATTTTCATGGTTCTACATTCAATATTTTGGGTCGAACGTTGATTATCAGTCAGTCAGGACAAACTATTATATATATATAGATATCTCTACTAGCTGACCCGCCCGCCGTTGCCCAGCCATTAGATAAAATATATACTAGATATATCATATAAATATATTAGATGCATTATATAGATAAATAACGAATTATTAAAGCAAAGTATGTAAGTTTTCAGGTGCGAATTCATTGTGTTTTCAAATTATACTCAAATTATTCTTAAATAATAATAATAATAAATAAATAAGGCAATTAAACAGAGCCAACAGTTTTGCTGTCGCCGTATGAAAACATGCACAAAATACAAAACAAAAAAACGAAATGCATAAGTCAAAAGTAAAATTCTTGTTACTCTGCAAACCCTCTTCCCTTACACACACACACAGGCACACTAGGCTTAAAAAAAAAAAAAAAAGTACCAGTAAAAAATTTTAAATTGCAAAAGAGGTTTAAAGATCGATTTAATCATCAATTAGCTGTAAACAATCAAAAGTTGCGCCATTTTATCTTCTCCCAAGACCGAAATTATTTTCAAGTTTCAAATGATTAAATTTTGTTTCTTATCTATACACACACACACACACACAAAAAAAAAAAAAAAAAAAAAAAAAAAAAATCTATGTATAAAATAATAATTAAATTATTGTTATGCAGTGAGACAAAATTATTATATCTGGTGGTACTATAACAAAGTTTTAAAAATATAGAATATTTTACATATATTGACATTTGAACTTCAAAAAATAAATTAACTTTCTTAGTATTAATGAAATAATATTGATAAAATATAAAAAGATCCATAGTACAGTTTTAACTTCATGCACAATACTAAATACATTGACTTGCGAATTGTAAAATGGTTGGCAAAAAAGAAAGCAAATATATTGAAAGAAAAAATTTAGTTAAAAATAATAATAACTTCATGAAATTTAAATAATAACTAGTAGGGATGCACCCAATATTCGGTATCTATTCGGTATTCGGCCTATTCGGCCATGTTACCGAATATTCGGTTAGGCCGAATATCAAACTATTCGGCCTGCCGAATATTCGGTTTAGCCGAATATCAAAGTATTCGGCCAAATCTTATATATTCAATGAAACCTTTTAAAATACATTTTTTAAAACTTTTCACAATTTCAACTTTTAACTGTCAATTTATAAATATATTTAAAATAATTAAAAAGAAAGTCATATTTAAATAAAATAGAATGTTTTTACATTATTTATTTGTTGTTTATAAAGTATAACTTAAGAAAATTAACCATGAGAAGGATTAAAATGGTGATTTATTAGGATTCTCCTTAAGAATAAATGATGTGCAAATACAAGTTCCTAAATTTTGTTTAGTAAATATTCTGTTTCTTGCTTTTCCCAAATAAAAGACCCTAAACAAGAAAGAAAATTTTTTGAGAATAGTAATAGCTATCAAGGCAATTTTTGTTCATGAAACCATAATCAACTTATTGACTCATAAATACATTGTATTTCATCTCACTTTAGATCAAACTTATGTTTTCGTTTGTTGCATTAACAATAAATAAGATACCGTACTGTATTTTCAACTTGCATGCTTTGATTTTCGTAAAATATGATATGATGGGAAGGGTGGAAAATGCCATCATTCATATGAAAAGAACTATGAGCTAGATATTCCTTTATTCAGAATTAAGTTGAAAGTATTTGTACTTTATATTGAAAAAAATCTGCCTTGAGTTATTGAAAAAGGACAATTAAGAGACTGTAAAGTTTTACTTCATCCATGTTTTCATTATTTCTCTTTGATTTTAATATGTTTGTTTTAATTCGTAGAAGAAACCATGAAATTTAAAATTTTATTAATTCAAAAAGTCTCATTGTGCTTCTTAAATAACTAAAGGCAGATTTTTTTTCAATACTAAATTTTCTTATAAAACACCCTTGTTTATCAAAATGTAAGTTTCTTTTATTAAATATTATGTAAAATTGTTTTAAAAAGTAACATTTTAATGCCTTTAAACTTTGAAATATAAGAAGTATTTGGAAAGCCGAATATTCGGTATTCGGCCGAATAGTTAACTATTCGGTTGGCCGAATATTCGGTATTCAGCCCAACAATTACTATTCGGCCAGCCGAATATTCGATATTCGGTTCACCTGTCGGCTGAATATTCGGTATTCGGCCAAAATCACTATTCGGTGCATCCCTAATAACTAGCTTGTCATCTCCAGTTTGAAACAAACCTAGCAAAATAGTTCGGTAATTGCGATACTAACTGTTAAAAAAAAAGTTAATATATATCGAATAGCAGTACATTTTTACAAGTTATTAAATAATTTATCTCTCCCCTCAATAAATAAATAAATCTATTATTAAATATGAAAACAATAGTTATTTACACATTTTATATATCTAAAATATTCTGTAATAAAGTAGCTTACTTAATTCAAAAGGTTTTTTTGGAACTCCAGCAGTGCAAAACGGTATATGTATATGGGCTGAAATTTTATCAGCATGTTTTTGTTTATTATGTGTGTTCCTGTAATCATTATCGAAAATGGAATTACGTAACGCAGATTGTACTTTTTGTCTCTTACATTTAGGTGAGGACATAACAGATGCAAAAATATTGAATCATTAACCAAATACCAAAATATTCTCGCATCAACATTTCGTAATTGAATGATTTCGTACTATGAGCTTGAAACTAACGGTTTAAACAAAGAGTTAATGCAGGTGCTGCTTGTTTTGTAATTGACACATAGGACAGGAAGTTCAGCACCCAGTTGTCTAGGTGCCCAAGCTTTACTTTGAAGAGAAAAAAAATGTTCTATCTTTCTATTTTTCAGAAGTCAGTTAAAATCTCTAGCTGTTTTTTATTTATTTATTTATTTATTTGTTTGCTTAAAGAATATTTTAGAGACAAAAATTTGTCAAAAATACGGGATTTCTTAATATAAGTTTTAATTCTTTCTAACGACGAACTTTAAAACAGCGTAACAACTTGATGTTTCTTTTTATTTTTCGGACTAAACAAAATGCAATAGTATTAATAAAAATATTTTTTAAAAAATGAATACAATTGATTCAGGGAAAAAAAACGAACGTATTATTTCTGGGAGAAATATACTCGTATATTGTAAAATATTCATATTATTTCGAGATAAAAATTCAAAGTATTTGGGTATTTTCAATTTTCATCCTATATCATATATATTTCTTAAGCACTTTTTTAAATCAATCCAAAATTACATAAAAAGGTAAATAAAAACAGTTTCACATTTTTAATTATATATATTTTTTAATAAAATAAAAAGAAAACACAATATTAGTTAGTAGGAAAAAATAAAACCATAATTATTTTCAATTAAAGGTAAAATTTGTATAGAGTGGAAAACATCCAGATTTCGAAATGGAAAAATATTAAATATTTGTATTTCAGTTTTGAATTTTCATCGGGTACCATTTAAATTCCGTGATACATATTTCTAACTAAATTTAAAGTTTAGATAAAAAAAATAGGAGTTTCTTCACTTCAATCAGTATAGCTTAAAATTTCGAGATTAAACTAAAAACTTTCCTATAGTAAATAAATACAGGTAGATTTCGGTATTTCGAAGTCAAAAGGCACAGAAAAAAAAAATCGGAATATTAAGGTTTTACTCAAAATACCACAGTTACAAATAACATTAACATTGCTACAATATGTACATAAATATTTTTTTTTTCGTCATATCGAGGTTTCCGAGTACACAATATTTGACAAATCAAAATTTTTCTGAATAGTTTTATAAAAAAAAAAAAAAAAAAAAAATCCTATATATTGATAAGTTATATTAATTAGTAAATTAAACTAATTAATAAATTACCAATTAGTTAAATTAATCAGTTCCGGTTAAGAATAAGCTTATGTTTTCTTCGTTATAAATTGTTTTTTCTTATTAGAAACTACAAGGGGAAATAAATCCGACTAAGAAGAAAATTTTATAGGTTTTTTTCGATCTAACTTGTTTTTCTTATTCAATTAAAAACTACAAAAATATTTCTCCAATTCATAAATATTTATAGATTAATACCTTTTTTTTCGGCTAAACATACTTTTTTTCCGATCGAACAAGAATTTTTCCGTCTGACTTTTCCGTTTTTCCAATTTATAAATTTTTATGGGTTAATACGTAATATTTTTTCCGACTAAACATGTCTTTTCTGATGGAACGGAAAAATTTCCGAATGATATTTTTGTTTTTTCAATTTATAAGTTTTTATAGGTTAATACCATTTTTTTCCGATCGGACAAGAAATTTTCCGACTGATTTTTCCGCTTTTCCAATTTATAAGCTTTTAGAGGTTAATACGTAATACTGTTTTTTCCGACTAAACATGCCTTTTCCGATGGAACGGGACATTTTCCGAATGATATTTTCGTTTTTCCAATTTAGAAGTTTTTATAGGTTAACACCAGTTTTTCCTATTGACTTTTCCGTTTTTCCAATTTATAAATTTTTATAGGTTAATACGTAATACTGTTTTTTCCGACTAAACATGCTTTTTTCCGATGGAGACGAAAAATTTTCCGAATGATATTTTAGTTTTTCCAATTTATAAGTTTTTATAAGTTAATGCCATTTTTTCCAATCGAACAAGAGTTTTTCCGACTGATTTTTCCATTTTTCTAATTTATAAGTTTTTATAGTAATACATAATACATAATACTATTTTTTCCGACTTTCCGATTAAACGGTATGCCTTTTCCGATTAAACGGTAAATTTTCCGAATGATATTTTCATTTTTCCAGCTTATAAGTTTTTATAGGTTAATACTATTTTTTTTTCGACTAAAGATACTTTTTCCGAGCGATCTGGTAATTTTCCGACTGATTTCTTCTGGGGGGGTGCTGCACCCCCCCAAACCCCCCCGGGATTTACGCCCCTGCTGCTAGTGTGCTTCAGCTGCAAAGTAAGTGAATTGAATTTGTAGGAAATTTTCAAAGTAAATAATGTGAAGCTCTATTACATTTTTTAAAAAGAAAATATAAGACTACCTATCTGCACAGTTTATTGCAGAGCATTATACAGATTACATGTCACATCTATTTATTAAGAAAATAATAATAATAATCCATACTTAAGAGAAATTTAGATTGCTAATAATAAAAAAAAAGATAAATTACACAATCAAGCATTTAAATAAATAACAAACAATTTATTGATTTATGTTTATTAAACAATTTTTATTATTTTACAGTCTATAAATATTCCCAATTGTCAGCTGAACTACAAAATTTTGGTTTTAGAAATATAATTATCTTTTCCTAATATTACAGATATGTATAAAGATTAAATAGGAATTTACTGATTTTCTCTAAATATTTACAGTAGTTTAAAGGAATTGCAATTTCAAAGTATTCACTTTCTAAATAAATATTTTCATTTCCAATTTTATGAGTTGTGATTATTTCTTGCTGAATTAAAAAGCTGCCCAAAAATTTAAAATATTTTGCCTCAATACAAAACACTATTCAAATATTATGTGTTTGATCATCAACTTAATTATAAACCTCTATGAATCAACTTTTAAGTTTTAAAATATCATTCCCATTTTCTAAAAATTTAGTAATACACACTCTTTTCTTGCTTTGTTTATAATCTGCAATTCCTTTAAATTTCAATTAGAAATTTCCACCAGAAGCAATAGATGGCGCCCAATCATTGCATAAGTATGAACCAAAACTAAACTAGATTTTACAAAGTAAAACTATGCTAGATTTTACAAACCAAAACCATGCTAGTTTTGGTTTGGATTTTGATTCTATAAACTGTTCTTCACTTGCTTTTAGATGTCTATGGTGTGCGTTTGAAAGAGTTAGAAGTAAAAATGGGAGGAAAAAAAGGACGTGCATGGAATTTTTTTACTGTGAAAGGAAAAAATGTGCAGTGCAAATATTGTAATAAGGATTACAAGCATGCTAATGTAAACAAAATGGAAAATCATATTAAGAAATGTTTCAAATGTCCTGCAGGTTTGAAAAAGGTTTTTGACAGTGATTCTAAATGCAAAAAATATCATAAGGAATCTATTTCTACTATGCCTTCAACTTCAAATGTAGAAGAAAATATAACAATTAGTGATACAGATGAACCTAATACTGGTCAAATGTCCAGTACATCTTCTAACACTTCATTGATACCGATAACAAGTGTACCTTCGCTTCTAAAAAATGCTGGAGATGGAACATCTAGTTTTTTGACAAATAAAAAAATTTCGAAGTCACAGATATCTATGACAGCATTTTTGGATCAGATGGATGAAATAACAAATGTAAGTACATTTACATATTAATAAACAAATATAAATACAATTTTGTTCTTTTAAAAGTAAATACTTAAATTAGAACTGATATTAATTGAAATAAATTATTTGAAGCTTTTCTCTAGTATATGTCTCTGATTTTTAATATTACAATTTTTAATAAATTAATAAATTGTTTATTTTAAAATTCAAAAGATTCATTGAAATAAGCCTTTGCATTTTAATATATTTTTTCTTTTAATAAAAAAAATCGTTTAATTTGTTTTGAAGTGTAGATAAAGAAACACTGTTAAACACTAATGTGAAAAATATATAATTTAAAAGCAAGAATTCACTTTGTGATTGAAATAATACAGAGCTATAAGCAGTGGCATGGAATGAGTGTATGTGTTCAGGGGGGGGGGGGGCAGTTGGGGGAAAATCTTCATATACCCAAGGAACCTATTCCCTTGCCATTATACAATTTTATAAGACAAATATTTTTTGGCAGTTTCAATGTAATCCTATTTTTATATAGAATAGCAAAGCAAAAATAGATTGCTTAAAGCCACAAGTTTAAAAATTTATTTGTAATGAAAACAGTCTGCTTTCAAGATTCATAGTTTCTATAGGCTTTCAAAAAACATTCCATATAAAAAATAACGTTACAGGATATATGCATTTATTATTTAAAGAACATTTTGGATAAAAGTCAAATACTACATTTTAATTAAATGTAAATTTGACTTAAAAAGAAAATTAATTGAAAAAATTGTTTATTCTAAAAGATAATTATAGACACGTAAACTCCTGATAAATTAATTTAACTTACAAATAATAAGTATAATAAATATTGTTAATACCTTCTAAAATCCCCTTCCCTTATGTAAATCCATATTAGGGTCTCCCCCATTTTTTAACTTTATCCTTAGCTGCCGAAGTTTTTAAAGTATAAATCGGTTGGTTTGCAGTATTGCAATTCAAAACAATTAAATAATGTAATTAAATATCATATACCTGACAAAATATCATATGCTGAATCCTATATCTTTAATCCGGAATCATTTGAACCACGGCAATAGCGAATTAGAGAAAATTTGAAACTAGAATGCATTTAGGTAAATGATAATAACATCAGGCATTATTATGATTATACAAAACACTAAGGCAATTTATAAATAAATAATACTAAGGAGTTCCACTTAAAAATATCTCAAAATTCAAAAATATGTATATTTTGTATGGTGTAGCCATCTGTTGTTAGTTGTGGGAAACAATAAGATTTTTTTCTTTTTAACTTGGAATTTTATATTATTGAATAATAAATAACACAAATCACGGAACTGATAAATATAAATTTAAAAAATAAAACAATATAAAACATTTAAATAAGATTTACAGTTAAATTATTAAAATAGGACTTGCCATTAATAAAAAAAAAATTATTATTACTTTACCATACTGAACAATGATTAAACACGCAAGGCGGAAGGAATTAGGAGAAACTAAGTAATTAATACTTAAAAATATCAATTTCAAGCATAAATTCAAAATTTTGAAAAAAGGAAAATATATATAGCTGCATAAAATAGTGTTTTCTGAAATGCATTCTTGTATGCTAGTGGTGGCATCTATTATCATTTCATGAAAGAAAAGAAATAATAAAATAATAATAAAAGGTTTTGGAATATCTGAATTACAAGATTACAGATGCTATAGAAGTCTGGATTAAAAATGTAAAAATTCTATGCCTTGTATATTTTTATTTTGGAAAAATAAAACTACAAATGCTTCTTTTTTTGTTTTAGGAAACACTCAATCAACATTTGGCTAAGGCCATTTTCATCAGTGGAAGTGCATTGTCATTGGTTGAACATCCTTTGTGGATTGAATTTTTTAAGAAAGTTCGACCTTCTTACAATTTACCTTCACGTTTTCGTCTTGCCTCAACTTATTTAGATTCTCAATATTCTGAAATGCAATGAAGTTAAGAGACAACTAACTGAATCAAAACACCTCTATTTGCAATGTGATGATTGGAGTAACATAAGAAATGAGTCGATAATAAATTTTGTGATTTGAAAACCACAACCTCTATTTGTTGATTTTATCATTTCAAAGAAAACAAGCATGATGCTTGTTATTTGGCTGAGCAAATTGAAAAAGTTATGAAAGATCATGTTCATGATCCTGAAAATTTTTTTGTGATTATAGGTGACAATGCTAAAAATATGATAGCAGCGTTTAGATTAGTAAAAGAAAAATATCCTCATGTTGTTCCATTAGGTTGCCTTGCCCATCTTTTACACTTATTGTGTTCTGATATTTCAGGATGCAAGTCAGTTAAACAATTTTTTACAAATGTAATTGATATAGTGAAAACTATCAAACGTAGCAACCGTTTAAGTGCATTGTTTAACCGGATTCAAGATCAAGAAAGCAAGAAAAATATTTCCTTGAAATTGCCAGGTAAAACTAGGTGGGGAAGCTACTTACACAGTCTTAAAAGCTTAAAAGATAACAAGTTTACGTTGCAAACTATGGCAGTTTGTGAAGAAGCTCAATTGTCTTCTGAGTTAAAAAAAAAAAACTTTTAGATGATACTTTTTGGATTCGTATTGAAAATATGATTGATATCTTTACTCCGATTGTAGAACTTATAGAATCTTTTGAATCAAATGAACCTCAGATTCATTTGGTGTATAACAAAATAAACAACTTAGAAAAAGTATTGCTAGAATTACTTCCTATATCTTTATTGGAAAAAAATGAAGAAAAGCATATTATGGAGCAATTTAGAAAAAGAAAAGAATGTGGTGTTGGTCCTCTCCTTCTTGCAGCAGACATTTTAAATCCTATAATGCAAGGAAGTACCTTAGAACCTTCAGATTTGCTTGATGGTTTAACATTCATTTATGATGTTGGCCATCACATGAAATTAGAGAGCACACAACTTAAAATGGATCTTGTTCATTACAGAGAAAAAGAAAGTCTCTGGGAAAGAAAAATCTTGTGGGAAGGGCTAGAGAATATGCCTCCTCTACTATGGTTGAAAAGCTTACGGGGCACTAATATATTAGCTGAAGTAGCTTTGCGCATATTAAGTGCACCTATTACGTCTGCCGCGACGGAAAGAATCTTTAGCACCTTTAGCTGGATTCACAGTAAAAAAAGAAACCGCTTGACATCAGAAAGAGCAGCTAAGCTAACCTATCTATGGTATAATTGGAAGCTGCTACACAATGAAGTAAATAAACAGAATACATCCAAAATAAAGAAACAGGAAACAAATGAAAATGTTTCAGAAACAATAAATCGTATAGAAGAATTACTTTCAAGTGACGACAGCTTAGAAATTGAGGACTTTGAAAATTCAGATTCCGAAGTTGTTGTGTCTGAAGTCTGACTGATTTTAACCTGAGAGAAAAATTGTGTCGATATGATAAAAATATATTTTTCATTTTCTATTTTATTATCTATATCTATAGTTTTGCATATTATTTATATATAAATGTTAAATTGTGTTTAATATTAGGCTGTTTTCTCAATCCAAAATTACTGAGTTTTATTTCCTTAAAGTCAAGCTATTGCTGATGCTAAATAATTCTCTTCAACATACGAATATTGAATTAAGAAAATTATATTTTTCACTTTTATATTATATCTTTGCATAATTTGTATATATTTTATTTATATTTTTCACTTTTATATTTAATATGTGCTTAATTTGTGTATTATATATTTGTATATTATTTTTATATCAATATTATCCCTTAAAATTATTGAAAAAACAATTCTCTATAAACACATAAACTTTTTTATATGCTTCATTTTTAAAAATTACATTTAAATTCAATACTTAAGTGTAAAAAATTGATTTTTTTTAATTAAAGGATTGTAAGAAGTCTAAAGTTCTATAATTTTCTTTCTTTTATACTCTTTTATCATAACTAAAAGTAAAATTAATGTAATTTCCCAAATATATATAATTGAAAATAAATACCCAGGTAAATACCCAAATTGGGTATTTACCCGGGTATTTACCCTTAAAAATAAATACCCGGGTATTTTACATCACTGGTTCCAATACTTTAAAAGGCAATTTAAAATTATCAGGCCAATATATGGGTAACAGATACAACTTTGTTTTTTATCAGGATAATGATACAAAGCACATGGCTCTCAACGTTCGCCTCTGGCGTCTTTATAATTGTTCACAAGTTCTGAAAACATCATCTCAATTGCTGAATTTAAACCAGGTAAAACATATTTGGAGATAACTGGAAGTTACAACACGAAAACACAGCATTGAAACAAAAAGCGAAGTAAAAACAGCAATGTTCGATGAAGGCATCAACTTTCGTGCAGAAATTACAAAAACACTAATTAAATCTATTCTCAGGTGTTTAAAAAACTTTTGTGGGTGTTAAATAATATCCTATTAAGTACAATTTTAGCGAAATATTACAATACTTATAAATATACAGCGATTTTTTTAAAGTGTACGAAGACTTTTGTGAGATAATTTTTTTGTTATTTTTTGATTAGTGATTTTTTCAAAATAAAGTTTTGCTATGTTTTTAAAATATTTTATGTAGTTTTGTTAATAATGAGTCATAGATCTTACTCTTAAATACCCATTCTAAAATACTAATTTTAATTAATAGATAGAGCCCTATTTCATTGAAATTCCCAAGTGTACGAACACTTTTGTGAGCCACTGTATTTGTTTTTTCATTATTTTTTTTTAAAAAAGTCAATTTGTATAATTTAACATATGGTTTGATGATTTGTTTAATTTGATGAAATTGATCGATAGGATAATCAAGTAGTACCAGATAGATAAAAGGTGTTTTTTATATTATTGGTTCAAATTAATATAGTATCAAGCTGAAAACTGTTCGCTCTGCCCTTTATAAAAGCTTAACATCTGTGCATTTTCCATTACAAAAGCAAACATACTATGGCGGAATGGTTTATCTTCTTTTTTCTCATTTTTGGTTCAGCTGTCTTTTATTTAAAAACCTATTCCAACTTTTGTTTTAAAAATGCAGAAAAAGAAGAAATCAAGATATGTTTTATAGTTCATCTTCTCTACTTATAAAGGAAAAAAGTTACCTGAACATGGCTTGTCACTCATGGGGGAAAATTCTCATCCCATATGGTCCCGGTAAATCGAATGTATAGAAAACAGAAAAGACACAGACCTGTCTACGGTAGAATGAAATTCCTATCCGGCCCAACATTTAAAAAAAATAAGATTTAATCCTAGCCCAAACTAAATCTTCAGATAAAAATTAAACTCATATCAAGCTTAATAGAAGAAAATTTTATCAAACTCAAGCTACAAGACAGATCTGAGCTTATCAACACTTCTAATATATTTTATGAATTTGGCCTAGAGTCCTGCATCGTTGTGAATAACCCGTTTTTACTGGACCTCACCTGACTTTGTTATATTGTTTCATTGCAAGCTGGGTTGACTTTTATTGTTTCAGGTGAGTCTTGGGGTTGGATTTTAACTCTTGTAGTGAGGATGAATTGACCTGATTTTTCAAAATTAATCTCCAAGATATTTTTTCATATTAGAAATCTATATACAATAATATTTCCACAATTGACACTCCTGAAAAGGGAAACTTGTCTATTTAAGCAAACACTTATAAAAGTGTATGCTTATACCTTTGAATAGTTGGCACGTCTCAATCTACACATCAGTAACATGTGTATGTGTGCAGAAACTATCAGAAATATGATACATGTATGTTTCTGTTTATATATCGTCACCTGAGAATAATAAGGTTCTATCTGTGTTTTTGAAAAAATTGACTTATTGATATAGAAATGATCTATTTGTATCTATGAAGGCATTTCTGGATTAAAATAATGTTGTATTATGATTGTACGATCATACTATGTAAATTATATATAACATCATTTTGATGCAAAAAGGCCTTCATAGATATAAATTACAAATAGAACCTATCTATATCGATAAGTCAATTAAAAAAAAATAGATAGAACTTTATTATTCTCAGGTGACGATATATGTAAAAAAAAAGTTGGTAATATTTTTCATATTCCAAGATATGGAAAAATGGCTCTTCACCATTTGTAGGGCAGTGATTACATGAGGTGACCCGACCCCTAGTTTTAATTCTGTAACTGATAATTTGCACCAAAAATATTTTAATAAAATTTTGCTTTTACAAATGAAAGTGTGAAAAAGCAGATTAGTATTTTCTAAGAAATTTTTTCATAAAATCTAGTGTTGGTCAATTATTTCATTATTTTATAAGGAGAATTTCTTTGCTTTTCATAGGGTTAAAAAAAGAACAATCGTGATTGCATTCTTTATGGACATTTTATGTTTCATGCAGTAGTAAATTGAATATATTCATACGGGGCTTGAATATCAGGGTGGGATGACGAGATTTGTGCCCAAAATTTTAAAATCTTACCCCAAAAAAATTTGTGGATGGAAGATTCCAATTCCAGCCCAAAAAACTTCACAATTTTCTGGAATTTTTTGTGTTTTGAAATGTGTTTTGCTATTTTTGTGATATACTCATTCAATTATAAAAAAAAACCCAAAAGTTTTTTAACTGTACGATGCAGCACTTAGTTTCTCAACTTTGGTTGAACAAATGCAAAAACATGAAGAAAAAAAAAAAAAAAGTACTTTCAAGTTTTACTAAACTTCAGAAGAGTTTAAAAGCATTTCAAGATACCCATCAACATTTTTAAAACCTTAAGTTTTTTAAAATCAGCATTGAGTATGCATGTTTTATATTAGTATAAATAATTGCAAATATTTGTTTATTTACTATATAGCACAGATTAAAATAATGCATTTTTATAAGAAAATAATTTATTTTCATATGAAAAATAAAGAATTTGTAGGTAGTTTTCTTTCTTTTTATATAAATGGCATAATTAATGAAAAAAACAATCCATCTATCATTGTAAAATCCATTTCTAGCAAATGTCTGTTGAACCTGAAATTTGTTTTAAAAAAATAACTTTTTAATTTGACGTTATAATGACGCCGTTATCATATCATCATCGATAGGGAACATGAGCTTGTTTCCTTATACTTTTGAGCATTATTCTCTGCTTCTTGAGTATCTTGATTGATTATCAGATTAGAAATTATATAAGGCAGTATTCAGGGGTTATCCTGTTAAGAATACGAGGTGATACCCATCGAAATTCGATGAAAGAAACTGTTAAAGAAGCTGCTTCATTGAATTATAAAAAATTTACAAAATTAGTTACAGTAAAAAATGCATCTTATATTGATCAGTCTAACTCTCAAACAAATATTATTTTAAGCTAAAATTAACAAAATAGAATAAAACTCAATTGACCAAATTTTAAAATAAAACTTTAATTGCATATGTAATCAGTAAACTATAATAAAGATCAGTTATTATTATGAAGTTATCAATTGAGGCTCTTAAGTTTGGATAAATGCAAATAATAATGCCAAACTGACACGATCATAGAATTTCATGTGAAATTAAAGCCTGTCATCATTTTTATCTTCTAAAAATTTATACACGCTTTTTTTTTTTTTTTTTTTTTTTTTTTTAAAGAGAAAATGGAGTAATTCTGTTACCACAATTACAAAATTGGTACTAAAAGCTATAAAAAAAATTAATATCTCAAATACAAATTGAGATACAGCTTCAAAACAAATTGCTTTTAAAAGTAAATTTTTTCCTCTATATGATGGTGTAAAAATTTAAAAGGTGCGATGTTTAGAAGTGTAATATTTGCAGTAGTGAAAATTGCAAAACCGAAATTGAATGGGAAAGTATTGGCATTCACAAAATGATGTATGCGTTACGCACAGATACTTTTGGCCTTTATAATATAGATGTCATGTTCCTTGCATCTACTATTGATATTTAGATGTTTGTGCAAATTAGGTCACAGTGCAAGCATACTGTTATGTGTATCTGAAAAAGTAAAAAGTTCCTTTATAACTCGTTGTTTCTTTTATTTTATTATTTTAGGTTGTCGCTGGAATGAATTACAAGTTTACTTTGAGATTAGCTGCAACAGAATGCAAAAAGAATAAGAGTAAAAATGTAGATGTTAATGAATGTCAATTATTACGCTGTGGGGTAGGTACCTCATTTTATATTTTCAATTTATTAAGCAAACTTTAAGTACTATGTCTTGAATATTTTGAATTAAGACACTTGCAATGTCTTTACATAGTTTTTAAATATAAAAAGTGATAATGCTCATTTTACCAATAATTTGTGAAATGAATTCTCATATTTATTTTTGCATGTATTGCAGTATAAAACAATAAATTGATCTCAAAAGGGTTTTTGCCTCAAGTGGTAAAATAGAGTACCATTTCTGTTGATTAGGGCAATAACTTTTCAAAACTATTATTTGTTCTTACATTGTATAATTTATAAACCAATTACTGTTTTTTGCTATAGTTAACAAGTTATTTCATACAGTATGTATTGCACAAAATTAGCACTAAATAATCTTTGGATAACATTTAAAGCATGGAGATTAACTTTATTGCCTTTGCTCGCCAAACTGGCCAGTGAAAAAAATCAGTGTAGTGGCCATTGGCTAAAAATGTTGATTTTGACCTATAACAGTGTAGCAGTGCATTAAGCATTAACAGTTTTAGCCTACATTTGATTCCTGATAAAATTGAGCGGAATATTAACTGCCAGGGTTGATACTCGTCAGGGGAATATGGGATTTCTGGGAAAATCAGGTGATAAATTTTAAATGCAAAATTTAATTTTTGGGGATAATACAAAAAAATTCCCCAAACCGGGGAAAACATGCCAAAATGATGTCTACTCTGGGAAATTAAGGGCAGTTGTTGCTGTTCGCGTGGTTTATGATATTGCATTCTGTCACCATCCGTTCATTTGCTAGACATACCTCCTAACATCATAAAATTTGACAATAGATCAAGAAAAACTTTTTAAAAAAAATAAAGGGCATTTTTAATGGATGTTGGCACTTGTAGCCTTCATATTATTCATAATGCTTTAAAAAGAGATAATAAAACCATAAAGTAGAATGAAAATCTTTCATCAAACTATCAAGTTTTTAAGCACAGCACTATAAGGCATGCAGACTTCATCTCTGTTTTACATAAATTTATGTTTTCTTTTTAAAGTTATGTTCATATTGTTTATTTAAGTGATGTATATCTATATATATATATATATATTATTTTTCTTTATTATTTATTTATTTTTTGAGGAGATGGGAGTGACATATACTGGTTTAAAAATTGTTGTTAATTGTTGTTATGGAAAAATTGTACCTCCCGGAAAAGAAATACATCAGGGGATTTTTCTTGGAAAATGAGCATGAATCCTGATGTAATGTTTAAAGCTTTTAGTGTGGATTTAAATAAAAGCACACAACAAAAAATTTCAATTTGTTCCATTTATTTGTTCTACTTCAATGTTAAGAAAGACATTTGCATGTACATCCAAGCTTTGCTAGGAACTTCATTATTTTAACATATATTTTAAAAGTATTTAAAATGTAATTGGAACAAAGATTTGTCCTTTTTTCTGTCAGTTTCTATTTCCAGAAATACCATAGTTTGTTCATCTGCAGCCGGACAATAGCATAATGTAATTGGCAATTGGTAAAAATGGTTAGGAAGAAATTGGATCCTTCAAAGGCCCTTCATTAAAAAAATATTTCATCTTGAAAATAGATCTTTCCCAAAATATTTCATCTTGAAATTGGATAGTTCCCAAAATATTTCATCTGGAAATTGGATAGTTCCCAAAATATTTCATCTTGAAATTGGATAGTTCCCAAAATATTTCATCTGGAAATTGGATAGTTCCCAAAATATTTCATCTGGAAATTGGATCTTTCACAAAATATTTCATCTTAAAAATGGATTGTTTACAAAATATTTTATCTTGAAATTGGATCTTTCACAAAATATTTCATCTTGAAAATGGATTGTTCACAAAATATTTCATCTTGAAATTGGATTTTTCACAAAATATTTCATCTTGAAATTGGATTTTTCACAAAATATTTCATCTTGAAATTGAATTTTTCACAAAATGTTTCATCTTGAAATTGGATTTTTCACAAAATGTTTCATCTTGAAATTGGATTTTTCACAAAATGTTTCATCTTGAAATTGGATTTTTCACAAAATGTTTCATCTTGAAATTGGATCTTTCACAAAATGTTTCATCTTGAAATTGGATCTTTCACAAAATTTTTCAACTTAAAACAGGACTTTTTACAAAATTTTTTGTCTTTAAAAATTGATCTTTCATAAAACTTTTACATCTTTAAACTGAACCTTTCACAAATTTAATCATTTAAAAAGAAAATTTGACCTGTCACTTTAACATGCATAATATATGTATATCCATTTTACATATAAATATTTTCGGTACTTCAAGGTTATCCTGTCAACCAATTTCGCCAAACTAATAGCCAAATTATACAGGTTGACATAATTTTTATTTTAAATAACGAAAAAACAAATAATTAGTAGAATATTAATAAAAAGTCGAAATAAAAATCACTTAATGACATTTTAAACACGTGAATCGCATTTAATGTCATTGAATGTGACATTCACGATCATCCATTTTTGGCATTTAATCTTATAGTTTGGCGATAATTTTTTGGTCGACGAGATAACCTAGATGTACCATATTTATCTGAAAAATGTATAAACAAGAACCTAAATACAATGATAATTTCCAATTCACAAAATTATGATAAGATTTTTTCACTAAGGTAAAAAGCTGTTTACAATTTCACAAAAACTGGACCCTGGGCAAAAAGTCTGAACAAATCCCTGATGATGCTTGATTCAAATAAAATTATTTCAAGGTTAACTTTCACTTCTGATCTTCGTTATATAGGTTTATTTATAATTTAGTATTTATATCTGTAAAATAAAATGCATATAAAATAGCAACAGTATTTAGTAGACATGCTGTAAAATATAAAAAGCAATCAAACCCTGTACATAGTTTCCATCCTTAAGATTGTTGCAACAGATTGGCACTCAACACAAAACCGAGATCATTCTTAAAATAAAAAATCAGGCTTAAAGTTTATGAAAATTTCATACAGTAGATGCCCTCAAATCTGCAATCCTAAAATCCACACATAAATTACAGATGTAAACAACAAAGCATTTACTTCAGATAAAGGGACAAAATTTGAATTTTTTAGTTTTATACCAATTCCATACATATTTTAATTTGTAATTTTTGTTAATAGTACAGAATTCATGTTTTTTCATGAAGGAAGAATAAATTCATTTCTGAAAAAAATCAAGACATTGCTGATATCACTGGAAATCCTAATCTTCTTATAAAATATATTTATGTATTAATCAAGCTTTTTTGGTTATTAAGTCTGATTAAACCTGAAATAAAATTTCCTTATTTTATGATTTTGATGTGAATCAGTGATGTATCTTTATGAGGCAAGTTCATTGAATAATCTAAGAAAAATCCATTTCATCTTTATAATGAATATTTAATCGTACATTATTGATTATTAACTTGACCTATGCTTTTAATATTTTAATCATTTTAAAAACTATTTAAATTTTTATTATTTTAGTTTATAACTTTATTTCAATATTTTATTATATTGTAAGCATTCATTATAGTTTCGATTGCATTATTAATTACATTCAAATTACTGTTTAACCGAACAACAGAGTTGTGCAGATTTGAGAGAGTTGACTGCATCTAGAAAATTATGCAAGACTGCTGAAAATTGAAACAAAAGCATTTAAGATTATTTGTTTTATTAGGTTATGTTTTATGGTACAGTAAATTTGTCTTAAATGTGTAATTCACACTATATTAATTACATTATGCAATTGATAAAGAAGATCAGGGGTCGATTTAGGAAAAGAAAGTTGCATAGCAGTAACTGCTATACAAAGTCAGTTTTGAATAGCAGTTAGACACTTTTGTATAGCAAGTAAAAAATAGCTAATGTAACTTTTAAATCTTGAAAATTTACAAAATTAAAAAAAAAAAAAAAAAAAAAAAAAAAGCAATATTTAACCAAAAGCATAAATGTTTCCAGTTTAACTGTAGTCATATTATTAAATAATTAACAATTCGCAAAACAATTAACAAATTACTGTAACGTACAAAACCAAAACGATATAAAACAGCAGAATCTGCGCTGTCTGTCTGTTTTGATGCATAAATAAAGTAAAAGGATCGTAACAGCGAGTGTTCATTTTAAAACCACTACAACACGCACGTCAAACTTCTCTGAGGAAATGCCGTGATTAGCCAGTAACAGTGATTCAGTAATCAATCACAGCATCAGGATGGGAACAAATCATGTGTTTACTGGGAAAACTGCACCCAGCAATGGCGTCTCGCTGTACTTCCATTGTAAATAAACACTTGGGGAGTGTGAAAACGCAACGTATGTCATGTAAAACATCTTTAAATTTTAACTTTAAGTGTACACATGACATAACAAAGGGTGTGGGAAATATGCATCGCAATGATTGCGATTTAATACATTTCTTGGATCGCATTTTAGTTAAATTTGAATCGCAAATTGCGATGCAATACTGCTTAAATCGAACCCTGAAGAAGATATAAAAGTTAGGCAGCAGAGACTTTAATGAAACATATTATTTGAGGCTATTCTTTATTACAGAGCAAATTGCTTTTCAGTTTTAATTCTACTCATTTCCACTGTACAATTTGTCATTTAAGCCATTGCATTATGCAGATTAATTATTATTTATTTTCATAATTTCATCTAAAGAGATTTTTTTTCTTCTTTCTTTCTTTTTTAGCCTGTTGAGAATTGCAAAGTTACTGTGTGGGTCAAATCTTGGGAAAAGGATGGAACTAGACTTACTAATCAGTCATGCCAGCGTGAACCCAAGAGTTGTTAAATAGTAAATGGTGGCAGACTTATAATAATTCCAATTTGAGTTGTACATTTTAATAGACTTTAGTATCAATATTTTATGATAACTTCTTATTTTTTGTTTGTAAAGAGATAATTTTTTATTTTATCTGTATATGTAATTTATTATTATCATTATTAATTAATTTTTTTTTTAATTTCTGAAATTTTAGAGTTTTAGCTAATGTGATATTATTTTAATAATAAGCTGCTGTGTAAAATTATATTATTTTTGAAGTGAGTTGTTTATTTTTTGGAAAATTGTATATAATATGATTTGTAAGAATATGTAACATATTTTTAAATAAACATCTTTTTGCATTATTTTTATGTTATTTTTCTACACACATTCAAATTTGTAGATATAATAGGGTTTTAAATTAACATAAAAAATAAAGTTTCTACTCTATAGAGGAACAAGAAAGAAAGAATCAAGCATGATTATGAAGCACTTTCCAACACATTCAAAATAATGTAACATAACTGCACTATTTAAAAAATTAAAATTATATCTTATTTCACAATATGAAAATGTATAACATATTTTAAAACCAAATTTCAACTGTTCCCATCTACAATTGGAAAATCATTCAAATGTTTTAGCAACTCTGTATATGATATAGAGATTTATATCTATTAAAAACATGCATTTCAAAATTTAGTTCTTTTTAAAAATATGTATATTTCAATTGAAAATTCCCTTTCAGCAATTTCCTCTAGTAAGAAAAATGGTATGCAGATACTTTTGGGCAGCACCCCTGTATATGAGGTATAGAATTTATGTATAGAGAGTAATATGTAAAAAACTAATTAAATTTAAAAATGCATGCATACTGAATTTTAAAGAATACTCTCCAGTAATTATTGCATAAAAATAGTATTGTAACGTATTTCTTTTGTGTGTCTCTGTAGATTAATAAAAAATGCTATGAACTTTCTGTTTTAATGTGATAGTAAATTCAGTGATTTATATCAGTTTCAATACATTTGAAATAACGTAATGTCATTAAAATACTCTATAAACGCTTTTTCACCGTATACCATAATGTAATAAAATTCTTTTGAGTGTTCCTGTAAATGAACCATTCCTTCTACATACTTCAAAAACAACACCAAACATGTTTTCGTGACCCTAAATAAGCTTTATCAATTGCATGAAAATCAGAGTGTATTTACGGGGGGTAGAGCGTGTACAGATGGACAGACAAACTGAATGCATAAACACTTTTCAACTTTGTTGGAAAATGCTTAAAAAAAAAAAAAAAAAAAAAAAAAAAAAAAAAAAAAACTGGGAAATCACTACTGCTAAAAATCACTAATAAGGCACTACTGAGTAAGAAAATGGGCACTAATTCAATAGAAAAGAGCTTTATATTGTGATAAAAGAAGTATTCTGTGTAGTAACAATTTAAAAAAGAAAAAACTGGAGTTTTTTGGTATGATAAATAAATGTCAATATTGTGGTACAGGACAAACTTTGGAAATTTTTGGTATTATAAATGTAGTAACGTTAATTTCAAATGATTTTATGAAATATAAATAAATATAAACACTATGGTACTGGAAATTTTTTTACAAGAGATGCACTTTGTTATTTTAAGAAGAGAGTAGGATGCATTTTATGGATTTTTAAAATGGCATGCTGCTGTGCCCTTAAATGATGAACTGGAGTGTGAAAACACTTACTTTAGTAAATAAGTGAGGGCACACCAGCAATATTCGGCGACTGTGTGAAAAGTTTTAGTTGGTGTTCTATATTCCTACCTCGCTTCGAAATTAAAAAAAAAAAAATCCTGGAGTTTCTACAAATGCATAGTTGCAAACCTTTTGGATTTTTTTTTTGTCAAAGGTTATTATTATTTTTTTAAACCAGAAAATCTATTTAATAAAATGCATCTTTTTTTAGAGGGTTCGTATATTTTTTTCTTTATTAAATAAAATTTCTGGTTTCAAAAATTTTTAATTGACTTGAAAAATAAGGAAAATTGGCAGCTATATAAATAAAAATCTGTAACATCGCAAAGCCTGCGAAAATACTCTAATGTCCAAAATTAAGGTCACAAAACATAAAATCTGAGAAAATTGGTGCTTTGTTACTACGAAATAAGACATCGAGGTATATCGCAATGGGAGAAAAAATATAGTATCATAACAAAATGGAAAAGATTTTAATTGTGAATGAAGATACAGGATATTTCCAAAAGTGTTAAATTATAAATCAGAGTTGAAGGATTTATCTTCGGGAAAGTGTGTCTAACATGGACTGATATCACTTTGTAATGCTATACAATACAAGCTTTGATACTGTTTATGAGGGTTTGAATAAAAATTTTCTAGCATCAAAGCCCATTCTTCCCAAAGCACAGTTTTTAACTCCTGGTAGAAGGAGTATGCAATGCAGTGGCTCTTCTTAGACCCTGTGGCAAACCTATGGCACGCTGCAGATTATTTTTGACACGGCATAAGTCATACATGTTACTTTTCCGCGGAAACGCTGAATTCCGCTTTTTCGGAGATGTATTTTATCACCCCTGGGTAGAGGTCTGCACGGGCCCGGGCTTGGCCCGTACCCGGCCCGGCAAAAAAAAAAAAAAAAAAAAAAAAAAAAAAATTGAACGGGCCATACGGGCCGGGCTGATAAAAAAATTTCGGGCCTGCCGGCCCGTTCTGACAATTTTATCAGACACGATAAAATATGATCTATTTTTAACGCAAATGGTTTTAACGAAAATAAATATAAATGTACGTCACGAGCCATACTAGTTTGACAGCATCAATTTAAAAATGTAACTTGTACAGTGTGAGATCGGCATCGGACAGTTAAATTGTATGTAACTTGTTTTAATATTTTTTTAGCTGACTCATACCGGGCCGAGATCAAGCTTGCATTATTTTTCTACATATAGACTTGCCGGACCGGAACAAGACTTAATTGTTCTCAAGAGCTGTAGGGCAGACAACATGATTTATAAAATTATTAACAGCGATAAAGAACTTATGTTAGATTAATCTTTGGATATTTAGTTCTTGGTGGTTTTTAAATTAATTTCTCAGTAACGCGAAAGTTTGATGGTTTTTAAATTAAATTCTCAATAACGCGAAAGTTTGACACATTTTCAGATTAATTTTTAATTGCAAAAATATAAAAGTAATAAGCCTGACTATTGAAGGCATTTGGAATCGAATAGCATTTTTCATTTTTGGTGAATAAAATAATTGCATGACCTTGTTCATATACAATAGTTTCTCTAATGGATGCAGGTTTTTCTCCCTTCCCATGCTATCGCTTCCGAAAATTCTATTGCAAACGCAAACTATAACAATAATTTATTTCCTTTCAGTATTCTTAAATTGCTTGTATCAAAAAACGGATAATGCCATTTGTTTATATAGTTTCTGAATAAAGATACCTGCTATACGTTTCTGAGAAAAAAATGAATTTAGAAATGTATCAGAAAAGCGCGTATTTGAATTAACGAATGAATTTGGATTTAAAATCTCTAATAAAATGATACAGAAATATTTTTATAAATCTTCTTTTATTAAACAGCTTCAAAAGTTACGATGTTTTTAACTTTCTTTCTTTTTTCTTTTATTCTAAGGCGTATTAATTTTTTGATGAGTCTTTATTTGATTGTTGAAAGCTAAGAATCTTAGTAAAATTTAATGTTGCTAATGTGTATTTCCTGTAAAACATACTGTAAAATCATTCCATAGATATGTATGCAGTATTCTTTAAAGAAATTTTAATTATATGAAAAAAATCTGAATTTTTTAGAAATCGTAGAAATTGTAACAGGCGAAAACGAGCCGGGCCTAAATTATAAAAATTTAAACGGGCCCGGGCCTGGAAATTCAGGCCCGTGCAGACATCTACCCCTGGGATCGATGCAAATAAGCATTAAAATTTGTTGGTCTTCTTATTGGAGGGGGGAGGGAGTAAATACAGCAAAAACACGAGTACTAACCGCACAAAATTGAGAAAATTTCTTCAGAGGACTGCAGGAAAAAACGCAAATTTCTTCAAAAGATCTCAAAAAACCCTATTAATTTCATCAAAGGATCGCGGGTTGTAACGCTATTTCGTCATTAGGAATGCGGAAAAAACGCGATTTCGATCAAAGGATTAAGGAAAAAGACGCGGCTTTGTTAAAGGATTACGAAAAATACTCGAATTTCGTATGATAATCATGAAAAATACTCGAATTTTTGTCGAAAGATCGTGGAAAATACTTAAATTTTCTCGAAAGATCGAAGAAAATATTCTAATTTTGTCAAAAATTCGGGGAAAATACGTGGAAATATGCGAATTTTGCCGAAAGATCGTGGAAATTTTCTCGAAAGAACGAAAAAAAAAATGTTCTAAGTTTGTCGAAAAATCGGAAAAATACGTGGATTTATTCGAACGATCTGTGGAAATATGCGAATTTTGCCGAAAAATCGTTGAAAATATCCAAATTTTTCCGAAAGATCACGGAAAATAGGCAAATTTTACCGAAAGATCGCGGAAAATTTTTCTCTTAAGATCGAGGAAAATAAAAGTATTTTGTGGAAAGATAGCGGAAAATAGACGTATTTTGAATAAAGATCGGAGAAAAATGAGGAATTTTGTCGAAAGATCGAAGAAAAATAGCGAATTTTTATGAAAGATCGGGGCAAAATAGGAAATTTTCTCGAAAAATCGTGGAAAATATGCGAATTTTGTCAAAAAAGGATGAGAAAAACCGCGAATATCGCTAAAGGATCATGGATAGATAGAAATTTTATTGAAAAGACCATGGAAAAAAAGTGGGATTTTCATAAAATGTTCGCAAAAAACATTAATTTTGTTAAAAAAAATTACAGAAAAATGCTAATTTCGTCAAAACGCTACGAGAAAATGCTAATTTTGTCAAAAGTCCGTGAAACCGTGAAAGTTCAGCTTTTTTTTTTTTTTTTTTTTTTTTTTTTTTTGCTGAGCCTGTACCATGTCTGATAAATTCAGATTCTACACCAAACTGTAGTAAAACTTCACAAAATATATTAATTTAGGTGTTGTCTCTCTTAATTCGATTAGTTTGGCTGGTTGTCATAGTGATGCAGACTGAAGAAATCGAAATATAACTTATTGTTATCCAATTTAGCTCAATATTGGCTCACAAATTTTTAAGAATAAGAGATAATCTCAAATAATGATTAAAAGGCGTTATAAGCAAAAATGCCGATAGTAAAATTATAAGAAATTTCAATTCAATTCCAGACGCTAAAAGCTATAAATTCTGGCGCTTGCTATTTTGATTAAAAAAAAAAAAAAAAAAAAAAATCTTTTCGAAAATAAATAAAACATATTACCAAATGAGTCCAATTCAACTTGCAATCTCCTAAATAAAATATAAAGTTAATATAAAATATTTGACATCTATCTAAGATGAGACAACAGAAATAATATTAAAAAAAAAAAAAAAAAATCTAAAGTGTAACATAAACCCTTTCATTCCCAGTGAGTCCAAATGGCATCATGACATTATTTATTTTATTTTTATATTTAATTCGGATATTTCGAATTCATACCAGAAAATTAAAATAGAAATACTTGTTTTATGTATAATAGCAAAAATTCCATCTATCTTCTTCTATAATAATAAAGAGAGAAGGATGTTTGTCTGTCAGCGCTGTTCTGAAGAGACTGCTGCACGTAGAGTTACAAAATTTGGAGGGAAGGTACTTTTTTACATGTAGTTTTGCACCTCGAAGCCCGATTTTCAATTTTTTGTTTAGATTTTTTTAAATAATTTTTTTAGGCGATTTTTAGCGTTATTTTTGCGGTTTTATCCCATTAGTGAAAGGAATACAGTTTCATTCTTTTAACCCAAAATAGCAATTTTTTTTCTCTTTTCAACAAAGTTTATTCGGAATTTGTACAGCGATTTTTGAATTTTTAACGAATTTTTAATGCGATTTTTAGTGTTTTTTCTCATTTTGCGGCTATTTTTTGAGATTGATAAAAAAAAATCGTTTTAAACTTTTAGCCTAATGCCCTAAATTTTGTGTTTGTTACGATTTTTAGATTTTAACGATTTTTAATGCGATTTTCAATGCGATTTTTAACGTTTTTTTAAAGATTTTTGCGTTTAGCATCTATTTTTTTCATAGTTGTTCTATCAAAAATTTGAGCTGTTGAGAATGCAATAAATAGTATTTTTTTTTAATCTACCTAGAATGTCAAAAATTTAGGTACCACTATTTTCGAATAGCAATTTCATAAACTATCTTAAATTCTTGCTTAAGACCGCTACTCCCTCGAGTTATATATCACCTGATAGGTTATTTAACAGAGAATGGTTTTGATAAAGTTTTCGAAGAATAGAGTGCTCTACCTGGTGGTGGAAAATGGAACTAATAGAACGCTATTTTTTTTAAATCTATAATAATAAAAATACAAGTTTGTGTGTGTCAGCGCTGTTCTGCAGAGTCTGCTGTACGTAGAGTTACAAAATGTGGAGGGAAGATACTTTTATGCATGTAGTTTTGCACCTCGAAGCCCGATTTTCAATTTTTTGATTAGATTTTTTTGATAATTTTTTTTATTCGATTTTTAGCGTTCTTTTTGCAGTTTTATCCCATTAGTGAAAGAAATACGTTTTCATTCTTTTAACCCAATTTAGCAATTTTTTTTCTCTTTTCAGCAAAGTTTATTCGGAATTTGTACAGCGATTTTTGAATTTTTAACGAATTTTTAATGCGATTTTGTGTTTTTTCTCATTTTGCGGTTTTTTTTTTTTTTTTTTTTTTTTTTTTTTTTTGGAGATTGATAAAAATAAAACCGTTTCAAACTTTTAGCCCTAAATTTTGTGTTTGATACGAATTTTAGATTTTAACGATTTTTAATGCGATTTTCAATGTGATTTTTAACGCTTTTTCAAGATTTTTTGCGTTTAGCATCTATTTTTTTCATAGTTGTTCTATCAAAATCTGTTGAGAATGCAATAAGTAGTAATTTTTTTTTTTTTTTTTTTTTTTTTTTTTGCGAAATTTACCTAAAATGTCAAAAATTTAGTTACCACTATTTTCGAGTAGCAATTTCATAAAATATCTTAAATTCTTGCTTAAGACCGCTAACGCCTCGAGTAATATATCACCTGATAGGTTGTTAACAGAGTATCGTTTTGATAAAGTTTTTGAAGAATAAAGTGCGCTAGCTGGTTGTGAAAAATGAAACTAACAGAACGCGATTTTGTTAAAATTTGGAAATATAACAATGTGATTTATTTTAAATTTTAAAATGGTTTATAATACATGATAAAAAATGTAAACAAAGAATGGTGTAACACATTTCAGGGTGCGTGAAAGGAGGGGCTCGAACAAAATTAGGAAATGTAATAAGGAGATCTGTTTTACACTTTAAGGTAGTTTTACACTTTAATTTAGAAAAACATTAATACAAATACATATAAAAATAAGAAGTAAAAACCACTTGATGACGTAACAAACATATGCAACAAGTTTAATGTCAAGTGAATATGGAATTTACGATCCGCCATTATTGTAGTTTAATCTTATGGTTTGACCCAGATAGTTTCTTGGTCAACCGGATAATCAAATAGTTCAGATTTCCGATTAGAATGTTTTATCCGTTTGATGAAATTCGGATTACTTCGGATTTAAAAAATAACTAGCGATATTTAATGCATTTTTCAATGCGTTTTTAATGAACTTTTTAATGCGATTTAGTGCTATTTTTTTCGATCCTCACCACAGTGGTGTTTTAACAATTAAAAATAATTATTTTGGTTTCAAACTTTTAGCTTAATATAGTAAATTTAACCATTTACCTTTTTTTTAATTTTGTCGATTTTCAATGTGATTTTTGATATATTTTGTGTTCTGCGTCGATTTTTTTGTAATTCATGTAAAAAAGAATAATTGCTACGTTTTACACGACTAGAATATTATTTTATTCACGGGATGTATTTACATTTAGCGATTTTTAATGAATTTTGCAATGGTTTTGTATTGGTTTTTTGAATCTTACGGCTATTTTTTGAAATTTCGAAAAGGAAATTAATTTCAAACATTTACACTTCATTTACGAATTTTGAAATTTAGTGATTTTTTAATGCAATTTTTAGCAATGTTTTTATTATTTCTCACGCTTTGCGCCGATTTTTTCATTGGTATTTAAGAAATAATTCAGATTACACTATTTTACTCTATTAATGTAAATGTTGTCCCCCGCTATTTTTAAATTTGAAACGATTTGTAATGAATTTTTGAACACAATTTTTAGATGTTTTCGAGTCCACGGCGATTTTTTCACAATTGGAAGAGAGATTTTTAAATAATTTGTAGCTTAATGTAGTAAATTTTGACATCAATGATTCAGATTTTTTGTGTATTTTCATAAAATGTTTAGCAAGTTTTGCGTCGATATTTTTTAACTAATGAAAGAGTTCAGATTTCAATGTTTTGTCCCATTATGGTAAATTATGTCCCCAGGAATTTAATATAAATGTTTATCTTACTATGGCAAATTTTGTCCGGATTTTTGAATTTTACTGATTTTTAATCTGTTTTATAGTGATTTTTCAAGTTCTGTGACAGTTGTTGACATCGGTAAAAGAATTTCGGTTTCTAACTTTTAGCATAAATAGTACAGTTTGTTCTCCACGCTTTTATGAATTTTGCCATTTTCTAATGCGATATTCAATGTAATTTTTAGTTAGTTTGGGGGGATTTTAGGTGTTCCATGTTGACTTTTCCTTATTCATGAACGATTTCCGATTACAATATTTTCGATTGAATATTAAATTTTTACAGCCATGACTTTTAAATATTCAGCGATTTTTAATATAGTTTTTGATACGATTTTTAGCCATTTTTTTTAAGTTCCTTGGCTATTTTCTGCCATTCAGAAACCAATTTTGATATCAAACATTTTGTTTAATGTAGTTATGCTTCGAATGCAATGTTTTATCTCTTAATATGATTTTGGCGTTCCATGCCTACATTTTGTAATTTATGAATGATTTCGATCATAACCCCCACCCCCCGCCCTGCCTTAATATTATTCTTTTAAGCATTGACTTCCAAATATTTAGCTATTTTTAATGCAATTTTCAATGTAATTTTTAGCCAGTCTTCAAGTTCCGTGGCGATTTTTTTACATCCGGAAATCGATTTCAAACTTTTTGTTTAATATTGTTAATTTCTTGATTACAATACTTTATATTATACAGTGAATTTTTACCCTAGGGATTTTTTAATGTTTTACGACTTTCATTATAATTTTCAATGCAATTTTTGGGCTTTCTCAGTCTTCTTTTTTAACATTTTTCAAAGGAATTCTATTTTAAATTATTCTATTTTATTCTAATTATTCTATTTTATTCTAATAAGAGTTTGGTTTCAAACTTTTATCCTTTACGGTAATTGTTTTGCTCTCTTATTTTGATCTAGAACAATTTTTAATGCAGTATGCTTTTTTTTTTTTTTTTTTTTTTTTTTTTTTTTGAGTTTACGGCGGTTTTTTTCAGATACGGAAAAGGAATTCGGTTTTTAATTTCTTCGCTAATATGATAAATTTTCTCCTGTGCGATTAAAGATTTTTATTGCGATTTTTTAGCAGTTTTTTTTCGTATTTCAATGCTTTTTACATTACCAAATTAATTAGATTTAAAACATTTATCCAAGTAGAGTATGAAAATTTTGCCATTTTTAAAGCGATGTTTACGTTTCTTCGCGACCCGCTCCGATTTTTTAGAGGTTCAATTTTTGGCCAAATTTATTAAATTCTGATCTCTTTTCTTCAAAGTTTATTGTAGTTACTAAAGTGTATGTTAGTAAAGTTTTGAAACACAATTTTTGAATTTTGTTTTAATTTTATGAGATTTTTAATGTTTTTTGCGATTTGTAAGATTTTTCCACATTAGTAAAAATAATCCAACTTCAATTTTCTAGCCCATCTCTTTTCAACGAAGTTTAGACCAAATTCGTGCAGTATTTTTTAAATTTTTCGAGGTTTTTATTATGAGTTTTAAAGTTTTTTCGCAATTCTTGCTATTTTTTTATAACACGGGCAACGCCGGGCAGAACAGCTAGTAATTAAATAAAGAGAAATTTACCATTGAACTTTTCTGGTGTAAATTCAGATTCTTTGAACTACGGATTTTCTAGAACGTATTTTACCATGGGAATGAAAGGGTTAAGTATTACCCATATGTTTTTTAGTGCTTAAAAGAAAATTTTAAGTAATTTTGATTCATTATTATTTGACCTATTGGAATTATTTTATAGTTGGCACGTCATAATCATGTGAAATATATTTTTGGAAAAATTGGGCACATGGATGTGAAAAGGTTTGCCGTCCCTGTCCTAGACCATATACATGTAACATGTTGAATAGGATTGAAGCCCAAAGACTTCGAGCATCTCTGCATCATTTTTCGTTACAACACGATGAATAGTTCAACAGTTTTCAGAGATTTTATGTTTGTGACTATAATTTTGGACATGAGTGTAGAACCTGTCTGTATCAGTCCTCCATTTAACGGAAAATTTCACAATCCCGGATAAAATAATACAATAACAATAGATTGCATCTATACTAATAAAAGAAAGTTGTTTGTCTGTCTCTGTGTGTGTGCGATGATTAGTTTTTTGATAATTAGCAAGCTATTAATTAAAAAATCAACAAAAAGCTATGTGTTTTTGCAAAAATCGATACTATGCTTAATCTTACCTTACCTTAACACAGAGCATAGAAGAGTAGAGCCAAATGCCGATTGATTTTATTTTTTGAAAACTAGAGGAGTAGGGCAGTAATTTAGCTCCTATTGAGCAATTAAACAACGGTAAAACTGAGGATTATTCTTAAACTTCTATTTCTGCGACTTAAATGCCGCAATCTATTTGAAAAAAATTCGTTATCGAAGCTCCGTTTTTTTTTTTTTTTTTTTTTTTTTTTCAGAAAAATTTGTTTTTGTGGATGAATTTTTCTCTTTTTCGGCCCCACTCCCTCAGAGGTCGATTTCAGAGACCCACAGTAAAGAAAATAAAATAATAATCTCTATAAATAAAAGGAATTCTGAGGATAATTAATTGAATAATTGAATAATTATTTGAGGCACAGATAGGCTCTCATCCTCTATACCTTTTATTTATAGAGATTTTACACAGCTTAGGTAAACGCAGAAGAAATATAAAACAGATAATGTATTTATCACAAAAAATCGTCTGCTAAGAAAATCTTTTTTCATTTTGAACTCTATAAATAAAAGGAATAAAGCAGAAGAAATATAAAACAGATAATGTATTTATCACAAAAAATCGTCTGCTAAGAAAATCTTTTTTCATTTTGAACTTCTATAAATAAAAGGACAGATAGGCTCTCAAACAGTGAATCGTCGAATATAATTGAAGAACAAATGGAAGAACAAATGGAAGAAGAAATGGAAGAACAAATGGAAGAACAGATGGAAGAACAGAAAGAAGAACAGATGGAAGAACAAATGGAAGACCTCTTCATTAACAATAAAAAAAGATATGCAAACGAAACCCCAGAACACCGATCAAACATATCTGCCGGAAACTGACGAGACATGGCACAGAAACGTGAATGTGTGGGGTTGTAGAACTGGCATTCAGATAGTCTTCGGGCTACTGAGGGCGGGCAACCGTCTAGTAATAATAAAAAAACTTTTAAAGCTGAAACTGTCTTTTCAACTATGATATCTTTTTTTTTTTTTTTTTTTTTTTTTTTAATATGATTTTTAATTCTTTCAAAAAAGTTGCGACTACAGGTCATTCGCCTCGAGGAGACGATCTTTTTTGTGCGCTGAAAGTAGCTAAACATTTCAAAACAATCTTCCAGGGTTTCAAAGCAATCTTTTTAGAGCATCTCGGCAGACTGCATTTACATAACTATGAAAATTTTGAAGCGTAAAAATATTTGAAAAGAAGAAAAAATATCAGAAATTTTCAATGAAAACGCTAAAACATGCAGTCTTTTGGCACAAATTCGACTCATATTTCCACTTCTAAGTATGCATGTTTTTTTCGCGAAATTGAATTTAAGCTTGATTTCTCAGAAGCCATATCTATCAATCCATATTCAAAGCTAATCCAAAAAGAACACGAAATATTATTTATAACTTTTTATCAAATGTAATTCATCCAAACAAATTTTGTACGTAAAAGTACGTTTTTCAAATTAATTGTAATTGCATTAAAACTAAGGGCTCTCACGATGTTATTTTCTTTCTTTTTTTTCTAGTATAGTAAAATTATAGAAATAATGCTTTCCAATTCTTATTATTTTTTTACAAAAATATGTTTATTAAACATTTAATGGTATACGCTTAAATAAATTTGAATAATTATAAACATATTGTATAAAGTTTAGTTGCTAATTAATGGCTGAAAAAAACTATTGATATGATTGTTTGAAAGAACAGTTATTTTGTGTGTTCTTGTTCTTATGATCTTTTGTGAGTTCTTGTTATGGCGACTTTTTGTGGATACGTTGAGACTACAGCTTGGTTGCTAGGGTCCGATTAACCCCTGAAGATATGGGATATGGGAAGCATGGTGTCATTTCTGGGCCCCCTTTCATTCCAGAAATGATTTTTAAGTTCGACACAAACAAAGAACAAAAAAAAAAAAAAAAAAAAAAAAAAAAAAAAGACCTTTCTTTTATGGTTAGACGGGGAAAAAAAGCTAAAAATGTATGGCCCTGATTAATGCTTTTTTTGTTTAAAGGAGTAGCTTTGCTGCCTTTGCTTACCATCTTTTCCTGCTTGCTTGGCGAGTGTCTTATAAACATGTGCTAACTTTAAATTTTTTTTTTTTTATTTAATTATTCTTTAGTAGTTGCATTGACTACAGCTAGATCGTATTCCTAAATATATTTTAATAATTTTTATCCTAAGTTTAATTCTTAATTTTACCTATTTTTTTTCTCTTTTTTTAATTTTTAAATTTTTTCTTATCCCCCCCCCCCCCCCCTTAAGTAGTTTTATACTACAGTTATCTCTTATAATGACTCATTAATAAAACATAAAGACGTCCCTTTTTTTCAAGACTGGATGTAAAGTTGGAATCAACTAGGCAACCTCTTGATGCTGCTCTACTGTTCAGCACTTGGAAACTCACCAGTGCTACATAATGTGACTCATTTCTGTTCACATGTATTTCATTAAAGAACTTTTTTATGTGTTCTGCTATATATGTATATGCGCAATAATTGGATACATGCAAGAAAAATGATTTGCATGGTGTTATTAGCATAAAATTTAAGTTGGATAAAAAGTTTGAATTTAGCATGCCTAAAATATTAATACTTTGGAATAATTCTTTTAAATTTGGCAATAGTTTAAATTATCAATATTTTTCACTATGCATACAAACCAAATAAAAAAAAAAACTATTAATATTCAGCTATGAAATAAACACAATGTAGCAATCTATAACATTGCAGTTAACTCAATAAAAATTTGTGGGTCCCCGTTTTGTGAATTTCGGGCCCCTTCGAAATTTTTCTAAGGGAAGCACGTGCTTCTAATCAGGGCCTGGCTAGAGGTCTCAAACTCAAACACTCCCCCTTCAAATTTCAAACTTCAGATCTTTTGTTTTTCAAGGAAAACTTGCTGTCAGGATTTTTCTGAGACTCCTCACCAGTGAAGGATCGCATTCCATTGCTTTCTGAACAAGTTGTTGCTGAAGCTTTAAAATTTTCCATACAATTTTTGCAGGAAAAATTTCCCTTACAATATAAACTTTGATTTTTAGAAAATTTCGATTTTTTTATTTTTATTTATTTTATTTATTTATTTATTTATTTTTATTATTTATTTATTTTTTTTTTGCATCAAGCCATGCTTTGGATTTCTCGGAGTTAGTAATCAATATTTTGCCTCAATACAAGGAATTAAATTTTCGTAGGCTAAACAGTTAAGGGTACTTATCTGGTTGGGGGGGGGGGGGATAGAATCTCATGTTATCCTATGGGGAAAATATGTATCCTTATTGTTCGCTCAAATTTGGAAATTTTAACGATATCTTTTTTTCGACATGTAGATAGGAAGATTCGTTATCCCTCTATAAGCTCCTAATTTTTAAACCTTTTTCCAATTTAAAGTTATGAGCGTATAAAGAATACTTTTTGTTCTTTTCGGAACTTTTTGAAACTTTAACGCAAACTTTGAAATACTCATTCATAATTATTTTAAAGGTATTTTAAGCGTGCAGAGGAATGAAGAACTTTCCTATGTACATGCTGATTAAAAATATTGTTGAAATTTCGAAATATGAATGAACAAGAAGGATAAGTATTTTTCCCATAGATTAACATGGGATTTTCCATTTTTCTTTTTCACCAGATAAGTCACCTTAACATTAGGCTAAGCAGTACGATGCAGCTGTTCAGTGTCAAAGACTTTGTGGAATTGGTAAAACAAAACGACTTTACTTTGTAAAAAAAATATTCTTTATGGGCCATTTTCTAATTTCGCTTACATATGCTGCCCAAGAGTAAAAAGAAGAAAATTCAAACATAAATTAATATTTAAATTTTGATTTCAGCTATGCATTAGCTAAAGAAGATTATATTGAACATTTCTAACATGAAACATTTAAAAAAATCAATAAAAATTTTAGAGATATAAATCTTTAAAATTGTGATTCTAAGCAAAAATGCTTGTCCCATTCCAAGTTTTATGCAATTAACTGTTATTTTTTTAAATCGAATTTAACATTTTAAAATAAAGAGGTTTAATTATTTTAAATATGAACTGTTAGTGTTCTATAATAATGAAAAAAAATTGTTTAGAAGAGATATTTTTTTATTAAAGAAATTCACAGAATTTTTTTGCCCCTCACTTTGCATCAAGCCCGTTACCTTGTGATTATTTTAGTCAAAATAGGTTTCTAATTCTGCCTAAAGTTAGCAGCAAATATTCGGCGATATAGTTAAACTATTCACGCAATTACTACTTGTCATTTTTAGCACTTTCCAACAAAGTTGAAAAAACTAACTCCCGTAAATATACTCGGATTGCTATGAAACTTTCATGTATTATTGAGGTTTACCCTAGCACGAGTCCTATTGAAAATGAAGTATCTACCATGATTAGTTTATCTACAGAGAGAATCAAAAGTTTCCCATTACATTACGGCCTATGGGGAACAATCGTTAATATACTCGGATTGCCAAGAAATTTTAGGACGTTATTGACTTTTACCCTAGCACAAGTCCTATTGAAAATGAAGTTTCTACCATGATTATTTTATCTACAGGGCGAATAAAAAGTTTCCCATTATACACTATCTACCAAAAAGTATTTGTACACTTTCAGTTTTTGACATTTTGTCAAATATTTAAAAATATACTGGTCGGATTCTTCTGGAACTTCAGAAATATAAAGATTATGTTTCACTTTATATTTATTTACATTCATTTGTTAAGCGGGTAATTAGGGGGCCGGCAAAAAAACAAAGAATAATAGAAATATTTGGGATCGCCCTGTACATGAAAATGGACGAAACGACTTATCGCTTTAGAATACAAATATATGAATTCAGTAGAATATATACACTAATTTTTGTGAGAATAGCATGTATATTTATGGCGATAGAGCGATTTTTTTGAAAAATTCAAAAAATTCTGGCATGTTTTTTGTTTATATCATGCTGGGTTTTTGACCAAATGTAACGCAAATTTCAGAAAATTTGGCAAAATGCAGTAGAAAAAATGTAGCGCAATTGGAATTTAAATATATTAAATATTTTATGAAATATGAGTAGTTTTATGAAATAATTTTTATCTGCGCATGCGCGAACGATAAAAACAATTCTTTTACATAATTTAATAGTCAATTCTATGGAGTAACTTATAAAAAAAATCCAATGAAATATCGTGAAAATTCAAAAAGATATCATTATTATAAGTAAGCTGTTTTTACATTGCTCTCTAAAAACGGCTGAATGATAAGGAATTCTCCACAAATTGACATTTTTTATTGACTGACTTTTAGGAAAAAATTAGTATTTAATGTATACAATATCTAATACAATATTTCTGTTAATAAGTATCTTGACATCTGTGATGGAAAAGAATAAAAGCCCTTTTCCTTTTCTATCACAGGTGTCAAGATACTTATTAGCAGCAATATTGTATTCATTAAATAGTACTCATTTTTTCCTAAAAGTCAGTTAATAAAAAATGTCAATTTGTGGAGAATCCCTTATCATTCAGCCGTTTTTAGAGAGCAATGTAAAAACAGCTTACTTATAATAATGATAGCTTTTTGAATTTTCACGATATTTGATTGGATTTTTTTTATAAGTTACTCCATAGAATTGACTATTAAATGATGTAAAAGAATTGTTTTTATCGTTCGCGCATGCGCAGATAAAAATTATTTCATAAAACTACTCATATTTCATAAAGTATTAAATATATTTATATTCCAATTGCGCTATATTTTTTTTAATAGATTTTGCCAATTTTTCTGAAATTTGCGTTAAATTTGGTCAAAAACCCTCTATGATATAAACAAAAAACATACCAGAATTTTTTGAATTTTTCAAAAAAATCGCTCTATCGCCATAAATATACATGCTATTCTCACAAAAATTAGTGTACATATTCTAATGTATTCATATATTTTTATTCTAAAGCGATAAGTCGTTTCGTGCATTTTCATGTACAGGGCGATCCCAAATATTTCTATTATTCTTTGTTTTTTTGCCGGCCCCCTAATTACCCGCTTAACAAATGAATGTAAATAAATATAAAGTGAAACATAATCTTTATATTTCTGAAGTTCCAGAAGAATCCGACCAGTATATTTTTAAATATTTGACAAAATGTCAAAAACTGAAAGTGTACAAATACTTTTTGGTAGATAGTGTATTACGGCCTATGGGGAAAAATCATTAATATACTCGGATTGCCATGAAATTTTAGGACGTTATTGAAGTTTACCCTAACACGAACCCTATTGAAAATGAAGTTTCTATTATGATTAGTTTATCTACAGGGCGAATCAAAAGTTTTCCATTACATTACGGCCCATGAGGAAAAATCGTTAATATACTCGGATTGCCATGAAATTTTAGGACGTTATTGACGTTTACCCTAGCACAAGTCCTATCCAAAATGAAGTTTCTACCATGATTAGTTTACCTACAGGGCGAATCAAAAGTTTTCCATTACATTACGGCCTATGAGGGAAAATCTTTTCAAAGGAATTTTAAAGATGTTATACCCTGTCAAACATATTACAATATGCATTCTATAAAATATAAGGGGAAATGTAGCTATTATTCATTTACAGGGCCACACAAAAGAATTTCATTAGATAATGGTAAATGGGGGAATTGTGTGTGACATATTTTAAATATATTAAGCTTTTTCATGTATAATAAAATTGATATAGGTCACTGAAGCTTAATATAAATTATACGCTACTGTCTTGCATAATATGAAGTACATAGCATTTACAGGGCCATACAAAAGATTTCAAATAGTATATTCTTTCCGAAGTACCGTATATGTGTCCGATGATGAAATGCATTTTAATTATGATATTCGCGTTTATATTTCGCTAAATATATGCACATTATATGGTGTGTATAAATGTTATAGTTGATATACAAGGCTACCCAAAAGAGCTCACCAACGTTACTGAATATGAACGTAAATTATTTAAACGTGGTTCTTAAATAAGCTATGCATTTTTACGCTGAGCTGCATTCAATTTACTGAGAAATGTTTGCAGAATATTGATAAAGAGATATACAGGGCCACACAAAGAATTCGGTACATGGACGCCTATGAATGATGATTTATGAGAATGTGATTTCAGTTGTTTTAAAAGTGTTTTAGTTTACAATAAATTTTAGCCTAATGCTGACGTGTAATAAAGGTACAATGTAAACTACAGGGCTGAACAAAAGTATTCAAGTATGTTTCCATCTAATAGTATGAATTGCTGAAAAAGAAATTTCAAGCTACTGGGTATTTTCTTGCTAAGCTAAATTTTCCCATTATATGAACTGACATATGAAATACAGGGCTGTTCTAATGTACTGTAATACATATTTGGGTATATTTGGCTATACACTATTATTTCCCTAAATAACAAAGTTTTGTTAAAGATTTCATTAAGTGTTGGAAAGTGCTTCATAATCTATGCTTAACGCATGATTTTTCTTACTTGTTTACTCTTCAATTGTGAAGCAATGTAATAGTGGAAAAAATAAACTTTCATCAAAGTTTTTTTTTTTTTTTTTTTTTTCACTGTCAAATCTGTTACCGTAAATTTTAATATTAAAATAATGTTTTTGGCACTTTTGTAATTAAATATTGTTTACTAGATAGTTTCAGAAGGTATGTGTGTTATTATCTAAGTTAGAAATTATACAAGCTAGTTCATTTCTAATAGTTTTATTTGAACTGTCAAGTCTGTTACCATATTTATAAGCGATGAAATGTAACCTGCTAAGTAAGTTTACTAAATAGTTTTAGAAGGTATGTAAATTATTATCTAAGTTAGAAAATATGCAAGCTAGTTCATTTTAATAGTTTTATTTGAAATGTCAAGTCCGTTACTTGTCCATTCCGTTATCATGAAATGTAAGCGAATGGTAAAAATGGCCCTTATATATATATATATATATATATAAATTGCGAATAACTAATTTAGTATTTTCGAATTTTGAAATATTCTTCATTTTTTATTTCGCGAATGTTAAGGATTACTGAACATTTCGTATTTTACTGATAAGAATAGAATTTTAGAACCGCATGCGCTTCAATCTCAGTCTCTGTCACGACATGTTTTTTTATCATTTTAGATAAATATTAAATTACTTAACTTTATGACATCTCTCCAATTTCATAGGGATTGCGGATGCGCTTTTATTTTCAGAAACAGCTGTACCAACTGCAATGGTCTTGCTTATTTGCTCTCAGACTGTCATCGCAGTAACAACATTTGTTTTATGACATTTTGATGCGTCAATGTCAATAAAAATGTATTTATTACCTTTATAGAATTTTCTACGCTGACGTTCGAAGATAATCTGAACTTTTCAAACTATTCAATGACTGAAACAAGATTTTTCAGGTAGAAACCGGAATTCGGTTTTTATTTGAATTTTGAACACCGAAAACGAAACTATTTCAGATGAAACATTTAAGCTGTTTATGTATAGGTAAAAAGGTATTAATTATTTAAAAAACGCACATACCTGTCTACAAAGATGCTTAGCATATGAATGTATCTGGACATTTTTTTTCTCTCTTTTTTTTAAGTTTAATAATATTCAACAGTTATTTTTAAAATCAATAATAACAAGCATTTATTATTTGTTGACTTCGTCCATGTGACATTTAAAGACGAATCAATGCATTAATTAAGCAAAAAATTTCTCTCTCTATATTTAAAAACATACACAATCCACTCTTTATCACATTTTACATTAGACTGTATTTCTGATGATTACAATTTGAATTTTATGTTTTCATATATAAGATCATTTAAGTTTGAACCCATTCTCTAAGATTACATATCTTGTGTAAAAACTTCCTCTGTTATTCTATTCTGTCATTTCTATTTATCCTAGTAATACGATAAATGTAAAATTTAACTCATGCTTATGTGTCAAATAATGCGATTATATAAGTAAATGGCTTTAAGAAAATTTGTTAATTATCAGGCTTTAGGCATGATTATGAGGTGATTAAAATAATCAGACCTGTAGGGCCTGATTATTTTAATCACCACTAAGAGGGAGCAGGCCCTGACTATCACACACCAGGGAACGAAATTTGTAAAGGCCACGAAATGTTTCGTAATTTTATGTAAATTTGAAAATCATAATTATAGAAACATATGAGATATTTGAGAAATGCGATATGACAAAAATATATTTTAATATATGCTTAAAATCACATTTCAATAAATAGTAGAAATTTATTTTTATTTATCTAACCGTTTTTCAATTTCCGATACAAATTACCAGGACCCGGCTCTTCAAAGAAAAAAAAAAAAAAAAAAGGACTTCGGTTTTTTTTATTTTATTTATTTATTACGTATATATATATAGTATATACACTATATTGCCATTGATTATGGGACACTTGCGATTCTAGACATTTTACTAAATATCTAGAAAAATACATGAGGAATCATCTCGAAACTCTTAGTGTATAAATATAATAGTATAAGTCATACATCTCCGTGAAGATTTTTTCCCGAAACTCCGAAGGGGGCCGTCAACAAATTAAAAAAGAATGAATATCTTTTGAATAACCCTGTCAAAACTAATGCAGCAAAAGAGCTCAAACTCTAGATTGTAATTGAATGCCTTATTGTAATAAGCCTTGTTCATTTTTATGCAAATAGCATGCATACTCGCAGAGTAATTAAGGTTTTTATAAAAATGATCCCAAATTTTTCAAAGTTTTTTCCTTATAATTTTCAGAGTTCTTAATATAAAATATTATTTTTTTTTCAGAAAATATGACAAACAACATTGCACACAGTACCCTGTAATCAGAATTAAAAAATAATGAAAATTGTATAAAAAATGAGTTGGTTTACTAAATAATTTTTTACTGCGCATGCGTCAACGATATCAAAATTTCATTTGCATATTATGTTAGCTAAATGTATAGAGCAACTTTTGTGAAAGTCACAAAATCATAACTTGAAAATTCTGACAATAATCGTCAATTGAATAAGTCGAAAATCCGTTATTCTCAAAATGAAGCAAAAACAAGAGGGGTTGTATCCATATATTCATTGATTAGTGTCAATATAGAATACACAATATGGGATGTACTACTGCATTTGGATAAAATCCCTCATTTTTTTGCTTCATTTTGGAAACAACGGATTTTGTCCTTTTTCTATAGACGATTACTTTCAGAATTTTCAAGCTATGATTTTGAGACTTTTACAAAAGTTGCTCTATACATTTAGCTAACATAATATGCAAATGAAATTTTGATATCTTTGACACATGCGCAGTAAAAAATTATATAGTAAACCTACTCATTTTTCATACAATTTTTATTATTTTTTAATTCTGATTACAGGGTACTGTGTGCAATGTTGTTTGTCATATTTTCTGAAAAAAATATTATTTTATATTAAGAACTCTGAAAATTATAATGGAAAAACTTGGAAAAATTTGGGACCATTTTTATAAAAACCTTAATTACTCTGCGAGTGTGCATGCTATTTGCATAAAAATGAACACAGTGTATTACAATAAGGCATTCAATCATAATCTAGAGTTTGAGTGCTTTTGCTACATTAGTTTTGACAGGGTTATTCAAAAGATATTCATTCTTTTTTAATTTGTTGACGGTCCCCTATGGCGTTTCAATAAAAAATCTTCACGGAGATGTATGACGTATACTATTATATTTATACACTAAGAGTTTCGAGATGATTCTTCATGTATTTTTCTAGATATTTAGTAAAATGTCTAAAATCGCAAGTGTCCCATAATCAATGGCAATATAGTGTATATATGCATATATATACGCGATACAGTAGATGCGTACTGTTTTTCGTCAAAATTTTAAATATCAAAATAACTAACAAATAATAAAATTTAAAAATTCAGATTTTTCTAGAATTTCTTCACGGGTCGGACTAATAGGAAATTATGTCTAATATTTTCTATAGTCCAAAATGTCTTTTACTTTCTGGATAAATTTTTGAAAAAAAAAAAAATATTAACCACGGGTTTCTAATTAATTTTTTTTCCCAGCAGCTTTCAAACCTCTAATAACTTAATCATTGGTATAGTTATTCTATTGGGATGAGGAATTTATTCTTGGTTTAATAATAATTTGATCAAGAAATTCGCAATGTTTCTTATTATATTGGTTCAGAAAATTTTCTTGGGTTTCTTAGCAAGACTTGTTCGAAAGGGATTTGTGCTTAATTGACGAAGCTAGATCTTAATACATTTATGCCTGAATTGTTGACTATCTCAAATTGATTGATAAAATTGCTTTCAAATGTCCCAAAATGAACCTGAAAAATATTACAAGAAATTAAGCTAAAAAAAATTATTTATTTGATAAAACCTAAACGTCCCAAATATGGGAATTTGCATAGTATTTATAGTAATACAACATGCATAACATATGTTTTGCCTAAATTTATATAGAATAAGCTTTTAAGTTGTATATGCTATAATTAGTATTTTTATGAAGTGATAAAAAATATATACAGGGTGAGTCATAAATATCGAAACAATAGGCTATCTCCTTAAATATTACCCCTAGAATCATGCTTTCAATTGCAAAAATTCATTAAAAAAGGTAAACTTTTTGATAAGATAAATTGCAACTCCATGGGGGGTTTATTTGAAAAAATGCGAAAATTAACTTTTTATACGGCCCCCGTAGGATAAAAATTCCAATTAGGAAAACTTTCCTTATCCAGTCTTGAATAATACACAAAAAGTTGCATATTTATATTTTCAAAATTAGCAAAGTTATAGCCGTTTCAGGTTTTAAGGGACTAGACACAAATTGAAATGCGCGCAATTTAAAAGACAATGTTACTTTAACAATTCTAAGAAATGTGTAAAAAATCTATATTTTTAGGTAGAATCTTGATTTTTTTTTCTTTGTTTGTGATGGTTAGCCCTATAATTTGCTATGAAAATCACATCCTAAAATTTATCATAAAATTTATAAAAATTTCATATCATTAGTGCTGGTTTAAATAGGATAATTAAAAATCGTTATAACTCCAAACATTATTTGTCGGATATCAATTTCTTTCCACTTAATTAAAGATGAAAATCTGATTTTAGTTTTATTTCGGGGGTTTTGTTTTTCAATATTAATTTTAGAACTATTAAAAATATTTATTGAAAAAATAATATAACTTTTAAAAAAGTCTTATTTTCAAAAGTAAATAGTTTAATTTTGCCCGAAACAAACCTAATGTAAAATAATTTAAAACGTCATGTTTCAAGTTTGTACTTTTTTTCCTTAACAATTCTTAACTTTTAATAAGGTCTGCACAGGACAAAATTTTCAATTTCGGTCTCGAACAATCCGTGTTAAAATCACTGTCTCTGACTGACCTAATACGTGCATGGAATGAGTAAAATTTGGTTCAATCAAAATCTTTACGAAAACCACATAGATTTTAAAATCACTTTTATTTTACAATAAATAAATAAAAATAAAAATAAAAAACATTAAAATTTATTTATTTATTTTATTTTATTTTATTTTATTTTATTTTATTTATTTATTTATTTATTTATTTATTTTATTTTATTTTATTTTATTTTTTGAAGAATGGTATATTTAGATGCTAAAATATTAAGCACAAAAAAACCAGAAAAAAAAATGCCTATGACGGAATTCTGTCTTAAACAAAAATGGGTTGATCCATGGAAAAGGAATACAATAATACCTGAGAAAAAATAAACTTCATTTAACCCACTTAGGAAGGGCATTTGTATATTACGTATTTTTTCTTTCCTATGTGATTCCGTCTTAAAAGATTTTATTGTATAACTTTTTCAAAGTCTCCAACTCACGGGATATGGATTAGCGATATTATAATATAAGAGAAACATTTAGCTATAAACATAGATTCATTGATAAAATAAATATATCACAGCCTTTGGCGCTTCTTTAATAATAAAAAGTATAAATATAAAAAACGGAAACCTATAATAAGTATTTTTGGTCAGAAATCCTCCCTGCGAAACAATTTTTAACTACATAAATTAAAAAACTATGTAGAAATTCACGGCTGATCCACATTATGATTTTAATATTTTTCCGAGCAGAAATTTATTTCCTATGGGTTAGTTTGGGACCAGATCTAAATATTTCGATCCATTCAGACATCCAGTGCTAACGACCAACATATTTTGAAAACAATTTTTGATTTAAATCAATACGCTGCTTTATTATGCCCAAACGGTCTTGACACGGTCTTGAGTCAACATTTAGTACGGATAATATGTGGACGATCCCTTATTTACTTTGAAAACAATTTAAAAATGTTTCGTTTATACGCATGGTAAAGTGGTGTAAGTCACGAATTTTGGAGAATTTTGGATTTTAGTAGTATAGTAATGAGAGTTCCACCTCAGCGGGCGTCGGGCGTTGACCTCTGCATGCTGTATGAAGGTCATCCGGCGTTCGAGCTATAAGAGGGGGGTGGGGTGAAGGTCATCGGGCGTCACGCAAGGTTAAGATGACGTCATCTTAGAGGATGAGTGTGTTTTAGATAAGAATTTTTTTTTTTTTTTTTAATTTTAAGCGGGAATTTTAGGGAGTTAGAATTTTTTTCGGCGTACTATAGTATGAGGGTGTTATTTTAATTTTAATGCGGGGACTTTAAAATTTTCGATTCACTTTAGTTTTAGATAAGAATTTTTTTTTAATTTTAAGCGGGAATTTTAGGGAGTTAAAATTTTTTTTCCGAACTATAGTACGATGATTTTTTTTTTTTTTAATTTAAATGTGGGGACTTTAAAATTTTCGGCGTATTACAGTACGTAGGGTATGTTTTTCGATTAAATTTTGCTGTTGTTCATTTAAAAAGGTAATTAAAAAGTAATTAAAAATAAGGAATGAAGCGACTTTTTTTTTTTTTTTTTTTTTTTTTCCACTATGTTCTTACATGATGCGTTAAGCGGGTATTTTTCTGGGACATAGAATTTTTTTTGGTGATCTTTAGTATAAGGATTTTTTTAAATTTTAATGAGGGGACTTTAAAATTTTCAGTTTGGTGTAATTTAAGAGTTTATTTTTTTGATTTTAAGCAAAAATTTTGGGGAGATTGATTTCTTTTTTTTTTTTTTTTTTTTCACCGTGTTTTAAATAAGGGGTTAAGCGGGTATTTTGGGGGAAATTATTATTTTAGACTAATCATACGCGAAGGATATATATATTTTTTTTTTTTTTTCGGGGATTGATATTTTAATAAAGAACTAATTAAGAAGGGTTCATTCATGGTGAATTAATGAATAATTTTTTTAGGAGTAATTTTGTTAAGATTGAATTATTTTTTCATTTTTTGGAGTTTTAAGCGGATATTAATGTTTAATAGGGGGACTTTAATTTTTTTGCAATGAAATTGACGTGCGCTCGTCGATCTAACCGTTCGGAGTTTATAGTTTTCTTCAAATCATGTGTGAATATTGGTTTAGAATTTCTTAGAATGACTTCCACCACTTTTATATCTATCCATTATCATAAATAACACATGCTGGTAATGGGAATTTGGGAATAACAATTTTGAATATTTATTTAATGAAGGAACTTTAAAATTATTTCGAGTACTATTTTTAGTCAACTATGTTATACACTTGATATTTTAGATTAGTTAAAAAATAACTTTAAAATTTGAATGAGAAAATATGTTTTAAAATGGGATTTTTCATACTAACATTTATTTGCGCTCGTCGCCCTAACTGTTCGGAATATGTGGTTTTCTTCGAACCTTGGTGAAAATTTAATTGAAATAATTATTATTATTATTTTGTGGGTGTTGTATGCATGCATGTGTGTGTATGCATATGCGTGTGTTATATGTATGTATGTATGTATGTATGTGTTGTATGTATGTATGTGTGTGTGTGTTGTATGTATGTGTATGTTGTATGTATGTGTGTGTAATTTTTTTGCCGATAGGTGTGATCTTTAGCTGAAAGTGACCTAGGGTCAAAACTTTTACCCAGGAATCGCCACGGGGAGGCAGATCACATGATCCCCGTATTGCACACATTCACATACATTATTTCGAGTGTCATTTTTAGTGAAACACAATATGCAATTGAATTTGAAGAATAATTAAAAAATAACTTTAAAATTTAAATGAAAGAATGTTTCAAAATGGAATTTTACGTACTAACATTTAATCGCGCTCGTCAGTTTTTACTGTTTGGAGTCTCTCATTTCCCTTTAACCTTGGAAAACCTTGTGTCAATAAGGATATTTCAGAAACACCCCCACTTTGGGTACTCTTTTAAACTAATATTTGTAATGAGATGTGTTCGCGCGCGTCGGCCTAACTGTTTGGAGTATCAACATAAAATCACCAAATTAATACAAAATATTTCAAATAGTAAGAAAATGATTGATTAAAATCACCAAGTAAGAATAAAAATACTTCAAGCAATAAGAAAATAAATGTTTAAAATCGCAAATTTAACATAAAATATTTCACACAATAAAAAACGAAAGATTAAAATCGCCAACTCAAAATGAAATCTCATGCAATTAGAATAAAAGCATTAAAAAAAATCGCCAAATTAAAAGATTTTTCTTATCTCACAATAAATATTCTGAAAGACCTATTCAAAAATTCTAGTTAAAGTTTTTATTCAAAATTGAAATAAAACTTCTTAAGTTTTGACATGTCACTAAACATTTAAAGTAAACATTTTTTCAAAGTGTAATTATCAAAGATTAATTTTTCTAATAATTAACTCGTGTAAAGATAGTTCAAAGTTTAATGATTCACCATTTGCTTTTTAAATCTTAGAACATAGTATCTGTGATATAATCATCACGTTATCTAAAAAATATAAATAAATATTAGTAGTTTTAAAATAATTTTTATTCGAATGGGTAGTTATTAATAACATTAAAATTTTTTGGATTAAAAAAAAATAACGATTGAGAAACTAACCATTTCAAAATATTTTCTTGGCATAAATGAATTCAAAAGTATTAAAACCCTTTTCAAAATATTTTTATAAAACCAACTTTCATGCAATTCAAAAAGTTTTTGTATGGAAATTGAATATTTTTTTCTTAAGAGAAATATTTTACGTGGGTGAAAAAGTGAGAGTCAGTTAATTTATGAATCACTTTAAAATATTACCACGCAATAAATTGTTTTGAAACTATATTCTTAAACATATTAATATTTAAAAGTTAAGACATTTTATATTCAAATTATACTTACCAACATATGAATTCGCCTTCATTCCGCACTTTCTTGAAGAATAATGTTTGATAAACTCTTATCAACACAGCATGTTGTTGTGAATCACTAGCAAGTTAAGACAGGTATGATATGACTAATCGTTGGGATTTCCCCAAAGAGGTGAAGTCATTCTTATCAAATCCTATTCTGAATGAGAATTATTTCAATTGCAATTAACTTCAGATTTTGTTATTTAATAATTATTTTTTTAATTTGACAATTTTCATTAATGTTTTAGTGAAATTACCTTTAAGATTTTAATTTTTTTTATTGCTTATACTATTTCAAACATGTACATTCCTATTTGTAAATAGAAAATCATAAAAAACATATTTGAATGATTTTATTATTATTATTGTTAGACATTATATTTGAAAATCATTTAAACTTTTAGCTTTTATTATTATTGTTATTTAGATATTAAGAAGTGACGAAGACCTGTAGAATTAATCTCATCTTAAAACTGATTAATATTCGAAGAAAAATTTATTCTGTTATATTTTAATTTACCAAACATATATCTTAATATTCATTAACACACTTCTTATTTAATGAATAATATATTTGATGAATAATATATTTTATAATATATATGAGATTTTAATCTTTTTTAAAAAAATTGGGTTATGTTATTTCATACACATACGTTCTTATTCGAAAATTCAAAACCATAAAAAACATCGTTGGTTGATTTTTTATTTTTAAATAGACATTGTATTGGAAAAGCATGAAAACCTTTCATTTTTATCCCATTTAGACTTCAAAAATTGTCGAAGATCTAACTGCTTTGCAAAGACTTAAAGCTAGTGATTTGATGAGTCATACTTTCTGTGGGTTGTTTACAATCTTGAAATGATCTTTATTAATTACCAAACTTCTCATTTTTTTTAAACACCACACTAATCATTGCTCCCATTACTAAATCACGTAAATATAATTTATATCGTTTTTGATTATCAGTTTTATACTAACATTTGACACTTATACGTATGTGTTGTATTAATTCTGTTAGTTTTTAAATTTGATATTTCAAAAATTAAACTAACTCTTAAGAATATGACTCGATGCAATTTACTTATTTCATACAAGTTAACTTTACTACTTGACAGAAATATATTCAAACGCAAAGCGATTTAACTTTCACATTTTTAAACTTATTTATATAATGTACTAACATTTATTCATAATATGCATAATTTTATTAAAATTACTGAAGAAAATAAAATTTATACTAAGTAAAAATTTAAAACCATCAATTAAATATATTAAACAACAACAACAACAAACTTATAATTAAGAGATGAATAAATATAAATATTTGAATCACACAATAATAAAAAGAAATACTTAATCATTCATAAAAATTCTTCCCTCGAACATTCGCATGTATGTTAGTAAAAATATAACACTAAAGTTTTCAAAAATATTATAAACATTTACAAATTAACAAGTAAAATTAGCTATTAAATATCAAATAATGGGTATACACTTTTTACACTCACATCTTACAATGCACTTAGTAACCAAATGTAATGATTTTTAAACATGTCTTCTTAAATTTTTTACCATGAAAGACTATCACAATTGAATATTTAGCTATCTCTTCATAACTTTATCGAGAAATATATAATGCATACCACACGATTTCATTAAATGAATCAATCACAATACAATTCGAACTTCTCATTTTCAATGTTTTTTTTATACTAGTGTTTATCAAATAGCTGTTTATTCTGAACAATCACTACTTAGTTTATTGATGTAACGATTGTGTTGAATGCTTTTTAAGTTAAATGGTGTGAGAGAAGGATATATTAGGACAGAAGTTATTAAATATAGAGTCTTTAAAGCTTTCATAAATATGAAAAAAATAATTTCAGAAGGTGATGGAATGGTGCATTTGTCGCAAGGCGTTTAATTATGATACGTAATTATGATGCACATCACATTATGAGCAAATTAGGAAAATTTAAATCACGAATCGACCGATTTATGTTGGGTTTGCTATTTTAGAGCTGTCCAAAGTACTAATGTATGACTTTCATTATAATTTTATTAAGAAAACATTTAAAGAATTAACTCGCAGGTTTCAACCCACAGTCATCCAATCATACTTCTCATTTTTAACACGCGACGCTAACCATTGGGCCATTAAAGCCCGTAATTAAGTAACTAAAAAGGAAAAAAGATCATCGAAAGTGGTTACTTCACACATGCAAAAATAATTTTTATTGTGACTGAACATATAAAAATCACGAAGAAAAAAAATCACATATGTTTTGGATTACTTTAAGATTTTATGAGTCACCTCATCAGTTAAATAGACATATTCACTTCTTATGAATCACTTATACTTATGCTTAAATTTTCAAACACTTGCTTATATGAAATGTATTATATTTTAGTTTATCAGTGATAGTGTGATTATTTGTTAATAATTTTAGTGTCATTAAAAAAATTAAAAAAAGTTAAATATATCAAAAACACAAGTTCGTGTTAAAGGTTTGAACAAATTATTAAAATAATTTTACAAAACTTTACAAATTATTTTAAAATGATTCACTAATATTTAGTAATCGACAAATTTTAATAGCCATAATCATTAATGTGACTTAGGTTTTCTGTTTTAACTGTTAAGTTATTAGATTCCCCCTTCATTTACATCTTATTGATAAGTTTTAATCAACCAACCACCCAACTTTTTTTCGTAATCAACTATTAATTTTCCATAACAACCAGCTATTTGTTTATCCTAGTAACCAAAAAGGTTTTATCGACACATAATCAAATTTTTTAAGATGCTAGACTCTTTATTTTCATTCGAAAAAACAATGACTTGTGTAATAAATTTTTCCTTACTTAAATGAAGCCTTTGCATGTGTATAATGCACAAATTTAAAGTTAACAGGCAAGGTCTTTGCACATCTTTTAGTATTTTACTCACACTTTACCAAATATCTTTACAAACCAACAGGATTTTAAATAATTATTTTAATAAAAATTCTCTTTTGTAAGTGACATTATTAAACTAACTTGAAAAAATTAACTTGTCAAAGCAGGTTTTGATTATTCCAGCTTAGTAATAATCATAAGTTTCATATGATAATCAACCTGTTTGGTTATTTCCCAGTATGGTTTTATAAAAAAAGTCTCACATACAAATAACATAACTAACTTGAAGAAATAACTTGTCAAAGCAGGTTTTTAATGTTCCAACTTCATAATATTCATAAGTTTTATACAGTAAAACCTCTAAATAACGGACACCTCGGGAACGCAGAAATTGTCCGCTATTCGGAGGTGTCCGCTATTGGGAAAACCTCAGAGATTCAAAAACCGCTAAGAAATGCTTAATGTTTCATTAATTTACTTTTATATGTCCTAAAACCTCTATTATATAATTAATCAGAAATTAAATTTTATCTTTTAAGCAATAAAATTGAAATAAAATTGTGCACACTTTTATCCACTGTTTATTATATTATTGTGAAAAAAAATCTGTTACAAAAGTTTATTTTTGCTTGCGATTACATGTAATTTGTTTTTCTTTGTGATGTTATTGGACATTGTAGAGTTCCGGACAAGGAGGGAGGGGTTGCACTTTTTAATCTTTAGGGGTGTATTTCGATTCAAACTGCTTATTTTCCGTTTTATTTTTAAATTCTTTTTTGCTCTCAAATGCATCAAACTGGCAAATTGTGTTATTTGGAAAGTACACAAGGTGCTGTGATTGTCGATTCTTTGATAAATGCAGAAAATATTGCAAAAAAAGCAATCAAAAATGGCAATTTGAACCGCTTTTTTCCGAAGCGGGAGATCTGTGAACGAAAAAAAGGATCATACTAAGAAGATAATTGTTTATAAATCGAATTCCAATGAATTGAGCGTAAAATGACATCACACGGCACCTTATACGTCTCTTAAAAAATCAACTCAGCAAGTTTCATGTTTCTACTTTCAAAAATATGTCTGAAATTGTATGAGAAAATTTCAAGTTGTTGAAGATGGAAAAGCGTTTTTTCGAATACACCCTCAAAAGCATAAAATCTCACAATATTCTTGGATGTCATTTCAATAGTCTGGGAGATTATTTCTCCCGGACAACCCCCTGAATTTAGCACTGAACGTTGGGGGGGGGGGAGGGGGATTTTCCCCCAGCTCTTTATCTACATTTAACTGTGATCACAAAATTTGTGACACGTTCTCCTGATAAATTCAGAGGCTTTTTTACTTTTTTTCATTTTTTTTTCCTGTTTAAAAAATACTTTTTCATCCTTTATCGCCGAAAAAAGTGTCCGCTATTGGGAATGTCCGTTATTCAGAGGTTAAACATACAAAAATTTAAGTTTTGGGAGTGGGGATTGGAAAACTGTCCGTTAAATAGAGGTGTCCGCTATTCGGGAGTGTCCGTTATGGAGGTTTTACTGTATGATATTCAACCTATTTGGTTATGTCTCAGCATGGTTTTATAAAATGTATCGAAAAAGACCTTTAATATTAATGTTTAAAAATATGCAGTTAGTCTTTTAAAGATAAATATTTTCACTTCTTTTATTTAAAAACATTTTTTAATAAAATTATTACTGATACCAGTTTATCCCAGTGTTATGAAATGTGCATGCAAAACTTTTAATTCTAATTTTCACATTTTATTATTTCGAATTATTGTTTTCAAGTTGTACTAAAATTTGGAAAAAAAATATTTAATTTTCATGCATAATTAAAAATAGTTTAATAATAAAGACACATTTAACATTCTGTACTCACCTAATCCATCACCATCGCAGAAGCACGTCCAACACACTCCAGGGTTTAGGAAGAAATGAAAAAAATTCAAAGTCCTTATCAGAAAATGTTATCAGATAATCTTATCTTAAGATATGTGACGTCACAGAACATGTGTCAACTGATCACGTGATGTATACCACGTGACTAGCGCTTTGTATTCTAGATTGGTTCTTATAAAAATTCATTTATGAAGTAATTTAATCATTCTTATTAAGATTAATTAATCTTATGTAATTAAACTAATTGATAAGATTAATTAATCTTATTAATTAGTTTAATTAATTAGTTAATTAATTATATTATATTATTAGTTAATTAATTAAATTGTAAACAACCCACAGAAAGTATGACTCATCAAATCACTAGTTTTAAGTCTTTGCAAAGCAGTTAGATCTTCGACAATTTTTGAAGTCTAAATGGGATAAAAATGAAAGGTTTTCATGCTTTTCCAATACAATGTCTATTTAAAAATAAAAAATCAACCAACGATGTTTTTTATATGGTTTTGTATTTTCGAATAAGAACGTATGTGTATGAAATAACATAACCCAATTTTTTAAAAAAAGATTAAAATCTCATATATATTATAAAATATATTATTCATCAAATATATTATTCATTAAATAAGAAGTGTGTTAATGAATATTAAGATATATGTTTGGTAAATTAAAAGATAACAGAATAAATTTTTCTTCGAATATTAATCAGTTTTAAGATGAGATTAATTCTACAGGTCTTCGTCACTTCTTAATATCTAAATAATAATAATAATAAAAGCTAAAAGTTTAAATGATTTTCAAATATAATGTCTAACAATAATAATAATAAAATCATTCAAATATGTTTTTTATGATTTTCTATTTAGAAATAGGAATGTACATGTTTGAAATAGTATAAGCAATAAAAAAAAATAAAATCTTAAAGGTAATTTCACTAAAACATTAATTAAAATTGTCAATTTAAAAAAATAATTATTAAATAACAAAATCTGAAGTTAATTGCAATTGAAATATTTCTCATTCAGAATAGGATTTGATAAGAATGACTTCACCTCTTTGGGGAAATCCCAACGATTAGTCATATCATACCTGTCTTAACTTGCTAGTGATTCACAACAACATGCTGTGTTGATAATAGTTTATCAAACATTATTCTTCAAGAAAGTGCGGAATGAAGGCGAATTCATATGTTGGTAAGTATAATTTGAATATAAAATGTATAAAATGACTTAACTTTTAAATATTAATATGTTTAAGAATATAGTTTCAAAACAATTTATTGCGTGGTAATATTTTAAAGTGATTCATAAATTAACTGACTCTCACTTTTTCACCCACGTAAAATATTTCTGTTAAGAAAAAAATATTCAATTTCCATACAAAAACTTTTTGAATTGCATGAAAGTTGGTTTTATAAAAATATTTTGAAAAGGGTTTTAATACTTTTGAATTCATTTATACCAAGAAAATATTTTGAAATGGTTAGTTTCTCAATCGTTATTTTTTTTTATCCAAAAAATTCTAATGTTATTAATTTATCAAACTACCCATTCGAATAAAAATTATTTTAAAACTACTAATATTTATTTATATTTTTTAGATAACGTGATGATTATATCACAGATACTATGTTCTAAGATTTAAAAAGCAAATGGTGAATCATTGCACTTTGAACTATCTTTACACGTGTTAATTATTAGAAAAATTAATCTTTGACAATTACACTTTGAAAAAATGCTTACTTTAAATTTTTAGTGACATGTCAAAACTCAAGAAGTTTTATTTGAATTTTGAATAAAAACTTTAACTAGAATTTTTGAATAGGCCTTTCAGAATATTTATTGTGAGATAAGAATAATCTTTTAATTTGGCGATTTTTTTTTTAATGTTTTTATTCTAATTGCATGAGATTTCATTTTGAGATGGCGATTTTAATCTTTCGTTTTTTATTGTGTGAAATATTCAATGTTAAATTGGCGATTTTAAACATTTATTTTCTCATTGCTTGAAGTATTTTTATTCTTACTTGGTGATTTTAATCAATCATTTTCTTACTATTTGAAATATTTTGTATTAATTTGGTGATTTTATGTTGATACTCCAAACAGTTAGGCCGACACGCGCGAACACATCTCATTACAAATATTAGTTTAAAAGAGTACCCAAAGTGGGGGTGTTTCTGAAATATCCTTATTGACACAATGTTTTCCAAGGTTAAAGGGAAATGAGAGACTCCAAACAGTAAAAACTGACGAGCGCGATTAAATGTTAGTACGTAAAATTCCATTTTGAAACATTCTTTCATTTAAATTTTAAAGTTATTTTTTAATTATTCTTCAAATTCAATTGCATATTGTGTTTCACTAAAAATGACACTCGAAATAATGTATGTGAATGTGTGCACTACGGAGATCATGTGATCTGCCTCCCCGTGGCGATTCCTGGGTAAAAGTTTTGACCCTAGGTCACTTTCAGCTAAAGATCACACCTATCGGCAAAAAAATTACACACACATACATACAACATACACATACATACAACACACACGCACATACATACATACAACACATACATACATACAACACATACATACATACATACATACATACAACACACGCATATGCATACACACACATGCATGCATACAACACACACAAAATAATAATAATAATCATTTCAATTAAATTTTCACCAAGGTTCGAAGAAAACCACATATTCCGAACAGTTAGGGCGACGAGCGCAAATAAATGTTAGTATGAAAAATCCCATTTTAAAACATATTTTCTCATTCAAAATTTAAAGTTATTTTTTAACTAATCTAAAATATCAAGTGTATAACATAGTTGACTAAAAATAGTACTCGAAATAATTTTAAAGTTCCTTCATTAAATAAATATTCAAAATTGTTATTCCCAAATTCCCATTACCAGCATGTGTTATTTATGATAATGGATAGATATAAAAGTGGTGGAAGTCATTCTAAGAAATTCTAAACCAATATTCACACATGATTTGAAGAAAACTATAAACTCCGAACGGTTAGATCGACGAGCGCACGTCAATTTCATTGCAAAAAAATTAAAGTCCCCCTATTAAACATTAATATCCGCTTAAAACTCCAAAAAATGAAAAAATAATTCAATCTTAACAAAATTACTCCTAAAAAAATTATTCATTAATTCACCATGAATGAACCCTTCTTAATTAGTTCTTTATTAAAATATCAATCCCCGAAAATATATATATATATATATATCCTTCGCGTATGATTAGTCTAAAATAATAATTTCCCCCAAAATACCCGCTTAAACCCTTATTTAAAACACGGTGGAAAAAAAAAAAATCAATCTCCCCAAAATTTTTGCTTAAAATAAAAAAAATAAACTCTTAAATTACACCAAACTGAAAATTTTAAAGTCCCCTCATTAAAATTAAAAAAAACCCTTATACTAAAGATCACCAAAAAAAATTCTATGTCCCAGAAAAATACCCGCTTAACGCATCATGTAAGAACATAGTGGAAAAAAAAAAAATTCGCTTCATTCCTTATTTTTAATTACTTTTTAATTACCTTTTTAAATGAACAACAGCAAAATTTAATCGAAAAACATACCCCACGTACTGTAACACGCCGAAAATTTTAAAGTCCCCACATTAAAATTAAAAAAAAAAGAAAATCATCGTACTATAGTTCGGAAAAAAATTCTAACTCCCTAAAATTCCCGCTTAAAATAAAAAAAAATTCTTATCTAAAACTAAAGTGAATCGAAAATGTTAAAGTCCCCGCATTAAAATTAAAATAACACCCTCATACTATAGTACGCCGAAAAAAATTCTAACTCCCTAAAATTCCCGCTTAAAATTAAAAAAAAAAAAATTCTTATCTAAAACGCACTCATCCTCTAAGATGACGTCATCTTAACCTTGCGTGACGCCCGATGACCTTCACCCCACCCCCCTCTTACAGCTCGAACGCCGGATGACCTTCATACAGCATGCAGAGGTCAACGCCCGACGCCCGGTGAGGTGGAACTCTCATTACTATACTACTGATTTTAATATCTCTGTCAGATTTTCATATACGGAGATGACAATTTTTTTTTTTTTGTTCAATTTAGGAATAGATAAGGAATAATTTCTTAATTGGGAATTTTGCTCTACGGGGGCCGTATAAAAATTTAATTTTCGTATTTTTTTAAATAGACCCCCCCATGGAGTTGCAACTTTTCTTATCAGAAATTTCAACTTTTTTTATGAATTTTTGCAATTGGAAGTATGGGTCTAGAGGCAATATTTAAGGAAATAGCCTATTGTTTCGATATTTATGACTCACCCTGTATATTTATTTCTTCACATAGATTAATAGCATTATAATATTGTTAATAAGAAACTAAGAATAATCGTATTTGAATTCCAGCAGTTTATTTCATAATCATCTTGAAAGAGAAATAGCTATCTCCCTAAATGGCCAATAAAAGTATGTATTCATTCGTGCCTAGCGTAGAGGTCTGCACGAGCTGGAATTTCCAGGAACGGTCCGAAGGAAAGTTATTCCAGCTCGTTGTAAAATTCAAAAGTATGGGCCAAGGCTGGACCGGCCCGTTCTGGCCGGACAAAATTTCTATTTTTCCTAAAAATTTAAAATTCTTATCATATAATTAAGATTCCTTTAAAGAATACTGCATATATATCTATGGGATGACTTTACACTGTATTTTACAGAAAATACACAATAGCAACATTAATGATTACCTAGATTCTGAGATTTTCAACATTCAAATAAAGAGTCTTTTAAAAATTAATAGGTTTTTAGAATAAAAGAAAAAAAAAGAAAGTTAAAACATCGTAACTTTTGAAGCTGTATTAAAAATATTTCTATATCATTTTATTAAAGATTCCAAATCCAAAGGAACTACTTTCTGATACATTTCTAAATAATTTTTTTTTTCTTTTCCAAAACGCATAAGATTAGCAGGTGTTTTTATTCAGGAACTTTGTAATCGAATGACGTTATCCATATTTTGATACAAGTCATTTAAGAAAATGTTGTCAAACTTAGTATTTTAAATAGAATTTTCGGAAGCATGGGAAAGGAGAAAAATCTGTAACCATTTGAGAAGAATCTATTACATCTCAACAAGTTTATACAAGTATCTTATTTATCAAAAATGAAAAACGCTATTCTATTCGGAATCTCCTCAATAGTCAGGCTTGTCAATTTTATATTTTTACTGTTAAAAATTAGTTAGAAAATGTGTCAAACTTTCTGGTTGTTGAGAAGTGAATTTAAGAACCACCAAGAAGACATATATCCAAAGATTACGTTAACATAAGCTCTTTATCGCTATTAATAACTTTACAAATCAAGTTGTCTGCCCTACACATCTTGAGAATAATTAAGTCTAGTTCTGGCCCAGTTTGTCTATATGTAGAAAAACAATGCAATCCTGATCTGGGTCCGGTACGAGTTCGCTAAAAAAAAATATTAAGACCGGGTTAGACAATTATCCGATGCCGATCACTACACTGTACAAATTACATTTCTGTATTGATGTTATCAAACTAATATAGGCTCGGACGTGCATATTTTATTGCTCATTTTATCGTTCCTGCTGAAAGCCTTATAACAAGCTAAATTTTTTCATCGGCCCTTGTTCAATCTTTTTGTTATTTTTTTTTTTTCATTAAAATCCTTCGCGAAGAAAAGTAAATGTGGAAGATCTCAAAACCTTCAAAAATTGTTTCTGTAAATCTGCTTTTATTGTTTAAAATAGGGAGTTATACACAGTGAACACTGGTCCCATTCTTGAAGAAAAGATGAGGGCATATTCTTCCAGGTATGAAATTCAAAATATAGCGAATTCCGCGTCTGGAAGAATGTGTTTTCGAAGTATATTTAAGTGGAACGGCAATCCTAGAAAAGGGGAAACAATCTTTCTCCATTTTTTTTGGAAAAATTTTCAATCTCCCAGAAAAATAAAAAAATTTCTTAATAAAAATTTAAAAAAAAAAAAAAAAAAAAAAAAGATTATCTTTTTTGGAAAATATTGCAATTTTAGCCCTTTTTTACCCGCCGAAAAATCTTTTTCGGGGAAAATAAAATTTTTCCATAGTAAAAATTTAAAAAAAAAAAAAATCTATTTGAAGATCTCTTTCTCTTTCTTTTTTTTATAAATTGAATTTTGAAAAAAATCAAAAATCACTTACGTTAAAAAAAAAAAAAATTTAACTAAGACATTTACTGTCTAAAAGATAATTTTAAATGTAGTAGTAGCAAAGGATCTTTTTCATCAATTACAAGGTTCGCACACTTTGGAATTTCCAGGGACTCTATCACCACTATTAAGGATAAGAAAATTTATATTAAATTTTTAAAACACAGAATTCACCAGTACCACCTTTATTCACAGATTTTGCAATATTTTTATGCCGTGAAATGCTTTGAAAATACTGTTAAAATTTAGTGGTAAAACTGTGTGAAACCTGAATTAAAACAAATCTCCTTCTTCAAAAATTATTTTTTCTACCCAAAATTAATTAAAATTTCGACTCTAGTTCGATAAAATTTCCTTAGCTCATCCTCGTTTTACAGATCAAATTCTTGACAAGAGAATATTATTCCTTCCAACAAGTGAAGCCCATTACTCGTGCCATGTGGTGATTACTCGCGCCTGGAGGACTTATTCATTACTCACTCTTCAGTTCATAGCTCCCGCTGGAGCAGAACCGGTGTTTTTTCTACTACTTCTATTATGATCAATATTTACGTAGATGTTTGTCGTAAGTTATGTACGCCAGCTGCCGTTGTGTATTCAAAATAAAATGCTATTTTATGCATTTTCTTTATAAATATTAATTAGAAATACTATACAGAGTGAAAAGAATGAATAGATGAAGTATGGTGGTTAGGGGTGAAGCCAAAAATGTAACTCTAAATTCCGTTGTTATTCGGCCCAAACACAACCACCTGCTTCCACACACACACAAAACGTACGAAAACCTTTAGTAATACAGTTTTAAATTCATAATACAGGGTTATTACAAAAGAATCATCGGGTTTCTGAAGCGTTTATTTCGGAACATAATCGGGTTACAACATTCAGTTATACATGAAAATAAACCGAAAGTATACAAGATTGATGTCCATACTACAGATGTTCAATATGTGTTCCTTGAGTGACACGGCAGATGTCAAGGCGATAATTCAGTTCACTCCACACATTATTCAGCATGGTCGCCTGGATGGTCGCGAACGCAGCCGTGATGAGGTTCTGTAACTCAGCCAAACTGACATCAACCAATTCATCATTGTGGGTTGGAAGTTTGCATTTGTACGCCTTCAGAATGCGCTCTGAATGGTTAAAAGCGATTCACACTGCGAAAATTTTAGTACACAAAACGCTTTCTACTGTCCAATCGCTATTTTGAATGTGACGTTCACTGTTCGCACAGCAACCACATGCACACTAAACATCTGAAGAATGAAACTGTAGTTAATGTCTTCTCATTTAAATTGTCATGGAAACATATACGTTTACTAGTTCGCATGTAGTGACATATCAAAACCCGATGATTCATTTGTAACAACCCTGTACAATGAAATTCTACTTTATAAAGCTTAAACATAAGCAGATCACTTTCATTTAGGGGAGAAATGTACGGGTGATGTCAAAAAATTAGATCCTTATCTCATGTGCTTATTTTGTTTGGACCGAATGAGGGCATTTAAATTTGAGCGCTAACCGGGATCATATCATATTGCAAACCATTTTTACGGCATATTGCACCTCTATTCTTTATCATTACTCTATGGGAAATATGATTAAAAAGAAGAAAAGAAAGAGAATGAAAGAATCAAAAGATTTTTAAGTTAAAATTTGAAATTTTATTTCGAATTACATGATTTCATTCATTTTGCTGGTTATTGAGCAGTTACAAAATCAAAAAATAAATAATGAATAAAACAAATATAACAAGTACATGATCACATAACAAGAAAACAAAATGTCATCTTTTATACACTCGCTACAAATTCAACCACTTAAAAAATATCTGTTGAGCAGACTTTTGTAATTGCCCATAAGCAGACATAGAATGTCACTTGGAAAAATCTGTGATGATAAACTGCACTTGGCTGGAACCAATCCTTGTACCATAAGAAATAAACTTTAAAAAAAATGTAATAAATGTCGTATTTTTTAAAAAATCGTCCGATATTCTGTCGACTTATACGTCCAGTAAGAAGCAATAGTCCTCTAACGACCGTACTCGTTGAGACCAGTAAGTACACGTTTATCTGCCAAGAACATGGACACAAAATAAAACTGGCAGAATACATAATGAAAAAAAGAAGAAGAATGTTCATTTTTCAGTTTAATAAGTTCTGTGTTCCATTTTCTTTTGTTTTATTACAAGTAGACAAAGACAGGAACTATTCTTCCACAGCAGTAACATCTGCATCATGGGTTTTAAGAGCTTGGTTCCTTAGAATGGTTTGTTTTACAACATGAAAGATAAACGACTAGCGACGATTCAGCTATATGTAGGTTGGTTTTCATGAGCGTGAAGAAAGTGCAGTGAGTTTATTCCATTACTGCAGACGATATCACAAGGTTGAAAAAAATAAATTTCATTTAGAATTAGAATGTTTCAGTAGATTTGCCAGTGGATTTGTCGCTTAATTTGATAAAATAGATATGAAACATAATATATTTTTCTCATTTTTATAAGTTTGCTCAATTTTTGTAAAAAAAAAAAAAAAAAAAAAAAAAAAAACGACTTGGATGAGATAATAAAATCAAATATAGCTTCATTCAATACATTTACATTCACTAAAATAACATAAAAAGTAGGGCACTTTTTTTTGGGGGGGGGGAGGGGTAGTACATTCTCGATTCTTATTTAGTAAGATCAGAAACAAATCGTCTTTTCTATAAACCAGAAAATATTCCTCTCCATTCAGAGTAAAATAATTTATATGGTATTGTCATCATTATAAATACCTTTACTTTATTTTTTTTTTATTTTTTTTATCGAATCACCATCCAGACATTGCCTTTTCTAGAAAAGCTCTAATTGCACACTTGCTGTCAGTAACTTGACTCAAGATGATTGCGAAAATGTCTGCTGTGGGGATCGAACTCTAGACCTCCAATAAAATATTCCAACGCATTAGAGCAGAAAGTAAACAAATTTCTTTCCTTTTTTTTCCATCTTAAGTCAATTACTGCCAGCAACGCAAAATATCATTTGTTTAAAACACGCACAATTAGTTTCGAATAAATGCTAGTTGTGCATAGTTACATGACTTATGAAAATACATCCTTGGATTTTCAATTGATGCCTAAATATTTAAATAGTAATAATAAGAAATATATTTAAAAACTATATTTAAGCAATTACAAAGCTCCATGCGCTAAGGAATTCTATTTAGAAGCCTAGTTCGATCCCCACATCTGACACTTTCACTGTCATTGTCTTGAAATTAGTTTACATTATCTGTCTAATATAAATGTCAATGGACTTTAAAAAAATAATAATTTAACGTAAAATTAAATTTTTAAAATGATACTGCATTGGAAAAAAAAAATATTATTTCATTTTGTTTTTCCAAGGATTTATTTTCAGCTCTCTTTTATTTTTATTTTTTCAGTGGTCCATTTGCACGTTCCCAGCTGTTTTAAACGGATATATATAACACTGCACTTTCCATGAGCGCACAGCAGGCGGCTGCTTCGTGTGCGCAGGTACAAAAAGAAGGAACTGTCGTCTGCTCATCCTCCAGTCTTCGCATAGTTCCGTCAACATTCGAGGATAAGGTTCAATTTATAGATTATAGTACATGGAAAGCTTTCAAAAGGATCCGAAAGCAAAAATGCACCTTCTCAACAAGAAACGAAAATGTGAACAGGAACAAGGACGACTCGAGACAAACTCACTTAGGTCAAACTGAAAAAGATACAATAGCTAAAATTAACAAGATAAATTAAATTAAATGAGTATCTAAACAAGTACATAAGAATAAGCAAATTTTCACTTTGAATTGAAAAGCTTGTAGATCGGGAGTCGACAGCACAAATAATAATCACCTCATCGAGTTTACTAATAAAAATCTAGGATAAGTTTAATCTTGATTTGCATAATAAAGCGCAAACGGTCTGCCAAGTTATATCTTGGTGGAAAACACCTAAAAACCCAATTTTAGCGGTTAACTCGTAGGTTTACAATTGTGCTATCATGCACACAAAAGTATAAAAATATGGAGGACTGGGGGTAATGGTAAACCTATGAGATAACCGCTAAAATCAGGTTTTTATTTGTTTTCCATCATGATATGACTTGGCAGACCGATTGCGTTTCAATGTGCAAATTAGATTTAACTAATCCCAGATTTTTATCCATAAACTCAATGAGATCATTGTCTGTGCTGCCTCCTCCCAGTCTATTGGAAAACAACACATCGCTCAATCGCAAGAAAAGCGACCCGTTAAAAATACCATGTTTCAAAAGGGAGACTAAAGAAGATTAGGATGTGTTTACTATAATATAAAATTATATAACTTAGATCAATAATTGTTTATGTGTTCAAAACATATATAAAATTAAAAATCCTTTACTTTGTTAAGGTCAATCGGTTAAATTTAGCTCATATTGTATTGCATATTGTATAGAATTAACGAAGACAATGAAATAGGAAAACTGAAATCAATAAAATAAAAAGACAATGCAAATAACTATACTGTAAAAACAAAGGAGCATTATTACATTTATATTGGGATAATGGAATGCCAAATAAACTTTAAATCTATATATTCTGTCGTAGCTCCATAAAAAGTGTAAGAATAATCTCGGAATGGTGATATTTTATTCCTTAGTCGAAATTATTGAAATGAAACATCAAATTTAGTATAACAAAAACCTCGGAACGGTGGTATTTTATTCTTTAATTGCAGTTCATGAAATGTGGCACCAAATTCAGTGTAAAGAAATTATCTCTCTGTTTTGATTATGAATCATATATTTGCAAACGACAGGCGCCATTTTATTTCCGCATTCCTTCGTTCCTAACTTTCGAAAAGCAGGTGAAAAAACAAACATAAGGTGAGCAATATTATCTGTAGATTAAAGTGTAAGACAAATTAATGTTTGCATGTTTTTTTTTTTTTTTTTTTTTTTTTTTTGTTTAGCCTTCGATGCTATTTCTTTCAGACAAGTCGATGCTATTTCTTTCAGAAATGTCGTGTCATCAGCCCTGAATTTTCTACTAAACCGATTTTGATAATTATTTTTTTTAAATGAAAGCTATTTATTTGTAGTTGTGTCCATTTTAGTTATTTTTTAATCTATTTCCATTTTTATATTTTATTTTTAATTTAAAAATTTTTTTCGTGACATTTCTTCAAAACAGTGGCAACAGGTTAAGCTTTTCTCTCGATAATATAAATTTATTTTCCAAAATGATTGCGTATAATTATGCACTAATTGAGGAAAAAAATATATTTACTGAGAAATAATATTAGTAATGTAAATAAAATAACAGAAAATAATTTATGATAAAAATGCCTAAAATTAATGTCTAAACAAAATAAGAAAATTTTCAAATGAGGAAAATGATGTCATTTAGCAACCAGATAAATGGGAATTACAATATTATTACGGATGCTTTTTCATATTACTAATAACAGTAACTTTTAAAAAACATTTGAAGAGAAAATGACGTCACTATTTAAAACATCGCTCTGTTATGCCGTCTATTATCCTGTTATCCCGTCGACCTGTTATCTCTGTTATCCCGTCGACCAATTTCGCCAAATTATACAAATCACCAAACTAATAGCCAAGTTATACTTATTGACATAATTTTTATTTTAAATAACGAAAAAACAAATAATTAGTAGAATATTAATAAAAATATTAATAAAAAGTCGAAATAAAAATCACTTAATGACATTTTAAACACATGAATCATATTTAATGTCATTGAATGTGACATTCACGATCATCCATTATTGGCATTTAATCTTATAGTTTGGCGATAATTTTTTGGTCGACGGGATAACCTAGTAGTACCCGATATTACATTTCAATATTTCTTTTCATTATGGGCACTGAGATTGAGATTTTACTTTCAGATGACTTGAGTTAGTGAAAATAATGTCACAATAAAAATGAAATTAGTTTTTTTTTTTTTTTTTTTTTTTTTAATAAAATTATTTTTCTGTGAGTGCATATAAAATAAATTTCTGGATTTCGCCGGCACTCAGATTACAATTTTAACTGAAGATGTGCGAATATTTGCATGCAAAATTGTAACTGGCATACTTGACATTTAGTTTGTAAATATATTTATTATATATTGATTCAATAATGTAATTACTTTTGATTTTTTTTTTTTTTTTTTAACCAAATCGATTGGGTCTTTTAAACATTTCATTCGTCGAATTCGACGGGATTCCACTCGTTTTATTGTTAAATTGCATTTTCTTTTACTCAGAGTCTATAAAAAAGCGTTTAAACTAAAGAAAAAATCCGTTTTTGATGAATCTACTCAATGAAGAAGTAGCACGTCAAATTGTATCTCTTTATTTCTCCGCAATTCCAATGTCTCAGAGAGAAATTGCTATTCAATTGGGTATTTCGCGCCGTTCTGTTTGCTATTATATTGATAAACACAAGAAAAATGAAGTTAGTTCATTGCAATCTAAACGGGGTCGCCCTTCTAAAAAACCTCTATCGATTTTTTTTTTTCTTAATCGGAGGCGAAACTCAATTTTGCAATGGCAAAAATCTACATTCAACTTTTTTTTTTTAAATTAGATCATACTCTAATAGTGCACTAGTGCACTGCCATTTAAAGAACAATGGCGATATGACCGAATTTAACAAGAAATATACCTTTAGTATAACAGTTGAAATCAACTTATTTTTTTATATAGAGCTTTGTTTATTTGTTAGCTGGCATAGTTAAACCTTTTTTATGTTATACATTAAATTGTATAATTGTGAGGTAATTTAACATCATATGTAGCTTATGTTTGTTATTTTCTTAAAAAAACTAGAAACTCCGAATTAAATTTATAGTGATAGATACGAATTATTATAATTATTGTTATTTATTTTAAATTACGGCGTATTGAATTTAAAATGTTATCTTTAAATTATTTTTTATTTTGCTGTGAAAGTATAAATATATAGGAAATTTCGTTGTTTACCAACTAGTAATATATTTAAAATGTACGTTATAAAAAAATGTTTCAAATAAAATAAAGTTTTGTAGCCTCTTTTCATGAAACTATATATTTTAAATTAGGGCTGTTTTTTTTAAGATTAATTTAAAATGTAATCTAAAAAAAAAAAAAAAAATTATTTTGTTGTTAAAATACACTAAATACATGGTAGAGTGACTTTACACCAAAAATGGTATCTGTTTACACCACTCGATTAATGGTGGTTTATTACACCAAATTATTGGTGGTGTTTCATTACACTACTTTTGGTGTAAAGTAAGGCATTTCTTTTACAGTGTACTGCGTCTCTCATTTCTTTTAATATTGATGTTAATTATTTACATTAAAACAGATAAAATAAAAGGAAAGATACTCCTCATTGCTCTTTCGGCTTGACTACTGGCGGTTTTCAGTTTTAGAATTAGAGAAAATAAAGCAAAAATGTATTTTAATTGTTTAAAATTCATTTACTTATTTTGTGTTGTTTATTAATATAAATATAAAATCAATGAAAATAATTACGAATTCGTCTGAAATTTTCTTTTTATGTTTGTATTAAGTATTTACTTTAAAACTGATAAAATATAAAAAGAAAGATACACATCATTGCTCTTTCTGGTTGATCACTGACTGTTTCCAGTTTTAGAAATGGAGGAAATAAGCCAAAAAATAATTTTAATTGTTTAAATTTCAATTACTTATTTTATGTTGTTTATCAATATAAAATATGAAATCAAGGAAAATAACTGTGAATTCTTCTGTAGTTTTTTTTTTTTTTTTTGTGTGTGTGTGTGTGTGTTTGTATTCAATATTTACTTTAAAACTGATAAAATATAAAAAAAAAAGGTACTCGCCATTGCTCTTTCGGCTTGATTAGCATTCTTTAGTTTTTTAGAGTAAATGGTTCAACAGGTGGCGCTTCTATCCAGTGGTTTTTTTTTTTTTTTTCCGATTTCTGCGATAATTTTATTTTCAATACTAATATACGGGATCTTCATCAAATTTCAGTTTCATTTAAAATTTGAAATATGTTGTTGCAGATTAGATTTTGGTGTAAATTACCTAACCGCTGCTTTGTTTAATTTTTTCTGGAAGTATAAACGCATACCTGCTAACTTTCGAAAATGGTAAAGAGTAAAATGACGTGCGATTGACATACAATTTTTTATTCATAAGTGCAGAGAGTCATGTATAACCCAATCTTTTATATTACTCATAAATAACCTTTATGCATTTTTAAGTACATTTTCATATTGCTGAATAATATAGTTATGACCATTATAAAGGTAGTTTTTATGAAAAAAAAAATATGAAAACCATTATAAAATTTATAAATTAACTAATTTTAAAAACATACATTGCCTTTATTTTTATTTATTTATTTATTCATTTATTTTTTATGTTTAAGCCAACATCTGAACATTTTTTTAAATGTTCAGATGTTGGTCAGCACACACCAAAAAGTTGGCAAGTATGTGAACGAGTATGATATAGAAGAAAGTTTTGGGATTGCCACATCCGACTACTTTAGATATTTGAATGATAATCTTACCTTTCGATACGGAATTCGTTTGCATGGGCATGGCGTGTTGTCCTAGAGGCTGACTATTAGCAGAGAAGTGGGAATCTGAAAAACAAAAATAAACAAAAAATCGATTTCCGCACAACAGGATCCTTTTTAACATGCACGTATAATTTTTAACACATAGTTTTCTTTTTATACATATGAATTTTTACTCTCTTTTATAAACATAAACAAGTTGGAAGTTGCGTGTCAAACATGGCAAATGAAGTGCGTTCGTACTATAAATATTTGGTACTACTCTGTTATCCCGTCGACCAATTTCGCCAAATTATACAAATCGCCAAACTAATAGCCAAATTATACATATTGACGTAATTTTTATTTTAAATACCGAAAAAACAGATAAGTAGTAGAATATTAATAAAACTACAAATAAAAAGTCGAAATAAAAATCACTTAATGACATTTTAAACACGTGAATCGTATTTAATGTCACTGAATGTGACATTCACGATCATCCATTATTGGCATTTAATCTTATAGTTTGGTGATAATTTTTTGGTCGACGGGATAACCTAGTAGTACCAAATATTTTTTATAAATATTCAGATTTTGATGCACTAGCTGTTAATTTCATATGCAAAAATGCATGAATACAAAATATCATACGATTATATATCAATCACAGAGAAATCCATCTATATTAACGCAAATTAAAGTATGGACAGACAAACTGAATTCTTAAACATTTTCAACTATGTTGTAAAGTGTTAAAACCCCTAATAGGTTCAAATTTGACTTTCAGAAATTTATACTCAATAGATGGTAGCATATTTTAATTCTTTTGTAAGCCGTGTATTTTGTCTACTATCGTAACACTTAACATACCTATATGCCAGTGTAGCGATCTGGATCAATATAAAGCGAGTTACTAGCAGAAAGTAACTGGCTTGGCCTTTTGCTTGACGCTAACTCTCTCGCTTCTTGATCACGAGATCCCCAGATCAAAACCAACCGGCGCCAATCTCCTTATTGGTGACCCCGGACAACCACGCAACTCTCATCAACATCCAGCACACACCAATGAACTCACCTCATCATCAGCAGATGGCAGCACCAAACAAAATCTCTCAACGCAAAGCCTGTCTTCGCATCACACTATGCGTACGACAGCATTCCTTCACGAGTTCATTTCGCTCGTCAGACGTCACTAATACGTCTTTCTCAATGGGGGGATACTCCTGTAGCGATCTCGATCAATATAAAGCGAGTTACTAGCAGAAAGTAACTGGCTTGGCCTTTTGCTTGACGCTAAAGCTCTCGCTTCTTGATCACGAGATCCCCAGATCAAAACCAACCGGCGCCAATCTCCTCACCAGTATTTAGCTAAAATTTAATTAAGACTAAAACACGCTTAAATATAGTAACATCACACTTCCAGAAATTATCTTCCATAGACAGACATGTATCTAATTCTTTTTGTGGCTCTGTATATCATTTTCTACATTCTATAAACGTATCTTGGTTTACTAAATGCAGTTCAGCGTAAAAATATATAACTTATTACCACCTTTAAGCTACTTTTGTTCATATTCTGTAACCTGTGCCGTTTGTGTTGTTTTACCATGTATATGATCTACAGCATTTAGACACACAATGCAATATGTAAAAATTTAGTTAAACTTAAAAACTCGTATCAAACTAAAAATACACTTAGCAATTATTTAACTTAGCAGTCATCTCTAATATTCTGCATTTCGCTTGCAGTATAGTATCCGAAATCTTTTGTATGCCCTGTAAATATTATGTACTTTGTATGATACAGGATGTAACTCATAATAAACCTCAGCAACGTATATCAATTTCACTATATGTGAAATATTTTAACTTGATTAAAATACGCCGAAAACAAAGTTTCACCCTACACTATTAAGTAACAGAACTCTTTTGTGTGGCCCTGTAAATGAATAATAAAAAAAATTTTACCGCATATTGTAATAAAGCGTATATTTTAGTACATTTCTATAAATGCATATCAACTTCATTTTGTTTAAAAGGTTTTAACATCATTAAAATGCACTTATAAGGAAGGTCTCCATACTGGGCATACTCAGAATTTTTTGAAAAAATTACTGATTAAACTACTCATGTATGTAATAAAGGATCAGTCAAATTTATCGGCGGAATTACAAAAGAAACTCAATAAAAAAATAAAATACTTTTGAGTATTTGGCGCGAAAAGATGAAAGCGTCACGCGATTTGGCGAGCAGCATTTTCCCTCGCCAAAAGCAAACGATTTTAATGCACCTGAAAATTTCTTGTCAGTTAAATTTTAGACGTGTAAATGGTATTTAATGAATTTAACCCTTTAACGATCAAAGCATTTTTATTGCTAAGATGTCGAAATAAATGAATGACACCGGTAATTAAGAACAGGTATATTTCTAAATAAGAAAACGTGATTTTTCGCATACATAATACAAGGGATATTTTTAGATAAAAACACCGGTGTCAGCGTTGCATATCGGAATTAAAATTTAGTGGTTTCGTGGCGAAACCAATGAACGTTAAAGGGTTAAATTTCAATAATGAGAGAGTTTGACATTTAGATGTATATTATGTAACCTATTTCTGTTGCTTTTGCTGCAGCTATTTAATGTTATCACTTTAAAAGTAATTTCTTATATAAAAAATACTTTCATATTGAAAAGTATTTTTTTCATATACTAGGGGGTCCCCGCCCCCCCTGCTCGCTACGCTCGCCAACCCCTCCCGCGTCGTCGCTTCGGGATTCAAAGTTGTAGGCTACCCCTCCTTGCTCCGCTCGCCAATATCCCATGGTATGAATAAGCAGTTGCAGACCTTTCAAATGATGTGTCACACGACTGTTGTTGTGAAGGAATTAAAAATTTGCTTCCCCCCTTTGGGAAGCGGAGTGGGGGATGACACACAAGACATTCATAATATGAATAAGCAGTTGCAGACCTTTCAAATGATGTGTCACACGCCTGGTGTTGTAAAGAAATTAAAAATGTGCCCCCCCCCTGGGCGGGGCAGAGTGGGGGGGGGTGACACACAAGACATCCATAATATGAATAAGCAGTTGAATACCTTTCAAATGATGTGTCACACGACTCGTGTTGTAAAGAAATTAAAAATGTGCCCCCCTGGGGGACAGAGCAGAGGGGGACACACAAGACATCCATAATAGGAAAAGGCATTTTCAGACCTTTCTAAAGATATGCAACATGAGTACTGAGGATAAAAATAAAAAAGTTCCCCGCGCTTTGCAGACCCTTCCCCCCTTTTGGGAGGGGGGGGGCAAAGTGGGGTGCGGCGCCCCAAGCATGCATAATTGGAATGAGCAGTTACAATTCTATTAAACTATATGGGGGCTCCGCCCCCCTGCTCGCTACGCTCGCCAACCCCCTGCGTAATCGCTTCGCGATTCCGTTCGGTGTTGCTTTTCAATCCAGGTTGGAATCGCTTCGCGATGCATAGATGGAGCCCTTTCCTGATTGGTCCATTCGACTCATGGAAGGAGTGGACCACCCGGATTCGTTATTTCCAGAAATCTTACACATCAGCATCATTCCAGGAGTCATTCTTTTTAAGGCTAGTTTTTTTTTTTTTTTTTTTTTTTTACTATAGAAAGATTACTCCATGTACTCTAATTAGGTTGTCTACGAAAATATCCAGCCGGTGAAAAATGACGCACACCAAATTTAACAATCCCTCTCCTCATTGATCGAAGCATAGCACAATCCCCCCCCCCCCTTTGATTTTCGATAGATTGATTGAAAGATATGTTTTTCTTTTTGGCAGCATACCGAGCCTGTGCTTTTCTACCTTGAGCTTTTTTTTTTTTCTAAAATATTCTGAGATATGTTCTGAACTCTTCTACTTGTACATATTGTTTCTTTAGATTTGTCAGTTAGTTTTGCCCTCCATGTTTTTTGATATTCATTGTTTAATATTCTTTTTTGTTGAATCTTCATTTCTGTTGTTATTGCCAAAGAAGAAACGGTTTCATTAAAAACTGGAAAAGTATTTGTTTCATCTGTGAATGTTACACCAGATATTTCTAAAGGCAAAACATGAAATAAGTTTCTTGTTTTGTTTTCTTTCTTATTTACAGGTACTTGAACCTTTGCATCTTCCGAAGGTTCAATATGATCACTGATTTTAATACTTTCAATTGTTTTATTTTGAAATTTTTGTTTTTCCTTCCATCTCTTTTGACGTTCATTGCATAATCTTCTTTTTCTTTGAATATCTGTTTCATCCATTTTAAATACAGAAGATAATCTAATAATTAGCTGAAATGTATAGTGGGAAAAAAAGCTTATATACAATGAATGCATTGTGAGGAAGAACAAGAATAAGCGGGATTCAATGGTAACCAATGTCCTGTTTGATATTTTCGCCAAACTGACATAAAAAAAATCTCGCCAAACCCAGTGCTTATATCGCTTTGAGCATTTTATATATGAATAATATCATTGTTTTATATACCATTTACTTCTTCTTGTATATAAAAATAGGTAAGTGTCTTTCTTGCGCAGAAAAAGTTGTATAAATCTTTAAAAAAATAACCCCCATTGTACCAATTAGGTGTCGAATAAAAAAAAAAAGAGTCAATGTCCAATTCCTGTATTGCTCCCAGGTATTCAAACGTATTCCAAATTTCAAAGATCTACAACAGGAAATTTGGTGAAAAAACAGATGTCACATAATTGGCGTGAAAATGGCATTATTTTGTCCGAAATAGTAACCTGGCTAGTATTGTTTTTTTACTAATAAAATGTTTATTTATATTCATTTTTTTAATTATATAAATTATCATTTTTCAATAGTTATTAATTATATATTTTTCTTATTTACTGTAAGTTCCTTTTGAAAATAATAGAAAATAATTAAAAATGTATATGCAAGCGTTATACCACAAAGACATTTTTGCCAAATGGGCTTTAGAAAATATTGCGCCAAATCTGGTGCACCTATGACAAACGTGCCGAAAAATAAATGACAAGAATTGACTTCCACACACAAATAAAATATAAGTTAAAACGAAGCATGCAATAAAAATAAATAAAAAAAGAAAATGATGTCATAAAAAGCAATATTTTATTAAAACACGTAGGTAATTGTTTTTAATTTTCACACGCGAAGTATAAACAATTCTTTTAGCGATTAAAAAATGCTGTTGACAGATTACAACAAAAGCTCAAAATCAAAGTTTTTTAAAAAAAGTAATGGATTTATTTTCCTGCTTGATTAATTTTTAAAATGTTTCATTGACCTTCAGTATTACTGACAAGGAAGGTCTCCATTGGGGGCATACTCCGAATTTTTTGAAAAAAATACGAATTAAACTACTCATGTAGGTAATAAAGGATCAGTGAAAATTAGCGGTGGAATTACATTATTAGATATGTAAAAAAATAAAATAATTTGGTATAATTGGCGTGAAACGCTGAAAGCGACGCGGGATTTGGCGAGCAGTGCATTTCCTCGCCAAAAGCAGACGATTTTAACGAATCTGAAAATTGATTTTAATTGACTTCACTGTTAAAAATCTGCAGCATTTACTGCAACTTCACTCCACTACTTTTATAGAATATCTCTCTTCTGACCAATGAGAATGCTCCATAGCACGGCGAATTGACCGTGTCATACACTATTAAAAATCTGTTGCATTTTGTTGCAACGCACTCCACCGTTTGTATATATTATCTCTATTCCAACCAATGAGAAAGCTCCATTTCACGGCCAAGTAACCGTTTTCTATACAAGCAAGGGAGTGCGTTGCAACAAAATGCAGCAGATTTTAACAGTGTATTTTTCAATTTGGAACAATTTTAATCAATTTAAATTGTGTTTTAAATGATGAAATATATTAATTTCATTTTGTTATAAGTACATATAAACGTATATGACAAAATTACACTTGAAGTAAAGTAAAAATGCAAAACTAAAATTACTTAAACTAAACTTATTTAAATAAATTGAACATAGAAAGTTTTTTCTTTAAAAAGTATTCGAAGCGTAAAAGCGTATTTTTCAAAATTTCGTTTTTTCGCCAACCGGAGATAAATCGCCAAATAAACGAAATTTTTATTATTTTTTTACGGACGTCATAAGGAGGTTCCGCCGAAATTTTTTTATAAACATATATAACTATATGAGAAGAACATTCTGTAATTTTTTCAGATTTTTCTGAGTATGCCCGTATGGAGACCTTCCTTGTGAGTGCGTTTTTAGGTGCGTTCGTAATTATGTAAATACGTAGCACCTATTGTTGTCGCTCAGTTCGTCTGTCTGTCCGCATATAACAACTCAAAAACTACCCAACCGAACCGTTTATACATAATTATTACATAATTTTGTCGAGTCATTTCAAATTTTATGAAAATCGGAAGGATAGATCAATTACAGGGACTATCAAAAGGATTCCGTTACATTACGGTCAATAGGGAAAATTTTTTTCAAATGCATTTTAATGGTGTTACACTCATTTGAATTAATAGAATTGGCATGAATCTAGGAAGTATGTACTAAAATATACATTCTGTACAATCTGGAATGTAAAGAATATTTATTATTTATTTACAGGGCCACACAAATATATTATACTAAATAATGTTATACGGGGAAACATTGTTTGGGGCGTGTTTTAATTATATTAAACTACTTCACATTTTATGAATAAGATATACGTTAATGAAGTATAATAAAAATTACTCCCTGCATATTTACAGGAACACAAAGATTTCGACCACTATACTGTATCCGAAGTCCGCTCTACTATATCAGCAAGATCTGAATATTTTAAAACTTCGTTATAGTACGAACGCATCTCATTTGCTACGCTTCACGTGCAATTTCCTACTTGTTTTTTATTTTTTTATAATTAATTACTCCATGTACACTAATTAGGTTGTCTACGAAAATATCCAGCCGGTGAAAAATGACGCACACCGACTTTAACGATCCCTCTCCTCATTGGTCGAAGCATAGCATAATCCCCCTGCTCATTGCGCTCGCCAACAACCCCCCCCCCCGTGTAATCGCTTCGCGATGCCAAGTTGTAGGCTACCCCTGCTTTCTGCGCTCGCCAATACCCCAATATGAATAAACAGTTGCAAACCTTACAAATGATGTGTCACACGACTGGTGTTGTAAAGAAATTAAAAATGTGCCCTTCCCTGAGGGTGCAGACTGGGGGATAACACACAAATCCATAATATGACATCCATAATATGAATAAGCAGTTGCAGACCTTTAAAATGATGTGTCACACGACTGGTGTTGTAAAGAAATTAAAAATGTGCCTCCCTGGAGGGCAGAGGGGGGTGATACACAAGACATCCATAATATGAATAAGCAGTTGCAGATGTTTCAAATGATGTGTCATATGACTGGTTTTGTAAAGAAATTAAAAATGTGCTCCCCCTGGGGGGCAGAGTGGGGGGGTGACACACAAGACATCCATAATATGAATAAGCAGTTACAGACCTTTCAAATGATGTGTCACACGACTGGTGTTCTAAAGAAATGAAAAATGTGCCCCCCTGGGGGGTAGAGTGGGGGGACACACAAGACATCCATAATATAAATAAGCAGTTGCAGACCTTTCAAATGATGTGTCACACGACTGGTGTTGTAAAGAAATTAAAAATGTGCCACCCCTGTTGGGGGGGGGGCAGAGTGGAGGAAGACGCACAAGACATCCATAATATGAATAAGAAGTTGCACACCTTTCAAATGATGTGTCACACGACTGGTGTTGAAAAAAAATTAAAAATGTGCCCCCCCTGGGGGGGCAGAGTGGGGGTGACACACAAGAAATCCATAATATGAATAAGCAGTTGCAGACCTTTCAAATGATGTGTCACACGACTGGTGTTGTAAAGAAATTAAAAATGTGCTCCCCAGGGGGGCAGAAGGGGAGGTGACACACAAGACATCCATAATATAAATAAGCAGTTGCAGACCTTTCAAATGATGTGTCACATGACTGGTGTTGTAAAGAAATTAAAAATGTGCCCCCCTGGAGGTGCAGACTGGGGGATGACACACAAGACATCCATAATATGAATAAGCAGTTGCAGACCTCTTAAATGATGTGTCACACGACTGGTATTCTAAAGAAATTAAAAATGTACCCTCCTGGAGCGGCAGAGTGGGGTATGACACACAAGACATCCATAATATGAATAAGCAGTTGCAGACATTTCAAATAATGTGTCACACGACTGGTGTGGTAAAGAAATTAAAAATGTGCCCCCCTGGGGGTGCAGACTGGGGGATGACACACAAGACATCCATAATATGAATAAGCAGTTGCAGACCTCTTAAATGATGTGTCACACGACTGGTATTCTAAAGAAATTAAAAATGTACCCTCCTGGAGCGGCAGAGTGGGGTATGACACACAAGACATCCATAATATGAATAAGCAGTTGCAGACATTTCAAATAATGTGTCACACGACTGTTGTTGTGAAGGAATTAAAAATTTGCTTTTCCCCCCCTGGGAAGCGGAGTGGGGGGGTGACACACAAGGCATCCATAATATGAATAAGCAGTTGCAGACCTTTCAAATGATGTGTCACACGACTGGTGTTGTAAAGAAATTAAAAATGTGCCTTTCCCCCCTGGGGGACAGAGCGGAGGGGGACACACAAGACTTCCATAATAGGAAAATGCAGTTTCAGACCTTTCTAAAGATATGCAACACGAGTGCTGTGGATAAAAATTTAAAAAGTTCCCCTTTGGGAGGGGGAGCAAAGTGGGGTGCGGTGCCCCAAACATGCATTATTGGAATGAGTAGTTACAGTTATTTTAAACTATAGGGGGGTCCGCCCCCCTGCTCGCTACGCTAGCCAACTCCCCGCCAGAGCTGCTAGAGCGTACCAACTTAATGCTGGAATCTGTCGTAAGATAACAAGCTGCGCCAGCTGGTGGCAGGGGTGCAAATGAATGCGCGGGTTTGACGTCATATATGCGCAGATGTTTATTACCTCCGCATCTCTTGCGCATATTTTCTGATTTTTCACTCAATCATGACAGATTAATCAAGTCTACGAGATATATTGCAAAATATTTTTGTTACAGTTTGTATCGATAAAATCATGTACATTTAAAAAAATAGTCACAATATCATCTTAATTTCGGGAGAAAAAGCACTAATTAGTACTCATAAGTACCATATAATGCTACGAAAAATATTGACTTTTACCCTAAAATTAAAATGACAATGCGATTTTTTTTTAAATACCCAGATTTTTTTTTATTAAAAATATATGTATTTAAAAAAAGTCGCATTGTTATTTAATTTTAGGGTAAAAGTCAATATTTTTCGTAGCATTATATGGTACTAATTAGTACTTTTTCTTTCGAAATTAAAATGATATTGTGACTATTTTTTTAAATGTACATGATTTTATCGATACAAACTGTAACAAAAATATTTTGCAATATATCTCGTAGACTTGATTAATCTGTCATGATTGTGAGAATAGCTTGAAATTTGTGATTGAATTTTTAATGTGAAGTCTCGAAATAGCTTTGTCTGTTTAAAAAAAAAAAAGAGAGAGAAAGAGAGAGTGTGTAATCTACGATTTTAAGAAAATTATTGTCTTGATCTAGAACGTTAAATATTTAAACAAATAAATTAACAATATTTCTTTGTTTAACAAAACAACATTTAATACATACATTTAAAATTATTCCGAATATACGTATAATGAAATAGGTTTTTAAATTAAAAGAATGAAATGTTTGCAAGTTAAATAATAAAAGTCGATACGACCAAGAAAACATTGGATTTTTATCGTCTGCAATTAATAATTAAAAATGGAGCTAAAGTTAAATATTTTATTTAGTATTAAATTCTATACATTTCTAAACATTGCTAAACATTATATTATCATAGGAAATACTAAGGTGTATACAATTTTGTATAACTTAGCTCATCAAGATTTAGTAAAATGTGACACTACCTCAAAATTCTGCATTTATATAATCTACTTACTAAATTATATGAGTCATCTTTCATTACATTAAAAACATAATTATAATCGAACATATTTTAATCAGCGATAGTTGTATCGCATAGTTAAATGATATTTCATCTTAGTATATTTTATGTTAATATTTAGTCGTACTACCCTTATTTATTCTATATTTATTTACAACATTTCAAACCTAAAACTTATTCTCTGCAATATTTTAAAGTAACATTTTATAGAAACAAAAAAGTTTTGTTGCCATTCACACAAAAGAAACTGCAATCTACTTAATAATCTTCTAGTTATGCACCCCTGCCACTAGATGGCATATGCCTTGACCCCGCCCACCACGCCTTTAATCTTGCGGACATCTCTTCCATAGAAGTTGGAACGCTTGAAATATATGCAGTTTTGCTCCCCGCGTAATTGCTTCGCGATTCCGTTAGGTATTGCTTTGCAATCCCGGTTGGGATCGCTTCGCGATGCATAGACGGATTCCTTCCACTGATGATGGAAGGAGTGGTCTACCCGGATTCGTTAGTTCCGGAAATCTTACACATCAGCATCATTCCAGGAGTCATTCCTTTTAAGGCTAGTTTTTTTTTTTTTTTTTTTTTTTTTTTTTTTTACTATAGCAGGATTTAAGCGTATAACAAAATAAAGGCCAGATGGAGAATGCTGCAATAACGCATTTCAATATTGGAAAAGTTTTTTTTTTTTTTTTCCATAACAACAAAATTGAATCGACAGAGCTCAATTAGATTGGAGTGAATTTTGAGATTGAGACAATTTTAATTAATTTAAATTTTGTTTTAATTCATAAAATTTTATAGTTAATTTTATTTTTAAATACAGTATGACAAATATGGCAAATATAGTTAAAACAAACTAAAGCTGACAAAACTAACGTTATATAAATAAAATTTCTTTAAACAAGTTCAAGATGAAACCCTTTTACCTTAAAAAGAATTTGGCATAAAAAAGTGTTTTTTGAAATTTTATTTTGTCGCCAACCGATGATAAATCGCCAAATGAAAGAAATGTTTATTATTTTTTTATGAACGTTCAGATGAGAAGAACATTCAGATGAGAAGAACATTCTGTAATTTTTTCAGAATTTTCTGAGTATGCCCATATGGAGACCTTCCTTGTTAGTTAAACATTTTTTTCCCATTGACCGGATATGTAACTGAAAACTTTTGACCGTCCCTGTTATTAAACTATACATCCGATTTTTATAAAATTTGAAATGACTCGACAAAATTTTGCAATAATTATGTATTTAAAATTTCAAAGTATTCAGTTAGGTAATTTTGGCTCGGTTATATGCGAACGTACAGTCAGACAATGAAGGACGGACGGACTGAACAACAACTATATGTGCTACGTATGTATATAATTAGGAACGCACTTAAAAAGAAGTTGGGAATCGTACGTCAAACGTAGCAAATGAAGTTCATTCGTATTATATTTAGTTTTATAAATAATCAGACCTTGGTGCAATATCTGTTACACTCTTATGTAAAAATGCATGAATACAAAATTTATTACTTTTGTAAAATTTATTACGTTTATGTAAAAATGTGTACATTATTATTTCAAAATTTATTACATCTGTAATATAATTTACACGGGCACTCAAAAGTATTCCGATATATTACAGTCTGTAGGGGGAAATCCTTTTGCAATGCATTTCAATGATGTTACAGTATTTTAAACATAATGAAATTGATTAAGTTATACTAGTTTACAAAATTAAACTTTTTGTCTGTTGTCGCGAATTCTGTGGTTGATAATGTTCACTTATGACTTGTTTTTGTCAAATGTAACCGAAAAATCTTTTGAGCAGCTCGAGTTACTTTCTTTTTATTTTAATCATTTAAGCATATATATTAATCGATAACAGGCGTATTTTACTGTTTTAAGATTAGTTATTCAAGTTTTTGCGTCACGAGTAGTTCAAGAATACGTTGTTTAAACAATCCATATCATTTTTGCTATATATGCGGCAAATATGTGTTTAACAATTGTAGAAAAGTTATATCAGAGTTGGTGAAAAATACCTATTTGTATTTTGGGATGCTCTTGGATAAAAATGAGAAGTCTTGGACTCCCAATTGTGTTTGTAAATTGTGTGTGGAATATTTAAGATACGTGCCTTTAAATTTGGAACACTGACTATTTGGCGAGAACCACGAAATCATCTCGAAGACGGTTATCTTTGTAGCGTGAACATAAACGGTTTAAACACTAAAAATCGAGCTTATGGCAGTACCCAAATACTAGTTGTGTTCAACGTCCAGTGCTGACTCTTCAGAATCTAAAAATATATCTGAACCATTAGAACAAGGCAATGAAGGACCAAGCTCATCACAAAATGTTGCGGATTTTGGAGCCAAAATGCTTTTCTCAAAATGAGTTAGATGATCTTATAAGAGATTTAAATCTTTCTAAACAAGCTTCAGAATTGTTAACATCAAGACTTAAAAAAAAAAAAAAAAAAAAAAAAAAAAAAAAATACTTTTCTCAGATATTAAAATAAGTTTTTCAGAAATAAAAAATCTGCAAATTATAGTGAACTTGTAGAAGACTTTCTACTTCAATTAAAAAATATGGGGTGGAATATGAGCATAAAACTCCACTTCCTCAGTAGACACCTGGACAGATTTCCGAAAAATTTAGGAGGTATGAGCGAAGAGTATGGAGAGAGTATGCATCAGGACTTACGCGTCATGAAAGAGTTCTATCAGGGTTTCTGGGACACGAATATGATGTTTGACTATTGTTGGTCTCTGATACGTCATTTTCCAAAGCCTACACATCGGAGAAGAGCTTTAAAACGAAGATTTTTAGAACTCGATCATTAATTATTTTTTTTAGTAAAGTTTTTCTTAGTAAATACAGGTTTTTTCTGTTTAATACCTGCATAGCTAAAACTCAGAAACTAGAGTTGATTAAAATATTCTAATTATATTTTTGAAAATAGCATATCATATGTGTCAGCAACAGCTAAAATTTTTTCGGCAACAGATGTACTGTAAACTAGTGTTATTAAAACGTTTAATTGAAGATGGTTACTGAAAAATATTTTATGTGTAGTGCTTAACCCTTTCCGGCGCAGTGTGCCCACTCGGGACACACCTAATTTTAATTACAAACTTAAAAACTGCACCAAGAATAATTTAAAGAAATTTCGCTTTTACAATGAAAGTGTGAATTTAAGAATTCTTATTTTCTATAAAAGTCGTTTTAAAATTCCGATGTCAATCCATAATTTCTCATTTTATGAACAGAATTTGCCAGCGCCGGAAAGGGTTGAAGTATTGTTCAGGGAACTCAAAACTCTTCCGTTATTTTATGGTTCTCGACGAAAAATTATTTACAATGTATTTTAATTGTGTTTCTCTGTTACAAACAAAATAAAATTGATATGAATTTCTTTGATTCACTAAACCCTGCTTGTAGAACATGGGGTGCAAATCATTTATCATCCATTTGCAGGGTCACACAAAAGAGTTCGGTTATAAATGGTGTATGGGAAAAACTGTTCGCAGAGTATTTTAATTATGTTTCACTATTTGAAACGTAATGAAATTCATGTACACAAAGAAATATAATTTACAGTTTGCAATAATCATTTACCTTTAAAAAGGTGAAAAATAGTATATTTGCATTCGTATGTGTGAAAGTTTTATTTATTCTTTATTTTTATTTATTTATTTTGAATAATGAAAGGATGGTAAAACTTCGAATCTTTCTTTATTACACTAAAGTAAAAAACTGAAACAGTAAACCAGGCATGTCAAACACGTGGCCCGCGGGCCTTAATTGGCCCGCCAGGAACTTCTCTGTGGGCCCCCAAGCCTTTGGCATTTTCGTATGTTTTATTCAGTTCTTAGTTGATGCACAAAATACACTTTGCATTGTAAATATTGCAGCTTTACAAAATTGGAAAATGATTTTATTCAAAATATCTACGATTATTTAGAATATTAATCTTCATTACATTTAATGGTAGATATTGACATACATTAAATTTAATGATTCGCATTTAAATAAAGAAAAGTTTAAATTTTTAAATTAATGGTTGTTATTTTGGAAGAAAATTTTTTACAGTTTGGTATAGGAGATGCAAACAACACCAATTCAACAACACTGTGGCATAAAAGATGCAAACAGACTGTCTTAAATATGGTCAAATCTAATTTATTTCAAAATTTCGTTTCTAGGAGATAGGGTATGCAAAAGTTATCATTAACAAAGTTAAGAAGAGCATATCTTAATCTAAAAATTTAAAATATTATAAAAGATTTATGGGGTTTTCTTTTCCTAACAGTTTATTATGTGTTTTATGTTAAAAAGAATACATTATTTTACTGCTCTTTAACGCGTAAATTAACGCGTGGTATTTGTTAAGTATTAAAAATGAATCGAAAATCAATTAAAATACGACGTTAATTTCTAATTAAAAGGTTCTAAAAAATCAAGAGAAATAAATAGCTTTAAAAGAGAAAGTGACACGATTTCTCGTCTTTTCAAATAATAATCTCTATAAATAAAAGGAATAAAGAGGATAATTAATTAATTGAGGCACAGATAGGCTCTCAAACAGTGAATGCATTGCATTTGAGTGTCATATTTTTTTTCTTTATATTTTACACAGCTTAGGTAAACGCAGAAGAAATATAAAACAGATAATGTATTTATCACAAAAAATCGTCTGCTAAGAAAATCTTTTTTCATTTTGAACTCTATAAATAAAAGGAATAAAGCAGAAGAAATATAAAACAGATAATGTATTTATCACAAAAAATCGTCTGCTAAGAAAATCTTTTTTCATTTTGAACTTCTATAAATAAAAGGACAGATAGGCTCTCAAACAGTGAATCGTCGAATATAATTGAAGAACAAATGGAAGAACAAATGGAAGAACAAATGGAAGAACAAATGGAAGAACAAATGGAAGAACAGATGGAAGAACAGAAAGAAGAACAGATGGAAGAACAAATGGAAGACCTCTTCATTAACAATAAAAAAAGATATGCAAACGAAACCCCAGAACACCGAGAAGAAAGACTGGCGAAGAAAAGAGAGCAGAATAGAAAAAGAAGAGAAAATGAGACAGATTGAGAAATTGGTGGTGTCAGTGGGCGGTGGTGAGACAGTATGTATTATTCTATATAATGTTCTATATCCTTAATTATTTGGTAAGTAGTGGACAGACTGGAAAGCCAACCACATTAAAAAATGGGTGGGGCCTAATAGAGATCGCCTTCACGTGGTGGGTCCCGTCTTCGACTGAATGATCTCTCATTAATTATAATTTAAGAGTTTTCACTCCGATAACGGGCTATACCTAGTAGTAATAATAATAATAACAAAGAATTGTTACCTTGTTTATATAATTAGGCTGCATGCATAGTCGAAAGTGAGCATTTTGGACACAAGCTCATTAATTAATTTCATTCTTAAAGACTAGTAAACGTATCATTGTAAATTATCCCTGTTTGATCTTAATGAAGATATAGCATCACAGATTCATAAAAATCAATTTCAAATATTTTTTTATACTCAAACAAAGACTGAAAAATTGTGTTTAATATGTAGAAACTTCGTTGACGTTTGCTAAGAATTTACTCACAAATATTTCGAAAACTCCACAAATATCTAGAAATAATTTTGAAAAATAAATAGATTTTAAAATGAAACTTTGTTGAAAAAAGTGCGTTCGTGAAACATATTAAAAGTAATCCATCTGTTTTTAAAAACAATGATTAGATGCAATTGCACACAACTCGAAATCGTTCAAGATAGAATAAAGGATGTTCAGAATAGCTAAATAAATTTAAAAATATGCTGGGGCATTTCTATAAATATTGATGATGAAATAAGAAATTTCAGCAATCGTACGAAATCCATAATTTCAACATATGTTGCTATAACTGAAAATGTTCCTTAAATTAAAAAATTTTTACTATGATAAAAAGTTTATTAAATCCATTAGACTTTTTAAATCACAAGATTTTAGGACCTTCATCTTTTATATAAACATTTTAATAAAATTTTTATATTACTTGAGAGAGGTGTTACAAAAATTAAATTTTTTTTTTTAATTTTCATTAGTTTTTTTTTTTTTTTTTTTTTTTTTTTCCTCAGACATGATATACTAAAAAATAAGTGAAGACAATCAGGAAATAATTACTCCTATGCCAGATCAATAACCATAGTTAATATATTTTAATCAATTATGAATTTTTTTTCATAATATTATATTGTAAATAATTGTGTTCTATCAATGATTGATTTTATAAAAAGTAGCACTTACAACATAAAAGAAAATACAGATATTAGGATTACAAAATTAATAACACATTTTTGTATAATTTTGATTGCGATTTAAATTTTAAAATGTTCAAAAAGCGATTAAGCATGTTTGTATTTTTATTTTAACTCCTTTTTCATTACATTTTACATTCTTTTGCTAGAGATTTGTTTTTACTTAATAAATATTTTTAAACATTTTCTGGTGCGTGTTTTTAATTTTTTCGATAAATAGTTTTAAAATTTTTGTATGTATTTTTTTTTTTTTTTTTTAAAACAATGCTGTATTTTTAATGTAACGTTTTCATTTTGTGCGATAGTCATCAAATTAATTTGCTTCTTTATTTTCGATAATGTGGCCCGCGGCTTTTTGTTCAATATTAAATCTGGCCCACGGTGGTAGACGAGTTTGACATTCCTGCAGTAAACAGTAACTCAAACTATTTAGCACATGAAAAATCTTTCAGTTGACGAATAATAAGCTTAACTGGAGAAATTAACAAAATTGTTTCAAAAGTTTGGTACATATAATATATAGAGAGTTGGAGAACTGATGAATTTATCGAGAAATAACATAAAGAAGTTTAACGACAATAGTTTCTGCCAATTTCGGCAATGTGGCATGTAATAAAACAGTGCAAACGCATTATGAATTTTATTGACGTCATAATTCCGAAATAATTCTGACTATCTAATGCTTAAAATTCTCTTTTTTTTATTTCAAGGTAAATGAAATAAAATATTATCTTTGTGGCTTTCAAAAATTTTCAAACACATCTTGCAGCAATTCCAAAATAAAATTTAATGCAATTTTTTATCTTTTCCAAGAACGTACTTATATGATAAAGAAAAAAAAAAAAAAAAAAAAAAAAGAAAGAAAGAAAGAAAAGAAAAGAAAAGAAAAGAAAAAAAAAGAAAAAGAAAAAGAAAAAGAAAATCATTAAGTTCTATTTTTGTAGCTTAATATCTTTCTATGATGAAATGAAATTGCGTATCAGGGAAAAACAGGTTTATATCAATATTTTGTAGGAAATAGCAAAAATCAAATTAACTTTTCTAGAATTAATAAATAATTTCTTTGTTTTGTTATAGAGTTATATATATATATGTGTTTTGATTTTTAAGGATAATTTAATTCTAAGTTTTCGATTCCTTTTTTTTTTTTTTTTTTTTTTTTTTTTTTAAATAAAATTGTCACAGACACATGAGAGAGGGACCAGAGGAGGGTCATTGACTTCTCTGGTTATGCCTCATATTGTAAGTTTTTCGTTGCAGTTTTACATAATTATGTATTTATGCGGTTCTCGCATGTATATTCGTCATAAAAACATAGTCTACAATTCTGGTCCAAAATACTTTCTCTGATTCTATGTTCAGTAATTTCATAGACCGGGGGACGGTAGCGCAGACAATCATCTCACCTAGTTCACGGCTGAAATTCCAGAATTAGTCAAAACTCGATTCGCATATTAAAATGCAATCGGTCTGCCCAGTCATATCTTGGTGAAAAATATTTGAAAGTGCCATTTTATCGGTTTACTCGTAGGTTTATCATTGTGTTTCCCTGCAAGCAAAGGCATGAAAACGTGGAGGACTGGGAACAGGAAAACACAATGGTAAACCTATGAAACAAGCACTGCAATCGAGTTTTCGATTATTTTCCACCAAGATATGATTTAGCAGACCAATTGCATTTGGATATGAGAATTGAGTTTTAACTAATTCTAGAATTTTAGCCGTGAACTCGATGAGATAGCTGTCTGTGCTCCCACCTCCCAGTCTATCATGATCGGGCACCTGATTTTATATAGGAAGAAACAATTCTATAGATGAAGAGAAATCTGGATAATTTTTATGGCATTTTACACAAGATAATTTAAAACTTAGGGAGAGGGGGTGGGGGAGAAAGATTTTAAAACGATTTTTGAAGAACCGTGGTATATTACGATAATATATATATAACCAATATAAACTAACACAAAAAATCATTTACAACTGTGACTATACAAATTAAAAATGAAATTTTATCTTGTATAAAAATTTAAAAAACTATGTACAAAAAACGCGTCCGGCATAAATTATAAAACACTTTCCAACTCATTACGAATACTGTAACTCAATGCTATAGTTTATTAAGGTAAAAGACGATGTCTTAATAAAATTAAAAAAAAAAACAAAAAAAAATCGAAAAAGTCATAACGCATTTTAAAATCTAATTTATGCAGATATCATCAATAATCGGATAAATATCCATTTTTTTTTTTTTTTTTTTTTTTTTTTTGTGTGTGTGTGTGTGGCTCTATATATTATCTATAGATTAGTACGAATACTACGTAGTATGCTAAAATTAGTTAATTTTTTGCATTTGATATTTATAATAATGTTTTTTTCTTGTGTATTTAATAGATGTAAAAATGTAACTGAACCAAAAAAAGTTTTTTTTTTTTTTTTTTTTTTTTTTTTTTAATGTCAGTTCCGTTTAATTAATCTAGATTATAGCTATTTTCTCTTCAAATGGTTTTGCCCTTTTATTTGTGTATGTGTGAATGAAAGCAAGATATTATAGAATGCATCACTCAATGGACAATTCAAATAATAGAGCCATGAATCCTAATTACACTGTTATAAAGAATATAAAGGTATAATTAATTCTACCTATCTTCTTATATTGATATGATGCATAAAATATGTTAAAAAAAAAAAAAAACTAATCTTACTCATGCAAATTAATTGTTAGGAAAACAATACTTTAACAGATTTAGCACAGTGTTGAATTCAGACACTTTTCTGCGGGGGGGGGGGGGGGATATTGTAGAATTCCTAGGAAGATTGCATTTTTTTTCCCATTGAAAACACAAAATCTCAAATCTTCCAGTGGGCATTGCATTGTACCGGGAAGGGATGTCTTCCACTGGGGGGCACCTCCTGAAATCACCACTGATTTAGCACCCATTTCTTTCAGCGCCATCTATCGCTGTTATTCGAACTAAAATCGGAAATCCCAATAAAAGAAACCTCTCATATCTTATACAACTCTCCTGAAAGAATTTCTTTAACAGCTGCCAACATTTGCAAGTTACTGAATATTAAAATCAGTCAGTTCATTTTAGGACACTTGGTAATCAATAATAATAATTGTTACTGAACTTACCTGCTGCCGTGAGCGTCTGTGATAAAAGACTCTGAGCCATTGAAAATTGATTTCTCTGATTGTAACTTGGATATGTGGATCCCTGGAATAGAGTTGGTCCGCCTTGTGTGGGATATCCTAATAAATAAATAAATTTTCATGAAGTTTCAGTTGAAAACAGAACTAAAGTTATAGAAATGTGAATGTTTTTTTGGAACAAAAACAGCAACACTGAAATTTTTGCCGTTTTCCAGACTTGTTATATAAAGAGCAATGGAAAATGAAAAACTGAATGGATAGTTTCATTTTTTTTGTACCTCGATAGTTGTTTTATTTTAAGAAATGTCAACGAGAAATAAAACTGAGGATTTTTATATGCTTTCTTTTAACTTACAATTTTGTTTGTTTATACGTGCCAGTCAAATCTTGTTTAATCATTTTTCATCCGTTTCGTCTTGACATGCAGTTTCGAAATTTGGAATATACATATATTCCTGAGAGTAATACATGAACTGGACATTGATTTTTTTTTTTTTTTTTAAATTCGAACCCTAAGAGAGAAAACGAGAAAGGGGGTGGAGCCAATTGTTCATTTCCTATATGCAAAAATCCGTATCAACTTCGACAATGAGTATGTATTGAAAAATACAAATGACAAAAATACCACAATAGCGTCAAATTTTGGCCAATTTGACGAAATTTCTAGTTGTACTCTTTAGTGCTTTAATTTTTTTTTTTTTTTTTTTTTTTTTTTTTTTTTTTTTACTTTTATGTGAATTTTAAAATGGAAAAACATTTTTTTTAAATATTTATATACACAATTTCTGTTATTATATGAACGTAGTGAGGAAAATTAGAGATGAGTTCGGGCTCTTTATTTCGGATTGCCGAGTCCGCGAGTCAGGCGATTTGAAGTCTGAGCCTGAAAAATTTTATATCATCAGAGGCTGAACTCGGTACCGAAAGCACTCAAAAGAAAATTCTTAATAACTTTTTAAAATTGTTTCGAGATTAATTTTCACATTTAAAAATATCTTCATACACATATATGTAAGTATTAATTACTCTCATATGTTTCGTGTTTTTCACATACCAGAAAATCTGTTTAAAATGGCAAATTGTGTATATTCGGTTGGGTAGTTTTTGATCTATTGTATGCGGACAGCCAGACGGACTGAACGACGACGACTAAGATGCTACGCATTTATATAATTCGTGTGAAAGTGCTATTGCACAAGAGGTCAAAGTCGCTTCAAATTCCAGGCGTCTCCATGATATCTTAAAAGTGCTATTACACGTGTCGTGCTGCAGGCGTCAAATTGCAGGCGTCTCCATGAAATCCTAAAAGTGCTATTACACGTAAAAATTGCAAGCGACAAAAATCGCCTGCGTTTTTTCGTTTTCTTAGCATTTCATTGGCTGTTCGAGAAGAGTCTTTAGCATCATTTGGATTTCTTAGCATTGGCTCTTACTGGTGACTCGCTTTGTTCCAGGCGTCAAAGACGCTCCGACACAAAAGAATCGCGCGCTAAACAAGCGACTCCCCTGGTCCCATAGGATAACATGGAGTCGCCTGCGATTTGACGCCTGCAGCAGCGCATATGTAATAGCTCTTTTAAAGTGCTATTACACGTGTCGTGCTGCAGGCGTCAAATTGCAGGCGTCTCCATGTTATCCAATGGGACCAGGGGAGTCGCTTGGTTAGCGCGCGACTCTCTTTTGTCCTAGCGTCTTTGACGCCTGGAACAAAGCGAGTCGCCAGTAAGAGCTAATCAAATGCTTGGAAATCCAAATGATGGAAAAGCCTTTTCTCGAACAGCCAATGAAATGCTTAGAAAACGAAAAAACACAGGCGATTTTTGTCGCTTGCTATTTTTTCGTGTAACAGCACTTTACGACTCCAGGAAAGTCGCTTGGAAAGCAAGCAACTATTTTGTATCGGCGCGATTTTAACGGCTGAAACAAAGCGAGTCGCCAGTAACAGTCAATCAAATGTTTGAAAAACTGACGATGGAAAAGCCTTTTCTCGAACAACCAATGAAATACTTCTGAAACAAAAAAAGTGGTACAGAAGTTGCAAGAAAACTGACGGGTCTCAGGCAGTTTTTGTCGCTTGCAAGTTTTGACACTTTTCGAGCACTTTTAGAAGAATGAAGATTAATTGTCCAAAACAATGTTACATTATTTTAATCATGACATGGAAGTATCCAATTTTGATGCACTTGATTGAATTATTTTTTTCTTAAATTGTTTGTTTGCTTATTGCAAGTATTTAAATATATTTATTTAAATTAGGTTGTCACAAAAGTTTCTTTAGCAATTTACGTGAATGGCATTGCTAGGCAACATAACAGCAAATAATGCCTTCTGCCGACTCCTCGTTTTGCACTTTTATGTGCCTTTTACCATGGCCCACTAGATCTAAGTAAAAGCCTGTCTATTTGAGATTAATGTATGAAGTCTCCCGCCAGAGGACGCTGATACTTTGCCCAAGTTATTCAGACCAATCATGTAAACCCTGAACCAAAACAAAGACACGTGCGCAGAACAGAAAGCAGCTTATTCAATGCTAATTTGAGCAGGGTTTGTGTCACATGGACTTACACGTGGTTCAATGAAATGGTTCAGGGTTTGAAGCTGTTGCCAGCTTCACTTTTTCGGCGGTTTTTCGCGAAATGGCTCGGCCGGTAGTATATAGTCGGCGTTGCTTTTACTTACTCATCATACATAGTATAGGGTAAATCTTGCAATCATTTTAAAAATCAAATTTTTTTTTTTTTTTTTTTTTTTTTTTTTGGCGGATTTACACGCTTTAGATACTGGAGATACCGAAAAACATATTTTTAGAATTTTTTTTTTTTTTTTTTTTTTTTTTTTTTTTTTTTTTTGCTCTCACTCTATGTGTCTGTCTGTCTGTAAACGTTCTATCTCCCGAACAGATTGAAATAGAGACTTGAAATTAATTGTGTATGTACTTAGTATTTAAGAATGGGACGAAGCCTATTTAATATCAATAACCTCGATTATCCGGAACTATTTTTTTCGGACTCTCGAAAAATTCGTTCTGATGAAAGGTACATAAAAATTTTCGAAATTTTTTATTTCAAGGAGTGGACGTAAAAGGCAATAAAATAACACAAATTTTGCATGAAGAACAAAGTCGATCGGATTATTAGTTGCTGAAATATGTGTAATCCTGTTTTCCATATTCTTCGATTTTTCATGATCCTGTATTTCATTCAAATTTCAATTCAAAATTATATTTTAATTGGAAATGAGACGCTTCATCCGACGCAGCAAATTGTTAGTTAATATGATTATTATTTTTGGAGTTATAAGGATGTTTCTTTTACGTAATCTGGTACTACTTGAGTATTTTGGCGTTTTATATAATTTGTCGAAATTGGCTCATCAGCAATTCATTAATAGAGCCTTACTATATACAGGGTGTTTCGCTACCAGACCGACAAACTTTGAGGGATGATAGTAGACATGAAAACAAACATTATTAAACAGGAAACCATGGGGCGCAAACGTCTTCTGTAAGAGCTAGAGGCCATTAAAGTTTGAGGTCCAAAATTTCAAACGATGATAAAAAGCGGAAAAAAGGGTCGATTCGTTTGCGGTTTTCACTAAAAAATTCTTTATATCACGTTTTTCTTAGAAAAAAATTTCAAAGGTTATGTTCAAAAATTGTCGATAGAGGGCGCTTTAGACTTTAGAGTAACGAACAGTTACTTTTTACCGCTATTTTGTGTATGGGGTTGAAATTATTTTAAAGTTTAGACTTTAATTTAAATTTTAAGCCCAAAATCGGAAACATTGGGATTAGGTAACTAGCGAAAATTAAACTGTGAACTGAGGGGGAAATTTTAAACGCTCATAAATATTGGACAAACAAATCGATTTTGTTGCGGTTTGCGTGTAAGTCATTCCCTTGGTAATTATTTTATTCAAAATGACGTACAGCTTTGGTGCCCTCATTTTTTGATAGAGGGCGCTTCCGACACATTTCTGGCATTTCAGTGGCATTACTTCTGGGTGTTTTACTACCAGACCATCATACTTCCAGGAAGTGTTAGGGATACAAAGACGACTTGGAATCACATAGGAATGTAACGTTGGAAATGCATTTTTTGCAAGTTACGGTTAAAGGAAACAGAGAAAAAAAGTAACAGAAACAGCAGAGAAAGAGTGACACGTTAATGTGACAGAAAACAGTTTATTTAAAGGTTTTACTAGAAAAGGTGTTCAAAATTACGACCAGAAGTTGTCCGATATGCTTGACAGCGGCGTCACATGGAATTCCTCACGCTTTGAAAGATTCCTGGCATCTCTGATAGTTTTCTGGCAACTACAGAAATACCAGCTGCGAGGTCTTCAACTGATGGTACGGGAGTCTTATACATGGGGTCAATCTTTAATTTGACCCCAGCAAAAGAAGTCCATACATGATAGATCCGGCGATCTGGCAGGCGAATGAACCGGGCTACCACGACCTATCCACCACTGTCCATATGTTACTTTGACGTTCGGCAAACGTCATTGGTAAAATGTGGAGGAGCCCTATCGTGCTGTTCATCGTTCAAATACTTCATTCTGCTACCTTTGGAACCGGTTCGCGAATGATCACTTCAAAGTGATCTCTGCGCAGGCGCATTACCGTTTAGCGCCATCTACCGTCGCTATCAAACTTGCCGGACTGCATATTTCAGATGTGTATATTGCTGGGACGATTACTGTTTCTAAACCAATAGGAGAGTGTCATTATCACGGTCAAGTACACGCCCACACAGTTTGATTGACAGGAAGTCGTGGACAATTGACGGTGCTAATTATAACAATAATCTGTTGCGGATGAAAGTGAGCTGGCTGGCTGAATGGTTAGAGCGTCGAGCTTGAAACCGGAGGATATGGGTTCGAGTCCATCGCGGGCCGAGAGTCCGTTGGTGATTTTTTTTTTTTTAATTATTGGAGGCTGTCTTTTATTAATAAATAAGACATTTTAAAAAAAATATTTCAAACCCTTTTAATATTCTAAATATCGTTCCAAAATGATTTATATATATATTAAACAAATGGGAAAAAAAGTATTCTGCGAAAATATCCGTATAAGCAAAATTCTTACTTTAATTTTTATTTATTTATTTATTTCAGGATCAGAGGAAGTATAATTTCTAATTGAAATAAATAAAATTCAGTCATTTTGAAAAAAAAAAAAAAAAAATCTTTCGTACCTTTAATTTTTAATTACCGAGTACAAATTCAAACAATCCGAGTACAAATAAATAATAAACACACACGATCAATTGTCCACGAGTTCCTGTCTATCAAACTGTGTGGGCGTGTACTTGACCGTGATAATGACGGTCTCCTATTGGTTTAGAAACAGTAATCGTCCCAGCAATATACACATCTGAAATATGCTGCCGGACTACTTCTGGTCGTAATTTCAAACACCTTTTCTAGTAAAACCTTTAAATAAACTGTTTTCTGTCACATTAACGTGTCGCTCTTTCTCTGCTGTTTCTGTTACTTTTTTCTCTGCTTCCTTTAACCATAACTTGCAAAAAATGCATTTCCAACCTAACATTTCCATGTGAATCCAAGTCGTCTTTGTATCCCTAACACTTCCTCGAAGTATGATGGTCTGGTAGTAAAACACCCAGGAGTAATGCCTTTGAAATGTCACAGATGTGTCGGAAGCGCCCTCTATCAAAAAATGAGGGCACCAAAACTGTAAACATTTCGAATAAAATAATTATCAAGTTAATGACTTACACGCAAACTTCAACAAAATCGATTTGCTTATCCAATATTTATGAGCGTTTAAAATTCCCCCCCCCCCTGTTCACAGTTTAATTTTCGCTAGTTACCCGATCCCAATGTTTCCGATTTTGGGCTTGAAATTTAAGTTAAAGTCTAAACATTAGAATAATTTCAACCCCATGCACAAAATAACGGTAAAAAGTAGTTGTTCGTTACTCTAAAGTCTAAAGCGCCCTCTATCGACAATTTTTGAACGTAACCTTTAAAAAAATTTTCTAAAAAAATCGCGATATAAAGAATGATTTTAGTAAGAACCGCAAACGAATCGATCCTTTTTTCCGTTTTTTATCATCGTTTGAAATTTCAGACCTTAATTTTTAATGGCTCCTAACTCCTACAGAAGACGTTTGCGCCCCATGGTTTCCTATTTAATAATGTTTGTCTTCGTGTCTACTATCATCCCTCAAAGTTTGTCGGTCTGGTAGCGAAACACCCTGTATATTAAAACTATTTAAATATGTGTTTAAATTTTACTTTGGAATTGTGATGCATTCTCTAAATAGTTTACACGCGTTTTATTTTCATATTTTATAATATGCATATACATGATGGGTAAGTATTACGGTGGTTCCCCAACGACCAGTTTACTTGTAGATGTGTTTTTTGCTTGTATACAAGGTGGTTCAGAACTATATCTCAAAAATGGAAAGGCAGATAGAGCAGACCTAAATAATCAGATTTCGTATAGGAATGTGGGTGCGGAAATGCACTATTCAGGCAATAGAGGACGCTGTTGAATGTGGCGGATGAATGCTCTTCATTGGCTTGAATCGTCACTTCCCGCACTGATTTCGAGCAGCATGGATTATTACACCAATGCGGAGCTTGTCGATATGCATTTCATGTATGGGATTGCTCAAAGAAATGGATTGGCTGCTTTTATTAAATATGCATAATTATTATTGTTCATTAAACATACATAATTATAAATTAATTATAAGTGTAGTGTGACCCAAGTTGGCTCTCTATGCCTTAGTCCCAAAACATTTTCTCATATTAAATAAAATGTAATTAATTCAATTACGACACAGAAAGATTTTCTAATTATAGGAATTTTATTTAATAAAAAAAACCCCTTAATTTTAGGCAAATACACCTCGATTTATCTTTTATAATAATTTTTGTAAATGATCATTTGTTATACTAGAACTTTCTCAAAGAGTATTAAAAAACTTCTGCGGTTTCCAAAAAACTTTCTATTGCTATTAAGTCTGCCAGCCTTTTACTGAGCACGTGAAAAAGTTTAATCATACATGCATTGTTTGCTTCATCATCTGCATTCTGATAATGATAAACAACGAACTTCATGGCAATAAATAGTATAATTTCAGCCAATACAGCTCAAGTCGATGAGCGATGTTTAAAATTTCCGAAAGATTAGGTTTCTTTTATGTCGGCCGATTATCTACACGAGGGATATAGGCCCATAAGGGGGTGGGGTGCCCTTTGTGGGGATCTTTTTAAGGGAACCTAATCCGTATTTACGCAAGGAAATCCAAGATTCGAAGAAAACCACGGAAAACTCCGAACGATTAGGCTGACGGCCGCGATTGGGTTCGAACCCAGCAACTGCCGTCAATCAGTTGAGAGGTCAGAATCTCTCGGCCACTGGTGAGGCTCCGAAAGAAGAAATGAGACTTTTGGAATAGACATAGTTTCAGTCCGGCCAAATTTTAAGTCCGCATTTTCGCGGAAAACAAATTTTTGGCGAAATTCAGATTTTAAGCCGAAAATAAATTTTCGGTCGATCTCTAGTTTTTGCTTCCAGGCGTGAAAGGGCATTGTAATTGTAAGATATCGCAGAATTCTTGTTGTGGAAGAAGCAGTGTAGCGCATAGTAGAGAATAGTCCTTCGACAAGCTCAAAAGCTGTTGGATATGTGTTATTTGTAAATCATTTCGTTGCTTAGACCATTTTATGTATGGGTCTTAGACCCATAAAATGCACGTTGACAAGCTCCGGGTGGGAAATTGCATTTTTTGACCATTAAAAACACAAAAACTTAAATTTTTCGGAATGCTTCATATTACTTGGGTGGAGAGGGAAATGGCTCCCCCGGGCTACCTTATTGAATTCAACACTGAGTAACTTTCTGTTAAACTATTACAGAGAGTCTGAACATACCATTACAACTGTGCACATGCGTAACCATTTAATAAAGAGGAGCTACATGTACCAATATGAGGTGTGGGTGACTGCACTTCCATCTGCAACTTGCTGCTTCAACGTCACAAAAAAGATTGATGATTAGTCACTAGTGATGAAAACTGAATACTATATGACAACGAGAGATACGAATAGAGATACGATTCTGGTTCAACCGAGAGAATGATTTTATTCTTTACGCTAAAGCTGGATTCTATTTGAAAAAAAATTTGCTATCTATTTTTGTGGGATTGAAGAATGCTATCTAGGAGCTATTTCCAACAAATCAGACAATCAACTCTGAAAAATACTGTTCAGAACTCGATGAACTGAAGGCAAAAATAATCAGGAAAAGAACATAATTAGTAAACAGACGAGGTACTGTCTTCTACAATGACAATACCAAATGTTTCGGAAAGAAGACACAAGACTTCCGTAGAGATGAAAGAACGATCGTCGTTTTTGTTCTATCGGCTCGATATAACAAGTTTAAGAGAACCAAACTAAGTTGGTAAATATGAAAAAATTATAGTATCTATAACATTTAATAAAAAAATATGAAAAAGAATGGCGTATCAAATTTCGGAGGACGGCGCAGATAAAATTAGGGAATATAATAATCCAAGAGCCTATAGCACAAAAGCCGAACACACACACAGAAAAAAAAAAAAAAAAAAAAAAAAAGAAAAAGAAAACTTCATTTTATAGAAAAGTAGTAACAAGGGAATTTAATGATCCGTGTATGCCAGAAGTGAAGTGGTGCATAAACCAAAAATAAACCACTAGTGGTTTATTCGTAGGTTTATCATTGTGTTTGCCGTATGATCATTTTATATCTTTGATTGTATAGCAAACACAATGTTAAACCTGTGAGTAAACCACTGGTGGTATTAATTTTTGAGTTATGCACCATATATTTGGCAGATATGTTATATTTTGGCAGACATAGATAATTAAATTCCTCTATTATTACTCTTTCATAAATTAAAGGTTTTTTTTTTTTTTTTTTTTTTTTTTTTTTTTTTTTTTTTTTTTTTAAATGTTCGATACCTTAAGTTTTTGTGCTGTCGGCTCTTGGACATAACAAGGTGGTCTGTTTGAATCTTTAAGATAGTTTATAACACATAATACAAATTTTAAAAATGAGGGCTTTACCTATTGGAATCTAAAAACAGAATGCATAGACAATAAGGGATCGCGAACGATCCAGAATGGAAACGTAAAACAATTACGTCTGGGGTTGGCTAGAAAATAGGGATTGCTTCACGATACCAATTTGTATCGCGAAGCGAATACGCGGGGGGAGGGGGGAGTGAGTTTAACGAACAGGGAGAACGGAGACTCCCCTCATATACTAAAAAATAGTTAAATACAGCAGCGGTTCCCAAAATTTATTGGTACGCAACCAAGCTCTAAGTAAAAAAAAAATTTCGTGACCCACTTAATATGGTGTATATATCAGAATAAAAAAATTGCTATTGAGATCCATAAGCTATCGGCTATGAAAAAGGCAAATTTTCATATGAAGGATGCACTATCAACGAAAGCAACGATTCGTAATTTCAATGTGTGTAAGTGGAATAATAATTAACACAGCATACAAATCTTACAACGACAATTAAAAATATATTTAATTATCATCAAAATATAACTTTGTAATTGGGTCATTTTCTGGCATTGGTTTTTACAGATGAAAGCATCTATATCAGAGTTATCTTGTTAATTTCAACCTTAATAATCCACTTTCAACACATAGTTTTTTCTATATACTTGTTTTTCAAAACAGCCAAGTACAAAAAGCACGATCACATGAGTATGTTGCGTTGAACTCCATCAAGGAATTCAAAATTCATTTAGATGTTTCTGGATAATTTCTTCATATGGAAACTGAGGAATTTCCCTTTAAATATTATTTGCTATTGAAATTGTTACATATTTTTTTAATAGATGAGTTACAAAATATATTTTCGTGACAAACCTCAATTGTTTCCGCGACCCTCTAAAATAACCACAGCGACCCACCAGTGGGTCGCGATTCATAGTTTGGGAGCCGCTGAGATACAGAACTTCAGCAATTTTATATTTATTATAACTTCAATATCTACTTTGAACTCGATAATTTAAGATTATACGAATTTGACATCTATTATGAATATTTTATTAGTTTTTAAGATTTTTTTTTTCTAATTTGATCTTTGTTAGCTACATTTTGATTCATTCAAGATTCTTTTAGAGAAAACGACCGGCGAAGCGGGTGGAAGGCTGCTAGTTTTTTTAATTTTACCTTTTTAAAAAGAAATATGCAGGTCGAAATATTTTGATACTTTTATCTATCATTTTCCTTTTATTCTGAACTACATTAATTTTTAATGATATTTTAACACTTACCAACATAGTAGTTGGAAAAATTACATTAATTCGATTTTTCTCCAATGTTTTTTGTTATTTTTATGTAATTCGATTGTAACAAAACTTATGTTATTTTTATGTTTTTATTGAACTTCAACGATCGTAAGAATGCTTTTCCAGTTCAAAATTTTTATTTGAACTTTTAACTTACTTTCAAATACTCAATCGAGTTTAAATTTTACATACTGACGTAAATCCAATGACAATTTAATATTATTGTAAATTTCAGTGGTTACCATTTATACTGTATTTTACAGCATAACACAAAAAATCTCTGAAGATTTTTTAAATCCGATAAATTTAAGAAAAAGTTTTAAGATTAGATAACACAAGACTGTAATGGTTGTGTATTTTAACTTTTATGTATTTTTAAGCAATGGAAATTACCTTAATTTTTTATCATTATGTCAGAATTTTTCGCAAATCATAAATTGTCAAAGTAAAAGAATAACAATGATCGGATACTTTTAAAAAAAAGTTGGCTATGTTTTTTACTTTTGATAATTTTTATGTATTTTTTAGCACTGAATCTGAAAATGACCTTCCTTTTTATACATCATCTTAGAGTTTTTTTTTTTTACATATCGTATATGTCAAAAGTTAAAATATAGCGAAATTTTGAAACTATAAAACAGATGTGAAATATTTTAAATTTAACTCAATTTTTTTTGCTTATATTAGGATTTTTGCAGCGAAACAGCTGAAGGATCCGACGAGGTGGAGAAAGATATTCAATTTTAACTTTGAAATTTACAATTTCGAAAAATCCTGACGCGATGGTTAAAAATAAAAATCAATTTTGAATTCTATTTTACAGTAACAAATTTTCGCTGTTTTTCTTTTTTTTTTTTTTTTTTTTAACTTTGCAATTTACAAAAAAGAAAAAAAAATCTTTGTACGATAATAAACTAGTCGTTGGAGAGGGGGGGGGGGGGGGGGGGCACCGTAATACTTATCCATCATGAAAATAAAATGCATGTAAACTATTTATAAAATTAATCGCAATTCCAAAATAAAATTTAAACGCATATTTAAATAGTTTTAATATACATAGTAATGTCTTATTAATGAATTGCTGATGAGCCAATTTCGACAAATAATATAAAACGCCAAAATACTCAAGTAGTACCAGATTGCGTAAAAGATACATCCTTATAACTCCAAAAATAATAATCATGTAAACTAACAATTTACTGCGTCGGATTAAGCGTCTCATTTACAACTAAAATATATCTTTGAATTGAAATTTCAATGAAATACAGGGTCATGAAAAAACGAAGAATGTGGAAAATAGGATTACACGTATCTCGGCAACTAATAATCCGATCAACTTTGTTCTTCATGCAAAATTTGTGTTATTTTATTGCCTATTACGTCCACTCCTTAAAATAAAACATTTCGAAAATTTTTATACACCTTTCATCAGAACGAATTTTTCGAGAGTCCGAAAAAAATAGTTCCGGATTATCGAGGTTATTGATATTAAATAGGCTTCGTCCGATTTCTACATACTAAGTACATACAAAGTTTCAAGTCTCTATCTCAGTATGTTCGGGAGATAGAGCGGTTACAGACAGACACACGGACGGACGGCAATTTTTTTATTTTGTTTCGAAAAATATGTTTTTCGGAATCTTCACTATCCGAAACGTGTAAATCCGACAAAATTTATTTTCGATTTTCAAAACGATTGCAATACTTACCCTATACTATGGGTAAGTAATAATAATTTCCAACTGAATGCAAAGAGAACTAGTTGTTGGTGGACCACAGTAATACTTACCCATCATGGATATGCATAGTATAAAATATGAAAATAAAACGAAAGTAAACTATAAAATGCATTGCAATTCCAAAATAAAATTTAAACGCATATTTAAATAGTTTTAATATACATAGTGATGCTCTATCAATGAATTGCTGATGAGTCGATTTCGAAAAATTATATAAAACGCGAAAATACTCAAGTAGATTCGGATTGCGTAAAAGAAACATCCTTATAACTCCAAAAATAATAATTCTATTAACTAACAATTAATTGCGTCGGATGAAGCGTCTCATTTCCAATAAAAATATACCTTTGAATTGAAATTTGAATGAAATGCAGGGTGATGAAAAATCGAAGAATGTGGAAAACAGAGTTACACATATCTCGGCAACTAATAATCCGATCGACTTCGTTCTTTATGTAAAATTTGTGTTATTTTATTGTTGTTTACGTCCATTCCTTAAAACAAAACATTTCGGAAATTTTTGTATACCTTTCATCAGAACGAATTTTTCGAGAGTCCGAAAAAAATAGTTCCGGATAATCGAGGTTATTGATATTAAATAGGCTTCGTTCCATTCTTACATACTAAGCACATACAAAATTTCAAGTCTCTATCTCGATTTGTTCGGGAGATAGAGCGGTTACAGACAGACACACAGATGGCAAAAAAAAAAAAAAAAAAAAAAAAAAAAAAATCTAAAATTTTTTTTTTTCGGAATCTCCAGTATCTAAAACGTGTAAATCCGTCAAAATTTTTTTTTTCGATTTTCAAAACGATTGCAATACTTACCCTATACTGCGTATGATGGGTAAGTAAAAGGAAGGTCAATTTCAGATTCAGTGGTACAGAATAATAAGAATCAATTATCAAAAGCTAAAATAAAGCGACATAACCCCAATTTCCAGGCTAGTTGAATCTAGTAACATTTTAAAATATGTATTGAATTGTGAATGAAGAAATTGAGGCCGTTAATTTTCATCATTTTATTTAACAAACGTTTTTTTCCCCCTTCCTATACGTTTATTGCAAATTGTATGTTTTGCATTTGCATAAATGTGTCAGAATGATTAAAGATTTAAAATTTATATTTAATGTATATTTAATATATAAAATTTGTAATATTTCATAGTATAATTTAATATATATATTTAATATATAAAATTTGTAATATTTCATAGTATAATTTAATATATATATTTAATATATATAATTTAAAATGCTAATTCTATTCTTAACCATTTATTTTTATGCATTTCACGATTTTCTATCTAACGTCTTTTTCTACTGAATTTGTGATTTGCTGCAAAACAATTAGCTCCAACTTTAATCCACCATTACTCGGTCAATTTTATTCCTAAAATAATGGGACCTTTTTTTGTCTTATTTGTCAGTATAGCAAGAAAATTTTTCAAATTTATAATTTATGGGACTGGAAGACCGTATAAAAATTATTTGGTAATTTTTTAATAAGTATTTTTGTTGATTCAATCGCCTTTTTAAACATTCCTGTATATATACATATATATGTAACAATAAAAATTTTGTCCTTAATTATTTCAAATTCTTGTAATATTTAAAGTTCCCTGTCTTTTAATATCTTAACATATTTATTATATTTTTAATTTCATATCTTTAATCTACACTTTATTCTAAAAAACATTCTATTAAAGCAACCCTTTGTTTAAAACCCCATTACTTAATTTTATCCTTTTATATACATTCTAAAATCATACGATTACCCATAATTCCCTGCTAGAGATGCCAGAGCTGGATTGCATCACTATTATTCTGAGTGACTGACAGAACTTTTTGCCCCCCCCCCCCTCCGTTTTAATTTTTCATTGGTTAAGAACATATTTTCTAGTAGATTTAACTGGCAATATAGAACGTTACCATAAAATCCTGTGTTCCTATGCACTTTAGGATATAACAAATTACTCTGACTCATGAGACAGACTTTTTCATGTGCTAAACAGAACCTTGTCATTTGATGGCTAAATGTCTTTTAACAGGTGAGCTTCCTATCATGATAGCATCATTCTGTTCATTATGGTGGAATCTTACAGTGGTACAAAATTTAAACTGGAGCCTTAGTGGAAGTAGTTACGATGCTATAAATATGAATAAATGTGTTTTTTTAAAAGAATTTTGTCTGATGTACTGTGTCCAATTTAAGTGGAAAATATCCAAGGAATTTCATTCTCATCTTTGAAACTGTATATCACACAACTGGTGGTATAGCAATTGAGTATTCCTGATAAATGATTTAGATCAGCATTTTACTTTTTAAGTATTCCTAGTAAATGATTTCAAGCAACATTTTACGTATATAAACAAGATTTTTTTTAACAGCTAGGATATATTTCCCTATAAAAATCAAAATCAAAACTAAATCTATAACAATAAAGAATAAGTCTACCTGGTGAGTAAGAAACAAGGAAAATATAATGTAGGGATGTTGCAACACTGCTTTCTCCTATTATGAGCGAGATGTAGAGCTATATGATTTGGTAAGATTTATGTACAGGGTGATCAAGAAATAAATTGTCCACTTCAGAGGGATCTAGAATGCATTCTATTGGTCCAAATGATTTCTGGCACAGGTTGGCCATGAAAAGCCCATGGTTTGAACTGTTCTTTAGTTTCTTTTTTATTCTGATGAATTCAAACCGAAAATCATTTGGATTTCGCTTTAACTTCTCCAAAAATTCTTTTGAAATTGACAAATGAGCGAGTTTAATACCAATAGGGAGCATTTGCAGCATCCATATTGCAGAAAGCTATTCCATGTTTAAATGAGTTGTTAAAATATTTTACACCCATTCACTTGAGATTCTGTAGTCTCAGCAATCTCAGGCACTTTCACTCTCTGATCGTTTATCACAATATCGTGGATTTTTTTTCTATCAGTTCTGATATCGTAACTTCAATCAGATGACCTACACGTTCATTGTCAAAAAAGCTTGTACAGCCATGTTTGAATTAAACTGTCGAATATTTTACAGTTGATAATGAAAGTGCAGAGTCTCCATAAAAATTTTTTGAGTTCCCCTTTAACCTCTTAAATTGTTTTCTTTTTCAAAAAATGATTTTTCATCAATGTTCAATATTAATTTTTTTCCATTTTTGAAAAATTACTAAAATTGCTTTATTTTAATCGCTAACTAAACCACTTAGAGACTTGACAAATTGCCATGTTTGATGTGAAAGGTCACCTTTACGAAATAAACCATCTTTTAAATTCTAGTAGCATCACCTCTAGCCAAGTTCAGATACTTATCATACTTCTCTTGTATTTCTTGATCACCCTGTACAAAGATATGCACTCATTGATGATGCAAGTCATTTTTTGGATCTTTTCAAATTAGATTTTTTAAATCATGCAATTTTTAATTTTTTTTTCCCTACACTTCATGATTATTTTTCCGCAATAGTAAAACAAAAAGCATTTAAATATTTTAGTTTTAAATGTTGTCCCTCTTTTCAATAAAGTTTATTCAGAATTTATGCAGTAATTAAAAAAAAAATTAATTTTTTAATGCAAATTTTGGTGTTTTTCTGCATTTTGCAATGTTTTTTCATCAGTTGGAAAAGGAATTGGGTTTCAAATTTTTACTAGTAAAATCTGTCCTGTGATTGCATCATCCAATGTAATTTTTTATTAATTTTAAGAAATTTTTTATAAAAATGTGGAATGCAAAGAAAACCTATCTATAATATCACTCAGTGAAGAACAGCAGGATTCCGGTAGCACCAAAAGTACAAATAACAACAACACTAGTCAGAATTCTAGTAAGAAAAACATAAGCAAGTCCAAAATATTAAGTCAGTTTTAACTGAACATATCTACTTATATTGAGATAGTGGTTTTAACACTGTGACCATGGCTAAGGAAAAATTCAAGATAGTTCCCATAATTACGCAGTTTTCCCCCAAAATGGTATGGATGCTATTGCTCTGCTACTTTGAACAGTATATGTACAGTAAAAAAAGAATGGCAAGTGGAAAATAAGAAATGTTCAAAATTATTTGAAACACAGTGTGCTTACCCTTCACATAAATAATTGTTTATATAATTTGCAGTAGAGTGAATTCATTTCATTATTTTCAGAAAACTTCTCTATTCCTAATACACTGCAATCAACTTATTTTTCAAGCACCAGATTTAATTTTGGGAGAAAAACTTCGAGTAAAAAGTAAACATGTCTCATGTTGATTTGCTATATAGTGTCATTTTAAGGGGCTTGCCTTTAGAATTCGTAACAAAAAAAAAAAAAAAAAAAAAAAAAAAGAATAGCTGTCACATATTTTTTCAAGAATGCAACTGACTGGAGATATATTACTGCTCAAACTCAGGAAATTCCAATTAGCAAGAAAAATTAATGAGAGTAAACATGAATCAGTTCCACAGAACCAAACAAGATAATGAATTATAGTTCCCCATATCAATGACCCAGAACAGACCTTTTGCACCTAAGCAATAGAGAAATGCCCAAAATAATATTAAGTTGGTACACATTCCAACAGAAACCAAATTTCATTACCAAACCAAGTTTATCTCAATATCCAAATGCATAACATTGAGCCAATGACTGTCCATTTCAAAAACCAATTTTAGGTGTCTTCCAATTCCAGTTCAAAATACTCAAGAACAAGCTCCTGAACCCACAAATTATGATTCATTCCACAATACAAGTAATAACTGATGATAGCTAATAATCAAAATCAACATAGCAAAAAGAGAGACATTTTTATAAGATTTTAATTACATGTTATATGGATAAAATTAGAGTATTTAGGTCTAGTGGTTTTCATATACAGGGTGATAAATTTAAAAGAGTACTTGTTTGTTTTTTGTATTATCTGCATGTATAATACATGTAGCAAAATTTTCAACATCATTACTACAGTCGAACCTTGTTAACATGAACCTCAAGGGGAATCAAAATTTTATTCATGATATCAGTATCAAATCTTTGTATTCGTTTGTATAGGGGACTGTGAAAACAATTAATGTTAAGAGTGTTCATGTTAATGAGGTTTGACTGTATATCTATATTTAATGTGCAAGTACCATTTTTTTAAACTTTTGTAAATGCAAAAACTTGTTTTTTTAAATATAAATTCACGTTAACATAATTAGTAATTTTTAATCAATGCTGCTTCTTACAACGTTTATGTTAATGTTTCAAAGTTATATTAATGTAATGTTAACATTTTAAAGTGCTGCAAACATCAGTGAATAAAAACAAATCCTAACCGGAGAAATGCAACTTTTCCAGTTGTATTTATAATCTACTAAAAAACACTTTTCAAAAGTAAAAAAAGCCAAGCAAAAAAAAAAAAGGGGGGGGGATGAAAGTTGTGTTTAAAAAATGGTCTGATATTAAATTTCCAAGCTTATATTATGGTATTTATTTAACATTTTCCATTAAAAAAATTACTATTTGTAAGTCAATGCCTTTGCATATGTTGATATAAATCCTTTTCTCTGGTACTAAATACATCGTAACGTGTTTTGAAAATTATGCATGATGGGCTTGCTGGCCATTTTTCCATGTTTTACACTAATTTCTATATACCCAAATGCATAGTTAAAATTTAAAACTCAAAATTGTTACTCAAGCAGACATTTCCGTACTTAAATATTGGTGTTGAAATTTTAAAATTTCGTTTAGTTGTAGGTAATCTATAGATAGATCACAAGCTGGTAATGAGTTAAATATATCTGTCCGTAGTTAAAATCAGAAGTTCAAACTTGGGTGCTTAGAAATTTGTGTAAAATATGGAAAGATGGCAGCCAAGCCCATCATGCATAATTTTAAAACAATTGAATTTTCAAAACATGTTACGATGTATTTAGTACAAGAGAAAATGATTTATATCAACATATGCAAAGGCACCGACTTACAAATAGTAATTTTTTTAAATGGAAAATGCTAAATACCATAATATATACTTGGAAATTTGATATCAGACCATTTTTTAAACACAACTTTCATCCTTTTTTTTTTTGCTTGCTTGGCTTTTTTTACTTTTGAAAAGTGTTTTTTAGTAGATATCATTTCCTTTTTTTTTTTTTTTTTTTTTAAGAGATTATATAAAATTTAAATAATCTGCTCACTCAAACAACCTCTGTAAGTAGGAAGTAAAAAATATAAGTGCATCTTAGAGTAATTAATCATTTAAAAGCAGCGAGAGTCAACTTCTTTTCTTAAAGTATCATTCTTCTTCAATTTATATGGTATTTAATTTAAAAGAACAATGAAAATTTTGTAAAAAACCGATAGAATCGAATATAAATCTACAGTTGGTATTTTAGTTAGATATAAAACGAAAATTGAAATAAAATTTAAATCTATAGTTGATATTTTAGTTAGATGTAATGCAAAAATCTACTTTAGCAAGCAAACGAATTATACACTGGTGTCCAAAAGTTAAGCATAATTGGTAATTAAGTAATTATTTTTAAGTAATGAAAGAAATATGAATCGAAATGTGCTGAAACTCGAGGTGTGTAAACAAAATAGTACGCCTCACATATTTTCGCGAAGAGTTTTCCGCGAAATCGAACAGGGGACCGTCAACAAATTGAAAAAGAACGAAGATCTTTTGGATAACCCTGTCAAAACTAATGTAGCAAAAGCGTTCAAACTGCACATTATGATTAATTGGCTTATTGTAATGTACTATGTTAATTTTTACAAGGATAGCATGTATACTCGTAGAGAAATTAATGTTTTTATAAAAACAGTCCTAAATTTTTCCAAGTTTTTGGCTTATAATTTGCAGAGTTCTTATTATAAAATAATGTTCTTTTCTGAAAATATGACAAACATCATTGTACACAATACCCTGTCATCAGAATTTAAAAATAATAAAAATTGTATGAAAAATGAGTATGTTTAGTAAATAATTTTTCATTGCGCATGCGTCAACGATATCAAAATGTCATTTACATATTGTGTTAGCTAAATGTATAGAGCAACTTCTGTAAAAGTTTCAAAAACATAGCTTGAAAATTCTGAAAATGGGAGCCTATAGAATCAACTCAAAATCCGTTATTCCTAAAGGAAGCAAAAAAATCAGGGGTTTTACCTAAATATAGTTGTACGTGCAATATTGTGTAGGCACTAAACAATGGAATATGGATACAGCCCCTCATCTTTTTGCTTCCTTTAGGAATAACGAATTTTGAGTTGATTCTATAGGCTCCCATTTTTAGAATTTTCAAGCTATGTTTTTGAAACTTTTACAGAAGTTGCTCTATACATTTAGCTAACACAATATGCAAATGACATTTTGATATCGTTGACGCATGCGCAATGAAAAATTATTTACTAAACATACTCATTTTTCATACAATTTTTATTATTTTTAAATTCTGATGACAGGGTATTGTGTACAATGATGTTTGTCATATTTTCAGAAAAGAACATTATTTTATAATAAGAACTCTGCAAATTATAAGCAAAAAACTTGGAAAAATTTAGGACTGTTTTTATAAAAACCTTAATTTCTCTACGAGTATACATGCTATCCTTGTAAAAATTAACACAGTACATTACAATAAGCCAATTAATCATAATGTGCAGTTTGAACGCTTTTGCTACATTAGTTTTGACAGGGTTATCCAAAAGATCTTCGTTCTTTTTCAATTTGTTGACGGTCCCCTGTTCGATTTCGGGGAAAACTCTTCGTGAAAATATGTGACGCGTACTATTTTGTTTACACACCTGGAGTTTCAGCACATTCCGATTCATATTTCTTTCATTACTTAAAAATAATTACTTAATTACCAATTATGCTTAACTTTTGGACACCAGTGTACATTGATATTTCTCTTTCAGCAATTTGTACAAATATACAGACACTTGCTTGAATGCATTTGTACAGTCCTGTATTTTATCTGCTACCTTTATATTCACATTACTATTAAGCTTAAATTTAATCAGACTAGTAAGATTACTAGTAAAATTACACTTCCAAAAATTATCCATTGACGGCCATATGTCTAATTTTTTGCGTGGTCCTGTAAATCGTTTTATCTGTATTCAGTAAGCTTCATTTAGTATGCTAAATGTAATTCAGCATAAAAATGCATAACTAATTTAAAAACAGGAATTAATTTATTCCTCAGAAAATGTAACCAAAGATATTTTGTGATTTGTTTGTCTGTTCGTGAACGAAATGCCTGACGTTTACTGTTAAGCTGAAATTTAACTCTGACAAAAATACTCATAAAACTAGTAAAATCACACTTTCAGAAATTGTCATTCGTTGACGACCACATATCTATTTTTATTTATTTTTTGTGTGGTCCTGTAAATCGTTTTATCTGTATTCAGTAAAAATTTTTTAGCATACTAAATATAAGTAAGCATACAATTGAATAATTAAATAAAAAACATAAATTCATTTTTTCCTAGAAAAATAAAGTTAAAGATACTTTTTGATTTATTTGTCTGTCCGCGAATGCAATGCCTACTTTTACTGTTCAGTTAACATTTAACTCAGACTAAAGTATTCTTAAAACTAGTGAAATCACACTTCCAGAAATTGTCATTCGTTGACAGCTATATTTCTAATTTTTTGTGTGGTCCTGTAAATAGTTTTATCTGTATTCAGTAAATATCTTTTAGTATGTTAAATATAATTCAGCATAAAAAAAACATAGCTAATTTGAAAACACAAATTCATTTATTCCTAAGAAAATGAAGCCAAAGATGTTTTCTGATTTGTTTGTCTTTCCGCGAACGAAATGCCAAGCATTTATTATTGATTAATAAAATTGGTAAATATTGGTCTGGAGCAGGGTTGGAAAAAAACATGTTTTTTTGTTTAAAACGTTTTTTTCTCATTCAACAGCACAATTTCAATTAAAGTGAACAAAAATTATTAAATATAAAGAATGAAAATATTCTCAAACAGCAGTAAGGAGGAAAAAATTATATATTAAATACCAAACATTAATTAGCAATTTTATTTTTATTCTAAACTAAAACATTTAATTGTTAAGTTCTTTAAAAATGGTAACAAGTTTGGCAGCCTTATTAACACCCAAACGATTTCTGGTTTTGCTTTGCACAAAATCAAAAGTACAGAAAACTCTTTCTAATCCAGCAGTGGAACATACAGCTGTATGTAACTGTTTTATGATATTCATGGAATTTTTAGCAATGTGTTTTTCAAGGCTCAACCACCACGATAAAGGTGTTACTTCCACTTTATTTGATTCTCCAATGGCAAATTTATGATTGGTAACTGCATTAAACATATAATCAGAGAATGGAGCTGAGTTAGCTTTAAAGTTTATAATTACTAGAATTAGTTCAGGACATAATTTGGCAGCATTTTTCAGTCTCATCAAAGAAAACAATAAAAAATATTTTTTAACTACTAAACAAATATCTATATAGTATTGCAGTATTATCTATTGATGGAAGAAAGAATTATTTATAGTATATTAAGAAGGCATTTAGCCCAGATTTTTTACTCATTATTATGCTCTCTGTGGACCATCTGCTGAATTTATTCAGAAAAAAGGAGAAATAGATTTCGTATCTAGTTTCCTGAACAAGAGTATATAAAGGATACCACCTTTTAAAAAAAGTAAATCCATAAAGAATATGCATGCTATTAACTTTAATTTTGTTATAGTTTGTGTATATATTTTGATAACATAAAAATAACAGGGAGTCAGATTATGCATTAAAAAAAGTTTTTGACTATTTTTTATTAATGGGGTAGCACAATACATTAAGAAACAAAGTAAAAAAAAAGATAAGGGAAATCTACAAGAAAAACAAGTTGGAAATTGCACGTGAAGCGTAGCAAATGAGGTGCGTTCGTATGATAATGAAATTTAAAAAAATATCACTAATAAAATTGTAAATAGTTAATTACAATTAAAATGTGCAACAAACAATGTTCTCTCTATTCTCATTATGTAATGGAATACTCTTGTAAATCAATAATAAAAGTTCTTTGCACAACAGATTATGCAAAATCTATATTATAATATGTACTTTATTATGCATATCAATATTATTATGTTCGAATGAGTGTAATATTGAAATGCATTTGAAATTTTTTTTTCCATTGACAGTAATGTAACGGAGTACTTCTGATTGTCTCTATATTTGATCTATGCATCCTATTTTCAAAAAATGGAAATGACTTGACCAAATGATGTAATAAGTATGTAATTTAAATTTCAAACGATTAAAATGCATTTGCAACATTTTCCCCCATTGACCATAATGTAACGGAATACTTTTGATCGTCCCTGTAATTGATCTATCCATCCGATTCTCATAAAATTTGAAATGACTCGACAAAATTATGTAATAATAATATATTTTAAATTTCAAAAGATTCGGTTGGGTAGTTTTTGCATTGTTATATGCGGACAGACAGACAGACTGAACGAACACTATCGGTGCTATGTACTTACATAATTATGAACACACCTAAAAAAAGCTATCATACTACTAGTTAAACTGAACACTAATTGTTCTCAACTTCTGATCATTTTTAAAAAAGCAGCAATAACCGAGATTGTGCAATCCAGATATTATGCAATCATGGTATTACATAATACTGAGCAATATAAAGAGATGACTACTAAATTCTTGGTTTTTAGACAGAAAATCCACAGAAATTAAAGATAGCAGATAGTACAAAAATGAGATAGAGAAACAGAAATGCATGTTTCTAGATAGTCTTTATAAATAATTTAACACTGAAATACGGTTAATTTTGAAAATTAGATTATTAATACTATAGAACTTTGATATTATATAAAAAAATCATAATTGAGATATTTAAAAAAATAAATTATGTATTTCCAATTTTAGAGGAAATAAATTTACTTTAAATACTTAATTAAAATGAAATAACCAATTTATAATTTTAATAAAATTTGAATGATTTTTAGTATATACAGCTAATTAGAAATTTTTAATACAATTTTATTTCATAAATTTTAATTTGTGACATTATTAGCAATAATCATGTTTTAAACATTGTTTTAAATGTAATGTTTTAAACAGCTGTTTTAACAGCTGACACTAATTTCTACGTATCCAAATTTGTTACTTATTCAGACATATAGATAGCAGACACTTCATACTTAAATACGGGTGTTGAAATTTAAAAGTTTTGTCCAACTGTAGGTAATCTATAAATAAATTGTTGGATGGTTATGGGTTAAATATTGTTTAGAAATTTGGGTAAGAAATTGTTTTGAAAATATGGCCATAAATCGGTATGATATAAATATTATTGGTTAATATAATTGTACAAATTGGTTCAGTAGACCCCTTTAAATAAACATTTTATGGTAAAATCTTATTTCCTCATACATTGACGTCAAAGTTGTTATGTATGTCGATTCTCTGCTCAAACCCAAAGCGAATTATTTACCATGGTTCTCTTTTATATAAAAATCAAACTCAATTTCTTTTTCAAAAGTTTTGTTTACACCAGGAATGTAACTTTAAATGCTAATAATTTTAAATGACTACACTTTAGAAGATATTTCTTTCTTCACAAGTTAATTTTATTTTAAAGATCTTTCTAAAAATGAACTTTTACACCGTTTTATTCGAAAAAATAATTAAAACTTTAAGTAGCAGCACCTAAAATTATTTGCTCTACTATAATGTAGCTAGAGCACGATTGGCAGGTTTATTGTAATTTGGCATAATTTGTAAATTAGCAGTTTTTTGCTGAAGGCCCTTGTCCTCGCTCGAGGAAACGCTCGCGAGCTAATGCCATTCCTATGGGGAAGCCTTTTTCTAATAACTCTTTCGCATTTTGACATTTTTGAATAATTTTTTTAATAAAAATTTTCATTTTGTAATCTAAAATGTTTTTATTGACTCAAATTGCTTTTAAAATACCACTATCTCATTTAAAACATTTTTGTAATTGAAGCCATGTCTATATCTAACATTTTAGGAATTAACCATTAAACACCATTGAGAGTTGACACCCTGTATATTTGTATAACTAAAAAATAAAACCTTTACACAGTGCAAGAAGCAAATTTTCTTCAGAATTTGAAAATTCTGCATTATAATATTGTGTTTTAACATATAATAGAGGCACAACATGCTTTTAAGGATTCAACTTTTAACAGTGAAAAAAATTTGCACCAAAACTTTACAACATTATTTCTAATCAATAATCTTTGCAGTATATCTACATCTGCAATAGAACTTGAGTATGAAGTTTATTATTTAGAAATAGCAAAGATAAAATTTTTCCGTAACATTTTTTATACAATAAAAAATTTAACCCAACTAATAATATTAAGGTACTTATGCTACCTTACAACTACATTTAAAAATAACTCTTTTACAAGTGCATTATGGCTCATCTTAACCATGTTTGAACCTAAGAGATAAAGATTGAATAAGAATGATCTAATGTATGCAGAAATTCACAATCTGCACCCACTACATTCAATCCCAAGGAATACAATATTAAGAGCTATTGTATATTGATATATATTAGTCATTTATAGCTATGTTTACAATGTAACTTTTAACAAAGTGTGAAATGTCTAAAGATACAAAACCTTGCATTTTTAGAGAATTGTGTTTGACAAGATCTCTGTGTGTGTACATACATACATACATATGCATGCAAACACTAAAGAGCTTGCTAACCCCTGTGCCCCCCCTTGCTTGCTAACCCCTGTGATTTGCACTGCAATTCATGGCGAATGCTTTATGCAAATAAGAATTCCTTTTTTTCATCTATACAGGCATGAGATTGCAAAAAATTAAAAAAAAGAGGAAAAGCGCGTGAGCTGGAAAATAAGAAATTATTTTTAAATAGCATGCGTTAAAGGCAATTAAGAAAGTTATTTTATTTGCCATAATAAAAGGGGGGGGGGGGGAGGCACAGTGAATCAATTTATGCAAATACTACTCTAAGTAATTAATTCTGCAATGAAAATTTCTATTTTCACTGAAAAAATCATTCAACAAACATTGTAAGCTAATGTTTAATTGGGCACTCAACTGCAAAAAAAGTTTGTACATCTAATGCAATGTTTTGCACAGCAATCTTAGCTAGTCATCCAATTCCAATTTTAACATATTTTTACTTAAAATATCATTTAAACATGGGAAGTTAAACTTGCAAATCATCTGAAATAAAAAAAAAAAAACTTTAAAACATTAAAATTGCACCTAGTTTTTTGCGATTCTTTGATGAAATTTGCATTTTTCTGCTATCTCTTGACAGTGTTTTTTTCTGCGTTTCTTTCTAAAAATTTACGTTTTTCTCACGAACTTTGGACGAAAAACGCGTTTTTTTTCCACAATCTTTGGCTGAAAAACTCCTTTTTTTCACGATCTTTGGACGAAAAACGAGTTCTTTTTGAGATCTTTGGTCGAAAAACGTTTTTTTTTCCGCGATCTTGAGTCGAAAAACGCATTTTTTTTAAAGCGATCTTTCGTCGAAAAACGTGTTTTTTTTGCGATCTTTGGTCGAAAAACTCGGTTTTTTCCCCGTAATCTTTGGCCAAAAAACGTGTTTTTTTCACGATCTTTGGTCGAAAAGCGCGTTTTTTTCACAATCTTTGGACGAAAAACGCGTTTTTCTCCCGATCTTCAGATGAACAACGCATTTTTCACTCGATCTTTGGAGGAAAATCACATTTTTCTAGCGATCTTTCAACGAAAATTCAGTTTTTCTTGGGATCTTTTGACGAAAATCATGATCGTACGGCGAAAATAGTTTATTTTTTCACGATCCTTTGACGAAAATAGTGTTTTTTCACGATCTTTTGATGAAATTAGTATTTTTCGCGATTTTTTGAGACACAAATAGCATTTGTTTTTGCGTCTTTTTCAACGAAAATCTTACTTTTTTCATGCGATCTTTTGATGAAATTTGTGTTTTTCCGCGAACCTTTGCCAATAAACAAATCGGAAAATGACAAAGCGGAAAACCACGGAAGAATCTCATGCCTGATCTATAATATTGCATAATATAGTTTAAATTCATTTAAAACTCTCTGAAAAATACTATGGACATGTTATGTATAATGCAAATGAAATGTAAAAGTTTTCTGCTGCATGTAAAAGACAATATTGATCAGAAAGGCAGTTCGCTGCATGCATACATCGTAAAATGAACTAATGGAATTACTACCCATACATTGACCAAACAATCTGTTCATTCCCAATATTTTATTAAATTATTCTAGATTTCCAGCATTTTCACTATTTCCCTGTCTCTCAATAATGTTTTATTTATTATTTTTATTTAAATTAGTTTTCTATTAAAAACACATTTTAATATTTATCTTATTAAAAATAAATGCATTTTCCCTTGATAAAAATCCTTCTTAAAGCTGTTTTGTTTCACAATGCTAAAACTACGAAAACTCAGTTCATTTTGAATATTCTTTTACACCCTTTATATCAGTGCAACACTTTACTACAAATTTCATTTCCTTGTCGGTAAGGAGTTCAATGCTTTGATTGCTTCCTTAGGTTGATACATGTTATTGATTTAACCAGAACATATGCCAATATAGTGATAACTCTCCATTCAAACCTTTCTTAAATTGGCAATCATGAGTGCAGGACTAATTTTGTTTTCCATGTTTTGATTGCTTAAATACCATAAATATGCTTGGAGAATAATGTTAATGTGCTAGTAATGGTAGGATGAAATTAACTAAAGTTTTATCACAAAATCTGTCATGACTTCAGAAAAACTGAATGTTGTAGAAAATGGTCTTGTATTATGAATTATGTGAATAAAAATATTTTTTAAATCTGCAATGACCTTTTTGGAAACTCATAGTGGATTTCTTCATTGTTTTTGCCATTAGATACAAGTTATTTCCTAATTAATAGTCAACTGATTGTTCATCATATTGCATATTGTCCACTTCACTTTAACAAATACATACATTTTTTATAACAATTTATAAACATTTTTAATAGGGATGTACCGAATAGTGATTTTGGCTGAATACCAAATATTCGACCAACAGGCGAATTAAATACCGAATACCGAATTTTTGGCCAGCCATTAAAAGTAGAAATTGTGTAAAAAGAAATTGTGTGAAAAAGTAGAAATTATTTTTAAAAATGTTTTAAAAAGGCTTTATTAAGTATTGGATTCGGCAGGCCAAATAGTCTCATATTCGGCTTAACCAAATAGTTTGATATTCAGCCTCACCATATATTTGGTAACATGGTCAAATATTGAACAGATACCGAATATTTGGTGCATCCCTATTTTTTAATTAATATATTTTCCCCTTAGTAAGCAGTCTTCCACCAGGCGCCATGCTGTAAGGACTACTGGCAACAATAAAGTAATGTTTTCACCAAAGGTATGTGCGATATGAGCCATGACTTGAAAATTTAGATTGTAATATATATATTAGATACGAGTTTGTAACTAACTGGTGCCATGTGTGCAGGAAATTCATTCAAGATGAAATTGAAGGTTTTACATCCATATTGGTACATAACCTTTGATGAGACAAAATACATCTATGAAAATGATCCAATACTCCCCAAAGAATAATGTTACAATTAAATATTTACTTATAAATTAATGAATTTAATTACCTTCATGCTTAATTTTACAAATGAATTGTGTATCAAAGATATATCTTTTTTTAAGAAAATTACTGAGAAATTGCAAGCAGAGACAATTGATTTGTTAACAAAATATTTTACACTATATAACTCTTTGAATTTCATAATATATAAATTTTCTTTTAATGCCAGAATTAAGATTTATAGCTTTACTTCCTTGATGAATAAAATTATTCAATACCTAACTTCCATAAAAGATGTTAATATAATATTTAATTGAATATAATTAGTTAATATAATATAATATTAATAGCTTGTCTAAAATGTCAGTGAATGTGATGAAATCTAATTTAGTGTGTCATTAATTTACCAAATTAAGTCTTTTTTATTTATATTACATAACAGAAGTTTTTTGCTGTATGTATTAATGGATGCATATAGCAAATGCCATATAAATGAGAGTGTTTTCTGCTAGTCTCCAAAATAAGCTACCTACCATGCTATTTTGTTAAAAATTAGAATAATGTTTTATTTTGCAATATGCACAAAAATCAACCTACTTCACAGGAAACAACACCTAAGTACAAAAATTGCACAGAAGGTATCACACTTTTTAGATATGTACTTTCAGATATGAAAATATAGAATAAGAATGAAAATTATGAAACATTAGTATTCAAGTAATCATTAAAAAATAACATTCATATGTACATGAGAAAAGAAACATTTTACCGCTAACCCACTTTAAAACATCTAAATAACAGTCAATTGAGATTTACAAGGAACTTAAAAATGCAACAGGTTAAGAATAGCTGCTATTAATATAAATTGCATAGCAAATATTAAAATATAAATTAAAATAAAAAAATAAACATGCAGTTATTTACATGCCAGTTCTCTAATATAAATACAAAAAAAAAAAAAAAAAAAAAAAAACATTTACTGCAAAAAGTGTTAACAAGCTATCAAAAATGCAGACATAACTTTGTACATGCAAGACATTCACCATTTTTCAAGACATATTCACAATCAGACATTAAAAAACAGTTTAATGAATGTCAAATTAATGAAATAAGCATATACAATAACTATTTAAAAAATATCTAAATGATGGGAAGGCAATATTTCAAAGCAACATGTTTAATACACAAACAATACAGAAATTAAAAAGGAATCATTCTAACATAGGCCATTCTTTACACAAACCAATAAATAACATTCTATGTGTGTCCTTGAGTCTTTTAAATATAAAAACACATCCAACTTCAAACATTTTTCTGCTATTCAAAAGCAAAGTCCATATATCACAAGGTGAAAAGGGTTAAAGTACAAAGGCAGGTTAGACATCTTGTTATGGGAACATGCCACATGCTTCCAACAAAACGTCCATCCCAAATGAAATTGTCCCCTGCCACATTTATTGTGTCCCCTGAATCACCACTCTCTTTGGTCTCATACAGAGGAATGTTTCCCATGAAAGAGCGGAAATACTGAAGGGATGTCTACTTGGACAAACCTGATTGTTGCTGTTGGGGTGTGCTGGCAAAGGCAGGACTCTGACCTTGAGTGTTGGACCCAGGCCCCACAGCATTCATATTGGGTTGTGGCTGCGGCTGTGGCTGAGGTTGAGGCTGGCCTGTCAACCTGGATAAAATACCTCGTTCAGACATTTGGAGTCTCTGAGCTACAGGTGGAATGCGGGCGAGAGTGGCAGGTAACCGACTTACATCAGATTTCATGTCACTCAAAAGTTCTTCTAATTGATTGAGCACTAGAAAAAAAAGAAAAAATACACATTATCTCACTAATCCTAAAAAAAAAAAAAATTCAAATGATATGCTCAAGAAATAGAGCATTAAATAAACTGATAATGAATTCTAAAAATAGGTAAAGTACTTTCTGAATTTTTAACAATTTAAAAAGACCAACACAATACCCTCTAGCCATTTTATAAATAGATTAGTAATTGTAATTCAATAGCATAAAAACAATGTAATGCAATTAGTCTTCCATTCAACACAGTAATTTATGGTTGCAGGAATACAGAAATTTATCATATTTTACACCCACAAAAAATTCTCAAACTATTTCCAATAATTTTTTTTTTTTTTTTTTTAAATCTTAACAAATGATATCTTTGAATTTTTGGGGAAACTTATAATATTGAGAAAACAAATAATTCAATAGCAGATCTAAGAGTTGAAACTTTTAGGTAGTACAGGACTTTTACACACTGGTGCAATCATAATGACCCAGAAGATACCTGAGCCCCCATGTGCACTTTAAATTGACAAGTTCTTCAGGAAAATTACTGAAAACAGTCAGACCGCCGAATGACACTTGCCACAAAACTTGGGGTACCTAAACAAATCTCCCGACTTTTTCAGGTTTTTCCTGAACCTTTCTTAGTAAAAATTTGGTTTGTATATTGTTGTAAAATCATCAAAGAGCACAACTTTAATCTAAATAAGTGCTAAAAAAAGTATGATAATATGACTGTCTGATTTATAATTACTTTTCATGCAATGCAGGGTTCCCAGTAAAATAAGACTGGCAAATTCCCTGATTTTCCATGACCAAATCTCAAAAAATTCCCTCACTAAATTTCAAAACATTCTCCAATTAAACGGCATACAGTGAAATCTGCTACTTATTTTTGCAATCCTTTGTCAAAATTAGTAATGTTTTCTGTAATCGTACTTCAAATTTCTCAAAAATTTGTTTGACGAAATTTGAGATTTTTCCCAAAAACATTTGATGAAAAATGCATCATTTTTCATTTCTTTTTCTAAGACATTTCCATAACTTTCTAGAAAATAATTGTAAATTCCCCCGACTTTTCCTATATATTTTGAAATTTCCCTGACTTTCCATGACTGCTTTGAAATTCCATGTCTTTGCAGATTTTCCCTGAATTTCCCATGATGCTGGGAACCCTGTAATGCTATTGCTATGTAGTTTGCATAAATTATGTAAATATTTTAGATTGGATGAATAATTAATTCAAAATTTTTTCATTTTTGAAAACAGATTCTAATTAGGGATTGATTGAAGCAAGAATTTTGCCAAATAACGAGATTACATACCAAATATTCGATTCTCGGCAAACGAATACTTAATAAAACAAATAGAAACTTTTAATAAACATTTTTACATATATTAACTTTTTCAATGAACAATAGTTAAAACTAATTACTTAAAAAATTTCATCACTTCTTTCCACAAATCACAAAACCATTATTGCTTATTTTATCACTAGTCAATACCTAAGAATAATCTATGAAAGTTATGAACTCTACAAGCTATTATTAAGGATAAGGATTGCCAGAAAACAAAAGTTTATTAAAATAACAAGTTGGAAATTGCACGTGAAGCGTAGCAAACAAGGCACGTTCGTACGATAACAAAGTTTTAAAAATATCAGTCTCATATACCAATCTCATAAAATTCTAAATAATTACAATTAAAATGCACACCAAACAATGTTCTGCCTATACCATTATGCAATGGAATACTTTTGTGTGGCCTTGTAAATCAATAACAAATATTCTTTGCACCACAGATTGTGCAAAATGTATATTAAAATATGTACTTTATGGATGCATATCAATTTTATTACGTTCGAATGAGTGTAACACCATTAAAATGCATTTTAAACATTTTTCTCCATTAACCGTAATGTAACAGAATACTTTTGATTGTCCCTGTAATTGAACTATGCATCCGATTTTGATAGAATTTGAAATAACTCGACAAAATTATGTAATAATTATGTATTTAAAATTTCAAACGATTAAAATGCATTTGAAACTTTTTTCCCCATTGACCGTAATGTAACGGAATCCTTTTGATTGTCCCTGTAATTGATCTATGCATCCGATTTTCATAAAATTTGAGATGACTCGACAAAATTATGTAATAATTAGGTATTTTAAATTTAAAACGATTCAGTTGGGTAGTTTAAGGAAAAGGAGTCAAATTTTCAAAAGTTAGTTCTTTTGGGCAAAATTTGCACTTTTTTGCCGAAATTCGTGCATTTAACAAAATTTACATGTTTTTTGCTATCACTTGGCAAAATTTGCACATTTTTTGTAAAGAAATTTGTATTTCGCGATTTTATTATGAAATTTGTGCATTTTTTGTGATTTTTTGACGAAATTTGTGTATTTTTAGTGATTTTCTGACAAGATGTGTGCATTTTTCGCAGTTTCATGAAAAATTTGCACATTTTTCACGATTATATGTTATAACTTGCACTTTTTTGCAATCTCATGACAAAATTTGCTCATTTTTTGCGATCTTTCGACAATATTTGCTCATTTTTCACGATCTTTTGAATAAATTCTCACTTTTTCACAAATTTTTGACAAAATTAGGCTTTTTTACGCAAGCTTTGGATAAAATTTGCTTTATTTAATGCAATGTTTGGATTAATTTTGTGCTTTTCCACTATATTTTCATTAAATTTGTACTTTTTCGCAATACTATGAAGAAATGTGCATATTACACGATCTTTTGACAAAATTTCGTGTATTTTTCTGGGATCCTATGTTGAACTTTGTGTTTTTTCAAGCAATCATTTGCCGAAATTCAAGATTTTTTATCTGCAATTTTTATCCTATGCCCGTAACGCCGAAATTTTTGTTGCATATCCATAATAATTACAGATGAACTGTAATACTTGGCACCTCTAAATAATGTTGAAATTTAATTCTTTATCTATTGAAAACTTGCTTAAAATTTGCCTACATCTGAGTTTACAATTAGACATTTAGAAGATGATCCACTATCATTACAAGATGTGCCTCAGAATGAAATGGTTGCTGCAATTTAGGATAAAAAATGCAGCATGACAAATTACCAACAAAATATATGAAGATCGCATATAGTGTATGAAAAGGATTAAGAATGATTCAATTTTTGATTTGTTCAATTATATTCCCACAAATAGTACTTAAGATTTGTAATTTAAAGTTAGATTGCAAAATGTAAAAACAGTTTCTTTGGAAATGTGGTAGACATTATTAGAAAATAGTGGTTATTGGGACAATTTTCATAGTTTTCATGTAAATTTGCACAAAATATCATCTTTTATTTTAAGTTAAAAGGGTACAAAATTCCGTAAACCTTTTCCCTCATAAGAACACCCTTCTATCACCTTAACACAGGTGCTTTTATTTTGTTTAAGCAAAAGTATCTTTTTGATATGTAAATTTTTTCAAATCATATTTACAAAAGATTTTGTTGCAAAAGACAAACTGCATGAAAGATTAATTTACCAAATTATGAAAATTCTCAACCCAAAATTTATGAAACTATATTTTTCATACAGATAAGCCATTTATGACAATATCAAACATTCCAACCTTTGTGTAGTACGGCATTAGCAGGTTTGTTACCAGCTAAGGATTCTTTGGATAGATGTTGATGAGATTCTGCTAAGCATTCTAACTCTGCAAACCTATAAAATTAGAAAGCAAAAGATGTTAAAACTACAAATAGCAAAAATTAATTTTCATAAAATATCTATTAGCAATGATTTTTTTTTTTTTTTTTTTTTTTTTTTTTTAAAGAAACAAAATGAAATTTATCAATGTTACTGGATAATATGAAAGAAGTTTTTCTTTAACTTATCTATAAGCCTGAATCAAAACTTTGGTTTTTAAAATGATCAAGTAAAGCTTCTTTGCCAGTATGATATAATTAATTATATTAACATCATAACATTTTTCAAGCAAAACTATTTTTAATTCATGAGGACCATACATGTAACAAGCTAAATGGGATATATTTATTTAAATAACAGACTTAACTGGACTGTTGAAAAATGCTATTAAATAACTAGAGCTATTAAAATATTCAAAATAGGAGGATGCAAAAACTCGCCTTATAAAGAAATTTTTTTTATCAATTTATTTTATTGATGAACAGAATCTGCATGGAAAAACACTACAAATTGCAAAAATCTTACAAGGAGAGAAGTCAAAGGTTTGTGACATCGAATTGGACGAACGTTTGTGTACAGTTAGTATATAAATCTATGACAGCCATAAAAAGCACAAACCCCAGGGGATCTTGAGAAAATAAGCTTTTCATTTTAAGCTGTAGTTTATAATCTGGTAAGTTTCCTTCATTAGCAAGCACCTCCGAAGCCTGTTTGGTAATGTGCTGGATGCAAGATTTTCAGGGTTGGCAAGTTTTTGACAGTTTTAACCATGGTTTAAACCGTCATGTCAAAAACCTTCTTGTCAAAAATGTCAAAAACCTATATTTATATGTAAATAAAAATATTTATTTATACATATATAATCTACCTATATTTATATTTAATAAGTAAAATTTATTTGTTTTTAATAAAGAAAATGTTTATAAATATGTTGTAGAAGAAATAAATTTAAATTTTTGAAGAAACATATTTTGAATATTAAAAACCTTAGATTTTGGAAAACGTATCTTTTGTAACATTATTTATTAAAATTTTAATGTGTTATTCAAAATATGCAGAACTTTATATATAACCAAATTTAGTGTACAGTTTAAAATAATATTAAAGATTAGACATGTTCCGTAATCAATTAGGAACAGAAAGATGTTCAAAACTGGTTATGTGCTAAGTGGGGAAATGAATTGGATTAATGAACTAAATTTCTACTTTGATAATTTTCATTTGGATTGTTTCGATTATGTAATCAAATTAATTGGAAGTATTTAATGAGTGTTTTATTTTTTTAAATTATGTATTTAATTACATAATAATAATAAAAAAAAAAACTACATAATATTTTGTGTTTTAGAAGTATTTCATAGATCAGTGTAATATTTTTTCTGTTTTGACTTTTACAATTATTTGGTCTTTCAGAAAAACCAGTAATTCTGGATTTTAAATCGTCAGTTTTGAATTTATAACTATATAAATATAGTAAAAAATTAACTCCTTACTATAAATATCTGAGTATCTATTTACAATATTCAACTTATTTGTTTACTATGCTAAAAAATTAGCTTATACAAATACTTATGAATTTCTTTTTTTTTTCCACTGAATACTATAAAATTTTGTAAAACATCTTAAATATTCAATTGTTGAATAATTACTTCTTGTCTTACCTTGCTATCAAATTAAACATTATTTGTACTTTTAATACTATTAGTGTGTGTGCTATGGGGGAAGGTGTAGGGGGGGTTAGAGGTAAAAATGGTTTATAATGATGTGTAATAATCTTACATATATAATTAATAATATGCATTATATTTAAATTCAAATTAATCTACTGGTTATTGATATTATGTATATAATGTGTTGTATAGCATTAAAAAAAATATTAAACACATGTATCAAATTCCACACTTTTGAAAATCCTGCATTTAAATTTAATTCAGTAACGCTTATAAATATTAGCTATGCATACTAAATAACTTTAGATTTTTAAAATATTAAAATAATAATAAATAAACAAGATATTTAAACAATTTTTGTGCAAATATTTCTGCATTTCCACCTGCATTTTCAAACAACAAATTTTCGAGATAAATTTCTGAGATTTGAAATCTATCATTTTACCTTAATTTTTATTAAAAAATATTTAAAGACTTGCTAATTACCCATAATATAATTAAATTTCAACAATATGTATGGCAACTGTTGCTAGTTTTAAAATTTAACAACAAACTCTAGTGTCCCGCAGCAGATAATGACTCCAAGGGTTTTTGACAACAAAAACCCAACCCTGAAGATTTTTCTACTTGAGATCCAACTCCACTCGAACATTTTTTTTGGAACGAAAATTTTCATCAATTATTTTCAAACCTTAATTTTAAAAAATATGCATAAGTGTAATTTACAGAAAATATAAATTAAATGTAAGTTTTGCAACATATAAATGCATTTTTAACTTTGAAATTTTGCATATTTATATATTTTGAATATTTATATGGTTATAGACCTAAAATTTTCTGTTATTTAAAATTCTTCCCAGTTTTTTTTTTTTTTTCAATAATTTGCTATTATTTTTAACAGAAAAAAAAATTTTCATTTTGTTTCCCCATGCAAATATTTCAAATATTTCCAAATTTATTTGAAATATTCTTTTATATTTTACTAGTTTTTAAAATTTTGGATTCTTGATTTTTTAATTAGAATAAGCATCAATTTAGAAATTTTTTACAGAATTTTTTTTCTTGTTTGATGTTTAGATAAAATTGTATTTATTTAATTAAACTGCATTAACTCCAAATCTTTGCCTATTTATATATTTAATGAAAAGTAAAGATAAAAATAAATAATAACGAACCTTAAAAAAAGTCAATGGGAACTTTTATGGACCATAAAATTTATTTACAGTTATTTACGCAATTGAGCTACTATTTTTCGCAGTGAAATTAAAATTATAACATGCTGCTTTATTTTTTTTTTAATTTTATTTTTTTAAAAATTATTGTAACTATGTATAAATGTATCGCTTTTAAAAAAATAGCATTTTAAGTTTCAAATTTTTTAAATCTTGGATTCTTATCTTTATAGTCATAATTGTCTAGCTGCTTAAAAAAAGTTCGAAAAAGATATTGAATTGCTGAAAATACTAAATAATAATTATAAAACCAAAAATTCGAAATTTAAAAAAGTCATTAAGAATTACGAAAAACATCCAATATTCGAAATATTTTCAGAATGAAACTTGTTAAAATGATTATTCGTGCATTTATATTACAAATTAATTTATTTCTGTGTGATAATTAATATAGTATTCATAGAAATAACTATAAATTTTAAATAACAAAAAAATTGTGGTCTACAGACAAACTGGACTCCTATTTTTTCTTTCTCTTTTTCATAAAATATTTAAGCATGCTAAATTTTGTATTTAAAAATGCATTTATATGGTACAAAAAATTAATTTATATTTTCTGTAAGTTACACTCATGCAAAAAAATTTTGGATTCTTGATTTTTTAATTAGAATAAGCATCAATTTAGAAATTTTTTACAGAATTTTTTTTCTTGTTTGATGTTTAGATAAAATTGTATTTATTTAATTAAACTGCATTAACTCCAAATCTTTGCCTATTTATATATTTAATGAAAAGTAAAGATAAAAATAAATAATAACGAACCTTAAAAAAAGTCAATGGGAACTTTTATGGACCATAAAATTTATTTACAGTTATTTACGCAATTGAGCTACTATTTTTCGCAGTGAAATTAAAATTATAACATGCTGCTTTATTTTTTTTTTTATTTTATTTTTTTAAAAATTATTGTAACTATGTATAAATGTATCGCTTTTAAAAAAATAGCATTTTAAGTTTCAAATTTTTTAAATCTTGGATTCTTATCTTTATAGTCATAATTGTCTAGCTGCTTAAAAAAAGTTCGAAAAAGATATTGAATTGCTGAAAATACTAAATAATAATTATAAAACCAAAAATTCGAAATTTAAAAAAGTCATTAAGAATTACGAAAAACATCCAATATTCGAAATATTTTCAGAATGAAACTTGTTAAAATGATTATTCGTGCATTTATATTACAAATTAATTTATTTCTGTGTGATAATTAATATAGTATTCATAGAAATAACTATAAATTTTAAATAACAAAAAAATTGTGGTCTACAGACAAACTGGACTCCTATTTTTTCTTTCTCTTTTTCATAAAATATTTAAGCATGCTAAATTTTGTATTTAAAAATGCATTTATATGGTACAAAAAATTAATTTATATTTTTTGTAAGTTACACTCATGCAAAAAAATTTTGGATTCTTGATTTTTTAATTAGAATAAGCATCAATTTAGAAATTTTTTACAGAATTTTTTTTCTTGTTTGATGTTTAGATAAAATTGTATTTATTTAATTAAACTGCATTAACTCCAAATCTTTGCCTATTTATATATTTAATGAAAAGTAAAGATAAAAATAAATAATAACGAACCTTAAAAAAAGTCAATGGGAACTTTTATGGACCATAAAATTTATTTACAGTTATTTACGCAATTGAGCTACTATTTTTCGCAGTGAAATTAAAATTATAACATGCTGCTTTATTTTTTTTTTTATTTTATTTTTTTAAAAATTATTGTAACTATGTATAAATGTATCGCTTTTAAAAAAAATAGCATTTTAAGTTTCAAATTTTTTAAATCTTGGATTCTTATCTTTATAGTCATAATTGTCTAGCTGCTTAAAAAAAGTTCGAAAAAGATATTGAATTGCTGAAAATACTAAATAATAATTATAAAACCAAAAATTCGAAATTTAAAAAAGTCATTAAGAATTACGAAAAACCTCCAATATTCGAAATATTTTCAGAATGAAACTTGTTAAAATGATTATTCGTGCATTTATATTACAAATTAATTTATTTCTGTGTGATAATTAATATAGTATTCATAGAAATAACTATAAATTTTAAATAACAAAAAAATTGTGGTCTACAGACAAACTGGACTCCTATTTTTTCTTTCTCTTTTTCATAAAATATTTAAGCATGCTAAATTTTGTATTTAAAAATGCATTTATATGGTACAAAAAATTAATTTATATTTTCTGTAAGTTACACTCATGCATATTTTTTCAATTGCAGTTTGAAAATAATATATGAAAATTTTTGTTTCGAAAAACAAATGTCCAAGCCAGGTTAGATCTCTGGCAGAAAAATCTCAAATCCAACATGCTACCGAACAGGCTACAGAGGCGCTTAAGTACGGGAGGAAACTTATTAGATAATAAACTATAGCGTAAAATTTATGGCTTATTTTCTCAAGACAACCTGGGGATTGCGCTTTATGGCAGTCATATTTATAAGATAACTATACTTTATTGATACACAAACGTTCAGAGACACAGACCTCAGACCCTCTCCTTGTTAGTTTACAATGAAAATCAACAGGCAGTCAGAGGTTTTTCACAATTTCAGATATTAATTTTTAATTCATTAAGAAAAAACATTTTGCCTGTATATAAACAAGTACATACACAAAACAGGGGTGATTCTGGATTCTGAATAAAAGAAAAAAAAAATTCTGAAATTCACAGCAAATTTTCATAAAAGTCCCCCCCCCCCCCCCCCAAGATCTTTTGACTTCCCATTTAGATCTTTTGCCAAGATTTTTTCTTCTTTTATGATCCTTTGACAAAATCTGTTTTGTTGAGACCTGCTATTATGCAATTTTTTGATGAAATTTGTATATTTGTATATATATATATATATATATATATATATATATATTTTCCCGATCCTTTAAAAAGAATTCCCCCTTCCCCTCACGTGATTTTTAATGAGTTTCGCAAATGAATCCTGCGATTTAAAGAAAAAAAAAAAATCAAATTGACTATTCTTTTCTGTGAATGATTGCACAATTGATTAACACTCATTTGTCAAATTTTACGACATTTTTATGTCCGAATTTTTTAATCAGTAACTGAATGTTTTAAATTTTTGAAAATTAAGAACCATCTCCTGATACACAGCTTAACCTTTTATTGGCCGATTTCAAATCCAGGTACATTTTTTTTTTTTTTTTTTTTTTTTTTGCACATTACACCCTCTAAGGAATATCAGTCATTAATGCAGGTTTTTTTAAATATATATAATTTTCAGAATGTTCTCAGCTGGGAACATTAATCACTTTCTGGTGATTATTGTTCATTGTTATGTTTTCTGTACATTTCTCCATTAATGATAGAAATGCAACTTCTATTTAAAAAAATCAAATTAAAATAATAATAATAAAAACTATTTCAAAAAACTATTTTTATGACTGGTTATTTTTATCTTTTTCTGTACATTTCCTCATTCATGATATAAATGTAACTTCTATTTCCAAAATAAAAGTAATCTTTACTATTTCTGCTGCTTTAATTCATTAATTTTTTTAATTTTATGTTCCCAATTTGGAACATTGGCCAGTAAAATGCTAAGGTCTATTACAGGTACAGGATACAGCAGAATGGAATTCAACTGAACACAAATCTGACAATTCTATATTTGAGAACAGTATAAAAGTCTTACCTAAACAATTCAATAAGAAAAATAGGATATGCTAAAAACATTTATTTTAGAAGTTAAAAGACTCAGCAGAATAATAACTAAATGCCATTTTCATCACTTTCTCTTCTATTTAAATAACTAATTTTACATATTTCAGCTATTATCTTTCAAAAATTATATTAAATTTCAATCAATTTTTACAATAAATTATCAAAATTCAAAAATACATTAAATTGATCGAATAAAATACTAACCTTGCATTTAGGGCCATAGCAGGATGATTAGGATCTTGTGTGAGATTTAAGTAGGCAGCTCTTCTTAGTTGTTCTTCTATCACAAGTGCTTGTTCTAAAAGCTAAATATATGCAAAGAATGTGTTAGAACGAAACCACTAAATTTGTATTTCAAACACATACACAGTAAAACCTAGAAACACCCCCCAGGATTGTGAAAACTATCAATTATTTAGAGATCTAGAAGTGACTTTCTTTAAAAAATATCAAAGAAACATAGGAATTGTTTTGAAGAAAACAGGAATTTTACAATAGTTTTTATTTATATGTAAATACACACACACATTTATATGTTTTAATACACACAGGGACATACATCCTAGAGGAGTACAGGGGAACTGATCCCCCCCCCCCCCCAAAAAAAAACAGTATGAAAATTTCCCATTTGAAGTAGATGGAACAACATTGTATCATCTTTAATTATTTTATTTTATTTTTTTCATTTTTATCTTATTTCAATAATATTGCAGATTTTAAGTTTACCTTCAAAGTATTAAAATTTTTTTTTCTATGTTATACTATAATTGTATTAAAATTTTAGATGAACTTTATATGTTGCTTAGTTTTATCTATACTACTTTATTTGTAAAATTTCAATTTCATATGCACCAGACTTCTATAAAAGAAATGAAATATAAAGCTCTATTTAAAAATCAAAATTTAAACTCTTAATTTTTGTTTCTACATTTTTCTAACTTTAAAATCTAATTCTCAAAGCTAAATCTATATATTTTTTCATCCCAACAATGTTTACTTCCAGACTCCAACTTTAAGAAGAAAAGTGATGAGTGCAACACAAATTTTTAACACAAAAAATTATAGTAGCTTAAAATTATCACATAAAAGTATATACAGGACATCGAAATAATAAAACATTGATATTTATTTTAAGAAATTAATAATTTTGTTTGATTTTACGTTTTTTTTTCCCTCCCCAATTAAAAAATAAATTTTTAAGATATAAAACATTTTTCTGGTCATTTTCTGTAATTTCATATATGCATATATATAAAAGATCATACAGTTTTAAATGCCGTAATTGCTTCAGACAAACTTGGCATTGGTGTCTCTGCTTCTTTGGCATGAACATTATCCTCTGCTTCTTCGTCATTGTTTTCATTATTTATATTATCGCACATTTCTCTTTTAAGACACCAAATATTGCAACATCTTGATCAATGAAAACATAACTGCATCCTCTGCTATGTTCAACCACTTTTCATCTGCGTTATTGCTGCCATCATCAACACAAACAGACCAAAGGAGTTATTTTAAGATTTTTATTAATGTTTTACTAATTTATTTTTTCTTTCGTTATTTAAAATAAAAATTGGGTACTATTTGGTTATCTCATCGACCAATTTCGACAAATTGTACAAATTGCCAAACTAATAGCCAGATTATACATAATGACAATCTTTTATTTAAATAGCGAAAAAACAAATTAGTAGAACATTAATAAAAATAAAAAGTCTAAATATAAATCACTTAATGAGGTTTTAAACATGTGTATCGAATTTAGTGTCAGTGAATGTGACATTCACAATCATTCATTTTTGGTATTTAATCTTATAGTGTGGCGATAATTTTTTGGTCAACGGGCTATCCAAGTTAGTACCAAAATTTGTGCCAATATGCATAATTTGGCTATTATTTTGGCGAAATTAGTTGACAGGATAACCAAGTAGTACTTATTTGCATGACTTTCAATTTCATTTTGGCAAGGAGAAAAATTTAACAACAATGAATGCGTGAAAATATTTTTTTGAAGGACAATGCTTGTGGATTTCATTAACATTATTAAAGTACAGTTTGTGCAAGGACCGTAGAAATAAAACAATGAGGGAAAACGTTGGATGTGGGAACGACATATCGAGGTTTCACAGTATATGTTAAAAATAATTTGGTAGACTCCTGATTATCCAACATTGTTTTCATATTTATCATAAGAGGCTTGGTTGTATTAAAAAATATGCTTTCAATTGGAATTTTAAAATTATTGTACAAAATTTGGATACTCCAAAAATGTTATAAATGATTGAAATACTATCATTACAACATATAATCGATATTCTAATAATTTAAAAAAGATAATACGTATTCTTCCAGATTAACAAAACACCCCGTATACAGCTTGACTTAAAAAATGTTTTGTAAGTATAACACATGTGCTTTTACTACATAGAATCTGACACCATATTTTAAGCTCACAGTTAAAGAGAAAAATGTTTAGATATTATTATTACTATTATTATTTTTTTTTACTTATGACAAGGAAAAAAAAAAAGATAATTACAGATTTTTTAACTTAATTTACATGATAACTATTTCACTTTATAATAAGCAATTCCCAACAATAGAGTAATTAAAAATGCATCTGATGAAGTTCTTAACTGATAACCCCTACCCTACCCGATAATTTTGATTTTTCAACATAGCCTTGGCCATGTGAGTGTCAAGCAACTGGGTGTGTATTGTATTACCATAAACAAATAAGACATATTCAAGACAACTTAAAAAATTTATTTATAAATCTTACCTTGAACCTCCGAGCAAGAAATTTATTTTTAATTTCTAAGAAGTTTCCTTTTCCTACATCCATTTTAAATGGTTCATTTATAATACTGAAAGCAAAATCATTTTGAATATCTTGCCATCGACCATAGCCATGTCTAATGAAGGAATTAAGGAAGATAAATTTTATTTAATTACCAAATAAAAACATTTTAAAACAGGACTGTATATAAACTCATAAAACAAAATTAGTATTGTCACAAATCCCTCTCCCCTTTTAAATGCTATATAAGATTAGAAATAAAAACATCAACAATAAAAATAAATAAAAAAAGGAAATATTGATATCCAATTTTAGTTAAGAATATTTTATTAACAAGACAATAAAACTGGCAGCATAAATTTGCTTCTATTTCAAGTGGTTCAGAATTCTATCTTTTTTTCATTGTGAGCAGTAAATTTCTTCTATTAAAGGATTTACAGAACTGTAAATATCTCATCTTCCATTTCTCTAATTTAAATGGGATTTGCAGCAATTTATTCAGAATAAAATGAGCTGTAAGTATGGAACTAGAGTAGTTTCTTAAAATAATTTCTTAGTGATGAAATTTTAGTGCAAAATTTAAGATTGTTTTTCAAAATTTTCATGCAAGGAAAACTGTCAACACGACACATTTTGTTTTACAAATAGGTCGAAAGTACTTGTACTCACATGCCAAGCTTTAGATCTGGGAGTTTCTCTTTGCAAAAAAAATTTCAAAATGTGACAAAAGTCACACTTTTTAGGCTTTGATATCTCCAATGGAGCAAAAAATAAAAATCTGAAATTTTGGACTTTGACAATAATCTTAGGGTAGTATTATGCACAAAAAATTTCAATAAATACAATCTTATGAAAAATTTTACAGAATATAATTTTAAATAAATACATGGATTATTCATACTGTCTATAATAAAGGATACTTGACAATACCAGCCAACAACCAATAGTCATGGCGCCTATGCCAAATTTCATATTCACGACCAGGATTAGCAGCTCTTTCTTCATTCTGCCACAATGTGTGCAATTCTGTAAAACCACCGTCAGCAATATTAAACATGAATTTATTTTTCTTTTTATCTCCAGATTCTTCTTTAATCTTATCTTTGGTAGGTTTATCATCATCTTTTATTTCAATAACTTCATCTTTATTATTATCTAAAATGTAAAAAAGATGAGAATTACACATTTTCTTTTGTTATGACAATATTATAACAGTGGTATGAATCTATGTCAATTTCAAAAGTTTACCATTTGAATTTTTATCTTTATTTTCTTGTGATTTGTCCTTGTTTTCCTTATCAGCATCTTTGTCTTCATCTTCAAATGTTTCCTGTTTAACTTCTGGAAAAATAAATAAATAAATATAAATATATATATAAAAATCATGAAAAATCATCAAAATTTCTATGAAGATTTTTATGTCTTCTTTTTACAAATTAAGTTACACATGAAAGAATAAGAAATTAATATTATTAAAATTCGCAGTTTCTTTTTTCTAGCTTTTAATTCTAATACCTAAACTTAATTTGTCTGGTCAAGTTTGCTTCTCAGCCGACATTAGTTATGATCAATCTTTAGATTCGAAGGAACTATGATAGAAATTGAAAATGTTAGTACAAATTTCACACTTTGCATGGTGTGGTGCAGGCATCAAAAGCTAATTATCCAATTAAATTTAAGTTCAGTTAACATTTGATTATCACTCCCTACTGGGAAAAATGTGGAATATGAAATAAAATGGACAACAAGTAATTTATTCTTTTTGGGAAAAAATACTTATTTAGCATTCTCAGAGATACTCATTACAGTATTTTTAAAATGAAGGAATAAAAAATTGGGGATTCTTAATCTCCTGGTCTGACTTTAATACATTATTGTATCTTAAAAGAAGTAAATACCAGGACTTTAAAGAAATTTTACAGTAAATTACAACATACTAAACATGAAAGATTATGTATAAGACATGAGACTCTTATTAGATACATACAGTATTTTTTTTTTTTTTCTTGGTGGCCAATTATTACATTTATACGCAAGAGTTGTTAATTTCATCTTGCTTTCTTTTTCCTACAGAATTCTGAACACAAAGTATAAAATTAGTAACTACCTTTTTTAACTTCTGGTGGATCAATTTCCATAATTTCTTCTTTGTCTTCCACTTTTACTTCAGATTTTTCCTCTTCAGCTTTCTTTTCACTGTCGTCCTTCTTCTCTTTATCTGCTTCGGCATTTTCTTTGCTTTCCTAAGTTAAAAAAATTCAAAAACAATATTACAAACTTGCATAAAAATTACTTAATATTCATAAAGTATTGATTAGTAGTTTTATAAATCCCAACTCAAATTTAGTATAGCAACTTTATATTTTGCCAATGGATATAAGGTGACAAAGAAATTCACATTTTTTGAAAAATGTTTCAATTCTAAGACATATCTATATCTGTTAAGATAGCTAATTTGATTAAGCTGGTCAGATTACACTAATACAGTCAAACCTCGTTATAATGAAACCAGGATATAGTGAACACTCTGATATAGTGAACTTTTATAGTGGTCCTGCCTGAACTTTCATTTAGAGGTCTGCACGGGCCCGGGCCTGGCAGAATCGTTTCGAATTTGCTAACCGGCTGGGCCAGCAGAATTATAATGTTTTTTTCAACGGGCCAGGCCGGGCCGATATAAAAATTTTCGGGCCTACCGGCCTTTTTGAAGATTTAAACGTAAACGATAAAATATAAAACTATTTTCAACGAGAATAAATATAAATGTGCGTCACAAGCCATACTAGTTTGACAGCATCAATATAAAAATGTAACTTGTGCAGTGTGGAGATCGGCATCGGACCGTTACATTGTGTGTAATCCGTTTTAATATTTTTTAAAATGACTCGTGCAGGGCCAAGATCAAAATTGGAGATCAAGGCATTATTTTTCTACATACAGACTTGCCAGACCGAAAGAAGACTTAATTGTTCTCAAGATCTGTAGGGCAGACAGTATAATTTGTAAAATTATGAACAGCGATAAAGACCTTATGTTAGCTTAATCTTTGGATATATACTTCTTGATGGTTTTTAAATTAATTTTTCAATAACGTGAAAGTTTGACACATTTTTACATTAATTTTTAATTGTAAAAATATAAAAGTGATAAGCCTGACTATTGAAGGGATTTGGAATCGAATAGCGTTTTTCATTTTTGGTAAATAAAATACTTGTATAACCTTGTTGAGATACAATAGTTTCTCAAATGGTTGCAGGTTTTTCTCCCTTCCCATGCTATCGCTTCCGGAAATTCTATTCAAAACGCGAACTATGAAAATATTTTATTTGCTTGCAGTGTTCTTAAATTGCTTGTATCAAAAAATGGATAATGACATTCGATTATATAGTTTCTGAATAAAGACACTTGCTAATCTTATGCATTTCTGAGGAAAAAAGAAATGAATTTAGAAATGTATCAGAAAGGAGTTTCTTTGAATTAACGTATGAATTTGGATTTAAAATCTTTAATAAAATGATACAGAAATATTTTTTTTAATCTTCTTTTATAAAATAGTTCAAAAGTTATGATGTTTTTAAATTTCTTTTTTTTTCTTTTATTCTAAGCCATATTAATTTTTTAATGAATCTTAATTTGAATGTTGAAAGCTTAAGAACCTTAGTAACCACTAATGTTACTAATGTGTATTTCCTGTAAAATATACTGTAAAATCATTCCATAGATATGTATGCAGTACTCTTTAAAAAAATCTTAATTATATGATAAAAATCTGGATTTTTTAGAAATCGTAACGGGCCAAAACAGGCCGGGCCGGGCCTAAACTATAAAAATTTGAACGGGTCGGGCTCGGGCCGAACTTTTGAGTTTTACAACAGGCCGGACTGGACCGAAAAAAAATTACTACAGCCCGGGCCCGGAAATTCCGGCCCGTGCAGATCTCTACTTTCATTTAACTAATGTTAATTTTATATGCTTGTAAGTGGACAGCTTAGCATTTGGGAGTTTGTTTATTGTGTACTCAAATTTCATTTCCTTTATCAAAATCTATTTTCAAACATTTGGAAAAGTCAATCCTACTATTGCTGCACAAGAAAAATGGATTCTTTGAAGAAGTTGAATTGAAAAGGAAAATGTAGAAAGAATTCTGTTAAAAAGATTCACCGTTTAGCGGGATAGAATTTTTCTGTGACTGCAGGGGTGCAGAAAATGTTTTTACTCCTCACATTTCCCTCAATCATGAGTGCAAGAAATCCATCCAAGTCAAGACTGAAATCTTTTCTGAGCATTAGAAATAACTAAATGTAAAAGGGTTAGAAAGATTTCTAAGTCTTGCATTATGGCTAAAAATTGATCTCTTACAAAAAAAGAAAGTGATTAAATGTTCTTGATGGTAAAACTGCTATTATTTAAGTATATAAAATAGAATTTTGAGTTAGTCAAAAATCTCTTTAAGACTGAAATTAGTCCTGAGACTGAAGGTCTTGCACCCATGCCCTCAATCCATATGGAAATTTCCCCAAAATTTTACGATATTATAGAATTCTTACAACCGTTTAGACATAGGCTTTTTTTTTTGAAAATTTCTCAACTTATATACAAGTATATACAATAAATATTATTCCTAGATTGATTTTGTGAAAGTTACTATGCAGATAGATTTTTCTATTTGTCAGAGAAAAAAAAAAAAATCTCAGAAAATTGTGTAATTCTTTATTAAAACTGAAATCAATTTTATGTTTTTCTGCAAAATTTCCCCCGATCCTAGATCGCCGGATCAAACATATTCTGCACCCCTGTGTGACTGGACCTATGCTTCAAATTAAAGCACGAGTTTGCAGAACAATTCAGAAGAAAGGGGGCAGGGAGAGGGTTTTGTGTGCTCAAATAAATGGTCAAAAAAAAAAAAAAAAAAAAAAAAAAAAAAAAATGGAAAGATTGCTGGTGAAGTAACAAGTGTTTTTGCATGGAATGGGGGAAAGTTAAAGTTTGGCCAGATGCAATTGATGAGATTGGCAGGATTATGATGAGATTTAATGCTGAAAAAGTTGTATTGCTTTACAAAATAATGCCAGATAAAATGTTAAAATTTAAAGGAGAAAAATACACTAATTGTAAGCTCTTGAAAATGAGACTGTTCTAGTACGTGCAAATATGAACAGCTCAGGAAAGAGAAAATTGCTGTAGGTAATTCCTAAAAGCTGGGGCATTTTAAAAATGTTAAAAAATCTTAATGTCAACTACAGAACCAAATAAAAATCCTTGATGACTCCAAATTTTTTGTAGACTGACTTTGACAATGGGGCAGTGATTTGCTGAAACAAAAACTTAAAATTGTTCTAATTGTCAGGGCTTGAAAATTTGAAAAATTTTAAGGTTACCAGAAAAATTTATGTATGAGCATTATAACGAATTTTGCCGTTTTTCCTGATTTTTTGACAAATTTTGTAATTTTTTGCAATTTTTTGACAAAATTTGCCTTTTTATCACGATTTTTTTCACAATATCTGCCATTTTATTACAATGTTTTAATGAGATCTACCGTTTTATTGCGACGTTTGAACAAAATTTCTTATTTTCAATTTTTTAACGTCATTTGCTGCTTTTTTGACAAAATTCACTGTTTTTGCGATTTTTAAACGAAATTTTCTGTTTTTCAATATTTTTCAAGAAAATCTGCCGTTTTTAAGATTTAAAAAAAAAAAAAAAAAAAAAAAAAAGAAATTTACTATTTTTGCGATTTTTTGATGAAATTTGCGTTTTTCCCTGTGATCCTTTGATGAAAATTGGACTTTTCCTGTAACATTTTGACATACACACAGATGCCAACATTGTAAATACCATATCAGGAGTGAACTAGTTAAATTTCAGGAGTTTTGGACACTCTTCAGGAGTAAAATAGTCACCTTTCAGGAGTCATTTCAGGAGTTGCACATAATTTTTTTCGAGGTATTTTTAAAATATTTTTTACACATACTTTCTCAATCCTCAATCCTGACAGCTTTTGTATTTATTCATACAAACAAAATTAAAATAAATGCTGTCACTTTTTTATGTAATTAAAAAAAAACTAATAAATTTATACAAATATAATATTTTTTATCCTTACAGAGCAAAAAATTCATGATTTCTATACTAGCTGTGAAATTCATGAAATATTTTTTTCTTCACAACTGGTTTGCTAACAAAGTGATTTCTTTCCACAACTGACAGACGACAATAGGATCTTTTGCAGAGGTGACGAAAATCGCGCTAATTTCCAGAGACTGACTAACAAAAATCGCGATAATTACAACAGACTGACTAAAGAAAATCGCGATCTTTTGACGCGAATAACTGACGAAAATCGCGGTCTTTTATCGCGAATGACTGAGGCAGGGTTCCCAGCAAAATTTGTTCGGCAATTTCCATGACTTTCCATGATTTTCCATGACCAAATCTCAAAAAATTCCATGACCAATCCCGAATACGCAAAGTCTACTTCGAAAGTATTAAAATTTAAAATTATGTATTAATTAGTACAATTAATTTAAGAATATATTTTTAAATCTTTACAAAGATTTTTTAAAAGTAACATAAAACTTAATAACAAACAATGTATTAAAAAAGAAGATTCTGATTAAATAATTAAACATTTATATAAAATGAAGCTTTATTTTCGATAAACTTTTGAACATCTGAATATTAATATATTTTACTTTGATCACTTGAATATTTAATGTACTAATATCTACAGTGCTTTTTTTTTTCTTTTCTTTTCAGTGAATTTAGTTCATTTTCAATTGCTGCTTCTTCTAATTCAGCAGCTTTTCTAATTTTTCTTTTTCTTTCTTGCAATTCTTTAATTTTTTTTTTTTTTTTAATGCTCTTTTGCTGGCTTTTTTTCATTTATTAGCTTCTTTTCTATTTTGTTCTTGTTTTCTAAATCTATTTTGTACTGTTTGTGGCTATTTTGTGTATATAAAAGGAGTTTAGAATTAAAATCTATAGTTTCCACAACACTTGATTAATTAATAGCATCATAGACATGCCTCTGATTTACAAGAGTGGCTTCATGTAAATTTTCAATTAACAAAGATTTGTTAATTGAAAAGCCACTCTACAGAAGCATTTACATGAGAAAAAATTAGGCACAGTTTAATAATAGCTCACAATTCTGCAAATCGTTTATCTTCAGCTAAGATGTTTAAAAAAAAAAAAAAAAAAAGAAACTTGTCGAGGCCCATTTTATTAGAACCTGATTTGCAAACAATCAAATTCCTCTTTGAGCTCTACAGTGGCTGCATCTGTCAAATTCATATACTGATGTTTTGCTTTTTCAGCAACATCAGCATTAATTCTATTTGCATTATGCAAGCACTGCAGAGCTACTTCAATCTTTCGAAAACCAATTTTTGGCTTGATTATGAAAGGGTCAAAAGCTGAGATTCCTCGAACCAATGAGTATTTTAAGGGACTTTTTTCTTTAAGTTTCTCAATTACTGCAATCAAAAATTTCCTACATTCCAATCAAAATTTAGTAGCATCGATTTCATTTACTTAGGCTTCAGCAAGAAATTTTTTAGTTGCAAAGGCAACATAAATTTTTCTAGACTGGAGAAGATTTTCTAATTGACTTAAATCAATGTCAAGTAATTGTTTTGCAGTAAGCGCTGCCTTTAACTTATCACTGTTGACAAATTTCATCATCAGTTTTCTGATTAAGTCATTCAGGGCTTCATATAAGAAAGGAACAAGTGGCTTTGGACTCTGAAATCTCTTTAAAAAAATGTCGCATTCTGAAGCTATAGTTTTAAAGAAACTTAGTTTGCACTAAATTGACAGCTTGTATAACTGTCATAGTAGGCTTAGTTGCAACAGATTTATTATTTTGAAATTTTTTTTTACATTATCAAAAATGTCTAAAGCTGTACCCAAACACTGTGTACATTTTCTGCCGATCTAGTGCTACAAAATTTCTGAGGAAATATTTCACTGCCTGTTAGAGCTGTATATTGCACACAGTGAGAAGGAGAGTCTTTGAACAAGAAATACATATGAGTCAACAAATTGTTCAAATCCCATTTTACAATATTCAAGCCATGTTTAAAAGATCCATGGACTACATGCAGCCCACAAGTACGAGGGTCAAGAATTTTTTCCCATTAGAGTTTGAAATATCTTCAAACTTATCCATTAATTTACGCAAAAAACAGTGATTTACATGGGGGCTATCCATTCAGACTTGAAGTAGTTTATAGAATGTTATTGAAGACAATCCTTCAATAAATTTTTCCATTAAATCATCAACAGTAGCTCCGCCCCCAAAAAACACTGCTTAAGTAATGGTCGAAACATGCTGTAAATTTTTATCTCAAAATCTTATTACTAAATCCATTTGTCCTTTATGGATAATTTTATTAAAGGCTTCATTGAAAGAAATCACATAATCTGTATATATCTTAAGATGGTCCATTAACTTATTCAAAAAGTATGGTGCTAAGACCATATGAAACTAAATAAGCTACTTTGGAGCTTCCAAGTTTAAATTGCTTTGCAATGGCACTGTCTGGAAACATAATTTGGAAAACTTTAGCAATATTTGAGCATGAATTGTGATAAATTTTTTTGGTGACAACATGCATTGCCCAAAAGCACTCAGCCTTTAAAACATTATCCTTTAACAAATGCGAATTCATATTTGAAGCTGTATCACTTTAAATAATAATTATAACTAAGTTCAAGTTCAACTGAAGTTTTACAACTACCAGTTGCTTCACTAATTTCACTAACTTTTGAAGAAGTTTGGTTGCATGGCACCATCTAGTGAGAAATTATCAATAGTTGCTTCTGGAAAATTTTCAGAGGCATCATCATCTAATGAGAAAACAGAGCAACATTTTTCTGAAAATGAAATAATCTTAAATTTTAATCTTATCCTTCTAGAGTTTTCCATGACTTTTTATTAAATATTAGTAAATTCCATGACTTTTTCTACATATTTTACATTTTCCATGACTTTCCATGACTACTTTGAAATTCCATGACTTTCCAGATTTGCCATGACTTTCCATGACGCTGGGAACCCTGTGAGGAAAATCGCGGTCTTTTATCGCGAATGACTGAGGAAAATCGCGGTCTTTTATCGCGAATGACTGAGGAAAATCGCGGTCTTTTATCGCGAATGACTGAGGAAAATCGCGGTCTTTTATCGCGGATGACTGAGGAAAATCACGGTCTTTTATCGCGGTTTACTGAGGAAAATCGCGGTCTTTTATCGCTGTTTACTGAGGAAAATCGCGGTCTTTTATCGCGGATGACTGAGGAAAATCGCGGTCTTTTATCGCGGATGACTGACGAAAATCGCGGTATTTTATCGCGGATGACTGACGAAAATCGCGGTCTTTTATCGCGGATGACTGACGAAAATCGAGATCTTTTCATGGAGTGACTGACGAAAATCGCCATCATTTCCAGAGAATGACTTACGAACATTGTGATCTTTTTTCAGGAATGAGACAAAAATCGTGATTTTTTTTCGAAACTGACAGACGAAACCCGCGATTTTTCGTCGCGAATGACTCATGAAAAAGGCGATCTTATTACGAGACTGAGTGACGAAAATCGCGATCTTTTGCCGAGACCTACTATCGAAGATCCCTGTTTTCCCCGAAGACTAACTGACGAAAATCGCGATCTTTTCCAGAGATTAATAGACGAAAATCGCGATTTTGTATCATGAATGACGAAAATCGTGGTTTTATTGCGTGAATGACTGACGAAAATCGCGATCTTTTACCGCGACTGAGGAAAATTGCGGTGTTTTGGCATGACTTACTGACGAAAATCGCGATCTTTTCCTGAGAGTAACTGAAGAAAATCGTGATCTTCTGTGGCGAACAACTGACGGAAATGTATTTACGATGTATTTCAATGACCTATTGTAGAATTTCGCGATTTTTTCCAATGATTGATCGAAAAAGATCGTTATTTTTTGTCCCGAATGATCGAAAATATTGCGATCTTTTTGCCGCAAATTTCCGTATTTTCTACCTTATTACCGTTACTGTATTTTAACGTACTTTTCCGGAGAAACTCCGGAATTTCCGGAGAAGTTGGCATCTATGCATACACATACCACGGGCCGTAAAAGCTATTTTTTTTTTTTACTCCCGTCTCTGATTTTTATGCAAAAAATCAGAGAGCATGAGCATCTGCGTCATCGCTTTCAGACACAGTGATTTGTTAAGTTCCCAACCGGGAACCTGAATGAAAAAATATACGTTCCCAGTAATAATTTCTGGGTTCCCCGGGATCGCTATTTTTCGAGCCCTGCAATTGTTGACAGTTGGACAGCTCATATTATAATATTGTTAATAGTAATTTGGCTAAACTATACGACAGAATACTGTATTATAGGGGCCAAACCGAATATTCAACTTATGAGCCAAATACCAAATATCAACCAAATATTTGTTGTATCCTTAAAACTAGTTACTCATTTGCATATTGGTTGTCCAAGTACTGATGCTGTTGAAAGAATATTTTCAGATTTTTCTTTTCCCCCATTCAATTTGACATGAGAAACAAATTTTCTCTGGAAAATTCCACTAATCTTATTTTGCTATGGATGTTAAAAAAAAGGAAAGACTACTGCAGTAATTTTGTGCTTTGTTTGACTTAAAAATGTCTTAACCATAAAAACAAAACTACAAATTTACATTTTTATTTTATGTCATTTATTATTAATTGATTAATTACGAATACTTTAATTAAAAATCATTTAAGTTCATTAAGATGAAAATGTAAAAGGGGGCGGGGGGAATTTAAACATATAGTGCTACTCTAATTTTATTTTTCCATTCTTTCTAACTACTTTTGTTGAAATATTAAGATGTACGAGATAGAAGAAAATTTTGGGATCGTCACATCCAACTAGATGTACTTAAATTTATTAATTAAAAAGGTTGTTATATTTTTTAAACTATGTTAGATTGAAATTCTGTTCAAAAATTGTTTGTAAAAAATAAACTGACAATCTTTTGAATATTTTTGGTACTGTGTTCATTTCAAAATTGTGTTTTTATGTTTTTCTGAAAGCTGTCAATTTTATCTTGAAAAATTTTGCATACAGCTTAGTTTTAACTACTGTCTTTGTTTTTTATTTTATTAAAATCTATGATCGTGAATTGATGCTTACATCCACACTGCCTGCCTGAATAATTTAATAACTCATTGGCCATCAATGTTTTAGGCAAGTTTGAAGACAATTTCTGCATAAATGAAACTTTTATTGTGAGACAAAATTTAGTATGTACTTACATACCTACACTTTTCAAGTGGGGGGTGGTTTTGGTTTCCTGGAGTCAAAACCAAACCAAAAGTTAGAAGGAATTTTTCAAAAGTCACACCATGGTAATAATAGCAGTAGATTTTATTTTATTTATTTATTTATTTATTTATTTTTTTAATGAAATCTACTTAACAGAGAAAGAATAAAAAAGAATAACGATAAATTGCAAAAAAGAAGTACAATCTTCAACAAGTTAAAAAAACGAATCTGCAATTTAGGTTTCAAGTTGAATTTGAGACCTATTATGTTCTAAAATTTTTTACCGAGGATTCTGAGCAGGGTTGAAAAAAAATCATGATTTAAAAAAAAAAAAGTCTTATTTGATTTAAATAAGATTTTTTTGATTTAAATCAGATTTATTTGATTTGTTTAGAATTCTATTTTTAATTATTGTGTTTTTATGTTTTTACAATACATGGAGCAGTTTTTCATAATAAATAACTAAACTAGTCATTGGGGGCCACCGTAATACTTACCCATCATGGATAGGCATATGAAAATAAAACATGTGAAAACTATTTATACAATGCATTGCAATTCATAAACAAAATTTAAATATTGTTAATATACATAGTAATGCTATATTAAAGGACTGCTGATGTACCAATTTTGACAAATTATATAAAACGCCAAACTATTCAAGTAGTACCGAACTGTGTAAAAGAAACATCCTTATAACTCCAAAAATAATAACTCTATTAACTAACAATTAATAGCGTCGAATTAAGCGTCTCATTTCCCATTAAAATATACCTCTGAATTGAAATTTGAATGAAATACAGGGTCACGAAAAATCTAAGAATGTGGAAAACAGGATTACAAATATCTCGGCAACTACTAATCCGATCGACTTTGTTTTATATGCAAAATGTGTGTTATTTTATTGCCTTTTACGTCCATTCCTTAGAACAAAAAAATTAAAAATTTTTTATATACCTTTCATCAGAACGAATTTTTCGAGAGTCCGAAAAAAATAGTTCCAGATAATCGAGGTTGCTGATATTAAATAGGCTTCGTCCCATTCTTACATACTAACTACATACAAAATTTCAAGTCTATCTCAATTTGTTCGGGAGATAGAGTGTTTACAGACAGACTGACAGACAGACGGAGGCAATTTTTTTTCTTCTAAAAATATGTTTTTTGGAATCTCCACCATCTAAAACGTGTAAATCTGTCAAAACATTTTTTTCGATTTTCAAAACGATTGCAAGACTTACCCTATACTATGTATGATGGGTAAGTAAAAAGAATAAATATTTATAATTTATAAAAATAATATAAGAAATAATTATATAGTTAAGAAAATACTATATTCTAGTTATTGATTGGTACTAAAAAATAAACAACTAGGCTTTAATGTAAAGCCATTCTATTATTTTGTAACTGAATTGAGCACACTAAATAAGAAATAAACTGAAATATTTTGTAAATGAATAGAAAATGGTAAAATTTAAAAAACAAATTAAATATTTATTTTATGCAAGCTATTTATTAAAGGATAAAAATTACAATTAATTCAATATTTTTTAAGCAAATAGAAATAAACCAGAGATTTGATTGTTTGAATAAAATCACTAATTTAGAAGCTTTGTCCATGCCTATTTTATTACGAAGGCTTGAATGAACTAGTTTAAAAGAAGAAAATTGTCTTTCTATTCCAGCAGATGAAGCTACGGCTGTTGTTATTTGGTAACTAAATTCAATTTCAATTTCGCTGATTATCTCTTTACCTCCCATTACATAAAAGAACTTTCACCAATCATAATGTGCCATAATATCTGAAACTTTTCTCTCAAGCAATGGCAATTTTTCGAATGGGTCATTTTTTTGCCTGGAAATGTGGTACAGTGGTGAGAAGATATGGACAGTTTTCTTTAATGAATGACAAACCTTCATTATTTTCCTCTACACTAAATGAAATTTCATTTTGATTTAAAACAGAACATTTAAAACATTATTAAAAACTTTCTCTTCTAATTCATTTTGCATTTTAGCCATGTTGGCAGCATTATCAATGACGAAACTACGAACATTGCATTAAAATTTATTTTCTGTTAAAGAAATCATTTTATTCACAAGTTAAGTCAAATATTCACCTGCGTGTGAAGAACCTGGTGTATCGATTGTGTCAACTAAGTAGACTTTACCTCTACTTACCACCCATGCACATATGATTGGTTCATTTCTTTGTTTGACCATCCATCAAATGTCATACACATAATTTCGCCACTTAAAACATCTATGCATTTTTTCCTCTCATCATTGTATATATTTTTTAATTAAGTTCCAACAATAACTTTACGATTTGGTGGGGTATTTGGTAGTTATTTTATTTTCTGAAGGCTTTTTAAAAATCTGTAAGCTTTGATTAAAATTTGACAGTGTAATATGGCAAGTTTTAAAACTTGTTCCTTGCACGTAGTATCCCATTTTAAGGTGAGCATTAATGCATTAGTTTTATTAACTTGTGAAACAAAAAAGATTCAAATCATTTATTTGCCAAGATTGGCAAACAAAATATGATTTATAAAGTGTTTCTGTGTTTTGCCGCATCATCTACAGTTTATTACAAAAGAACAAAGAATTGAAGGATTAGGAGGGAGGGGGGGGGGGGGGGCACCTGGACTTAACCAGCACATGCCACATTCTTTCTGATATCAGTCCTGCAAATACCAGAAAAACACCTGCTACTTATTTACACCTACTTCTTATTTCTCTGCTGACTGACTAATTTCCAACATTTAAAAAAATTGATTTAAATCAAATGATTTTTTTTTAAAAATCAGCTGATTTAAATCAGTTGATTGATCTTGCCAACCCTGATTCTGAGTACGACTGATTTTTGTTTTTGATAATTTTATCATAAGGTATATATATATATATACTCTAGCGGCCTTCGCCCGCTACGCTGGTCGGTTTATCTGAAGAAATCTTGAAGAACACGAAATATCAATTTTATTATATTCGAAAGAAGGTACCATCATTAAATTGACTAAACAGTCGTTTAGTTCAAAATGTTTCAAACTAAGCGAGTAAACAAATGTATTTTAATTGAGTTGAGTGATCTTTGCTTCTGAAGTATTCTTTTCGATCCATTGAGGTAGCTACATTTTGCTGCACTAAGGTGCTAATTTATAGAAATTAGCACCAGTTGTATAACTTTTTTTTTCATTGCAATTTTTATTGAAAACCCTTAACTTTTATTACAAACAAAAGGATTTCGCGTTTAAGTATGGATTTTGGCATAATGCCAAACATATCTTCTGTGCAATTTATGGGTTGGATGTACATTTTATGAAAATCAAAGTCGGCCAAATCAATGCTTTCATTTTAAAATCTGCTTCAATGGAAATATTTTTTTTTTAAAACTATTCAATCAATTTTTTCAAAATTTCGAATACCTTTAAATCGTGTTTAGATAAAGAACTAAAAACATTTTTTTTGAGTGAAAATACCGAAAAATTGCCGAGATAAAATATTAATGTTCACAATCGCATAAATATCATTATCCAATCAACCACTCAACCGATTTTTTCTATCTTTTCCAGATAGTTAGATAAGGTTCAGAGATACATTTAAAAAAAAAAAAAAAAAAGCAAGTTGAGAGTTCAAAAACTTTGGGAAATATAAAATATTTACTGTAAATTAAAAAAAAAAAAAAAAAATTAAATTGAAAAAACACTGACATTATAAGAAAAGAATGAGGATTTAGAATCTGGCATTGTTTTTTGTTAGAGTTTCATAGAACTGCCAGGATTGGAATTAAATGCATTTAAAAAAAATTGCGATAAAAACACTAAAAATCAAAGTTTCGTAAAAAAAAAATCAAAAGAATCACAAATTAAAAAAAAAATTAGACTGTTAGCGCAAGAAAAGAACGAAGTATCCGAAAATCTAATTCTTTTGTTTCTAGTGTGTTTATAACTGCACCGATAGCAATTTAAAAACGAGAAAACAGAGGGAGAAATTTTCTCCCTCAGTCGATCTTTTTCAAATCGCCATTTCCACCCAAATTGCAAACATGCAGGGGCAAATCAGTTAAAATTTTAACGTGTCTGATTAGTTTTTAATTAATAATTAACGAACTAATTGAAATTTCGGGATGTGAATGGGCAACTCATGATCCCCAGATATTTTCCCCTCAATTCAAAACAAACGCGGCATTTCTCAGTTTCCGGGTTCGGAAGAGATAGCGTCACATACATACATACATACAACATACGGTCGAATTTTAATTGTATAGATAATTTTTCATTGTTTTTATTTCACATGCGGAGATTCATTCTTAAAAAATGACTAAAACACAATTTAGTTAATGAAAATTTTAAAGCCTTCCATTGTACAACTAAGATTCTTTAATTCCTGCAACACTAGCACACTGCAACACATCAGTTAAGTATAAGATATTACCATTTCCAATGGTAATCTTATACAGTAAAGCATTGTTTATACGACGATCATTTATACGACGTTTACATTTATACGACGTTTAAGCGTGGTCCCAATTCATTCCTATTCATTTTAATGTTAAAATATATCATTTATACGACGCACAAGATCGTTTATACGTCGATTTTTTGATTTTGTACTTGTTTATTTTTGTTTATTTTTCCTGTGTATTTTAAAAACGGGCGGAATTTGCCAGCTATGAATGATACCAATTCCCGTATTTGGGTAAAATGCGCTTTAAACCATCCCTTAGCGACGGTTTTTTTCTGCTGCATTATTGGTGCGCCAAATCTGGTAACACTGTCTCAATTTGAGAGCCGCTCTTTTTGGTAACCTCCGAGGTGAATAAAGATTTTTTTTTTTCTATGTACGCAAAAGCCTCCTTTTTGAGCATGCGCTGTTAATTTCTCTGTAAGAAGTTTTTTCTGATTGGTAAATAAGAAAAAAATTCACTAGAAAACGTAACTAGCGTTCACGCACAAAATATTGACGCGAAATGTGTTTTATTGCAACTTCTTGTTCTATGAAGTGAATGATCAAACTGAAAGGGCGAGTTTATCTTTTATCCAGCCAGTTCAATAATACAGACCGTAATTCTTTTTTTTTTTTTTTACATTCTAACCTTTTCGTACTGTTTTTAGTCATGTCTCGAAAACGCAAGTCCATCTCAGTAACAGAAAAAATGGAAATTTTGAAAGAATTCGACAGTAAAAATTTGCCGGGAAGGTCAAAAGTTGACATAGCTAATATGATGAGCTTACCAGTTTCTACTTTGAAGACTATTATTCATAATCGTAAAAAAATTGAAGAAAAGGCAAAAGCCTATGGATCGTCGGCTTTAAAAAAAATGCGAGTGCAAGGGGGTAAATTTCCTGAAATGGAAAAAGTTTTACTCCAGTTTTTCGATCAGTGTCGTGCGTCGAACATTCCAGTAAGTGGTCCAATGTTAATGGAAAAAGCGAAAGAAATCGCAATGAAATTGAATCTGTCAGACTGTGATTTTACAACAGGGTGGTTGCAGAAATTTAAAGCGCGCCACGGGATCACGTGTCAAGTTGTAAGTGGTGAATCGAGAGATGTTCCACTTGATTCTGTCGAAGAATGGCTCAAAATTCTGCCCGGCATAATAAGCGAATATCAACCTAAAGACATTTTTAATGCCGACGAGACGGCTCTTTTTTATCATCTGATGCCGAATCGGACTTTAGCTTATAAAGGCGAAAAATGTAAAGGTGGTAAAAAAAGTAAAGATCGCCTTACTGTGCTACTTTGTGCAAACAGTGATGGAAGTGAAAAGATCACTCCTTTAGTGTTAGGAAAATCAAAAAAACCTAGATGTCTAAAGAACATCAAAACATTACCGCTGGATTATGATGCCAATAACAACGCCTGGATGACAACCGAAATTTTTACTAGATGGCTGAAAAAACTTGACGATGTTATGAAAAGGCAAAAACGAAAAATTTTGTTATTCATCGACCAATGTCCAGCGCACCCACCAGATACGGATTTTTTAAAAAATATAACAGTTCACTTTTTCCCAGCAAATTGCACTAGTCACCTTCAGCCATGTGATTTGGGCCTGATTAAGAATTTTAAAATGCATTATAGAAAGCAGTTAGTGCAACTCGCTATTCGAAGCATTGAAGAGCCTAATCCCAAGAAAATAAGTGTTCTCGACGCAATGAATATGATTTTGTTGGCTTGGTCTCAGGTAACAAAGACAACAATAAAAAACTGTTTTATAAAAACGGGATTTGTGCATCAAAATTCTGATAATAATGATGATGACGTAAGCGACGGTGATGATACAATAATCAATGAAGATGATTGGAATTTGCTCAGAGCCGAGGCATCTATAGATGAATACGTGGATTGCGATAAAGATGTAATAACGTCAGCGATTTGCAGTGTTGATGAGCTTATTCAAATTTCCCAGTCTGAATCCCGTAGTGAGAGCGGAGATGACGAGGAATGCCAAGAAATTGTTTCGCCATCATTTCAAGATGCCGTGAATTGCATTGAAACATTAAGAACTTACTTTCTTTGCCACAATACTAGCGAAAAAACTTTTCAGGATCTTGTATCGTTGCACAAATCTTTAATTATAACTCAACAACAGTCGTCACGTCAAACAACCATAGACAATTTTTTTTTGTAATATTATGCAAAATGATCAATAGAAAAATTAAAGGTACGTACATTTAAGACTACACTATTGTTTTGATTTATTTAATCTATAAATTTATTTAAAACAATATGTTAATTATTAAAATTAAATGAAATAAAAATTTCTAGTTTTAGAAGTGAAAATCGATTATACGACGTTATCGTTTATACGACGTTTTTCTGTAGTCCCTTCGGCGTCGTATAAACGATGCTCCACTGTACTTAAATATAATGCTTAAGAAAATGCAAACAGAAATTTAAAAAATACATGGCAAGTTCAATACTTCACCTCTTTTTCTGCCTTTTCTTTATTTTCAGGTTCTTCTTTCACCGGTTCTTCTGCATTAGTTGCTGCAGGAGCTGGTGTTGAAGATGGTGTTGGAGCAGGAGTTGATTCTTTGCTATCACTTGGAGTGGCATTGTTATTAGTATTATTAGCAGGAACAACCTGATTAGCATTATCAGGCATTTTATTATTAGGAAGCTCTCCAGGTGGAATGCTATACAGACCATTATTATGCTCAAACTCTTGAACCTATATTAAGAAAAATTAAATTATTTTCAAAAGTATGAGTTATAGTTGAAACAACTTAAGTCACATAGCACTGAAGCTTCAATATTAGATTTAAAAAAATAATAAATAACATTATGCATATAAATTATATTACGTATTCTGCAGAATGAAGATCATCCTTAATTTTGTGCATAATGCACATATTAGATATCTGCACGGGCCTTGGCCCGATTTTCATTAACAGCATTCGGGTCTTTTTTTCATTGCAGGGATGCCACTCAGAAAATTGCAAAAAAGAGGAAATTATGCGTAAAGTAAAATTTACGACATTTTTCACAATATTTATGCATGAATTTTGTAAACTATATTGTTTATAATAATTAAAAAAAAAAAGAATTACAGCCTTTTTTTTTTTATAAACTTTTAATTTATAAGAGTAAATAAAAATGATTTTTCTTTAGCTTACAGTATTTTACATCAATTAAGGTAACCCAGCAACAGATTCAGTGAGGAATTTTAAGTATCGCATCATTTTAAATTAATTTAAGTAACCTAGCAATAGATTTGATGATTATACCAGGAATAGATAGAAAAAATTTGCAAGTTTTTTTTTTTCCATTTGACAAAAATAGCTGTTTTATTTCATGATCGTTTGAGGAAAATCAGCGTTTGATTTCGCCATCGTTTGAGGAAAATCGCCATTTTATTTCGCGGTCATTTGACGCAAATCACTGCTTTGAATCCCGATCGTTTGAAGAAAATCGCCGCTTCATTTTTGGGTTGTTTGACGCAAATGGCCGTTTTTCATTGCGATCGTTTGACAAAGATCGCCGTTTTATTTTGCGATCGTTTGACGAAAATCGCCGTTCACATCGCGATCGTTTGACGAAAATCACCGTTTCGTTTCGCGATCGTTTGATGAAAATTGCTGTTTTATATTGCAACCATTTGATGAAAATAGCTGTTTTATTTTGCGGTGTTTTGACAAAAATCGCTGTTATATTTCGCGATCTTTTAACGAAAATCACTGTTATATTTCACAATCTTTTAACAAAAATCGCTGTTATATTTTGCGATCACATGACGAAAAAAGCTGTTGTATTTCACGATTGTTTGATGAAAATTATGCAATTTCGTAATTGATTGACGAAAATTCGTTTTATTTCGTGATCGTTCGATGAAAATCGTTATTTTATTTTGTGATCGCTTAACGAAAATCACGAATTCTTAAAGAGTAAAAAAGTTGAAATCTGCCATTTGGCGGAAAAGTGGCACCCCTGTCATTGAGTAACTGGTTGGGCTAATTTTTTCTGTACGAAGCTGAGACCATTTTCATTCTTCCTAGACCAAAATAATAGTTCCTGTTGAATCATCCCATATGAAAATCTTTTCCTCGACATGGCCAAGTCTGTTCATAAACCAGTAAAATTTGGCTTGGTCCAAAAATTTTTGCCAAAAAGGCACATACTTTTAACTTATTATTTTACAATTAAACATTATAATTTATTCTTTTTAATGAATCATAAATTACTAGGCTTATTAAAAAAACACATAAAACACACAAAAAAACCCCATTATGATGGAATTTTTTTTAAAACTGAACTGCAAATTTCTTTTAAACTGTCCATCCATGCAAAATGAATACAACAATACATGAGAAAAAATATATTAAAAATTTACACCTTCTAAGAAGGGAATATTTTTTTTCTTCGAAGTTTTGCACCTTGAAGCTCAATTTTTGATTTTTTTTATTAAATTTTTTGTATTTAATTTTTAGGCAATTTTTAATTTTCTTTTTATGTTTCCATGTGATTTTTCCACATCAGTGAAAAAAATATGGCTTAATTATTTTAATCCAATGTAGTAAATTTTGTACTCATTTTAATAAAGTTTACTCTGAATTCATACAGAGATTTTTAAATTTTTAATGTTTTTAAAAAATGTTTCACATTTTGCAGTTATTTTGACAATGATAAAAAGAAAATTGTTTCAAACTTTCAGCCTAATTAACTAAATTTAGTCAGTTATGATTTTTCAATTTCAGGGATTTTCAATGCAATGCTTAACAATTTTTCGTGCGTTTAACATCCATTTTTTGTAATTTTTGTTGATATTACAGATTTTTGTATGCATCATGATCTTAACTATTTTTTAATTGCATGTAAAAAAGGAAAAAACCATGAAACTAATGAATTAGCAGTAAAGGAATTAATTTGAATATCCCCAGTAATCTACACTAATAAAATAACAAAATGCTCTGTCTGTGTGCCTGTGTGTGATGGTTAGCAAAATCTACGGCACGTATAAGGCTAAAAAATTTCTTGAGAATAGCCCAAAGTCTCTCCTGATGTACCTGACATTCAGATTTTCAAAATTCTAATTATTAACTGAGTAATTCCGCCGCCGTTTCCCATTGCAGTCCTTGTGAATACTTTTATTGCTAAATATTTTTTCATTTTTTAAACCAATTTTTTACACAGTTAACAACTAGGTATTTCAGACAACGTAATTCCACATGTTGGGATTTGTAAATACATTTCATATTTCATCATCCGACCACCTGTTAGCTAAAAGAGTTGCACAATGAAAAGCAAGAATCTTAGTTGGTTTTCTTTGAGAAACAGGTGTGACACACACACAGAACATTCTCTTATAAAAGAACATTTTTGTTTATTGATTTTTTTTTCTTTTCTTTCTTAGAACTGTTTAAAGTTTTACAATAAAAAGATGTAGATTTGAAATTGTCTGTGCAGAACAATATGTAAATAATGTTAATGTATGTGTGTACTTGTTTTGTGAATCGTGATGTAATTAAACTAAGAAAAACTAGCCAAGGACTATTGTTTTTGAGTTAAAGTAGTTTCTTAATACTGATGCTGCCAATGAAGGTTTAAGACATCTGGAGCCCTGATACCCCGATTTTCTCAAGAAATTGGAATTTTGGAGGTAAGACATTTTTATAATCTTGCCTAATTTTTGTTTTATGAAAATATTAGAATCAATGGGTGTTGATATTTCTTTGTGTAGCAGCTCTGGCTATGATTATTTAATTTAGGCAGTCTCAGTTGTCACACCATGTATTTAGAGTTAGAGATAAAATTGCAAATTAGTTACTTTAATATTATTATCACGGACCCGGGCAATGCAGAGCAGGCCAACTAGTACATAATATAACGGAAAAAATGTGGTTTAAGTAATAAGAATGTTTACTTAATAAATAATAAAATTGAATCGATTTTTTTTTTTTTTTTTTTTTTTTTGCTGGAAGAAGGGGTATTAGATTACAAACACTTTATATATATATAAAACACATTTTGCCACAAATAGCATCTTTTAACTTTGGAATAACTTTTCCAAATTAGAGGATTTTAACTAAAGAAACTCACAACATAATTTAGTTTTTAAAGAAATATTGTTAAAAATAAGTTTGCAGAAGAAACTTACTTTTTTCCTAATCAAAGACATTACACCTATTCTAGTCAATACATGTTGGCGAGATAGACCTTCTCTTGGCACACCATCAGCAAATGTTTCTGAATTGTCAGCACCAGGTTCACAAAGATGGCGCATAAACAGAGAAACGTAGGCCTTGAAATTTTTTTCAGACTTGCCTCTCAAATCACGCACCAACCTTAAGATATTATTATTATTTTTTTAATATAATAAGAAAAAAATATATAACTAAAATGTAGGAAAATATTAGTTTTATTAAAAAGAAAAATACCATTGTGAATTAAATGCATCTTGTGGTGGCATGCCATAACGCATGATTGCATTTAGGAAAGCTTTTCTCTGTCTGGCATTGAATCCAAGGACCTATTATAAACATTTTTTTGAATTTAAAAAAAAAGTAAATATTATCAAGCTTAATGGCAAGATTAAAACCACATTTATTTATGCTTACTTCAATGTTTCCACCCACTCTTGCCAATAGAGGTGGCAATGGCTTATCTCTCTCCATTTGACCAAGTCTTCCCTTACGGTTACGTACACCTTTTTCTGTTAAAAAAAGAAAAAAATAATAAAGTTTAATTTTTTAAGTAACAATCCTTTAACAAAATAATAATAATAATAATAATAAGTACCAAAAACTTATTGAACTAGGATAGTGATCTCACATGGTCCAATAGAGATTCACACAATTACTCTCCAAAGCACCATATGAAATCCAACTGAAGTAACAACAAAACCACTACTTTAACACATATTATGTAAATAATATTTATCTTCCAGCAAGTTTCTTTTTTTAATTTTTATTCATTTTCATTACATCATTTAATATTCTGATTTCACATTGGGACATAAAACAACTTGCTACAGTACAAGTTTTCGTCACTTTATGCATTTTCAGTAACTGCAGAATTTTTTTTTTTTAGATGTTCCCTCAATTACCACAAACAGCGAATTACTGACAGTTGAATAACCTACGAATTTTTTGAAATGTTAAAATTTACAAAACATTTGATGGGCATTGTTTGTGAATGTATTATATTTACCATTTAATGTATGTTCTGATTAGTGCAGCAATATAAATGATTAATTAACTGTAGAAATCAAGAGAAACCTATTTATACTGCCATTTGTTAACAAACCTGTATATTTTGTCATTTGATAATAATCTTTTATCAGACTAATTTTATATAGTAAAAAACTATTGTCTATGTGAATGGGAAGGAATTATTGTATGCCCTTGTTAGTCAAATATTTATAGTTAATTGGGAAAAAACCTATTATGTAATGTATCCTTAATATAAGAAAAACATTAAAAAACTTTTGAAAGAATAACCCAAAAGCACACAATGCTGGGATAAAATTTACTCCAATTATATTGTGAAGCCAATCTACAAATATAGGTGAGTGTGCTGATGAGTAATTCTTTATGAGTAAATACTTTGATGCTTTTGAAACAAGTAACAACAACAACAAAAAAAAAAGCAATCAAGCTGAGAACATAAAAAAATTCAGATAACCTATTAACCTATATATTTCATATATGTCTCCTAAATGATGTCTCATATGTCCTCCTGTCATTATGTTCGTCCCTCCTCCCTTCTCCTGACATATTTAAAACTATAATTGCCCATGCAATTTGCTTAAGTAACAATTTAGGAGAAGATGCAAGTTTCAAAATTCACCTTATCCAGATAATTAAATTTTGAAAAATCACAAAAACTGAAGATAAAAATAAGGAATTTTGCTTAGTAGCCACTGGTCAGTAGTTTTTAGTACCCAGTTACTGGCTAGTGAGAATAATAGGTCTCATGCATGCAACGTGAGGTTGAAACTAAAATTTGTCTGTTGGAGATATTTAATGACAGTATTTAGCATAATGGGAGTTATTCAATGCTTGTTTGCTAAAAATTTTTGTTGTAGCAGTATATAGTTAATGTATTGTAATACAAAGTGTTGTTCTGAGTGGAAGAAAATTCCCTAAATCTGCAAATTTGCAATAAATATATGAACTTAACCAGGGGTGATTCTGGATGAAATTTTTTTTTTTTCGGAAATTTGCATAGCATTTTCGGAAATCAGCGGGGGTGGGGGTGTTGGACTCTCCAGCGATCTTCGGGCAAAATCGGCGTTTTCCCGCTATCTTCAGACAAAAGCAGCTATATTTTAGCAAAATCGGCGATTTATTGTGATCTTTTGCCAAAATCTGCAGTTTTTATGTGATCTTTTGACGAAATCGGTGTTTTCCCATGTTTTCTTAAATGAAATCATCATTTTTTCGATGATCTTTAGACAAAATTTGCATTTTTACACGATTTTTTCTCGAAAACGGCGTTTTATTCCCGTGATCATTTGACAAAATCTGTTTTTTCCGTGATCTTTTGATGAAATCGGCGTATTTTTTCAAATACTCTTTTGACAAAATATTTTTAAGCGATCTTTTATCGAAAATGGAGTTTTTTTCCGCGACCTTTTAACGAAATCGGTGTTATATCCACAATCTTTAGACGAAATCGGCATTTTCCCGCAGTCTTCAGAAGAAATCAGCGTTTTATCTGCAATATTTGGTGAAATTGCTGTTTTTCCGCGATCCGCACAGGAAATTCGTGTTTATCGATCTTTTGACAAAGTTCGCTTACAAAAACATTGACGAAATCGTCGTTTTTCCATGAAATATATGTTATTTCGGCAATCCTTTCACAAAATTTGCATTTCTACGTAATTGTTTTTTCAGTGCGCAAAACCGTACAAGTTGGCAACTATGCGGAACTGATAACCCAATTTCAAATTTTCGGAAGAGGATGCCTTAAACTTTCGGACGAGAATCACCCCTGAACTTAACAGTGGCTAAAATAACAAATCAGCATACGCCCAGCTCTGGCATCTAATGTGATGAGCATAAGGTATATTTCATTAGTATGTACAGTGAAAATTGAAGCAAATTTTCTGAAACGTAAAAAGAAAGAGAGAGAGGGGGGGGGGGGAATCGCTCCAGATACAAATTATACGGATGCTTTTTTCCCCTGCAATCTTTTGAAAAAATTTATATTTTTTTGCGACTTTTTATAAAATTTGTGTTTATCTTATTGTGACAAAATTCTCCCCCCCCCCTTTTCTCTTGCAATTCTTCGAGAAAATTATATCTTTTGTGAGATTCTTTGACAATTTCCCCCCCTCCTGCAATTTTCAGACAAAGTTTGCATTTTTTAGGGGTGGGGGGGGGGGGGGAAAGGGGATATTTTGACAAAATTTTCTGCCTTTTTTTTTTTTTTTTGGACTAATTTTGCATTTTTTCTACAATTGTTTTAGTCGCCGAATAGCGCCTGCTTATTTTCACCTTTAGCAAAACTTTTAATTGCATCCATTGATTTTCATACCAAATGATTTTTGGTGCAGATTTGGAAATAGAGCAGATTGATAGATAAGAAATTTTTTTTAATTTTAGACAAGGGGAGTTTTGAAACTAAGTCTTTTCTATTATTTTTTGGAATACAGAGGAAAGAGCAATACATCAAAATGCACTATGATACAGCAGGGTTCTTGTGTATAGTGAAATCAGGCATTTAAGAAAAAACACTTTATTTTCCCCAAAAATCTTTCATAAATTTTAATCCAAAATTACATACCATCATTTTTCTCTTCGAAGTCATCGTCATCTTCATTGTCATCTGTAAATTTAAAGTGAATATAAGTAAGTGATTAATTTTTTTAACCAGCAAAGACAAAATAATAATATTTCATTATGATTACCAGATGGATCCGAGAAGTCTGAATTGTAGTCAGACAGATTATCTTGCCAAGTTTGATCATCTTGTGGTCCCATAGCATCATTATAGTTAACTTGTTTACGAACTCGTTTACCCTTTCCTAAAGTTCGAGCCATATCTTCTTGTTGCTGTTCATAGTGATGCCGTAGAAGTTTTTCCCAATAAGCAGGATCAGCAGATTCTACTTCTTGTTTTAGAATTTCAGTTTCTGGTTCCTAAAATGCATTAAAAGTTTATTTTTAATGCAAATTTAATATGATTAAGCTTATCAATCATACTATGAAAAGTTGAGTAAGAAGTGACATTTTTTTTGAAAATATAGTCTTTTCCAGTTTTCAGCTGTGTTCAAACAGAGTATCTCTTATTAAATGTGATTTGTACTGTAAACTACCTCAAATCTGCACATAATTTACAGATGTTAGCAAAGAAGGGACAAAATTCAACTTTTAAAAATTTTTATATAAATTTTATATATATTTGTAGTTTTCATTAATGCTACTGAATTCATGTTTTTTCTTGAAGGAAAAATAAATTTATTTAAAAAAAAATCAAGATATTGTTGATATTACTGGTAATCAATCTTTTTACTAGATGTATTTATATATTAATAAAGCTTTTTTGGTTATTAAGTCAGGCTAAATCAGAAATAAAACTTCCTTATTTATGATTTTGGTGTCAATTAGTAATGTACTTTTACGCACAATTTTCTTTGAATAACTTAATAAATAAATAAATACATGTAATCTTTATAATTAATATTTAATCATACATTATTGATTATAAACTTGACCTTTGCTTTAATACTTTTAAAAATTATCTAATTTATTAGTTTATCCTTTACTTATTTTAATGTTTTATGTTATTGTAAGGATTCGTTATAGTTTTCACTGCATTATTAATTGCATTCAAATTTCTGTTTAAAAAAATGTAAACAAAGCAATGACCAGAAATTTACAAAATCCCAAATTTCACACAATCTCTGGTCCCAATATGTGTGGATTTCAGCTAGTCTACTGTATAATGTTGCAGGAACCGAGTTTATCTAAAATGAAGTTAAGAGTTTTTATTTTTATGTTTATAGTCAAAAATTGTTTTTTATATGCATTTAGATTAAATTGTACTCAACTTTAACTCTGAATTCAAATTTTTACTGTCTTGTATTCCAAAAGGGAAAAATAGATAAAATATTATATAAAGTAAGATTTTTTAACATTTATCTTTTCCTTACATGATTATCATTTAATAATGAATTAAATTATGTCTAAAAGAACCATTAAGAATATACTATAGTATTGCTTTTAACATTCTTAGTTACTACTTTTATATTCTTTCAAAAAATCCAGCATAATGTTGGTTACAATGCCAGATTTTTAAAGTTATACTGTACTTATAAGATATTTTTGTTTTCTTTATTATAATATTTTACTGTAATTGCCAGAAAAATTCAAATTCTAAAGATGTTGGTATTTATGTTAAAAGAGAAATATTTTAAGTTCATTTTTAAAATAAATAAAATGTATTTCAATAACCCATTAAGATACAAAATTTATACAATTCAAAGAACAGGATACTTACTTCTTCAGCTTCTTTTGTTACATACGCTGCAACTTTAAAGGAACTGAGATAGTCATTAGCCCACAATTCCTTTTGTTCAATTCCTTCTTGAGTACGATCCAAAAGTTCATCAATGGCTTTGTTATCATAATGAATTGTATCCTCTGTAAAATAAATCTTCGTTAATATTTTATTTTCTATAATAAACAGCCTCATAAACAAATTTTTATAAAAAAAAAAAAAATTATGATATTACCTTTGCCTTCATCATCTTTAAATAATTCTTCAGTGCCAAACCTTAAAATATCATCTAACTCTTGTTTGGACATGGTATTTGATCGGCTTCCTAAACCAGGCCTAACAACTAAATGTGTGAGCATCATTTTCTTTTTAGCTACCTATATTAAAGTAAATAAAAAGAATTTTTTTGTTACAATTAATGCAATCAATATCAAGGCCTACACAATTTCACTTATCAGTCAAGTATGATAAATATTATAAATACAATTACTGAATGAGAAAGTCTTAAATTTTTGCAAATCATTACACTCTAATGAAAATTAGACAACAATGCAATTTAAAACAAACCCACAACATAAATTAAAGAATTCTGTTATTTTGTTATCAGAAATAATAATTAAAAGAAAAAAAAAAAAAAAAAAACATTTTCAGCATATTTAATTGCAATAAATGGAAAGTTCGTTTTACAGCAACAATTAGCTGAAATTTTTTGACTAATCAAAAAATTTCACTATGAATAAAAAATCATTAAAATTTCTTAATGACATGGTTCTGTGAAGGAATTTTACATTTCTATTTAAAACCCTTCAGGGCAGTCTTAGCATATAGCAGGGGTAATAGTGACTCAAGAGTGAAAAACCTTGAAAATTATATATGCAAAATATACCAATATTAATTTACAAAACAACTGATGCTTTAACAGCATGACAATGAAATGATACATTTCTGCTATTATTTAAAATATTGAACTGCAGAAAAACAATTTTGTAAATTTACATTAATTTCAATGAAAGTTAAAGGACTTCACAAATGGAGAGTGCAATTTTGCTAAATATGTGACCCTTCAACAGAATGAGTCTCTCCTCCTCCCCTCTCCCTTCACCCCAGATACAGTTTTTACTCCTACCAGTATTTTTAGGTAATTTAAATTTTGGAATATTTCTATATACTTTCGGCAATTTTGATCCCTAGACCAACAACTCATTCTCTGTTCAAATGTTGATTTATACAGAACTTACACAGGGTTTCAACTATGTTCATTAGATAGCAGCTGCATTTGCTAATCTGTTTTGAAACAAAGACCATTTAAAGATTTAAAAATATACAAAAATCCTAATTTTTTTTTTTCCCCTTCTCTAAAAGTTGAGCCTTCATGTGAGGATTCTTGGGAATTTTTATATTTCACATTTATCTTAAAATGGATGTTACATAGACATTTAAAATGATCAGGCTGTGGTAGGGGATTGACATTTTAAAACAAAATAGATTAAAGACAAATGATTTCTCCATAAATGGGTTTGATTTCTAAGTTTTTGAGAATATGGTTTCTTGTACTATTTTCTTTCATTTTTGTAACTGTTGTTCCAACTCTCATACATTTATAATTACATATTTATATTTTACCATCAAATTCCCATCAAGTTTTGTAACCATTGATAAAACATCCCCAAATTTGAAAACCAAAAGTAAAATGCTGTAATTGACGGCAGTTTAAATACACCAGACAAATTTGGCAAAATTCTGAAATTCATTATTAATGAAAACTGGGAAAATCTTCTATAATCAGGTTCCACACTTTTATAGTTTTGTGCTGAATTAAAATTAGCTAAAATCTTAAAACTAATTAATAAGAAAACTATTATTTTCTGCCAGTACAGTCAGGAGGGAAACTATATGAAAATAACCATATAATTAAATATTTCAACATCGTTAAATAATGTCCGTCTTCAAGGAGGTTAAGAAAATTAAATTACACTATTTTTACTGTCCAATATGACAATATCAAAATAAATATATTTTTGAAAATTTTACTGTTCTGCTCATTTTGGCAAATGGCAAGTGCAGACCTTGCATTTAGATTATGAACTAAAACACATAAGATATTTACCTGTGTAATTCTTTCTTCAACAGAAGCTCTCGTTACAAAACGATATATCATAACTTTATTCGCCTGACCAATTCTGTGAGCTCTGCTGAAAGCCTAAAAAATTATATGTAAAAAATCTGTTAATAAATTAAACTTAGAAATGTAATCAATAAAAAGTTATAGAATCAACAACAAAATAAATTATGTTAAGATTAAATAATAAACAGGTAGTCTGTGGAAGAGATTACAGTATTAGTTTTAAGATTAGCTACAAGACCTATAGATGGCAGATTCAGTATCAGAAAAAGGGAAAGAAGGCAAAAAAAGTACAGGAAAATCTCTAAATTGAGACAAACATACAGTAAACCATATGAAAACAGAACTTATTCATAACAACTGTTGTATACTAATTGTACATTATTTCAATTATACACAATGAAAATATAAGAACGAAGCAGAAAAAATTGGCGAAAGCATAATTGCTAAAAAGAAAATAAATCTATTTTAGACCCTTTTCCATCTAGGTATGTAGATTTGCAAGATTTTCTTTTAAAAGGGAGTATAAAAAATTTCTGTTATAAATAGATTTAGTCTTGACATGTTTTGCGATACTATGACCCAAATATGAATAGCTTGATACTGAAAGAAATGTAAAAGAAATTGTTCATTAAAAATCTGAACTTTTGGCATATAGTGGTTACATGGGATACCTGATAGCACCAACGAGCTCTCGTGTTTACAAAAATAACGTAATGTAACAAATATGCAAAAAATTAGAAAAAAGTGAATGTTACTATAATTGCAAAGTGTGGGCCATAGGTTGGAGATGGGATTACTTACAGTTAAAAACAGAGTCCAAATATGAAAACATGTAAAATGTCTTAATACTTTAAATCTACAATTAGTCAAAATTAAGCATAGGGTATGAATTATTCATTAGAATAGTATTTTAAAGAAATGGACAAAAGATTGGGTAAATGCTTTAAAAAGGGCCCTAAGGTCCCAATGAGAGTGTTGGTCCAAAAAGAACCAAGACTCAACTTTCAAATTTTGAACTGAGAATGCAAAAAATTTAGGTAATGTAAAATGCTTGGTGCACAAAATGTTCTGCGCCAGGATTTATGATTCCCTAGGACACTAGGGGAACCTAATGTCTTACACGGAATGTAAGAAAATGAGAATAAATGGAAAAATGATTCTAAAAATGAAGATCTGATTAAAGAAAGACATTTATTATCACAGAAACATGAAGGGGCCTTGAAATGGGCTCCAAGGGTTTAGAGTCATAGTTGCACAAAAGACAGGCAAGAATTACTAAGTAGAAATAGGTCCTTCAAAACAAAGATTAGATAACAGAAGGGGAGACAGTTGGAGAATTTTCTGCTACTGGGCCCATACAAATAATTTTCATATAAGAAGTGCAAAAATCTAGGTATCAGCACACAGTCTTTCACCACTAAGTGTATTTTGGTTTTTTCAACTATTTCATGTAAAATTCTTATTAAAATGCTATTAAATTTTCAGCAAGGAAAATTTTTAAATTTTAGTGATGAGAGACTACTTGCTGGCACCTTGATTTTTGCCCTTTTATTCATAGGTTGTATTTTTATAAATTATTAAACATAAAGGAAAAAACAGGTTGGACATTTAAGTTTATATCAATAAAAGCACAAAATTTTTAAAAAGACCACTACAAAAGAAAATAGTCAAGAGGTTAAAGGATTGGCATGTTTTTGATCTTATTTAATTTTTAGTAATTTACAAAATCTATTTGTTTTTAAACACTAATGAACGATCCAAGTCATCAGGAAAAAAGTACATTGGCAAGATGCTGAATAATAAAAAAAAAAAAAAATCAATGAAAATTACACAAAACTGGTGCTCACACAGCCAATCGTTTGTATATGGCCTGGATTAATCCAATAATCGTAATTTAAATATAGCTGTATTCAAGGGTCACTAAACTCTGCAATAGATAAACATCCCTCCAATTCAAAATAGAAAATCAACACCGATTTCTTAAAATCAACTTGTTTTGGTACTAATAAGGAGAGTAAAGATAGCTAAGTTAACACATCAGAAAATGACAGGAGGGATTTTTGAGATAAGATTAATATAATATTGTTTAGAACTTAATTCATGAAGTTTTAGTTGAAATGGCTGCTCAATAAAGATATTTATTTAAACCTAATAAATATATTTTGAAGCTGAAATAATAAATATTTAATGAGTTGTTTCGAACTAGCTATCGGTAGTGATATTAAAAAAAAATCTTTTCCAGGAATATTCTGTTTTGTTTACATTCTTAAAATGACAAGTACATATTTTAATGATATTTCAAAAATAAATATTTTTGAATTAATCACAGAATATAAATGTTTTATATTGATGATTTTTAGAAAAGTAATTAGAGTTTTAAAAACAAGATTTTTTCAACCTACTTATGAAAAGTTCTATAAAAGAGAAACTTAAAAAAATAAATATTTATATACATAAAAAAAAAAAAATTATTTCACTATGACATCACAAAACATGGGAATAACAGCAACTGCTTTAATTTACTAGGATAACTGACTGTTTTCCCATATTTTGGACTTTTCTGAAAGTTTATGGTCTCTCCCTAAGTTATCTCTTCCCCCCAAGTATTATAAAGATTAATAAATTCTTTAAAATAAAATAAAATAAAATAAATTTAAGTAAAATAAATAGAGGCATACAAGTCCTGTAGTAATTAACTATTAGTATTGGATTATTGAAAGACTGATCACTGGAGATTTTACTTTATCTAGTATTTGGGGAGAAAATATAGAAAAATCATACCTGGATGTCATTGTGTGGATTCCAATCAGAATCGTATATAATTACAGTGTCAGCTGTTGCTAAGTTAATACCTAAACCACCTGCTCGTGTAGACAACAAGAAAGCAAAGTGGGGAGAACCAGGTGCTGAAAATAAAATTGTGTGTTAAAAACAGGTTCAAAATTTTAAACAGTGTTTTGTTTTTTAGCACGACATTTTTAACAACACAACATTCATAAAAGTGCATAAATTTCACTTTGGAAATTGTTATAATAATTAACTTCTAATATAAAATTATATATTTATAATTTTCTTTGTTCAAAAATAGAAATAGATAAATAGGTACAAGATTTAATTTATAATTTATTTATCAACTTAAAATCACATAAAATACACATTTTATTTTCTTAAACCAGTTGTACCATTTTTTGCTTAACACGTTCGCTGCTGCTTATCTGAAGACGTGATGATAATGCCGCACTGTAGAAGTGGGTTTTTCCTAAAAGCCGATTCACTTTTTCTAACAAAGAATCAGGGAAAGATTTTCCTACACCAGCGTGCGACTGGCTATTGGACATCACCCCACATCACGCACTGGCATGTGAGTGGCCCCTTAACGTTGGTGCCATATCACATGCTGGCCCGTGATCGGCAGCAAATGTGTTAAGACAATCATGATGAAATGTAAATTATGGGAGAAACTTTAGTTCTTTTTTCTAAGTTATAAAAATAACTAAAAACTCACATATTTCATGAATTTATTTTTATTGTTGGAATTAAATTTCAGAACTTTGTATGACCATTGTAAAACATTGTGAAATCACTGCAACATTAAAAAACAAACCTCCCCCCCCCCCAACTGAATGAGGGTTTCTTATAATATACAATTAAAAAAATAATACAGAAAAATCTCTAAATTCATTTAAAAAAAAGAAAGACATACAAGCTGATATTCACAGCTTTGTCTTTTGCTGTAACAAAAATATATATGCTTCATAAATTTGAATTAAAAATTGCTAGGCAATTATTTAATAAAGTGATCAATGATCATATAAAAAGACAAGTTAATTCTAAATACTTATGTACATAGATTTCAAAAGAAAAATTTGAAAGGAGATATCCTTTGTTTACAGCACTATTTGAAAAAAAAAAAAAAAAAAAAAAAAAATCTGGATTTATAGTCAATTTTAGAGACAAAAATGTAGACATTTCTCAGTAGCAGGAAAAAAATGACAAATTTTAGAAATATTTTTAAAATAAATAAAAACAATCTACAGTCGAGTCTCACTATAACGAAACTCCATACATCGAATTTCTCTATATAACGAATTTTTAGCAGGAATGGTACCTTTTTTTCATGATTACATTAAAAACAGTCTATATAGCGAAATATCTATCTTCGTATAACGAATTTTTTCATAAAATGTTCTTAATTTATTCAGTTTTAAAAAAGCTTCAAAATCACATGGAATCAAATTTCCATCACTTATTTTTGATTTATCGTTCAAGGTTGAGTTTTTTATATTGCTTCTCTACCTTGAATCTCCTTGATCTTTAAGTCCAACGAATTCATTCCACCAGCGCCTCTCCCACACATCTTTTAACATCCTTTGAAAAACAGTGTCAATTTAATTGTTACACATATAAAACCTGGATCAATGTGGTAACTGACGTCAGTGTTGATTTCAGAGGGTGGCTTGGGGGGACATTCACTCCCAGAGCAATGAGATTGGCCCCGAAAATTGTATTTTCAATGACAAAAAAATTAACGTACATTTTTCTTGTGTGATTTTTATCAAGCTTTTTAAATAAATGTCTATTCTTTTTTTTTGAAACTGTTCAAATAATTAAGAAATAGGATATTATGTTAATATTTACAGTTAAACACTTCAATTTTTTAATCAAACGTATAAAAAATAATATTTGTTCAAAATTTGCACAATAAACAGAATTTTGGCTTTCTCTATTAAACGAATTTCTCTATATAACGAATTTTTTACTGGAACCAAGGTTGTTTTGGTTTAAACCGTGGTTTAAAACCATGCTGGTTTTTTTTTTTTCAATCTGGTTTTTTTAATTCTTTTTGCCTAATGAATTCCCTTTCACATATTATTGAAAAATGCAAAATCCAAGTTATGCAGAAGCAACAAGCAAAGCTGTAGAAAAATGATGAATTAATAAATTTCTAAAAAACAAACATTTTTAATCAACCCAACTTTTTGTATAAGCTATAAATCTACATGGCTACATACTACTAATTTTTCTATAATTAGTTGGTTAGAAAAAAAACTTTAGTTTTTCTTTCTTCCTCCCCTTCTTTTTTTTAAAGGCTTATATAAAGCCATTAATTGTTATATAGATATACAGCCAGAAGTTGCAGATTTGAGCTAAAAATGTACTTTTACTATTTAAATTGCTTGACTAGTTGAAATTTACTAAGGATTTCATTATTCCTCGAATATAACATATTCTTAAGTAATTTTCTCCATTGATTTCTTTTTATTATGTACGCTAATAGATAATTGGCAATGAGATTTTTTTTTTTTTTTTCTTTCTCTGTGTTTATTGGATTTAATAAGCTTTTGTTTTTCTCGCATTTCCAAATTGGGGTTAGGAATTTTGCATTTTGATTTTATTCTGTTACCAGCTGGGTTGGCACAGTTTAAACCAATTGGTTTTTTAGAACAAATCTAATATAGTATTTTCTCATTTTTGTAATTTATGTGTTTCAAATTATTGGATGTAAGTAATTTCTATTTTTAAGTCTTATTTCAGCATTCACCACGAGACCTTGCGAGTCTAGTCTAGGTCATGTTAATATGCATGTAGAATGCAAATTTTATGCATTGATGCATATATCTGAAGCTAAGAAAACACTTAAATTGTGTAAGTTTAGCAAAAATAAAATAGATTAAAAATAGCAATATTTAGAAAAAAATATGTTTTCCTTTGAGAAACGCAGATGTACAGTTAATAACATAAAATGACCTTTAAGATTTCAGTCAAGCTCTAAAATAAAAATTTTTTGATTGGGGGGTGGGGGGGGGGTGGGGGGTAATTGTACCTTAAGAATAAAAAAGTAACTTAGATATGAAGTTGAATAAGAAGACGTTGAACAATCGAGTACTAGTAAAGCACCTGTTTGCATTTAACTAAATTAAGCAATAAAATATTTAAATCTTCTATTGCATAACCAAACTCATTATGTATATCAGCTATGAAAATTGGGGAGGAGGAGGGGGGGGGGGAAACAAGACAAAGTTTGCTTGAGACATAACAGAAAAAAAGTCTCATAAAATGCCTAAAAAGATGTAATTTTTAGTTTAGACATTTAAAAGTACTAAGTGTTATAGTATAGCGTGTAGTCTGATGGCTGTTTAAATGCTTTAGTGAATGACAGTATTTATAGAACTGCTTTGTATTTTAAGATCAATGTTTTCAATAGTCTAAAAAGCTGTTAAATAGGTATTTTTGTTTATTTTATTGTTACCTTTTCTTTTTTTCTTTTAACCTGGTAGTTTCAGAAGAGAAGTGTCAAATAGCAACAATACACAATACTTCTTCAAATGTGTAAAGATTCTACTGCTAAATTCAAATCATTCCAAAAATTCTTTATAAAAAGCTTTACTTTCAATAAAAGATAATTCTTAGAGTTTTCTAACAGAACAATCAGACATCTCATATAAAAAATATTTCAAGGAAATTATTTTGAATAGCCATGTGAAAATAATATATATGAAGTTTTATATATGAAAAATACATCATATATTTATTTATAGTATATTAAGATTGTTTATTAAGATTTTCAAGGTATCAATGTTTCACTATGTAGAACATTTTATTTATGAGATATAAGAGAGCTTTTTCTAAAAATGTTTAAAATTTGAAAAGATTTCAATTTTCTACATAATTCATTGTATATTAAATAATTCATTGATTAGAATTACTTTTAAATCAAGTTATTACTCATGTATTCAAAAACTTTCATTTTTATTGCTAAATATGCATGTATATATAATAGGAAAACATTTTAAAAACCCCGGTTTAAAAAAAAAAAAAAAACCTGGTTTAAACCAAAAAAAACAAGGCTTTCGTTTTTTTTTTTTTTTTTTAACCCGTTTTTTTACAAACCCTGACTGGAACAATGGATTTCGTTATATAGAGACTCGACTATATATCCAAACAACAAGAGTGATTCTGAAAAAAAGATTGTGAAATTCACGATTTTTTAAGGTTGCAGCAGAGTAGTAGGGGCAAATAAAATAGCTTTCCACCAATACTAACTATGCATTTTATCCGTGGCCATTTCAAATAATCCCCTCACCCCACAATTCTTTGACACCCCCCCCCCCCCTCCCCACAATTCTTTCATGAAATTTGAGTTTTTCCCCAAAATGTTTTGATGAAACTTCTTTTTTCTCACAATCTTTTGAAATAATTTGCATTTTTAGAAATCCCTTGATGAAATTTCAGTTTTATCAATTATTTGGGCGATTTTTTTCCCCCCTCAATCATTTCATGAGATTTTAGAGTTTTTCCCCTTAATCATCTGATAATATTTTCGTTTTTCTCAATCATTTGATGAAATTTTTGTCCCTGCCCCTTTTTTCTAAATGCTTTGACAAAATTTGCATTTTTTCTGGAATTTTTTGACTGAATCCATGTTTGCCAGTGATCCATTAATGAAATTTGTTTTATTGCATTCATTTGATGAAACTTCCATTTTTAAATTATTTGATAAAATTAATGTTTTTCTCCCCCCCCCCTCCCCTTCAATACTTCAAGGAAAATTGTTTTTTTGCATTTTTTTAATTAAAAAAAAAAAAAAAAAATGCATTTTATCTATGACTGGCGAAATTCAAACTTTTTTCTGTGACTATGACAAAATTTATGGTATTTTCTGTGAATAATCTAGTTTTTATTTATGTATTTTTTTTGTGAGGGGGGGGGGGGGGAGAAGGGAGGAAAGGGTAGTTTTTTTTTTTTTTTTTTTCATTTGTCAAAATTTACAATTGTTGAATTTTAGCATTTGAATTTTCGGACTAATGATTTCCCTCCCTCCCTTCACATACTCTTTCTCCCCCCCCCTTCTTTTCAAATATCCTGCTCAAATTTTAATATTTTTACATGTTTTTTTGCATAGGATAGCTGAGGACGATCCACAAACGGCCTAGTTTTTACTTTTTTAATTTTGGTTTAAGATTTTTTTTAAAAAAATACTTTAAATTTCAAAATTGGTTTAAACCAGTTCTGAAATTGACACTATCATAATATAAAAAATATATAAGCAAGATCAAAAAAGTAAAAACTAGGCCGGTTGTAGATCAGCCTAGGCTATCCTGTGCAAAAACAATCAGTAAAAATATTAAAATTTTAGCGAGATATTTGAAAAGAACGCTTCCATAGATTTTACATTATCATCCGGGTCTTTTTCTGTGCCTAGTGTGGGGCCTTAAGCATGAAGCATAGATTATGAGACACTTTCCAACACACTCAGAATATCATAACAAAACTTTACGGTTTAATAAGATGAAAGATTATATGAAAGAAAATTTTAAAATTTTTAAAATTTTAAAAAAGATACATAATTTTAAAAATCCAACTTAGCAATTACCATTAACAGTAGAGAAAATATCTTCTTTGGTGCAACTCTGCATGAATATTAGAAATTGGTAGACATTCTGTAATATCTAAAATGAAGTTCAGTTAGGAAAAGTGCAATACAGTTGAAAATTTCTAATTTAACTATCTCCATCAAGTTTTCACGAATGCTATGCACATCCTATTCTGTAATTAACGGCTTGTACCTCAATGATATATATCAGTTTCATTCAATCTGTTTAAAATTATGTAACACCATTAAAATATGCAGCAAATTTTTCCCCTATGAACCTTCATGTAACAATTGAGTGACCCTGTTAATGAACTGTTTTTTTTCATTTTTAGTACCGAACATGACATGGTAAACCTTAATAGTATATCAATTATATGGAATTATGAGTATATTTACATAACTTGGAGCATGGCCAGACAGCAAACAATCTGATTCATAAGTACTTTTCAAATTATGTTGGAATGTGTTTAAGGACATAAAAGCAAAATACAATTTAACTTCCACCGCCATTATATAATATGAATTAAAAAAAAAATTAATGCATACCGTTAAATCGATCTATTGCTTCTTGTCGTTGACTACCAGTAATACCACCATCAATTCTTTCATATTTATAGTATTCTGCTTCAAGAAAATCTTCTAAAATATCTAACATTTTGGTCATCTAGAATGAATTTATTTTAAATTGTAATTCTAAATTTAAGCAATAAAAAACCAACTAGCAAGACTAGCAAGTCATATATATCTGGTAATAAAGCATAAGATTTATGTATCAGGTATACACTTGAAAATTATCAAGAATATAATGTTAACAATATTGAAGAAATCTGAACAGTGACAGGCTTATCTAATTTGTATTAATTTTATGGTTCTGGGCAGAAAGTAGGCAACATGCTATTAATTTTCTTAAATCCTAACCATACTAATACTGAAAAAGTACTGAACTCTAATACTGAAAAACACTAATTGAAGAATTCATTACAAAGTATGTGCATAATGCAAAAATAAATAGGTTCACTATATAAATAATGTATTTTCCATATAAAACTGGACTTGTAATTATTTTAGCTATCAATTTTACAGTGCAAGTTACTCATTACATGTATTTTTTTAAAATTTATATTAAAATATTAAAAACACAGTTAGAAAAGTCAAACATATCCACTTCACAAATTATTTTTCAACAGGTCAATTAACAAACTCAATTTTGATGATAAAATCAAAATACTGGATAATTGTAACTGTGTTTTTAATGTTTTAAGATCAATTTTAAAGTGTATTTTCCAGCCAGCCACATGAATTAAAAAAATAAAATTATGATCTTTAAAAATATATCTACTGGCAGATGCGAAAATATTTCACCACTAATGGTTACACAATTCAACCCAGATGGATTTCTTTAGGAGTCAAGATAGAAATTCTATCTTTTTAAAAAAACAATCAAGAATTGTATCCAGAACTTCAAAATTATATGAATAAAGGTTTTTTTTTTTCCTTTTTTTAAATGTACCCTAAAATTTTTATAACCAAAATATCTTTTAAATGTGGCCACATCCTAACAAAACAGTTTAATTCTGAATTTAACTGAGAATATCAATTATGATGACTATCGCACTCACTGTAGTAGAACAGCCAGGTCTGACTTCAGACAGCATCTAATGTAATCTTTAAAAATAAATATTGCACAAGCAGGACCATACTAGAAATTTGATTGAGTTAGCATTAAAATAAGAGTAGTATGATGTGGCAGTCCCAAAACTTTTTTCTATCTCATACATGCTTCCAGAAAAATGAAGCATAGCAGCGCCACCAGTTAGGTGATTTACACCAAAATTTAACCCCCTCAGTTCTGAGACAAGTATTACAAGGAGGCACAAGGTTTAAAATTTAAATAATAGTTTAAAATTATTATAAAACATCTCCAAAGATATCAGCCTACATATCAATTCTTTGATGTGCACATATTTATTTAAAACGCTTCCTAGAAGTAATTTTAATAATTAAGGAAGCACTTAATTTAAAGGACATTATTTAGTGTCTCCTCCAGGTGACATCAGGACTGAGGAAGTTATGCCAAGTTCTAACTGAATCTGAAGTTTGATGAAAATCTGTGCATTAGTTTTTGAGATAGTTATAGCAAAAATCATGAAAAATTTAGAATAGCAGAGCCATCTGTTGAGCAATTTACATCAAATTGCAGGAAACGTTAACTCATGACAAAGTTTAATTGAATCTGAAATTTGATGAAAATTTATGCATTTGTTCCCAAGATTCAGCTATTGCGGGAATTGTAAAAAATGCAGCATGGCAGCGCCATCTGTGAAGCAACTGTAGAAGTCATCAACTCATGACAAGGTTTAACTGAATCTGAAGTTTTATGAATATGATTAATTAGTTCTGGTGATTGGACTACTGCAGAAATCTTAAAAAATGTCTCATAGCAACACTACCTATTGAGAGATTTACAACAAAAATTAATCAGCACTAATTTATATTAGGGACTAACAGAATCTGAAGTTTGATGAAAATTCATATGCCAGTTTCTGAGATAGAGCTTTTGTGATAATCATGAATAATGCAACATAACAGCACCACCTGCTGAGCAATTCACAAAGAAGATAATCAGTTTTGTTTTTTACATGTTGAATGCTAAACAGAAATCTCTAAACATGTTTGAGAGGGTAAGGGAAAGGATTAAAGAAAATTGTAACAAAATATCAATGACATTTCATAATAATAAATTGTCTTGTATGAAAATATTGATGTCAAGGAAATATTACTATGCCATGAGACATTGTGTTAAACAATATTAATAAAAATAAAATTATAAAGAAATTAAAAAAGCAATTTTACAAAACCATTTGTTCTTTGGAAAAATGCTGAAAATTTTGCTAAATGTCATTTATGAAGAAACATTTAAAGCTTTATACAGGAGATTTGAGAAAGTGAAATGCTTTCTCCTAATGATTCACAATAAAAGTAGCTTTGTAAACAAAAAGAAAAAAATAGATTGCTACAAGAAAAAATAATCCAGAAGAATGACTTAAAAGACCCTGAGATTAGCAAAACCAAGATTTAACCAGAACTGTAGATGAGGGTACACAATTTACACTGTATGTACTTCCTTAATTTTTTAAAAAATCAGATCCTGCACAAATCATCAGTATCTTAAGGGTGTGTTTAAAAAAAATGCTTTTCCATCTTCAACAGCTCAAAATTTGCCGATACATTTTCAGACACATTTTTAAAAGTTTAAACACGAAACTTGCTGGGGTGATTTTTGAAAGGATTGAGAAGGTGCCGTGTGACGTCATTTTACGCTCCATTCATTAGGTTTGGGCTGATAAACAATTACCTTCTCTGTAGGACCCTTTTTTTCATTTGCAGATCTCCAGGTTCGGAAAATTCAGTTCAAAGTGCTGTTTTTGATTGCTTTTTTGGCAATATTTTCTGCCTTTATCAAACAGGGATGCCACTCAGAAAATAGCCAAAAAGAGGAAATTATGCGTAAAGTAAAATTACGACATTTTTCACAACATTTATGCATGAATTTTGTAAACTATATTGTTTATAATAAATTTTAAAAAAATTGCAGCTGTTTTTTTTTTTTTTTTTTTTTTAACTTAATTTATAAGAGTAAATAAAAATGATTTGTCTTTAGTTTACAGTATTTTATATGAATTTAATCCAGCAACAAATTCATTGAGGAATTTTATGTATCACATCATTTTAAACCAATTTAAGTAACCCAGCAATAGATTTGATGATTATTCCAGGAGTAAATAGCAAAAATTTACAAGTTTTTTTTTTTTTTTTTTTTTTTTTTAATTTTCTTTGTTTGTTTTTCCCACGATTTTTTTTCATTTGACGAAAATAGCTGTTTTATTTCATGATCGTTTGACGGAAAATGCCATTTTATTTCATGATCGTTTGACGGAAAATGCCGTTTTATTTCATGATCGTTTGACGGAAAATGCCGTTTTACAATGCGATCGTTTGACGAAAATAGCCGTTTTACAACGCGATTGTTTGACGAAAATAGCCGTTTTACAACACGATTGTTTGACGAAAATAGCCGTTTTACTTCGCGATCGTTTGATGCAAATCACTGTTTTACATCATGATCGTTCGACGAAATCGTCGTTTTACATCGCGATCGTTTGACGAAAATTACCGTTTCACATTGCGATCGTTTCACGAAAATTACCGTTTCGTTTCGAGATCGTTTGGTGAAAATTACTGTTTTATATCGCGACCGTTTGATGAAAATATGACCGTTTTATTTTGCGATCTTTTGACAAAAATCCCCGTTATATTTCGCCATCATTTAACGAAAATCGCTGTTATATTTCGGGATCACTTGACGAAAAAAAGTTGTATTTCGCGATCGTTTGATGAAAATAAGTTTTATTTTGCGATCTTTTGACAAAAATCACCGTTATATTTCGCGATCTTTTAATGAAAATAGCTGTTATATTTCAAGATCTTTTAACGAAAATCGCGATCACTTGACGAAAAAAGCTGTTGTATTTCTCGATCGCTTGACGAAAATTGCTGTGTAATTTCGCAATCGTTTGACGAAAGTTCCCGTTTTATTTCGGGATTGTTCGACGAAAATCGTCATTTTTTCGCGATCATTGGACGAAAATCGCTATTTTACTTCGTGATCGCTTAACGAAAATCGAAAATTCTTAAAAATTAAAAAAAGCGGAAATCCGCCTTTCGGCGGAAAAGTGGCATCCCTGATCAAAGAATCGACCCTCACGGCACATTGTGTTCTTTCTAAATAAGACAATTTGCCAGTTGGATGCGTCTGAGAGCAAAAATAAATTGAAAAATAAATCGGAAAATTAACAGTTTAAAATCGAAATACACCCTTAAGCGAAGTTATAGTGTATACTCCTGGCATATATCATGTGTATAGAGCACATGCCCTCTGGATTTTGTTCCTGACTACTGGCTTTAAAATGAATAAAATTGCACATGAAAATATCCTCCTTTAGTTTTTTTACAGACAGAGGTAAAAAAAAGAACAAGTAAAACTAATTTGTATGTGCGATGCCTGATAATCTGAGTAACATTTTTTAATAACGCAGCTTCGACAAAATAATATTTAGCAAAACTTTTTAACATCATACCTGAGAAAATATTAGAACTCTGTGACCTTCATCATTGAGCTTCCTTAACATTTTTTGAAGTAATATTAGCTTCCCACAAGCTTTAGTTAAAGCAGATCCTTCATAGGCTCCATTGGGTAATTTAGGTGCTTCCTAAAAATTAAAAGACAAAAATCTTACATATCTCTAAAAGTTAAAAGTAGTTATACTTATGAGATGCATTAATTGGTCACCAAACATTGAAATTAAATATTTCTTTTTTCTTTAAAATTTAAAAAAAGCTTAGTAGGATTTATTAACTTTGACTTACTTGAGCTGCAGCAGGAAACAGATAAGGATGATTACAACACTTCTTTAAATCCATCATAATATTTAACAAAGATACTTGATGGCCTCCACCTTTGGCATTTAAAGCTTCAAAGTTTCGTGTCAAAATAAATTTATAATATTTTCTGAAATAAAATTTTAATTAAAAAAAAAAAAAGACAAAACCACATATATCACATTTATAGACAATGTTAGTCATATTAATATTTAGGATGAAAATACAAAATTTATCTATGGAAGAATCCAGATTGTAAGCCCTCCTTTTTCTATATTATCTTTTATTGGAGTGGGGCTATAAATACGATTAAAAAAAATTCTTTAAAAATTCTGTTTTTATAATTAATTTTGAGTTTTAAAGGTAAATATAACATAAGAATTAAAATTATCACTACACACACACATATGACACTTCGCGAAATAAAAAAATTTGCACAGTTTCAGCATCTACTGTCAGAGAAAGAAGATATTTTCTTCTCTTCATGGTGACACCATGCAAAATTTACATAATAGGGATAATTTTGAAAAAAGTAAATTAAAAATAGTAATAGATACAAAATTATTTTTTGTTGTTGAATTAATTTTAAATAAATAAATGAATGAAAGTTGAACGGAATAAAAAATTTGATCAGTTTTGTACAATTGGATAAAATTTAAAAAATTTGCATTGTGCTGCCATCTATTGTGAGAGAAAAAATGATATTTTCTTTCTTTTAAGATAGACGGCGACACAATCAAATTTTACTATAAGTTAAAAAATAATAGTTATAGACAAAAAAAAAAAAAAAAAAAAAAAAAAAAATTCTTTTTAGTTATTGAATTAATTTTAAATATTAAATAAATGAATAAAAGTTTGAAAAAAAAATCATCAGTTTTGTAGAATTGAGTAAAATACAGATTATCAACCTACTATTTTTTTTTATTCTAATGCAAATTGAATTAAATTTAAAAAGTCATAAATTAAATACAGAGATAATCTAAGCAGCTATATTATTTTCTTTCTTTTTGGGGGGAGAGAGAAGGGGGGGGGGCTTACATTTGAGATTTTGGAGTATACATTAAAAATCTTTACCTATAAAATTATTTTTCAGTGTAAAGAAAATTCATTTTCAAATTCCTAAAATTTTCAAAAACAATTTTAACAAAATTTACCAGAAAAATGCAACAAAAATAAGTGTATTTGGAGAGTTCAACAACTTACATTTCTTTGTTGAGCAAAAAATGAGACTTTGGGCAAGAAAATCTCATCTAAAAATTTTTTCATAAAAAGAAAGGCGCATATGCTTAATATCTAGCCTGATTTTTCTTTTAAAATTATAATTGTAATTTTAAAGCATTTCATCCTTGAATAACTATGAAAATGAACCTGACAAAGTCGATTATTCAGTCCTCAATAAAAAATGATAAAAATTAGAAAATCTTTTAAACAGACAAGGAGGATAAATGGAAGATTCCTCAAACTATACACCACCACCAAATTATTGTAATTAAATTTTACTTTAATAGATATTTAAAAAATAGTGTTCTGCTTAGTAAATGACTAATAATATTCATTACTTTTATTCCATTGATTAAGACTAGAAACTTTTCTCTTACGGCAAATAAAAATATCCAAAAGTGTTCAGATATGACAATGTAACTATCCACTAATGTTTAAATATTATATTCCAATGCAAAATCTCCTTCCTTTTAAAATCTTTTTTTTTTTTTTAATTCTTCATCACATTATTTCTAATTTTTATATGATCATAACAAACTTATTTTATCTACACAGTTCTGCAGTGTATGAAAAGTTCTGAACAAAATGAAACTCAAAGTTAGAAAAATAGTTTTAAGAATTTAATTTCTCAATAAATTGTTCCTTTCTCCTCATATATAAATCTGGCATATTTTAGAATTTAATAATTGCAGCACATAAAAATTTCAAATAATTTTGAAAACAAATTAAAAAATTTTTGTTGTTAAAATGTACAAAAACAAGCTTAGCAGCTATATCAGTTCCGAAGTTTTTAAAGAAGAAACAAAAAGCAGAAAACAATATGAAGTTAAAGTACATGAAGCTATTGCAATTAAATCTAGTAGATCATGTATTCTAAAAATTTTTAAACATCTTTTTTGATAACGAACCACATCTTCCATCATTTTAAAGAACAAGTTCTAACTATTAGATATTTAAAAAAAATACTGTGAATGGTTCAGACTATAATATAATAAGCATAATCAAAACATTTTTTTTTTTTTTTTTTTTTTTTTTTTTTGAAAAGCAATAAGCTGAAATTTTCTCGGAGCTTATTAATTTCTCTTCTGCATAAAAAAAGATAGGATAAAAAATATGTACTGGGCTCAGTGCTTTTTTACAAGAAGCACATACTACCATACTTCATTAAATACTATTTTTTTTATTCAGATCTTTTTATAAATTAACTGCATTTTTAATTAAATATCTTTTTTTTTTTTTTTTTTTTTTTTTCTTCGTATGATCAAGAGCCAGAGAAATCAGATCAACACCTTCAAACATATTGTTAAATCGACAGTCAAATAAACATTTCATTTTATCCTAAAATTTGAGATTGTACTGTATACAGCTTTAATTACACTACAATTTTCTTTGCATACAGATAAACCAGTTTCTTTCACACAAATATAAGTAGACATGCAAGACATGTAACTAACAAAAGAGACAAAGTTAAACTTTTCATATGGCAAAAGTATCATGTAAAAAATTTTAGTTATTTCTGACTTACTTCTGCATAGGTGCTAAATCCACTCTAACGATAAATTCACTCTTAGCAGGTATATTCTAAAATAATAATAATGAATTTTAGGTTATATTTACTACATAGTTGATAACATTGCATGCAGAAATTTCTTAAGGCTGTTTGCTCTCAACTGCTCTGCTCAACAAATGCAAAATGTTGATACATTTACAAACTCACTTTTCAACAGAAAGATATAAAATTGGAAGGAAGAAAGAAGCGATTTGGAGTCAAACTCGGTTTTCTATTTTTTTTTTAATCATTAAATTACCCTTTGTGTTATAAGAATTTTTGATCATGTGACAGCATTCTTCTCCATCTGTTGACTGGTTTTCTGCTTTCATTGGCTAATTGGGATGGAAACGCCTACTTTGACGGTATTTACTGAAACATCTATTGCATTTACACACACAAAAAAGGAAAATTGATACGATTGAGTTTCTGAACACCTGCTAGTTTCATGCATTCCAAACAAAAATAAAACTGATGCCGTAAAGTTGCCCTTTTTGATTTAAGAACAGCCTTAAGAAAAACTTTATACACACAATCAGTTCTGATGGCATCAGAATTATAACAAAACATGTATACACAATAGACAGGAGTAATTGTGATTCAAAGTGAAAAACCCTAAAAACTAATTTATACAAGGTGAAATACCTTGAAATTTATTGGTGCAAATTATTAACTTATATAAAATCTGATACTGCAACAACATAACAATCAAATAACAAATTTCAGCCATTGTTTTGAAATATACAATTGGCGATTCAAACCCTCGAACACACCATCTGTTGGAAAATAGATGTAACTTCGCCTTTCAGGATAATGCCGTGAAATCCCATTGTGTTACATGTATTTTAAAATCATTCAGAATAATTATTCTTTTGCAAATTTCAGATTTACTGTGACATGTGTCTTCAATCTTATATAGCAAAGTAAAATTTATCCGAATTTGAATATTTAAAACTTTCAAATTCATTTACAATAAAGAATTATTTCAATGGCACTTAAACATTAGTTAAAGGGAAATTAAAGGGACAGTTTTCCCGAATCGAAGGCTGCAAGCAGCGCCTCTATAGGCCGTTTTAATTCTCAATTTTAGAAAAACATTTGATAAACTTAAATTAATTTCACTGAAAGCTAAATGATTTCATCAAATGAAAACTGCAATTTATCTTGCTAAATATGCAAAATTCAAATAGTACAAATTATTTGTTAAGGATGTGATCTCTTAGTAGATTTAATCCAAGTCATCTATGACACCTAGTTATTTGAAAGCAATAAAAATGTCAAACCATTCCTAAATTGGTAAGTATTAGAGGAAAAAAATTAAAATTAGTAATATTCTTTGTTTTTTAGCTTTGCTCTTACACAAGGTAAATTTTCTTTTTCCCGCTTTTTTTCCTAGGTTACATTATTAAAGATATGCAAACACATCAACAATATGCAATTCTGGACATTTTTGTACCAAGATTAGGAAAGGATGACAAAATAACAGGGGCGATTCTACATTTAAAAAATCTAAATTTACAGCAGTCTTTCTGAGAAGTTATAGCAGGGGGGGGGGGGAGGAGAGAAAGATTACTGCTGGCTCTAATTATGTGTTTTTTTTCTGCAATCCTTTCACAAAATTCACTTTTCTTTTAGCGATTTTCTAATAAAAAATATGTTTTTTTTTTTTTCCTGTGATCCTTTAACAAATTTGCGTTTTTCCCACAATCCTTCGACATTATTTTAGTTTTTTCAATGATCCTTTAATGAAAAATTTTTTGATTAATGCAATTTTTTGACAAAAATCTCAAAATTTAATTTTAATTTTTTTTTTTTTTTTTTTTTTTTGACTTTTTTTTTTAGTTTGTGATCTTTTGACAAAAATCATGTTTTTTTGTGTTCTTTTTTTTCTGCAATCATTTGGTAAATTTGTGTTTATTTTATTTTATTTATTTATTTATTTTTGTTCTCAATTCTTAAAACAAAAAACTTTTCCCCAGTGATTTTTTAACAAAATTTGCACATTTCCCGCAATTTCCCCCTGAAAACAGCATTTCCCCCCCGTGATTTCGGTATGGGGAGAATCCATTCAGGTTTTAATTATGGGTTTTTTCTGTGACACTTTGATGAAATTCACATTTTCCCCACAACTCTTTAAAGATGCATCCGTTTTCCTGCAATCCTTTGGCAAAAAACATTTCCTCCCTCACTCTTTTTTTTCTCACTATTCTGTGACAAAATTTGTGTTTATTTAAATATTGACGAAATTCTTGTTTTTTCCCATAGATCTCCCCCCCTCCCCCCCGAATGATTGGACAAATAATTCTCCTACCCCCGGCAATCATTTGTTGATATTCAGATATTCTTTAATTTAAGAATTTTTCATTAAATGCAATAATCTTATAAACCTAGAAGGATCGACTGAAAAATTGGAAATCTGGGGGTACACTCAGAACACAATCACCCCTGAGAATAGTTGTGTTCTGATGTTTTGTACTCCCCCCAGATTTCCCAATTTTTCAGTTCGATCC